>CM048745.1:298159746-299409746 GCA_026315105.1 Locusta migratoria | reverse complement strand
GTGGGAGTCGCGATGTTTTTCATATGAATGAGCACGACCACCCATTAATACGGCGCAAATATAGATAGTATTGCTCGAAATGTAAGTGAGGGTAGGTACGTAAGGGCAGAGGGAAAGCCGGCCGCGGTGGCCGGTGAGACTGAGGCGCTTCAAATGAAATGAAATGTTTGTTAAGCTTTTGGGACTTAACTATGGGGTCATCAGTCCCTAAACATACAAACTGCTTATCAACTACTTACGAGCTAGGACGGCACAAATATCCATGCCCGAGGGGGGATTCGAACCCCCGACCGTAGTGGCCGTGCAGACCATGACAGGAGCGCCTCAGTCTCCTCGGCCACCGCGGCCGGCTGTGGGATTCGCGAAGTTATTCATATGTGTGAGCACGACCACCCATTAATACGGCGCATCTGGAGATAGTATTGCTCGAAAGGTTAGTGAGGGTAGGTACGTAAGGGCTGAGGGAAAGCCGGCAGCGGTGGCCGAGGAGACTGAGTCGCTTGAAATGAAATGTTTGTTAAGCTTATGGGACTTAACTACAGGGTCATCAGTCCCTAAACTTACAAACTACTTATCAACTACTTACGAACTAGGACGGCACAAATATCCATGCCCGAGGGGGGATTCGAACCCCCGACCGTAGTGGCCGTGCAGACCGTGACAGGAGCGCCTCAGTCTCCTCGGCCACCGCGGCCGGCTGTGGGATTCGCGAAGTTATTCATATGTGTGAGCACGACCACCCATTAATACGGCGCATCTGGAGATAGTATTGCTCGAAAGGTAAGTGAGGGTAGGTACGTAAGGGCAGAGGGAAAGCCGGCAGCGGTGGCCGAGGAGACTGAGGCGCTTGAAATGAAATGTTTGTTAAGCTTATGGGACTTAACTGCAGGGTCATCAGTCCCTAAACTTACAAACTACTTATCAACTACTTACGAACTAGGACGGCACAAATATCCATGCCCGAGGGGGGATTCGAACCCCCGACCGTAGTGGCCGTGCAGACCGTGACAGGAGCGCCTCAGTCTCCTCGGCCACCGCGGCCGGCTGTGGGATTCGCGAAGTTATTTATATGTGTGAGCACGACCACCCATTAATACGGCGCATCTGGAGATAGTATTGCTCGAAAGGTAAGTGAGGGTAGGTACGTAAGGGCAGAGGGAAAGCCGGCCGCGGTGGCCGAGGAGACTGAGGCGCTTCAAATGAAATGAAATGTTTGTTAAGCTTATGGGACTTAACTATGGGGTCATCAGTCCCTAAACATACAAACTGCTTATCAACTACTTACGAACTAGGACGGCACAAATATCCATGCCCGAGGGGGGATTAGATCCCCCGACCGTAGTGGCCGTGCAGACCGTGACAGGAGCGCCTCAGTCTCCTCGGCCACCGCGGCCGGCTGTAGGAGTCGCGATGTTTTTCATATGAATGAGCACGACCACCCATTAATACGGCGCATCTGGAGATAGTATTGCTCGAAAGGTAAGTGAGGGTAGGTACGTAAGGGCAGAGGGAAAGCCGGCCGCGGTGGCCGGGGAGACTGAGGCGCTTCAAATGAAATGAAATGTTTGTTAAGCTTATGGGACTTTACTATGGGGTCATCAGTACCTAAACATACAAACTGCTTATCAACTACTTACGAACTAGGACGGCACAAATATCCATGCCCGAGGGGGGATTAGAACCCCCGACCGTAGTGGCCGTGCAGACCGTGACAGGAGCGCCTCAGTCTCCTCGGCCACCGCGGCCGGCTGTGGGATTCGCGAAGTTATTCATATGTGTGAGCACGACGACCCATTAATACGGCGCATCTGGAGATAGTATTGCTCGAAAGGCAAGTGAGGGTAGGTACGTAAGGGCAGACGGAAAGCTGGCAGCGGTGGCCGAGGAGACTGAGGCGCTTGAAATGAAATGTTTGTTAAGCTTATGGGACTTAACTACAGGGTCATCAGTCCCTAAACTTACAAACTGCTTATCAACTACTTACGAACTAGGACGGCCCAAATATCCATGCCCGAGGGGGGATTCGAACCCCCGTCCGTAGTGGCCGTGCAGACCGTGACAGGAGCGCCTCAGTCTCTTCGGCCACCGCGGCCGGCTGTGGGATTCGCGAAGTTATTCATATGTGTGAGCACGACCACCCATTAATACGGCGCATCTGGAGATAGTATTGCTCGAAAGGTAAGTGAGGGTAGGTACGTAAGGGCAGAGGGAAAGCCGGCCGCGGTGGCCGAGGAGACTGAGGCGCTTGAAATGAAATGTTTGTTAAGCTTATGGGACTTAACTATGGGGTCATCAGTCCCTAAACTTACAAACTACTTATCAACTACTTACGAACTAGGACGGCACAAATATCCATGCCCGAGGGGGGATTCGAACCCCCGACCGTTGTGGCCGTGCAGACCGTGACAGGAGCGCCTCAGTCTCCTCGGCCACCGCGGCCGGCTGTGGGATTCGCGAAGTTATTCATATGTGTGAGCACGACCACCCATTAATACGGCTCATCAGTAGATAGTATCGCTCGAAAGGTAAGTGAGGGTAGGTACGTAAGAGCAGAGGGAAAGCCGGCCGCGGTGGCCGAGGAGACTGAGGCGCTTCAAATGAAATGAAATGTTTGTTAAGCTTATGGGACTTAACTATGGGCTCATCAGTCCCTAAACATACAAACTGCTTATCAACTACTTACGAACTAGGACGGCACAAATATCCATGCCTGAGGGGGGATTAGAACCCCCGACCGTAGTGGCCGTGCAGACCGTGACAGGAGCGCCTCAGTCTCCTCGGCCACCGCGGCCGGCTGTGGGAGTCGCGATGTTATTTATATGTGTGAGCACAACCACATATTAATACGGCGCATCTGGAGATAGTATTGCTCGAAAGGTAAGTGAGGGTAGGTACGTAAGGGCAGAGGGAAAGCCGGCCGCGGTGGCCGAGGAGACTGAGGCGCTTCAAATGAAATGAAATGTTTGTTAAGCTTATGGGACTTAACTACAGGGTCATCAGTCCCTAAACTTACAAACTACTTATCAACTACTTACGAACTAGGACGGCACAAATATCCATGCCCGAGGGGGGATTCGAACCCCCGACCGTAGTGGCCGTGCTGACCGTGACTGGAGCGCCTCAGTCACCTCGGCTACCGCGGCCGGCGAGGTGCTTCATTCATGGTCTGCACGGCCACTACGGTCGGGGGTTCGAACTCCCCCTCGGGCATGGATATTTTTGCGGTGTTTAGTATAAGGTAGTTGATGAGTAGTTTGTAAGTTTAGGGACTGATGACCCCGTAATTAAGTCCCATAAACTTAACAAACATTGAACATTTGCAGAGGGATAAAAGTACCAAGGCAAGAGCCAAGGGAAAAAACCTCTGCGACACTGGGGTGGGTTACAAGGGCAGCAGGGGAGTCTTTCTTGCTCTCTGGCAGCACCACATAGATGTATCTTTATATCAATCTGAACTCAGAGACAGAAATTCGTATGTGGGACTAAAATGTCCCGCTGGTCACGAAAGGGATAATGTTTTTCGTTGAAAGACTTTTTTACCAATGAATACCGTTTCAGAAACCACTGATCATTTACTACACAGCGTCTCCTGTTGAGTTTGAGTAGATTTACACTCACAAAAATCAAATATTGTTGCTAAAACTCTTGTGGGTATTGGACCGCATCGTCATTATTTCAAGTATTTCACCGACGTTTCGGCCCAATGCAAGAGGCCTTCTTCTGGGTGTCACGTTTACTGCTAGATAAGGGAAAGCTGGGGACTTATATATTAAATATTGCCAGTTATGATTGACGGTTTCAGCTCTATTTATTAATGCTTGCTTCATTTCTCCCTATTGGTGGAAAAGGAAGTCCTGGATTGGTGTTTACATTAACGTTTGCCATTGGTTGAAACTGGCGAATGAGGAGCGGTGGTAGCAGTGACGTAGCAGTGATGCCCAGCGGCGACTAGAGCGTGCTATTTGCGCCGTGTACGCGCGGCCGCTGTAGTCTCCGGGCTATGCGGGCCCCTATGGATTGTACTGCGCGTGGTGTCGTCACGAAGCGCTACTACGCAGGCAGTCAAGACGCCGGAAGTCTATACCCGTCTTCTCTGTCCATTCAAACATCTTACGGGTACTGCCGGGTGACGTCGTCGACAACCGCCGATATTTCGGCAGGAGGACACCCTGCCATTCTCAAGGCACAACTGCACTTAAGGAAGCAATGCGCAAGCGTATTTAATACCTCAGTTTGCAAAGGGTAAACAAGGAAGATAACACACACAGTACAAGTTACAGCAGAGTCAACACAACCAAAGATGACCAAACATCAGAAATATCGATAGTGACTTAATCAACAGGTGAGGCAGCATTAATTTTGGCCCTCTGTTTTCTGACGAGAGACAGTGCCGGATTCCAAGCAGAATTTAAACAAAAACCACCATCTCTGTTTATAATGTCGCTTGCTAGTTTAATTTCAACAGCTTCCTTAATAACACTATCCCAATAGGTGGAAGTGCATGCCAGGATCTCGTGTTGTTCTATTCCATAGGATGACCAGTGCAAAGACAGTGTTCTGCAACAGCGGATTTGTTTGGCTGTTGTAAGCGCGTGTAACGTTTATGTTCAATACACCGGTCTTCCACAGTCCTGATTGTCTGACCAATATATGACATGCCACAACTCCAAGGAATACGATATACACCTGCCTTACGCAAACCAAGATCATCCTTTACGGACCCCAACAGGGCCTTTATCTCAGAAGGTGGTCGAAAAAAAAATTCACATCATATTTCCGCACTATACGACCAATCTTGTTGGAAATACTTCCTGCGTAAGGCAAAAAGGCCATAGATTTAGGCGTCACTTCATTACTATCGTCACTCACCCATTGCACAGAAGGCTGATAGCGTAATGCACATTTTATCTGTCTCTCACTATAACCATTCTGACGAAAGGTCTCCTCGAGATGGGACAGCTCAGCCGACAACCTTTCAGGGTCTGAAATGACATGTGCCCTGGGAACCAAGGTACGAAGTACTCCTTCACACTGAGCAGGATGGTGACAACTGTCAGCTCGCAGATACAAATCAGTGTGAGTGGGCTTCCTACAAACAGAATGTCCCAATGTACCATCAACCTTCCTTCTGACCAACAGAAAGGAAAGGAAGCCATTCTTTTCCACCTCCACTGTGAACTGAATATTTGAGTGGATTGAATTTAGGTGTTCCAAAAACCCTTTTAAATTCTCACTACCATGAGGCCAAACGACAATAGTGTCGTCTAATATCTGAGAAAACACACAGATTTCAGAACCGGGCGACAGTTATGTTGACTTCGTTTTATATTAGGGTTTTAACTTTGCGACTTTTAAGCTGTAGATTACGTCTTGATTGTCACAGTTATATTGGATGTATAGGTTCAAAATTCTATTTGTCACCTCAGTATGAAAATTAAGTTGGTAGACCTGGTACTTCTTCGTATTTAATATAATTTATATCTTTGTTAAATTTTTCACTGTAATTATTGGTTCAGGATTTTATTTAAATCTTAAAGACCTTTCTTTAATGTTTGAGCATGAAAATCCGTTTCTCAGGGGCTGATATTTAATAAACCAAAGAATAAAAATTCGAATCATTGAGTCCCGGTAGTTCGGATAATTTGACGCCCATCACAAAGATAATGTTTTTGCTTGATCCGTTTCATTTATAGAATTATTCTTTAGAAAATTTCACCCTAAGTTTCTCCTGACCACTACTGTTAGACATATTCCTTCACTTTTAGAATATGCTGGGACAATATTAGGGAACTAAATATTCGAATAACTGTTTAAGATTTTTTTAAGCTCCGTAGATTCTCTATTCTGAAATCAATACACACACTTTATAAGTTCACAATTCGTTATTAATTTTGTCAAAGTTTAATTGTATTAATCTCTCTGGAATGTTTATCAGTTTATTACGGGAGGTAGAAGATTCTAATTCTTCCGTCCTAGCCTATCCCGAGCAAAGTCCAAAGAAAATGTTCGTTTTCGCGCATGATCACGATATGAAAGTTTGTATTAAAGTGTAAATACGTTTTCGGGTTTTTTCCTATCTTGGAATTTAACCGCGTATAATATTTTATCTAAGCACTGAGAGCTTGTAACATAGATAGCTAAACACATAGAGAGCTGAGCACATAGAGAGCTAAACAGAGAGACACAGAGAGAGAGAGAGAGAGAGAGAGCGTAAATCAACTGCGGGTACTATTTATAATAGCAATCTGACAAATGATCTCTGATATATGAGATGTTTTGACCTAAGTATTCCCTGGATACAATTACTCTGAATTACGCTGATATAATTTGAATTTACTAAAAATTTTGAAAAATGAGAAAACTCTGCCTCTTAACAAATTATTAAAATCACGTAACGAAGAAAAATGTTGGAATACCGTGATTTTAATACTATGGTCGCGATGTGTTGTTACACATGTTTCAATGCGTAACGTTGTTACGGTGTAAAGAGATGCGTTCGAGTACTGCGAAAGCCTGCTTTTGAGAGCGGACCTTTTTTAGACAGCGCAGTAACTGACTATTTATGCAGATGAAAAGGCGACTGGAGAAGTACTTTCCATTGTCTATATGTTGAAGGAAGAGAGTCTTATTAATGACGAGGGACTCATTTATTCCGACCGGGTGGCGTGGCCGAGCGCTCCAAGGCGCCTAGCAGCGGAGTGCGCCTTTGCTCGCCGTCGGAGGTTCGAGTCCTCCAAATGGTGTATTCGTTGTTCTTAGCATAAGTTACAATAAATAGATGGTAAGGCTACCGACTGATAACCAGAGTGGTTTACTAATATTTGAATCATTTATTCCGACGAGGACGAAGTTATCGATACTTCCGACACCAGGAATTTTAAACCAGCCGGAAAGAAAGCCAAAGTCGAATACATTCTGTTGGAGACCGGCTAAAGAACGTCCCACGTGTAACCTACAAACTCTCCGGGGTCTCGAACTTTAAAATAAAAAAAGAACAATTTTAAGAGTTAGGACAGTGGAGGATCAGCGATCGATAAATATGCGCAAATTGACTTGTGGACCAATGACCGTTTCGTGGAGACTCGCAAATCATCAGCAAGTAAGATTCATTTCTGTCAACTTCTAATTAATATTACTTTTTGTCTAGAACAACCGTATTTTAAGAACAATGATAATGACATATAAATTCAATTTTTTTTCAGGTCACAACAAGGATTTAAGCATCACTTTCGTGAGCTAAAAAAAAAAAAAAAAAAAAAAAAAAAAAAAAAAAAAAAAAAAAAAAAAAAAAATCAAACTAAGGCACAGAATTCGGCAGAGGAAGCTTCAAATGTTTCAAATGTTTGTATAGCTTATCAGAGTTAACTACGGGATCATCAGTCCCTAAACTTACTAACTAATTATGAACTACTTAATACTAAGGACGGCACAAATATCCATGCCCGAGGGGGAATTCGAACCTCCGACCGTAGTGGCCGTGCAGACCGTGACTGGAGCGCCTCAGTACCCTCGGCCACCGCGGCCGGCCAGAGGAAGCTAACGACATACGTGAGGAGCAGGGAATCTGTGACTGAGGAAGAAAACCTGGAAGTCTCAAGAAAGATGCTACTAAAATACATTTAATCGTATGTACATTACCAATTGCCAGCACATATTTTTACCAAAATGTTGCGTTACGCATGGTTTACATTCAAACTGTAGGTAGAAATGACGATGAGGTGTGTTTTTTCCACAGAATATCTCAGCATTCATTCAGTGTACTACATGCTGTTTCATGTCTGTATGACAAATACCACCTTGCAACGTGTGATGTCTAGAGCATATCCGACTAAATGTACACGACTTTTGTGGGCTGCCACATGGGGACTTATTATATTACTGATGCATCGATGTATTATCTAGAGCTTACCAAGCCTGTCAGTCGTTCTTGGAAATTTAATGGATAATTATGTTGTTGTTGGGGTCTTCAGTCCAGAGGCTGGTTTGATGTTGTCGTTCACACCACCCTATCCTGTGCAGACCTCTTCATCCATGAACGAGAACGGCAATCTGCATAAATTTGAACCTGCTTACATCTTCTTTCGGTCTCCCTCTGCGGTGTTCACTCCACACACTTCCCCCTAAATTCAAATATTCAAATATTTGTTAAGCTTATGGGACTTAGCTGCGGGGTCATCAGTCCCTAAACTTATAAACTACTTGTAAACTACCTTATACTAAAACCGACTCAAGCATTCATGCCCGAGGGGGGATTCGAACCTCCGACGGGGAGCGGCCTCGGGCTTCGGAGCATAGCGCCTCAATGCGCTTGGCTACTCCACCGCGACTCCCATAAATTGACGATTCCTTGGTCTCAGAGAGTGTCCCACCAATAGATACCTGAGTTTTGGTAAAGATATGCTAGAAATTTCTGTACCCCCTAATTCTGTTCAGTACCTTTTTATTAGTTACGTGGTTATCCATCTCATCTTCAGCATTCGTCTGTAGCACCACATTTCAAAAACGTTTATCATCTTTCTGTCTAAACACCTTTTTGTCGACGTTCCACATTCACATTGAACGTCAACAAATTTCGCTTCTTCAAAAATATCTTTTTTGCCATGGCCGTTTTTAATGTTATATTTTCTTTACTTCGGCCTTCTGAAGTTATTTTACAACATACACAATGAAACCCGTCTACAGTTTTTGTCTCATTACTTAGTTCAGTTCTTTCAGCATCGCCTGCTTTTATTAGACTACGTTCCATTACCCTTCTTTTGCTCTTGTTAATGTCCATCTTATACCCTCATTTCGAGACATCGTCCATTTCATTCAATTGGTCTTCCAGATTCTATGCTGTCTCTGACAGAATTACAATGTATAAAAACTTCACAATTAACAAATCATGAATCAAATACTTTATTATTCAATCAATAGCATAACAATATTGTTAATTTCAAGCCTACTTAACCAAATAAAATATGCAATATGATGGAACCAAAAAAACATCCCATCAATAATAATTATGTCAAGAATAATCATAAAAATAGGAGCAGAAAAACGCCAGGTTTTTATACCCTCTCCCTGGACTTTTATTCTCTCTCCAAATTTGTTCAAATGTTCAAATGTTTGTTCAGCTTATGGGACTTAACTACGTGGTCATCAGTCCCTAAACTTACAAACTACTTATGAACTACTTACGAACTAGGACGGCACAAATATCCATGCCCGAGGGGGGATTCGAACCCCCGACCGTAGTGGCCGTGCTGACCGTGACTGGAGCGCCTCAGTCACCTCGGCCACCGCGGCCGGCTCCAAATTTGTCATTGCGTTCCTTCGCAGGTTTATCAATGTACAGATTGAACAACATTGGGGAAAGCTACACTCCTGTCCTAATCCATTCCCAACCACTGCAACTCTTTCATGCCCTTCGACTCTAATAATTGCTCTCTGGGTTTTGTACGAACAGAATATAATTTATTGAGGACAACAGCCAGGATTGTTTTTAATACTTTATTCAAATTACCGGTTTCGTCAGTTTACCAGCCATCTTCGGGTCTTTCATTTGCTTCCTGATATCACCACATTACAGGATGAGGCGTTTAATGTTTTATTATGTGGTAATAAGAGACAGGCGTGCTACCAAGCAATCTTCTTGACTGCTGTACCAGCCGTACCTAACGGAGTGGAGAGTATTTTTTGTATGATGACAAGCCGACAAGAATTTTGGCGAGTAAGTGTGTTTTCAAAAATTTTTATTTGTGATGTTCTGAGGAATTAAATGGAAGATCCACAATTAGCAGTTAAACAGGCAAAATTGGTACTATGAATAAAAAATGATAAGCGATGTTGGCTATTGTCCTTAATAAACTGAACGATAGGATCGCCACCCCCTCCCCCTCCCGCTCAAATATGACAAACTTTTAGGTACATAACTTTTACTTCCCTTTATTTCACCCCTGCTACCTTTTTAATTTGAAAACCACCATTGTCAAAAGCTTTCCCCAGATCTGCAAAATCTAAACAGTCAACATACGAAATTCACTAAAAAACATGTAAATTATGTTACCTGTCGAAGAACATATAAATTAAATTATATGACCAGTGATGAAAAAAAGGTAGAATGAAAATTTTGGTTGAATGGGAGTCAGACCGTCGCCTCATTCAAGTTCGTCTTACAATGATGAAACGTTCTTCCTCTCCTTTATTCGTTTTTAGTCCTTAAAGTAGATATGTACGTACTTTGCAGACATGGGGCAGCCTTCTGACCCAAAGCGCCGGCTCTTGTTCACCATGAATTGTAACTTCCTACACCCACGCACAGGTAGCTACATAACTGACGCGTAAAACGTCTCTTGCCATTTTCTCAGTAGTGCACCTTACTACTACACACCGTATTGGTTTAACGGCTTACAGAAGGTGTACCAAATTTGAAGTACATTTCAGATCCCTACGTCGTGGCCCACACTCTACCCCATCTTGTTAGTTCACCTGTTGTTAATTCACTTCAGGGATTTCACCATTATCCAAATATTCATAAACCTATTGGACCAAACCTTCATGGTCATGAGTCCTTAGATTTTCCAACTGACTTACATTAAGGACAGCACACACATATCCATGCCGAGGTTCACAATTCTTCTTGAAACAGCTTGTCCCCGTTTTTTCTGGCATTTTTAAACTGGAAAAATTCAAATATTCATCAACTGGTTTCATTCTGTTCCCTGATATAGAAGGGTTATTCCTGATTTAATACGAATTCTGTAGGTGAGTAAGGTTTTCATAATTTATTTCTGCACATTGGGTGTGACTAATGACGAAGAGAAATAACAAAAGGAGGGGGGGGGGAGAAAGAGAATCGAAGTTTACAAATATGGTTTTACAGAAGAATTTTAAGGAATAAGTGGACAGATAACGAATGAGGAAATTCTCCACAGACATTTCCTAAAGAACGCCAAGAAGAAAGTAGACGATGCCAGCACGTGTGTCAAGGCATCGTGCATGGTACTACAGAGCGTAGCGAACCTACGTGGTTTCATAAGAATGGGCCTGTATTTTTATGTATTTAGAACTATCATTAATTTATAACGAAATGTGACTGTATCTACTGTTACATTATTAATCTGCTGAAAGTAGGTGTATGCTAACGGAATACATTAGAAACTATAAGGCAACAGTTAAGTATTTTTTTTTATTTTCACAATATTGAATAATTTCAATATTTCGAATGTTGTGATAAGAAAATACTAACAGCTTTTTTTCTGTTCCACGTGTAATGACGAGTTTATATGTAGAGAGTTGACTGCTATACCATTAAGTCGATACAATCGACGACTAGTATCCATTGGTCATGTGACTCACTACTAGGTGATCTGACATCGTGTGACGAAAAATTGTTTGTGCCACCGAACAGATGCAGTGTCTGTTTTGCGTCCATGAAACCTTTAAAAAATATGGATTATTTTCTTTGAGAGCGTGTCTCATATTAAGAGTTTAGTGATCTTGCTTTGAAATTTTTCCTATTTATGTGGATACCGGTAATCGCTATAATTTATGGTAAAGAACAGAGAAAAAACAAGTAAATGAGTTTAACCACTGTATAAACTTCATAAATAGTCACAAAAAGAGGGAAAAATATATATTTTGCGGTCTTATCGACTTGTTCTCCATGGACGTCTACATGTCAGAGGCAAGAAATGGAGTAAGAAAGAATGAGGAGATAGATGGAGACTTAAAGAGGAAGGGCCGATGGGAATTGGTCTGAGAGTTTGATGGTTAAAGAGAGTGAGAGGGGGAGAAAGAGTTAGAGGGGAAGTAAGGAATGGACAGAGAGAGGGGTGACGAGAATATTAAGAAACAGAGGAAGAGGAGATGGAAGGAGGGAAAGGATAGGGAGAAATGAAAGAGTGTTGTACAGGAATATATTTCATATTTACAGAATGTGTACCCAGCCAGCATTCGAACCCGGGTCTCTTCCTTTCTAGGCAGTTGCGCATGATCCCTACACCATTGGGGACATAGTGATCACCACACCTGCAAGGACTACCTAAGCACGCCTCCCGTGAGATACAGGGTGAAGCTGGGAATTTGTATCTGACGGGAGGCGTGCTTAAGTAGTCGTTGCAGGTGCCGTGATCACTGTGTCCCCAGTGGTGTAGGGGTCGGTGCAACTGCCTAGGAAACGGGAGACCCGGTTTCGAATCCCGGCTGGGTACACATTTTCAGCTTTGCCCATTCGAGGTTGATGCCATATATTCTGTGAATATGAAACAGTAACACCTGCAGGATCATAAGTGACGTCTGTTCTTTCGGAACAGATGCTACATGTATATATATAATATGCCGGTGACAGGAAATGATCCTTTCATTAGTTGAGAGGGGTGGGGAAGTTTGTGGCCCTTACTCTTACAGGAATTAGTTTCATAGCTACGAGCTTGAGTACTGTGGGCTGGGTGGTGAAACTGGGAATTTGTATCTGACGGGAGACGTGCTTAGGTAGTCCTTGCAGGTGTGGTGACCAATGTGTCCCCAGTGGTGTAGGGGTCAGCGCAACTGCCTAGAAAGGTGGAGACCTGTGTTCGAATCCCGGCTGTGTATACATTTTCAGCTTTACCCATTCGCAGTTGATGTCATATATTCTGTGAATACGAAACAATAACAACTACGGGAACAGACGCCACATGTATAAAGACTTATATTTATATGTAGGTATAAGAGACTGGGGGATGGGGAGACGGAAAGGAAGAGATGGCTACAACTGAGAGGATAGTGAGATATAAATGTTCCAATGTTCAAATGTTTTTAAACCTATCGGACCAAACTGCGTGGTCATCAGTCCGTAGCTTACAAACTACTTAAACCTAGGTAAACTAACCTAAGGACAACACACACACCCATGCCCCAGGGAGGACTCGAACCTCCACGGAGATATAAATGAGAAGATGAGATAGAGAGATATGGGAGACCGAGGACATAGGAAAACACAGAGTAGGTAGGTATAGACTTGTGAGAAAGTTATTGACAGATATAGGAGGCGGTGTTTTGGCGTGAGGTATTTAGGAGGAGAAGACTGGCAGAGTGGGAGGGAGGGAGATGTTAATAGAGGGTTGGAGAGTGAAGGGGGGACGAGAGGGGTGATGCTGAGATGCTCATAGATTAAGGGAGGATAAGATAGACCGAAAGATTTGGAAGAGGAAATATATACAAAAACTGTATCGTATGCATTCGCTTCGTTTTAATATATGATTGGAAGATACAGCAATAAAATTCCTCTAAACAGAGGACGCCGATCAGTCCACTGCGCTAAGGAGGGAAACTGCAAGCCATAAATGGGATATAGCAGCAAAGCATGGAGAAGTGTCCTCCACCAGTCTATTCAGAGAGAAGTAGCAATGTAGGAGGGCGCAGCCTCAGATAATCAGCTGCTGGGACGGGCGTGTCGCAGGTGGCTGCCGCCGCCGGCCGGCGTGCAGAGGGCGTGCCCCGCGCATGCGCCGCGCCTCAGCAGGCGCCGCGGCCGTGGGCGTCGCACCTGCCGGCGCCGCGACTGTCAACAGCGGCCCGGGGGCCCCACGTGGGGCCGGCGGGACGCGACAGGCCAGACAGGGACACCAGGCGCTTGTGTCGTCTGCGCTGACACCTGCCGCGCGCGCCAGCGATTCGCGACGACGCGTTCCCGAGTATTATCCGACAAAGCAAAGTGGTAAATTCACCATGCCTGCAACACTGTCGTCCTTACACCAGAAAAGCAGATTCCATTCTCTTCCTCTCTTTTGTGAACACAATAAACAAGAGACGTTTGCTGCTCCTTCACTACTGCCAACATGTTCGGCTTTCCATAGATCGGGGTATATGTATATCCTTGCCAGGATTGTCTTTCACTTTTTACACTACTATCCATTAAAACTGCTACACCAAGAAGAAATGCAGAGTACATAGAAAACAAAATAAATAAACTAAAATAAAAAAAATCTGTTTAATTTCTCTGATTTTGTGGACCACCAATTTTTAAATTATTGTTTCCCAATGATTTTGCAGCCAAGATCGCATTTTTCATTTATTATGTTACCGGTTTCGGCGTGCTCGACGCGATTTTCAGACCTGTCGTAATTTACATAACTTCATGACATTTTTATATACTAAAAGAGTACATACAGGTTGATGCCTCAACATGGATGTACTCTATTAGTACATAAAAAATGTCATGAAGTTATGTAAATTACGACAGGGCCAAAACCGGTAACATAATAAATGAAAAATGCGATCTTGGCTGCAAAATCATTATTAAACAATTATAGATCGCCTCATCGAACTATGAGTTCCTTATATTTAAATTATTGGTTTTTGTTCCTAAGATATATATTCTCAATAAAGATACAAGTTCACTTGATAACAACCTACATACTTCTATATCCATATGTCCACATATTATTTGTGTGGCGCTATGCGGACTTCACTGGAACCTAAACAAACAACATTCTTTTGGTGTGGCAAATTCCAGACAAAATTACATTCTCCTGAGCTACTATGTCGTGACATCACATATTGTAGAAAGAGTGATATCCAAATTGTCCCACAAATCCCGTGTGGCTCCACCAAATACTTTTCATTTTATTAAAACTCACCTATTTCAACTTTAATTTTCTGATTAGAGAGAATCTGCAAAAATACTACGTCAGAGCCGTAAAAATCGTGATTTTTGTTTTGCGAATGGGTAAAGTTCATCTCATGGAAGTAAAATAAATGCACCGCTTCACATTCATCGTCAGCTAAAGTCCGGCTCAGTAGAAAGACTCTAGTACTAGCCACCTCTTTTTACCCCAAGTTCAATCAAACAAAGTCTCACAGTTTTGAAGACTCACAAGGAGACCAGATGGGTATCGGATTTTCGAATTTTTCGATATTTACAATACGTGAAGATCGGAACTTAAATAACAATCAGCCAAAACCATTCGACGCAACTCACAAAAATTCTAGAGAAAATAGAAGGTTTGCAAAGTACATGTAAGTACTAACAATTGAAACACTGCAGCATCTGTCGCTGTAGCTCAGGCGGCAGCTTTCTGGAGTTTAAACCGTAAGTTCGGTGGTTCGAATCTTGCCGTGACATTTTTTTTTTTTCGTTGTGTTCGAATACTTACAATTTCAATATCTAAGTTAATTTTTACGAGAAGTGCACTTATTTATTCGTAATTTTCTATATTTTATAAAAGGTTGTTAATAATGATGGTTTCAATTAAAAAAACGTGATACATTATTTACAGTATTGGATGCAGTATTAGTTGCCAATGATAGTCATTGATTATTCAGTTTGTATTTTTGGAAAGTCATCTCCACAGCTACTAATGACTTTGCAAGAAGCTAATCTACTCAACCATCGTTATACGTGACGATAAGGTTTTCAGATAGTCTACATACACATAAACAAAAACTGACACAGCACGTGGAATTAGAGATCCCAAAATGTTTTATTTAACTGACTTCGGAAGAGAAAGAAGTAGCTGTTATAGTGGGATTCAAGCCAGCGACTATATGATACTTAGGCCAGAAAGCTACGATCTGAGCTGCACTGATAGATACTGCAACTTTTTTAATTGCTTGTAAGTCTTCTTTTTTTTTCTTTCAATTATAACCTCCCCTCCTAGGATCCGTCTACGAACAAGTTACCTTTACATAGATGTTATAAACATGTGTAGACTGCACAGGTCCATGACACGAACTATTTATAACTTGAAACTTCCTGGTAGATTAAAATTGTGTGCCGGAATCGGGACTCGAACCTGGGACCTTTGCCTTTCGCGGGCAAGGGCACTACCGACTGTGCTATCCCGACACGACTCACGATGCTGCCTCACAACTTTACTTCTGTCAGTACCTCGCCTCCTACTTTCCAAACTTCACAGAAGCTGTCCTGCGAACCATGCAAGACTAGCACTCCTGGAAGAAAGGATATGGTGGAGACATGGCTTAGCCACAGCCTAAGGAATGTTTCCAGAATGAAACTTTCACTCTGCAGCGGAGTGTGCGCTGATATGAAACTTCCTGGAAGATTAAAATTGTGTGCCGGAACCGGGACTCGACCTGTGACCTTTGCCCTTCGTGGGCAAGCGCACTACCGACTGTGCTATCCCGACACGACTCACGATGCCGCCTCACAACTTTACTTCCGCCAGTACCTCGCCTCCTACTTTCCAAACTTTACAGAAGCTCTCCTGCGAACCATGCAAGACTAGCACTCCTGGAAGAAAGGATATGGTGGAGACATGGCTTAGCGGGTTCAGTTACAAAACGCTTCATAAATACCAGAAATTACATGCAAACTTTGTTGCAGGTTCCTAACTACTCATATTTTCCCAATAATTGACGCATAAATCTGGGTTTTCTCATGGGGTGGCATCTCATTATTTATGACGGTGATATCTCCTGAGCTACGTGTCGTGTTCTTTTGTTTTTTGGTCAGGAACCTTTGTAAGCATACGATGAACTGTTCACCAAAGTTTCATTGCAATGGAATGAATGGTTTATGAACACATAGAGGACACACAGACAAACATACAGCAATATTTTAACTCTATCGGATAAGTTGTGGTCCGCAGACCACGTGTTTAGAGCCACTGACATACACTCATGTTTAAAATAAAACCAGGGCAACATGAAAGTATAGAGATTACAAGTTCATGTTCACAGAACAAGTACTATTATGCCAAAAAATATCGGAATGTCCTGCATTGCAGGCCCCCTGATTTGAATGCAACACAAATAACGTACCTGTCTTATGGGACCTCTATTCGCTTATTGTTATAATCGTCCGACTATTCAAAACGAAGTAATCACAGACGACTTGAGAAAACTGCTATTTATGGCAATAATTTAAGATGTAAATTAAAATCACGATATTACACATAAAACAAACACTTCATTGTGTTACTAACACTTGTTAATTCTACTTTATTACAATAACTGACATAACATGTATTAAAACACTCATTAGAGTCTGATATAGCAAACTCTACCACATAAAACGTTCAATAATCCTTAGACAACATTCAAAGTTGTTAAGAACAACAGATTTTTTGGCAGAATCGGAATTTTTAAAGTTCTATATCAATTCGAAATACTTTTTCTCTCTAAATAGCTTTCTCACAATTGAGAAACATCGTTCATGAGGCGAGCGGTTTTGTATAAAAACCAATATTAACTGGGTATCACCAAACATTTCTCTGTACTCATCAGTTCGTAAAATCGAACTGAAAACAAATTTTTTGTACTGATCCAGGAATGCAATAATTGCCCTAATGTCCCTAGTAACACGTAACAAAGAGTCATGACATAAAGTTCTATGCGAGAGTTACGAACCCAGTACCTAACTGGATGATTACTAAGGTAAGTCAGCAGTCGAATTTTTTCAAGAGCAGGGGATGTTTGTATCTGTAATGAAGATATAACTACATTATGCCTGACCGGGAATCGAACTTCGGGCTTTGCACGAACAGGCGTTAAACCTCAAATGTTAATGGAAATGAGGATACTTGCATGTCTGAGTAGAAACATTGCACCTACCTTTGTTATTGATAATGCATGAAGAGACACCAAGAATGATTATTCAGTAGTATTCCAAAGCGCTTCAGCAAAGGCTTCAAATGAAATTATGAATATTTGTGTGATGGACCAAGATTTTAATACATATACGTGTCTTTTGTGGAGGAATATGCAGTCTCAGAGAAAGAAACGAAATTATTCAAATATATCGTTCCAAAATGGTCGAATACAGCAAAAGAGGAGATCCGAATTAGAATACCGGTACAGCACTATGATTTTTAAAGTCTCGAGTTCAGATGTAACAAGAGATATGTGACCTTAAACGACAATTGTTGCATAAAATAAAGTTTTATAATGTAAAGAACTCTTTCTTGCGACAGAGTTAATGGTCACATTGCATTCTGCCTGTTACTGCCAACCATCCTTTGTCACCGTTGATATCGAATTTATTTTTGTTTAATACGCATTTTGAGCTAAATTGAAACTCGACGCTCTTCACTTGACATTATCTGAGGTGAAGTAGGAATCCAACCCATAGATCGCAGATATTAAACTAGCAGCGATCCACCTTTTTCCCCTTTTCACCGAATGCACTGAACCACTTCAACGGCGCCCAAACCATTACGGCGAGGTAGCGTAAGATGGGCGTGGCACACATTCTAGAAGCGGTGAAGATAATGCGGCGTTTAATGAAATGATCAAATATAAGCAAGTTTCTGGCACAGAAACAATACTAGTCTAATATCAACGGGATCTAAAGACGACTATAGCTATCACAACCCGATGCGAAGAAATAGAAAAATTTCCACTATTTCAACAAATTCCTTAGTTTCAGTAACACCATTGCACAGTGTGAATTTACCGGATAATTCCCTTATTTCCGTCAGCATTACCATGATTATCTACGTACTACTGGTGGACTACGTATATTGAAGATAATTTAAGGATTTTTAATCGTTTCTAGAAGCAGTTGTCCATCAATCAAGAATATTTGTTTCTGGACTAAAATGTAGTTAAGTAAAGTTTTGCGGCAACTTCGATTCCAACCCAGCTCGTTTCTATGGGCACTTAATCGGTAAACCATCTGAACATTGTGTCATTTTCAGATAACATGAAGAAACTGTTGACAGAGTGTATTTCTTAAGAATTATTTGTTGATTTTCAATCTGGATGCTTGTAGCTCTGACACAAAACAGTTAAAACGTTAATCCTCAAGGAAACTTGATTTACAAGTCGAAGGCACCTTCACACTGCGTGCGAATACGCTTCCCTAAAGAGTCATTCCACGTCAAGTGTCCAAGCTTGCCGGCCGCGGTGGCCGTGGGGACTGAGGCGCTTCAGTCACGGTCTGCACGGCCACTACGGTCGGGGGTTCGAATCCCCCCTCGGGCATGGATATTTGTGCCGTCCTTAGTATAAGGTAGTTGATAAGTAGTTTGTAAGTTTAGGGACCGATGACCACGTAATTAAGTCCCATAAGCTTAACAAACATTTGAACATTTTTTGTCCAAGCTTAAACGAATCTCCCAGCTCGACCATCTTCGGTTTTGATGAAATTTGTACAGCATGTACTTGAGGACCCGACATGAACGTATGCAAAGTTTCAAGCTCCACTGTAACTTTATTCACGTAGAAGAGCCATTTTTGTGCAGACCACTTTGACCGACACTGAAAAGTCGCGTAAAAATATTCTAATGTAAAAGAGCAAGACCCTTGGTTCTTGGTATAGTGGTACAACTTTTATGTGCTGTACACAAAAATGCAGATTGAGTTCAGAAAGAAATGCATTTGGCATAATATCAGTTCAAAGTGAGCATCAGATCACTTCGCGAAAATTTGCCCCATAGTTTAATGACGCGTAACTAGAGTTGAAAGTGCGGTGTGGACCTGGTCTTTTGCCAAACTAGTGTCTTTATGGGTGTTTAGTATATCAAAAATTTGGACCTGACTTCGGTATTTAATTACTCTGCTACCACCGTGTCAAAATTTCTAAAAATCATGAATGTATAAAAATACACTACTGGTCATTAAAATTGCTACACAGATGATAAACGGGTATTCATTGGACAAATATATTATACAAGAACTGACATGTGATTACATTTTCACGCAATTTGGGTGCATGGTTCCTGAGAAATCAGCACCCAGAACAACCACATCTGGCTGTAATAACGGCCTTGATACGCCTGGGCATTGAGTCAAACAGAGCTTGGATGGCGTGTACAAGTACAGAGGCCCATGCAGCTTCACTACGATACCACAGTTCATCAAGAGTAGTGACTGGCGTATTCTGACGAGCCAGTTGCTCGCCCACCATTGACCAGACGTTTTAAATTGGTCAGATATCTGGAGAATGTGCTGGCCAGGGCAGCAGTCGAACATTTTCCGTATCCATAAAGGCCCGTACAGGACCTGCAACATGCGGTCGTGCAGTATCCTGCTGAAATGTAGGGTTTCGAAGGGGTAGAAAAAGGGTAGAGCCATGGGTCGTAACACATTTGAAATGTAACGGCCACAGTTGAAAGTGCCGTCGATGCGAACTACAGTGCGATGACGAATACACACCGCAATGTCGCCAAACACGGATGCGACCATCATGATGCTGTAAACAGAACCTGGATTCATCCGAAAACTGACGTTTTGTCATTCGTGCACCCCGGTTCTTCATTGCGTACACCATCGCAGGCGCTCCTGTCTGTGATTCAGCGTCAAGGATAACCGCAGCCATGGTCTCTGAGCTGATAGTCCATGCTGCTGCAAACGTCGTCAAACTTTTCGTGCAGATGGTTTGTCTTGCAAACGTCGATCTGTTGACTCAGGGATCGAGACGTGGCTGCACGATCCGAACAGCCATGTGGATAAGATGCCTGTCATCTCGACTGCTAGTGATACGAGGCCATTGGGATCCAACACGGCGTTCCGTATTGCCCTCTTGAACCCACCGATTACATATTCTGCCAACAGTCATTGGATCGCGAGCAGTAATGTCGTCATACGATAAACCGCAATCGCGATAGGCTACAATCCGACCTTCATCAAAGTCGGAAACGTGATGGTACACATTTCCCCTCCTTACACGAGGCATCATAATAACGTTTCACCAGGCAACGCCGGTCAACTGCTACTTGTGTATGAGTAATAGGTTGGAAACTTTCCTCATGTCAGCACGTTTTAGGTGTCGTCACCGGCGCCAACCTTGTGTGAATTCTCTGAAAAGCTAGTAATTTGCAAATCAAAGTATCTTCTTCCTGTGTGTTAAATTTCGCGTCTGTAGCACGTCATCTTCGTGGTGTAGTAATTTTAATGGCTAGGAGTGTACACCCGTGTTCAAAGTCATGTATCTCAAAATGGACACTTACCACATTATATCCGTTAACGCCATTGAACAGAGCACTTTTCATTCTATTAGAAAAACTTATTTTCATTTTGGTGTCTCCCTGGGTAAGGTGCATAAATGTCACCTAAGAATTTGAAATTTTGTTGATTTTGTCTTTTTCGTATCTCGGCCCGACTAGTACGAGAGCCCGCCATAACCCATGTACTTCAATGGTGGCCGCTAGGCACCCGTGATCGCGGGCATCGGCCTGCCACTCAGGTCAATCAGAACTCCACTATATAGTGGACTGAGCCGCGATAAGCTTCTCATTCTTGTCTCGACGGCGTTTTTGTATTGTCCTTTGGTAAAGTTTCCACTAAACATGTGGCCAGTATATCGCTTGCGTTTATGATGGAAAATGGTGGACTGGAAATATCTGTGAAGTTTCATGTGAAGAAAAAGATGCTTTGATTACTTTCATGCATCCACGTGGAGCTGCGCAGTCATTTCATTGTCCTGCTAGAAGAGACATATGCTGGACCCCACAACAACATATAATTACAGTCATTACAGTTCAAACTGCGTCAATAATTGGGCGGCAATGCAATTTGCTAGAAACAATAGTTTTGGACATCCGCGACAAATTTAAAGCATTTACCAACTGAAGAATTCTGTATTATGGCTTGGGAACCACAAATAGATCCTAACAATGCTTGGGAACCTGTTGGACACCCACATTCAGGCTTGTAACCTACTATACACTCATATTCCAGTTGGAAACCTGCTGGACTTCCATATTCAGGCTTGGGAACTTCCATTAAAGAGACTCACACGTAGCTGACCTTGAATGGCTATCGGGCATAGCCCATAAGCGATGGGGCTACAAGCCACTGAGTCTGGTAGCGGCATAGACACCATGCACCACCGCAAGAATTTTTCTCTAATTACAAAAAAGTCAATAGTTTAGGCGAAATATTTGCACCTTACCCAAAGAGACACCAAAATGAAATACGTTTTTTAATAGAATGATGTGTACTCTCTTGAGTGGTCTCAATGGAAATAATATGATAGGTGTCTATTTTGAGATACATGACTTTGAACACGGGTATATTTTGACACATTCATGGTTTTCAGAATATTCACAGGATCTTAGCACAGGAATTAAACACATGAGCGAGGTCCAAATTGGTGACATAGTAAACACCCAGACAGACAATAGTTTGACAAAAGGCCATTCTGTAGCGCAGTTTCTCCACTACTTATGCCTCGTTAAACTACGAGGAAAATTTCTTGCTACATGATTTGTTGCCCACTTTGAACATTTATGCATAGGGCAAAAATGTTGTACCACTATCCCAAGAACCAAGGGTCTTACTCTTTTAGATTAGGATCAGTCGAATGTTAAACTCGAAGATTTCTTCCCGGCTTTTCGGTGTCGGTAAAAGTGGTCTTTATAAAAATGGTTCTAGTACGTGAACCAAGTTACAGGTGAGAATGACACTTTGCATACGCTTATGTCGGGCACTCAGGTACATATTGTAAAAATTTCATCAAAATTGAAGGTGGTCGATCTGAGAGCCCTTTGACACTTACGGTGTTCCGTTCTTCCTTACTGCCCGAAAAGTTGCTTCAGAAGATAAATCGACACGTGAAAGAAGACAATGATTGCAATTTTCGCGTGGAAACAACTTCCTGACATGTCACATCTTAAGTGAAGATCACTCAGGTTTTGAATTGAAATGACATTAAAAATCAAGTGAATTTATCAGCTCAGTTATGGTTAACCAGGAAGTAACTCGCTGTTCAAAGAGTCTGTGAAAGTAATCGACAATATTGCTAATTTTCCATACGTTTAGTGGCTGGTAGAATACATTTGCTGGGCATATACAGTATGATCCTCGCGCTGGCTAGCACTGACGGAAATCGCAGCTTCCAAGGCGAGATATGGTCTTGCTAACGTGTTAAATGAGAAGAGAAATACCTAGCATAGACCAATGACTCTTCATCGCATTTTTTTATGAATAGGCTGTGTCGAAAGTGTAGTTATGGATAATATCCGGATGCGCCAACAACTATCCGAACATCGTGGATGAAGTACAGGGGAAATTATTTAGCGGCTCACCTGTTCAGTCAGTGGCTGTCGTGAAGTGTTTCGTTTTACTGTCTTATGCAAAATACGGACTGAAAACCCCATTCGTCCGAAGATATTTCCTATTCTAGCATAATCAGACACTATTAATAATTTGAGCTGAATACATTTAAAAGTTACATACCTGAATACGATTTGCTTCATTTCCACCACCTCTAACATATACATGCACAACAGTAAAGACAGCATTACATGGATTACAAAACGCCAACATTCACAGACAAATTTCACACGATGCCATCGTACAGTTTACAATCAGATAAACAAACCATGCAAATAATCTTTTTCCAAGACTCAAAAGTAGGACTTGTCATCTGCGGAAAAGTTAAGCAAGTGAACAGTTGCAATGCAAGGTCCATTCCAACTGCTGACTAAATGAAAGAAGAGTATGAATCAGAGATCAAAAAGTCGAGACAGTAATGTTTGTAACATGTAATTCATTCTGGAAAAATCCAAGTGGACGAAAATTATCGTCTTCTCATAACGATTACAGTGTAACAGCTGGTGATGTATTCAAAATTGAAAAAAAAAAAAAAAAATCTGTTCATGAACTTTCCAAACTCTCAGAAAGAGAGGAATGAGAGAAACTGGATTACACAAGAGTGGGTGACATGGGAGTTCTTCTCCGCATACCTTTGACCAATCTGCAGAGACTTTCTACACGGTAGTGGTGTGTCGTGGCCAATGAGAAAGACATGCCAAAGCGCGCACGACACGTCACATGATCAACAGAGACCTGAGCCATCGCGACTGCCAGATGACTGGCTGGCCGTTGGGACAGGGCCCACTGTCACACAGGGACCAGCCACTCAGCTAACGATCACCTCTTGATCACATGCGCGACTCGGCCTGTCTTTCTCGTTGACCTCGTTGGTGTACGGAATGACGTCACTGCAGTCCAGAATTGCATCAGATAGTATTTTCGGATGAATACAGTTTCGGATCGATTGTAAATTTTCTCTTTTCTGTGTTCCACGTTTTCCTGCATGTGCAGAGTCGGCTCAGCTAATCGGAAGAGGTTTCCGGGTGTCGTTTGTCTTGGGACGCGGACGAATAGCATTTCAACTACCAGTGCCACATCCATTCATTTTATGTGTGACGTTTCCCGTAACTTATTGTTTGATTTTGAAGCCAAATACAGACTCAGATAATAAAGTTCGGATATATTCCTGTAACATTAGATGAACTGTCCTTCGAAATAGTAACCTGCCATAACTATGCACCGCTGAGTTCTGTGATAAATGACCTGGAAACTTTGCATGAAGTCTTCCTTTGGGATGGTGTTCAAAATCCTTATATGAGAGCAGCAGCAGCCAAAGGAATACTTTCTTATTTGCTACAAAAAAACAATCACTGAATTTAGTGTAACTAGGAAAGTACGCTCACCGATTCGTCAGTTATATTGATTTAGCTTAACAAGGATGCTGTAAAAGAAAGTAATCTAAGAGTCTGATATTAAAATATTTACTTTGAATTTCCGTTCCTAGTACGAGTGGATGACAGAGGGCGACAGAAGTTTGTATACACCAGTAGCACTTGACACCATATCGCAACAAAAACAAAAACAACACGCTAAACGATACAGGCAACGCACCCAATACACCTAATTTCACAAAATGCGATCGATACCAGAGATATAACTACATGCAGGGAACTCCATTGTAGAAGAAATCCATGAATGAATGATAAGAGATTGCTACGGAAAACAATTTTTTTCCTCCATGAACGTAAATACTACTTCACGCCATCTGCACATTACATTTAAAGTAATTGAGGCATATTGACAGAATTCTCTTTGCTATCATAATGAGCAATCTCATTGCGTGTTGCCAGAGACAGTGATGTGAAAAATTAAATATGAAGGGTTGGAGAGCGGAGATTACGGCTAAACACGCAAATGGAACAGCCTGCTAAGGTAGATGCAGAAATTAACTTATATATCATTTAATCAAGAGGCCCATTGCGTGACAATAGCCGAAATAATTACGAAAGTTGAATCAAACATTCCATGAAAAGTGGTGGGCTGCGAATCAAACTACATTTGTAATTAGATTGTATATCGCTTGGTAGAAGGAACAATCTACCACTGGACGTTAAATCCTGGGCTTCCTAGGGTCGTGAAAGTCTCAGTCACAGAGTCGCCAAGTATGTAGTGCTGTCACTAGGTGTCAGGCGCATCGAGTTCTGTTTTTCATAAGGCGAAAATAACTGCAATGTGTTGTAGCTGTTGTCGGATTTGTTAACACACTCTGACATGGATGTCAGGATTATCGTCAAATGTCTTTCCTTTCGAAGCTGCTTTGAGTCGAGGGAGTAGGAACAAGTTCGAAGGATTGAATCTGGCGAGTATTGTGGATTTGTGGATGTACAAGTTCCATCATCCTCCCCCCCCCCCCCCCCCCGCCCCGGTTTGTTTCTTTTTGCCAGGAACTGTTTGGCTGTGTGTGTGTTGTCGTGAACAAAAAACTGGAAACCTGTTGTGCGTACCAGGGTCGTACCCTTCATAGACGCTGCATGAAACGGGTTAAAATTTCAACGTACCTTGCAGCGTTCAACATCATTCCCTCAGGTAGAAATTCCTTGTGCGTAATGTCTTGAAATTCGAAAAATTTGGAGAGCATCGCTTTGATACGTGATTTTTCGGCCCCGATTTATCCGACGAGGTGATGTCGGAGAACGGCATTCTTTGATTTGTCGTTTCGTTTCAGGGTCGGGCCGAAGACATCAGGTTTCATCCTCATAAATAATACTGTTCCAGAAATTGGGTTAGCACCCGCCGTTTCGACAAAATCCTGTGAAGCTTCTAAACGTGTCTCCTTTTGATCATCAGTCAAGTTATGTGCCACAAGACGATGACACGTGTCGCTCTTCCCTAACGTCTGAGATTTGTAGTACGGCTCCACGGTTAATCTGCAGTTGATTCGCTGTCATGCGCACAGCTAATCGGCTATCGTTCATGAGTAACGGCCGCACTTTCTCAATGTTTTCGCCGATCGTCTGCTACGGAGATTGTCAGGACCATATCCCCGGCCTTCTCGAAAACTGGCCAACTATTCGTACACATATGGTCATATGTGAAGTACACTAGCGGAAAAACACAAACAATACCTTCACTACGCGACAGCAATGGTAATACTACCGATGACAGTACTGCTAAGGCAGAATTACTAAACACAGCTTTCCGAAAGTATTTCACCAAAGAAGACGAAGTGAACACTCCAATATTCAATCAAAGAACAGCTGCCAGCATGCGAAATTTAGAAGTAGATGTTCCTGGAGTAGTAAAACAACTTAAGTCACTAAACAAAAATAAATCTTCCGGGCCAGGTTGTATACCAACTAGATTGCTCTCAGAGTATGCTGATGCAATAGCTCCGTACTTAGCTATAATTTACAACCGATCAGTCAGCGAAAGATCCGTACCCAAAGACTGAAAAGTTGCCCAAGTTACTCCGCTATTCAAGAAAGTCAATAGGAGTGATCCCCAAAATTACAGGCCTAGCTCACTGACATCGATTTGCAGTAGGATTTTGGAACATATACTTTGTTCGAATATTATGAACTACCTCGAAGAGAACGACCTATTAACCAGTAGTCAACACGGATTGAGAAAGTATCACTCTTGCGAAACACAGCTTGCCCTTTATTCACATGAAGTGTTAAGTGCCATCGACAAGGGATCTCAAATCGATTCCATATTTCTGGATTTCAGGAAGGCTTTTGACACTGTACCCCACAAGCGGCTTCTTATGAAATTGCCTGCTTATGGAATATCTCCCCAATTCTGCGATTGGATTCACGATTTCCTATCAGAAAGAACGCAGTTCGTTGTAATTGACGGTAAGTCATCGAGTAAAACAGAAGTGATATCTGGCGTTCCACAGGGAAGCGTTATAGGTCCCCTACTCTTCCTCGATTTAGAAGACAATCTGAATAGCTCCCTTAGACTGTTCGCTGATGATGTTGTCGTTTATCGGTTAGTGAAGTCAATTCAGGATCAAAAGCAACTGCAAAGCGATTTAGACAAAATTTCTGCATGGTGCGAAAATTGGCAATTGACACTAAATAAAGAAAAGTGTGAAGTAATACACATGACCACTAAAAGAAATCCGCTGAACTTACGTTTCATCGGCAGAACGCTTCGAAGATGCACCAGCTCCACCAAAGAGACTGCCTACATCACACTTGTGCGTCCTCTCCTGGAGTACTGTTGCCCCTTGTGGGACCCTCACCAGGTGGGACTGACGGAAGATATTGAGAAGCTTCAGAGAAGGGTAGCTCGTTTTATCACGTTACGGGGGCGGGGGGGGGGGGAAGCGTCACGGAAATGTTGCAAGAATTGGAGTGGAAATCATTAAAATAAAGACGTTATTCATTGCGGCGTGATCTGTTTGCGAAGTTTCAATCACCGACTTTTAGTTCTGAATGTGAAAATATTTTGCTAGCACCCACCTACTTAGGGAGACATGACGATCCCAATAAAATAAGGGAAATCAGATCGAAAACGGAACGATTTAGGTGTTCTTTCTTCCCGGCCGCTATTAGAGAATGGAACGCTAGAGAAAAGTTATGAAAGTGGTTAATGAACCCTCTGCCAGGCACTTGAATGTGATTTGCAGAGTATCTATGTAGATGTAGACAAACTTCAGTGATAGTACTTGATCACCATAAACACGTAGCAGCATGGAATGTTCTTTAGGTGTCTAGCCAAGCACAAAACAAAATTTTAAATTGATCCTTTGCTCATTCATTGTCCTGTTCTCAGTTCAGAACCAACGCACTAAATGAGCACTTCGTCCAACACGTCTAACATGGAACACACACGATGATCAACTGAACTACTGTGGAGGCAGCTTACCAACACCGGCCGCTACGCAATGGATCGTTTTGATTCGCCTGCCTTGCCCGATCGGTCGTTCTGATTTCACAGATCTTCATTGCCAGAGGTTGTACAACTGACAACTGCAACATTATAGCGCTGTAGTCGCAAAACAAGATCGCAAATCGCAAATCGCAAATCGCAAGAGCTTATATCATGTGTCGTGCCAATTTGTGCCTAAGCGTTCACCATCCAGGTACGAACCACTTTTAACCCTTTAAAGGACAAAACATTTTTTTCTGAAAATTTGAAAGGTAATATTTTTGTTGCGTCCCATTTGACTTATATAGGCATGTAATACACTCAGAATCATTTTATGTTCATTTAACTTGGAAGTGAAAAGAAGAAATAGGAGGTTGATGTACAGACCGCTATCCATTCTGGGTGGGGCTTAGACTACTGTAGATGGTGGTCATTTAAAGGACCACCGTCTTATATCTGTAACAGATAACTAAACAATTGCATTTTTTATTAAAAAATGATACAATTTTTAACTAATTTTCTGAATTATAAAAATTGATCACATTGAAATATTCAAACAATAAGAAATTACTAAACTCAATGAAACATTACACATCCCAAGGGAGGTAAAGAGAAACTATAAATGCGTTGCAGATAATACTACTTCTTTTGGGCTGCATTTTTGTGCTACAATGAGCACATATTCTGCTGGTACCCTTGTGTGGCAAATGTGCCCCTACATTCATCACTATTTGTTGACCCATGTTTGAAACATGTTTTGCACCTCCTCACACTTTCGGGGATTACATATGATTGTTGAGGTAATGCAAGAATGATGTCAGTACAAGAGTCATGGAATGATTATTTCCCATACTTGTGTTTGGGGGATGAGTATTTGGCAATACATCGTTGGCATCAGAATCACCTCCACACTCAGAATCAGAGGTGCCACAGGGGCGGGGTGATGACGCAAAATGCCTCATTGAAATTTCTGGGGGGAGGGGGGGGGGGTTATAAATCAATTTACAAAACGTGAAATAAAAAAAAATTAATTTCAATATTAAATATCAAAACAGTACCTAATATCTCGGGTGTGTGTGGGGGGGGGGGAGGGGGGGATCATTGTTCAAGAGGGTGTTGGGCACCTCTGCTCAGAATCGATAGCTTGGACATCGCCTATTTCGTCTATCAAACTTTGGAAGTCTTATGATATCTTTTCCAATTCTCGAAGTGAAAATGTGTCATTAGTCCTGTGCATCTGTAAAAATGAAATGCGAGGTTATGCCAGTTTACATTTCGTCATTGTTCATTTTATAATAATTCCTTAGTCATTCACTAAGTCTGGCTTGTACATATTGCAAATTACTCGCATATTATGTGAGTATAACATAAATATTGGATAGTCTCGTACATATTTGAAATAAGAGCACTTGTACGTAAATGTAATAAACGACACTGAAGTTTTTCTACCACGCCATCGGTTATATCCTTATTTGTATTCTCTAATTAGGTACATATCTGAAACTATTAATTCAATAAATGTCATGCAAACCTTATATCTATATTTTTTAATTCTAACATTAATCGCGCCTTCGGTGGGACGATTCTCTCTCATACACACACAACGGCACCAAAGAAACTTCTCTGATGAATAGCCAACCACCATTTCAATCAATGAGAACTTTCTACCAACGTCAGAAAACGAAAAGTGGTCGTTTGAGCGTACACCATCCCCTTAGAACCACTTTATGTGTCATTTAAGGTCAATTTTCAATATAAAACGTACACTGTTTCGCACTTATGGCAGGTGGGCAATGTATCGACCACTATCCTATGAAGAGTTAACTTATTTCACAATCTAATAGACGCATCTTGTGAAGCACCTATGAGTGCCTGAAGAAATTTCTCTTGAGGGCAATATTAGTAAAATAGTACACTGTATGGTCAGGAGAATGGTCTGCTGAAGGACACTTGCGGTGACAGATGGGCCTTTGGGCTACACAGAACCGAGGAAAAAAGTATGTGTCATATGCCGTCTGCTTTTGGAGTGTGGGAGTCGACTTGGAAGTCGTCCTTGGGAGATGCTAATGAAGGTGGCCAGCCGTTACCTCTTAAAGTGGTGTCACAGTCGGAGCCACACACACAAGTCGCAACAAGTGAGGTGATCGCTTCTTCCATCTGTGTTTGCTCTAGGTGTTTGCGGCCTCTGACGTGCACACTGTGTACAGTGTTGTAGAACGAACTCATTTTGCTAGGTGATGGATATTTAAAAGCCACTCACGCCAGAGATTCTGCCTGATGTGAAGCATGTTTCAATGTATCTACATCGCATCCTTTATTTCAAGACTATTGGTTCCAACCTCTAATGTATCTTCAAACCAAAAAGCCATTTATAATTTGTTAATAGTTTGACATCTTTCGTATTGTTGTAAATGAGCATTCCGTTTGCTGACTTGGCTCTGAGAAGATAACTACTAAACAAGATCTACTGACAATGTCGTTTTCACTCGAGTGATTCGTTCCCTCTCAGTGTTTAAGCCTGCATTATCATCATCATCATCATCATCATCATCACATGAGTTGTAACAGGTAGCAGGACTAAATCTGCGAGATTTTCCTTGGGAAAATTATAGATATTGTGCGAAACGGCACGTAAAGTGGTCGACCAAATGTACTCTCTTTCCCATTGAACTTGTGTTGAAAAGTGTGAAGGACTACTGATTTGATTAGGTAAAAAGATTTTGCCTAATATACGACTGATTTCACGAAACAAAAACTCCTTTGGTAGTTTCCTCTTAATGTAGATGTCGTTTCTCTGACAACTGAATTCGAAGGTCTTATAATTGCTCCTAATTTCATACATACGGTTTTACGATGTAATGATTTTCTTCTCTGTAATGACGCTACCGAATTCTATAAAAGGACTTCATCTGAATCATTAGAAACCGATTTCACTTTTGTTGAAACGTTCTTTCCTAGCTTCTGTTACACCCGATGTGCTATCACTAGTGGTACTATCAAAGGCAAATTACTGGGTGGACATTTTAGGCACCCGTTTTGACGGTAAATTTAGCAGTTCCGCACGCAAATCCTTGATATAATCTGAACCTAGAAAACAAGTAGAGAATATCCTAGCATTTTCAACATTTACACGGTCTTTCCTGTACAGTTGGAATGTCAAATTTTTTGCAGACTTGCATCACGTGCGATACAGTGAAGCACTAAATCAGTCCCTTTTGTATTTCGATAAGTTTGTTTAAGTAGTTAGTATGTCTAGTGACCGATGACCTCACAGACGTAACTAGGATACGATTTTGGTAGGAGTTTTCAATGAATGAACGTTGTAATAACGCGTACTCTTAATAGAACTCCAAACGGCACTTATACTGTATATATTATATTGTATTTCAAAGGACTGTATACTGGGGAGTCAGTAGAGCATAGATACAAAATTAGTAAACTTATTAAAAACCTACCTGTTCTCCGAAACAGGAACAAGGACAATCTTATAGTGAAAATAGGAAAATTTCGATCGAAACACGGATGGAAATCAGAAAGAATGGAAGAAGCACTCAAATATTTGCGGTACGTGTAAGCTGTCGATGAAAAAAAAATTGTGTACAGATACTCTTTGACTTAAACCTAGAGTTTCCGCGGTGGAGAGGCAGAGCGTTCTTAGGCGCCTTGATGTGGACCGCGCGATTGCTCGCCGTCGGAGGTTAGAGTCCTCGCCCCGGCAGACATTGTTCTGCCCTATTTTCTCTCTAAAACAACACTACATTGATTTTTCTATGTTAGTAGGTCTTCCACGACAGTCGCGGTGGAGTAGCCGAGTGATCTAAGGCGCCTCGCTTCGGAGCGCGCGGTTTTTTGCCGTCGGAGGTTCGATTCCTCCCTAGGGCATGGGTGTGTGTGTTGTCCTTAGGTGAGTTTACCGTAGTTTAAGTAGTTTGTAAGCTATGAACTGATGACCACGCAGTTTGGTCTGATAAATTTACAAACATCTGAACATTTCTTCTCCGACAGACTTTGTTATGTCAAACGTTATTGGCCCTTCGCAGTAATAAAACGTATTTCAGAGAGATCTCTTTATTTCTAGATTTGTGTCTCCATAATAAACAACAATTACTTACAAATATAAGTTTTCTATTTTGTATATTGCAAGACTTTAGTAGTAGTAATAATAATGTGGTATTTTTCTTGTAATGACTTAAGGTACACGGTATTTTTTGTTTGAGTGCATGGCGCGCAAATAAATAAAGCTGTCGGTTTTCCGACGCAAGAGCAGGCAGCACACATCTGTACATGAGAGAAGAATGGGTTTTCCAGGTTGACGCCGCAAACACTCAACAACTGACCATGTGATTTATTTATGGTCATAGCGAAAGCAAGCCGCACTGGAAATTGTAGTCGTTTAAATTCAAACGGTACGTCAGTTGGTACCATGGGGATGCGGGGTATCAACACATATTCTCTCTCATATATTTTCCCTTTACAATGGTTCACTGCTAGTCGTGTGAAGTTACAAAGTCACGGTTCGTTGATATTTCGTATCATAATGGGTATGGGATATATATACCGTAATCTCTTCTCTTATTCCCTTCCTTCCTTCTCTATTTCGCCATCTCCTCTTTCCCCTATCCTTTACCATCCCTTTCACACCACACCATATCCATATCCTCCCCCCTCCTCTCTGCGTCCATATCATCCCCCCTTTTTAACTCCATTTTATTCTCCCATTCTTATCTTCTCCTCCCCCTCTTTTTGATCTTAGTAATTGTAATTGCAATCGGGGCCTTGATAGGCAATAGAAGTAAAAGGATGGGTAAATCAATTGGAAACAGGCTATTGACAAACATTGTTCATTATTCCGAAGCCAACTGATACATCCGGTGCGTAATCGACTACTGGATCGTATGTGAACGCCAAACGTTTACTTCTAATCGTCACATGTTGTCATCTGTTTTGCCGAGGATCCAAATTATTTTGTGCATAAACTGCATCAGAGCGAGTCGAACTGTACCCGTTGTTTCAGACTTATAACGGATCGCGCTTCAGAATTTCTTTCTCGATTTACCTCCAAGCGCGTGTACGATCTTCGTCAGTCTCATAGACTCTACGATCACGTAGTAGGATTGCGTTGCGCGTACGCCGACCGATGTTACGACGCCGCAATTGAGGCATTGTTGTGAATAAATAAACCACAGCCTGTGCTCAATTTGTTTGTAACACTCAAAAATACCATGAACTTTGCAACGCTCCAAAGATATGGAGGTAAGAATAATACTGAGGGGCTTCTAAAGAAACAACGTTTCATGTTAAATCTGTCTGGCTGTTTCCAAGCTTGAGTGCATAACGCCAACTCTCTTTTTTTTCTAACCTTCTTGGCGTATTTGTTCGCTCCGTTCGCGTATTTGTTCGCTAGGCGAGTAGCGAACGAATAAGCTGATTGTTGGAGGATCTAGAAAATGATCTGAGCCGGATTCTTATATTTTCCGGGAGATTTTCCAAAAATTTTACTTTCATTCAAACCTTGTCCTGAGAATTACGAACAGGACAAAGAAAAGATCATCCAAATCGGTGTAGCCATTCAAAAATGTTGTTCAAATGTTTGTAAATCTATCGGACCAAACTGCGTGGTCATCAGTCCGTAGCTTACAAACTACTTAAACCTAGGTAAACTAACCTAAGGACAACATACACACCCATGCCCCAGGGAGGACTCGAACCTCCACAGCGAGCAACAGCGCGCTCCGCAGCGAGACGCTTTTTTTTTTTTTTTTTTTTGCCTCTATGGGTAGTTCTTGTCCTTGCGGACGCTGATCGTTTTGGTTCTACGTGTTCTTTGGCTCAGCTTTTTTATTACAGAGAGCGTTCAGCTCTCTGACCGGGCGCGCTGAGCCACGGCGCCCGGCACCGCTCGGCTACTCCACCGCGGCTGTAGCCATTCTCGAGTTTTACGCTTAGCAACAGATTTCGTGATTCATTGTTATTTATAGAGATGTGTGTGTGTGTGTGTTTTGTCCTTAGGTTAGTTTAACTTTAAGCAATTGGTAAGTTTGGGGACATGACCAAAGCTGTTTGGTGCCATAGGCTTACAAACATTTGAACATTTGAAACTAGAGTCGTTTACATAGGAGCATCAAGAATTGTTGCTGACTGACAATGTAATATATGACTGAAAATGTAATTACTGTTAGTAAAACGGCTAATTATTTCAGTAGTAATCACCACAACTGTTAATACAAGTAACCCACTATGAGATAAGACTGTCATTCCTCCATACAGCCTCAGATGTTTACAGTTAGCTTCAGGGCTTTTTTTTTTTACCCAGCTGTGCACCTCTTCCCCAGAAAATACCGATGGCCATGAATGCCTCTCTTCAGAGCTCTAAAGCATATGAGAATCGTATGGGGAGATATGGGACTTGCATGGAACATAATGTATAACGGCTTTCCAGCCTTGGCAAAATGTAGGCGGTCTTCATGATGCCAGTTTTTGATAGATTTGTCATCATTTCGGGGGTGGGTGGGGGGGGGAGTGGTTGAACTCCAGAAACCCCCCCCCCTGGCGACGCACATGGATGAACTCAGCCGTTTCGTCCCTTAGGATTACAAACAATTAAACATTTTTTTATTATTTCTATTGTAGAAATTACAGCTAACAACAACGCTAATACACCTTTACCGGTAAATCAGTCACTAAAGAACAGTAACTTAGCGAAATTGACAGCACTCACGAAACATGACATCACAAAGCCTCGAACAGACAGGTCTGGGCGCGCGGGAAGTTTTCCTTCATGACGTCATGCGCAGAACACCAGAAATGCGTTCCTCTGGTGATGTCTTATTCCAACAGTATAATGGTCGACCACATGAAACACGCTCTGCAACATCTACCCCGGTCAGCACGATTTCCAATAGTCTTGAGTATTTCGCGAACTATCTAGTTCGGAAGAGCGCTCCCACAGGCGACCTACGCGAAGTAGTTCGCAGATCCCTCGCCTCTTAATTCGTCCGCTCCTTTTACGATGACTGACGGGTAACAGCGAGAGGACGCGAGAGCGCGCAGAATCACGTGATTCCCTTCTGCCATTTGCCGTCATTTCGAGCTGAGATGCAGCTCAGCTGTAGTTTTAGTAGCGGTAGCAATAACCAAAACGAGCGGACGAACTAAAAAGAGCGACCTACTTCGCGGCCGAGCTGCGAACTAAAAGGAGAGCTACCAGTCGCGATCTAAAATATGCGCTGTAGGTCGCGAACTAAAATATGCGTGATAGGGAGCTAACTAAAATATGGGCGATAGGTCGCGAACTAAAATAAGCGCGATAGGTCGCGAACTAAAACATGCGCGATAAGTCGCGAACTAAAATATACGCCATAGGTCGCAACAGAATTAAAAATCACGTGTTTGCCTTCTGCTGATGAGAGCCATTTCGAGTTTAGCGTCTGCCCGCTAGATTACATAGTTCAGTGCTACAAAATTTCTGCTTTGAAGTATTCTGCACTCTGCAATATCTGACTAATAAATTACATAATGCCAAGATATCGAGATAACTATAAGCTTAAACTCGAGAAATTATCCACAAACTGTTTCGTTTGGTTTGCGTGACATCGTTAGCGGCTCAAGCAGCAAGCGCATGAAGCAGCTAGGTGGAGGAACTTCTCCCTCCACCTGCATGCGCAGACCATGCCACTCAGCCGTCACTGGGAGCGGACGAACTAAAAGAACGATCTAGTTCGCGGCAGAGTACTCCCGATCGCGAACTATTATGCGCAAGTCTAATTTCCAATCGAGCACTTGTGGGATATGATGGGACGACAACTGACACGATCGACTCTTCAATCCACAAGTCTTGCAGAACTGTGTGAACAGATCGAACAGGCTTAAAATAATGATTTTTAGACAGTATTCGCGATCTGTGTGTTGAGTGCATTCCATAATTAGAGCCTTCATTGCCGCTTGTCGACGCTACTCCACATACTAATTAGGATGTTTCAGCATGGATGGGCGCCTGATACCTCAGTACTGCTTCGTCTATTGACCTGTAAATGTAATGACTGATATTCACTTGGACCAGAGGAGCATTCCATATGGCAACATCGCACCCCATTATTCAGGCACTTCAAGCTTATTCACCACATTGTTGTCAACTTGGATCCTTGGCATCATGGTATCTGCACCACACTAAACGCGTACGATGTTACCAACTGAAAAATGTTCAAATGTTTGTAAATCTATCGGACTCATAACTGCGTGGTTATATTAGTCCATAACTTACAAACTACTTACCACCCCGTGGTTCAGGTTGAAACAAATCGATTTTCGGTTTTCATCATATTTCGATAGCTTAGTGTTTTATTCAAGTACCCTGAAAAGGATTTTGCTGAAAAAAAAAAAAACCGAGCATTTAAAGAGCATTTTCCTACCACGTATGTTTATGTGTCACGCCCACTTTTCTGTCACCCACTTTTCTGCATATTTTGGAGCTTTATATCCCCTACATTGCACGTCAGGTAATTTTTTTTACTCCCGAATGTGTCGGCTATCTTTGGAAAGCAACGGTCGGTATTCTTTTGTTTTGCTGTTTGTAAGCAAGACGGTTTCAGACACGCGGTTAGTTTTGTTCAAGTGTGACTGCGAGTCGTTGTTATACTTAAGTTTGTAGTGCCTGTTTACGTGTGTTTTGCTGCGTTTGTTGAAGATGACGAAAAGTAAAGGCGTTTGGGCCATATTATTCCATAAATCCTCTACTCATGATAAGCCATGTCAAGTATTGTGATCATCAGGAGAAAATTCGTGGTGCGAATACAATAGGGCTCAGGCAACTGGACAATTTTATTCAAATGTTCAAATATTTGTAATTCTATCCGACCAAACTGCATGGTCATCAGTCCGTAGCTTACAAACTACTTAAACCTAGGTAAACTAACCTAAGGACAACATACACACCCATGCCCCAGGGAGGACTCGAACCTCCACGGCGAGCAACCGCGCGCTCCGCAGCGAGACGCTTTAGACCTCTCGGCTACTCCACTGCGGCGACAATCTTAGTCTCACCAGCATTGTCTTCCCGCTGCTGTTATTACAGCAATTAAACCTATTTTCAGACTTGGTTCATCTGACCTTCTATGGAAATGTCTGCATGGGCAGACACAGAATAGAAATGAATGTTTCAACAGCATAATTTGGAGCCGCCTTCCTAAAACTGCATACAATGAAACTAGGAGTTCATGATGCTGTTATTACATTCAATTGTGGTAATATTGAAAAGTGTTGGGTTCTGAAAAAGCTGGGAATTCATCCAGGTGAAAATATTAATCACTGGACTGGAACATTGCGATAAAATGAGGATAGCCGATGCAGACAGGTCTGCATCTAATATGACCAAGAAAGCAAGACAAACATCCAGTAAAGTGAAAAGCTGGAATACCTGCTAGAGGCCGAAGAAGGGCCATCATATACAGCAGAACAGTTTTAATTAACTGTAAGTAACAAATTTCAAAAGTTTTTCTTTAAAGTCAATTTTCCACGAACTAAAAATTTCGGTACATATGCCCCATTATATCAGAAACTATCATGGATAAATGAACGAAATCTTCAGAGACTCTGTATAGCATAAAATGCCACCTCTGGTACTACATTCATTAATATTCCATTGGAAGTTCACAAAAAATATTTTCTGCAGAAAAAAAAAACTTAATATTTTTTGTTAATAAATTAAAAAAAGTATTTCTTAAAAACTATAAAATAGATAAAGTAGATTTTAGTGCAGTTTACTCTATTAACATCATGTAACATACAGTAAAAATATTAAGGTCCTGCATCTCATAGGTTTTTTTTTTTTTTTTTTTTTTTTTTTTTTTCAGAAATGGGTCAATGTCTAAATTAACATGGGTTAGATAGGCAGCATGTGGCCCCCTTAAATTAAGGTAAACTAATTTAAGGACAATACAAACACCCATTCCCGAGGAGGCACTCAAACCCCCGACGGCGAACGGCTGCGCGTACCACAGCACGGCAACCCAGTGCCACAGACAAATATGTTAGTCTGCGCCAGTGCGCACGCCTAATCCGCCGCGGCCTTACCAACTGAAATTGGGACTCATGCGAGCAGGGTTTTCCAATCGGTGGGCCCCAACTGATTTGGTCACGAGCCCTTGGAGACGCGCTGCAGGCGATGTCCTGATGTTAGAAAAGGCAACGAGTCGGTAGTCTGCTGACGTAAAATGAAGCCAAATTGCATCCCACCACCCTAATCAAGGAGGTTAAAAGAAAGGGAGATGGCGTTATCTATGCCGAGCACATACGACATCTGAAGCCTGTCCACCATCTTGGTGTGTTGTGGAATGCTATTTCTCCATTAAAACTATGCTTGAAGTCGACCCTTTTACTTTCAATTTACATTTAAAGAGAAATACTAAAATGAGCTCTAACATCGAAATTAAGCGTTTCCGGACACATGTCCACATAACATATTTTCTTTCTTTGTGTGTGAGGAATGTTTCCTGAAAGTTTGGCCGTACATTTTTGTAACACCCTGTATACTTGAAAACGTAATTGTTAATGACTAATTTGCACTATTTTAACACGTTTTACATCACGGCATAACCGTTGGACGTTTTATTCCTGTTTTAAGTGACCTGAAACATCCGCTCTACAATACGAACACGTTTTCAAGACACAGCAATATGGCGGAGGCGGGCTTCACTTTTTCAGCACAAGGGCGTCTCCCTGTATTTTAACCTCCTTGGTTCTAACGGATATGACAGTCTACATCTACATCTACATACATACTCCGCAATTCACCGTAAGGTGCGTGGCGGAGGGTACACTGTACCACTACTAGGCATTTCCTTTCCTATTCCACTCCCAAATTGAACGAGGAAAAAAAGAATGCCTATATACCTCCGTACGAGCCCTAATTTCTCTTATCTTGTCTTTGTGATCTTTACGCGAAATGTAAGTAGGCGGCAGCAAGATCGTACTACACTCAGCTTCAAATTCCGGCCCTCTAAATTTACTTAACAGAAATTCACGAAAAGAACGTCGTCTTTCTTCCAGCGACCCCCAATTGAGTTGCCGGAGCATTTCCATGACACTCGCGCATTGGTCGAACCTACCGGTAACAAATCTAGCTGCTCGCCTCTGAACCGCCTCTATGTCTTCCTTCAAACCGATCTGCTGCGGGTCCCAAATACTTGAGCAATACTCAAGACGTGGTCGTACAAGCGTTTTATACGCGGTCTCCTTTACAGGTGAAGTACATCTTCCCCAAATTCTCCCAATAAACCGAAATCGGCTGTTCGCCTTACTCACAACTGCCCTTACATGCTCGTTCCATTTCATGTCGCTCAGCAATGTTACGCCTAGATATTTGAACGACGCGACAGCATCAAGAAGCTCACTACTAATGCTGTATTCGAACATTATAGGATTGTTTTTTCTATTCATGCGCATCACCTTACATTTTTCTACATTGAGAGCTAGCTGCCATTCTTCGCACCAACTAGAAATTTTGTCTAAGTCACCCTGTATGCTATTACAGTCAGTTACAGACGACACCCTCCCATACACCACAGCATCATCAGCAAACAGCCGCAAATTACAACTTACTCTGTCCATCAGATCATTTATATAGATAGAAAATAACAGCGGTCCTATCACACTCCCCTGGGGCACGCCCGACGATACACTCGTCTCTGATGAACACTCGCCGTCAAGAATAACGTACTGCGTTCTGTTACTTAGGAAGTAGCCAGTCACAAATCTGTGAACCTATTCCATAAGCTCGTATCTTCGTTAGCAGTCTGCAGTGTGGAACTGCGTCGAACGCCTTTTTGAAGTCGAGAAAAACACAATCTGCCTGTTGCCCTTCATCCATGGCTCGCAAGATGTCATGTGAGAAAAGGGCAAGCTGAGATTCACATGAACGATGTTTCCTAAACCCGTGCTGATTCATGGAAAGAAGCTTTTCCGTTTCAAGGAAATTTACAATATTCGAACTGTGAATATGCTCCAAAATTCTACATGACACTTGGTTTCCTGTGGCTTTTTCACACAGCGTTGCTTCTCTGTTAACACTGACAATTCCACGCATATATGTCTGCTCTCTGTCATTAACAGCATTCCGCCGTCCACTCTTTTGTCCACAATGACAGACGTATGTTGTAATTTGGTATTCCCTTCATGCTGTGAACTTCCACGTAATTTAGTAGAATACTGTAACCTTACGATTTCCGAAATGGAATGCCCCTTGCGTCTAGCTTCGCCTACCATATCCATATCTGGTAATTCCCGTCACGCGCGGCCACAATGACGTCGTAAACTGTTACGTCTCGGGATGCAGCGGGATCAGGAGATAGACAGTGACCTGAAGGATGTGGACATGGATCTGCAACTAAAAGAATTGATTACTCCACATATAATTGATTTACAAAATGAAACGAATACTTAACTTTGTTGTGCTTGTGGTGGTACAAAATTCGTTCTAACTATTACATAGTTCTGCAATGTATTATTAAAGCTCCTGGCTTTACTACATCTACATCCATACTTCGCAAGCCACCCGACGGTGTGTGGCGGAGGGTACCTCAAGTACCATTATCGGTTCTCCCTCCTATTCCAGTCACTTATTGTTCGCGGAAAGAAAGAGTGTCTGTATGCCTCTGAGTGTTCTCTAATCTCTCCGCTTTTATCTTCATGATCTCTTCGCGAGATATACGTAGGAGGGAGCAATATACCGCTAGACGCCTCGGTATGGAACCATAATCACAGACAGTCGCGAAGCTCTGTAGGGAAAAGTTGCAGCTGAAGCGATACTAGCGTTCCAAGTGGCTAGAAGGGAATAACAGTGGAATGGCGCGGTGCAAACTGAGAAGTCTCTGTTTTTAATACCGTTACTTTCAGATTTACTGGTCACTCACCGTTGTTGTGAACTTTCTAACACAAATATAAAAACATCATTAAAGTAATATCACTGCTTCTGTTAATGGCGTCTGTAATAACAAATTGTCAATGCAGTGTAATCAATACAGTTCACAATAGCAGCGTCATAATTATATCGTCCAAAATGTTTTTTGAAAGCAGAAATGAATCGCAACCTGATGTGCTCAAGTATAAAAGCAACTAATTATGTTCGCGTGCTCGGTGAGTACTTATACGTTGCACGAGTTTTGTATTAGCGCATTTCGGACATTGTACTATTTTTAAAACTGTACCCAATTTTATATTGTAGGAGACTAGACTCAACATCGCCTTATAAACACTCTTTCCACCTTGTCCTTTTTTCTGTGCCTTTCGTGTATCTACCATAAACTTTTAGTACTTCAAGAATTTATATGTGGACATACTATTTATTTGTAGCTACGCATTTAGTTTATCTAACTAGTAGGTAACCGCCGAAATATATTGGTATACAGGCTTATAATTTTTGCGAAACTGAGGTACGAAACTATGCAGGCTCTACTGAAATAGTTGATAAACTGCAACTGGAAGCATTCAGACATTACTTTTATACAGCAGTAATATTGTGGAATAGTGGTCAAGTATTTGCGATTCTAATTAAGAGCATAAGTTTGGACGCGACTCAGGTGTTAAAGATGTACTTTATGCATAAAGGTATTACTAACCACTGTAAATGGACACTTGTTATTCCTAACGTTATTCTCTTACTTCTGAGCATCCTTTGCAAATGAGAGATTTCCGAATTACATTTGTGATAGTTGCTACAATTTATAACGCCACAAAAGCTCATAGTGTGCTGCTTCACTCCAAATACACATTCATTAGTCGATCGTTTCGCATTGGGTTTCTACGACCCAGCTGCTTGGCAGTGCTGCAGTCGCGAAGTTGCAGAAATTCGACTGGAAGTTTCGTGACTCTTAGACTCTGATCGAATTGTCATTTTGCAGTGGTGCGCCGGCAAATGTATGCAAGCCCCCTTCTTCCTATTGGCCGACGAGCAAACCAAGCACAGAGGTACCGAGACTGCAGGCGCCCCCGGCGGCCAGAGTACAGATGACAGCTCAGTGAATGCAGCCCCTTATAAACCTTACGTACTAACACCACCAATATCTGGGCATATCACATGACTTGTTAGCTCAGTGGATAGTAACTATAATACCTGCGTTCAAAAGTTCTGTGAAATAAGCCCGTAGAAATTTTAAACAATGTTATCGATTTCACTATATATCTCACACGGCAAGCTACATCGCCGTCTGAAAGAGTCGAAAACCCGCCCGTACCACTGGTAGATGCCCAAAAATATTTCACTCGTAGAAATGACCAATCAGCTAGTTCTTTGTGGATAACTGGCTTACGTGAACAATCTATTCACAGACATTTTCCTGCACATGTTTACCGAATGTTAGTGACAGGCACTACTGGGTCCCTGTTAAACCAACATTGTTATTCATGAAAATTACAAGGGAGCGAGCTGTGAATGAAGGCGAGATTTGGAGAGGAAATTAAAGTTCATGCCGATGACATAGTAATTCTTTCACAGGCAGCAAAGGACGTGGAAGAGCAACTGAACTAAAGGGACAGTATCTTGAAAGGAGGGTACAAGATTAACACTAACAAGAACAAAACAGGGACAATGGAATGCAGTATCAGAGAATCAGACGATGCTGAGGCAATTAGATTAGTTAATGTAGTACCCAAAATGTTGTACAATTTTGTTATTTGGGTAGCAAAATAATTTCTGATGGCCGAAGTAAAGATTACATAAAATGCAGACTGGCTATGGGAAGAAAAGCGAAATTTTTTGACATCCAGTATTAATTTAAATGTAAGAAGTTCTTTCTGAAAGCACTTGTCTGTAGTATTGTATGGAAGTGAAACGTGGACGATAAGGAGTTCAGGCAAAAAGATAATAGAAGCTTTTGAAATGTGGTGCTTCAGACGAATAATGATTAGATGGAGAGATCATGTAATTAATTAGGAGGTGCTCAATAGAATTGAGAAAAAACGACTTTCTGGCATATCCTGACTAAGGGAGGGATATCTTTGTTAAGCTTAAGGGACTTAACTGCGGGGTCACCAGTCCCTACACTTACTAACTACTTATGAACTACCTTATACTGAAGACGACACAAACATCCATGCCCCCGACCGCAGCGGCTGTGCAGACTGTGACTGGCGCGCCGCAGACAGTTCGGCCACCGCGGCCGGCTACTAATGGAATATCGCCACTGTTGTAAGATTAAATTCGTGATTTTCTCTCAGAAAGGACACAATACGCTGTAATTGACCGTGAGTCATCGAGTAGATATGTGATACCCGGAATTTGCCAGGGAAGTTTATACATAGGTTTTATAGACATGTCTAATAATGCTTCTGCCGCCCTAGGTTCGAGTTCTCCATCGGTCATGGGCGTGTCTGCGTTGTCCTTAGTTTGTAACCTGGGGACTGATGGCAACCGTTCTTTTGTCTCATCCATTTACAAACATTAGGACATTTATTTTTTATTTCTAGTAACAATATGCTATGTACATATGTAAGTTTTAAAAAATGTCTACGACTCAGTTGCTCGTGATGGCAACCGTACTTTTGTCTCGTCCGTTTACAAACATTAGGACATTTATTTTTTATTTCTAGTAACAATATGCTATGTACATTTGTGAGTTTTAAAAAAATGTGTACGACTCAGTTGCTCGTGAATTTTAAAAGAACATGGGCTAGATATTTAAATTATTACACTGAATAAGGAAACGCTAACAAAACTATCTCTTAAGTTAGGATCTCAAAGTAATCCGTATAACTCAAGCAAAAAAAGATATCTGATGGGAATGTTTGTCAAATGAAATTCATTTATTTTTCGTTTAAAGTCCCGCTCCCTTTTAGTGTAAAGGAGGAGCTACATTTGCAATTTTGCATGTTATATAACACATGCAGTTCATCGATGTTCACTAATTTTGAGCATTTAGAAATAGAAATAGGAAAGAAGCAAAAAAAAAATATATATATATATATATATATATATATATATATATATATATATATATTGCTGTTGGGAAATTAGAAAAGAACTTTGTCTGATAAAGGAAGAATCTCCATTCTGAAAGGAACAAACAAATTTGGGCGAAAGTCAGGCCGATCATCAGAAGCAACACTGATTGGTGTAATAGTGACAGCACTCTCGTTGAGCATCCGCGTGCACGTCGTTCCGCCTTGCGTAAGAAGCAGCGCGCTACGGCGCCTACGGAAGACAGCCTCGGGCGGAAGACGGTTGAGGCAGGCACTCTCACGTCTCGTGGTCGGAAGAACCCTCGCGCACCGTTCGGTTTGAACGGTACGCTATCGCTGTCTCGAACAGGAAGCTCCTCGGCGTCCGATTCCCATCTCTTGCAGACGAACTGCAGGCGATCTTAGTGGAGGCCTGCACAGCAGACTTGCGCATAATAGTTCGCGATCGGGAGCGTTCACTTTAGTTCGCGGCTTTACCGCGAACTAGTTCGTTCTTTTAGTTCGTCCGCTCCCAGTGACGGCTGAGCGGCGTGGTCTGCGCGTGCAGGTGGAGGGGGAAGCTCCCCCTCCTAGCTGCTTCATGCGCTTGCTGCTTGACAACCATTCAAAGTTTTGGGGACGGAGGCTACGACAGCGTAGTAACTGGCCGGTGGTCATGAGACAGTGGGCCGTGCCCCAGGGGCTAGCCACTGGGCCAGTTAGCTACGCTATCGCAGCCTCCACCGCCGGAACTTTAAACGGTTGTATCTGCCAAACTAAACGTGATAAAAATGTCATTCAAAAGTCTTTGTCCACAGCTTCTGCCAAAATTCCAGGGCACGATAGAAACAACCATTGTTCCATGTAACTAAAACTGTATGTTTGCATAAATAATACACTTTTTAAGTAATATCACAATCTGTTTGTTGGCTAAAAATACGAGCCCCCGACTACCAATCCATTCTGTGAAAACCGCACATCAATCGCACTTTCAGTTTCCGCAATATTTGTGCCGTGGCGCGCAACGGCAACAGACAAAAGTGCGCCAGTACACGCGCCACAGCGCAACAGTGTCACCGAGCGTACGCTGCTTAAACCCCGCGCCTCGCCTCGACGCATTTACGTCACGAGGCACGCAGGCCAGCCGTGGCCGAGAGATGTCGCTGGGCCGTTCCCGCCGGGCGCTGGCCCAGTACCAGCGACACCACGGACTACTTGACGTGAGGGAAGTAGACACGAAAGCACGCTGCGGACTGCCAATCAGCTTCGAATAGACCCTCGAGTAGACACGCCGCATTAAATACTGGCCCTACAGGCACGTCACGTCGTCCTGGACCACGCCGCCGTCGAGGAACGGAGTCGCCGCTGGAAGCTGCTGGAGTCTCTCGGCCGTCGTCTCGCCACGCCGCGCTGCCCAACTCCCGGCCACCTCTGCTCTCCACGGAAGGCTACGCCAGGAACGCAGGAACGAAAGAATCGTAATAATTTCTACCTTTCATTACTCTGCCTTAGGAGCTGCTGCATTGCTTGTGAATTTTGGTTGTCACGTATATTGCAAGATTTTCACGAGATCTATACTGAAGAAACTGTTTGTGAGGTTTTTCTAAGAAGAATTTAAACAAAAATTTCTAAGGAGAATTGTTGTTTTATAATTATAATATATATTGTTTTGGTTGTTGTGTGGCTTAGCTCCACTAATTCAGTCAATAAATTGTGTCTTGATAGAACAGTCAAGGCTTAGTTTGCAAGACACATCAATTTGCGGTGCAAGTGTTAGCTAATGCACCGTGTATAAGTTAACGTTGAATTGCCATCAACCTCTGGTTGCCGATTACGTATTCTGGTAGAAATTACAGAGGAAAGTAACAGCGTTTCCGTAAAAGGACATTCTAGAAACGCTGATGTTTGGATGGATAATTTGCAGATTAAATTGCCGTACTAGGAGGAAGGCGTCTGTCTCGCGAGGTGGGCGGCAGTGGCGGCGGCGGCGGCGGCTCAGAAACTCTTTGCCTGCGCTCAGGTGTCGGCCACGTGGGTGGCGGCAGGCGGGAGAGGCTTGGCTTGGCGCGTCGCGGCCAAATATCCGCAGTTTACGCCTAACGCGCCGCCGCCGCCGGGGTCAGCGGGTCAAGGGGCCCGCCAGCCGCCATAAATCCAGGCCCACACGCCGCAGAGGCTCGGCGCACGCACCGGCCGTGGCCGCGGCCGCCCCAGCCCAGCCACAAACACTTGTGCTCCGCCAACCAGCTGATCGCGCTGCTCCGCAGGTGCTCTCACGTGTCCTGGAACATTCCAGCTTCAGCGGTCCGTCAAACGCCAAGTTCCTCACGTTTCGTTCACTGCTGGGTGGGACAATATCACAGGTGCATGTGCTACTGGCAAGGCGAGATTTTCAGGGTGGCTGCTAGCAGTATAACCCTGAAACCAAAAGACGGGGGCCTTGGACTCACCGACATCCGACGCAAGGTCACGGCACTTTTTATTAAAATAACACTTCAGATTATAGACAACTCTCCAGGTAGTGTCACATCCAGACTGTTCAAGATATTACAACCTGAAAGCTTGCAGCCACCTACAAATATCAGCCGAATCAATTATAAGCTGAAGTATATTAGACAGTTCTACTCAGAGATAAGCTATCTGGACGGTATTATGGAGGACAAACAAGTAAGAACTTGAAACTACATCATGGACTGCAGTTAGAAACGACACCATCGCTGAAGGCGACAGAGCTCTAGACATAACGTCAGGAGTAAGAAAGTCTCACGGTCCCAGGAATTACGCAAACGAATATTCACCTGCTACTGTTAAGGTACCGGTACTTTGTGATATTCCTGGCCTGTGGCCACTTCATATTTCTGGCCGCTGGCCGTTTCTTTGCTAACATTGTACGTGCCTTAAATGCGGAAGAAAGACAGATGTGCAGCATATGTTGAAATGTGGGGTGAGGAGCAGTAGCATATGGCGCAGTACGTGCTGGTTCCCGTGGGAAAGCCCGCCAATGTTACTGGTACTCTCCTCGCATTGGCTGCTGCATTTCACGTCACGTGATCTCTTTTGAAATTAGTTTTGTTTATTATATACCAAATATTAATTATTCAGAGCTGAGAATTAATGATAAATATCTCTTAAGGACAGGCTAGATTTAGACAGTTTAAAAAGTTTAAGGTGCCTTCTCTTATTGTAACAATAGAAGAGCGATTTTGCAGAAGGCACGCGACGGCCCTGTTTTGGCGCGAAATAGAGCGTCAGGTGCCCTCACGCAACGCGCCGCAGTTTCAGTCTCGAGCTGACCACTATACGCGCCGGACCGCGCCGGTAATGAGTAAAGTTTTGTGTAATTGTGATAACAGTCGAGGTCTCAACATGAGCTATGAGCAGCATAGGCCGTGTCTTATTAACAATGGTTGCTCATATTATATTATTTAATTAATAAATGGTATCCCTAAACATTAAAAATTTCGCGAGTCGCTTCTTATGCTTCCATCATACAGAACTTATTTTAGCCTCACTTGTATGCTGTAGGAGAACCAACGACCTGTGTGCTGTCTTCTGCGCTGGGGACACAACTATAGAAGACAACAGGTTAGTCAGAACTCTATGCTTTCCATAAAGACTTGGACAGCAAATGCGGCACCTCGTGCGTACTGTAGGGCGGTATAAACGCACACTGCTACGCAACAACATCTGCAAGGATGTGGAGATTTTAGGGGACTTGTGGGAAGAAGCAGTATTAACTTCTCCGTCCGCAAATAAAACCCTAGGAAGCTTGTAACTTAAAATGTAAGAAGATAGGACAGAAAAGTTACTACCAAATGTTTCAAAGAGCAGATATATAAAGGTTATGCTATGAAGATCGGTATCCTCAAAACGAAAGTAATGTCTAACAATGGGAACACCAAGTATGATACCAAGGAATTTGATGAGTCGCAGGTATATTGTGCGGGAACTCCTCCAGACCACCAAGCTAAAAGGATTTGTTCCAATGCGCCTTGATTTCTACGAAAATCACGAGCGAAGTCCAGCGCGTAACAGCTGTACTGAGTCACCAGGAGCACGACAGTCAGCGAGGTGTAATTAACAAGGCGCTAGCCTGTCGCGCATACGACCCTAGTTCAAATCCTGCTTGGAACCAATTTTCTTTCACTTGTCCGACCATTGATTGTGCATAATTATATGCTTTAATAGCCACTCTAATGTTAATGCTTGAGTAATTGGTCGTGGTAATAGCTTATGTTAATTGCTCAATATGTTATGTATTGCGCACGATTATTTTATTTTATTCATTATTTCGAAGCATACTTTTACGGCGACTGAAAGATCAGTAAACCGTCTGTAGTTATGAGCTGTAACATTTGTGCAGCTTTTGTTAGCTGCGTTTACAGTCCCCGGCCCGAGTGTTGTTACACCGTCGAATGCAGTGTGTGCCCACTTGACGCGTCCCAGCGGATTATTATGCTGCGGCCAGGCGGTTAGTCATTCGTAGCGTATAGTTCATATGTGACTGTAATTAGCTGATATAACTTTATCTTTGAAATAAGAAATAAGGAATATAATTATACACAGTCAATCGCCGGACAAGTGTACAAAATTTCGAGCAGAATTTGAACTTGGGTCGTATGCGTGACAGTCGAACACCTTGCTAATTACACCACGCTGGCTCATAGGCTCCTGGTGACTCAGTACAGGTATAGCTGTTACGCGCTGGACTTTGATCGCGATCTTCGTGGAAACCAAAGCGCATTGTAACAAATCCTTTTAGCTTGTTTGTCTGGAGGAGTTACCGCACAACATACCTGCGACCCATCAAAATTCGTTGGTACCATACTTGGTGTTCCCCTTGTAAGTGAAAGAAATTTAAGCACTTAGCAGTGGCGGGGCTGGTGCTTCAGATGACTGAGGGTTCACTTCTTCCAGTGCCGAGTTTGGTAGTGGCGCCGCCCCATCCCCCCCCCCCCCGCACCCCTCCAGCTGTTTCGATGTTTCGGCGCCTCCACAACTTGGCGCACCTCTGCGAGTGGCGCCGGGGATAACGACCCATTTTGTCCCCCTCCCCTCTTTTAGATACATTTTCGTTACAAGATCTGAAGAACGTCTTAGCTTATTTCCGCTTGCTTCAACTTGAGGTGAGGCGTCGGCCTACCAAGCTTCTTTATTTAACACTTCTCTTTCAAGGTTAAAGCTGAGTAATTCGTTTCTAAAAGATAAGGAAATTTGTTCATTTTCTCTTTGATAAAACACGGAGACCATATGAATATGCACATGAACACTAAGACACAGTAAATAACTGATTACACTATTAAGTGACTGTAACAAAATGAATCTGTTGCGATGAAGAGACAAGTTAGCCTCGGGTCACATGACATTAAGCAGCACCCACACCTAACCTTACACTTGCGCAAAGGCTACTTTCCCCCACGTCTTTTCACACAGTTAAATATTTCTTACGGCGAAAAGTATAAATGTATTTTACTCTTAAAATCGCGATATATTTGCAAAAACGTCCAAAGTATATGTAGCAAGTAACAATACAAAAGTCATTGTTGTTAAAAGCAAGTTTGGGTTTGAAAAAAATTGCTTCGACATCGCAGAGCGATGCCATTAACCACACGGCTATTCTTTATAGGGAGATTATTCAGATCTGAAGGCTTTTACAGTCGATGCGTATTTAATTTATAAGATATTGCGCATGCGCAAGGCGAGGGGCACAGTAGCTCTCATTGGCCTTGCTCCGGGGCCAGTCGTGTGTAACCGCCAGAGCTCGAGTAGCCAGGAGCTGGCTTCTCTACCAGCTCCAACGCCAATATTAAAGGCGGCGATTCCCCTCGCCCCTCCTTGCCTCGAGAAGACCATATGCTGCCTCCAGGGGGTTCAGAAGACAATTTCAACCTCAGCCGCGCATGCGCATCCATAGCAATGCTGCGAGCACTGCCGCCACACACACACACACACACACACACACATATATATATATATATATATATATATATATATATATATATATATACTTATTTTTCACGATAAGCTTTTTTGCCAGGGACCACTGAACCAGTCAACACATAGGACGCGCCGCCACTGAACAACACCATCTCTGAAGACGTCCGACAGAGCTCTGGATATAACGTCAGTAACAGGAAAGTCTCTGGGTCAGAGACGTTACGATATCGAATATTCAGAAATTTATTTTATACAACCTGGAAACCAAACTCTCAATGTTGTTGTTATGGTCTTCAGTCCAGAGACTGGTTTGATGCAGCTCTCCACCCTACTCTATCCTGAGCAAGCCTTTTCATCTCCTCATAAGAACGGCAACCCACATCCACTTGAATCTGCTTACTATACGCGTCTCTTGGTCTCCCTCTGCGTTTTTTCCCCACACACTTGCTTCCAATGCTAAATTTACGATTCCCCGATGTCTAAGAATGTGTCCTACCAAGCGATCCCTTCTTTTAGCCAGGGTATGCCAAAAATTCCTTTTCTCACCAATTCTGTTCAGTACTTCTTCATTGGTAATGCGATCTACCCACCTAATCGTCAGCATTCTTCTGTAACACCACATTTCAAAAGCCTCTATTCTCTTCCTGTCCGAACTGCTTATCGTCCATGTTTTGCTCCCGTACAAGGCAACACTCCACACAAATGCCTTCAGAAAAGACTTCCTTACACTTAAATTAATATTCGATGTTAGCAAATTTGTCTTTTTCAAAAATGCTTTTCTTCCCATTGCCATTCTGCATTTTATATCCTCTGTACTGCGACCATCACATGTTATTTTACTACCCAAGTAACAAAACTCATCTACCACCTTCATTGTTTCGTTACCTAGTCTAATTCCTTCAGCATCGCCCGAGTTTCTAAGACCGCATTCCATTATTTTTGTTTCGCTCTTGTTAATGTTCATTTTATATGCTCTCTTCAACACACTGTCCATTCCATTCAACTGCTCTTCCAGGTCCTTTGCTGTCTCTGACAGAATTACAATGTCATCAGCAAAACGCAATGTTTTTATTTCTTCCCCCTGTACTTTAATCCCTATTCCAAATTTTTCCTTGCTTTCCTTCACCGCCTGCTCGATGTACAAATTGAATAATATCGGAGAAAGGCTACAACCCTGTCTTACTCCCTTCCCAACTGATGCTTCATGCCCTTCGAGTCTAATAACTGCGGTCTGGCTTTTGTACAAGTTGTAAATAACTCTCCTTTCCCTGTATTTTACCCCTGCTGATTTCAGAATTTGAAAGAGTGTATTCCAGTCAACATTGTCAAAAGCTTTCTCCAAATCTACAAAAGCTAAAAATGTACGTTTGCCTTTCCTTAATCTAACTTCTAAGATAAGACGTAAAGTGAGTATTGCCTCCCGGGTTCCTACGTTCCTTCTGAATCCAAACTGATCTTCCCCGAGGTCAGTTTCTACCAGCTTTTCCATTCTCCTGTAGATAATTCGTGTTAAAATTTTGCAACTATGACTTATCAAACTGATGGTTCTGTAATTTTCACACCTGTCGGCACCTGATTTCTTTGGAATGGGGATTGTTACATTTTTCTTAAAGTCTGAGGGTATTTCGCCTGTCTCATATATCCTACACACCAGTTCAAATAGTTTTGTCACGGCTGGCTCTCCCAGAGACTTTAGTAGCTCTGAGGGTATGTCATCTACTCCTGGGGCCTTGTTCCGACCTAGGTCTTTCAGGGCTCTGTGAAATTCATCTCTCAGTATAGTATCTCCTATTTCATCTTGATCTACTTCCTCTTCCCTTCCTACAACATCATCTCTAAGTTCATTTCCTTTGTAGAGCTGCTCTATGTACTATTTTCCACCTTTCAGCTTTTCCTGCTTTGCTGAGAACTGGTTTTCCATCAGAGTCCTTGATATTCATAGAACTGTTTTTCTTATTTCCAAATGTTTCTTTTATTTTCCTGTAGGCTGTATCTATTTTTCCCCTGTTTATAAATTCTTCCACAGATCTGCACTCCTGCTTAGCCATTTTGCACTTCCTGTCAATCTCATTTCTTAGTCGTCTGTACTCCATTTTGCCTGTTTCATTTACTGCATTTTTATATTTTCTCCTTTCATCAATTAAATCTAGTATTTCCTGTGATATCCAAGGATTTTTTGTAGGTCTTGCCTTTCTACCTATTTTGTCCTCTGCTGCCTTCACTATTTCATCTCTCAATGCTACCCATTCCTCTTCTACTGTTTTATTTCCCCCTGTTTCTCTCAATTGTTGCCTAAATCTCCCTCTGAAATTCTCCACAACTTCACTTTCCTTCAATTTATCTAAGTCCCATCTCCTTATTTTCCTACCTTTCTGCAATTTTTTTTCAGTTTCAGCCTACAGTTCATGACTAACAAGTTATGGTCAGAGTCTATATCTGCCCCTGGGTACGTCTTGCAATTTATAACCTGGTTCCGGACTCTATGTCTTACCATTATGAAATCTATCTGATGCCTTCCGGTGTCTCTTGGTCTCTTCCATGTATACAACCTTCTTTTGTGGTTCTTAAGCCAGGTGTTTGTTACAATTAAATCATGTTCCGTGCAAATTTCTACCAGGCGACTTCCTCTTTCATTCCTCCTGCCAGTCCATATTCACCTACTATTTTTTCCTTCTCTTCCTTTTCCTACTACCAAATTCCAGTCTCCCATCACAATTAAGTTTTCCTCTCCCTTAACTGTCTGAATAATTTCCTCTAGCTCCTCATATATTTCTTCGATCTCATCCTCGGCAGAGCTAGTTGGCATATAAACCTGTACTACTGTTGTCGGTGTTGGCTTCGTATCTATCTTGACAATGATAATGCGATCACTGTGCTGCTCATAGTAGTTTACCCGCATTCCTATTTTCTTATTCATTATCAGTCCTACTCCTGTGATACCCCCAACTGATTTTGTATTTATAATCCTGTACTCACCTGACCAGAAAACCTGTTCATCCTGCCACCGAACTTCACTAATCCCCACTATATCTAACTTCAACCTATCCATTTCCCTTTTTAAATTTTCTAATTTTCCTACCCGATTAAGGGATCTAACATTCCACGCTCCGATCCGTAGAATGCCAGTATTGTCTTTCCTGATGACAACATCCTCCTGAGTAGTCCCCGCCCGGAGATCCGAATGGGGAACTATTTTACCTCCGGAATATTTTACCCGAGAGGATGCCATCATCATATGTCCATACAGTAGAGCTGCATGTCCTCGGGAAAAGTAACGGCTGTAGTTTCCCCTTGCTTTCAGCCGTTCGCAGTAGCTGTGTAGCAAAGCCACATTAGCTGATGTTACAAGGCCAGCTCAGTCAATCATCCAGACTGTTGCCCCTGTAACTACTGAAAAGGCTGCTGCCCCTCTTCAGGAACCACACGTTTGTCTGGCCTCTCCACAGATACCCCTCCGCTGTGGTTGCACCTACGGTACGGCTATCTGCATCGTTGAGGCACGCAAGCCACCCCACCTCGGCAATGTCTGTCGTTCATGGGGGTGGCAACTCTCTCAAATAGGTGAAAAATGAGCAGTCTCGCATAATTGGACGACTTGGTTGTGATGCCGTACTGACGCTCTTAAATATCAGGTATGAAATAATATAGTTTTATTAGGAAAAAGTAAAAGCAATTTTTATTTCCGATAGCGACCATCATTACAAAAGTTGATAGTTTTTCTGTGAATTGCTGTTTTATACATGACGGCAGAGCAGGTACCAGCTAACTTTGTTTCTCCGCCTCAATTAAAAACAATAACAGCTAAATCAAGCTTAAGTAGATAGCCTTGGCGTACTAAAGTAACATAAGTCACTTAACAAAAGCACGTTTTTCAGTCCCGATTGAATACCACCTATGTTCCTTTTAGAGTATGCTGAAACAACCGTCCCATACCTAGCTATCATATGGAACCGCTCGCACAGCGAAAGATCTGTTCCCCCAAGAGAGAGAAGTTGCGCAACACTCCAGTGTTAAAGAAGGGCAATAGGAGTGATTAGCAAAACTACAGGCCTATATCACTGACGTCAGTTTGTAGCAGGATTTTACAACATATACTTCCCTAAAACGTTATGAACCACCTGGAAGAGAATGACCTAGTGACCCATGCTCAACAAGGATTCAGAAAGTAACGTTCTCGAGAAACACAACTAGCTCTTTTTATTCACATGATGAATGAGTTGTATCGACAAGAGATCTCAGACAAAGGTTCAAAGGTTTGTAGAGCTTATGGGACTTAATTACGGAGTCATCAGTCCCTAAACTTAGAAACTACTTATGAACTAGCTACAACTAAGGACGGCACAAATATCCATGCCCGAGGGGGGATTCGAACCCCCGACCGTAGTGGCTGTGCAGACCGTGACTGAAGCGCCTCAGTCCCCTCGGCCACCGCGGCCGGCAGATCTCAGACAGATTCTATATTTCCGGAAGGCTTATGACACTAACTTACAAACGTCTTCTAATCAAACTGCGTATTTATGGTACACCGCCACAGTTGTGCGATTGGATTCGTGATTTCCTGTCGGGAAGGATAGAGTACGTTGTAACTGACGGAAAGTCATCGAGTAAAACAGAAGTTATATATGGCGTTTCCTTATCTTTATTAACGAGTTAGGAGACAATGTGAGCAGTCCTCTTACACTGCTCGCTGATGATGCTGTCATTTATCGGCTAGTAAACTCACTAGAAGATCAAAAGCAACTGCAAAATGATTTAGATAAAATAATTGCAAGGTGCAAAGCTTGGAAATTGACCCTAAACAATAAGTTTGTAGTCAACCAGATAAGCACTAAAGGAAATCGGCTAAACATCATTTACACGGTCCGTCAAATCTACAGGTTGTATATTCAATACAATACCCTAGAATAACAATTACTAACAATTTTATTAGAAATTACGTATAGAAAATATCGTAGCGATAGCGAACCTACGTTTCTTTGGCAGGCTACCGAGAAGATGCAACAGTGCTACTAAAATCTGCCTATGATAAAATTGTGCGTTGTATTTTCGAGTATTCTGCGCGTTGGAATATCCCCATCTAGTGGTATTGACGGACGGTTTTTAGAATATTCTGAAAAGGGCAGCTCGTTTTGTATTATGAATTATATCGAACAGAATTATCTATTGACCCCAGGTCAACATTAGAAAATATCGTTCATGCGAAACACAACTAGCTGTCTACTCACACGAAGTGATGAGTGCTATGGACAAACGGCTTTTAACCAAATTGCATGGTTATGGTACATCGCCTCAAATTTGCGACTGGGTATTGGATTTCATGTCACAGAGGACACAGTTTGTAGTAATCGATGGTAAAGCATCGTCTAAAACAGAGGTGATATCGGGTGTTCCACAGGGTAGTGTTACTGGTCCTCTACTGTTCCTTATTTACATAAGCGATTTGGGAGAAAATCTAAATAACTCTCTCAGGTTGTTTGCAGATTTACCGTCTAGTCAAATCATCCGAAGATAAAAACCAAATGCAGATCGATCTGAATAAAACATCACTATGTTGTAAAAATTGGCAATTGACTCTAAATAATGAGAAGTTTGAAGTCTTCCACATCAGTACGAAAAGAAATCCGTTAAACTTTGTTTTCAAGATAAATCAATCAAAAGTGAAGGTCGTAAACTTCACAAAATACCTAGGAATTACTAGTACTTCAGACTTAAACTGGAATGAACACGTAGATTATGTCGTGAGAAAGGCGAACTAGAGACTGCATTTTATTGGCAGAACCCTTAAAAGATGCAACAGAACTACTAAAGAAACTGCATACATTACGCTTGTCCTTCTTTTTTTGGAGTATTGCTGCCCAGTGTGGGATCCTTATTAGGTGGGTTTGACGGGGGACATCGAAAGAGTCCAAAGAAGGGCAGCTCGTTTCGTATTGTCACGATACAGGAGAGACAGCGTTGCGGAAATGATACAGGATCTGGGATGGGAATCATTACAAGAACGGTGCATATCGGTGCGGCGTGGGCTGCTTACGAAACTCCAATCGCCAACATTCTCCTCCGAATGCGAAAAATACTGACTCCCACTTACATAGAAAAGATCATCAGAATAAAATACGAGAAATCAGACCTCGAACGGAGAGATTCAGGTGTTCTTTCTTCCCGCGCGCTGTTCGAGAATGGAATGGGAGATAAATAATATAAAGGTGATTCGATGAACCCTCTGCCAGGCACTTAAATGTGGTTTGCAGAGTATCCCATGTAGATGTAGCTGTATTATCGCGATATAGGCAAGATAGGAAATGATGCACGAGTTGGGGTGGAAATCATTAAAAGAACGACCTTATTCGTTACGACGAGATCTATTTGCGAAAGTTCTTATCCCAACTTTTTCTTCCGAATGCGAACATATTTTGTTAGCACCCACCTACATAGGACGACGTGATCATCATAATGAAATAAGAGAAATCAGATCGATAACGGAAAGATTTAGATGTTCCTTTTATTCCCGCGCACTATTAGAGAATCGAACGATGGAGAAATATTATAAAAGCAATTCGATGAACCCTCTTCCATCCACTTCGATTTTATTTGCAGATTATTTATGTAGATGTGGATGCAGCGTGGCCTGTCCGCTCTTAGCATTCACACCGGAACTAGCAAAGCCCGAGCGTGACACGCTCCAGCGACTTCCAGCGAGCAAAATCCGCAGTATGCAGATCTGTAACTGCTGAGGGCCGCTGGTTCGATGCCCGCGCTGTTACCGCCGTGCGCGTGACTGCAGCTGCAGGCGGCTAATCCTCACGCCTCGGCCGACTCGTGTGACACGTCGGTTGGCCTGGCCGTACACGGGTGGCTCTGTGCGACCGCAGCCAGTATAGGCCCAGCCCAAGATTTGCAGCGCTACCGCCCGGTGGTCCACAGAGGAATGGTAGCCTCCTGAATTTATATTGTCTCATTTGCATCTTATTATAATCCCCCACCCTCTCGAGGCGCCGTGTTTCAAGTCACGCGGCCCGTAATCCTCTCCAGCCTTGCCTAACGCCCGCGACAACGAAAATTTGCTTCGCATTTCTCCTGTACTCCCGCTTTCCTGCTGTCTGCGTGTGGCTGCTAAAATCCCAGCTCTGAGTTCTTCTCTCGATTACAGGAAGGGTAAGCACCGGCGAAGAACGCGCTGGAAGGCCAACGATGTTGGGTTCCCGGATTTACTTCAAATTTTGTAGACCATTAATCTTCTTCTTCTTCCATGTGATCAGGCCTCGTGGACCGCACGCTGCTACAAGTTTCCAATGCTTCCTGTCCATTGCTGTTATCCGCCACCAGTCCACATCTATTGCTGCTTTCTTCAGATCTTCATGGCGGCCATCCTTCCAACGTTTCCTTGGTCTCCCTCGGGGTCTCCTTCTTCTGGAACGAAATCCAGGAGGTCCTGAGGCCACCTGCTATCTTCCATCCGGGCCACATGACCGGCTCACTACATACGTTGGGCTTTTATGGTTTCTGCTATGCAAGGCTGTTGGTATAATTCCTAGAGCTCTTTGTTGTGCCTGGCCCTCCATTCCCCTGTGTCTCCATCCAAAACCGGACCGTAGATCTCCCGAAGAACTTTTCTCTCAAAAACAAGGAGCTTTCGGAAGTTCTGATTTCGAATACTCCATGTCTCACAGCCATAAAGCACAACAGGCTGGATCAGAGTTTGTAAAGTCCGATTTTGGTCTGGATAGACATTTGGAACTGAGCAGTTGCACTAGGGTGTGGTAGAATCGGTTTCCAGCTTGAATTCTGGCGTTGATCTCCGCTTCACAAGAAAAGTTGTCTGTGAAAAGTGCCCCCAAGTATTTAAATTCACGCATTCTCTTGAAGGACATGTCTCCCACCTGCAGTGACTGTAGATGTCCAGCAGTCTGCCACGGGCCATAACGAGGTACTCTGTCTTGGCTTCATAGATGCCCAAATTTGCTGGTGGCCTCCTTTAGTGCTGTGGTCATTTGTTTCAACTCCTCTTCAGAGCTAGAGAGTAAACAGATGTCACATGCATAGGCCAAGTATGCCAGTCTGTTTCCCTCAATTTCAATCACTTCATTCTTTTGGAAGGTTTCGCGCAAAATCTTCTCGAGGGAAAAATTGCCTGACCTTTAATAGACCACTAAAACAACGTAATGTGTAACTAATAAGTTGCGCTAATCTGGCAATTCCGACGAAATAGTACGATAAATGTTAAGCATAAATTACGTAGCTAATGTGTCTGTGAGTAGGTACCGGACGTTATAATAAGTACTGAAATAACATCTTCATTTCGAGAATGACGAACAATAGTAGTAAGTGGCACGTAGTCCATTATGTCCATTGTGTAGTTGTGAGCGGCGAGGACCCAGATCATTGTCTTTTCTTTGAGTATATGGATACGGCCAATTAACGATGGGACAAGATGCCACACTATCGTGTGCCTTTTTCAGACAGGCTTTTCTTAAACTGCCAAAGAGTTGGATAAGTTGAAGCCCCTGGCCTCGTCATTTCATATTTTATTTTTGAAAACAGTCACTCAAGAGATGGAAAGGAATGCAATGTCAGTTAAGCAAAAGCCAAAGAGATCATGAAGATTCAGAAACAGAAACCTCTACTATCCTCTATGCTCCTCCTGCTCGCCCACTATTTGTAAGAAGTGGTGTACTATTCCATATCTAGGACAGGTATCACAGAGTGAAGACAAAACTCGGAAATCCTGTACCTATAGGGTTTCTTACAATCCCAGGAACACAACTGCCCAGTTTATTTTTAATAGCAAAGCCAAACCCCAGGTCTCCCAGAGACTTCAGTAGCTCTGGGCGAATGTCATCTAATCCAGGGGCCTTGTTTCGACTTAGATCTTTCAGTGCTCTGTCAAATTCATCTCTCAGTATAGTATCTCCTATTTCATCCTCCTCCACTTCTCCTCTTTCGACAATATTGCCTCAAAGTTCATTTCCTTCGTAGAGCCTCTCTATATACTCTTTCCACCTTTCAGCTCTCCCTTCTTTGCTGAGAACCGGCTTTCCATCTGCGTTCTTGATATTAATAGACCTGTTTTTCTTATCAACAAATATATCTTTTACTTTCCTGTAGGCAGTATCTATTTTCCACTATTTATACATTCTTCTACATCCTAGCATTTGCCTTCTAGCCACTCCTACTTATCCATTTTGTACTTCCTGTCAATCTCATTTCTTAGTCGTATATACTCCATTTTGCCTATTTCATTGACTGCTTTTTTATATTTTCTCCTTTCATCGATTAAAATTAGTATGTCCTGTGATTTTTACGATTTTTTGTAGGTCTTACCTTCCTACCTATTTTGTCCTCTGCTGTCTTCACTATTTCATCTCTCAATTCTACCCATTCCTCCTCTACTGTTTTATTTCCCCCCGTTTCTGCCAATTGCTGCCTAAAGCTCCCTCTGAAATTCTCAAGAACTTCAGGTTCCCATTTCCTTATTTTCCTACCTTTCTGCAGTTTTTTTTTTTCAGTTTCAGCCTACAATTCATGACCAGTAAGTTATGGTCAGAGTTTATGTCTGTCCCTGGGTCTTTCTTACAGTTTAAAACCTGGTTTCGAAATCTATGTTGTACCATTATAAAATCTATCTGGTATCTCCCGGTGTCTCCTGGTCTCTTCCACGTATACAATCTTCTTTCGTGATTCTTAAACCAGGTGTTTGTTATAACTAAATTATGTTCCGTGCAAACTTCTACCAGGCGGCTTCCTCTTTCATTCCTTTTGTCCAGACCATATTCACCTACTATCTTACCTTCCCTTCCTTGTCCTACTACCGAATTCCAGTCTTCCATAACAATTAAGTTTTCCTCTCCCATAATTGTCTGAATAATTTCCTTTAGCTCGTCATATAGTTCTTCGATCTCATCATCATCGGCGTATAAACCTGTACTACTGTGGTCGGTGTTGGCTTCGTATCAACCTTGACTATGATGATGCAATCACTTTGTTGCTGATAGTAGTTTACCCGCATTCCTATTTTCTTACTCATTATCATTCATACTCCTGTAATACTCCCAACTGATTTTGTATTTATAATTCTGTACTCACCTGACCAGAAATCCTGTTCCTCTTTCCACTGAATTTCACTAATCCCCACTATATCTAACTTCAACCTATCTATATTCCTTTTTAAATTTTCTAGCTTCCCTACCTGATTAAGGTATCTAACATTCCACGTTCCGATCCGTAGGATGTCAGTGCTGTCTTTCCTGATGATCACATCCTCCTGAGTAATCCCCGCCCGGAGATCCGAATAGGGGACTATTTTACCTCCGGAATATTTTACCCGAGAGGATGCCATCATCATATGTCCATACAGTAGAGCTGCATGTCCTCGGGAAAGGTAACGGCTATAATTGCCCCTTGCTTTCAGCCGTTCGTAGTAGCTGTGTGGCGAAACCACATTATCTGATGTTACAAGACCTGCTCAGTCAAACATCCAGACTGTTGCCCCCGTAACTACTGAAAAGGCTGCTGCCCCTCTTCAGGAACCACACGTTTGTCTGGCCTCTCCACAGATACCCCTTCGCTGTGGTTGCACCTACGGTACGGATTCCGTATCGTTGAGGCACGGAAGCCACCCCACCTCGGCAATGTCTGTGGTTCATGGGAGTGGACAACTTCATATCAGTAAAGTAAACATTTACAACTTCTTATCAGTAAAGTAAATGTTAACCAAAAGTACTGGCAACTATTACAAACATATACTGACTCCAAAATAGAGTAAGGTAAAATTTGAAGTTACAAGAACTGGAGGAATAAAATTGAACAGGCCTGGATATTCTGTGGATTAGGGTGGGTTCAGAAGTGATGATGTGTTGAGGACTGTTTGGTCATTTAATATTAAGCCTGGACTGTGAGCTAAATGTTTGTTTATTTCTAAGGCCTCTAGTCGATTTATTTTCTAGCCTTTGCTGGCAAGGCTGAGTACTTGGGGCTGTGGTGGTATCTGTGGCTGTCACTCAGAACATGTTTCGCAAAAGTGGAGTCATGATTTTTAACCTCCCACTACGTTAATGCTCTCTTTGCCTAGTTGGTATGTCCCTTCCTGATTGGCCAATGTAAAACTTGTCACAGTCTGGGCAAATATGTTTGTATACCGCACTACTATGAGCAACACAGTGATCGCATTATAGTAGTCAAGGTTGACACGAAGCCAACACCGACCACAGTGGTACAGGTTTATATGCCAACTAGCTCTGCCGATGATGAGGAGATCGAAGAAATATATGAGGAGCTAGAGGAAATTATTCAGACAATTAAGGGAGAGGAAAACTTAATTGTTATGGGAGACTGGAATTAGGTAGTAGGACAAGGAAGGGAAGGTAAGATAGTAGGTGAATATGGTCTGGGCGAAAGGAATGAAAGAGGAAGCCGCCTGGTAGAATTTTGCGCGGATCATAATTTAGTTATAACAAACACCTGGTTTAAGAATCACAAAAGAAGGTTGTATACGTGGAAGAGACCAGGAGATACCAGAAGATACCAGATAGATTTTATAATGGTAAAACATAGATGTCGGAACCAGGTTTTAAACTGTATGACATACCCAGGGGCAGATATAAAATCTGACCATAACTTATTGGTCATGAATTGTAGTCTGAGACTGAAAAAAACTGCAGAAAGGTAGGAAAATAAGGAAATGGGACCTGCATAAACTGAAGGAACCTGAAGTTCTTGAGAATTTCAGAGGGAGCTTTAGGCAACAATTGACAGAAACGGGGGAAAATAAAACCGTTGAAGAAGAATCGGTAGCATTGAGAGATGAAATAGTGAAGGCAGCAGAGGACAAAATATGTAGGAAGGTAAGACCTACAAAAAATCCTTGGATATCACAGGACATACTAAATTTAATCGATGAAAGGAGAAAATATAAAAAAGCAGTAAATGAAACAGGCAAAATGGAGTACAGACGACTAAGAAATGAGATTGACAGGAAGTGCAAAATGGCTAAGCAGGAGTGGCTAGAAGGCAAATGCAAGGATGTAGAAGAATGTATAAATAGGGGAAAAATAGATACTGCCTATAGGAAAATAAAAGAGATATTTGGAGATAAGAAAAAGAGCTCTATGAATATCAAGAACACAGATGGAAAGCCAGTCGTCACCAAAGAAGGGAAAGCTGAAAGGTGGAAAGAGAGAGAGGCTCTACGAAGGAAATGAACTTAGAGACAATATTGTAGAAAGGCGAGAAGAAATAGATGGGGACGAAATAGGAGATACTATACTGAGAGATGAATTTGACAGCACTGAAAGACCTAAGTCGAAACAAGGCCCCTGGAGTAGATGACATTCCCTCAGAGGTACTGAAGTCTCTGGGAGAACCATCCATGACAAAACTGTTTCACCTGGTGTGTAAGATGTACGAGACATGCGAAGTACCCTCAGACTTTAAGAAAAATGTTATAATCTCTATTCCAAAGAAAGCTGACTCAAACAAGTGTAAAAACTACAGAACCATTAGTTTAATAAGTCATGGTTCCAAAATATTAAAACGAATTATTTACAGAAGGATGGAAAAGCTGGTAGAAGCCGACCTCGGGGAAGATCATTTCGGGTTCAGGAGAAATGTAGGAACACGGGAGGTAATACTCACTATACGGCTTATCCTAGAAGATAGATTAAGAAAAGCCAAACCTACATATCTAGCTTTTGTAGATTTGATTAAAGCTTTTGACAATGTCGATTGGAATAAACTCTTTCAAGTTCTGAAGCATGCAGGAGTAAAATAATATAGGGAGCGTAATGTTATTTACAACTTGTACAAAAACCAGACAGCGATTGTGAGAGTTGAAGGGCATGAAAGGGATGCAGTGGTTGGGAAGGGAGCAAGACAGGGTTGTAGCCTTTCTCCAATATTATTCAATTTGTACATTGAGCAAGCTGTAAAGGATAGCAAGGAGAAGTTTGGAGAAGGAATTGAAGTTCAGGCTGAAGAATTAAAACATTGCGTTTTGCCGACAACATAGTAATTCTGTCAGAGACAGCAAAGGACCTGGAAGCGCAGTTGAACGGAATGTGCAGTGTGCTGAGTGCATATAAGATGAAGATTAACAAGAGCAAAACTAGGGTAATGGAGTGCAGTCTAAGAAAATCAGATGATGCTGAAGGAATTAGATTAGGTAACGAAGCAATAAAGGAGGTAGATGAGTTTTGTTACTTGGACAGTAAAATAACAAATGATGGTCGCAGTACAGAGGATATGAAATGGAGAATGGGTGGAAAAGCATTCTTGAAAAAGAGAAATTTGTTAGCATCGAATATTGATTTAAGCATAAGGAAGTCCTTTCTGAAGGCATTTGTGTGGGGTGTTGCCTTGTATGGGAGTGAAACATGGACGATAAGCAGTGTGAACAGGAAGAGGATACAGGCTTTTGAAATGTGGTGCTACAGAAGAATGCTGAAGATGATGAGGTAACAGAATTGGGGAGAAAAGGAATTTCTGGCATACCTTGACTAAAAGAAGGGATCGACTAGTAGGACACATTCTTAGACATCAGGGAATTGTGAATTTAGTCGGAGGGAAGTGCGTGGGGTAAAAACCGCAGAGGAAGACCAAGAGATGGTTACAGTAAGCAGATTCAGACAGATGTAGGTTGCTGTTCTTATGTGGAGTTAAAGAGGCTTGCCTAGGATAGGGTATTGTGGAGAGCTGCATCAAACCAGTCTCCGGACTGAAGACCACAACAACACATGAAGTTGTATATCTAATTTAAATTTTGTACATCCACTGTTCATCTACTTTCTGTGTTAATACCAGCCTAACCTCTCATTGTATCACCCAAGCTTTGTATATCTCTTTGTTAGTACTAATATTCCAAATTATTCTGTATTCTGTCCTTAGAGTATTTCTTTCTTATTTGTGAATACTATAATTGAATATATTTATCTACACCTTTTTTCAGTTTGAGTGCATACCTCCGATTAGTTAAGCTTCTCAATTCTCTAATGCTCCCCACCTATACCCTCCAATTCAACCCCTATATTTTTGTCCATTTGTTTATTTAGTTATAATAGTGTCTCAGGTTTCTAATATTTGCATCACTTTTTATTTTGAACAACCCTTAAAACATCAGATTCTTGTTTGATTTTATTCTTATTCACTGTAGTCATGTTGTAAGAATTTATGTTTGCACTGCTTCTCTATGTATCGTATTTATGTTTCATTTTTTAGTACTATGAATTTACAGATTTCATTCATATACACTGCAACTGCTCCATCAATGAAGTTAATTTACTTTTCTGTATGTAACATATCTTCTGTTTTAATGACAAGTTATTTGAATGAAATTCAGTAAATGTCTGATGATGGCCAAATAAGCCGAAAATCGTTTCACTTCTACCAAGAAGCGACGGAAGAATCAGTCAACACTAAAGACATAACATTACCTTTTATTGTTTTACTTTTCTCAACAGATTTAAGTAAAACAAGTTGCCCACCAACCTTCCATACTGCCTGCATCGATAGCACTACATCCTAAAAAATTAAATAATTGTTTTTACTGTAAGCGCAAATTGCAGCCCGACAAGTCGCGTGGAAAATTCGACACAATTTACCAGGTTTCAACACCAGAAGTATTGATAAAATTGTCAAACGTATCATGTGAAAATTTTATCTATACTTCTAATGACCGGCCGCGGTGGCCGAGGGTACTGAGGCGCTTCAGTCACGGTCTGCACGGCCACTAAGGTCGGGGGTTCGAATCCCCCCTCGGGCATGGATATTTGTGGCGTCCTAGTTTGTAAGTAGTTCATAAGTAGTTTGTAAGTTTAGGGACTGATGACCCCGTAGTTAAGTCCCATAAGCTTTACAAACATTTGAACATTTGAATACTTCTAATGAAGGCGCCCTTAACTCGTGTAGAAACCTATTAAACTGTATTTAATTTAAAACTTAACTTTTAGGTGCTAAATAGTAGTAAATAGCCGTTACGGTTCCAGCTTCAAGACAATCTATGTTTAAAATTTAGAAGATAGTGATTTAGCGCTTAGCAATCGAGCTTTGTAAGACAAATATGGATGAGGCGACGATTTGATTCACCTTCAAAAGTCATTTGTAAATTATTTTTTTCATCACTGATCGTATTATTTAATTTATTTCAGGGACAATATAAACTAACACCTAATCTAGCGTTCTTGCTGCATTATCAACGACTCACCTCATCTGAAAGCACTACATATTAGAATGTAGTCTGCAGTGTGGCACCCAGTAAAATGCCTTTCTAAAATCGAGAAAAACACAATCTGCCTGTTGCCCTTCATCCATAGCTCACAAGATGTCACGTGAGAAAAGGGCAAACTGAGTTTTACACGAATGATGTTTCCTAATCATGTGCTTATTCATAGAAAGCAGCGTTTCAAGGAAATTTGCTATGTTCGAGCTGAGAACATGACCCAAAATTCTACAGGAATCTGATAACGTTATTGGCCTGTAATTATGTTGGGCCAGTTCTCTTTTCTTTCTTATAAACAGGAGTCACCTGCGCTTATTTCCATTCACTAGGAACTTTGCGCTGAATTAAAGATTCGTAATAATTGTCGTACAGCTCGTCAATACGAGTTTTCATGAGCAATGAAGAGAACTGAAATGGTGTTTTTATTATACGAGGCGCGTCAAGAAAGTAAGTTCCGTTTCAATTTATCTCCGCTGCAGCTCTGCGATTGCAGTTCCGCACTTGCGCTGTAGACGATGTGTATCAAGGAGAAGAACGTGCGCCATTTGAAGATCGCTGTCTGTTACGTAAGCTTTGTTCTGCTTGTTTGAAATGTCGGCGTTGATTCAAAATCCCGCCGCCTGTGAAATCAGGCCAGTGATTCGGTTTCTGAATGCGAGAAAAGTGAAATTTATCCGCAAATTTGCGATGTTTACGGACCAAATGCGATGAGTGATTCGATGGTGAGAGATGGGTCCGACAGTTCAGTGGCGGGCGTATTGATGTGCACGATGAAGAACGAAGTGAGCGTCCACCTTTGGTTACAGAAGAACTGGTTCACGCGATTGATGACAAGATCCAGGAAATCTATAGGTTTACAATTAGTGCTCTCGCTATGGACTTCCCCCAAATTTCACAGTTTCCAACTGATTGAAGATACAGCCGGCAAATTTCTATGAAGAAGGTATACAAAACCTGGTGCCACGTTATGACAAATGCCTGCAAAACTTCGGCAGTTATGTGGAAAAGTAGTTTAAGAGTTGTATATTTTTTTCAGTAAAAATTTCTTCTGTATCTGTGTACAATTTCATTTTATTACCAAACGGAACTTACTTTCTGGACGCGCCTCGTATCTCTGCTCCATTTTTATGTACATGGAAATGAACCCCTTCAATCGTGGTGATGCAACACATTTTTATGTATTTGAAACTAATGTGTTGCACGACAATTGCCAACGCTTCAATCGCCGGACGGTCAGTCCATCTTTTTGAGAGAAAGAAAGATCTAGAACACGTAAGTGATTTGAATACTCAATTCCCAGGTAGTCGTTCCATACCATGATCACATAACGACGACGCCTTGTCTGTGTCCGCCTGCTGGATGTTACACATGTATAACCGTCCACTGTTAACATTTTGCTTCTTTTTTTCACAGTTCTTTTCACCTTCTTCCTGTATTCATGTATGATATGCGTACAGTTTTTGTCGAGCTACCCGATGCACCTCTTTGCCACTAAACCTGAGAGGGAGTGGGGTGCAATGGGGAGTTTCCTAGTAAATTCTGTTACTATAAATAAGGACGGGACAGAGAGCCCTATACATCAAATGAAAGATCAAAACAGGTAATAATCAGCAATATTGAAAACATCGAGACTGTGTTCGTACTAATGACAGTGCAGTCACCTTTAACCGGTCAGAATTTAGTACGTGTAACTGTGTTGCCGCTGTATGGAATGTCATGAATCTGTTGGACACAAAACTAGTAACTCTCATCCTCTGTGTCCACATTTGCATACATAGTTCGCAAGTATGGGTAATAACTCCGCCAGGAGAAGTGTTCTTTGCTAACAATGGAAACCACTTCCATTGTCTGGCTAGTAAAGTACTGTCTTTTCCTCGTTCGGATTTCAATTAGACGAGTATGTTAATACTTTCAAACATATACATGCTTCATTTGCATAGAAAAGAAAGTTTCCGTGTGAATGTCACGGCTACTAAATGTTATCCAGTAGCTTAAGATTAGTTACAGTACTGTTTCAAAAACAAATTTACGTCACACCTGGTCTCTTCTATGAACATCTTCATTAGATCATTAATGTGTACTATGGACTGCTGCTTGTCAAGTCAACTAAATGGAACCAACAGCCGTGGATTTTATTTATTTATTTTTAATTTACTAGCGTTGGTTTCATTCAATTAAACATGAAAAATTTCGGTTTCTAATCCTCTTGCAAGATGTCTATTATTTATTACGGGACTCAGGTACATGGGTATGGTTTATAAGTCAAAGGTGGGAAACTCATTAACCATAGAGTTGTAACGATACACTGAAATTTTTTATTTATTTTTGGTTTATCTTTGATCAGCGATACTTATCGCCTCCGGTTCCCTCTGACTCGCAATGCAACTAATTCAATTTCGTTCGTCATTTTTTACTTAAAAACAAGCGAGAAGACGGAACCGAGATAGTAGTTTTACTCACTCTCTTGTCTATATTCGTTCCGTACGGACGTCTTCCATTCATGTATCTATTCAGGTATTGTCATGCAAGTTGTAAAAATATATTACTTAAATTTAAAATCATCCCCTCTCTTTGGCTTTTATTTAAATGAATCCCTCCACGCCAAATATTTAGTCTCTTAAGGTTTTCAGCTCCTCTACATCCGTAATAGTTTAATGTTCAGAGGCCATTACAATCGCTTCGCATTGTCTGCAAAATTTCAATCAATCATCCCTATACTATACTTTGCTTGATTTTAGAACCTGCAGTCATTTCTTTTGTAATTTCACGAAGTCCGATCATTTTTTTAAATTTTTTTATCGTTACCAGTAACTTCATGTTCCACCCACGGTCACACAACAATGCAAAGCGAAGTGAACAGTCTGAACATTGATCTCCTACAGAAAGTATCTCGAACATTCACTTATTAAATAAGACATAAAAGTTATCATTTACAGCTTCTACAATACGAAGTGCAGGATCCAGCTAGATGCTTTCCGTAAGTTTTATAACGTGCTGTTGCGTGTATGGTGCCCAACTTTAATATGCAATCCGCGGTTTATTTGCTTTAATGTTCATTTTGTGCTGTACTTTAACTAACTTATTTCAAAATTCAAACATTCGGTACCATCAATTCTTTGTCCAAAAAATATAATCGCGGAATCTACTTTTAACAATTATGGCATCATACGAAGCAAGGGCAACGTTATAGAGTTATAAATATTAAGCAACTAGCAAACCCGGTAACGCTTCGCAGTAGCTAATATGTATGGGTTATATACCCCAATCCCTCCTCTTCTTCTCCCTATGTCTATCCCTTCCTCCCTCCTCTATTTTCACATCGCCTCCTCCCCCTGTCTTTTTTCCATCACCTTCACATCACTCACTCCTATCCCACACCATATCCATATCCTCCAACTCCTCTCTGTGTCCATATCATCCCCCCTTTTTTTAGATCCATTTCATTTACAATCTCAATCTCCTCCTCCACCTCTCTCTGATCTTATTTACTGTTATTGGGACCCTGATTGGTAATATAAGTCAAATGGATGGGTAAATCAATTGGAAACGGGTTATTAGAGAAACCTTTAGAGTTGCTTTATCTGAGAGGTTAGTAGCTTTAATGGCCGTACTTTTAATGATTTTATTGTACGAAAAGGCGTGATTATAGATTTAAACATAAAAAACTTTCTTGTTTCATGTTAAAAATGACTGGAAAAAGGAAAACAAAACCGCACATTTTTACAGCACAGCTTAGCAAGTTTTTCTCGCAGCGAGCAGAATAGAAATGCTTTTTATAACTTCTTTACACCTTCTTGAGAACCGACGCAGAGAATACCGTGCCCACGGGTGCGGCTCTGTTATAGGGATGCTTGTCCTCTGTTGGTCGAGTTGATCTTTACGAGAGTAACTCGGGCGTCCGATCCTTAATTGTTGTGAGTGCACTCGTGCTCTCCCGATAATCCATTTGTTGTCTGGGGAAGCGTCCCAGAGATAAATAAAAATTGGTCCTAACCCCACGGCCGCGACCAAGGTATACGGGAGGTTTTCCTTGGTTGTAAGACGTATGCCGGAACTGGTAAGCCCCTCCCACTTATTCCCAATTGAGGTTCCCCCTTTGCCCCACTATCAGCTTGTCTGATAATTGGATGAATAGAACCGTGACTCATTTTGGGCCTGATTTCAAACAGACCGCTCCAATCCTCTGAATGTAGAATGAAAAGAATAAGTTTTTATTTTATTATTATTTTCTTGAGAGCCTATGAATTGAATATAAAGTAATTATATCAAGTAGAAAATCGTTATGAAACAAAATAATTAACTGAAATGCAAACACGTTTCGGAATTATTTGTGTCGCGTTCATTGTAACGCTTGTTGATGAACGGTATTTATTGTCTTTCCATCCGGAGAGAAAACGAACAGTGCAGATGGTTTACCAGCTCTCGAACGCGTCACGTGTAACTGTCCATGTGAAAAACAGGGCGATTCAAGATTTAATCCACAAACTTCCAACGACTGGTCATGCGTTTTATTAATCGTCATTGGGAATGCAAGGCGAACGGTAAACTGGACACGTTTAAATTGAAACGTCAAGTCGGTTGGAGTCAGTGGTATTCTTGGAATCAGAACATACTCTCCTTTGAACTTTCCTGTGATTATCGTGGCTACAATCACATTGTTCATCAGCTTCTTTACAGAGAGTCTTGTTTCACTGAGTGGTTTCGGTTGGCTTAGATTGCGTAACGTTATAATCACAGACCCAACATTGATTTGCAAATCGTGCGGTGGCATTCCTAGCAAATCCAATGACTTCAGGAATTTTGTTAGATAATTGACGAATTCAACAGGATCGGAAATGGAAACCATCGAAGTAAATGAATGCAAATATCAAAAATAATACATTTCCTTGAGACAATATTAATAAATTTATGTTACTACCCAGCAATTTGGCTTTAAATTTTTATGTTCGCTCAACCATATAGTATGGTTTTTGTAATTGGCAGCAATATTCGTCTGCTTGTTTCCTGACCCGTAAGTGAATAATGAACTCTCATTAGGACTGTAATTGAAACACGATTAACAACATTGCTATATACCGGTAACATTTTACAATCCGCGACACAGGCATGGTATAGCTATGTTGGCAACAGCTGCTGATTCGTGGGAATGAAGCCGGCAAAGCTTGAGATAGCCAATGAAATTTTAGACGGCTACAGTTGTTTTCTCTTCATAGTAAATAGTATTATTTTGATAATCCGCATAATAATTTAGTTTCAGACTGAGAAAGATGATGTTTCTCATGTACTCTCAGCATTGATAACGCCGTCTCCCTTTCATTTAACCTCCTTGGCGTATTTGTTTGATCCTATGCAGCGTATTTTGTCGCTAGGCGAATAACGAACGAGTAAGCTGATTCTTGGAGAATCTAGAAAATGATCCGATATGGAAGCGTACTTTCAGTTTTATGTCACGTAACAAGCGAACGCGGTCGAACGGAACAAAAAGTATCTTACGTCCGTCTCCTGCTTCTAAGCTACCTCCGCACAAATTTTGAGCCAAATCGGTTCAGACGTCTTTAGTTATAAATAGTGTAACTAACATGACTTTCTTTTATATATATAGATTAGCAGCATCAACTAACTATATATATTAGTTCAAATTAACGCAGAGTTCATCAATAGATATCTGAAACACAGACACATAGCTGGAAAAAAAAATTATTTACCTCGAAATATGGAGTCGATTCTATCATTTATCGTTTGGATTATAACAACAGCATATATACAAATGTAACTGCACAAAGAACAAGAATATATATAAGTAAAAGTTGTTCAGTACATGTAACTGAATGTTGTATGCTTGACAATACACATGGAATTAAGACACGTATCATGCGAGACAAGCTGTGGGCTACATATCCATGTCCAGATCTTGAATCCACTACATAGCCTGAGGTGTGTGTTCTGTTAAGTCCTCAGCAGAGGCACTATATTTTCTTCTTGGGCTCACTCTTATTGTATAGTACAGAGTCTGCTCAGGTGTGCCCACGAGTCCTCACTTATAAAGCATGGCCTTGCATCTTGTGTGGCCGCTTAGGATGCGACTGACGTTAGTTCAGTCTTTTCTTGCGAAGTGTAACCCTTTCAGTACTTTCGGCGGATCAGTTGTGAGGTGCTGACTACTGACTGAATTCTCCCACTCCTTCTTCCGTTCTCTCTTAGGTTGAAGGTGACCTCTCCTCTTATATAGCAGTTATTCCATGTAGGCTTTCATGATTTCAAGCAGTAATTTTGCAAATTTTTTATAACTTTGTTTTTTTTCTGTTTTCTCACATTCTTTAAGAGATGCCTTTTGTCTTCTTATTTCTGGTAGAGCTGAATTATCGATGATGGTGAGCCACGACGTTGTAGTAGATTTTAATGTGCCTGTGATTATCCGCATGGTTCCGTGGAGGTGCACGTCTACCTTGTTGGTATGGTGATTTATCTCGCAGACCGGAGCACAGTATTACTCATTAGCATAGAGTATCGATATGTATGTGCTGTTCGCAATCGGGCCACGTCCTTCGAATAAAGGACGGCCGTAAGTCTACGCAAACGGCGACCGTACTGGAACAACAGCTATTCCTCCCGGTCTTTACCAGCAGCAACAATGATTCTGATCAGATGTCGGCAGACGCTACCTTGGGGATAGTAGATTTAGTCATAGCGGTGTCAGCATTGTCCGCCAATAGACAGCGTAGTAGTAATGACTGACAGAGCGCCATTAGTGTCGAACCTTTAATAAAGAATTCTTACAGCCATAAGACTCAGTGTGACATGAATATGTGAAGCAAACAACGCCATGCAATGGAGACGAACTCGTGGTTCTTACAGCCAACTGAGCGAGTGTGAAAGGAGTGAAATTGTCTATTGGTGGACGGATGGTCCTGCCCGAGAACTGCCACGTAGCTGGGACGTGGTGAGTCAGTTGTGCAGTTGGTAATGGCCACGTGAACATTCTCACACTCGCAAACGACGTTCTGGCCATCCACACAGCACCGACGTCTGGCAAGATAGTCGCATTGTAAGGGCATCAGGGGCAGATCGTCCAGCTACTACAGCACTTATAGGTTTGTACGGTGAATGAGTTAACACTAGCTGTAGCCAATTCGTTACTAGCGGTGGGATTACGGGCACGCACACCACTGTCTTTCAATCACACCACATCGATGTCTACGGATCGGTTGGTGCCATCAGAAGATTGAAGATGGAATAACGGGCCGTGGTCTTCAGCGAGGAATGAAGATTCTGCCTACCGCCAGTGATGATCGTTTGCGAGACTTGTATCTAGCGACCGCTATGTCGCGGAGTGTATTCATTCAGTACATACTGGCCTAACACCAAGCCTTATGGTCTGAGGTGCTGTTTGTGGAAGGAACGCTGTCTAGCGCTCGGTACGTGTACAATATTGTGAGACCAGTTCTTTCTCCTCTCTTGCAGCAGGAAGGGAACCTGTTGTTTCAAAGGGATAATACTCGCCCACACACTGCGCTTGATATGCAACGTGTTCTGGCCAGCAAGGCCTCGGGATTTGTCTTCAATCAAACATGTGTGAGATGTGAAGGGACAACAACTCACACATGCGACATGTCAACCCACAACTCTTCCACAACTACGTGGACAGGTCGAGTATGTGTGAAATATTGTATTCCAAAAATATTATTCGCCCTCTGTGATGGCATGATCAGTGTATGCTTAGCCACCTGCGGAGGCTACACCGCGTACTAATATGTGTGTTTTAGTATGGAATTACAGCGGGTGTAGTACAGTGGTAGAGTGCCAGACTACAAATCCAAAGGTCGCGGGTTCGATCCCCGCCAGCTACTGGGATTTTTATCTCTCACTTTCCACTTCTTCCCCCCTCTGGCAGTGTTGCTAATGTGAAAAATACCGAGTAGCACCGCGGTTCGGAACCCATGTTAAACTGTAGGTTCCCCTATAACTGGCTGGGTAAGTCAGTTTGAAGGTCGGAGGAAGGCAACGGCATATCACCTCCAAACAGGACCATGTCTAGTAAAGCACTGTGGTGTTCAAACCAATCTTCGGATTGTTGACTGCTTTACCTTTACCTCAGTACCGCTTAAGCTATACTCTATACGCACTGTTTCAAATACAAATTGGAAAACTTTAAGAGCGTGTACAAACTTTTATTTCTGGCGGTGTACTCCTTTTTTATTTTTTTTTATTTTTATTTTTTATTTTTTATTTTTATTTTTATTTTTATTTATTTATTTATTTTATTTTTTTTTTTGTGTAAAACGTAAATGTGTATTTAGGTTTTCAGCGTCAACATCGAATAACTCTTCAATGCTTGCAATCTTTAGAAAGTGCACAAGATGTTGAGATGTTTGTAAATCTATCGGACCAAACTGCGTGGTCATCAATCCGAAGCTTACAAACTACTTAAACTCAGGTACAATAACCTAAGGAGAACACACACACACACACACCCATGCCCAAGGGAGAACTCGAACCCCCGACGGCAAGCAACCGCGCGCTCCGCAGCGAGGCGCTTTAGACCGTTGCGCTACTCCACCGCGGCAAAGTGCGTAATACTCATTGCATTGCTTCAACTGAACAGAAATAATAAATGAATTTTCAGGTTTGTAGTAAGGTGTGTTGACGAAACTTAATTCATTCGGCAGGTAAGCCAAAAATGGAATTTATCAGGAGTTGGTGGTTTTTAAATTGGAATATGGAGCAGAGAATATAACGACTCACGCAACTATATCAGAAAAATGTTCAAATGTTTGTAAAACAATGGGACGTTTCTGGTTATCAGACCCTACGCTTACAACCTGGTTACACTAAGTAAAACAGAAAAATACTGAGATCACATAGACCAATGTGTCCTAAGTTGGACTAAACGACACGCAATGCGCGAAATATTGTTAAGAAGAGCTGTATAGTTTCAGAGTTCACTGAGAACAAAATAATACTCTAATGTCCATGTGGCAGAGGATATTGCTATATTTCTGCTGCTCGGTATATACAGGGTATCCCAGCTATCTTGTCCACCCAAAATATCTCTGGAACAATAACAGCAATTGGAAAACGACTTTCACCGGTATCAATGTACGGCTGGGGTCCATGAATGTACATATTTGGAAACATTCTAAAACGAAAGCAAATGTTCAAAATATCCACGGGTGTACTGCCCGTTGGACACTATAGACCGGCAGTACACCCGTGGATATTTTGAATGTCAAATACGCCGAGAGAAACTGAAGAATCGAAAGCAAATGTGTTTTAACACAAACTTATGTTGTTGTTTTTTTTTTTTTTTTTTTTTTTTTTTTATCGACACTCTATTTTTTTTCCAGCATAGCGTCTTCCATAGCATGACAAATCACTTAAACAATGACGTTGATTGCATCGCAATATTCCAATTACATCCCGAGATATTGCGATGCGAAGTTGACGCTTGAAATACGCGAAACGCTATCAGCATGTGGTTCTCGCCTGAGATTGATGAAATATATAAGCAAAATAAAAAAAAATAAAAAATATAAGTTGGTAGAATGCCTGAATAACCGCGCCTACTTGACTTTAATTCAATTTCGTCAGTTTACGTTCAAGGCTGTCGCAAAGTCTTGATCGACTACTGCACTTTTCCTGGGTCATGGTGAAGCCAAGGATGGCGTAATAAATGCTAGTCTGGCTATAAATTGGCGCGATGTGTCAGTCTCAGACTAACCCACCACGTTGCCACTCAAGAATGCGCTCAAAAGCGTTAACTAATGGCATTTCTCTGTGTTCACACTGGATTCGAGGTATCTCGGCCAAAACCATGAACAGCGCACAATCTTTGTTACTCTCCACTGGTGGTCCACTAAAATTCGCTGTACGACAGAGGTGCTCCGTACAGTACAATAATAAACCTTATTCTTTTCATTCTCCACTCCTAGGAGTGGAGCGGGCTGTTTGAGATCCGGCCCATAAGGAGTCGCGGTACTATTCAGCCAATTATCAGACAAGCTGATAGTGGGGCAAAGGGGGATCCCAATTGGGAATTAGTGGGAGGGGCTTTCCAGTTCCGGCGTACACCTTACAACCAAGGAAAACCTCCTGAAAAACCATGGTTGGAACCGGGAGATTGGGACCAATATAATTTATCTCTGGGACGTTGCCTCAGACTAGAGTTGGCTGAATTGACGTTTCGACTCAGTGAATCGAGTCAGCGAACAGTTCGACTGAGTCAAAACTTGAGTCGGCACTGTTTCGAAACAACGAATCTTGTGATTCATGTATCGAATGTTAGATACCGTTAACATGCGTTTTGCTGTCCGTCTGCCGTGGTGAGTTCGACACAGCGTGCAACGGGTTTGAAGTTGTTCCCCTAACGCGCCACGCGAGATTTTGAATTATGCTACAGTTACCCTTCAACTGAGGTTTGAAAACTGGGATACCACCGAGAAAAGTTGTTAAGTCCTTCGGTGTTTTGCGGTAGTTTCTCGTGAACTAAGCGTTATTGTGCATTGTTGCTACATCTGTGCCAGGTGAACGCATCTTTTCGAAGCAAGGGCAAATAATTTCAGTGAGACGAAACCGCATTCTGAGTAAGATGTCAAAAATAACGTCTTTTAATTTCAATTTAAATAAAACTGTAATTGATTCTCTTTTATTTGACTGACTGAAGATGAATGTGATTATTAGAATACATATCTGGACATTAAAAAATTTTGTTTCAGTTTTGTGGTTTCGTCACGTAAATTGTGAAATGTGTTTCCTTGTGTTAATACTTGTAGTAATATCTATTGATTGCATTAAATATCCCTTAGGAACAAATCTTAAATATTTTCTTTATATTGATTGGTTAGAAATGTTATTTATTTCTGGATGCATGTAGACATTTGAACCATGATCTTTCTTGTTTTATTTAAACTTAATTATTGATTTTTGAAGGTTGGAAAAAGTTTCATGACTTTGATATTTGAATATTACTATTTTGTGCTTCCTTTTTTACAATATTTGTTTGTATGAAAATACGAGTAACTGAGGAAAGATGTACGCTTTAACGCGATAGAAAAATTCGTAATAGCAAACAAATCCTGTGCCGTTCAATTAATTCTAGTGATTAACGTATTAAAACAATGTTGATATTCCATAGATGTTTCGTATTTGCTGTATCGCCCTACTGCAGCTTTTCGGCTCACGTGAATCAGCGGAGGTAACAGGCACGTCAACAGGCTTGCCAACGAGGCCATGATAAAAACCACCGAAGTGACCGTAAAATCCCACCAAAAACCACCGAACTTTCCGAAGTTCAAAGCACTGTCTATTCGTTAGTTCTTGACCGATTGATTTGAAATTTGGACGCAACTATGCATTTTAAAGGAGGAGTTTTTATGTACCTGACTTATCTGTATACACACTAGACGGAAATACAAAAAAATATTGTTTATTCAAAAGCACTTCAGTAAACATGTTATATATAAATACAAACAATAATTACTTTGAGCCATTGCAATGCTTGTCGTGTACAGACAGCAAATTGTGCAATATTTGAAATTGAAAACAGAAAGTAATCCAGTCTGGAAAGGAGATCAGCGTCAGTCATTCTATTGTCTTTATTTTATGTCAGGAGATCTAGATTTCAGCTACATTCCAATGTAATCACATCTCAGAAAAAGAAAGTTAACAATGAAAGCACAGTCGCATATTAAGTGTCTGCAATGTTCAGTCATTTTTACAACAAGAAAAATCTGACAAAGTGCTGTAGCAACAAATACATAGCATTAACACAATGTCAATGTGTGATGCAAGTACAACACTTCCTCCCTATGGAGATTGGAGAAGTCAACACAGAACTAACAGCCTACAACAATGAGCAATGAGTCATACCATTGTTAATATCTCTGAATTTTTTTTTAACGATTTCATTAAAATCCACCACAACTTTCCCACCTCCCACTGACTCACATTTTTTCCCACCGCCGGCTTTAAAAAGCCACCAGATTCGGTGGGAAACCACTGACGTTGGCAACCCTGCACGTCAAATGTTTGGAGTGCCGAAGTAGTGACTAGACTCACTACGGCGCCCTGCAGCTGTTGCGGTTAAGGTAGCGCGGCGAACAACTCTGCAGCACGCCAGATGTTTCATGTGCCGAAGCAGTGAGTCGAATCACTAGACTCAGATGATCCGTATGTTTCGATACAGTGAAATGATCCGAACTACCCTTCACTACCCGAGACTTCAAATGCATTATTGGGACAGCACGAGGGCACTTACGACAATCAGGGATAGGACACCCGAGTTACTATCTTAACGCACCCGTGAGCACGGTATTCCCTATGTCGGATCGAGGATACAGTACAGTACTGCGCCGGAATGTTTATCGCCTCTCCGCATAAATATCGCTGTGAGAGTGTCGGACTGCTAGAGCGCGACAAACACAGCCGGGCGTGAGGGCGCGTCTCACTTAATTTTTACGAGTCAGCTTGTGTGTATGTTTCGGGTACGCTGGCGCTACCCGATCAGTGACTCGCCTGCCAATGGGATGGCGCGTTTTAAAACACCGTATGACTCACAGGCCAATAGTGCGTCAGCTAACGTCTCGCTTAGCCATTCCTCTCAAATAAACAGTGCCTTCTGGAATACACTTTCCTTGTGCGTCCTAACAAGTTGCAAGTAAACATGCTTGTTTCTTTTAAATGGCTTAAAAAGAGTTTTCGAAAGCATCCGTGTCATGTTTCACCAGAGTTCCTATAATGCGTAAGACCACTCATGGTGGCCATTGTGTGGACCCTTCCACTCAACTGCGCCTTCTCGCCAACCAGCGCAGTGCCGCCGCCATCGCTTCTGCTTTACAAAAACTCTGGGTGTTTGTTCACCAGTACACGTCAGCCTTGATTATCTTGTCGCACTTGTGACATGATCTCTTAATTTGCCTATCATATTCGCGTAACTAATGAGGAGGTACTGAATAGAATTGGGGAGAAAAGAAATTTCTGGCATACCTTGACTAAAAGAAGGGATAGTTTGGTAGGACACATTCTTAGACATCAAGGAATTAGAGGGAAGAGGGAAATGTGTGGGGTAAAAACCGCAGAGGAAGACCAAGAGATGGATACAGTAAGCAGATTCAGACAGATGTAGGTTGCCGTTCTTATGTGGAGATGAAGAGGCTTGCTCAGGATAGAGTAGGGTGGAGAGCTGCATCAAACCAGTCTCCGGACTGAAGACCACAACAACAACAACAACATAGTAGTTATTATCACTGAATATGTCAGTATCCCATCTAGTTTATATTCAAAAGATTCGTCTTGGCGAGTAGAATCTGATGGTGTGGTACGAATAGGCATGAAATGACAGAGAGAAAAACTTGACTCCTTACAACTGTTAAAATGTAATAGTTCTATATGTAACAGTGGGTCTTGCACAATATTACTAATTTAATGCAGTTGCCAAGTAAACGGAATTCTTTTTCTTTTGTGCAGTCAATAACGCTGTACTAACGCTATCTTACTATCTATAGCTTCAGTTTTTCGAATTTCCTAATAGTATGTAATATGAAACAAGCTCATATTGTCTTCGGTGAGCGACAGTTCTGCCGTCTGGGTGGCAAATCTTCAGTTTATTCCTTCAAAGTTTCCGCTCAGAAAGCATAGCGGCACTGATGTTTTTGTTGTATTTGGAATCCGTGCTCTTCTACATAGCTCCAACGTACAGCAATTTCAGCAAACTTTTATTTAATACTAGCGACCCTGACAAGGCTTCACCATCACTAAGTATGCATGGTAGTTGGATATATATCCTAACTTCTTTCTTTAATCTCTCCATCCACAATTTTCCCCATCTCTATGCCCATATCTTACCTCTTTGTTCTGTTACGCATTTTACGCAGTTATTTTCTGGTATTTATTGATTCCAATATTCCGTTTATTTACTCCCCCTACTCTCTGCCCTCTCTTCTTTCCTCCTCTCTCTGCCTCTGTCTACTTCACCTCGTACTCCACTTTTACTACTACTCATTTCTATCCATCTATCTAACCCCTTACCTCTATCATTACCTCCCTTGCTTTCTACCATACTGTCTCCTCTCTCTCTGTTCATCAATTTTCCTCCCCTGTGAATGAAAAAGCTCAATACCTGCCAAATATTGTGTTGATTTCAAATGATGTCGAATTCTGGAGTAAGCTCCCCATCGCCATGCACCGTACCAAATCTAATGTAAACTCTGATGCTTCTCTTGCTTTGAAAGTCACGTGTGGAAAATTTCATCTCAGCGATATGCTTCAAATGCTTGTATAGCTTATGGGACTTAACTACGGGGTCATCAGTCCCTAAACTTACAAACTACTTATGAACTAACTAAGACTAAGGACGGCACAAATATCCATGCCCGAGGGGGGATTCGAACCCCCGACCGTAGTGGCCGTGCAGACCGTGACTGGAGCGCCTCAGTCCCCTCGGCCACCGCGGCCGGCTCAGCGATATGAACAGTATGCAAGCACATAAGAAACGAATCTAATCCCAATTTTCCAAAATTACCTCTTTCAATGCAACGAGAAATTTGGAGAAGAAATTAAAGGGATCATATATAAAAACCTTGTAGTTTGCTGACGAAGTAGTAATTCTGTCAGAAACAGACTTGGAGGACCAATTACACTGAATGGACAGTGTATTGAAGGGAAGGTATAAGTTGAACATTTTCAAGAATAAAACAAGGTTAATGGTATGCAGTGTCAGAAAATCAGGAGAGACTGAGGGAATAGAGCTTAGATAATTTGTTTTTTGGATAGCAAAATAACTTCTGATGGCCGAAGTAAAGAAGATATAAATTGCATAATGACTATGGGTAGATAAGCGTTTTTGAAGAAACGAAATTTGTTAACATCAAATATTAGTTTAAATGTTAGAAAGTCCTTCCTGCAAGCATTTGTCTGGAGTATAGCATTGTATAGGACTGAAACATGGACGATAAGGAGTTCTGAGGAAAAGATGATGGAAGCTTATGAAATGCGGCGCTAAAGACGAATGATGAAGATTAGATGGGTAGATCACGTAAGTAATGATGAGGTGCTCAAGAGAAATGGTTAGAAAAGAAGTTTCTAGCATATCATAATGGGATAGGTTAGTGGGACACATTCTGAGATATCAAGGAGTCGTCAACTTAGCATTAGAAGAAAGTGTATAGGGTAAAAATGGTAGACGAAGTCCGAGGGACGAATACAGCAAGCAGATTCAAAAGGATGTAGGTTGCCGTTCTTATTTGGAAAGGAAGAGGCTTGTACATGTCAGGGTAGCGTGGAGAGCTGCATCAAACCAGTCTGTGGACTAACGAGCACAAAAGCAAGGAACTTCTTTCAATTACCAAGATTTTTCAGCGTGAGAAACCGGGTCCAATTGTAAATACAATCCATCCTGGTACCAACCCAAACACACTCAACAACTTTCATAAAAATCGGCCCTGCGGTCGCTAAATAAATTACAGCATCAAGGAAAGATTTGAAACCGTAACAGTGCGCCATTTGTCCAAAGCTTCCCAAAGCTTCCCAATCTAGTTAGCTAAATCCTCGTTCTGGCCCTAGATAGGACAGTCGCGTCCGACCGGCCTTGACAATGTTTAATTTGCAGTAAAATACTATCATACAGACGAAATGTATCCTTTATTTTACGCAATGCGCGAAATATTGTTAAGAAGAGCTGCGTAGTTTCAGAATTCACTGAGAACGAACATACATACGCCAATGTCCGTGTCGCAGAGAATACACCGTCCATTCGTTTCCGCTAGACCACCGAAGAGGAGCAATGGCGGGTTTGTCTAGCACTTCTGTGGATCACCATCCAGGTTTAAAGTACTATCCTCCCTGTACGGTATGAAATATTTGATAGTGAGATATGTCTCTCACGGTTCGAAGCAGGTGTGCAAAATTTCATCAGAATCGGAACAAAACTGTAGACTGGTGTCTCGCATGAAGTACACTCCGCGATGCACGACACGAATTATTATGCACACAGTGCTGTTCCTCTTGTTTTGAACCTGAATTGAGCAACATTTTATTGCAGTCTGATAAACGGTTCGAAAAATCCACAGACAGATATATATGATTTGCAGAGTAAATATGTAGATTTAGTATGGTCTGGAATGTAAACCGAGATGTGAATTAATTCTCTTAAGAAATTTCCACTTTCGATATTTCAGCCCTTCTTCTCCGTGTTCACTATTTTTTTCCAACGCACCAAATCAAAATTTTCAAATATTTTTAAGCCTATAGGACCAAGTGGAGCAAGTGTGTGGAGTAAATATCGCAGAGAAAGAGCAAGAGACGAATATATTTAGCAGATTCAGATAGACGTGGATAGACGTTCTTATGAGGAAATGTAGAGGCTTGATGAGAATAGAATAGGGTGGAGAGAGCATCTAACCAGTCTCCGGACTGAAGACCATAACAGCATCATTGGACCAAACTGCTATTGTCATCAGTCCCTAGACTTACAAATTACCTAAACTAACTTACGTTAAGGACCACGCAACCTTGCCCGAGGGAGCACTCGAACCTCCGGCGGGAACGGCTGCCCAGTACGGAGCATGACGCCTTAGACCACGTGGACATTCAGCGCGTCTCTAGACCACCCTGTATTAAAAAGTGCACCTCGGTTGCACAGTGGTAGAGTGCCAGACTACAAATCCAAAGGTCGCGGGTTCGATCCCCGTCAGGTCCTAGGATTTTTATCTCTCACTTTCCACTTCTTTCACCTCTGGCAGTATTGCTCATGTGAAAAATACCGAGTAGCACAGTGGTTCGGAACCCACGTTAAACTGTAGGTCCCCCTATAACTGGCTGGGTAAGTCAGTTCGAAGGTCGGAGGAAGGCAACGGCATACCACCTCCAAACAGGACCATGCCTAGTAAAGCACTGTGGTGTTCAAACCAATCTTCGGATTGTTGACTGGTTTACCTTATATATATATATGAATTACATATTTTTGGAAACACTTTTGTTTCACTTTTGGGATAAACAGCACTCTTCTTTTTAAATTTATTTATAAGAAAACAGTCTGACGCACTGGGAAGCTCCCCAGCACCTGCCCAACTCCACGACATCAATGGAGTTGCAATCCTGAAGATGGACCAAAGAAAGGACCGAAACTGGTTGATACAAATAAAAATCATTGCACTCTAGACTGTTTTCATATATATTCTTAGAATAAAATGAAACACAGAAATAATTTAAAGGACCACCATTATTCCTTATGCATTATTTGGGAAAAATATGTAATGTGAAATAAATTTTAGCATCAAGGAAACGTCCTAAATCGAATGTAATAATATTTTCGTGTTTTTCAGTTCACTTGCGCAAGCCTTTCGATTGGAAGCCAGTTCGGCCCTAATATACTCTAGTTGTCAAACCGGGAAAAGGGAACCTACATTTCAACATGGACGCCTCACAGCGTTGAGGGATGAAGGCCAGGTTAAAAGTCACCGTGAAAAAATCCGTGATCGCAACGAATTTAACCCACATCCTTTCTATCTACAACGAAATACTTTGCCGCTAGCCTGCACTTCAAGCTGAAAAACATGGCCTGTTATTTGTTACTTGCAAAAAACATCTAACTTGTAATAAAACAGTATTGAGATTATTAAAGGAGATAAAAATGTCCTGTCTGTTAAGTCGAACAAAATCATTCACACTGGGAAACGTTTCATTAAGATGAGTCGTTTCGGATTTCATCGCGGACCAACACCTCGGCACGGCATTCTTATACAGATATATAAATAAGATTTTACTCTTATTTTAAGACTTTTGCATTCTCTTCAAGATATCTAGACTCGAAATATCTGGTAAAAGTGGGAAATGAAACAGAACTTCGTCCATATACCGTTCGTTTCTTTGATCGAACAGTAACGCAGGGGTTGAATACCACAAACAATTTGCAATTTTCTCGTTTTAATTCTGATTCTCGGTTGAAAACTCATGTTGTCATCAAGGACAACGTAACTATTTCGGTACTGTGAATGGTAGTTCTTTCTTGATTTTCGAAGAGAATGGTCTGACTTAATGGAGTAGACGACTCGATGGTAATGGGGGGGGGGGGTGAGACTGTAGTGGAAATCGGTGTCGTAGTTTCCAGGAAAGGTGGCGAAGGTGAAGGAAACAGGCGGGGCAATGGCGAGAATGTAAGGGCACAACATCCAACATTGTCACTTTCAGTTATCAATTTTGCACACTGAAGCAACCACACAATTAAGGGCTCGTTTATTATTCCCAGCTTATAGTACAAGAGTAAGATCATAGTAATATGAATTAAATTACGTTCTCTTCCAATGAACATTGTGGATATATTCTTCTTAAATGATACCGCAACTTTGTAATGCCTCTCCCCATTTTCAGCCTTTTAACCCTTGCTTGGTATCAGCTATAGATAAACGTATTGTATACCTGGGGTCTTTTTTGACCCGCAAAGTGATTCAAGCGACTTCATGGAGATAAAATTTGAAATATATCCATAAAAAGTAAATATAATTTATTAAGATACATATGCACAAAGTTGATATTACAACTTCACAATTTCTTAATATAATTAAGTTTTGTAATTGTTCCAAATATGAAAACATGTTTTGTTTAGATTGTTTGGTTCCAAAAATTATTTTAACACAAAATATTCATGACCCACACGCTATCTACTAATACTATAATTTATTAGTATTATGTGTAATGCCATTTACATGGAATTCCACTAGAAATACACACTTGCTCTCCGTTGCACATGGCGAACAATGAGTACACAACGCACTTATCCCAGTAATGTTCCTACCACTTCCAAAAATGTTCAAATGTTTGTATAGCTTATGGGACTTAACTACGGGGTCGTCAGTTCCTAAACTTACAAACTACTTATGAAGTAACTAATGCTAAGGACGTCACAAATATCCATGCCCGAGGGGGGATTCGAACCCCCGACCGTAGTGGCCGTGCAGACCGTGACTGGAGCGCCTCAGTCCCCTCGGCCACCGTGTCCGGCTCCTACCACTTCCGTTCAGATGATCAATTAAATCATGTACCACTGATTTCCCTTGATTCACTTCCCTTCCTTCAGCAGATTTACCCATATTCACTTGTTCATTTATGACATAATGGGTCTCACAATCTACAGCAGCCCACACTTATATCCCATACTTTCCAGGTTTCAAACGAATGTACATCTTGAATAGACACCGTAATATAAGGAGCAGGAACGTAAGACGAAATGCATGCATCAACAAACATTTCAAACACAGCCCTTATAGGTTCAGCTTTTTATCCAGAAGCAGCTGTTGTTCCTTCCCTTGTACGTTTATCATTGAACCGGAGACACATCAAAATATCACGAAATTTTGAAAAGCTCACTGTGGCTTGAAAAATAGGTAAGCCATACTCTTCTGTCCAAAATTCACTCAAAGGCTTCCTACGTGCCTTCTGCAAGCCACCTATTATTAGTAGACCAAGGAATGCCTGCAGATCTGTAGACTCAAATTCAATCCAGCGTTGAGTACAGAATTTTATTATCTTTTGCATGATTATTGGCATGCATTACTATTACTCTGCATGTGATTGGTGATAAAAAGTCTGAAACAATCTGCCATTGACTGTATTCGTGGTCTAAGGTGACGTGGATAATGTGCATTTTCACGTATTACATTCCTTGAAACCAGCTTGCGCACATCAGGTGGTACTGTGTTATTCATTATCTGTCCACTTCCAGAGACAAAAGTAGATGCACTAGTTACCTGAATACCATTATCATCTTCTTCAGTCACACATATCCACATGTACATATCCATGAGCATATCATTCTAGTTTCCAAAAACTGATTCATTATCACTGACACTCTTCTATAAATCTGCAGAAGCCTGTTCGAGACTTTAGCCCCTTGCAAAACATATATCACCATCAATTACGAATAAACACCACTCAATTCCAAACTGTGAATTTGTCGTAACAGTGCACGTAAATGTGTTTTATATTCATTATTTACAACAATCTAGAAAAGAATGTTATAAGGTACATTGTTGCCAAGATTTATTTTCAGAACAAATGTTCTATGTGACACTGAAAATCATTTATTGTGTACTTGGGGTATTTTCTGACACCACTGCAAAAATGTCAAAGTTTTGTACTGCAGAATGAGATATAACCATAAATATTTTACCCAGTTATAATAAAAAGTCCGTGGATAGCATATCTGGAGGATGAGTTCTCTAAACCCACATTAAAACTGTTTATTTATAGTTAAATGAGCCTTGGGGTCTGAAAAGACCCCAGGCATCATTCCAGGGTTAAGGCAATTGGAGCACCGCGCTTCATTGATACCGCACTTTGTAAAGCACTTCCAGACTCCGTATGGCGCCATTTAAAACACACCCGGTGACCGGCAACGACAGCAAGGAACTGCCATATGACCAGACGGAGGCTAGTCTTGCACACAGCACGTGCATACGCGTCCTGTAAACGCCACGCGACAAGGTAACAGGTGCACCGATTCCACAACAACAGCTGTACCAATTCTTATGCCGTGTCCATATTGCATTATTTGGAATCCCCGCCAAATATAATAAACGTTCATCCTAAGCCATGCATTTGCTGCTCGTTTCGGACTCGTTCCTAAATTACCTCTGATCACATGTCCTAGTTTCTGTGAAAGGCTAATATATGACAGCAGGAGAAATTTCAGGAATAAATATCACTAGTTTCAATTTCTCAATTACTAAATAAATACATTTAAATCGTATAACTTTCTCCCACTTCGTCAGAGAGGAGGTGGGAGGAGAAATAAAATTAAGCACGCCCGGGGCAATTCCAAGGTTTTTGCATGTAGATTTGTGCTCGTTCGTGTTTACACTCAAACAATGTTCCGCAAAGGCCATAATCTACCCTCCAGTATCATATACCGCTTCTACCCGGCTGCTACTGTTCAGGATCTACGTTTAGTGCCACGACACTGGCTCTGGGGGTCATAACACATTCTCTATTTAAAGCTGAAAACAGTCTGATTACTCCCTGGTAGTAAAATCTCATTGAATACCACGATTGCTGTTATATATTCCAGAGACCAAACAGTTCGTTGTTTGACAATTCTATCGATACCAAACAGTCACACATTATTTAACGTATTCATCTGCAAAATGTCTACCATGATTCAAAATTGTCTATCTGTTCAAGTTTATACAACGTAAGTCACTACCTAATATCGTCACTGATCGTTAAATCAGAACGACCACATCTGGCCGTAATAACGGCCTTGATACGCCTGGGCATTGATTCAAACATAGCGTGGATGGCGTGTACACGTCAGATGCCCATGCAGCTTCAACACGATACCACAGTTCATCAAGAATAGTGACTGGCGCATTGTGACGAGTCAGATGCTCGGCCACCAATGACCAGACGTTTTCAATTGGTGAGAGATCTGAAGAATGTGCTGGCCAGGACAGCAGTCGGACCTTTTCCGTATCCTGAAAGGTCCGTACAGGAACTGCAACATGCGGTCGTGCATTTTATTGCTGAAATGTACGGTTTCGCAGGGATCGAATGAAGGGTAGAGCCACGGGTCGTATCTGAAATGTAACGGCCACTGTTCAAAGTGCCGTCGATGTGAACAAGAGGTGACCGAGACGTGTAACCAATGGGACCCCATACCATCACGCCAGGTGATACGCCAGTATGGCGATGACGAATACACGCTTCCAATGTGCGTTCTCCGCGATGTCGCCAAATACGGATGCGACCATCATGATGCTGTAAACAGAACCTGGATTCATCCGAAAAAATGACGTTTTGCCATTCGTGCACCCAGGTTCGTCGTTGCGTATACTATGGCAGGCGCTCCTGTCTGTGATGCAGCGTCAAGGTTAACCGCAGGCGTGGTCTCCGAGCTGATAGTCCATGCTGCTGCAAACGTCGTCGAACTGTTGGTGTAGATGGTTGTTGTCTTGCAAAGGTCCCCATCTATTGACTCAGGGATCGAGACGTGGCTGCACGATCCGTTACAGCGATGCAGATAAGATGCCTGTCATCTAGACTTCTAGTGATACGTTGGGATCCAGCACGGTGTTCCGTATTGCCCTCCTGAACCCACCAATTCCATATCCTGCTAACAGTCATTGACCAACGCGAGTAGCAATGTCGCGATACGATAAACCGCAATCGCGATAGGCTACAATGCGACCTTTATCAAAGTCGGAAACGTGATGGTACGCATTTCTCCTTCTTATAGGAGGCATTACAACAACGCTTCACCAGGCAACGCCGGTCAACTGCTGTTTGTGTATGAGAAATCTATTGGAAACTTTCCCCATGTCAGCACGTTGTAGGTGTCGCCAGCGGCGCCACCCTTGCGTGAATGCTCTGAAAAGGTTGTTGTTGTTGTTGTTGTTGTTGTGGTCTTCAGTCCTGAGACTGGTTTGATGCAGCTCTGCACAATACCCTATCCTGAGCAAGCCTCTTCAACTCCATATCTGTTTGAGTCTGCTTACTGTATTCATCTCTTGGTTTTCCTCTGCGGTTTTTACCCCACACACTTCCCTCTAATGCTAAATTCACAATTCCTTGATGTCTAAGAATGTGTCCTACCAATCGATCCCTTCTTTTAGAAATTCCTTTTCTCCCCCATTCTCCCCAATCTATTTAACGTACTGATCGCCAAATTTCTACCATGATTCAAAATTATCTATCTGTTCAAGTTTACACAACGTAAGTCACTTCCTAATATCGTCACTGATCGGTAAATCAATTATATTTCACAGGTTTGCGAAATGATCGTTGGAACGATCTATACGCCAATGATATTAACACTCATAGGACTGATCTAATTGAACTTGTATTCTAACATTAGTTTATGATAAATTATTGATATGGAGATGAAATATCACAGCATCTTCTTCCTGTCGGTTAAATTTCGCGTCGGTAGCACGTCATCTTCGTGGTGTAGCAATTTTCGTGGCCAGGAGCGTATTTTATTGAACGACTCAAACCCGGACAACCAATAGGCGCTGCATTATACAGCGAACACATAGGGTGCACCGCCACTGGAGACACTGATACAGCAGCAAGTGACGTCTGCGCAGACGCCGTCTGAACAGCTGAAAGCCGATTAAGGCGGCTCGCCCGCCAGCCTGCGGATCGCCCATGGGTTCGTCTGCGGCAATTTGCATAATGCTGCTTAAGAATATCGGTTAATAACGCGACGAGACATACTGTACTATTGTCTAATGCAACTCCTCCTCGTCGCCGTCTCCCACATTAAATGTTAATTGGTCTTTGTTCCGCGCGGCCGCCTCTCTCTGCGCCATAATATGAATGGACGTTAATTGCGGTCGTGTCTGATAAATTCGTCGCTGTCGCGCGCCGGGCCTGCGTGGGTGCGGCGCGGCGCGGCGCGGCCCGGCCCGGCACGGTCCGTCTTCATCCCTACCTGCTGCCTGCCTCCTCCACTTGTCTCCGGCACTCCTATACACAGGCTAGCAGCCCGCCTGGGAACTGCGCGCCAACGACTCCGCAGAGATAGCATCGCTCTCCCTCGTACGTGGGTGGCGCCGAACGGATCCTCAGTTTTGCGCGGTGGACGTTAAGACTCTTATCACGCAGTCTGTACGTATTGCGTCCAGAAATATAAAATCTTCCCAAGAAATTAATTCACTCGTTTCATTCATTTGCATTGCAAGATGGGATTTGGTAGAATACTGTGACCATTAAGTTTTCGTTAGTTTTTGGTGTGGGGGGGGGGGGGGTAATAATATGCGACTCGTTCCTTCTGTCCGGATGTTAGGCGGACGTGAATGGCCTGTTCAGAGAAATGGACAACGCGCAGTTGAGTCTCGTTTTATGTGGTAATTACGTTTCGCGGAAATCGCTGCGCCTACCTAATTCGCGTAAATCGAGGGTAATTTCATGTCGAAAGATATGGGTCTAGGTGTTTTCGTTTACTCACACATTAAAATAGCAAAGTTCTTCAGAATTTTACTAAAATGAGAAAAAAAATCTGAAATATATGTTAATACAATATTTACATCCGTAAAATTTGATACCGAAACACAATAATATACTTGAATCAGTTTACGTATTAAATAGCCGCATGATAATCTATACGCGAAAATTGTAATTAAGGTTTTTGTTTTTTAAGTTTCTCTTTGGTCAGTACCGAGAGACTTCTAACATAATCCTATACATATTATCTATATCTATAAATGTGAATGTCTGTACGGTGTACGTTTATCACGTCTGAACCACTAGAGATAAAGAGCTAAAAATTCGTGCAGTTACTAATGTCTACCCGGGGAAGGCTTTAGGCATGATTTTAAGGCGATCGAATAGCTTTATATATATATATATATATATATATATATATATATATATATATATATATATATTAATGTGAATGTCTGTTCGGTGTACGCTTATCACGTCCGAACGACAAGAAGCAGAGACTTAAATATTTGTATAGTTACTAATTTATACCTGAGGATGGTTTTAGGCACGGTTGTATAGCGATCTGATAGATATTTAGTAATTTGATGAATATAACACGAAATGCGGAACAATAATTACTCTTTGAAAATTATATTTACTCTTTGAAAATGGTTTTATTGGTTGCATTGTTGTTTGAGGGTTGATAATGATACGAGTAAAAGCATGAAGTATATTGGGGTGGAAAGTTTTCGGTGTATATAAAATTCTACGTGCGTGTGCGTTAATATTTCGCTCTGCAGCGAAAACTACAGAACGTAAACGAATGGTCTGCGTGTAATTGTTGTCCGAAGTTTCCCGTTGTACACCATAGCAGTTCCATGCCGATACCTATAAGGGGGTGGAAAATATGGTGGTTGAAAGTCGTCAAATTATTTTTTTAAAAATTGCTGGCCGCGGTGGCCGAGGGGACTGCGGCGCTCCAGTCACGGTCTGCACGGCCACTTCGGTCGGGGGTTCGAATCCACCTCGGGCATGGATATTTGTGTCGTCCTCAGTATAAGGTAGTTGATAAGTAGTTTGTAAGTTTAGGGAATGATGACCCCGTAGTTGTCGAATAAGCTATACAAACATAAATAAATAAAAATAAATATAAAAATTTCGGACTGAAGGCCAGCAATGACTTTTGCGACTCTATAGCAAGGAGGTTACACACAGCGAAACGATGCCACCGACCATATCTTTGGTCTATGCGTGCTACAGTGTCTTCAGCTATAAGGAATAATGTATGTATTATTTATTGTGAATCATTAAGCACTTTATAATTTTATTTTTTAATTGAACGTTGATTAAAAATGTTTGTTTCTAAAGAAGGTACTGTATTTCATTTCATCCTTCAAAACCAGTCTCATAGCACGCTACTGAAAGATATCTTGTCTATCACAATCAACCAACACGCGAGCGGAGCCGCGGGTTTAAGCTAGTACTTAATATATAAAAGGCAATGACCCGACTGACTTACCGACAGGCTGACTGATTGACTGACTTATCATCGCCCAGTGCAAACCACTGAAGATAGAAACTTGAAATTTGTAGAGGGTGTTGATCTTACTCTATAGGCGTCATTTAAGAAGCGATCTTTTGATATTCCGCCTGTAAGGGAGTGAAATAGGGGATGGATGTTTAAAAAAAAATACGTTGCCATTTAGGTAATTTTGAAGCTAGAACTACAAAATTTCGGATTTTAATTCAGGGTTCGAAATTAAAACACAAGTGTTTCGACATTTTTTGAAAATCAACAAATAAGGGGTAAAATATGGGACGCATTTTCAAAAAATGTTGCCGGTCACTCAAATTTTAAGCTACAACAACTTCGGGTATGGAATCTTGGGTAAGATTAAAAAAAAAAAAAAAAAAAAAAAAAAAAAAAAAAAAAGAGAGAGTTGCAGTATTTTTGGAAATTCAACAAATAAGAGGGTAAAATAGGACATGAAAAATTCTTTTTGAAAACACGTTGCTATTCAGACTATTTTGAAGCTAGAGCTGCAAAAAATTATATTTGATTGTTCTTTAGAGTTTAAAAAATACGTGTTTCGGAATTTTTGGAAATTCAATCATAAAGAGGGTTAAATTGGAGAGGAGATGTTTTTCGAAAATCTGTTGCTATTTAGGCAATTTTGAAGTTACAACTACAAATTTTCGGATTTGGATTTGGGGTTCGAATTTAAAAGATACTTGTTTCGATATTTTTGGAAATTCGACCAATAAGGAGTTGAAATCTGAGATGCAAAAATTGATATTCAAAAATATGTTGCTGTTAACTCAAGTTTCAAGCTATAACTACGAAATTTTCGGTATGGACTCTTGATCAGGATTAAAAAGATAAGAGTGTTGGTATTTTTGGAAATTCAACAACTAAGGGGGTAAAATAGGGGATCATAAATTCTCTTCCAAAATCCATTGTTGTCATGACAATTTTGAAGCTAGAGCTGCAAATATTGGCATTTGTATTGTTCGTTAGAATTTTAAAAAAATACATGTTTCGCGCATTTTTGGAAATTCAAACGTCAAGGGGGTTAAATTGTATAGGGTATGTTTTTCTAAATATTTTGGTATTAAGGCAATTTTGAAGCTGCAACCACAAAAATTGGTATAAGTTTTCTTGGTCAGAATTAAAAAGATACGTGTTTCAGTTTTTTCAGTCAATTTATCATTTTGGGGGTGAAATAGGGGATGAAAATATGTTGAACCCAAAATTACAAAAAATGATAATTGCATACTTGGTTGGAATTTAAAAGAGCATGGGGTATTTTTCGAAATTAGACTATTAAGGGGTGCCATAGGGGGTACAAGTAGTAAAATCAAATGTTTGTAAATATTAAGAGACTTATCTACAGAGTCATCAGTCCCTAAATCTTACAAACTAATTAAACCAAATTGGACTAACTTACGCTAAGGACAACACAAGCACCCACGCCCGAGGGGCGAATCGAACCCCCAAAGACGAACAGTATCACAACATTCCATTATGATAGTACTTAAGCTATATCTATGAAGATTTATATTAAGAGGGAGAAACAGATGGTACGGACGAAGCACCCTACGCATGCGAAGCAGCGGGCGTTAAGCTAGTTCTTCATAAATGTGAAATACGGAATTTTTATACACTCCCATTTCCTCCGTGCTGCTCCCCTCTGGTCAGTGAAATTTATTTTGTACCTCCTTTTGTCTTCCATATCACTTACCAGAGCGGAGGATACAATAACTAATTGTTCTCTGTGGCGATTCTTTTCCGAGACATAGTATGATTCATCACGAATTGGATTTGCTTCGCAATCCTTACGTAAGTGTACCTCCTATAAGATATTCATTAAAAGATAATCTTTTAAATTTACCGCATTGGTGTTATTACTTAAAAATATCCTTCCTCTGACTGGTAGCTTTTCTCATTAAAGTAGAATGTATTAATGATTGTAATTTTGGAAGCCATTTTGTAATTGTATCACTAGCCGCAATTTCTCTGAAAATATTTCAATGGAATTATTGTAGAGCTTATGGAACTTAACAACGGGGTCATCAGTCCCTAAACTTACAAACTACTTACGAATTAGCTAATACTAAGGACGGCACAAATATCCATGCCCGAGAAGGGATTCGAATCCCCTACCGCAGCGGCCTTGCAGACCGTAACTGGCACGCCGCAGACCTCTCTGCCACTGCTGCCGGCTCATATTTTTTGGATCTGCAGTAAGCATAGGCTACGCGGTCACGCACAGAATTTATTTTCCACCCGTTCCAATAATGCAACTAGTAGGTGATTTTATAGACTCTAGCCACACGTGTATAATTTTTTGTAACTGATTCCACAGTGTCACTGCTCAGAAAGTCTCTTTGCACGCTCATATGAAATATATGGTGACATTTCGCTTAGCGATTCAAACCTATCTCTAAAACCTTCTCAGACTCTCTTTTACTTGGACACGCACACTTATTTCCTTTTCATCGATATTTTGGGTACAGATCCTATCAAATACACTTTTACAGACCTAATCATGTGGACTGAAGACTCACGTCTCGACATTCACGACAAAAGCAGTGCGTTGACATGCGCCACAACGTTACAGCTTCCTCATACCCTTATCAGATGAATCCTGCTATTTTCAGCCAGATTTATTTTAGTTAATGCATTTGAATAATCTGTTTTAATACATTTTTTCTATGATGATGGCCCACGACGGAGACTAGTCGATTTTTAAGTATTTAATAAACAGCTGATAGTTAAAGGAACATTTTCTCAGGTATATGACAGCTGTTAACTCTCATCTTACCAAAATACTGAAAAATTTTCAACTTTGCTATTGAATTTATTTCAACGCCATACAACATTCTAGTTGTTGTTGTTGTGGTCTTCAGTCCGCAAACTGGTTTGATGCAGATCTCCGCGCTACCCTGTCCTGTGCAAGTCTCTTCTTCTGAGAATACGTTCGGCAACCTACATCCTTTTGAATCTGCTTACTATATTCGTCCCTTGGTCTCCCTCTACGATTTTTACCCCATACGCTTCCTTCTAATGCTAAGTTGACAATTCCTTGATGTCTCAGAATGTGTCTGATCAATCTATTCCTTCTCTTAGGTAGGATATGCCAGAAACTCCTTTTCTCCCCGATTTGGTTAAGCACCTCCTCATTAGTTACGTGATCTACTCATCTAATTTTCATCATTCGTCTGTAGCAGCACATTTCAAAAGCTTGTATCCTCTTTTTATCTGAATTCCTAATCGTCCACGTTTCACTCCCATACAATGCTATACTCCAGACAAATGCTTTCAGAAAGGACTTCCTAACATTTAAATTAATATTGGATGTTAACAAGTTTCGCTTCTTTATAAACTCTTTTCTTCCCATAGCCATTCTGAATTTTATATATTGTTTACTTCGTCCCTCAGAAGTTATCTTGTTACCCAAATAAACAAAATTCATCTACTACTTTTATTGTCTCATTACCTAATCTAATTCTTTCAGCATCGCCTGATTTTCTGACATTGCATTCCATTACCTTCGTTTTACTCTTGTTAATGTTCATCTTGTATCTTCCTTTCAAGACACTGTCCATCCCATTCAATTGCTCTTCCAGATCTTTTGCGGTCTCTGACAGAATTACTATGTCATCGGCAAACCGCAATGTTTTTATTTCTTCTCCCTGCACTTTAATGCCCTCTCTAAATTTCTCCTTCCATTCCTTCACTGCCTGTTCAATGTACAGATTGAACAACATTGGAGAAAGGCTACAACCCTGTCTTACTCCCTTCCCAACCTCTGCGTCCCTTTCTTGTCCTTCGACTCTAATAACCGCTGTCTGGTTTTTGTATAGGTTTAATATAACTCTTCGCTCCCTATATTTTACCGCTGATACCTCCAGAGTTTCGAAGAGTGTATTCCACTCGACATTGTCAAAAGCTTTCTCCAAATCGACAAACGCTAAAAACGTAGGTTTTTCTTACCTTAGCCTATCTTCTAAGATAAGTCGTAATGTGAGTATTGCCTCCCGTGTTCCTACATTTCTCCTAAATCCAAACTGATCTTCACCAAGGTTGGATTCCACAAGTTTTTCCATTCTAGATTTTTCAATATTTCGAATTCTTATTACGAGGATCGTCCACAAAGGAAGATCCGTTTCTATTTCTACTCGCGGTAGAGCTACGATCTCAGTTCCCAGCAAGCGTGGCAGTTTCTCTGACTCAAGGAGAAGACATGTATGCCATTTTCAGATCGCTGCTGCCGACGTGTGCTTTATAGTACTTCTTTATAATGACAGCCGTAATTGAAAATGTCGCCGCGTGTGAAATCAGATCTGTGATTCGTTTTCTAAAATCAAAGAAAGTTATACCAAAGGAAATTCGTCGGTAATCCTGCGAGGTTTATGTACAAAATGCGTATGAGTGATTCAATGGTTGGAAGATGGGTCAGACTGTTCAATGAAGAACGTGATCAAGTGCACGATGAAGAACGAAGTGGACGCCCGTCTGTAGTTACTGATTAAATGATTTGCACAATTGAAGAGATGATTAAGCACAACCATAAGTTTACATGTAGTACCCTAGCTATGGAAGTTCAACAGTTCTCATGATCACGAGCTGAAAGAACATGTTAGCACATGGTTGAATATACAAGGGGCAACCTAACATACAAAAACTTGTGCCACGCTTTGACGAGTGCCTACAAAATTTCGGAAGCTATATAGGAAAATAGTTGTAGATTTCTGTATAATGAATATTTTTTCTCTATCTGTACACGTTTGTTTTACAGAACCAAACAGAACTTTCTTTGTGGACATACCTCGTATTTCTCTTGCCAGGGTGTTGTCTTTGTTTAAAATCCGTACAATCAGAAGATATTTCATCTATTATTTAACTCACATGTTCACTCAAAACAAGCTACAGGGTATTGCGCACTGAACTGTAAATAAATAAATAAATAAAATAATTTAAAAAAATCTTCACAGGAAAGAGAGCAGAGGAAGTTATTGCATCCATAACTGCCATTAAGTATTGCATTAGCGGTATGATAAAGAGTAAATGAGTAAACACAATTCATTTTTTTTCTGCTGCTATGAAAATATGCTGTTATGTTGTGTATTTTTGTTCGTAATTTTTAGTTACAATATTTAGGTGTCATCTTGCAGTGCCCTAAGAAGGCAAGTCTCTCGCTAATTAAATAATAATTTGTTTAGTATCAGTCATTTTCTCTCACGTAGAGCAAGGACGTAGCCAAAGGGGGGTCTCGGGGGTCCGGACCCCCCTATCACCTATCATGCTAAGGTCAAAACACACACATACACACACAAACATACACATGCTCGATGGTGGACTCGAACCTCCGAAGTGAGTAAATGAAATAAGATACGACCTAGCTGCCGTGTAGTGAAACTGAATGATATTGTTATCAGTCATACGCCGAAAAATGGATACGCACTATCGACAGTCAACAAGGTCATCTATAGATTTTAATTATCGATACATCGATAACAGCATCGGCTATTGCCCAGTACTCCTTTAGCCGTTGTCCATTGTTGGCCTTACTCCATTATTGCTATGTTAAGCACTACAGTGGAATGCTACCGCTGCCGTTTTTAATTTCTTTTGTGCTGTTAACTTAAGTTTCCAATTATGAGTAAGTTTATAACAAGAAAAAAGAGAAAAACTGACTTTCATTTGTCCACTAGCGTTATGGTAAGTTAAAATACGTACTACTGTAATAGCTTATTTATCTATTTACAGCAGTGGGATCGTTATTTGGAGTGGCAATATTTCAGTATATCATAAGGCACCTCACTATGAGTAATACTTTCTAAAGTTAGGTTTAAGAGAAGTATTTTATCTAGAGGATGGATACGTTGCAATGCCAACAAGAGTAAAAGAACCAATAATCTTGGAAAGAAAATTATAGACATACGCTTCCTAAATCAATATTAAACGTATTTATACTGATGCAAAAATTAACGCAGATTTTGCGAAACATCGAGCTACAGTCGTGGCTGACAGGCAGCGAGATCGGTGACGTGCAACCGTGCCGTTGCCAGTGTTCAAATACAAATAAACACTTCTCATTCTGATAATCTGACTTTGTTTGGAATAACAACTGAAGATTCTGCTGGCGTGTATTGAAACTGTGTGTAATTGTTGTCCGAAGTCTCCCGATGCACACCATAGCAGTTCCATGCCGATAGCTATAACGGAGTGGAAGATATCGTGGTTGAAAGTCGTCAAAAAAAAAAAAAAAAAAAAAAAAAAAAAAAAAAAAAAAAAAAAAAAAAAAAAAAAAATGTTCTTTCAGCTCGTCATCATCGCTGATGTGTTATCCACTAGGGTCAGATTTTAGGGGTAACAAGAGGATTACTGTCAAAAGATTTTTTTCACGATAATGTCTGACCTCAATCACCGAATGTGACCAAACAATTCTTACGGAAATTTCAATGGGACCTTTTTGATCATTCTCCATGCAGCTCGGACCTCTCTCCTAGAACTTTCATTTCTTCTTACACCTAAAATGTGTCCTTTGTGGTTGACACTTCAACGATGATAAAGAGCTGTAACCACATGGTTGAATACACGGGTGGCAACATTCTGTGAAGGATGCATGCAAAAACGTATGGCACGCTATGACAAGTGCCTACAAAATTTCGGCAGTTATGTGGAAAAATAGTTTAAGAGTTGTAGAATTTTGTGCAATAAAAATTTCTTCTGTATCTGTGTACAATTTCATTTTATTACCAAACGGAACTTACTTTCTCGACGCGCCTCGTATAAGAATAAATAAGTAAAGCAGTAAAAAACGAAATATCTTTTAATACATCTCTTTTTAAAAATCAATTTGACGTTTCGCGCATTATCTATTATAATCAACCAACACGCGAGCGGAGTCGCGGGTTTAGTTATCTATATAAATTCGTGAGTCAAGGGATTTACGTGTTTCCTCCTGGGACTGCCCTCGTCTGGTGTTATCGTATTTTAGCCCTGTCAGTAGGGGAAGGTCGGGTAGCCACGGACACAAAAATGAATTGCTAACAATAAACAATTTTTTTGTGTTAACTTTCATCGTAAAATGAAACCAGTAACTTCTTTAGTCATATCACTTAGAACTAAGCATAGATAATAATTTTTTATGAACTATCTTAAATACACTTTCGAATCAGTTTATTGGCACTAAAAAATTTGGTGGGTAGCCCCGGACACAGCATTCAGTGGTACTCCACTTGTTTCTTGGCCTTGAAAACATGCAATTGTAATAAATATCTCAAGCATCTACATAAAATCAGTTTTCATGTTACCAGTCCTTGCAGTTATAGCACTGAATACAGTCTTCTTCGAAGATTTCTCCACATGTGATGCATTCTGTCTTTTTTCCTTGATCCTCTTCGCAGAGACTGAATATTTGTCTTTGCCATGAACGTTTCTTTACTGCATTTGCTTTTCTTTTCTTTCCTTTTTTCTTTCTTTCTTTTTTTGTTCTTGCTTTTGTTTTTGTTTCTTTTTTTTTTCGGCTTGTCCTTTGTAAGCATTTCCTTTTCTGTCTCTCTTCTAAACCTATATATATATACGGAGATGACTCTTCTCCTTATTAAATGTATGCGGGATTTTCAGAGCTGTTGCAAGATCAAAAGCTAATTTCAAAAACTCTTCTTATGGGTGAAAACCGCCAACAAAGTTAAACAGGAATGACGAAAAATTTTATCGCGAAGTTCACCGTTTCGAGTAGCTCGCTAGGCGCCTATGCCACAACTGACTTGCATGCGTTTTTTATACTTATAATTATAATTATATTATAATATCAAACAATACAACCCATTACCTCAGACTAAAATGGGCAATAGTATAATACATAAATTTCTTACGGCTAAATGGTGGCATTACATTTCATTACATTACATGTTTCTGCAGAAACCACTGGACATCTTGGTGGTTGTTGATGTTTATACTAGGTAATGTGTATGAAGTTGTGTCTTATGCTACTGCAGTGGTGTTACATGTGCGCCAGCATTACAAACCTGCTTGTGGTGGCCAGCTCACCGAGCGAATCCCAGTGAGCATGCCCCTGGCACTGGGCGGCCAATTTCTTTCGTCATCACAGCACCCCCCGCCAAAAAATTTCCCCCTGTGTGTCTTATTCTACTATTTAAGAAAAACCTACATCTAACTTACGTCTATGGTCTAATTCGGTGGTTGCCACATCTAACCCCCGAATCCAGGGGATGGCGGATTCTTCCATTGCTGGAGACCGCCGGCCGCGGTGGCCGAGGAGACTGAGGCGCTCCAGTCACGGACTGCACGACCACTACGGTCGAAGGTTCGAATCCCCCCACGGGTATGGATATGTGTGCCGTCTTTAGGATTAGCTAGTTCATAAGTAGTTTGTAAGCTCAGGGACTGATGACCCCGTAGTTAAGTCCCATAAGTTCTACAACCATCTGAACATTGTTTTGCTGGAGACCAGTCCATCCCCCGGCGGCATGGCAGATGTGGCTGTCTCAATCGGGTATTGGGTCAGTATGGTTATATCCGGTTATTGATTCAGGGCCGGCCGCGGTGGCCAAGGGGACTGAGGCGCTCCAGTCACGGACTGCACGGCCACTACGGTCGGAGGTTCGAATCCCCCCCACGGGCAGGGGTATTTGTGCTGTACTTCGGATTAGCTAGTTCATAAGTAGTTTGTAAGCTTAGGGACTGATGACCCCGTAGTTAAGTCCCATAAGTTCTACAACTATTTGAACATTTTTTTGCTGGAGACCAGTCCATCCCCCGGCGGCATGGCAGATGTGGCTGTCTCAATCGGGTATTGGGTCAGTATGGTTATATCCGGTTATTGATTCAGGGTCGGCCGCGGTGGCCGAGGGGACTGAGGCGCTCCAGTCACGGACTGCACGGCCACTACGGTCGGAGGTTTGAATCCCCCCACGGGCATGGGTATTTGTGCTGTACTTCGGATTAGCTAGTTCATAAGTAGTTTGTAAGCTTAGGGACTGATGACCCCGTAGTTAAGTCCCAAAAGTTCTACAACTATTTGAACATTTTTTTGCTGGAGACCAGTCCATCCCCCGGCGGCATGGCAGATGTGGCTGTCTCAATCGGGTATTGGGTCAGTTGGTTATATCCGGTTATTGATTCAGGGCCGGCCGCGGTGGCCGAGGGGACTGAGGCGCTCCAGTCACAGTCTGCACGGCCACTACGGTCGGGGATTCGAATCCCCCCACGGACATGGATATTTGTGCCGTCTTTAAGATTAGCTAGTACTTAAGTAGTTTGTAAGTTTAGGGACTGATGACCCCGTAGTTAAGTCCCATAGACTCTACAAACATTTGAACTTTTATTGATTCAGGATAAAGTCCCGAAGCACTTTGCGCGAGACATTATTGGCGATTGCGTTTACTCGACAGGGCGCGCATTTCAAATGCAGTCTTGCCAGCGCAACGTGCTTGGTTTCTTAGAAATTGAAACGTCCGCGGTTACCCGCCTTCCGGGGCTACCCGACCTTCCCCTATACAACTGGTCCAAATACGCAACCCTGTGGGGGGTCAAGCGCGACAACAGAAAGTGTCGCGTCCCCGGACGCACGCAGTCTTGCCGGCGCTTGGTTTCTTAGAAATTGAAACGTCCGCAGTTACCTGCCGTCCGGGGCTACCAGACCTTCCCCTATACAACTGGCCCAAATACGCAACCCTGTGGGGGTCAAGTGCGAGAACAGGAAGTGTCGCGTCCTCGGACGCGGTGGCCGGCGTCCGCTCGGGCTGGACACCTACCGGGACCCCCGGCAGCCGGCAAGCAAACTGCGGCCCACGCTCGGCCGAACTTTATGGAAGCAATGACCTCTGCCGCGGAGGCACGGCACCGCGCCGCGAGGTGAGGCGCGCGCATGCGCACTCCTCGCCGCGCCGCTCCGCGATTAGCATCAGCCGAATGTACGCAAATGAGCGGCGGCGGCGGCGGCGGCGGCCAGCCAGCGCAGCGCCATCCGTCACGCCGCCGCCACTGCGCATGCGCGGGCCAGTCCTGTAGCCGGTATCGCACGGCGCAGCACTTGGCGCTCGCCCGGCTCGCGTTTACGGTCGTGCATCTCGCCGCCGCGTCACCGCAGGTGTGTCCGCCTCCCTGGTCCAGTACAGTGGTGGGGCTCCACGCGGGCGGCCCGGGTTCGATTCCCTGTCGGTTCGGGGTTTTCTCCGCACTTAATCATCATCGCACCATCATCGGCATGCAAATCACCTAAAAACACTTGCACCAAGCAGGCTAAACAAGACCTCGAGTTTGGCCTAACAGACAAAAAAGTCTACACCTACACCGGGTACTCTGCAAATCACATTTATGTACCTGACAGAGAGTTCATCGGACCACCGTTATACTATTTATCTCCCATTCCATACTCGAATAACGAGCTCTGATTTCTCGTATATTATTCTGATGATCATCTCTGCCTATGCAAGTGGGAATCAACAATATATTTTCGCATTCGGAGGAGAATCTTGGCGATTGGAGTTTCGTAGGTAGCCCACGCCGCAGCGATAAGCGCCGTTGTAATGATTCCCATCCCAGATCCTGTATCATTTCCGTAATGCTGTCTCCCCTGTATCGTGACAATACGAAACGAGCTGCCCTTCTTTGAACTCTTTCGATGTTCTCCGTCAAACCCACCTGATAAGGATCCCACACTGGGCAGCAATACTAAAAAAAAGGAAGGGCAACGTAGTGTATGCAGTTTCTTGCATCTTTTAAGTTTCTGCCAATAAAACACAGTCTCTGGTTCGCCTTTCCCATGATGTATCTAAGTCAGAAGTAATAGTAATTCCTAAATATGTTGTGGAGTTTGCGGTTTTCACGTTTGCTTGATTTATCTTGTAAACAAAGTTTAACGGATTTCTTTTCGTACTCATGTGGACGACTTCACTCTTCACATTATTTAGAGTTATATGCCAATTTTTGCACCACAGTGATATCTTATTTAGATCGTTCTGCAGTTGGTTTTGATCTTCAGATGATACTACTAGACGGTAAATGACGGCGTCATCTGCAAACAACCTAAGAGAGCTACTTAGATTTTCTCCCAAATCATTTATGTAAATAAGGAACAACAGAGGACCAATGACTCTACCCTCTGGAACGCCCGATATTACCTCTGTTTTAGTCGATGCCTTACCATCGATTATTACGAACTGTGTCCTCTTTGACAGGAAATCCCATATCCAGTCGCAAATTTGGGGCAATTTACCATAACACGCAATTTGATTAAAAGCCGCTTGTGAGGTACGGTGTCAAAAGTCTTCTGGAAATCAAGAAATACGGATCAGTTTGAGAACTCCTGTCAATAACACTCATCACTTCCTGTGAGTAATGAGCTAGTTGTGTTTCGTGTTGACCTTATTACATGTGACAAGAACACATACAATTTCTAAATGTGCAATACAGATAAGAATCCACTCTGGAGATGCAAATTTAATCATTTGAAAATGTTCTATTTATTATATTACATTTCCGAAGTAACTCTTTATTTTATTCAAAAAAGGAGAACTTTATACATAAAAAAATTCTGATCATCAAAACCGGTAAAAAAACTAACATATAAACTAGCGATATGGCGGAAGCAAGTGTGTTTTAGACAAAAATGACACACTATTGTCATTCTGACATATGTGCTTACAAAAACCAGCCGAAACTAATGACCCTACTGTTTAGTCCCAGAAAAAAAAAAAAAAAAAAAAAAAAAAACACCCTTACCTGCAGGTCGTCCACGGTGGCCGTGGTGGCGATGTATCGTGTGTTCGAGTAGCGCTAAGGTCTAGATGGCACGCAGAACGAACATCAATACTCAGCCCAAAATGAAATAATACGGTAATTTTGCAAGGTTACGTTGATTTTCGCACAATAAACACTTCATAGTAAGGTAGAGAAAGAAAATTATAACAACAGAAACTATTTCAACGCAGATGCCTCTTCTGATTCATGTAACGTCGGCAATCCATAGTGACCAGCCACTTCACTTAGTTCTTTTAAGCGGTAGTATTTAACTGGAGTCTACCTCCATAAACGAACGTAATGCCATTTTATATGACATGAGCATAATATGCTCTAAGTGTTCACGTATCACAAGGAGACGACATGGGTATCGGATTTTAAAATTATTTTATATTTACGGTACGTGAGGTTAAGAACATAAATAATAATCAGCCAAAGCCATTCGACGCAACTCACAAATACTCCAGAAAATCGACTTTGAAGTTTTGCAAGTACACGTAAGTACCAATAATTAAAACAGTTGGAGCATCTGTTTTTGTAGCTCAGGTGGTAGCGTTCTGCCAACGTAACAGTGGGGTCGGTGGTTCGAATCCTGCAATAACTGAATTATATTTTTATTGTTTGTGTTCGAATACCTACACATAATTAATAACTAATGATAATTTTTATGAATAATTCAAGTATTATAGTTTATTCGTAATTTTCTATATTTTATAAAATAATGATGGTTTCAATCAAAAAACAAACGTTACACTTTTACAGTTTGTGAAAAGCTACCACGCTGTTTTTGGAAAGTCCTTTCTATAGCTACCAATGGCTTCCAAGCAGCTTAGCTAGTCAACCAATGGCTGAGTCTACATACACATAAACAGAAACTGACACAATACATGGAATCAGAGATCCATACATCTTTTAGGTGAATGGATTCAAAAACAACGAAAAAATAGCTCTTCACAAACTTAACAATCAAAGACTACCGTCTTCAACTAACAGGGAAGGCGATATTTCCAAAAAAATGTAACGTATATTTTTTTTATTGAAACCACTATTTTATAAAATATAGAAAATTACGAATGAACAAAAATAAGTGCATTTTTCATGAAATGTACCGTTAGATAAAATATAAATATAAACCAGTTACTGCAGGATTCGAACCACCTGTATGGTTGGGAGGCCACAGGTATACCACGTATTAGCGCAACTGCTTTAATTACTGGTACTTATGTGTACCTGCAAAACTTCAAAGCCAATGTTCTTCAGAATTTTTGAGAGTTGCGTCAAATAGCTTTGGATGATTGTTATTTAAATTCTAATTTCACGTAACATATATATAAAGAAATTCTAAAATCCGACACCCACTTGGTCTCCTTGTCAAGTCATAATTCTATTTTTCTAATAAAGACATTCATAGTCTTGAAATCCACACAAACTGTATTTGTTTTAAAGCAACTTGTGGTGCTGCATATTCCTTGCCCAGTAAATTATATTAATTGCAACCTACTTAATCATAGACAACAACGTTTTCATATCCTGACATCGCAGGATGGAAGCGATTTCCACAGATGAATTATGTTCAAAACTAAAACGCCAAGATCTCTAAATTATTATTCCATTTACTGACGTCCGGTTGCAATGGGCTTTGCCACCATCATCTGGTCATATAAAATTATACTCAGAAATGGAGGTTAAACAGGGAGTCTCTCAAAATCAGTTGATAATGTTGATATTTTGACTAAGTGCTAAGTTTATTCACATGAAGTGACGGGTGCTATCGACAAGGGTTCGCAAATCGATTCCGTATTTCTTGATTTCCGGAAGGCTTTTGACACCATACCTCACAAACGGCTTTTAATCAAATTGCGTGGTTATGACATATCGCCCCAAATTTGCGATTGGTTAGGGGATTTCGTGTCAGAGAGGACACAGTTCGTAGTAATCGATGGTAAGGCATCGACTAAAACAGAGGTGATATCGGGCTTTCCACAGGGTAGTGTTATTTGTCCTCTGCTGTTCCTTATTTACATAAACTATTTAGGGGAAAATCTAAGTAGCTCTCTTAGGTTGTTTGCAGATGATGTCGTCATTTACCGTCTAGTAAAATCAACTGAAGATCAAAACCAACTGCAGAACGATCTGAATAAGATATCACTGTAGAGTGAAAATTGGCAATTGTCTCTAAATAATGATAAGTGTGAAGTCGTCCATATGAGTACGAAAATAAATCCGTTAAACTTTGATAACAAGATGAATAAATCCAAGGTGAAAGCCGTACAGTCCACAAAATACCTAGGAATTACTATTACGTCAGACTTAAATTCGAAAGAACACGTAGATAATGTCGTGGGAAAGGCGAACCAGAGACTGCGTTTTAATGGCAGAACCCTTAAAAGATGCAATAGAACTACAAAAGAAACTGCGTACACTACGCTTGTCTGTCCATTTTTGGAGTATTGCTGCTCAGTGTGGGATCCTTATGAGGTGGATTTGACGGAGGACATAGAAAGAGTCGAAATAAAGCCAGCTCGTTTCGTATTGTCACGATACAGGGGAGACAGCGTTACGGGAATGATACAGGATCTGGGATGGGAATCATTACAACAACGGCGCTTATCGCTGCGGCGTGGGCTACTTACGAAACTCCAATCACCAACATTCTCCTCCGAATGCAAAAATATATTGTTGACTCCCACTTACATAGGTACATAGGTAGAAATGACCATCAGAATAAAATACGACAAATCAGAGCTCGAGCCAAGAGATTCAGGTGTTCTTTCTTCCCGCGCGCTATTCGTGAATGGAATGGGAAATAAATAGTATAATGGTGGTTCGATGAACCCTCTGTCAGGCACTTAAATGTGATTTGCAGAGTATCCCATTTTGATGTAGATTGCCCAATCATCGGCTTGCAAATCACCTAAAAACAATTGCACCAAGCAGGCTAAACAAGACCTCGAGTGTGGTCTAACAAACAAAAAAGTCTTCTTTTGGCAAGAACACACACAATTTTTAAATGCGCAATACAGATGAGGATCCACTTTGTTGACGCAAATTTTAATCATTTGACAATGTTCTTTTCCTTACATTACATTTCACAAGCAACTCTATTTTAATGAAAAAAGGAGAACGTTATAAAAAATTCTGATTATGATGACATAGATAATCGAAACCGGTAAAAATAAAAATTACCTGCCGGTCGTCCCCGGCGTGCCTTAGTGGTGATGTGTCGCGAGTTAGGCATTGCGCTTAGGTCTAGATGGCACGCAGAACGAACATCAATACTCAGCCCAAAATTAAAGAAACTATACAGTAATTTTGCAAGGTTGCGTTAATTTCGCACAATAAACACTTAGTAGCAAAGTTTTTGTTTTGTGGTCCACATACTATCCTGTCCTGTGCAAGTCTCTTAATCTGAGAATACTTTCGGCAACCTACATCCCTTTGAATCTGCTTACTGTATTCGTCCCTCGGTCTCTCTCTACGATTTTTACCCCACACACTTCCTTCTAATACTAAGTTGACGATTCCTTGATGTCTCAGGATGTGTCCCACCAACCTATCCCTTCTCTTAGTCAGAATACGCCAGAAATTCCTTTTCTCCCCAATTCTGTGATCTAATTTTCATCATTCGTCTATAGCACCACATATAAGCATAGTAAAGAAGAGAAAGAAAATAATAAAGAACAGAAACAATTGCAAGTCTGATGGCTCTTCTGACTCATACCACGTCGGAAATCCATAGTGACCAGCCAATTCACTTTGTTCTTTTAACCGGTAGTATTTAACTAGAGTCTACCTCCATAAACGAACGTAATGCCATTTTATATGACATGAGCATAATATGCTCTAAATGTTAACGTCTCACAAGAAGACCACATGGGTATCGGATTTTAGAATTATTTTATATTTACAGTAGGTGAAGTTAAGAACATAAATAACAATCAGCCAAAACCCTTCGACGCAACTTTCAAAAATACTCTAGAAAATCGACTTTGAAGTTTTGCAAGTACACGGAAGTACCAATAATTAAAACAGTTGTACCATCTGTTTTTGTAGCTCAGGTGGTAGCTTTTGGCCTCGCAACCTGAGCTATATTTTTATTCTTTGTGTTCGAATATCTACACATATTTAATACCTAATGATATATTTTATGAACTATGCACGTAGTATTGTTTATTCGCAATTTTCTATATTTCATAAAATAATGATGGTTTCAATCAAAAAACAAACGTTACATTTTTACAGTTTGTGAAGAGCTACCACGCTGTTTTTGGAGTCTTTTACATAGCTACTAATGGCTTTCCAAGCAGCTTACCTAGTCAACCATTGTTGAGTCTACATACACATAAACAAAACCTGACACAACACATGGAATTAGAGATCCATAAATCTTTTCGGTAAACAAATTCGAAAACAGCGAAAAAATAGCTCTTCACAAACTTAACAATCAAAGATACCGTCGTTAACTAACAGTGAGGCGATACTGCAAAAAAATGTAACATATATTTTTTTTTATTGAAACCACTATTTTTATAAAATATAGAAATTTTGAGTAAACAAAAATAAGTGCATTTTCCTGAAAATTACCGTTAGATAAAATAGAAATACAAACTAGTTACTGTAGGATTCGAACCACCTTTACGGTTGTGAGGCCACATCTATACAACCTATTAGGTACCTGCAAAACTTCGAGCCGATTTTCTTGAGAATTTTTTAGAGTTACGTCGAATGGCTTTGGCTGAGTGTTATTTAAGTTCTAAACCTCACATAACAAAATATCAAAAAATTCTAAAATTCACATCCATGTGGTCTCTTTGTCAAGTCATAATTGTATTTTTCTGACGAAGACACCCATAGTGGTCATAGATGGTGTTGAAATTAACACAAACTGTATTTGTTTTAAAGTAACTTGTGGTGCTGTATATTCCTTGCCAAGTAAATTATATTAATTGCAACATGCTTAATCGTAGACAACAACGTTTTTCATTACCTCACATCGCAGGATGGAAGCGATTTCCATAACTTTTTTGGAAAAAAAAAAAAAAAAAATGTTCAAATGTTTGTAGAGATTATTGGACTTAACGACGGGGTCATCAGTCCCTAAACTTAAAAACTACTTATGAACTAGCTAATACTAAGGACGGCAGAAATATCCATGCCCGAGGGGGGATTCGAACCTCCGACCGTAGTGCCCATGCAGACCGTGACTGACGCGCCGCAGTCCCCTCGGCCACCGCGGCCGGCGATGAATTATGTTCAAAAGTAAAGCGCCAAGATCGCTACATGATTATTCAATTTTCTGGCGACCGGTTGCAATGGTCTACGTCACCATCACTGGTCGTATAAAATTATACAATCTGGTCATCTTACGTTACTCAAAAATGGAAGTTAAACATGGAGTCTCTCAAAAGTAGTTGATAATGTGACTTATGTTTTCTATATTTTGACTAACAAGGAAAGTACATGGGCTCAAACAAACATATCTGTATGAACGTTTGGTTACAGGATCTCTACGTACACCTCAATGTGCTGGTGGGTGTCTTTTATGCAAAACTCTGCAATGATGCTCTAGATAGCACTGTAGATGTAACTGTAGACGCCATATGTAATGCAGATATATTAACTACAACTTATGTAATAATTATCGTACATGTTCTCTAGCGTATTGTCATCAAAAGCCGTGATGATAGTTGCAACTTCAACCTTGTTCTCGGAAGACTGTTGGTATTCACTGCCACTGCTTCCATCGCCTCTTCCCGTACTTATCGTTGCAATGAGTTGTTCGTCATTATCATTATTATGTGTTAGTGTGACAACAGTATCTAACTTATGCTCATATTTCTGTACCATAACAGATGCGAATGATTCATCTTCTACACTAATACCATCTTCAGGAAGAAGGGTTTTTCATCTCGATCAACCGCAATACATTAGCAGGATTGGTTATCAATCGCCGCCCCATCTGACGCTTCACCACAAAAATAACATCCAAAACGAAATTTCGGGCCGGCCGCGGTTGCCGAGGGGACTGAGGCGCTTCAGTCACGGTCTGCACGGCCACTACGGTCCGGGGTTCGAATCCCCCCTCGGACATGGATATTTGTGCCGTCCTTAGGATTAGCTAGTTCATAAGTAGTTTGTAAGTTTAGGGACTGATGACCCCGTAGTTAAGTCCAATAAGCTGTACAAACATTTGAACATTTGATCGAAACTTCGGAGGCACACTGCACCGTCCCTACTGGCAAACCGACAGGTCAAAGTGCAATGTGGCAAGGCACACGCAGAGGCCTCTAACGGACGACTGCAGAAGTTTGCAGATGTGGCTGTATCACTGGTGCAATAAGAGACCTTCACATTATTTCTCATACGATTTTGGTGTATATGTGTTTGTTCGAGCCCAAGTACATTCCTTGTAAGTGCTAAGTTGCACGTTCTGTTTGACCTCCATTTGTTAAATAATGTAATATGACCACATTACAGAATTTTATACGACCATATGATGGTGCCATAGCCAGAGATCTGCACGGATAAGAAAAGTATTATCCGCATCCGCACCACATCCGCAAAGCCCATATCTGCATCCGCGGCACTTTATCCGCATCCGCTAGTTCTTTATCCGCATCCGCAGTTATTAAAGTTTCGAATGGATAATAGTAACAGACAGCAGTCTAAAAATTTGGCGTCAATTCAGCAACTTTTCCATCTCTCTTGGTATAATTATGCTACTTTATCCTGTCCCACACGAATGTTTCAACAAATCTTAAGTGTAAGAATATAATTTTTACACGCAAAACAGGCCACTGTATCTTTGATCTTTTCCTTGCTATCAAATACGTATCCAATTTTTTTTCTAAATCGATGATTTCAATTTGTTTCCCTTCACCAATGTCAAATCATCTCTTTCCACTTTACACGATGTAGTATCCATTGATGTAGTGTTCATTTTAAGAAAGAACTGTCACTGTTTTCACAACGATGTACGTTGTCACTCGGTCACTACAAAGCGCTAACTGAAGGCAGCGAAAATTTAGCCTGGCACCTCTGTTGGGCAGTGAGGCGGTTTGCCACCCAGAAAGCACTTGACAGACCACAGATACACGGTCGCGTAAATGGATTAGGCGCAGGTCACTTGGATACAGCTACGTCCGCTGTGGCCAGGGGATGAAGACAACAGACTTCCGCTCTACCTGCGCCCTGCAAGGACTCCAAGAATGTCCACAGGCTTGAAGTTTTAAGCTAACATTTCGACAGACGTACTGAGCAGATACCTCGCTCTTTATCCGGATGCAACACGCGGATATCCGCGTCGCTCACAATTTTATCCGCAAAGTAAGAAATACTGCGGATATCCGCGGATGTATCCGCAGATATCCGCATCCGCGCAGGAAGCGGATTGAAACCGGTCGTAGGCATATTAGGTAATCATATAGCGATCTTCGCGTTTCATTTCTGAAGATAATTAACAACTTTTTTCCTTTTTTTCACAAAATCTACACCCAAACTCCGTGTGGCGGAGCGTACTTTGCGTGTCATTCTCACTTCCTGTTCCTAGTTCTTCAGTCGCGTACGGTTCGCGGAAAAATAAGTTGGCGGTATGCCTCCGTATGGGATCTAATCTGTTTAATTTGATCCTTTTCGTCTTTTCGCGAGATATACATAAAAAGTGCGTTGATTAAGTCCTTGAGAGTCGTATGCCTTCGGAGCTTCGAAAGCTGCACGTACCGCGATCGAAATGCGAAGATAAGTTTAATAATAATACGGCAATAATAATAATAATAATAATAATATGGTTTTCTGTTCTTCAGGACCTAACTGAGAAGCAGGATGCCATGGTCATGGAACTAGTCAGTGCATGAATTTAAACACAAGAATAATAGAAAAACTTAAAGTAGTCCTATGCCCATGTCAATCTTAAGCCTAAGTAAAAGAATCAATAACGGAAAAACAATTACTTTAATTTTTAAAACTCCAAGAGTTCCTCGAAAGAATTACTCCATGAGGTAGCTCTTCAATTTAAATTTGAAAGCGCGTGGGTTACCACTAAGATTCTTGAGTTCTTGTGGCAGCTTACTGAAAACGGATGCTGCAGAATTCTGCACGCATTTCTGCAAAAGAGTCACAGAGGTGTGATCTAAATGTAGATTCGGTTTCTGTGTAGTATTCACCGAGTGAAAACACCTAACTCGTGGCAATAAGCTAATATTTTTACAAAAAGGACATTAAAGAAAAAACGTATTGTCAGAATTCCCAGACTACGTAAAAGGTGTCCACAAGATGTAAAGAAATCTTTTTAGGTAAATGCTGTGCTTTAGATTTGTTTATGTAGATCCTCAATTCCCATTCTCTGTACCATTTATTAAGCATTAAAACGTGATAGGATTGACCAGGAAACTCCAATGGCATATACTGCCAAGTGAGACTGTTCATTATCTCAAACTGGCTGTGAAACAGCACCACACCTTTTGGGAATGGATTACGCTGTAACAATAATTTCTCTTAAACAAGGGAGAATTATTTTATTGTAACAGTCAGCCAACATACCATTCCCCTGTAGATGGGTAACAGTTGTGAGGTAAAAACATACTCAACGTTTTTCTTGAATACGGACACTGCGCTGTTGTCTGCATACAGTAAATATATGTTACAGGATCCTTGATGAAACTTTTATGGTTGTTGTTGTTGTGGTCTTCAGTCCGCAGACTGGTTTGATGCAGCTCTCCACGCTGGCCTTTCCTGGGCAAGCCTCTTCATCTGAGAATACGTTCGGCAAACTACATCCTTTTGAATCTGCTTACTGTATTTGTCCCTCGGTCTCCCTCTACGATTTTTACCCCACGCGCTTCCTTCTAAGGCTAAGTTGACAATTCCTTGATGTCTCAAAATGTGACCAATCAATCTATCCCTTCTCTTTGTCAGGATATGCCAGAAACTTCTTTTCTCCCCGATTCGATTAAGCACCTTCTCATTAGTTACATGATCGACCCATCTAATTTTCATCATTCGTCTGTAGCACCACATTTCAAAAGCTTCTATCATATTTTTATCTGAACTCCTTGTCGTCCACGTTTCACTCCCATTCAATGCTACACTCCAGAAACATGCTTTGAGAAAGGACTACCTAACATTTAAATTAATATTGGATGTTTACAAGTTTCGCTTCTTTATTACTTTTATGGTAATAATTTTATTTCCATACAAAGTTAAACAACTACTATTTTCTTAATGAAACATTTAAAACATTTGTTGCACTATGCCTGCAAATAAATTCGCAATCGTCTACAGAGCTGCTCACACTTCCAGTGCCGAGTACAGTCAGTTAACATGGTTTCCCTCAAAACATTTCCAATGTAATCATGGAAACAGTTGTATTATGTAGTTTTTATATATGTATTAAACTAACATTTGAAATAGTTCCTAAAGTTTGTCTCTATTTTTGCTTTATTATAATTTATTATTATTGGGGGTATAATTTAGTTACGGTAATTTCATGTAGTCACACAAATAATAAGCATACATTTGATTTTATAAATTTACATAAGAGACTTACTCAAGTTATTGGTTGTATTTATGATTCTTACGTGTGTAGGTCAATAGTTTGTAATTAGTGTTTCGGTGGACTGTTATTTAGACTCGTAATTTTAATGTGCTTCAATTTATGGTTTAGTGATTTATAAATACAGATTTGTTTAGTGTCCTAGTATTTTAATTAAGTTTTGCAATAGTTTCGTATTATCTGAAATGTTATTGCAATGAGTGACTTAATCATATTAACTATTGATTTAGTATCCAGTGATATATAAAACTTGATCTGCCCTAATTAATTTAAAAACAAGATAAATATGTAATAATGTTGTACAATAGTTTCAGCATGTAATTTTATATATATTGGCAAACGCCAATAACTGTGATTGTTATTTACGAAAGCATCAAAACACAATATTACATAAAGAGATGCCAAAGGTGAATAAGTTCTTTAAATAAACATTAGATTAGATTAGATTAACACTTGTTCCATAGATCATATATACGACATTTCGTAATGATGTGGAACGTGTCAGTCTAGTAAATGTTGTCTACACTTGACAATCAATATTTTAAGGATTTTGTATTACATTTTTTTTGTTTTATATTTTTTTTTTTTTATTATTATTTTCTTAAGTTTTATCTAAAAATTCATCTACATTGTAGAAGGAGTTGCCATTCAGAAATTCCTTTAATTTCTTTTTAAATACTAGTTGGCTATCTGTCAGACTTTCGATGCTACTTGGTAAGTGACCAAAGACTTTTGTTGCAGCATAATTCACCCCTTTCTGAGCCAAAGTTAGATTTAATCTTGAATAGTGAATAGCATCTTTTCTCCTAGTGTTGCAGCTATGCACGCTGCTATTACTTTTGAATTGGCTCGGATTGTTAATAACAAATTTCATTAGTGAATATATGTATTGTGAAGCTACACTGAAGATCCCTACATCCTGGGAACAAGTTTTTAATAACCTGCTGGAAATGCCACCAATTCCATATGACCGTTTACTCTTGAGAGAGTTCATTATTTTCCTAATTACTGAAGGAGAGGTGGGTGGAATTTCAATTGTATCAAATCGGCTCCTTCTAATGAGCATTTTCTCTAGAACATTTAAAAAGTAATCATTAAAAATGTTTTCAACTTCTGACTTTTTGTTAATAAAGTTTTCATTTGTTTTGATGGTAATACCCTCTTCCTCTGCTCTTGGTTGCTCAGTCTCCCTTTTAATAATATTCCAAATTGAATATTACAGTATCACGTACCTGTAGGTGAACCCTAGTAGTTTCAACAGCGTATGAGAATATTACAAATCACACGTGGTTGGTAGACTTTTACTTAAGGTTCCTAAATGGTAGCGTCTGTATTGATGGCAATGATATATGACTCGCAATGTATTGAATCTGCAACATATAAGAAACGTCAAATTCTGCGACATCTGTCGGTGATTCAGCTGATACCGTGGCCTGCCTTTCGACTGATTACAAGAGGATGTCAGCATAGTCATCGTTTAAGTTTTGCATAGTCATGTCCGGATTGCTGTATGTTGCCCCTTCACATACGTGCCCGCCATACGAGAACAAGTAATGAACTCTATATTAAATTTCTTGTAATTCTCCACCCATTAGTTGGACACCAACAACCAAGGCACATCGGCGCCTGGGGTAAAGTTGTAATTCGCCCCTCCCCCTCACGGCACCAGACTGGTGAAGTATGACTTCTAACATACAGGGTGGTCCATTGATAGTGACCGGGCTAAATATCTCACGAAATAAGCATCAAACGAAAAAACTACAAAGAACAAAACTTTTCTAGCTTGAAGGGGAAAAACAGATGGCGCTTTGGTTGGCCCGCTAGATGGCGCTGCCTTAGGTCAAACGGATATCAACTGAACTTTTTTTTAAAAATAGGTACCCCCATTTTTATTACATATACGTGTAGTACGTAAATAAATATGAATTTTTTATTTGGGACACTTTTTTCGCTTTGTGATTGATGGCGCTGTAATATCCACAAACGTGTAAGTACTTGGTATCGCGTATCAGTCAGCCAGTGCGGACGGTATTTGCTTCGTGATAAATTACTTGTGTTAAAATGGACCATTTAGCAATTGCAGAAAAGGTCGATATGGTATTTATGTATGGTTATTGTGATCAAATTGCCCAACGGGCATGTGCTATGTATGTTGATCGTTGTCCTGGAAGATATCATCCAAGTGCCCGAACCTTTCGTCGGATAGTTACGTCATTTAAAGAGACAGAAAGTGTTCAGCCACAAGAGAACGTTAACCACGACCTGCAACAAATCATGATGCTCAAGCTGCAGTTTCGGCTAATCCGCACATCAGTAGCAGATACATTGAGCGAGAATCGGGAATCTAAAAAAACGTCGGTTTTGAGAATTCGACAACAACATAAATTTCACCCATACCATATTTCTATGCACCAGGATTTGCATGGCGAAGACTTTGAACGCCGTATACAGTTTTGCCACTGGACACAAAATATATTACGGCACGATAACAAATTTTTTTCACACTTTCTGTTTAGTGACGAAGCGATATTCAAAAACAGAGGTAACGTAAACCGGCATAATATGCACTTTTGGGAAACGGAAAAGTCACGATGGCTGCGACAAGTGGAACACCAGCGACCTTGGTTGGTTAATGTATGGTGCGGCATTGTGGGAGGAAAGATAATTGGCACTTATTTTATCGATGGCAATCTAAATGGTGCAATCTATGCTGATTTCTTACTTTATGTTCTACCGATTTTATTACAAGATGTTTCACTGCATGACAGAATGGCGATGTACTTTCAACATGATATCGGGCTAAATATCTCACGAAATAAGCATCAAACGAAAACACTACAAAGAACAAAACGTTTCTAGCTTGAAGGGGGAAAACAGATGGCGCTATGGTTGTCAAGCTAGATGGTGCTGCCATAGGTCAAACGGTCATCAACTGTATTTTTTTTTAATAGGAACCCTTATTTTTATTACATATTCGTCTACTGCGTAAATAAATATGAATTTTTATTTGGGACACTGTTGTCGCTTTGTGACAGATGCCGCTGTAATATTCAAAAGACATATTGCTCAAAATTTTTGATGAACAGTAGGTAACAGATAGGTTTTTTAAACATAGAACGTAAGTACGTTTGAACTTTATTTCGGTTCTTCCAATGTGATACATGTACTTTTGTGAAATTATCATACATTATGAGAACGCATACTGTTACTGCCTGATTATGTGTAATTACCTCATTACTTCAATGAATTCTCAAAATGATGTCCTTCATCATCAATGCATTTGGCAATACGCGTAACGAAATCCCTCTCTACAGCGAGTAGTTCGCCTTCAGTAATGTTCTCACATGCATTGACAATGTGCTGATGCATATGTTCAGGCGAAACACGATATCAATTGTCATTCAGTTTTCCCCACAGAAAAAAATCTGGGGATGTAAGATCCGGTGGAATTGCGGGCCATGGATGGTGCGACCAATCCACCTGTCATTAAATATTCCATTTCAGAGCGCTTCAACTGCATGCGAGTCATGTGCCGGACATCCATCATGTTGAAATTACATCACCATTCTGTTGTGCAGTGAAACAACTAGTAGTAAACTCAGTAGAACATTACGTAATAAATCAGCATACATTGTATCATTTTGATTGCCATCGATAAAATAGGTGCCAATTATCCTTCCATAATTCCGCACAATTTGTTAATCCGCCAAGGTCGCCGTTCCACTTGTCGCAGCAACCGTGGAATTACCGTTGCCCAATTATGCAAATTATGCCGGTTTACGTTAGCTCTATTTGTGAATGTCGCTACGTCACTAAACAGAACGCTTTAAAAAAATCTGTTATCGTGCCGTAATTTATTTCGTGCCCAGTGGAAAACTGTACACGTAGTAAAGTCTTTGCCATGCTAATCCCGGTGCATAGAAATATGGTATGGGTGAAATTTATGTTGTAGAATTCTCAACACCGAAGTTTTAGAGATTCCCGATTCTCGCTCATTTTGTCTGCTACTGATGTGCGGATTAGCCGCAATTGAAGCTGGGGCATCATCATTAGTTGCAGGTCGTGACTGACGTTTCACTTGTGGCTGAACACTTCCTTATCTTTAAATAACGTAACTATCCGACGAAAGGTTCGGGCACTTGGTTGATCTCTTCCAGGACAACGATCAACATACGTAGCACAGGCCTGTTGGGCAATTTGATCACAATAGCCATACATAAATACCATATCGACCTTTTCTGCAACTGGTAAACGATACCACGTACTTTTACATTTGTGACTATTACAGCGCCATCTATTTACAAAGCGAAAAAAGTGTTACAAGTAAAACATTCATATTTAATAACATACTAAACGAATATGTAATAAAAATGCAGTTTATATCCGTTTGACCTATGGCAGCGCCATCTAGCGGTCCAAGCGTAGCGCCATCTGTTTTCCACCTTCAAGCTAGAAAAGTTTTGTTCTTTGTAGTTTTTTCGTTTGATGCTCATCTCGTGAGATATTTGGTATGGTCACTATCAGTGGACTGTATTCGTGTGGTGTCTGTTCTGAAAGAACAGACGTTACTTCTGACGCTGCAGTTGTTATTCTTGCATATTCACAGAATATATAACTGCGAATGGCCAAAGCTGAAAATGTGTATCCAGCCGGGACTCGAACCGGGTTTTCCCTTTTGCCCTTTTGCCTCAGCTCCCTGTGGAAGCACGGGCTTAACCATTTCCAACGATTCACCATTGTTCATCAGGATCTCACGCGGTATTAACCGATTGCTGCGGTGAAGCCCAACTGCGTGATGGTTCGCCGCCCCCTGCTAAACGGGAGCTGAACACCTCGCCCAATTGCACAGGGGTGTTCTATTCAATTCCAGAATTAAAATAATTATGTGACACCCAGAGGAACAATCGTTATGTCAGACAGTGAAGCAAGCAGGCGCCATATCATTTACTTCCTACTGAGCGAGTTGGGTCAAAGTGTGTCCTTCCGCCGGCCGCGGTGGCCGAGGGGACTGAGGCGCTCCAGTCACGGTCTGCACCGCCACTACGGTCGGGGGTTCGAATCCCCCCTCGGGCATGGATATTTGTGCCGTCCTTAGGATTAGCTAGTTCATAAGTAGTTTGTAAGCTTAGGGACTGATGACCCCGTAGTTAAGTCCCATAAGTTCTACAAACATTTGAACATTTGTGTCCTTCCGAATAGCAAATGGCGAGATGTTCTTTTCGAAGAATTGGTGCACATGCTGGCCGTGCTGCGTCAGTTGTCCAATCGTCCCGTGGACATTCTCACATGCGTAGACGAGGTTCAGGACCTACACGGAGCACAGTCGTCCGCCAAGATCGTCGTATTGTAAAGGCAGCAGTGACAGACTCTACAGGTACGACGATATACATAGGAAGGTTAGTGAGTCTAGAAGTATGAACATGAGCTATTGCTAACCGTTAATTAGCAGTGAGGCACATCTGCTTTCGACTGAGGCCACAGAATCAACATTCACGGATCGACTACGCCTTCGGAGGGTCACTTGGAAGATGGAATGGCGGGCTCTGGTATTTGGAGATATAATCTGATTCTGTCTGCATGCAAGTGATCGTGATAGATTTGGTGAGCCCTGTCTCGTAGAATAGATCCGCCAAAATGGCCCCAAAAGGTAACGTTGACCAGCCGCTCGATTCGTGCTGAGTGGTATAAGACCCGTAGTTTTCCCATTCTTGCAACGGGATAATGCTGGTCCACACACTGAGCGTACAACTTAACGTGCTATGGAAGAAATGCAATAACTTTCTCTAGACATCTCCATTCGAGCACTTGTGCGATGGACGACAACTGACACTCGCACTCGTCAACACACAGCTGTTACAGACCAATGTAAAAATATAAATAAATAGATAAATAAATAAAAATAAAAAAGTCGAGGGGGTGTGGAATAATGTATTAAAAGATAGAATGGCACTTTCACTCTGCAGCGGAGTGTGCGCTGATATGGAACTTCCTGGCCGATAAAAATTGTCTGTCGAAATCGGGACTCGAACCTTGGACCTTTGACTTTCGCAGGAAAGGGCTCTACCGACTGATCTATCCCGGCACGCTTCACCAGAGCGTGCGCAATGTCGACGCTGGTACCGTTTATACCCTCCCTCTGCAGCAATGGAAGTTGAAATTCCCCTGCTCTTCCGTAACTCTCTGTTCCACCTCAACGTCTCATTCCTGCCTTCCTTTATCTCTCCATTTTCTCATCTCTCTCCCTCTATGCCCTTCCCCTACAACCGTATCTATCAGGCTTGAACTTGTGTTCAACGACTGATTAATTATTTGATTTGTAGATTTTTTTTTGGTCAGAAATCAGTTTGCAGGAATGCAGAGTGGTTGTTGGCATGAGAAATTGGGAAAGGGAGGACTGGCAGATAGAGTGAGCAAGAAGAGATGCAAAGGGAGAGGTGGGGACGGGGTGTTTTAGAGAGAGGGGGATGGGAATGCTCATATATCAATGGAAGATGACGTGGAAGAAGATATGGGGAAGACGAAATAAGTGCAAAAAGCGTATAGAATATATCCATGAGTTACATGTGCCGATGGGCATGGAAAGGGGCGGGGGGTAGGAGATGGATGTTGTTAAAGGGGAAGTGTTGACAGAGAAAGTGGGAGAATGAGATGGAAAAGAGTGACGGAGGCAATGGACTTAGGGAAAGGGTGAGAGACAGCCGTCTGTCGTCTTCCATAGGTTATTTTAAATTTGTGATTTGTTTAACGTTTCTAGATGAGCCTTTTGATGAACGAGAACCCCGGTCTTTTCGAGGTCTGAGGAATAGAATTCATTTCCCATTTAATTTTTCTCTATTAATACTGAGTTATATTTACTTCTATTGTTATTGTGATCATGAATGTGGCAATGCAAACTGTTTTTCCAATGCGCCACAGTCCCTGTGTGTGTGTGTGTGTGTGTGTGTGTGTGTGTTAATCCTGTATGCGCGAATATGAGTTGTGAGGTCCCTGAATGTATGACAAATTTCGTTAGGCTCGCTCTGTCGACTGCATGCCTTTCTTCCTCTTTGCCCTTGGCATCGGAAGGGAACCATTGCCAACTGTTCTTTTGATGGTACCAAAGAGGTTTCTGCGCTACCTGATCGGGTCCAAGGGATAGCTATAAGGCGACTAACGTCTTTGTACACTCCACCGTACTCTCTGGAGTTCCCAGTGTCCGGCTCGAGAAACATTCTGCTGGTGGTCGTCGAAGTGGAAAGTTTGGCTCTGCTCTCATATCCGTTGAGATGGCGGCGATTCTTTGTCTCGCTTAGTTGTATTTAGATTCTGCAATTTTACCTTCATTTTTCGTGCCTATTTTCTCCAATCATGCGCGGAAGTTTTTTTCCCCGTTACGGTGATCTGTTACAGATAAACGCGGTCAGTATGTACCCAGTTTGAATGTAGTAACGGCCGTGGCGCGGGTTTATAATTCTTGCATGCTCAAACCTTTTCGTTATGTGTCGGTTTGTGAACTTCGTGCATGTTTCTTCTATCTTTCCGGGACGGTACTAGTATTCAATGCTATGTTAAATTTGTGTAATGCGCGTGAAACATTTTTCCTTCTTTCTTGGTGTTCCACGTGATGTGTTCGTGGAACGAAGCCGTCAGCTTCCTCATTACTAATTCGCGACCTACTCTCTCCGACCATATTAGTGTTTCTGTTTCCTTTCAGAACTTGTAGTTTCTAAATGAATTAACCTTTCCCCTTTTTAAAACAAAAATACTCCTCTTCACAAGTGCTAATAACATATTTCAGATGCAGTCATTAAATTACACCGTTGCGCCATGCATGTTCTTTCAGCCACCTCCCATGAAATAATTTTACTCACAGTGGTTTACTTTCCAACATTTGGGTGTATCTAATATCTCAAGGGTCCAGAATATCAGTTAGGAGCTAACTACTAATGTTATAATGGGGATGTTTGTCCGTCTATGGAACTACAAATAAAATGCGACTATTTTGTCACCATACCTGACTAAGATTCCAAATCTGAAGTTTCGTAGTTTTAGCTTAAAATTTCAGTTAACAGCAACATATTTTTGAAAATCAATTTTTTGCGTCCCCTATTTTACCCCCTTATTGGTCGAATTAAAAAAAAAAAAAAAAAAAAAAAAAAAAAAAAAAAAAAAAAAAAAAACTGAAACACATGTCTTTTAAATTCGAATCCTGAATTACAATCCGATATTTTGTAGTTCTAGCTTCAAAATTACCTAAATAGCAACGTGTTTTGAGAAAACGTTTCATCCCCTATTTCACCCTCTTACGGACGGAATATCAAAAAATCACTTCTTAAATGATGCCTACAGAGTAAGATCAACACCCTCTACAAATTTCAAGTTTCTGTCTTCAGTGGTTTGGGTTGGGTGATGGTGAGTCTGTCAATCCGTCAGTCAGGTGCCTTTTATATATATAGCGCTAAGCAACTAAGGACATCTTGGCCACACAAATGAAGAATTTATCTACTAATGTGTGTTGGCCACTTTCTCTTCGCTTCCCACTTCTAAATCAATTTTATTTGCTAATTAGTTCTCAGTCTGGGCCGGGGAACAAGATTTGAAAGGTAGGAAGCAGACGGTAGTTCACTTTTAACCCTCCAGGAGGCGCGCCACATTGCGAAGTGTCGAATAGGCGTGGGGGGTATCTTATACCCCAGAGCATAAATTTCATAATACGATATCAAACTTTGTAAAACTGGCTTTTACTTTGTGAATACACGTACTGAGCATAACCATTGTAAACCTGAATTTTTATTTGGTGATTTTAGAGTACATTTTACATATTTCATGAAAAGGCAACAAAATGTGTTTCAGTAGAGGTTTATTTTTCAGTTTATTTATTACGTGTTCTCTACATTTTAGGTCTCTCCAAATACGCCACAACTGAACAAACACTTACTAGTTACAATTGCTGTACGTTTTGTAACATGTTTCTTACAAACAAACGTTTTGCATATATTACACATAATGGTTGTTGATACATATTTTTCACGGCTACACTTTACACACGTCTCACGTTTCTTAGTGGAGGACGAATGGCTGCTAGTTTGCCAATTTTTCATCTTTCAGCTCGTGTGTCCTTGTCATAAAATTGTAAAGATCGGAGTAAAAACAAAAATCTTCTGTAGCTCATACATGCTCTTAGAAGTTGCAGTCCTGTTCCGTCTGAGTTCCATAGCTCGCGTGCGTTAGTGTGGTGTCGTATCTTTACTCCAATTAGGTATAAACATCCCAGTACAGCCAGTATATAACTCCACGATGTCTCCTTTGCATCTCTATTCACTTTTCTTCTGAATATACAAATTTGTATGGGTGACAATATTAACTACCATACTTTCGTCTATCATTTTATGAAACGCAGAAAGTTCGCTAATGAGCCGAACTGCACTGCTTCTAGGGCCAGAAACGACATTCACTATGCCGGGCCGGCCGCGGTGGCCGAGGTGACTGAGGCGCTCCAGTCACGGTCAGCACGGCCACTACGGTCGGGGGTTCGAATCTCCCCTCGGGCATGGATATTTGTGCCGTCCTAGTTCGTAAGTAGTTCATAAGTAGTTTGTAAGTTTAGGGACTGATGACCCCGTAGTTAAGTCCCATAAGCTTAACAAACATTTGAACATTTGAACACTATGCCGGCCGCGGTGGCCGAGGGGACTGCGGAGCGCCAGTAACGGTCTGCACGGCCACTAAGGTCGGGGGTTCGAATCTCCCCTCGGGCATGGATATTTGTGCCGTCCTTAGTATTAGCTATTTCATAAGTAGTTTCTAAGTTTAGGGACTGATGACCCCGTAGTTAAGTCCCATAAACTCTACAAACATTTGAACATTTTTTCTATCTGACAGTCCTCTCTTTCCCAATGTCTCATGCCAACAACCCCTCTGCATTCCTACAAACTGATTTCTGCAAAAAAAAAAAAAAAAAAAAAAAAAAAAAAAAAAAAAAAAAAAAAAAAAAAAAAAAAATCAGTCGTTGAGCACAAGTTCACCGCTTGACGTATTGAGTTTTCCTCCACTTTGTGATGTTATCTCTGCCTATAAAAAGACGCCACATTTACACTCGAATAACTGTCACCTTCAGTACCAGACAGGACGTCTCGTTCCGAATCACTGCCATGCTCACTTCCTCTTCCGGAGCACTGTCACTGGTGCACAGTTCGTGATCAGATTCGCCTGACAAATCTGACAACTCCTGCAGACTTCTTGCTATTTCCTCAGATGTCATTTCCCTGAATAAGTAATCAGTTTTTCAAACTACTGTTCTGATATGAATAACGATGCAAGTTTGTGTGTATATAAGAAATATTTAATTACTTACACCAGCAGGAACATGAGATACTTTATACGCCAGCAGCGTTCTGACAACACAGGCACACAGAAAGCTCCACAGTATTACTAATTGCAGCGGTAGGTAGCTGCGACAACAGGAGAGCAATACTTAGCGTGCACGTATCGCTGACGCGAGGCAGCGTTGTCACTAGCGGTAAACAAGACTTGGGGTACTCTATACCCTAGCGCGCCCGTTCCAGGGTTAAGGGCGAGGAGGAAACAAAATGTTCAAATGTTTGTAAAGTCTATGGGACTTAACTACGGGTCATCAGTCCCTAAACTTACAAACTACTTATGAACTACTTACGAACTAGGACGGCACAAATATCCATGCCCGAGGGGGGATTCCAACCCCCGACCGCAGTGGCCGTGCTGACCGTGACTGAAGCACCTCAGTCTCCTCGGCCACCGCGGTCGGCGGCGAGGAGGAGATGGACAGAAAGAGGTGGGAACAGGAGATGTATGTGGGAGCTAAGGTAAGACAGGGAATATTAGACTAAAAATATATTCGCAACCAGTCTTAAATACAGGGTGGTGCAGGGAAACGTCATTTCCTTGAATAAATTCATGAAACTAGTAATTTATTAACGAGAGTGAATGTATTCAGTATGCCATTATTCAGTATGTCTTTACAATCAAAATGTCCAAAAGTGTCTCTTTACTTTTCAAAGATGGCATCGGAAAGATGTGCTCCCATTCGACGTTCACACTCTAACAGCCTGTTAATAAAAGTCTGGAACGTGTAGCAAATCTTGGTGAATGGCAGTGATTTCGTTTTCAATGTTCTCCTTCAGTTCATGGGTTGTTGCAGGACGTGTATGGTACACCTTGCCTTTAAGATATCGCCACAGGAAGAAGTCGCACACACTAAGATCAGGGGATCTCGCAGGCCATGCAATGTCACCGATACGTGAAATAATGCGTCTTCCAAACAATTGACGAAGTGCTGCCATAGATTGCCGAGCAGTGTGCGACGTGGCTCCGTCCTACTGAAGCCACACGTTTTCGACGTTAAGATTAAGCTCGTACAGTCTCGGTGAAAAGAATGTTTGAAGCATATCAACATATCGAGCGGATGTTACTGTCATTTCACTAAAAAAATAAGGGCTGATAACACCATGACATGATACAGCACACCATATTGTTTCAAATGTTCAAATGTTTGTTAAGCTTATGGGCCTTAACTACGGGGTTATCAGTCCCTAAACTTATAAACTACTTATGAAGTAACTAATACTAAGGACGGCACAAATATCCATGCCCGAGGGGGGATTCGAACCCCCGACCGTAGTGGCCGTGCAGACCGTGACTGGAGCGTCTTAGTCGCCCCGGCCACCGCGGCCGGCACACCATATTGTGTCCTTGGTGCTATGTAGTGGTCGCTGTTGCAACTCACAAGGATTGTCCTGTGCCCAATAACGAATCCGTTCAGGTGGAAATGGGCTTCGTCTGATATTCATAAGTTACCAAGGAAATTCGCGTCCTCGTTGATTTTAGCCAATATCTGGCTACTAAACTCCATACGTGACGCTGAGTCTAGTTCATGTAAGTGTTGGACAATCTGCAACTTATAGGGATGGAAGTCTAATTCGTGCAGTATTCTTTGTAAGCTCCGTCGCTTAATCCCTAGCGAAGATGCATGCTGTCGAACGGAGCTCTAGCAGCTGGGGTACGTGCCGTTGGAATGCCACCTGGAGGTTTCGTTTTCAAGGCAGATTCTGTTTCTTCAAAATTACGCACCCACGTTGTAATCGCATGCGCAGAGGGGACGCGTCCATGACGTCCAAGCTGGTAATGCTGTCGAAATGTTCTCTGCGCGGCAGTCCTACTATCGCCATTTTTATATAACGCTCTCACAGCTACTGCACGTTCCGCACCAGTCCAGTTCTCCATGATTACTAAATGGCAATGCGTTCACACCAATTGTGCAGAGTTTCGAACATCTGCCGGCGCTACAGTGCTGCCAACTACAACGTTCAAAATTTCCCGTTCCCCTGCGCCACCCTGTTGCTACACCCCCATCTCGGTGTGCCCCGACCACAGGAGTCCTCTGAAGTTGGCACCCCTTTTTTGGAAAACGTACATTTTTTCAGAGTTCTAGACAGATATGCAATAGTTCTGGAGTTCTCTATACAAAATTTAAATAGTTCTGCAGAATTTCGCCGAAAAAATAGTAAAAATTACCACAAACTTGAGTTTTTAGTTTTTTTTAAATAATTATTTGCCTATTAGCACAAACATAGTTCTGATCACATTTCGCCGAAAAAATAGTAAAAATTACCACAAACTTGAGTTTTTTTAGTTTTTTTAATAATTATTTGCCTATTAGCACAAACATAGTTTTGATCACATTTCTAAATAGCTCTCAAAGTGTTCTACAGGAAATCCTAATAACATTTTTCTGTGCAGATTATACTTTATCAGATAAATGCAGTAATGTGGAATTCATTTTCACGTTACTGTAAATTGGCACCATTTTTTTTTAGAAATACACATTGTTTTTTGGGGTTCTGTCTACATATACTATAGTTCTAGAGTTCATGTGAATATTTCTATGTAACTGCCCGAAAAAAAATTATGTTCACAATTTTGAATATCTGATAAGCTGTCTTATTTGTGCCCCTTATTCGAGAAATATACATTTTTCTTAGGTCTTGACAGATATTCTATCCGCTGCACATTCAATTTGTTGTTTTTACGTCTGAGTGATTACTGCTTATCGTAAACAAGAACTATTGCACATATCCCTAGAACTCTGGAAAAAAGTTTAATTTTTTGAAAAAAAAAAAAAAAAAAAAAAAAAAAAAAAAAAAAAAAAAAAAAAACTGGTTCAAATTCCACAGTAGCATGTAAATGGATACTCCATTATTGTAATTATCTCATAAAGTATAATCTGCACAGAAAAAATGCTATTAGGATTTTCTGTAGAGCTCTTTGATAGCTATTTAGAACTGCGATCACAACTATGTTTGCGCTAATAGGCAAATAATTATTTAAAAAAAAACTAAAAAACTCAAGTTTGAGGTAATTTTTACTATTTTTTCTGCGAAATTCTGCAGAACTATTTAAATTTTGTACAGAGAACTCCAGAACTATTGCATATCTGTTGAGAACTCGGAAAAAAATTTACATTTTTGAAAAAAGGGGTGCCAACTTCAAAGCTCTCCCACTATTCAGAATTGCGATATTTCACGAAATTCTGCAGAACTATTTAAATTTTGTACAGAGAACTCTAGAACTATTGCATATCTGTCTAGAACTCTGAAAAAAATTTACGTTTTTCAGAAAAGGGGTGCCAACTTCACACGACTCTGGCGCAATTTTCTTTAGTTTATGGCCCTCATTTACGCAATTAGCTCATGAACTATTATCTGGGCAAAAAAATATCATTAGGATTTTCTGCAGAACTCTTTGAGAGCTATTTAGAGTTGTGATCAGAACTATGTTTACGCTTGTAGGCAAATAATTATTTGGAAAAAACTAAAATTTGTTATAATTTTTTGTTATTTTTTTCGCGAATTTGTGCAGAACTATTTAAATTTTGTACAGAGAACTCCAAAACTATTGCATATCTGCCTAGAGCTCTGAAAAAAATGCACATTTTTGAGAAAAGGGGTGCCAACTTCACAGTAGCGTGTAAATGGATTCCCCATTATTGCAATTATCTCATGAAGTATAAAACGTTCAAACGTTTGTAAATCTTATGGGACTTAACTACGCGGTCATCAGTCCCTAAACTTACAAACTACCTATGAACTACTTACGAACTAGGACGGCACAAATATCCATGCCCGAGGGGGGATTCGAACCCCCGACCGTAGTGGCCGAGCAGACCGTGACTGAAGCGCCTCAGTCCCCTCGGCCACCGCGGCCGGCTCATGAAGTATAATCTGCACAGAAAAATGTCATTAGGATTTCCTTTAGAACTCTTTGAGAGCTATTTAGAACTGTGATCAGAACTATGTTTGTACAATTAGGCAAAAAATTATTTTATAAAGAACTAAATTTTGTGGCAATTTTTCGTATTTTTGGCGAAATTTTGCAGAACTATTTAAATTTTGTACAGAGAACTCCATAACTATTCTATATCTGTCTAGAACTGTGAGAAAAATGTACATTTTCCAAAAAAAGGGGTGCCAACTTCACAGGACTGACCACTGGTCGCATCCAGTTACGGCGACCCCGCGCTGCGAGCCGTGTGGGAGCCGGTCGGCCGGTAGGTGCACCGCGCCGCACCATGCCGCGCCGCTCGGCTTCTTTGTGGCTCGCCTCGCCTCGCCTCGGCGGCTGACAGCTCTGGAAGCCGGCGGCAGACGGATCGCGGCCGCTCGCCCATGAATCTTACATAAGCCGCGCAGATGTGCCTGTAATGGCCGCACAGCGCCGCGGTACGCTACCAGTCTAGCCGACTGCCGACTGCCACTGCCCGCGTGTCCGTCTGCGCGAGATCTATAGACGTCGCAATCGCGTGGCAGCCGGCGCGCTGATTCTTAAGTGCGGCCTAGAAAGCAGCCCCACTCGACTGGCGCTCTGCTTGAGACATTGCGGACAAGTTCTTACTTCGCAGCGCGCGGAGTCGTCAGTCGCAGCTGCCGAGGCTCAGTGTGGCAGCCGCTTCCTTACGCTTTAAAACTAAAAACTTACATCAATTGCAATTGCATCAATAGATTAATCGTATTTGTGATACAGGGTAATTAGAAGTGAATAGTAGAACTTTGAAAATAAGTATTTATTCAAATAATAATATAGTAAGACAGTTTACAACTCACCGCAAAGACGTGGTGACGAGCTGCGACAGGCACATACAAAAGACACATAGATACAACATTTTCAGCTATCGGCCATGACCATGACCGATAACTGAAATTGTTGTAGGTGTGTGTGTCTTTTGTATGTACCTGTATGTACCTGTCGCAGCTCGTCGCCACGTCTTTGCGGTGAGCTGTAAACTGTCCTTACTATATTATTAGTTCCAACTTGGACTTTCCATTATTATAGTGCGAGGCGTGTCCAGAAAGTAAGTTCCGTTTCAATTTATCTCCGCTGCAGCGCTGCGAGTGCAGTTCCGCACATACGCTGTAGACGATGTGTATCAAGGAGAAGAACGTTCGCCATTTAGAGATCGCTGTCAGTTACGTACGCTTTGTTGAGCTTGTTTGAAATGTCAGCGTTGATTGAAAATCCCGCCGCCTGTGAAATCAGGTCGGTGATTCGGTTTCTGAATGCGAGGAAAGTGAAAACAAGTGAAATTTATCGGCAAATTTGCGATGTTTACGGACCAAATGCGATGAGTGATTCCATGGTGAGAAGATGGGTCCGACAGTTCAATGGCAGGCGTAGTGATGTGCACGATAAAGAACGAAGTGGGCGTCCACCTTTGGTTACAGAAGAACTGGTTCACGCGATTGATGACAAGATCCAGGAAAACCGTAGGTTTACAATTAGAGCTCTCGCTATGGACTTCCCCCAAATTACACTGTTTCCAACTGGTTGAAGACACAGATGGCAGATTTCTATGAAGAAGGTACACAAAACCTGGTTCCACGCTATGACAAATGCCTGCAAAATTTCGGCAGTTATGTTGTCGTTGTTGTTGCTGGTGTTTAAAGGGGACTCAACTGCTGGGTTATCAGTCCCCTTCGGCAGTTATGTGGAAAAGTAGTTTAAGACTAGTAGAATTTTATGCAATAAAAATTTCTTCTGTATCTGCGTACAATTTCATTTTATTACCAAACAGATCTTACTTTCTGGACGCGCCTCGTATTTATTCAAAGAAACATGTTGCGTCCTTTGGTAATAACTGATCAGTGTGAGCACGGTTTAACCTTTAACTGTGGAGGTGAGGATTTACAACATAACTACGGACGTGGGGTATTCATAGCACCCTACATATATGCCATACTGAAGGTTCTACTTTTTTTAAAATTGTCTATTGTATAATTGTATAGCATTTAATCTTTTATTAATTCATTTAAGTACAATTTTAATCATTGAGGTACCCGAATAATTATCCGTAACTGATAAATCAATAACTCCATGTAAGCTGGAAAGGCCAAGAGCTGGAGCACTGCTACGCTCCCAAATACCTAGGGGTGAAGTTGGATAGAACTCTGGCATTCAGACAACGCTGTTTAGACACTAGGAAATAGGTCAGCACAAGGAATAGTATCATTCGTAAACTGACAAATACAAACTGGGGTGCTGACCCACAAGTGCTTCGAACAACAGCCATGGCACTTAGTCTATCGGCAGCTTTATATGCCGCGTCTCTGTGGAAGAATTTGGCCCACGTGAAACATATCGACGTGGCCGTAAATGAATCAGCCCGCATCATATCGAGGTGCTTGAGACCCACGCCGACAGAGAAGATCTACCCTCTCATAGGGATAGCTCCCCCTAGCATAAGGCGGCAAGTAGCTGCCGAGGTGGAGAGGAAGAAACAGTTGATAGACAATCGCCACCCCCTACAAGGGCACCAACAACAGCCTAGGCGGCTTCGCTCAAGGAGGAGCTTCCTTTGGACATCAGAGCCAATTGATGTCACTGTCGAAGAGAGGAGGCTTCAGCTATGGAAGTAGGTAACACCTAATCCTATCTTGGCCCTGAAAGAACAACTTGCAGCTGGAGGTAACAAATCCTTTACAACCTGCAAGGCTCTCAATAGGCTGAGGACTGGGGTCTCAAATTGCAAGTTCAACCGTTCAAGATGGGACTACCACGACGGGTGACTGTGGGAATGTCCAGACGGACGGCCACTTGCTGACGTGCCCAAACCTCGGCACATGCTGTAACCCCTGGATTTACAGCTAGCTAATGACAAGGCCATCTGTGCGGCTGATTTCTGGGCAAGAAATATCTAAATTTTAAAATTTTGTTACACGGACTCAAACTAGACCGTAAAGGGTGGTGTTCTAGATAGGAAAAATAAATAAATAAATAACATGTGTGAAATGGTTTCAAATGTTCATATACATATTATTTTTTTCAAATTAATGAAATAAGAAAAGTTTTAATCATTTTCAAATTATAGAAAGATAACAGACAAAGAACATACATATTTATATAACTCAAAACAAATCATTCACGTCAAAAGTCTAGAGAAAAATCACATTTCAACACTGAACATTTTCGTCATCACTGTAACAAGATTCTTAATTAATAAATTTACTGCATGTGATTTTCATTTGTTTTAAACATATAAATTGGTTACACTTGCAACAGAAGAGATTGGTACTTTTTTGTGTCATATTTTCTTACGCAAACTATGCATGTTCCAGATGTGCCTTTATTTCTTTGAACTGCTGGAATAAACTCTTCCATGTTTAAGATCTTAGCTGCCTTCAGCCAGATAGATTTTGTTATAGCCGAATTTTAAGCTCTTTTAAAACTAAGGATGCATCTAAAAGTTGGTGCACTCTACTATCGAGAGAATTATTTGCGCATTTATGAGCACAGAAAAGCATTCTACAGCAGTCTTGCAGCTTTTAGCAATTAGTTTGGTACCAGGAAGTTGAGTTACCATATTTTGCTTTCTTGTTCTGATATTATTTGGCTTAGGTGTAGTCATCCATGTAGTTACTTCATCCTCACTAAGCATAAACCTCTCCAGAGCCATATTTTCACCACCATCATCAGATTGATCACTTGCAGTTGCATGATCGTGTTCTTTGCACTATTCTTCTTCTTCATTGTCATAGGAATCATCAAACTGTGGAATCTCACAGTCTTCACGATCATTAAAACCTTCCTCCAACAACCTTCATAGATGTTTTTTTCTCTTCCTCATAAGAGATCATGATGTGCTCAGCTCGACACAGAAAGTCACACTACTAGGTAGGTGGGATGTTATCAGCAACCCAGTGTTTAAAACTTGTTGTGTCTGGTATTGCGTACTTTCAAAAACATGAACACTGATTTCGCAACAATGTGCATCCCTTTCAATGGAGGTAACAAGCCGCTCATCAGTGTGACCAACAAGCTTCACTAAATACCAGGAAACCTTTATAACTGAGGTGCTGTGAACACCTCACACCACCAGTTAAAGGGGTTTTTTTCCCATAGGAAACAAGTTCATAGACGGTCGACATAGTTCTGTAAACTCCATCCTATGGGCGTCTCTAGGCCCAACACGTGCCGACCGGCCGCCGCGTCATCCTCCGCCCGAAGACGTCAAAGGATGCGGTACAGAGCGGGAAGTGCTCAGGGTCCCGCGCACTCCGTTTCTACTTCTCAGGCAGTGTTATTAAGGACGCTGTTAAAAATATTAAGTCTACAGATGGTGTGCAGCTGTACGTTTATTTACGTCAGTTCACATGATATAGATGAAACAATTAATTCCTGTAACTGGGAAGTTATCAAAAATGGGGTCCCACAAGGTTCGGTCTTGGGTCCCTTGTTGTTCTCAATGTTTATTAATGTCTTGCCATTGTACATTCACGAAGATGCTAAGCTAATACGTTTTGCTGATGATACAAGTATAGCTATCACACCTGACAAACAGGAATTAACTGATGACATTGTAAATTATATCTTTCAGAAAGTTAATAAGTGGTTCTCCTCAAATGGACTCTCATTAAACTTTGATAAAACGCAGTATATATAGTTTCATACACTAAATGGCGTGACACCATTAATAAATTTAGACTTTGAACATAAATCTGTAGCTAAGGTAGAATATTTAAAATTTTTAGGTGTTTGGATTGATGAGGAACTGAATTGGAAGAAACATATTGAAGATCTCCTGAAACGTTAGAGTTCAGCTACTTATGCTATCAGAGTCATTGCAAAATTGGTGATACACACCTCAGTAAATTAGCTTACTACACCTATTTTCATTCATTGCTTTCATATGGGACCATATTTTGGGGCAATTCAACAATGAGTAAAAAAGTATTCACTGCACAAAAGCGTGTAATCAGAATAATTGCTGGAGCCCACCCAAGAGCATCCTGTAGACATTTATTTAGGGATCTTCACTGTAGCTTCACAATACATAGATATTCACTCTTGAAATTTGTTATTAACAATCCGACCAAATTCAAAAGTAATAGCAGTGTGCATAGCTACAACACTCGCAAAAAGGATGATACTCACTATTCAAGGTTAAATATAACTTTGACTTAGAAAGGGGTGAATTATGCTGCCACAAAAGTCTTTGGTCACTTACCAAGTAGCATCAAAAGTCTGACAGATAGCCAACTAGTATTTAAAAAGAAATTAAAGGAATTTCTGAATGGCAACTCCTGCTACAAGGTATATGAAATTTTAGATAAAACTTTTTAAAAAATTTAAAAAATAAAAAACAACAAAAATGTAATAAAAGCCCTTAAAGTATTGATTGTCAAGTGTAGACAACATTTAATAGACTGACGCGTTCCACATCATTACGAAAAGTCATATATATGATACATGGAACAAGTATTAATCTAATCTTTCGAAAATCGTCATCATCAGAATCCAGGCATGGGGTAAAGTATCGTACTAATCGTATTACATCGTCTCCCTGCTGTATAACCAATGCTTTCCTTTCATACTCTTAGACTCTAATAACTGCTGTCTGGTTTTTGCACTGTGGGAGACAAAAAGATTACTCGACCCGAATACTTTAATGTCTAAGAACAGACCATTGGGCATGCCCTAGTTCCGAAGTGCGAGTGTTGCCAACTGTAGCGGTTTTCGGAGCTTCAGCTTGATGCTTACATCGTCAAATAGAAGCAATATAATAGTTAGGATACAGTATATGTCCGGTTTCATAGCAGCTTAACTCGTGTATCACGTATTCTGTAAAACTGTATTCGACCACGTAGAACAGGTTGAAATATAAGAACTCCACGTGGGTCATCTATTACAACGAAACGCTTCTTACATATGTTTCATTGTCTGAGTGGTTCCTCGGTTAAAATCTAACCATTGAATATATATATATATATATATATATATATATATATATATATATATATATAAGAGGTGCGTCCAGAAAGTAAGTTCCGTTTGGTTATATAAAACGAACGGGTACAGATACAGAAAAAATATTGATTGTACAAAAATCTACAACTGTTAAACTACTTTTCTACATAGCTTCCGAAATTTTGTAGGCAATTGTCATAGCATGGCATAAGGTTTTGTGTGCCTTTTTCATAGAATGTTGCCGCCTGTTTATTCAACCATGTGGTAACATGTTCTTTCAGCTCGTCATCATCGTTGAAGCGTTGTCCACCAAGGACAGATTTCAGTTTTAAGAAGAGGATTACTGTCGAAAGATTTTTTTTTTTTCACGATTATGCCTGACCTCACACAACGAATGTGACCAAACAATTCTTAAGGAAATTTCAAAGGGACCTATTTGATCATTCTCCATACAGCTCGGACCTCTCTCCTAGCGACTTTCATCTCTTCATACAACTAAAATCTGTCCTTGGTGGTCAACACTTCAACGATGATAAAGAGCTGTTACCACATGGTTGAATACACAGGCGGCAACCTTCTGTGAAGGATGCATGCAAAAACTTGTGGCACGCTGTGACAAGTGCCTTCAAAATTTCGGCAGTTATGTGGAAAAGTAGTTTAAGAGTTGTAGAATTTTGTGCAATAAAAATTTCTTCTGTATCTGTGTACAATTTCATTTTATTACCAAAAGGAACTTACTTTCTGGACGCGCCTCGTATATATTTCTCGCCTGGCGCCGTGCCTGAGCGCGCCCGGTCGGAAGGCTCAACACCCTCTGTAATAAATGAAAGCTGAGGCAAATACACAAGGAACAGTAACAACGAACATGAACAAACGACCGGAAAGTATCGAAACAGAAAAGTGGATAGATTGACGGTTTACGAACACAAGGGGCGCGACTTCAAGTACCACTGGAGTTAACTTAAGACCTGTGCACGTAATATTTTGGCCCACCTTAGGTTACGGTAGTAAAACTAAAAGTGGGCCTTTACGATTGTCTTTTGAAAGCTCGAAATTTAAATGAAATTAACGGCTTAACCATTCATCTAAAACGAAAATTGAATAAAGGGATTTGTAGAGAAGAATATTCTTTATAACTTTTCTACCTTATTTTTTTCCATATCTCCCACCGTGGTAGAGAGATTTGGAAAAATAACGGCGATTTGACACCGTCACTTTATTTTACGTAAGTCAAGCGTTCGAAAATGTCACGTGACATTCCTCGTCTAGAAATCTCTCTCTGGCATACACCATCTTGCTTGCAAAGAGAGGATCGGGCGAAGGAAGTCACGTGACTTATTTCCGAACAAAAAATGTACGCCGTGTTCCATACAGGCTATAGACACTTTTCCGAACGGCAAATGTACGCTACGTTCCTTCCAGGGTATAGTCATTCGTCACCAGTACAGGCAAAGAAAATAAACTTTGAGCAAACTACCAAGGCAAGACAGGTGATGATATTTAACCGAAAAATATAATGAAACTGTAGGAGAGATATTAAAATAATATTTTAAACAGGAAAAATGCAAGAAGAAAGAGTATGTTTGTCAAAGCTAAAGTCAGATATCAAATAATTTTGGCTGTTTGTTAAAATACGGTCAGAAATAATATTACGTGTTGGGTGCATAGATATTATCACAATAGTAGAGTCCTGATAGTCTCGCCCATAATTTTTTATTATTTATATTTTTATTATTTTTGTCCGAACTGTTTGCAAAAATCATACAACTACAAGCAAATCTAAAGTGGGCCGTAAAACACGTCAGTGCGATTTTTAACATTATTTTGCCACGAATTGTACAATTACAGTCTTTTCTAGAATCCACATTCATGAACACATTCCATTTTGTAATAGCGTAATCATTACATAACGAGACAAATGATAGCCATAGTAAAAATGTTGATGATGGATGCATGTAATTGTAATTACTTCCATTGCTACATGGTGAATCTATAGTGTTAAGCTAAGGTAAATGTATCAGTAGATACGCAATTCGCGTAATTTTCTTATTCCTTATGTGGCGGTGCCTTCCATTATCTGTTGTTTCAGTTTAATATTGGTTCTTCAACTACTAGGACTATACGACCGTTATGCTAACGAGAAAGGACAGGTAGCTCATTGATTAAGTGGTGAGCATCGGATCGGATGCCACCAAAACCTTTACTTTTTTATTTCTTTTTCTATCGCGATGCAAATGTCGCTTGTTTCATTTAATTTTTCTTATTAAATTATATTGGTTTTATTTTTTCAGTATTCTCTTTAGTAAATAACTAATTACAGTTTTCAATTTGACATCTAAATGTAATCTTCCTTGGAAAGTGAGCGCCCATAGCAAAAATAAACATTCTTGGAGGGTATTTTTCATCTGGCCTTGTAACGATTAGAACCTCCCATAAAAGTAATCTTCCTTGGAGCTTGATATTGGTATGACCTCCCATTAAAATAAAAATTATATAATTTAGGCTGTAAGTGTCTAGAACTGCACGATTTGAAGCGAATTAATATTTAAAATATTACCAGCAAGATGCCTAAAAGATAAAAAATAAATTGACTCCAGTGGGATTCCAATCCGCGCCCGTTGCGTTCAAAATTCGTCAGTCTATCCACTAACCCATTCTTTTGGGGGGGGGGGGGGGCGGGGGGGGTCTTCTTCCTGCCCTACAACCCGTCGTTGCGCTCGCCAATAATGTCTGATATATTGTCCTTTTTTTTTTTTCCTACGCTCGTTTGGTATGGTCCGGTGACAGTTGTGATAACCGACTTTAATGTTTGCATCACGATGCGCGAGAAAATTTTACAGTCATCGTTAAGTAAGGTTATGGGACGCAGGTTATTGACAGTCTTTCCTTCTGGCGTTTCAGGAACTAAAACAACTATTTTTCACAGAATTCCTGTAATTTGCCTCTTCTGGTATTCAGTAGTTCATTACATGCGAGCTTCAATTTACTAATTAGATTTTGTCCAAACGTTTGTGTAAAACTCAGCTGGTAATCCATCCGAACCGAGGGACTTGTACTTTGGGATTCTCCGTTCTGTGATGTTTAAGACAAGTCTTCTGCTTCGTCTGGGTTTAATTTCGCCGACATCCTTGCATCCTTCATCTACTGGTTTGGCAGCTAATAGTGTTGTAAAACGATTAAAAATTTCATCTCGTATGTCACGTTGTCGTTACAAAGTTCTCCTTCTGCAGTTTTTAAGTCCGTCAGGATTTTCCTATTTGTTTCCTTTTTTTTTTTTTTTTTATGATGTGGAACATCGACGTTGTTTCTTCTTGCGCGGTGTTTTACAAGCGCGTACTGACATTGCAGCCTTCTAGTTGTTTCCGCTATAAACTTGAAATTGTTACCTGGGTCCTTTTTATTTGTACATGATTTCCTATTACTGTTTCATCTTCCTTATACATTTCTCTGAGACACTGAAAATAAAATTCAATTCCGTTCTTCATCCAGGCACTCTTCTTGTGGGAGTAATACTTCATTGCTGTAACAAATGAGAGTTTTGCGCATTAAATCTACCATCTAATGTCTGAGTGTGTGACATTACAGATACGGGGGAAGCTGATTGTTTCCATGTGAAAGACGGGTTTTGCCGGGCTGTTTGGTTCCCCAGCCGGCCGGCTAACAATTTGGATCTAGTTAATGGGATACAGGTGGTCAGGGTTTTCCTAGTGTGCTCGGAAACCAGACTACAATACAGCCACACATATTATTCTTAAAAATCCATATAAAACCAGGGAATGATATACAGCAAATATAATTATATGAATGGATTCAGGAGACTTGGGAGAATCAAACATTGTAATTACAATTTAAATATCCCTTACAGATAAAAAGCCGACAAATTTCAGTACTATAATAATAATAATAATAATAAGACATATTTACAATTATTGATATGTAGTGTCTATCAGAAACAGTTTCAGAAGCAAATAGGCAGTATTGTACCACGCAACATATCTGAAAAGATGTACCACGTTATTTCCATATTCTATACATATATTAACTCTCTTGTTCTGCTTTTCGTTGAGGTAATAATACTCTTGTGTCAGAACATAGATTCCACCACAGCAACACAAATCATGAATCCAGCAAAGCGCATTTAACTTATATATGTATTTAATTATATTTAATATTTTTCTTAGTAACGTACGTTTTTTTATGTTGCAGCCTGCAACTTAAATATTTCCTGGTCGACTGAAAATAGTAGATATGCAGCAGATAATTTATATATAAACAATTATAAGTATTTTTGGACAATAACAGAATAAATTTGTATAAAAAGCCATGATAAATTAAATATTAATTGTGTAACTAAATTTCGATGGGGACAGTATATTTGAACAGTTAATGGCTATCTGAACAAAGAGAAACTGTCTCAACCTTATTTGTTAAATGTAAATAGCATTTGTAGGGAGGTGGTCAAAGCATTCAATTCTATGATATTCAAATGTATAAAATTTTGGAAGGGAAATTGTAGTTTAAAAATGAGGCGTTACGATGAGCGGAAGGATACAATTTTGGGAGCTGGGAGAGCACTCTTTTCGAACGCTTGGGAAGGTAGTCGTGACTTGGACGTGGTAGTGAAAGGTTGTGACGCTGGGCGGTCTGAAGTCGTATTACGAACTTGTGATTTGAAGAGATAGGCATGTGTGGACTTACGGGACTGTGAATGAAGAACTTGCACGGTAGTAGGACCGTGATAATACAACAATCGTGCACTCGTGTGATGACAAACTGTGTTTTATAACAAGTACTGTAATCGCGGATTAATTTGTTCGATGGACTTCACTAATTTACGAGTAATAATTTGGATCTCTTACTCTCGAGTGCTTGTGATACTTATTATGCCTCTCATGAACGATAGTTGGGGAAATATTCAGTTATCTACCGATGTATAAAGTAGGACCACCTCCGCATTTTTATGTCCAGAAGGAGAAATAAACTTTATTTATGAAGAATTACTTCGTGAGAGAACCACTTCTTTATCTTCGAATCCCTTTTAATGATTATTCAGAAGTTTTATTTATGTTTGTTTAAATATACTTTCACGTCATCATTGCAGATTGATAAGACTGGCTAAACTACAGATGAATTATTCATCTTGTTTTAATAGATTGGGGCATAGAAGCTGACATACCTTACTCACCCCTATGAACAGAGACAACGAGCCATAAACTTTTACTACCCTGAGTTATGTATTGCCCAATTCTTATTGGTGAGTATCGACAAGAATGTCGCAAGTGGTACATCGTGAACTATTTTTTTCACATTGCGCCCACGTATTTAGCAAACCTGCGTGGCATCCTGGATCTTTTAGGTGTGCTATACTTAGTTTCCACGGTCCTCTTGCTCTGTAAGATCCCCGTTTTTCTATGTTCACGGTGCAAATGTAGGCTGCGCGGTCGGAAATGATGCTCGGCCATATATCTATTGTAGAATGAGTTTTCGTAGGATGTTGCATAATTTCTGTCTATACGGCTACCAGAATGAATGGTAACGTAAGTGAAACCTGGCCTATCACCATATTTAAGCTCCTATGTGTCAATTAGATTTAATTGTTCAATGTTCTCGAGCTCTATGCATTTGTTGAAATTAGAGGTTTGATCTTTTGGGTGAATAATAAAATTGAAATCACCTACGAATATTAGTTGTTCTGGATGTATTATAAGAAGTGGCTCTATTTCTTCTTTAAAATACTTAGCCCTCTGCCGTTTTTTCCTGGTTTCGGAAGGAGCGTATACATTAATAACCCTTGTATTATAAATTGTACATGCTATGCCTCAGAATTGTAACCTCTGATTCGGTCTAGTCGAACGTCTGTGATGTCCTGTAAAATGGCAATTTGTATATCAGCTGCATACAGGAAATCTTGCAAATTTCTTAACTTAAATGTGCAGCTTATCTTGTTAATGTTCACAGTTGCAATATTGTATTCTTGCAAGACTACCACATTCGCAGGCGTACGTGTTGTCACACCTCCTCTTGATATTATTTGCTAATCATGACTTAAATGAAGCCTGGGTCGTCTTCTAGTGCGCCCGCACTCGAAGTCGTCTTTTGTTGTCAGTCGGAATTACGAGGCATGTTTTCTTCAGTAAGTTCCGTGTTGTTGTAGACACTAGTAGTTCGCTCGTATACCGCAACGAGCGCGTGCGTCGTGTACCGCCTTCCCTCGGGAACAACTGTGCTCATTGTAAACTCTGTAGCTAATCTGTACGGGTGTGTTCTGTGCTTTCAAAATGTTTCAGTGGTGTGGTTCCCTCACTGATACGTTTTTTGTTTTTCTTTTTTCAGCAAGGAACCAGTCTGCTGCAGAAATTCATCGTCAGATTTGCCAAGTGGACGGTGATACTGTTATGAGTGACAGCAAAGTGCGTAAGTGTGTACGAGAATTTAAAGATGGCCGTGACAACGTCCATGATCAGGACCGCTGGGATCGCCCTTATTCGAATACAGACGATTTGGTGGCTTCAGTTGAAGCGAGGATTCGTGAGAACAGGCGTTCCACCTCCACCGCAAACAACACCTCAGTGGCAACCGTTACAATGATGAAGACGACATGAAAACGGCAGTGAACTCTTCGTTTCGGAGCAGGCGGCAATATTTGATGAAGAGGGTATTTTGAAATTGGTTGAGAGGTACGATAAGTGTTTGAACAAACTTGGCAACTACGTCAAGAAATAGAGTGATGTATATACTTTCTGAAAATAAATTTACTTTTTCGAAATAACTTTTCGTTGTGTACTTATGTCCAAACGGAACTTACTTAGAAAACAAGCCTCGTATCATTCCGCAGCTTTGACAACCCCCTGTAGTGTATTCTTGCACCTCTTCCATTCCCCATCTCGTGTGTCATCAGGGATGTCATCAGACCACACTCGTGGGGCCTTGTTTCCCCATGTCTCTTCAACCAGTGCAGAGTTGGATTCCTGGTCCCTTGTAATTTTCTTTCTTTGTTCACCTAAAGTTGTTTTCCTTTGGTCTGCGGATTTCCGTGCACGGCTTTTTTATGTGAGGATGTCGGGATGGGGTTGCGATGCCTCCTCAGTACTTTCCGTATCTGGTAGACTTTTAAACGTAAAATTCGCTTCTTCGTGAGCTATACGGCGTTTATTTTTTATTTTATTTCTTTTCCTCTCTCTCTCTCTCTCTCTCTCTCTCTCTCTCTCTCTCTTGATGGAGATTTTTTTTTTAGTCTGGTGGTCATTAGTTTCCCGTCTTTCAGCTGTTTCTGATGTGGGTGTTCCCTCTGCATTGTTGTCGTTGTTACTTTGAGTCTCGACTATTTAATTACCTACTTCAGTACCCTGTGCGTTAGTATGAACTGTATCTTATACGTATTCATTACTTCGACCTGTTCGGATCGTTGTACACCTGCAGCGCAGTCTCTAGGTTTTGTTCTGGGGCCATGTAACCTAGCGCGGTGGCTACGTAGTTAATGGGTAACATTGACAAGGGGTCATTGTTTTCTCGTTCGTCGGTCGGTAGTTGCACCACGTTGCCCTGTAACCACAGACTGTAAAACTACATGTGTTTCAACATGTCATTCTTCACTTGTTTTGCACTTTATCACCGGGAAAATGTGTAGATTTGACCATTTTTTCCGCGATGTTGCTAATGACAGTGCTGTATTTCCTGAGCTTGTCGTTAATTTCGTCATCAGTTATTTCGAATGACAATTCAAATATTCGCACCGTTCTTAGGACTATTCCGGCTCGTACTACTGTGACGTTCCCGATAATGCCATTTAAATTTCCTCTAAACTTTTTGGCTTTTTTCAGCTTTGTCAACTTTAAGAAAATTGTACTGCTTACAATCGATAAGAGAATTCCTTCTTGTTCATCTATAGTTATCTTCATGACATCTCGAACAAATAACTCTACTTCAAAATACTTCGTTCTCGTATATTTCGGGTCAAAGCTCAGTCTAAGTGTGTCTTCTCGTCGTCCTTGGTCCATTATAGTTGTCTAAAGTTAATTTTCAAAGATAAACACCAACGCTGAAAGCGTGCACTCACCGAAACTCGTTGCGGCCACCAACAACGAGGACGTAAACAAGCCGTCCGCACAGCACAGCTGCCCGACGGTGTCACCCAATGAATCATATGTGAGAAGCGGTACTTGGTAGTAAATATAGCCACGTGGAATTCTTATACCTCAACCATTTCTACGTGCTCAGATAATGTTTTCCAAAATAAATGATACGTGGGTTTGCAACGTATCTAAACTATTGTATTGCTTCTGTCTGACGATGTAAACAGCAAACTGGATCAGCACAGTCCACTGAAGATGGCAACTCTCGCGCTTATGAGCTTGGGCATGCGCACTGCTTTGTTCTTGCACTTTAAATTACTCAGGCCGGATAATCTTCTTGTCCCTCGTGGTACAAGTTGTAGGTAACCTTCCGTTGCCTATATTTTACCCCTGACTTCAGGATTGGAAACAGTGCATTCCAGTCAACATTGTCGAAAAGTAGGTATGCCTTTCCTTAATCTAAGGAAGTCGCAAGTTGAATACTGCTCCAGTGTTTCTACATTCCCCTAAAACAAAACTTCGCCTACGTCGGATTCTACCAGTTTATCTATTCCTCTGTAATGTGTATAAATATTCTGAAAACATGACTTATTAAACTGATGGTTCTCTGCGACTCTTTTCTTTGAAACAGGGATTATTACATTTTTTCTTAAAGTCTGAGGGTATTTCACTTGACTCATACAATTTACACACTAGATGAAATAGATTTGTCATGGCTGACTCTTCCAGAGACTTCAACGGATCTTAGGGAATGTCTTCTACTCCAGTGGCCTCGTTTCGTCTTAGGTCTTTCAGTGCTCTGTCAAATTCATCTCTCAGTATGGTAACTCGTACTTCATCTTCCCTGTAAGTCGAGAATTTGTCTGACGGAGTACGTGCAAGGGTTATTCCTGTAGGTGCGATATCCACCGTGTTCCAGCTGGCTTATTATTAGTGCAATGTGCCTCAGGTAGCGAAGCAGAGAGGACGGCCGCGGTGGAGTAACCGAGCTGTCTAACGCGCCTCGCTGCGGTGCGCGCGGTTGCTCGCCGTCGGAGGTTCGAGTCCTCCCTATGGTGTGTGCGCGCGCGCGCGCGTGTGTGTGTGTGTTGTCAAATGTTCAAATGTTTGTTAAGCTTATGGGACTTAACTACGGGGTCATCAGTCCCTAAACTTACAAACTACTTAAGAACTACTTACGAATTAGGACGGCACAAATATCCATGCCCAAGGGGGGATTCGAACCCCCGACCTTAGTGGCCGTACTGACCGTGACTGGAGCGCCTCAGTCACCTCGGCCACCGCGGCCGGCTGTGTGTTGTCCTTAGGTTAGTTTACCTAGGTTTAAGTAGTTTGTAAGCTACGGACTGATGACCACGCAGTTTGGTCCGATAGATTTACAAACAAATTTTTTCCCAGTGAGGACGGTCCTTTTTACGTCCCACCGCAGCGTGCGCTTGGCAGTGTTTACGTGGTTACGCAGCCTTCGCGTGAGATTGTTTCGATGTACATGACGAATTTATACCGGAAATCGACACTGAAATTGACACCCAAAAACACGAGAAGTGGAAAGATTGCACCTAAAAGATATAATGATCCCATGTGCCGATCTTATTGGAATCCACCTCCCCATTGCAAGCAGCGTGGGAACACCGACTTAAATTTCGACACCGCGATGGTATCATTGGTTCAGTGAGTGTGGACGTTTGTGGTCTGGGTCTCCGGACGATCCGCATATTCAAACTCCCGTTCGAATTGCCGACAGAAGATGTCGAGGCTGCGCTCAGCCCATATGGATCGGTCCTCAACTATTTTGGACAGGTGGGCATAATGCAACACTTACCCAGTACTGCAGGTGCGTATTGAACTCACTAAACATGTTCCAATATACCTTAACATTTCAGGATATAAAGGTATTGTTATCTATGACGGACAACCAAAAATCTGACACTTCCTGACAGATTAAAATTGTGTGCCGGAACCGGGATTCGAGCTTCCGACCTTTGTCTTTCGCGGGCAAGCGCTCTACCGTCATAGCCATCCCGGCACGCTTCGTGATTCGTCCTCAAAACTTTGCTTCTGCCAGTACCTCGCCTCCTACATTCCAAACTTCATAGTTCTCCTGAGAACCACTCTTATACAGCGTGTTAAAAAAAGGTATGGTCAAACTTTCAGGAAACATTCCTCACACACAAATAAAGAAAATATGTTATGTGTACATGTGTCCGGAAACGCTTAATTTCCATGTTAGAGCTCATTTTATTACTTCTTTTCAACTCACATCAATCATGGAATGGAAACACACAGCAACAGAACGTACCAGAGTGACTTCAAACACTTTGTTACAGGAAATGTTCAGAATGTCCTACGTTAACATGCATCCACCCTCCGTTGCATGGATTTCCTGCTGCGCTGATGCAGCCTTGGATAATGGCGTCATGTATCACAGCCGTCTACAATACGAGCACGAAGAGTCTGTACATTTGGTACCGGGGTTGCGTAGACAAGAGCTTTCAAATGCACCCATAAATGAAAGTCAAGAAGGTTGAGGTCAGGAGAGCGTGGAGGCCATGGAATTGGTCCGCGTCTACCAATCCATCGGTCACCGAATCTGTTGTTGAGAAGCGTACGAACACGTAGACTGAAATGTTCAGGAGCTCCATCGTGCATGAACCACATGTTATGTCGTACTTGTAAAGGCACATGTTCTAGCAGCACAGGTAGAGTATCCAGTATGAAATCATGATAACGTGCTCCAGTGAGCGTAGGTGAGGCCCAATCAAGACATCACCAACAATTCCTGCCCAAACGTTCACAGAAAATCTGTGTTGATGAAGTTATTGCACAATTGCGTGCGGATTCTCGTCAGCCCACACATATTGATTGTGAAAATTTACAATTTGATCATGTTGGATTGAAGCCTCATCCGTAGTACTGTAGAGCAATGAGTCGCATGTCAACACAAGCACTGAAGTCAAGATTACCTTCCTTCAATTGGGCCAAATGGCAGTGAATCGAGGAAGTGCAGTACATACTATCGAAACATTTGGGAATTTTGACAATTGTCTGCACGAATTATTTCAATTGACATTTAAAGAGAAAAATGAGCTCTGACACGGAAATTAAGCGTTTCCGGACACATGTCAACAAAACATATTTTCTTTCTTTGTGTGTGAGGAATGTTTCCTGAAAGTTTTGTCGTACCTTTTTGTAACACCCTGTATATAGTGGAGACATGGTTTAAAGTTGTGAGGACGGACCGTGAAGCGTGCCTGCCCACGAAAGGCAAAGTTCCCAGGCTCGAATCCGGGTTCAGGCACACAATTTTAATCTGCCGAGAAGTTTCATATCAGCGCACACTTTGCAGCACAGTGAAAATTTCATTCAGCCAAAGACGTGCTCGGGTTGCGGCAAAGAAGGCCATATTCACTCAGTGTTTACAAAGAATTGTGCAGCTCCAGTCTACGGATCTACTGCCTCTTACCATGGCCATAACCCTGCCTCTTACATATGTAGCGGCATACGGAATGGACGCCGTACAGATCCACGAGGCTGAACAAACGCAGGATGTTTCACAAATGACGGGAAGAGGAGGATCGACTGACAACCAACACCGCTGCGCCAGTGCGACAAAACGTTCAAGACGTATGACAAAATGGATCAGATGGTAGTGTCTTTTTACCTGGCGGGCGACTCAATTCCGTCGTCTGACATGGAAACGCATTCACAGAAACAGCTGTCCTTAAAGAGGCACACGAAGCGAAAGAAGGATTCATCAAAGATAACGAGATGTTTTCCATCTTACTGAGTCAGTGACGAAGTCATAAAGGACGGATTTTGATATATATTTTACCACAGAGTTAAATAATTCTACGCGCATACAGAACGTAAAGTGAATGAGTTACGATCAACACGACGAACTGTACCTCGAGTCCAGCGAAATATCCCTGCAAACGCAAGGGAAGGCCATGGGAGACCCAAGCACTCATCCGATGGAATGGAGAGTAGATCTCGCCCCTCATTGTTCGGTCGATGATGCGGCGACAACTGCCGTCTCGGCTGCACATGTTCAGCGCGGCAAAAGGATGGCTTCACGTGGTCGTTCTTCTGCTACAACTACATTTCTTCTCTACGTCGTAATTAACGTCCCACTACTGGTAGACCTGCCGCAAGCTTACAGAATATTGTCTGCATTAATCTTAACATGATCTCAATCTTCAACTAGTACGTGATATGCTCAGGACGGCTGACGTGGATGTTATTAACGTGTACGCGCCTTCTGGGACAGATAATAGGCGGAAACGGTCAGTTTTATGCAGACGAAATTGCTCCTCTCTCTTTTTGGGGCGCTATAATAACTTCATTATACTCGGAGACAACAGAGTATTCTCCCCAAAAGCTCAACAAGTCGACTACACCCCTAGCCACGAATTGCGTCTATTAGAACAACACATTCGTGTTTCTGATAGCTAAAAGATGTTACACGGTGACTACCCTCATTTCACGTATGTGGCTTATCCAGAAGACTAGGCCGCATCTACGTCTTCTCTGACCGTGTGACAGCGATTGTAAAAGCGGAGACCTGTCCCACAGCTCTCTTTGACCATCATGCAATCTGCACGGTCCACCTCCGCAGATAAATAGAATGAAGAAGTCGCTGACCAGGGAAACTACGTGTGGCACTCCTGGACCGAAGTTCGATTACTGACGTATCCGTCAACGACAATGGTGGCTCCAGTGCGTCAAACCGGCCTTAAGACGCATGCTAAATATGGCAGGGAAATATCGCTCTGGCACCGACAAATAACGAACTTCAACTACACACTTATTCAAGAAATTTCGGTGCTCCCAGCGTCCCCAGATCGTCGCCAAAGCACAGATTCTCATCCTCACATGGCCTTGAAGGTGTCGTGGTTCGAATGAGATACCAAGATAGGATTGTTATAGAAACACCATTTATGCATCGCATCATCTCTAAACAACGACAAAAACTGATACAAGCACTAGACCTCCCAGATGGTTCTAGAGTCGCGACACAGGCGACCACAGGTGGTGCTATCATGAAACACTAACTATATTAGGTCGTGCACCATGATGGAGAGGCCTTAGTAGAAGTTGTCCATACCATCATCAATTCTATTGATGCTGTGGCATGAGCATAACTTTCAGAAGATATCATGATGTTGCGGATGCCCTTCCCATAGGAGCAGTTAATATGTCCCCAGGATCTGACTATTTTCCACATGGAATTCTATAGGACTTAGAGATCTCATTGCCTCACTATGGAAAGACATGTACAACTAAATGCTATCATTAGCTGTTCCCATTGGTATGGTCTACTGGTAGGGAGGGAGCAGTTACGGGAGGTGTAGCCCATTTGTAATGAGTGTAAGTATCGTTGTCATACACATTTTACTAACATTAAATTATAATTCAATCCAATCAAGGTGCTATACATACAAGTTGCCATAAGGGCCAAAAACATTTGATTCACAATGGCTTAGCAAACAATTAACCGTAAAATTAAATTCAATCAACTGTAATCCAAATAACGAGAAGAAACAAGCAAGTCTCTCTTAAACATAGGGCAACAGTTGTCCTTAAACGTTTTTAAAATTTTCAGTTACTTTTCTAATAATTTTAAGTAAAATTTTTAAAAGAAATACAAAAGTTTAAAAACTAAGCAAAATCAGAGCCAACTGCTCCACTGATAATTCTTAAGACTAAAGCAATTAACAGTAAAAATTTTCAAAACCTGAAAACAGTTGTAGCTAGTTACAAATAAAAAATACAATTTGTACATTCAGAACTTTAAATGCAACGCGTCGCTATGAGACACAACAGGCGACTACCGGGCAACAGGCTTATCTAACAGGCGTTAACGTTTAGTTTGCCAAGAAGGAACACTGTATATTAAGTTAGGCAGATCTTTAAGGCAAAGTTCGATTTTGGAATACACAACCTTAAGTAACTGGCAGGAGCAATCAATAACTATCACCGTGAGGCACTACTGTCATCATGTCGAGCAAGGAGCAAGGATTGCTTTACGTATTTCAGGTGTGTAATACGGCGTAAGGCTTAAAAGCACACTCAAACAGCTAACCATGGCTGGCTACGATATAACATCGTGCTCCCTTTGGAAGATAATACCATCGGTTAGTTATTTAGTAATGATAGGCTTTTAACAATACACAAGTGAAGCCACAATACAATAAATTTATCAATTAGCAGAGAAATTTACTTAACTGTAGCAATGACTGTGATTCAACACACATGTACACAGACTTGTAAATTATTAACAAAACACTCTGAGGACAATTATTAAAACATAAACAAATTTCGAAAAACTTACGGGTATGCTGCCAGGTATCAAAAACGACGACGGCCGATATTTCGGCAGGAGACCACCCTGCCATTTTCAAGGCGAAACTGCAGTGAGGAAGCAATGTGCAACGATCTTTAAAACCTCGGTGTCCAATGAGTAAACAGGAAAGACTACACACACCGAGCAAGCAAGCATACAGCGCCGACACGAACAAAGATGAAATCGGTCAGAATATAGATAACATGTGCAACGGGCTAGTGATGACAGCACAGAGTCGGCACCCACGTCAGTGGCCTTTCTGCCATACGTTGGCAGCACTTCCAACAACATTGGCCGCATTTTGCGTAAAAACAATGTGAAATGTGTGTTTCATCCACCTTCTAAAATTGGGATCCGTTAAGGATGATCTCGGTTTGCGCAAGGCAGGTGTCTACCGTATCCCATGTAGCTGTGGCGTGTCAAACTATTAACGACTGCTGAGGGCCGTTGTATTGAGCATAAACGCCACATATTTACAACAGCCAAACAAATCTGCTGTGGCCGAACACTGTCTTGACACAGGTCACCCTATGGAATACAACAAAACGGAGATTCTGGCATGCACTTCCAACAACTGGGTCTGTGTTATCAAGCAAGTGATAGAAATAAAAATAGCTGACAACCTTATGAATAGAGATGGAGGGTTCTGCTTAAATTCCGTTTGGGATCCTGCTCTCACATGTCATAAAAAACAGAGCGACAAAACTAATCTGACCTCATCCGTCGAGAAATGATGTTTATTATCGATATCCTGACCGGTTTCATCTTTGGTCGTGTCGGTGCTGTGTGCTTGCTTGCTCGGTGTGTGTTGTCTTTCCTGTTTACTTATTGAAAACCGAGGTTTTAAAGATCTTTGCACATTGCTTCCTCACTGCAGTTTCGCCTTGAAAATGGCAGGGTGGTCTCCTACCGAAATATCGGCCGTCGTCGTTTCTGATACCTGGCAGCATACCCTTAAGTTTTTCGAAGTTGTTATTCGCCAGGAGAAATTAAGAAATCACATAAACAAATTTAATTTTCAGTCCGAGCCTCAGAATCTCAGTAGCGGCAAGCTGACCAGGAAGAGCTTCACAACAGTGCTTAGGCAGACAAGTGCAGGCCATCTCGCTCAAAATTTAAATAGCAACAAACCGCATCGGCCCAAGCGCTGCCACTACCTTGCCAGGATCGGGCTTCCTCCTTCCGGCACCATACGTCATCTCCCTCAGACCCGCCTCACGCGCCCTCTATCCTAGTTGCACAGCAAGGACGCCCTCTAGGGCGGGAAGGAACACAGCACTGGGGAGGGGGCGGGAAAACAAACCACGCAAGCCGACACGGCTCACCCATACCATCAGCTTTCATGGGACGTGTGATCATTCCTGTACGCAAACCATCTGCTCTTATCCGAACTGAACATTATCGCTCTATCACCCTCCTCAACCGTGATTTCCAGACCCTTACCAGACTTCTGGCGTTGCGGCTTAAGCGTATAATGCGGCGCGTTATTTCATGTGGACGTATATCTTCGGGAGGATACAGCAATATATGGACGACAAGCAGTTGAAAGTAAGCAGCCATAGGCTGAAGTTCATTATTTGTGGTTTTTTAGCTTTATTTTTGTAAATCTGAACGTCTATCTGCCTTATTGCTTTATTTTGTATGTGAAAGTCATCCATGATCGATAATCTCAGTCCATGTTTGTAACTAATGCACATTATAATGTCTTTGCAACTGCGATGTAGCATCTGTGCACAGCAGCTTCTTTGACTGTTGAGGCGAGTAGTAGAGAGTGAGATGTTGACCAGACTGTGGGCTAGGCTATCTGACAGACGTATGGCAACTGTGTTGTGTACTAAGATTCAACTGGTCAGCAATGATTGTATTGAGTTTGATTTATTTCACTCTACATTTATGAATACAAACGTATTATATTTGACAGTGGATTATATGTCAAGACGCAGAGAATATTTGTATGGAACGGAATTGTATAAAACCATTGTACTATATTGAAGACTCAACGAAGGTATGTTTCTTTAATTCAATAAATAACTTAATGATTACTAATTTTTCTTATTTCAGCTCAACCTCGTCCCTCATTTTCCTGATTGTGGCATTTTTTATTTTGTTCTATGGTACATGTTGAGTTTCATTTTTCTTTTTTTTTTTTTTTTTTTTTTTGTTTGTTTTGTTTTCGAGAAAAACTATTTCTTTTAAATGTAAATGTTCACGTACCAGTAAAGTAATTAGTCCTTACATGTCACTGAATCTGACTCTCAGAAATTATGTTCACAGAAGTACATATTGTTTTACTTACAGGGCCTAATTTTCTTTGTTAAATCCGTTGCGTACAAATGATCAGAGAAACTCCTTGATTTAAACAGAAAGACTTAATAAGATTATGAAACTTTCACTTAACAAAATTCCATCAAGCTTTCACTTTCACTTAATAAACTTACAACAAGAAGCTTTCACCGTGACAAATGTTGTTTAAATGTCTGTACAGTCTATGGGACTTAACTACGGGGTCATCAGTCCCTAAACTTAAAAACTACTTATGAACTAACTAAGGACGGCACAAATATCCATGCCCGAGGGGGGATTCGAACCCCCGACCGCAGTGGCCGTGCAGACCGTGACTGGAGCGCCTCAGTCCCCTCGGCCACCGCGGCCGGCTCACGTGACAATTGCTGCATGGTGCCCTGGTCCATGTAGATTTCGATCACGCATTTGATAAAGTGAGTGAGTCGTTCTTTAAAGCTGTAATGGATTACATGGTCTTCCCTGCTGTGCTCATGCGTCCTTTGCATGATGCCAATTCCACGGTGCTTGTTAAAGCAAGAGTGGAATGCCAAATCCGTATTTTACGTTCAGTGCTAACAGGCACTTAATTTATTAGTTTATTATTTATATTAATAATGAATGTATGTGATGTGATGCCGGCCACGGTGGCCGAGGGGATTGAGGCGCTTCAGTCACGGTCTGCGCGGCCACTACGCTCGGGGGTTCGAATCCCCCCTCGGGCATGGATATTTGTGCCGTCCTTAGTCTTAGCTAGTTCATAAGTAGTTTGTAAGCATAGGGACTGATGACCCCGTAATTTCTACAAACATTTGAACATTTTTTTGTGATGTGATTTCAGAAAATCTAATTCGTATATAGTAATATAATATGATGGTAGTGAATATTATTTTACGAAATATTGTGATTCTTAGTTTTCAATAAGTGAATAATAATACATTCTGGTAAGAAACCTAATATTGGAAAAAGTCTCTCTTAACCATTCTTTATGCAAAAACAAATAAACCACTTTCATGCAGGTTGAAACAACGTCTCTTACGGCTCAAATTCAAATGTTCAAATGTTTGTAAATTTATCGGACCAAACTGCGTGGTCATCAGTTCGTAGATTAAAAACTACTTAAACTAAGGTAAACTAACCTAAGGACACCATACACACACACACACACCCACGCCCAAGGGAGGCGCGAGCAACCGCGCGCTCCGTAGCGAGGCGCCTTAGAGCGTTCGGCTACTCCTCCGCGGCTCTTAGGGTTCACATTGGGGGCCACTCCCTTTAAATGCCAAGCATACGCGGATGATCTTGTTTACATTGCCCCTTCAAGAGAGGAGATCTGCACGGCATTAACATGAAATGGACGATATGGAAATCCAGCAGGTAGCAACATGCAGTTAGTACCATGGAACTAGACGGATGGCTGTCTGAGGAATCTGAGACCCCATTGAAAATGACAAATACATTACGGTGTTTGGGCGTCAGCTTCACAAATAAATAAATAAAAGAATAAACAAATAAAAAAATTATATAAATAAAAAATAATAATAAAAAACGTCCGTAGTACCTCGGTGCTTTATTATAACTGCCTTCTCCGCACTGTTATCTGAGGCCACCTCCTCAAAGCATTGGATATGGTCCAAAAGGTTTCCTTCATTGATATCCTTATCGTATCCCGAATACATTTTGCGTAGTCCTAGTGATGGCACGACGAATACAAGCGACCTTTGTGTACTTTGTGAATCATGGACTTCAAGGTGCGTTAGGAAACCATCACCCTTCCCCCTTGAAAAGGAGGGCTTGGGTCTTACCAACATTCACGTGTGAGCATTGGCCCTTTATATCAAGACCATGCTGTAGATGTGGACTCTTTATCAGCACAGTTTCACTAGTCTCGTAAATGAAGAACTAGGCCCTCCGACCTGCAATGTCACCTGTTGTACCAGTGTATCCAGAAGTTTTTGTCTGTACCAGGACGCCAACAAGGCAACAGGAAGTGATGTGTACAACCTGATGATGAAAAATCATCGGAAAAGGATTGAGAGACGACAACCAGGAGTAGTATGGCGTGCTGTATGGCGTGCGATGCACCAAAAACTGTTTACAATGGGATACTGGTACGTCATGGTTAACGAAAAATATCCGACAGTGGGTAGACTGCATAACATTCTACTGTCCGAATATCGTATGTTCATACGATATCATGTTACTGACACCGATGAAGATGACCTGGAATACAGAACTTCAGCAGTGGCATCTAATTCGGGAGAGGCTTGCCATTATCTCCGAGTGCCACTACACTTGATCGAGCCTAAAGTACTCCTTCACCCAGACGAGACATACAAACCAAAGATACATGCAATAAACTGGATTAAAGGGCAACCGTATGTTACCTCTTCCGTGACGGTCTCAAAGATGTCCTTGACTTTTGGAACTTCCTACGGAAAAGACACGATGAACTGCAGTACATTTCCCGATATCGTCAGAATTTTGCTGATTACTTGGGTACTACTCTTCCCCCCCCCCATCTCCCACATAGCCAGGCTGTTTAGGGTTTTCATGATCACTGATTCACGATTAGAATATGGATCAAAAAATCATACGAGAATATTTAATCGGGTCCCTGGAGAGTTAAGACTAGAAAAACTTTTTTTCTGATACTTTGTATAGTCACCACCCATTATAACACCGGATGAGTTCTTCCAGTTTGGTTCTGTTATGTTTCCTCATTTATTGTTTATATTCTCTGAATAGCTGTCATGAATTAATTTAGTTGTATTCTAAATTTATTTGGACCTAAATTATGATCATGGAAAAGTGATAAAGGTGATCAAAAGAAATAAAAATAAAATAAAATAAAATAAAAAGACAGAATTGAAAATAACAAAAAATTGCACACAAAAAGAGAAAAAGTGGATATAGTAACTAAAAAACCTGCCAAATAAGCAGATGACCTTGGTTTGACCTGTGGCCTTGGCACAAGTTTTCAATTGCTGCAACGAATTCAACTTATTGTCCAAAACAAGCTTCTAAAACTTGGCTGACAACGTTTATTGTATTAGATATTAGCTGCAAAGAATCAAGGTGTCTGTTCTTTCGGACATGTCTGGAAGTAAACATCACATATATAGAGGTATTATTTCAGCATCAGACACGATAGACATAGCAGCTGTTCTTGCAAGCACTTTGTGCCAACGCCTAGTTATGTTGACAAGTATTGTCAGCTTTGTTGTAAATTTTGTCAACGATATCCATTTATTTTATCAACGGACGAATCGAGGAAATTCCCTACCTTTTATCTCACGTTAGCATTTTTTAAATCATTTATCACCTGTTTAAAATCGTTCTTAATGCGTAATAAATTTTTTTTACTCTGTTGCATTCTTTGTTTTGAGTGGATAGAATTGACTGGACGATATTTACAACTGGAGGAAACAGCTTGATTAATTTAATTATACGAGGAGTGTTTTTTTCATAAGTACCGTTTTGCCACACCGCGGCCGCAGTGTGGCGTACTGCGGATGCGAACTGGGGACCTACAAGCCGGCCGCGGAGGCCGAGCGGTCTGCGGCGTGCCAGTCACTGTCTGCACGGCCGCTGCGGTTGGGGGTTCGAATCCCCCCTCGGGCATGGATGTTTGTGCCGTGATTAGTGTAAGGTAGTTCATAAGTAGCGGAGTGTACGTTGATATGAAACATCCTGGCAGATTAAAATTGTGTGCCGGAACCGGGACTCGAACCTGGGACCTTTGCCTTTCGTGGGCAAGCGCTCTACCGACTGAGCTATCCCGCGAGATACTGGCGGAAGTAAAGTTGTGAGGCGGCATCGTGAGTCGTTTCGGGCTAGTTCAGTCGGTAGAGCGCTTGCCCACGAAAGGCAAAGGTCCCAGGTTCGAGTCCCGGTTCCGGCACACAATTTTAATCTGCCAGGATGTTTCATATCAACGTACACTCCGCTACTTGTGAACTACCTTACACTAATGACGGCACAAACATCCATGTAGGGAATTTCCTCGATTCGTCCGTTGATAAAATAAATGGATATCGTTGACAAAATTTAAAACAAAGCGCTTGCCCGCGAAAGGCAAAGGTCCCAGGTTCGAGTTCCGGTTCCGGCACACCATTTTAATCTGCCAGGAAGTTTCAGTTCATAAGTAGTTTGTATGTTTAGGGACTGATGACCCCGTAGTTAAGTCTCATAGCCGGCCGCGGTGGCCGAGGTGACTAAGGCGCTCCAGTCACGGTCAGCACGGCCACTACGGTCGGGGGTTCGAATCCCCCCTCGGGCATGGATATTTGTGCCGTCCCAGTTCGTAGGTAGTTCATAAGTAGTTTGTAAGTTTAGTGACTGCTGACCCCGTAGTTAAGTCCCATAAGCTTAACAAACATTTGAACATTTTTTAAGTCCCATAGACTCTACAAACATTTGAACATTTGGTACCTACATCTGTTGTCTACGCACTGACGCCATTACAGTCTGAATCTTCCTTGTTTACGTTGAGTACTGTTTTAAGATGCCTCAGATAACCTTGAATCCCGCCGACTGTGAAGTATCGGCTGTTATAAGATTTCTTAGTGTCAAAGGCCTAAAAGCGATCGATATTCATCGTGAGATCTGTGCAGTTTACGGAGAAAACTTTATGAGTGATGGAATGGTATGAAAGTGGGTGAGAGCATTTGAAGATCGCTGCACAAATGTGCATGATGAACAACGGAGTGGGCGTCCAAACGAAAGTTTGGTGCATGAAGTGGACAATAAGGTGAGAGAAAACAGAAGCTCCTTGCGGGATGACTTTCCTGGGCGGTCAGCGACTTCAAGACGATTACGTAGTCAAAACAGTTGTGATGCAGTGGTTAACAAGCCAGACGGCAGACTTCTATGAGGAGAGTATTCAAAATCTGGTACAGCGTTATGACAAATGCCTCAGTATTGACGGAAATTATGTAGAAAGGTAGATGAAGGTACAGGCTTTCACGTAAAAATACATTTAGTGAGATAGCTTAGCACGTCTTTTTTAATTTGAAAACGGCACTTATTTAAAAAATACGCCTCGTATAAGAGAGATTCATTGGTGAGGTGCCGCATAACACGACCATTCACGCCCAAGACTTCCGTTGGGCACACGTCACGCGTTGTTTTGAGCAAGTTTTCTCGTGCCGTCTTAAATTGCAGGATAGGAAATACACGATAAGTAGCCCCAGCTGAGTATTCGCGTAGTTACCACTGTACACCGTGCGTGCCACGCCGCATTTACGACTGTTCGCTGTAAAACTTTATAGATGTCTGCTACCGTCTTTAATTTCCTCTTGTACGTCATATTACCCCACTGCAATGAGCCATTTACATGTGCTGTTAGTAATGTGAATGGATCAATTACGCTCCATCTAGTTTACCAATTCCAAGCAAGCGGCACTACTGTTCCTATTAGTAGTTTTTCTTGTGACAGACGCTAGACGCTTATTCTAGACTATAAAACACGATTTTCGATTCCAGAACGTTCTGTTGCAGTTGACCTATCTGCCGGCTTACAGGAGCAACAAAACCTTTACAATACTTCCCGTAATTACCGACCACATTAAAAATTTTAAATGCTTCATAATGTGCTCATTAAGAGGTAAATTCTTGTGTTGTTTTTTTAACATGGCAAGGTAAGTAATTAGGAACTGATGGAAATAAAAAATTCCATCTTCGCTCATCCATTACTTGAAAATAATAATAGTGACTTCCAACATGCTTCACATATAATTTCAAATCTTTGCGAAATTTCTACCTCACGGAGGCCCCTTACAAAATGATGAACGTTGAAGGGTGGCAGCATTGTATTGTCACTCTTTGACCAAAGAGGTTGCATTGAGAAGGCATTGAGTAGCGAGAGATACAGAGAGAGAGAGTGAGTGTGTGGAAGTGGACGGACGAAGTTAGGTGCTGGTTAAGAGCTATAGTCTGCGACAGTATTGTTGTAAGCCGTTAGGATTCTTAATGATTCTGATTTTGATTTTGGTATTTTTTGTAAAGATAATGTTGGTAAGGTAACGATGATTATAATAATAATCATTTCTTATAACTTTGATTTAATTCAAATCAGTTTTATGTCCCCCTTTTTGCCTAAACTGAGAGATATTGTTCCCAAATTATTTTAGGCTGCAACTTTTAAACGGATGGATAGACACAAGTTTAGATTTGATTTATATTTCATCATTAATGTGCTGCAAGAAGATGCTGTCTACAGATAAGAGGTGACTGAATTTAAATTCATTTCGCACATACTTAGTAGCCCGATTTGTTATGCTCTAACATTTTTTTGGATACAAGAATCGTAGACAACTAGTTTATCAGGTAGCTACCAATATTTCTTGACAATCGTGGAAAGTACTCAACATACCAAATTAATTACATCACTTGCTTATTGTTCAATTTTGTTACATCATTCACATTCAGTCGCAGAAGTCGTAACCAACCTGCTTATCCAGTACCTGCCGGTATTACTTGTCTATTGTGTACCGTGCCTTTTCATACAGATATTAATTACACCACTTGCCGACAACACAATAATTGGTTTGTTAATGAAGTTAGATCAGAAGGTGTCGGGACTCACTATTTCTTGTTAAGCTCGCAACCGAATCCATACTTAGTCACTTTTGGCATCTAATAAAGAGCGCTTGCCCACGAAAGGCAAAGGTCCCAGGTTCGAGTCCCGGTTCCGGCACACAATTTTAATCTGCCAGGATGTTTCATATCAACGTACACTCCGCTACTTGTGAACTACCTTACACTAATGACGGCACAAACATCCATGTAGGGAATTTCCTCGATTCGTCCGTTGATAAAATAAATGGATATCGTTGACAAAATTTAAAACAAAGCGCTTGCCCGCGAAAGGCAAAGGTCCCAGGTTCGAGTTCCGGTTCCGGCACACCATTTTAATCTGCCAGGAAGTTTCAGTTCATAAGTAGTTTGTATGTTTAGGGACTGATGACCCCGTAGTTAAGTCTCATAGCCGGCCGCGGTGGCCGAGGTGACTAAGGCGCTCCAGTCACGGTCAGCACGGCCACTACGGTCGGGGGTTCGAATCCCCCCTCGGGCATGGATATTTGTGCCGTCCCAGTTCGTAGGTAGTTCATAAGTAGTTTGTAAGTTTAGTGACTGCTGACCCCGTAGTTAAGTCCCATAAGCTTAACAAACATTTGAACATTTTTTAAGTCCCATAGACTCTACAAACATTTGAACATTTGGTACCTACATCTGTTGTCTACGCACTGACGCCATTACAGTCTGAATCTTCCTTGTTTACGTTGAGTACTGTTTTAAGATGCCTCAGATAACCTTGAATCCCGCCGACTGTGAAGTATCGGCTGTTATAAGATTTCTTAGTGTCAAAGGCCTAAAAGCGATCGATATTCATCGTGAGATCTGTGCAGTTTACGGAGAAAACTTTATGAGTGATGGAATGGTATGAAAGTGGGTGAGAGCATTTGAAGATCGCTGCACAAATGTGCATGATGAACAACGGAGTGGGCGTCCAAACGAAAGTTTGGTGCATGAAGTGGACAATAAGGTGAGAGAAAACAGAAGCTCCTTGCGGGATGACTTTCCTGGGCGGTCAGCGACTTCAAGACGATTACGTAGTCAAAACAGTTGTGATGCAGTGGTTAACAAGCCAGACGGCAGACTTCTATGAGGAGAGTATTCAAAATCTGGTACAGCGTTATGACAAATGCCTCAGTATTGACGGAAATTATGTAGAAAGGTAGATGAAGGTACAGGCTTTCACGTAAAAATACATTTAGTGAGATAGCTTAGCACGTCTTTTTTAATTTGAAAACGGTACTTATTTAAAAAATACGCCTCGTATAAGAGAGATTCATTGGTGAGGTGCCGCATAACACGACCATTCACGCCCAAGACTTCCGTTGGGCACACGTCACGCGTTGTTTTGAGCAAGTTTTCTCGTGCCGTCTTAAATTGCAGGATAGGAAATACACGATAAGTAGCCCCAGCTGAGTATTCGCGTAGTTACCACTGTACACCGTGCGTGCCACGCCGCATTTACGACTGTTCGCTGTAAAACTTTATAGATGTCTGCTACCGTCTTTAATTTCCTCTTGTACGTCATATTACCCCACTGCAATGAGCCATTTACATGTGCTGTTAGTAATGTGAATGGATCAATTACGCTCCATCTAGTTTACCAATTCCAAGCAAGCGGCACTACTGTTCCTATTAGTAGTTTTTCTTGTGACAGACGCTAGACGCTTATTCTAGACTATAAAACACGATTTTCGATTCCAGAACGTTCTGTTGCAGTTGACCTATCTGCCGGCTTACAGGAGCAACAAAACCTTTACAATACTTCCCGTAATTACCGACCACATTAAAAATTTTAAATGCTTCATAATGTGCTCATTAAGAGGTAAATTCTTGTGTTGTTTTTTTAACATGGCAAGGTAAGTAATTAGGAACTGATGGAAATAAAAAATTCCATCTTCGCTCATCCATTACTTGAAAATAATAATAGTGACTTCCAACATGCTTCACATATAATTTCAAATCTTTGCGAAATTTCTACCTCACGGAGGCCCCTTACAAAATGATGAACGTTGAAGGGTGGCAGCATTGTATTGTCACTCTTTGACCAAAGAGGTTGCATTGAGAAGGCATTGAGTAGCGAGAGATACAGAGAGAGAGAGTGAGTGTGTGGAAGTGGACGGACGAAGTTAGGTGCTGGTTAAGAGCTATAGTCTGCGACAGTATTGTTGTAAGCCGTTAGGATTCTTAATGATTCTGATTTTGATTTTGGTATTTTTTGTAAAGATAATGTTGGTAAGGTAACGATGATTATAATAATAATCATTTCTTATAACTTTGATTTAATTCAAATCAGTTTTATGTCCCCCTTTTTGCCTAAACTGAGAGATATTGTTCCCAAATTATTTTAGGCTGCAACTTTTAAACGGATGGATAGACACAAGTTTAGATTTGATTTATATTTCATCATTAATGTGCTGCAAGAAGATGCTGTCTACAGATAAGAGGTGACTGAATTTAAATTCATTTCGCACATACTTAGTAGCCCGATTTGTTATGCTCTAACATTTTTTTGGATACAAGAATCGTAGACAACTAGTTTATCAGGTAGCTACCAATATTTCTTGACAATCGTGGAAAGTACTCAACATACCAAATTAATTACATCACTTGCTTATTGTTCAATTTTGTTACATCATTCACATTCAGTCGCAGAAGTCGTAACCAACCTGCTTATCCAGTACCTGCCGGTATTACTTGTCTATTGTGTACCGTGCCTTTTCATACAGATATTAATTACACCACTTGCCGACAACACAATAATTGGTTTGTTAATGAAGTTAGATCAGAAGGTGTCGGGACTCACTATTTCTTGTTAAGCTCGCAACCGAATCCATACTTAGTCACTTTTGGCATCTAATAAACTATACTGTAAGTAATTAGTCAATTACACAATTATCAACTGCCGGCCGCGGTGGCCGAGGGGACTGAGGCGCTTTAGTCACGGTCTGCACGGCCACTACGGTCGGGGGTTCGAATCCCCCTTCGGGCATGGATATTTGTGTCGTCCTAGTTCGTAAGTAGTTCATAAGTAGTTTGTAAGTTTAGGGACTGATGACCCCGTAGTTAAGTCCCATAAGCTATACAAACATTTTTTAATTATCAACTTAGGCGTTGCCACACTAGAATAGATAGTACAAATTTATCGACTTAGATGTTTCTACTCTATGATAGATTGAAGGCTACAAGTTCCTTTCATTGCTATCAGCTACAGTTATAGTTTGTCATTCTACGAATAGACGCCATGCTCAGTCTGCATAGTAGTAATCTAAACTTCAATCTTTAATTAATTAATTAATTAATAGACGCATAATTATAAACTTTTGTGTTTTTATTGTCACGCCATTACGTCATTCCGCTGGTATAAGTCACTGTTCGAGATTGTCTACCACTCCATCCAACATCACATTTAATTTTATATATCAAATTTGTGTTAAACATTGATCAGTATTTAATTAAAATAATTAATAATTTGTCTGTTCAACGAATCAGAACTTGAGCTACAACCGGATTTGGCATTAATTTTTTAACCAGCCTCGTGTTCTGGATAGTTAAGCGCATTAAGATGGCCATACCCATTGCAATCAGTCGATGCCAGGCTGATTAATTAAAATATTGACTCTTAATTGAGGTTCAGACATTCGGATAAGTGTTTATATTCACAATGCTGCACCAATGTAGATAGGTACTGTAACATCTGCACACAAACCATGCACACTCACAATCGCTTGTTTCAGTCTCCGATCCCGACCATAATATTTTAGTTTAATTAATTTCTTTATTTGAAATGTAAGTTTAAATGTAAAAAAAAAGTTTATAACATACTATTTTCCCGCTGTTCACGCGGCCAAATTTCAGCAACTGTCATGACTTTTTAATTTATTATTTTTTAAATACTTACTCTATCCGTAACGAAAATCAAATATTTGTAAACGTATTAGATTCAGATCAGAAGAACGTGAAGCGTCTGGTGTATTCTTGCGCCGTTTAAATCCCAACAGTGGTCTGTTTTGTTTTCGTTGGATAAATACCAGCTCTATTCGTCTTAGTTTACCTTAGTTAACCTCAGACGAGTCTACATCGCTTAGTTCTAGTCGTCATTTTTTCTGGGTTTTGTAATCACGAATGGGGACTGTGACTGCTGAGCTGGTGAGCTGGTGACACATCGCTCCCGGCTTCGGGCAGTGTTCATCACAATTGCACAGCTTGAGGCTTCATCGAGGGGCGTCGTTGTTGTTGTCTGCCGGTCGTGGGAAGAGAAAAGATGCCCGGCGTGACCACCGATTGGCCTGCGACATCGACAAGCCCTGATATTGCTTGCAATGTGGTGGACACCCCATGCGTGGTTGCATGGAAGGTCGCACCAGTGCATGGCAGGCGGCTTAAGACATTCCGGGGGACCGATCGTGAGGCCTTTCCGGTTCGTCTTGCGAACAGGTTTGCAGCGCCATCTGTTCAAGACATTGTTCTTGTGCCGGATGGTGTCTCTCATCCCGAGGTCACCACGCAGCCTACAAGATCCGGGCTTTCACAGAGGGTTTCCTCGTAATTGGAAGCTCCAACGTTAGGTGGGCAATGAAACCCCTTAGGGAGATAGTTCCCAAAGAGGGGAAGAAGACCAACGTGCACTCCGTGTGCATGCCGGGCGGAGTCATTCCAGATGTGGAATCGGACCTTCCGGAAACCATGAAGAGTACGGGGTGTAGCGAACTTCAGGTGGTGGCTCACGTCGGTACCATCTGCAGCACAGCTGAGAGGACCGACTGAGGACCTCTGGTATGGGGCCGAGTGGAGGGTTGTACGACCGCGTAGGCTGCAGATTCCACAACTTGCGACATCGGGTGGTGGGGTTCCGAGTTCCGCTGAATAGGTCAGTAGTCCACTACACGCAGGAAGCGGCTACACGGGTAGCGGGGTTTGTGTGGCTAGGACTGGGAGTTTCTTTAGGTTAAACGGCATCGGGAAAAGGTTTCAAAGGGTACAGGTCAAATCTAGGACGAACAAAGATCTAAGAACTATTGGTCTAACAGTTGTAAGCTGTCATAGCTGTGTGCGGATATTACCAGTGCTCCAAGCACTAATAGAAGGTAATGAATCTCAAATCATTATAAGTATCAAAAGCTGGCTAAAGACGGAAATAAGTTCAGCTGAAATTTATAGAAAGGGGCAGATGGTGTACGGAGAAAATAGATAGAATACAATAGGTGGTGGTGTATTTATTGCTATCACAGGCGGTTTATGCTGTAATGGGGCGAATCGAAGTAGATTGTTCCAGTGGGATGGTATGCGTAGATCAAATACCTTACAACCATAATAAATTAATAACTGGTCCTTTTTCTCGACTCTCTGACTCCAACGATTTGATTACAGAAATGTTCAAAGAAAGCGTGGATAAAATTTCAAAAACGTACCCGAAGTACAGAACTGTAATTGGCGGCTACTTTAACTTGCATTCGATATGTTGGTGTTCAAATCCAGAGGCAAGCATAGAACATCGTCCGAAATTGTACTGAACGCGTTTTTCGATAATTATTTCATGAACCCACTAGAATAACTCGTTGTAACAACATACTTGACCTCCTAACAACAAATAATTCGGAGCTAATAAGAAGCATCAGAAGAGACATAGATATCAGTGAACACAGAGTTGTAGCGAGACTGAATAGCGGACTTTTCACGCACACACACACACACACACACACACACACACACACACACACACACATATATATATATATATATATATATATATATATATATATATATATATATATATGAAAGCTGATAAGAATTTGATTAATGATTTCCTGAGTGAAAATTTTCAGTCTTTTGAAACTAATAATGTGAGTGTGGATCAGATGTTTATTTACATTCAAAGAAATAATATATACAAATATTGACACATTTATACCACACAAATTAACGAAAGAGGGAGCAGACCCACCGTGGAACACAAAACAGGTTAGATAACTCTTGCATATCAAAGAACAAAGCATTCAAATTTAAACGCACACAAAATTCTCAAGACTGGCAATATTTTACAAAAACTAGAAATTTAGTGCGAAAATCTTATAATACTTACCATAACGAAACCCTGTCACCTAAATTAGTAGATAATCCTAAGAAATTCTGGTCGTATGTAAAGAATACCAGCGGCAAAACTCAGTCAATACCTTCATTATACGAGAGAAATTGTGATGCTACTGATGACAGTTCTACTTAGAGCAGAACTGCGTTACACAGCTTTCTGAAATTCCTTCATTACAGAATACGAAACAGATACTCCAGAATTCGTATCAAGAACAGCTGCCAGCATGCGTAATTTAGAAGTAGATACCGCGAGAGTATTAAAGCAACTCAAAGCACTTAACAAAAGTAAGTCTCCCAGTCGCGATTTTGTACCACATAGGTTCCTTTCAGAGTATGCTGATGCAATTGCCCTATACCTAGTTATAACATACAATAGCTCGCTCAGCGAACGTTACGTAACCAAAGAATGGATAGTTGTACAGGTCATTCCAATATTGAAGAAAGGCAATAGGGGTGATCCGCAGAATTACAGGCCTATACCATTGACGTCGTTTTGCAACAAAATTTAGAACATATTCTTTCCTAAAATATTGTGAACTACCACGAAGAGAACGACCTACTGACCTATAGTCAACATGGAACACAGCTAGTTCTTTACTCACATGTGATGACTAAAACTAAGAGAAATACGGTATGCAGTCTACGTGTCTAAAGACAAAATGTGTACTTTCCCCTGGCCCGTCGCAATGTCCAACAATAAGCACAATATGTATAGGAATGGAACAGACGTCCTGGATAATTCAGGTTAACGATTGATATAAGGTTAAGTAAAAAAAATTAAGTTAAGTAAAAGATACAACCATGTGTCCCAGGTCAAACAAAGGCAAGTCATGAGAAACTATTAAACTTCAAAAGTTCAGTTCAATCGGTAAATTCTATCCAAAGGCAAATCTTGGTTACTATGATCTAATTTAACCTTAGACAATTGGGTCACAGAACGAAACAGTTATTAAAAACAAAACAGCGATACATGCCTAGTGGAACTAGTGAACTGCAGAAACACGAGACAAACCTAGTATCCGGAATAGTAAAAATATATACAGTCGCATACGCACACACACACAGTCACACTGGGAAACCCGAATCCTGATTTTTCAACCATGATCATTACATGTACCCACTGCATAGTTCTGAACGAACAAACCCTTTATTCTCAGAATTCAGGAAGTCGTAAACGTTTATTGTTTAAGACAAACAAAATACTTGGCATGATTATGCGGATCATAAACTGCAACAGAAACCGCTTATATCTCACCCAAAGTAAAACTTATACGAACTCGACACAACTGCAACGAGCTCTCGAAAACAATCTGTGACCTCCGAGAACCAACAACCCACTACCCAAAACCAGCGTCTCCATAATGACCGCCGGAAAATGCTCAGAGATATACAAACTGCACCCTGCCAACTTAGCACAATAGCTCTTCGACCAGAGAGGAACGAAATTCCTTTCCCATCCCTAAGCTAACAAAAGGTTTGCTAAAATGCGAGAGTAATAGTCAAGAAATTCCACTCTTTGCCAGACACTGAAAAAGTCGACACGTGCAGTCAATCTTTCTGTCATTCTGCGAGAGTAATAGTGGTAAAGGAGAATAATAACCACATTACAATTAACTGTGAGAGAGATGTAGGAAGTACAGAGAACGTGACTTTCAAAATGTAATCAGACAGATTATGAATGTAGTTATTGTGTTGAATTGTGGCTCATTATAACAAAATCAAATGCTCAATCTTTGTTATGTTTATAATATGTGCTGAAGAATAAGATGCAATAGGACAAGTCTAAGTAACATGAAATTTATAGAAATTTTATGAAGGGTCTCTAAGTACCCAACTCCACTCACCGTGAGTTGACTTGGGTACTACAGACAAAAATGTAGATGTGGATGTGGAAAGGTACATGGGCTCGAAAAAACATATCTGTATGAACGTTTGGTTACATGATCTCTACGTACACCTCAATGTGCTGGTGGGTGTCGTTTTTCTGCAAAGCTCTGCAACCATGCTCTAGATAGCACTGTAGATGTAATATTGTAGACGCCATACGTAATGCAGATATCTTAACTATAACTTATGTAATAATCATCGTACATGTTCTCTAGCGAACTGTCATCAAAAGCCGTGATGATAGTTGCAACTTCAACCTTGTTCTCGGAAGACTGTTGGTATTCACTGCCACTGTTTCCATCGCCTCTTCCCGCACTTACCGTAGTACTACCGCTTGCAATGAGTTGTTCGCCATTATCACCCCTATTATCATTATTATGAGTTTGTAACAACAGTATCTAACTTATGCTCATATTTCTGTGCCATAACAGATACGAGAAAGCATGCAAATGATTCAACTTCTACACTAATACCATCTTCACGGAGAAGGGTTCTTCGTCGTAACTTCATCTCAGCTAATCGCAATACATTAGCAGGATTGATTCATCACACAAATGGCACAAAACGCAACTTCGGAGGCACACTGCACCGTCCCTACTGGCGAACCGACAGGTCAAAGTGCAATACGGCATGGCACACGCAGAGGCCTCTAACGGACGACTGCAGAGTTTTGCAGATGCGGGAGTATCACTAGTGCAATAAGGAATCTTTACATTATCTCTCATACGATTTTGGTGTAAATGTGTTCGTTCGAGCCCAAGTACTTCCCTTGAAAGTAATTCGAATTATGGTGTGTGGCGGCTTCACTTACTCCATCACATCATCAACAACAGCACTAACAGGACGACATAATTTAAGAAATGCAAGCTGTCTAAGAGAGGTCTAAGGATTTCGAGAACTTCTGGAAAAGACGTTGAAAGGAGATGATGTGGGATATTTTCTATTTTATTTGACTTCGAAATTGTTTCTCTTTTTCAGAAATGTTTCTCTTTCCGCTGCCATCCTACACATTGTATGCGCTCTAATCCGTCTATCGTAATTACGTACACTCTTTGACAAAAAACCTGGCCGCCGGCCGGCCGCCGCTGAGCCTAAGTCCGAGCCGATCGCGACATGGGACAATAAACGTGGCCGCGCTGATTCGCTCTAAGTCCAGCTATCTGCACAATCTGGCAACACTGTAGACTGCGGGAGTTCATACACTACTTCTTCTGTGAAGTTAGAAGACAACTAGGTCAGCTACATCCGGGGTCTTGCGGTAAAGTGCTTGACTTACATGCGAGTCTTTGCGATCGAAACAGACAGTGGACAAACATTTTAATTCACGTCTCTCGTGCATGCTGATGCCACATGTGTAAGGGGAGCATACGCGTAACGTATTTCATTTTTTGGTACACTGGTAATAACATTTCGGCCCAATAACATTGCCACCTCTGGCCGCAGCATTTGGCAGAGCTCTCCGCGGCCCACTCGCCGGCAGCAGCAGTGGCGGCGCTGCGCAGCCACGCCCTCTGCCCACAGCGCCTGCCGCCGCTCATCGCCCTGCATATGTAAAATGCTGTAGTGTTGTTGAATGGTGATCCACAAAAAAAGGTTGCGATGGGTATTTCAAACAGGATATAACTAAGCAGACCACCCATTTTGAATGATGAGCATATTATTACACTAATACACAACACATTAGAGAGGCAAAAAATTGTCATAGTCGTTGGCACTCTACGATGGATAACACTTACTTGTGGTTTAAATCTCGATCCTTTTCCTTTCAGAAAAGCCCTTCATGTAATTTCTTATTGTCTTCAGTTCATATGTTGTTGCTTAGTATCTGCCATCACGATGTTAAATCAACAGAAATTGTTACAAAGTTTTTACCTACTTTTTCCTATTGTCCTATTTTTCGTCAAACCACATATTCTTTCTGGTCTCTCTGCCACTTGGGAAAGAACGCTTTTGCAACTGAATTAATGATAATAATAATGGTAATAATGATCATAATCAAAGATGTTTACGGCAATACAGCAGAATGATAATGATTACGATAACAATAGAAAATGCCGATCTCTTGGTTGATACACTGCATTGAATTTTGGTATTTCGTTGCTGAATACCATTTAGGACATTTTTCAGAGATAAAAAATAGACCTGTAGCCCACACCTCATTAGTACAACGATATCTCACTAATCAACTATGCCTGCTGTAGATCATGAGACGAGAATGGCGCCACCGTGCTAGAATGAGAGTACTGGTTCAGTTGTCTGACATTTGTTGGCAGTTAATACAGACAGTCCCGACATGAAACACAAAATTGTTTGCAATTTTAGCAGGGGTCGACCTGTTTTCGGTCGAAAAATTAATTCAGGATAACAGTCATACAAATGCAATGACTAATCTCAAATCCTCATGAATACTGGAAAATACCTCGAATTCTCGAACTGAGGGAACGATAAGAGTTCCCTAGCGTCGTAAGCAATACTGCTAAGCTATAGGAAGAACTTCTTGGCCATCCCACAATATCCTCATTCCTACAAACAGTATGCTTCAACTGGCTTTTAGCCATGCTGCACTGCCAAAGCCCATTCTAAGTAAGGCTTCAGTCGAAAAGCAGACAACAGCATTGAAAAATGCTGATGAATAGATGACTTACCCTCATTAACTTCCGCGGAGAGTTTCCTTTAACAAAACGAAGAAATGTGATACGACTACTTTCTCCAAGAGTTCCTACGGACTTTTGTCGCAAATTGGACGCATATACGTTCAATCTTGTCATACGCGGCTCACATTCCAGGAATAACACCAAAATGAGCATCTTGCGGGTACCGTCCTAGAGCAGCTGTTACGCAAGTTTTACCGATAATCATAAAATTGACCAGACGGCTTTTGCTGCAGAATATAGCGACTTCTATTACATCCTTGTAACCTTTCCCGATAAGAAACTGTTTTCTTCGTATAGTGATGCCACTTTTTAGGTGAATTACAATGTTAGTGTTTAATGTTGCTTCAGAAGAACTTTTTGCCTTAAATATTTTTATCTGTGCAGGTGATTCAAAGTAATTGTAATAATTAGTTTCCCCTCAAATTACTTCATTCATTTGATCTATTATTTGTAAAGTAATTGGAACCGCCAAAAGTGAAATTGTCCTATAAACCAAATCGTTTGGTTATTTTAGGTCTATCATCCATGGGCAGAACGCTTTCATCTGAAATCTGAAATATCTCCACGAAAGGCAGGGAAGCGGACGGTTCCCTGTCATAGTAGAGTAAGTCTAGCGTAGCCGGTCCTCTGAGAAGAACAGATGTAATTATATGTTGAAGAAAGAAGTCATATCTAAGAAACTTGCATATTTATTTTTCTCATGTATTTATATTTTTGAGGCTTATATTCGCCTTTACTTCTCACAAAATAATGAGATGTATTTTTCTCTGTTAGTAGGTACCTTTGGTTGTTTCCGAGAGCATTACTTTGTCTCTGCCGGTCCCAGATTTCACGTCGAAAGAAAACATGTGCTCCATATCATTCATTTCGCAGGAGGCGGTCGTATTTCCGTCGTTGGTATATTTACTTGTACGAATATTGTTCGTAACCGTAAACAGTTTGCTCTTGCTGTTCGTCGCCTTAATATCGTTAAACACATATTTTCCCTATAATTCTCCTCGTGAAGTGGTTGAACTGCTGCGCTTTATTATTGTTAGTACCATTATTTCAAGTTGATCTTTGAATTTGTATTTCTTATTACCGTTACATTTGTTTGTTCAATATTTAAGATCAACAAGTTTTCATATTTATTAACATAAGCGAGTTAGACCTAATGTATATCGGTCATTTTTATCTTGTTTCATCTGTAAAAGTTCCTCTGAAAATGTGGAGCACTTATTTCAATACCCTTCATTTGAAATCGATATGTAGCCAGACGACATTCACGTATTACTCATTTATTAACTCATTTAGTAATTTCATTCATAATGATAATTTGCATCAAATTTATTTACAAATTTTGTACTCAGTCCATTTAATTTTTATAATAGCGGTAAAATTGCTGCCTTGCGCATTCTACGGCATCTGTTCAAAATCAGTGAATAAGAGATACGTCAATACGTTCATTTACTATCTTTTAACAAGCAACAGTGCAATTCCTTTCCTAAATACTGTTTTAAACCATGGCACAATTCATCGATCAATTTTAATCGTTGCAACACGTGCTTATTAGGTTGCTTTATTGTCTATTGTGTGTTTGTTACAAATTTTACAATTTATTTTATACTAACGATAGCCCAGAAACTTAATTAACGTAACTTAGAACCGCGTGACAATATTTACTCGCATTCGTTTTTGCTACGGAGCGAGTTGGTGCAGTGGTAACACACTGGACTCATATTCGGCTGCACGTCGCATCGAACTGGCCTTCGGCCATTTGGGTTTGAGTTTTCCATGATTTTCCTAAATCAGTCTAGGCAAATGCGGGAATGGTCCCTGCGGCAGGGCACGGCCGCATTCCTTCCACATTCTTATCATAACAATCCGAACTTCTGCTCCGCTCTAATGACCCGCTTGTCGAGGGGACGTTAAATCGTAACCTTCCCTCGTGTCTCTTGTGCAATAGAGCTTACTTTGTTTATATTTCCGTATGTTGGTACAAATTTTGCAGTTCGCTTCAAACCAACTTCCCTATGAACAAGAGGCCTTAAACTTTCAACTTAACTTAGAACTGGATGACACTGCTTCATTAACGCCATTTCTTTATTGGTGTGTGGTGGAGGGCACTTTTTATACAACTGCTGTTTCCGCCAGTTTCTCTTCCAGACGTGAATGGTTCGCCGTTAAAACTATTTCTGGTAAGACTTAGTGTGAGTTCATATCGCCCTATCTTTTACCTTCGCGATCTTTCCGTGACTAATACGTAAGAGGGGTCAGGTGAAATAGAAATAAAAGAAATGTTTCGAATGTCTCTGTTGTATTCTCATGAAAACGTTTGAAATTGAATGAAAAATTTCACATATACAAAATTTGAAAAGTGTAAAATAATCATTCAAATGCCAAATTCATATAAACGTGGTTTTAAATTTGACTAAGACGTATAAAGTAACTTTTGTCCACTCGAAAATTGCTACCGCATTAAAGATAGTTCCAAAAAATTTTCGAATTTTTAATAGCTATGTCAGGCATCATAATAACACTGGAACATAAAGTGTTATTTCTTCATGAGTAATGCTAGCAGTAGCGTTTAGTCGCCACCGACTTGAAGGGTAATTTATTTCATTAACTTTCTGAAGTCGATAAGAGGTATAACGCGGTGGCGACAGCCACGGTCGTTTCGGTAAATGCGGCACAACGAGCCAGCGAAGGCGCGCGCGTCTGGAAACGGAGAAGGCGGAGCGCGCCTGCTGGAGGGAAAGGATGGTTGTCGTTCTGAATAGACGAAGCCATCAAACGGAGTTCGGTAAACCTCCTCGAACTTTCGCGTTTTGACTGTAACGTAAGAAATAAATGAAATTCACGAATTGCATTGAACATTGCAATGGTTAGTAAATTAATGTCGTCCGCTATCTGCGACGATACCGATCGAATGATAATCTATCGACGTGAGATACCTGGCACCTAAAAGTCTCCATTCAGTTTGTATTCTGAAACCTGTCACCGCGCTGTAATGAGCAAATTGCAATTAAAACTATATCTGCAACGCATCCGGCCATGAGACAACGTAACATTTTATGAAATCAACGAGGCAGCCAACAGTAAGATAGGTTCGGAATCTATTGAGCACGTCATCAAGGAACGTTCACAAAATTAGTGTTGGATTCAAATGGAACGCTATTTAACGTAAGAAGATGTTCTACCAATAAAAGGTCGCTTGTAATTTCCATATTGACCTGCGGACATATAATTTTATCGGGGAGCAAACTGGAAGGAAACTGGACAAAATTTGAGTATTTAGGAAGACTTTTTACTCTTTAAAAATAGCTGGCCACGTGGCATATATGCAATTTGGAGAGCACAGTATCTCGAGCCAGAGTGCAATTACGGATCCTAACATGCATGATGCCAGCTACAAAAACTCGTTCATCAGGCCACCAGTGTACTTAAGATTTTCCAACGTCTTAGTAGGGCCTATTGTTTCGCAACTTCGACGTCATGTGCATCATGTAGATGTGAGTCTGATACGTAATTCTTCAGTCAGTTGACTCTTTCTTGTCACCTACATTAAATATTTTGAAAAATTAACATCATAATATGCACATTGTAGTAGTTAACGAATTTGTGTTCAAGAAGGTCGTTAACTACTTCTATTCTCTTTCACGTTGCGAGCAATCTGCCTCAGCTGTGAGTAAATCAATGAGGTAGGGCTTACAACAGTAAAGTCTAGCTGTATAATAGTCACTTTCTAAAAACTTAGCCCATTTCGAAATGGGGTCAGTTTTGTTGCAAAAGCTGGATCTCATCATTTCGTCTCGTTACGTCTTTAATTTATCCGCATACTGTCAAACAAAACCATCCATGCCAAATGTCTCCTGGCAAACTCGTAGCAGATGCCATAGCCACCAAAAGAATATCATGTGACATCACAAACAAAACGATAGAACATTTTCTTAAATGAATTTATCAATTATTCTAAAAAGATGGTAAAATTTTAAATATAGATAGAAAAACTTATTTGTAAATTACTTCAAATGTTGTAATCCCATAAAGTAAATAATAAATTCTGAAGCCGCGTCAACTGCTTTTTCTTTTCTTTTCTTTTTTTTTTAAATTAAAATCGTTGCTTTACAGGTCCACGACCGTTTTCATATTTTTAAACACCCATCTTCAGGTGTTAATTTTTTATGAAAATTAATTATAGTGACCCAAGGTTCTAATTGCTTTCATCTGTCATGGGAATAAAATTTCATTAATTAGGCCCGGATATATGGAACCAATTCAACAGAAATTATCACTGTCATCCAGAATAAAAACCAAGGATGTTAACATGTGGGACAAATAGTCGCGTAATTTTGAATACTGTATTTTCCATGAAACCAGTAGATCGCCGACGAAGTGAAGGAGTACAAACCAAAGAAGACTGTCCAAAGAATTGAAGAAACCGATAGATGATGGATTTGTATTTCGTTCATCTTTGCATCAAGTATTAAGGCAAGGTAAAAAAACACGAATATGCACAACCACCCACAGTCTGTTTTTTTTTTCAGCTTCAAGAGGACTAAATTCAAAACATGCTTGTGTAAACTTTATTTGATTATAATAGTCAACTGCATCGATGCTTTGGGTATATTTCCATTGTAGCTGCTCATTTAGGTAATATTCCTTGAATGTGAGACGAGTATGACAAGACTCAACGTAGATACAGTCCATCTTCGGACAACAGTGCCTAGTATCATCGCAGAAAATGATCGCATTACTTTTATTTTTGTTACAAAAAGCTATCACTGAAAGTTGGTGAGGGTAAGTTATCAATTATTCAGCATTCCTCAATACTGTTGTCAGCTTTCGGACTGAAGCCTTTCCTTAGATGGCATTTGCTAAAAGCCAGTTGAGGCAAGATGCTTGTAGGATTGAGGATATTGTGGGCTGTCGCTTTCAAGATATTAAGTGTTTGATACCTTACTGTTTAGTGATGGATGGGGCAACGTTCATTTCCAGTAACTTTTCATGGAAAAAAAATTAAATACTTGTCACAATTTAACAAAGTAATTGTTTTAGGCTTTTTTTTTGGTGGGGGGGGGGGGGGGAGGAAAACAGTAATCGTGATGGATGTTAACGTATCTCAATCTTTGACCTGCCGTATGTTTCAAGCACAATATCAGTATTTCTAACTTCTCTAGTCATTTGCTGAAAATATATCATAATGCTGTAAAGCTTCAAAAAATTTAAACGCTGGTTTCGTCCTCATTGGACGAATTAAATATCTGCATCTTAAATGTGACGCTGAAATCTAACAGGAGATAGCGCCGCATATTAACCGAAATGCGCGACTCCCATCTAGAAGCCCGTAAGAGACGAGCGCGATTTCGCGTCGCTTATCGCTACACAGGTCTTCCTAGTACAACTAAGAACTGTCAACATCGTTCCTGATATTTGGCAACACTGTGACAGTGCAGTTACTTCCGAAAGTGGTACTGAATTGTCTTGCTAAGTTCACTTGACATTCCTCTTCTACTTTCATGAGTCATGCTGCATAATGCCCACGTGATATGAGAGACAGAAATTTAACTTTTGCACTCAAGGAATGCAGTTATTCGTATAGGTGACTTTCAGGTTATCTTTCGCGATCCGTTATAGGCCCAGCATTGAATATGTGAGAGACTGAAGGCACAATGCGACAGCGTGTGTTTGCCTGCGCGGTTCTGCTTGTGTCTTGTGATGCAACCCTGGCGTGAGTCGGCAGTTCTAATCCTGGTTGGAGAAGTTGCGTTTGGGGGTGGAATTTCATTTTACTTCGTTTTATTTTACTTTATACGCTGCAGATTGCAAGAAGAAACTCTTTAACAGAACCAGAAGAAGAGCTTTATACAATAAGTCTTTCAGAAAGGTCGACTCCAAATTACGGAAATGGTAATAGATGTCTTCTTTGCTTCATCATACAAACGCCTTTGAAGAAATTCGAATTGACCTCCATTGATGCGAAATATCTGCTGTAGAAATGAGACATGAAGACACGAACCTTGCAGTGTTCCTGTGTTGCTTTAGAACGTGCACTGAAACGTATTCACATAATTTAGCTCATACATTTACCGTAAGGAATGAAACGACACTAAAACATTTTAGTGAATTACGCATTGTGTCGTGATGAAAACATATGAACTGAAGACAATAACAAATTACATGAAGGGCTTTTCTAAGAGGAAAAGGATCGAGATTTAAACCACAAGTAAGTGTTAACCATCGTAGAGTGCCATTGGATTGGATCGAACACTATGACAATTTTTTGCCTCTCTAATGTGTTGTGTATTAGTGTAATAATATGCTCATCATTCAAAATGGGTGGTCTGCTTAGTTATATCCTGTTTGAAATACCCATCGCAACTTTTTTTGTGGATCACCATTCAGCAACACTACAGCATTTTACATATGCAGGGCGATGAGCGGCGGCAGGCGCTGTGGGCAGAGGGCGAGGCAGCGCAGCGCCGCCACTGCTGCTGCCGGCGAGGTATATGGGCCGCGGAGAGCTCTGCCAAATGCTGCGGCCAGAGGCAGTAATGTTATTGGGCCGAAATGTTATTACCAGTGTACCAAAAAATGACATACGTTACGCGTATGCTCCCCTTACACATGTGGCATCAGCATGCACGAGGGACGTGAATTAAAATTTTTGTCCACAGTCTGTTTCGATCGCAAAGACTCGCATGTAAGTCAAGCACTTTACAGCAAGACCACGGATGTAGCTGACCTAGTTGTCTTCTAACTGCACAGAAGAAGTAGTGTATGAACTCCCGCAGTCTACAGTGTTGCCAGATTGTGCAGATAGCTGGACTTAGAGCGAATCAGCGCGGCCACTTTTATTGTCCCATGTCGCGATCGGCTCGGACTTAGGCTCAGCGGCGGCCGGCCGGCGGCCAGGCTTTTTGTCAAAGAGTGTACATTTGAATGTGTTCCCTGTGGTAATTTTTTTCTGGATCGTGTTTAGTGACAGGCGTAAAATAAGTCATGATTCATAAATATTTTTTTCTCCCGAATGCAACTATAGCTACCCATTACTACTAGTAATTCTGTTGTGTGAACACTACCACATTATAGTGGACGTTTCTGGGAATAAGTAACAACTGGTTTCATAGAAACATAATACTCACCACCACCGCCACCTCATAATTCTTTTAATCGTCAGTATTCTACTGCAGCACCACATTTAAAATGCTCCTATCCTTTTCCCAGTCCCACACAATCCTTAACTCTAGGCAAATGTGTCAATAACGACTTCGTAACACTTAAATAAATTTATTAAGGACAACAGCCAAGATCGCTATTAATTTTTATTTAGATTACCGGTTTCGGCAGTGTAACTGCCAGATCCGTATTTTTAATTTTATTACTCGTGTCACAAAACAAAACTTTTAAAAAACACTTGTTCGGCAACATTACTATTGGCTTGTCATCATACAAATAAAATAACATAAGCCTCATGCTGTAATATGATGTGGGTACTAAGTTAAAACAAAACGGACTCACATTAAAAATGACTTGTAAAAAAGAATTTCTGGTTCACAACATGCCCTTGGACCTTCAAATTGCAAATTAACTCTTGTGGGCAAATCGTGATATCAGTCGCGAACAGCACTCATGAATGTCTGCATAGTAAATTGGAATTCTCTGTTTTCTGTCCTGTGTGAGTAGTGCAGTTTTTTTTCTTTTTCTCAGAATTTCCCTTCGCTTCGGAAAACTTAAAGACGTAACAAATTAAGGCCCCCGCATTAGCGATCGTTCTACTGCCACGTCGGTATCTGTATCTACACTGTAGGCATTAGCGATTTGTTCTTCCTCGTGCAAATTTGTGCGTACAGAGTAAAACGTCGTAATCACGAAGAGCGCGTCTCTTTACGAGACAGCACTCCGAATGAAGCGCTAAATTAGTCCATTTGTACGCGAATCGTCGCCGCACCTCGCCGCTGCTGGCAGGCTCCCAACATCGTGGCCGGGCGGCGTTTTACACTGCGCGTCTGCTGATAGCTCGGGCTGTTTTCGCTAGCATTCCTGTGTCTCCTACCTAGTAGTGTAACGATCCAAGGAGTGCCTCGCAGAATTCCGCCGTACGACGCTGCCGCCGTAACTTACATTCCTCGAGCAGATAATCCTACCGTTGCATGCGAAGCGTTGCGTGTATCTACTGCGTCTATAACAATACATTTTATATTTTTGTAGCCCATAGGCGACTTAATATTCAAAGCAGCCAACAGCGACTAGCACGCTACCCAGAACAGACTAGGGGGGGGGGGGGAGAGGGAGAAATTATGAATACAGCTCACGATGAAATCGCAACGTGTGACAGGAGCTGCTAAAGATCGACTTAGCCAACAACGTGAAATGGATCGGCGCCAAGACTATATGAGTATCATGCAATATAACTTCTTCAAAAAATCCACTGTGATTATCAAAGAGCAGAATATTAAGTATGTGCTTTAGATCCTAAGGACACAAGGCTATCCGCGGAAGTAATAATCACAAAGTTGCAAATTTCATGTGGCAGATATGCTCGAAGGAGCTTCATTTACATACAGAAACTCAATTTGTTTTCCTTACGAAATGACCCGTCACAGACAGAAACTTACTGTGGGAAATAATTGACAAAATTGCGTAATCAATCTTATGTCTCCGTCCATCTTATGACTCCGTCCACCAACCGCTTCATTTCAGAGCAGCACTTGGATCATACGCCCGCAATTATTTTATACATTAATGTGGAAACATAGACTGGATTTAACATGCGTTCTATCACAGTCTCCTTTCTTGTCGGTGTTCTGCGGCCCTTTCTTCGCTGATTCTCCGGAGAACCTCCTCATTCGTTATCCGTCCACTCAGTTTTCGAAATGCGTATGTAGCGCCAAGTCTTAAATGCTCAGCTTCTTATCTTTTAAAGGCCAATGTATGACAACATTAGAATCCTGTTGACCATGATTGGCCTCTTTACCCGTGTCAGTATACCTTTTATCTTAGGCTCATTTATTGGTTGGTTCATTTTTTATTTTAAGCAGCAGAAATCCTTCATCTACGACGGGAACACCAGTTTTCATGTTTCCTCGCTCCTTTCATTCCTGCTATAACATTTGTTTGCTGCTGACTCTCAGTCTCTATTTTGTACCGATTGGATCCTTCCACTGAATAGATCCTGCAATTCTCCTTCACTTTAACTGAGGACAGCAATACTTATCAATGATATCTTTCCACCCTGTTTGCTCCATGCCACTCTCTAACCTTTCCTTAACCCTAGAGAACTCGCGCCTTTTTAAAGTTACGCGATCGATAGCGTGTGTAGCACTTTTCTGACAGGCTGAAACAGTTTGTAATGTACTTAATATATCTAAATAAGTATCTCTAGTTGTATATATGAGAAAACACACATATTTGTCGATTTAAAATTGGTAAAATGCCGATTTTTTTTAAATTACTGTGAGCAAAATGCTCACGCGCGTGTCCTCGCGGGTTAACTTCCATCATCACTTCTTCAACGGATATACCGAACAGTAGTGACGAAAACCTTAATTCTTCCCTTACACCCCGATAATTCAGTTCTTGGTCGTGCAGTCTTATTTCTCTTTCTTGGATCTTGTACACACACTGCTTAAAACAATTAGGTGACATATCATACACAATTTGATACAGAACGATATTTTGCTGTCTCACCTCTTTACTTCAGATTTACACGGCGTTTACGTAGAGTGAGGTACACTGGGGCTGCCATAATAGAGAAAAAGTCATTCTCTTTGCCTTATAATAATCACTTCGGACTTCCGTTACAGTTGCAAACATGCGTAACATGGACGAAATGAGGTTATCAATTAACTCTTCAGGGATATTTGGCTATTCTTCCATGACTGCAATATCCAGCTCTACAAACGTTATGGGAGATGCTGGTCTGGCTGCAATGCGTCTGCCAAGTGCCACCCAGACATCTTCTATCGGGTTTTAATCCGGTGAACTACTGGACACTCCATTGTTGACTTCATTTAAAACTTCCGGGCTCATAAGCCGTGGTCGATTTATAAAACTTTCCCCTAACTTTTCATCTTCGGCTGCGGAAGACATCTTCAGAGGTAGAGTGGCGAACTGCGATGAGAACTTGAGGGAGCGCCGTATATATAGGCAATGTAGAGGGCACCACAAGATATCACGTGACGTCGGCTACGACACTATCTCTGGTATTGCCAACATTCTTGACAGAGAAGAATCGATTGTCATTCTGCTGGTGTAATGCAGAAGTCCAAATTCTGTCTAATTTAACAGCTTCCTCTTTTCTGTTAAAATTATTGCGATGTTTATATATCTCGATTGCTTCTCTATATGTGCGCGCATGATAGTGCAAAGTTTTTGAGATGGCGCTAGTTTCATTAAATTTAATTTCATGGTTGCCTTCTTGGTATACATGTTCTGCTACGGCCGATTTCTCCGTGTGCCCAAGACGGCAATTCCTTTTATGTTCGACCAGACGAGTATTGACGCTTCTTTTAGTAGTTCCAATGTAGACTGAACCACAGCTGCAGGGAATTTTATATACACCTGGTGTATTCAGCAGATGTCGTACATCTTTTGCAGAAATTTCTGTACTAGCGAAAGGGGGCAATTTTGCAGTGACTCCACAAAAAGTACCCACGGAAGATATTATATCTAATATTGAGGCAGGCATCAGGCTACTTCCACAACAGTCTGCTGATGTAATTCGAATGGAAACAGCCAGAATTTTGCGTAAATGTAAACCACCAAAAAGTAATTTGTCTCACGAACACAGGAAGGCACTGAGCGATATTAACGCAGATACCAGCATCATGGTTCTCACCGCAGATAAAGGAAATGCAACCGTCGTATTGAGGAGTGAGGACTATCATAACAAGATTAAGGATATTTTGGACCCAGCCAACTATAAAAAAACTGCAGAAGGATCCAACTACAAAGATTTTAAAGACGACTAATCAACTGGTGAAAGCATCTTCCTTCTCTTCTGACGTCAAGAAGTTGCTCTGCAAAACGGAAGCGTATCCACCAAGGCTCTATGGACTCCCAAAGGTGCATAAAGAACAGACTCCGCTAAGACCAATTGTGAGTGCCATTGGGTCACCCACTCACGAGTTAGCCAGACATCTAGCCTCGTTGTTGCAACCCTATTTTGGAAAAACTGACAGCCATATAAAAAATTCGACTCATTTCATTGAAAAACTAAAAGAGATGAATGTTGCCCATAGTGATATTCTTGTTAGCTTTGACGTGGTGTCTCTGTTTACGATGATTCCAGTGAACGAAGCTATTTCTTGCTTAGCGGATATTTTTCCACCTGACATAGTATCATTCTTTAGACTCTGCCTCACCACAACCTACTATCAGTACAATAACGAGTCCTATGAACAGATTGACGGAGTAGCTATGGGCAGTCCACTGAGTCCAGCGGTGGCCAATCTATTTATGGAGTCGTTCGAAGAAAGGCGTTGCAGACTGCTAATAAAAAGCCAGCTAGGTGGTATCGATATGTCGATGACACTTTTGTGCTATGGACACACGTTGCAGAGGAATTAGATGCCTTCTTAACGCATCTCAATGGTATCACCCCCAGAATACAATTTACGATGGAAACGGAGAACAACGGGCAGATGAATTTTCTCGATGTGTCTGTAATCAAGCACGTGGACGGGACGTTGGGCCACAAGGTCTACAGGAAGGCTACTCATACTGACCGTTACCTACATAAAGACTCTAACCACCATCCCAGACAAAAAAGAGGTGTGGTTAAAACATTGGTTGACAGGGCGCATAAAATTTGTGAACCTACCTATTTAAAAGATGAGTTGGAGCATTTACGATCCACCTTCCAGAAGAACGGTTATTCTAGCAAAGAAATAGACAGAGCCCTTCGTCCCAGGAAGAAAGTTAATGTTAACAAGGAACAACAACCGCCAAAGGGGAAAGTTTTTCTTCCGTTTATAAATAAGGTTACAGACCGTATTGGAAAAGTGCTGGACAAGTATGGGGTAGAAACCATTTTCAGACCTACAAGGAAGATAAAAGAATATTTAAGATCTGCAAAAGATGTACGACATCCGCTGAATACACCAGGTGTATATAAAATTCCCTGCAGCTGTGGTTCAGTCTACATTGGAACTACTAAAAGAAGCGTCAATACTCGTCTGGTCGAACATAAAAGGAATTGCCGTCTTGGGCACACGGAGAAATCGGCCGTAGCAGAACATGTATACCAAGAAGGCAACCATGAAATTAAATTTAATGAAACTAGCGCCATCTCAAAAACTTTGCACTATCATGCGCGCACATATAGAGAAGCAATCGAGATATATAAACATCGCAATAATTTTAACAGAAAAGAGGAAGCTGTTAAATTAGACAGAATTTGGACTTCTGCATTACACCAGCAGAATGACAATCGATTCTTCTCTGCCAAGAATGTTGGCAATACCAGAGATTGTGTCGTAGCCGACGTCATGTGATATCTTGTGGTGCCCTCTACATTGCCTATATATACGGCGCTCCCTCAAGTTCTCATCGCAGTTCGCCACTCTACCTCTGAAGATGTCTTCCGCAGCCGAAGATGAAAAGTTAGGGGAAAGTTTTATAAATCGACCACGGCTTATGAGCCCGGAAGTTTTAAATGAAGTTGACACCGGCCGTGAAAGTTTACATTGTATGAACTCCATTGTTGTGTTCCCTCAGCTTCCAGCATTTTGTCCACCAGTACAGATCTTTGGGGGACGATCGTTATCGTCCATGAGATGGAACCCATCTGCTATGGTTTGGATATGTTATAAAACATGAAAAACTATGAGAATATTTTTTTTCTTAAGCGTCGGAAAAACAAATTTAAGGGGTGAAACGGTCCGTCCAAAATTAGTGCTAAAATGGAAAAATCTCGCTAACTTAGAGATTAGTGAAGCGATTTTAACGAATTTGAAAAAAGTCTTTCGAAAAAAGACGATCATCGGCCTAGGTTATTGCAGGGAGAGTGACAATTAGGAGGGCAACTACCCATAAAGTTTCCAATGTTTTGTGCTCAAAAAATTGTTTTGATTTAATCGAAGTATAATAAATTAAAACTTTAAAAGGAAGACGAATTAAGGAATAAGGTGTTTTTTGGATGAACGCATAGTTTCGCGGCGAGTTAAGCTGATAAAGTTCAAATGTTTAAATGTTTGTAGAGCTTATGGGACTTAACTACAGGATCATCAGTCCCTTAACTTACAAACTACTTATAAACTAGCTAATACTAAGGACGGCACAAATATCCATGCCCGAGGGGGGATTCGAACCCCCGGCCGTAGTGGCCGCGCAGCCCGTGACTTGCGCACCGCAGTCTCCTCCGCCACCGCGGCCGGCGATAAAGTTCTCTCGGGCTTCCAACCGCGTCAAGTGGTTTGATATCCAAGAGCTTTCGGCCGAAATCTCCTCGGCCATTGTTAAGTGGTAACTATCTTATCATTGCTGCCGCCGTCCTTACACACCTGTGCGGCCTCCTGTGACGTCACTGGTGCTCAGCCCGTGGCCGACGGGAAATACAGGCCTCAGCGCGCACCTCATGTCACGTAAGCAAGGTAGTTCCGAGCGGGAGCGACCACTAGCTCAGTGGCCTGCCCGCTACTAGGCAGTGGGGTGTGCCCCAGCGGCCGGCCAATCGGCTGGCGATCTCACCGGCACGGAACTACCTTGCTTACGTGGCATGGGGTGCGCGTTGAGGCCTGTCTTTCTCGCCGGCCACGTGCTCAGACGCATCGCCATATGTGGCAATGTTTTTGCCACGTAACTGCCGCGTCCGCTTCAAGCGTCCGATGACCGGGTCCCAAGCTGTGCTCAGCTGCAAGCCGCCGTCTTTATTAAGAGATTTTTTTCTAATATTTTGGTTAACCTTTTTTTATTACGCTATTCCCAAAAGTATTTGTTCTGGTAATGACTGGTGTATCCTCGAACGCAATGCGATGTTTATTTTCTAGGGCGTGTTGCGAAATTGCTGATTTCTCGGGATAACGCAGGCGGAAACATCTTTCACGTTCAATATAGCGCTGTTCAATATTGCGCAGAACTGTTCACACCCACACGGCATCTTGTAAACACCTGGCGATCTAAGATCATCTTTCATCTTTCACAGGACTCATCTGTCGCAATTTTGTAGGAGGCCTAAAGACCGTGTCGATCTCAAAGGAGCAGTACTATACATAGAGAGCAGTATTTACAGTTTCTTAAAGCAATTTTACTTACGATATAGCACAGTCTGGTATACATAGAGTAATTATAGCTTATGTCACTGAATGTACGATACATATGTATAAAGTTTATTCTATCTCTCTCAAATCAATGAACATATCTTTGACAGAAAACATCTTTGGCAGTGTTATGTTGTGTGTATGTGTATATATGTGGTTAATTGCGCTATGTTGTTCCACACAAGTGATTCAAAAAGGGCTCATTGCAGCAACAACTGCAGTAATCAGCGATACAACTTAATGGAACCGAGTTTCCGACGTAAGCAAAATTCTATCGTAAAAGTTTGTTCACAGCATTTGTTGTTATCATAAGTCATATTTACACTCGAATAAGCAATTCCAATCACTTTTTGTATTGTAGAGCACCACACAACCTTTTCGCCACAAACAAAATGTGCATAATGAAAAGGAAAATTGTAAATTACATGTATGTGGACGTGAACAGCCATCTGATGATGAACTGAAAAGTTCGAAACCGGTAACGGCGCTATTTAGCTAATAAATAGCATAATCAAAAGAAGTTGGTTGTGTCTTCTTTATTGTAACAATCACCCTGTATAAGGGGAATTAATGAGTAAAGAAATATTTACGAAGAACCATTGCGCTAATTATGTTTTCACCCTAAAGTTTCAATTGCTATTACCTATGGTAAAGTTGAAACACGTCCACTGAATGTATGTCTTTTTCCATGTTGATTTGTGTATTAACCTACAGTTTTTCCGCACCATTTATTATTTCATTATTTTTATTAATGATCAATGCTCCATACTTATATATGTTTCCACCCGTGTGAATGTGGAAGGTTGTTGCTTACAGTCGCCGCCTTCCGCTCTATGCCTCGTTTTGCTGTAGTTAAGAACGCATGGCTTCGTTTGTCATCTGCGCTAACGTCTGCTGGGTGACCAGAGACAAGCTCACTTGGCAAGATGGCGAGGTGGCCGTATTCTTGGTGTCGTACCAACCTAATCTTCGACGAAAGAGGTGGCAGGAGACCTATTGCGAACAACGGAACTTTGGAGGCCTTGGCAGTCACTCTGTGGACCTACAACATTAAAGCTGATTATTCATTGGTTGGTAATACATTCTAATGTATTACTAAAGCTTTGGGCTCTTTTTGTTACAGTGTACCTAGTTGCCTTACCATATAACACACCCACATTACAGCTCTAGTTCCACCAATACTTCGTCTGCTACCTTCCGAACTTCACGTAAGATCTACTGCAAACCTTGCAGAACTACCACATCTGGAAGAAAGGCTGCTGGGAGACACGGGTGACCAGCAGGTAATTACATTGTCCCAAATAAAGCGCTGAAAAAAAGGGACCAAACAGCTTAGCTTATCTGTCCCTACGCTAAGGAAAGGCACACATACCATGCTACTGGGAGAACGTGAACCTCCGACGGGAGTGGCCACGAAATCCATAGCATGACGCCTTAGCCCACGTGGGCATTCCAACACCGCGAAACTGAAAGATATCATTTACAATTTCATCCGTTGATTCCTGTTTCTCGGGCGTGATAGCTATACTTGTATCATCACAAAAAGTACTAGCGTAGCATCTTCGTTAATGTAGGATGGCAATTCATTAATATATACAGGGTGTTTCACTAAGTGTGTTTTCCTCAGTAACTTATAAAATAATAGGTGACGGGAAATTTTAATGCGGTAGGTCAACACAAGAAATGATACACTTTCTGTGGAGCTATGAACATAGTTCATTGTATCATTTTCCAAAGAGTTACAGCACAAAGATATAATTTTTTAAATGGAACAATAGTTTTTTTCTGTCGTGCATTTGAATCGTTGAAACCAGCTGCGTGCAAATGAATTTAAACTACATTCCTATCACTGTTAGTTTGGGAGCTACAACCCTTCAAAGTTTCAGGGGCAGATACCACACGCTGTACTGTGACGGAGCGACATGCGTCCTCGATGCGCCGTTTTAGATCATCTGGGGATGTGGGCTCAGTGACATAAACACGATCCTTTAGATATCCCCACTAAAAGAAACCTACTGGTGTTAAATCGGGCAAACCTTGCGGGCCATGAATGAGGACCACAGCGCCCCAACAAACTTCCTGCAAACCTGTTGTTTAGTTCTTCCACAACAGCACGCGCAGAATGGGCTGGGTGACCATCGTGCTGCATCCACATACGGACTCTCGTGTGTAGACACACATGTTCAAGGAGACCACCAAATCTGTCGTCTATCAAAGTGCGATATAACTCACCTGTCATTGTACCTGGGAAGTAGTGTGGACCGATGATTTCATCCCCAAGGAATCCAAACTACACGTTAATAGACCACCTGCGTTGACGGCCGACAGGTAGTACCCACCGAGGATTGTCTGCGGCCCAGTAGTGCATGTTAGGGCGTTTCACTGCACCATAATTTGTGAACGTGGACTCATCACAGAACATAACACTTTGTAAAGACTCCAGCGTGAAATTACGCATGGCACTCACAGAATGTCACTCTTGCACGGAAATCGTTCCCATGCAGCTCCTGTGTCAGTGACAGGCGATACGGGTGAAACCTGTGGCCGTGTACTATACGCCACACAGATGTGAGACTGACACCAGCGATTGCAGCAACGGCTCGTAAGCTGACATGAGGATCGTTGTGTAGTGCAGCTAAAACAAACACCTCCGTCTCCTCCTTCTTGCGGCGCATTACCAAGCTGCCTGTTTCCCGAAGTCTTGTTCGGCACGTAAGAACGTAATGGCTGCCGGGGTTCTTGGCCTAGGATATCTCACGGCATACGCCCGTGGCTGCTTCAGTGGCATCGTGTCGGCACTCGCCGAGCGTCAGCAACATGTCAACGTAATCGTTGTTCGTGTATGCCATCGTCATCCGATGGTGGTATATTGGTGGTATATTGAGCCCCGGTTGTTTGTGTGGCTCCAACTGTCGGATATACGGCCGTGTGCGGCGACAGTCGGCAGTCTAACAGCGCTTGGAGGAAGATTCTCGCTCCGTGACACCGGCGACGTTACAACTCGGCCGCACCACATTTAGAAGGCGGATTGCATTATGCGCAGCGTTTGTGGTATCTGCCCCTGAAACTTTGAAGGGTTGTAGCTCCCAAACTAACAGTGATAGGAATATAGTTTAAATTGATTTGGACGCAGCTGGTTTCAACGAATGCAATGCACGATAGAAAAAAACTACTGTTCCATTTAAGAAATTATATATCTTTGTGCTGTAACTCTGTGGAAAATGATACAATAAACTATGTTCATAGCACCGCAGAAAGTGTAACATTTCTTGTGTTGACCTACCGCATTAAAATTTCCCGTTACCTATTATTTTATAAGTTACAGAGGCAAACACACTTAGTGAAACACCCTGTATATTAAGACCAACAAAGAACCCAAAACCGAACCTTTTGGAACCCCCAATTTTGATAAAATCCCATAGGTTTGAGTCCAGGGGTGTATTTAGGATAAGTTAGTGTACATAGTTCGTAAGCCTAGTGAGTTATTGACTAAACTTGTTAAAGCCCATAGATTTACAAATATTAAAAAGCCATAAGCGGGTACATTGAAAGGCTGTACAGAGACGGGATGGAGATTTTTAAACGCGCCTTGCATTCAGTCGGAAGGAGGAGACCGTGAAACTGAACGACATCTGGATTACAGTGCAGAAGGAGACATGTGCCACTCTTCCACCATAGGACGATGACAACCGACAAAGGAGAATGGCGCTCCAATTTTCTAAACAAGAAACGTCACGCCCCTTCGCGGAAGCAGTCGGAAACGGAATTTGCCTTCAGTCAGTAGCGAGCCAGGCTGTGTGTGATTCGGACTCACGAAGAAGCCGTGTCCTCCCTCAAAAAATTAATAAGAAATCCATCCGATCACGGCAAAGTTGACAGAAGTACTTCTGTAATTTTAACATTTGCGACCTTCAAATTTTACATTTTCCAAATACTCTAATACATAAAAATTAATGTATTTTTGTTCGTGTTTTATGCACGGCCGTATAGTACTTCCGACTGCGATAAGTAGGGTTGCCAGATTGAACTGGAGGCAGGCCCGGAGACCAGACGTGCCCCCCCTCCCCCTAGGCCAATGACTCACCCCCCTCCCCCAACTGCGACCAACTCCCTCCCCCCCAACCAGTATTATACGTGAATTCTAAAGGGAAAAAAATGCCTAATGAAAACGGGACATTTTGCTTTAATTTGCTTAGTAGCTTCTCTTTAGCATAAGGCAGAAGCACGTTTTTTACTAACGCCTCGCTTTTTGTTCGGTCGCATCTTACTTTCGTTGCCACTGAGGAATCTCTAAAAGCATAAGGATATAGCTTATTACCGCAATATTGAAAATTGTAAGAATGGTGGTGTTTCACACCATGGTAAGTCAAAGTTAATTCCGTTGCAGTGACTTTGTCGTATTCTGCAGAAAATTGTTTCGGCAAGAATTTAAGAAGCGACTGGTTCTTCTTTTGTGTGGTAATATTCGCTTTGTGTCTTTCTGATTGTAAATGTTTATTCACAGCTTTCACTCCGTCGTAGCCGGCCGCGGCGGCCCAGTGGACTGAGGCGCTCCAGTGAAGGTCTGCACGGCCACTACGGTCGGGGGTTCGAATACCCCCTCGGACATGGATATTTGTGCCGTCCTTAGTGTTAGCTAGTTCATAAGTAGTTTGTAAGTTTAGGGACTGATGACCCCGTAGTTAAGTCCCATAAGCTGTACAAACATTTGAACATTTGAACTCCGTCGTACTTAACAGTAAATAAGATATTGCATATTCTGCACTTACACATACACTCATCAGTATCGACATTTTGTAGCCACTCTTTATAATTTTCTTCCTGCAGCCATTCTTCACGGAACGAACTTAGATATCATCTCTTCATTTCACTGTTATTACTCACTAATCTGAGTTAATGTAAGCTTGTCTGTTCACAAGCGATCCGAGTATTCCAAAAATTGCCGGTAAACTGATAACAAACAATGATCGAACGAACACAAATAAAAGACGTCGCCAGTTGACACGTTGCCGCAACAGTGTTTGCTTAATAATGCGCTAGCCGATTACTACCGACGCAACAATGAAAAGTTTTCAGAGGAAGAATAGAAAAGTAGCGTTTGTTGCAATAAGAAATTGACATTTGTATAAAGTTATTTATAATTACTAGAGAGGAGCCGGCCGGAATGGCCGAGCGCACTGAAGCGTATTGCCACGGTGCGCGAGGCTGCTCCCGCCAGAGGTTCGAATGCCCCCTAGGGCATGGATGTTGTGTTCATCCTTAGTTTAAGTTACGTTAAGTTCGATGTAGATCGTCGCTACATGAGCATAGTACTTAAAAAGCATCGTAAAAAAAAAAAAAAAAAAAAAAAAAAAAAGTTAAGATGAAGGTTACATTCAAGCCCGGAGATGAGAGTCATTGGCCCGTAGATCCGGAGAGTTCATTCCAAACCTGGGCACTCCGGGCGGCGCCCGGAGATCTGGCAACCCTAGCGATAAGACTTTGTCAACTCATTGCTAGAACTCGCGCAAAGGTAATATGCATACTAAGATTAACTTCGTATACTGCAAGGCGGATGGTAATTTACAATTAGTTAATTCGTTTCTTACGCCTTTACGCTGAAATGGCTGGACGGATATGAATGAAATTTAGAACAGATGTAGCTTATACTCAGATTAATACATGGGTTAGCTTTCAAAGCCACTGACTAAGAACGCGATACTAAGTTTGTTTCTCTTCATGCTGGGACAGATTTGAATAAAATCTGGAAAGCAGGTAGCGTATACCCTGTATTAACGCATGAGCTATTTTTAGGAAGGCACCGTACGGTGCATGGCGGAGGGTAACTTAACCGTGGGTTTAAAGCTTTTGTTGCTCTTTACGCTGAAACGGCTGGACGGAATTGAATGAAATGTGAAATGAAGAAAGCTTATAAAGCGAATTAATAATACGTAGGATACCTTTCGTAAAACTCTGTAGGTGCGTTGCGGAGGGTGAGTTACAACAAATATATATCCGATGCCCACGTGGTCTCCTGTTCAGTGACAGCCACTGAGGTTGCCGCCTTCTTCTCGGCACAACGTCAACATCGTTGGGATGCGCCGGATGCGCTACCGCAGAACAATAGCCGAGCCGCAGCGGCGGCGTTATTTCCGTGTCGCTGAAGCGTAGCCACGTGTGGGCTATTTGCGGCGCGTCACTGCCCCGTGCCAAACACGTGGCGCCAGGCCCGCACGTGGGCCGCGCGAGTACTAGGACGCGCGAGACGTGGCCGCGAATAATGAGCAGGCCCGGCCGCCGCTGACGTCACGCCGAGACGCACGGCGTGTCAGGGCTAGTGTGAGACAGAGACGCAGGGCGCACGCGCAGAGGCCACACGTGGGTTCGCCAAAAGTTCGCCTTCCTACACCAGCGTTCGATGTACTGATTACGAACTAAGCCAGCACAAAAAACGCTCCGTATCTACACAGGGACAGCTGTTATATAACTAAACGTCACAGAATATTAATACAGTATTGAAGGCAATTAATCCGGTAGGGTTGCAAATGAATTCCTAATAATAATCTTTGGTTTAAAAAGGTGAACGTCAACGAAGGAACAATGTAGTCGAATTGAAGCACAGAATGCTGGAGAAAGATCTTTAGAAATGAGACAAAGAGTTTTTCTACTCGTACAATTATATATTTTTGACGACGTTACAGCGTATATTTTTAATGAAATAAATCGCAATTTGCGATCACTTATGGTTTCACTGTACTAGGTTTAGATGCAATACCAACGTGCGGCGAATGAAAATTTGTGTCCCGCCGGGATTCGAACCCGAGATCTTCTGCTAACTAGGCAGACGCGTTGACCACTCCGCCTCCGAGGATACAGTGACCAACTCGACTGCAGAGGACACTTCCCTGCACGTCTCCCGCCACACCCAAATCTCCGCCACGCTCTCTCTTTCCTATTACCACAGCCCATTTGTCCTGTAATGCTCGCATCCACAATACTGTAGTCCCGCATCAGGGAGAACAGACCATGATGTATCAAGACACAATTAATTGTCGTCAGGAGCCCAGCCTCGGCATGTATACAATTATATATTTTTGACGACGTTACAGCGTATATTCGTAATGAAATAAATCGCAATTTGCAATGACTTATGGCTTCACTGTACTGGGTTTAGATGTCATACCAATGTGCGGCGAATGCAAATTTGTGCCCGGCCGGGATTCGAACCCAGAAGCTCCTGTTTACTAGGCAGACCCGTTGACCACTCCGCCACCGAGGACACAATTACCAACCCGACTACAGACGACTCTTCCCTGAACGTCTCCCGCCATACCCAAATCTCCATTCGCCACGCTCTCTCTTTCCTATTACCACAGCCTACTTGTCCGGTAATGCTCGCAGCCACAATACTGTATTCTCGCATCAGGGAGAACAGACCATGAGGTATCAAGCAGGAGATCCCGGGTTCGAATCCCGGACGGGCACAAATTTTCATTCGCCGCACATTGGTATTACATCTGAACCTAGTACAGTGAAGCCATAAGTGATCGAAAATTGCGATTTATTTCATTAAAAAGAGTTTTTCTGTCTGACGAAAGAATTAGAGGCAATAAAAAGCGTTCGGTCATCATCAAGAAATACATATGTGAAAAAGAAGAGTTTGTTTAAATCTAACGCACATTTATCTTTTGGTAAGTGTATTCTGAAATGATGGCATTCTCAATGTTTGACCAGATGTACAAGGCGTCTTTTTTTTTTTTTTTTTTTTTTTTTTTTTTTTTTTTTTTTTTTTTAGTAAGTACCGTTTGGAAATTGAAAAAAAGGCGTGCTATGATATATGATATATCAATGATTTCATGCGCACTGGGTACCTACATCTCTCTACATCTCTTCCCTATGCAATGACGCCACTACAGTCTAATTCTTCCTTGTTTACGTTGTGTACTGAGTGTTCAAGTTGCCTCCGATAATGGTGAGTCTCGCCGACTGTGAAGTATGGGCAGTTATAAGATTTCTTAGTGCTAAAGGCCTAAAAACGATCGATATTCATCGTGAGAACTGTGCAGTTTACGTAGAAAACATTATGAGCGATGGAATGGTAAGAAAGTGGGTGAGAGCATTTAATGATGACCGCACAAATGTGCATAATGAACAACGGACTGGGCGTCCTTCGGTCGTTAATGAAAGTTTGGTGCAGGAGGTGGACAATAAGGTGAGAGAGACGCTTTACGATTTCCTCCTTGCGGGATGACTTTCCTATGGCACTGTGACCGAGGAATACGATGACAAAGTCGAAACAGTTGTGTTGCAGTGGTTAACAAGTCATGCGGCAGACTTCTATGACGAGGGTATTAAAAAACTGGTACAACGTTATGACAAGTGCCTCAATATTGACGGGAATTATGTAGAAAAGTAGATTAAGGTGCAGGGTTTCGTGTAAACATAAAATTATTTAGATATCTTAGCACATCTATTTTTAATTTCAAAACGGTACTTATTTCAAAACATGCCTCGTAGTATTGTATTTTCTTTCTTCTTCTTCTTCTTGTTCTTCTTCTTCTTCAGCTTGTCCCATTTCAGGAGTCGCTGTTTCTTATTTTTGCCTTCTGTTTCTCTCGATCCCACGTGTCTTCCTGGCTCAGTCACTTTTCTCAGGTCTTTAGTGATGCAGCCCATCCATCTTCTCTTTGGTCTGCCTCTTTCTTGTCCTGCCCTCCATTTGTAACTCCATTGTTCTCTGCAACAGGTATCCACCAACCCTTCTCATCAAATACCCGTACCATTCTAGTCTTCGTTCCTGTGTGTTTTTTTAAGTGTCCGCTTACACGTGTCTGCCCTCGAATAAGATCATTTCTTATTTTATCCATCCTCGTTTTGCCCATCATTCACCTCAGCATACGCATCTAAGCCACGTTTAATTTTTGTTGCTGCACTTTCTTTAACAACCAGAAATCACTACCATACCATATAGCTGGTCTCACCACCGATTTAAATTTTGTTTCCTTTTGTATTTCGTTTTATTCTTTCGTAGCAGACCACACGTTACACACATTTCCATTTCGTTCATTCAGCCTGGATACAATCGCTTACCTCCTTTACTGATTATGTAGGAACCCAGGTACTTGAATTCTCCTGTTCTCTCCAACATAATTTTTCCATCTCTTACATCTGCTCCAAACCACAGATATTCGGTCTTCTTCCTGCTGAGTCCTCCATTTTCCATGTCCTCCCTTCATCTCTCCGATTTCTACCTTCTCTTTGCTCTCTTTCGCTTTTACCATGTCATCTGAAAAACTACCGGACCATAAAGCCAGGTCCTACTCTCCTTCGGTCAACACATCCAACACAATACTGAAAAGGTATGGACCTTGTGTTGATCCTCTATAGAGTCCGACCATGTTAGGGAACTTCTCAGTCACTCCGACTCTAGATCTTACTTCAGAGCAGGCACCATAATATCATAATACCAGTCGAACGTACTTTTCTGGCACATCCCTCGCTCTCAGGCTGTATCATATGCCTTTTCTAAGAGAAGGTGGACAATAGAGAGGAGGAGATGGTCCGAGAGAATTGAGTGAGGTGATGAAGAGAGAGAGAGAGAGAGAGAGAGAGAGAGAGAGAGAGAGAGAGAGAGGAGAGAATACAGGGAGGAAGGAAGCGGAGATAAACAAAAATTAAAATACGTCAGTCTAGCTCGCATGTTGGTGCGTTTTTAATTGGCAACCCGTTTAAGTCCAATAGGACATCTTCAGGTCTTTGGTACCTAGTTGGTGGACGGTGGCGGTGGCCGGAGCAGGCGTCAACTGCATTTTTAAATAAGATTAACAGCTTATAAAATATATATGACCCAATGATGGTGACACAGTTCACCGAAACCGGTCGTCATTCAATAAATTATTAATTTGGGATCTTGGCATTTCATTTTGAAGAATAAATACGTAATATTTCAGAATCGGACGCTGGCACTGAAAGTACGATGCCAGTTGCTGCTGCAGAGCCGACAGAAACTCTGAATCTTTCGCAGCACCCAAGTAGAAGTGGGAGGAAGTGTGTTAGACAGTGGAGGAAAATGATGAATGGGTTGACAGATGACGCTCCAAATACTATCCTAATATATACTGCTGCAGGTGGCAATACAGACATCGAAACAGGTTTGAAGAGAGACAGCACTATCATCGACTTGTAGGAGTGTGCTCAGGAGAGGGGCAAGAAAGAATGAGCCGCCAAAAGGAAGTATATTTGATTCCAGTGTGCAGTATGCAAAGTGGGGTCTTGTGTCCAGGCCTGCTTCCAGATATATCACTCAAAAATGAACTATTTGCACTAAAACAGTTTGATGATGTTTAATATTCATGATCTTTGCTTATAATAACATAAACATTGCCATTTTTATTAATAAATAGTTTATAATACGGGAAACCAATTATTTTTCCTACCCGAAAATAGCGTTATTTGTTTTGTTGTCATGGTTTACAAAGCAGGGCGACGCACGGGGCAAGTATTTGTAGAGGAAATAATAAGGTTTGTTCCTGACTAAGAAAAAGTTATTGATGGCTAGTCCTGACTCTGTAGCAGAAGGACGAAATGCTGTAAAAACGGCCGGCATTGAGGGAAGGAGACAGAAAATGAGCTGACACTGGGGGAAGTCGATGCACACATGGCTGGCACACATGGCTGGCACTTGTAAGGAGACAGATCTAGACAGGACCTATTATGAAGAAACCGATTCCGGGTTGGATCGTAATGTACAGATAAAGTGTTTAGTATATTTTACACTAGATGAGGTTTGGTAGAATGTGTATTTTGTGGCTGGAAGGCATGTTTGTTGCAAGGTGCCATTTAGTTACGATTTGACAATTAACGAACGCTAATTAATAATGAGTTATAGTCCTTGACACTGAAATAATCGATGTTATAATTTGTCAGTAAATGTGCATTCTCTAATAATCAGATATCCGCCAATTAAATATTCAGAATAACATTTGAAACACTAAAATAGAAGTTAAATGAATTGTTTTGCAATGTTATATTGTTTAATAATCGCGTCACTATAATAAAAGTAGGAATTGTCGTATTTGTTTCTTAATAATGACATATATCTAAAAAGAACATAGATAACATTTGTGTAAAACTTCTTACTCACTGGGTACATTTGAAAATTAGAAGTCTGTGTAAATGAAAATATATCAAAAGTTTATGATTCTTATTCCAAAAAACTTATTGAAAACTAATACTGACATGTCACGATTTTTGTGTATAATACTTTGTTCATTAAATGAATTTGCAATGTAATGTAATAAGAATCACCTAAATAACCTAATGTAATTATTAATGTAAAATAATTAATTCAATAGTAATTGTAAATTAGTATTTAAACTGATTCCAACAATATATGAACACTTTGCTATTGTTTGTATCTAATATAAGGAGAGGCGATGCAGCCTCGTGGTCAGTTAGTTCTGTATCCGTTTTTAGCGTCAAACCTTTATCAGTTTGTATCAGAAATGTTTTGTAATTTAATCGCGGTTATATCTGCAAAGTTGTTTTTAATTTACGTCGTAGATAATCCTCCACCTCGTCAAAGACCCCGAGTCATGAAGAATCATATGTACATTCCATAAGTGTGACACAGATCCAGTCACTGGCAAGGAATTTGAGTTCGATACCCGGAATACGTTATATGCCAAATTCGCCGAAAAAGCAACCAACAGTTAAGTAATAATTTGCCAGTGACATATCGGATGTTCAGTCACACACTCAGCGTTAAAAATTTGTACTGCCGTCAGGCTGAGTTTGATACCAAAGTATGACATAAACAGAAACAATGCCTTGGCGACGCACTCTTGTTTCCTACAGCCAAATGAGTGTGTAAAAGGGATTACATTGTGGCCTTCACGGAATTGCCAGACAAGTTGGAAGTGCTGTGTCAGTTGTGCAACGGTGCTAGTTTCATTGGTCAGGTGAGAATTCACACACTCATAGACGAGGTTGCGGACGTCCACGCAGCCCTGACGTCCACCAAGATCTTTTAATGTTAGGGCAGCACTGGCAGATCACATCACAGCTACCACAGCACAGATAAGAGTTTGTGAGACCAGAAATGTCAATAGCAGCTGTCGACAACCGGGCAGAAGCAATGGGACTACTAACACGCATATCTCACTCAACGTTGGCGCTAGGGAAGAGTCCCTTACCAAACACCGCCTCTACATGCTAAGCTCCGCCTCCGACAGGCTAAGCCCCCACCTCTTTCAAAGTCGATTGAATCGAAGATATGTCACCCGCGAAACCAAAGATAAGTTATTAATATCCATTTCATGATCCACATTAAAGTAACGATTCCACTGAATACATACTGAAAATTTTCAGTAATTACTACCAAATTTCAACGTTTCCTAATGCAGTTGTAAAACCTTTTTGAGTATTCTTAACAAAGTAAAAATATCTATAGCAAATATAGGGTAATTTTCAAGAAAGATTACAATCGAAGTAGCTCGGCCTGAAATGATATGTATCGAACGTGCAACTCTAAATCGATTTAGTGTTGCTGAACAGTAAATTCGAGCAGTACGCGCCCTCACATGCTAAAGTAATAATAATAATAATAATAATAATAATGAATAAATAAATAAATCTTATTAACGTAAACCTAACCTTCTCATGGGGTATATATAGTAATCATAGCCAAAAAATCACATTTTTCAAAAATAGACCCATAATATACGTCATTTCTTTTCCTTTACATATGTGAAAGTTTCATGAAAATATCTTGATTGGCTGCAGAGTTATTGATATATATATATATATATATATATATATAGAGAGAGAGAGAGAGAGAGAGAGAGAGAGAGAGAGATGTGCGGGCGACATTTGGTGATTTGGTGATTCCATTTAAAGTTTATTTCAAGTGACGGCACAGCATCGACGTACACGGTTCAACTGGTGCCGTCAGAGGATCCCTTTGAATGGAGGGTGGTGGTCTTCAGCAATGAAAGTAGATTGTGGCTGGATGTAAAGTAATGGTCGTTTGGGCTTATGAAGTAAACCTGGTACACCTCGTCGCGTGTATGCGTCCAAGACACACTGCCAACCTTATCGTCTAATGTGCGACAAGGTAAAAACTCTCGTTCACTCTTGGTATTTGTGGAACTAACGCAGACCAGCGCTGGGTACACGCAGAATCTTGAGATCTTGGAGATACTGCGTTCTTGTAATTGGAAGGTGGTCCGGTTCTTTTGTTTTTCGACGGCGTAATGGTCACCCACATGCCAGACGCGAAACTCAGCTGTGCTCTGAATGACGTGCAGTGAGTTTCCCGACCAGTTAATGTAAATTCCGTGAGTACGTAAACGAGAATTCCTTCAACTGAACACATTTATGCGTCAATGAAGGACCAATTTGTTACCGACCAAGTCCAGTTTAAGAGGCACAGCACCGGTACAGAAGAAGCAGAAAATACTAAGGAAATAATTAACGACGGCTGCGGTGCGGAAACGTCAGGCACGAAGAGAAGCCCGCACGGCGCGCCGCCCACAGATCATTCCGACCGACTACCGCGGCTGCGCTAGCGACGGCGACTTCTTTCCTAGTCGCTATGCGGGGAACTCGGGGACATTCTCACATGGTGCGCGCGCTGCCAGGTTCGTTCGCCCGCGTCCGACCGGCCTGCGGTTCTCGGAAACGTCGGCGCGGCGCAGCGCCACCGCGCCGCGTCATAAATTCACCTGCGCCGCGCGCAAGAAGCGGGAACGCGCCACAATACGCGCGGGTTCCGTTCGCGTTCGGTTTGTTTATAATTGCGGCCAGTGCCGGGGATAATGATGTTGCGTCTGCGTGGCCGGCGGCGGAAAAACACGCCGGCAGCTAGCGGCTGCCGCGGGGACATTGAAATTCACCCGCGGGCCGCCGCCGCCTCCTCTTCTTGCGCACCTGCTCGCGGCTGTCACGCGCCTAATGCATTTTAATCTCGCCGCGTTCGTATCGATAATGGCCGGCCGGAAAAAGCGGCGCGCTCCGCTCGGCTCGCCGCCCTCGCGGCTAGTGAGCCGGTAGCGTACGGCGAGCGGCGAGAGCAGGCACCGGGCTCGGACGCGGACTTGCGCGGGGTGGTCCGGCGAGACAACCGGACGCCGTCCGTCTGCCGATGCGTCACGCTCAATTAGGCAGTGGTCACAGTGGCATCGACAGATCGTCGACAGACGCCGTCGACCGAGTTCAAAATGTTCAAATGTTTGTAGAGCTGTACCAGGTCATTCTCGTGTGTCACTACACCGGCGTTATTGTTGAATTAGCAGTTTTATTCACATTTTTGTTCGCTTTACGCAAAGTAGTACTGGAGAAAAATAATCAAAGTTTTTCACTTTTGGATCGTTGAAGGTCTCCATCATAAATGCCTTAAGTGCAGTGTTGCTTGGACCAGCTATTAACACGTTGTTTCAAAATTATTTCGCAATGAATTTAAAAACACCGATTGTGCAAACTGAAGCGTTAGCGTCACTGAGTGACCCCCGAGACCCCTCCTTGATTTACTGGCTGTAAATTACCTCGGCGTTAACAGAATTAATCTAACCCAGCACGAGAGGTCGTAGGCGAGCAGCTTCGCGTTCCGCATTACATATTCTCTACTGTGACTTCCAGGGTTATAAATTAATGTTCAACCGCCAATTGTGACGAAATTGTAAGATAAAAGTATCACAGCAACTGCACAAACCGATTAGCAGGAAATAAATCTGTCCCGATAGTGTTCATTTAATTAATGGAGCTGAAGGCTGGCAGGGTTATCGCTCCGGAACAAGGTCACGGTTAACAAATGACCCACGGAAAAGAAAGGACTCTTCACTCTGAGGTCAGGGCTCCGAGTGCATCAGAATATTTATCGTATATTACACTATTAGCGCAACATGATAATTGAGACTGCTGATATGAATCTATTATTTTCGCACTGCGCAATAAATTTTCACTGTAGCTAGGAAAGTTGTAAATCAGGTATCGTGCCTACCTACAGAATACAGAAGTGGTACTACGGCAGCAGAACTGTTTCTATTTGAATTTACAAAGGAAATAGGATGACATTGCTCCGAGGAAATAAGTTTAAACACTTTCCAGATTCACGCATGAAACATTTTTAATCCTGCATCAGATTGTCTTCCATACGGAAGGTTTCTTTGCCAACGACTGTATATGACTTGAAAATTGGAGAGTTGCAATCAGTCGGATCTTTTTTAACTTCTTTATTGTGCAGATCTAGATTTTTGCAAGTGATGCCATTAATGCATACATTTTTTAATACCAGTATACTGTGAATGTGGGTTCTTTAACCTTCATAATCTCTATATACAGGGTGTCTCACGAAAGACGCCTGCAAGGCGTCCGCGGATCGCGCGGTACGGCTCCCAGCCGCTGGCACCACATCTGCCGGCCACGGCAGCACCCGATTCTCGGACTCTGTTGTGCCGCGGGCGCATACACTGACTTAATCCAAGAGTCAACACAGTTTCAGCCGACCAGTTGCATAAAATAGTTTACATCTATAAACCTTTACCCAGGTTTCGGCAAAATTAATTTTGCCTTCTTCAGAAGGATACAATAATGCTCACATTAAAAATGTTGTTAAAATGTGGCTGACTCCATGTCAATAGATTAAAATTTTAAAATTCAAAACAAAGTCACATTATAAAATTTTGGAGCATGTCCACACACAGGTCAAGTGAGCACTGCGTACGCAGTGGGCTTTATTGTATCCTTCTGAAGAAGGAAAAATTAATTTTGCCGAAACCTGGGTAAAGTTTTATAGATGTAAACTATTTTATGCAACTGGTCGGCTGAAACTGTGTTGACTCTTGGATTGTTGTTCCACCGTTGCTGAATTGCAGCCATGTTTAAAACACTGAGTTAAAGTCTGAAAACATTGCCATCTGAGTAACCTAAGCTTACATTTATTTACAGTATATATTCAAAATTATGTTTCTCTATGGAAAGAGCCTATTCTAAATGCCTGACATATTTCGAACACATTTGTTCTAACCGAAAATAAATTAGATGAGATAGGGGAGGCCTTGGAAAAAAGCCCGAGAAAATCTCTTCGCCGTTTGGAGCTACAGACGGGTGTGTCAAGAGCATCTGCTCACAGAGCAGTACACAAACTGAATTTGAAGCCGTACAAAATAACGGTAGTTCATCAACACACGAACTGTTGATCGACGTCGTTACTGTAACTGGCCGTTACAGTCTGTGCACGATGGGAAAGTTGTGACTGAGATGCTTTATTTTTCTGATGAAGCATGGCTGCATTTGTCAGGCTACGTAAATTCGCAGTACAATCGACGTTGGAGCTCATAAAATCCACATGAGTTACATCAACAACCTCTTCATGACGTGAAAACTGGAGTGTGGTGTGAAATTAGTGGGAGGCGAATAATTGGGACAATCTTCCTTCACGAAACAATAAATTCTGACAGATATGTGAACAATATCCTGTATCCAGTTTTTCAAGAACTTTCACCCAACGAAAAGCTGTACGGTTATTTCAAATCAAAAAGCTCAAATGTTTGTATAGCTTATGGGACTTAACTACGGGGTCATCAGTCCCTAAACTTACAAACTACTTACGAACTAGCTAATACTAAGGACGGGACAAATATCCATGCCCGAGGGGGGATTCGAACCCCCTACCGTGCTGACCGTGACCTCGGCCACCGCGGCCGTCCGACCGAGTTCGACTGGAAATATCGACCGACGGCGTGGTCACACAGCATCCGATATAGTTTGTCAGTTGGTCCGGTTAAGGGGAGTTGCTCGGAAAAATGACCAAAATTTGCAATTTTTTTTATCTGTAGGAAAGAGTTTTTCATGCTGATTTCAAAAATATACAGTTTATGGGCATTATCATTTTCCGTTCGTTCTAAAATAATTGAGAAAATCAGAGGTCAGCCATTGTGTGAGGTATGTAGGCTACCTTGGGGATGGCGACTGTATAGGACACACTACTGTTGTTAATGACAGACCATATGGGGACACACTGATAGAAAAGCTTGAATGTGTTGGACATGTTCCAAAAGGAATGGAAGGTCAGCAGAAAAAATTATGTAAAGACTACAGTCAAAAAAAAAAAAAAAAAAAAAAAAATCAGACGGAAAACACATAGGTGGTGCAGGTCGTCTTACAAAAAGTGAAATTGATTCTTTGACTCAATATTATGGACTAGCAATAAGGAGAAATGTAAGAGATTTAGAGAACATGAGACGAGCTGTTTGGGCCACATGGTTTCACAGAGTGTCAACAGATGAAACCCCACAGCGTGGTTTGTGTCCAAAAGGGGAAGATTCATGGTGTAAGTACTAGTTGAGCAATGCTACAGGCATACAATATACCCACAACCATTCCTTGACACTTGCTCTAATGGAGGCAATTAAGCCTGGCAAATAAAAATTTGCTTAGGAACTGTATGCATGGTCTCTTGCAGAATGCAAATCAAAGCTTCAACAGTTGTATATGGTAGAGAATACCCAAAATTGTATTTGTTGGCCTGACAGTGCTGAAGATTGGTTCATGGATGCAATAATAACATTCAATGATGGTGCAATTTCAAGGATCAATGTTATGAAGAAATTGAACATCCAGACGTGAAGGAATATGGCTCTAACTGCTATTGATAAGCGACAGATAACCGAAGCAGAGACAGCTGCAGAAGCTGCTACCAAGGAGTCAAGGATAAAGAAAAGAATGAAGAGAAAGAGTATGGAGGATAAGAAAACAGGACAACAACTGGATTATGCAGCTGGAATGTTCTAAGCCACCATAGTGGTAAGTTAATAAATCTGTAAATCTTCGTTTGCGAATTACCGAAAACTTGAATTTTCATCTTTCAGGTACACTTTTCTCCTAAATGACTGAAGTTAAACTCACAAAAATTTGTACAGATATTTAGAATGACCTCCTCTACCTCCCTTGTCTCTTATTTCTTCGAAAAACGTACATCATGATGATGATATCGGTGGTATTTGAGCTAATTTTTCTAAAATATTTTTGTTGTTGTAAAATAAATTACTTGCCTTTTTCACAGATCAGCATCAGGGAAGGAAATTTGAGGCATAAAACGTTTATGTGAATGTTGTGTGTACTGTGACTCTATTTTCCAAGCTGTGGGGTCAGTAGTTCCAGAGAAAATGGTACCGCAGTGAAATAGTGTTCCTTTTTTTATACTATTGTAAATATTTTTTCAGTACCAATAATAAAGATTCCAATATTTTTTGTAAACTGCTTTGCCTAATGACCCTAACTGTTTGTAAAAAGTTTGAGCTATCTCTCATTTACAGATCAGTAGCAACGTGAGGGAGAATATAAAGCTAGGGGCGAGTCCCCTTAAAGGAGAAAGGTTAGGTTTCAATGAATTCTGCTTGAAGTATATTAGATTTCAATTCCCTGGGGTGCAATGAATTCCAATGACATTTTTATGCTTCGAAATTAGTGCTACAGTGCGGATTTTTTTATTAATAAAGAATTCGATTGCATACAAATGAGCTACACCTGTCTGAAAAGAAGAAAGTGGCGAGAATTGTGTACTGTCCTCAGTTATTGCTACTCCCAGACAATCTTTACGAATATGTGAGGTACCGGTAAAAGGAGAAATTTCTGTTACATACTTGTGATATTTCGTGGTATCATTGACAAGCAGTATTACAGTTTTACTGAATTTATTTGAAGGTCTGCAGTCATACACCAGTTAACTTCCATTCTTTAAATAATGAAAAACTACGCCAATTTGGAAAGTTTATTGCTTACCACAACGAATGTCGAAGATTTATTTGCATCTTTAGTGCATTTATTTACAGAAGTACGGTACTTTACGACGTTTCAATGTGTGCTTTGCTAACACACTTGCTCTGCAATTGTCTCTTTTAGGTTAGCTACCGAAGTTCGGAAAACCGCATAGAATAAATATTGAGGTGTGTGTTTGATCCTAATGTTAGACACCATAACTTTCTTGTGTCTGATTAAAGGTATTGTGCCTCTCCCACTACACAGAATACGCAACATAATAATCGTGACTTAGGCCAACCTGTGTACAAAAACCAGTGTAAGTGATGATTTTTGTGTTGGGTTATCCAGTTTAATTTAGCAGACAATACTCGCAAGTATAGACAGACGTACTATTTAGTATGTAAAAACGTCGCCATGGTTTTATTATGTATGCTACGATTTCCCTCATTACAGTAACCTCAAAAAGACTACATCTGTGCAAGAGCTGCATAAAATCACACATGCAGACGTCACGATGTATTTATGTAAAGAAATGCACTAAGAGCGATAAAAATTCTCGAAACGCGTTGTGCTAAGCATAAAAATACATAATGGATGCAGTTTTTCAGTACTTAAATCCATGAAGAACAGAGTTATACGCCACCCAGAAACATCTGATTATGATGAACGAAATGAAGTTACGGTACGTTGAACTTCAATGACAGTCATTCAATATATTTGTGAAAGGCAAGTGTGAAATTAAGAATAATTCTGAACGCGGAAACCACTGAAAAGCGGAAGCACACGCAAGCCTTCACCACATTTGCAGGTCACTTTACAGAACAGACTCCTCGCCTTTTTTAAGAACACCATCACCAGTAAGAATAATTTGTGGACAGCTAATACCCAATTATCACAGTACAAAAAATGTAAGAGAGCCACTACAATAACATTAAGATGCGCCACAATCCCAGATTTAACACATTTTTTGAGATTATAATTTACGCCTAAAATTTCTGATAAAGGATTTAAATAACTTGGCGTTTACAATAAACTGTAATATCAGACCCTAGATTCCGAATTATATCCCGATTGTGATATTTATCGTCTTCTGGACGGCACACTCTTTCTGTCTTTCACAAAGCAAATCAGTTTCTCACTGTCCATATCTAGCATGTGAGGACGTCGGTCAATCGAAGAAAACAAACTGATTTGAATTTCACCGTCTGTCGTCCGAAGTCTCTACGTTCGGGCTATGAGATCGGCCTTAGACAGTGGTCACAGTGGCTCTGATATCGGTGGGTTTTACCGACGACAGACATCGGCGGAAAACGGCCGATCGTTTCAAATCCGTACTCTACTATGGGTAAGGTCACAGTGTAAGCGATCTCATCGTCCGAACGTAGAGACTTCGGACGACAGTCGGTGAAATTCAAATCAATTTGTTTTCTTCGGTCAAATCGACCGACGTTCTCACACGGTAGATATGGACAGTGTAAAACTGATATGCTTACAAGGGAACATCATCAACTCGACCTCATATTTTCTTGAGAAAAAAGTACGTGAGCTACATATCAACTCCAGAAATCGACACCAAGTGAAAATTTAGGAAATTATTCAGATACTACCAAAAACTGGACCGCCAAAAATATTTTGAAAGTGTAAGTTACATACCCTAATTATTAATTTCTTTCTGTAGATAACAATACCGAGGTACAAGAAACTGGGAAACTAATTTGTGATTTCACACAAATTGTATCATCATTCCGTCGCAATCTGATTCTTTGAAAGAGACCTTTTAAGTCAAGAATTTTCTTCATTTTACAAGAATTTTTGAACATAAAAAGAATCCAGAAATAGACATTTCCATGTTAACAAATTTCCCTGCATAACTTAAGAAGAAATTTCCGGTAAAATTCATAGAAATATACGAGTTGTCACGATTCTTAAAATCACCTTTTAAAGTTTTTCCTGTGGCAGAATGGGCGGTTGTGGCTGCTAATTTGTTCCACCTTTCAAGGCCTTTACTCCAAATGGAGTTAATAAACTTGCAGGAAGATATTTCCTTGCAAACGTATAAAACTGTATCCACTGAAAGAAGTTTGGAGTCAACATGTCTCGAAAAAATATGAAAATTGCAAAAAAATAGCGATCTACCTGGCTGATATGTTTGGCTCCACATATATCTGTGAAATTTCATTTAAAATGATTTTCTTGGAGAATAATTATCGCTCAGGACCAACGGCCACCCACTTTGAAGAGACTATTCTCCTTGTCAACGTAACGTTAAGAACCTCCTTACGACCGCAAATGTAATTTTTCATTGTATTTCATACTTTCTTGGTAACCAATTTCTGGACTTTTCAATAAAGGATTAACTATCCATTTCATTTCATACTACCTGTGAGTGAAAATAATAATAAATAAATAGCAAACAATATAAGCATTTCTGTTTTTATATATTATTATTTTACGTCTGTTATATTTCATATTAGTTTGAGAGTGAAAATAAAAATCAAAGAAATAATAAAAGAATATGAGCGTTTACTTTCGGACCTCGATAAAAATTTTTGAAAAGTATCCGGATGCCATCTAAGATTACTTGACAACCTCTGTTTTAAACATTCGCGCGCTTGGGTTATTCGTCACTCGGTCAGCTTCGCTGCGGCCGCTTAGTGACCGAACGTGAAATGCTGTGCAATGAAGGGACAACAGCGAGTCCCCCGAAATGTAAAGAGCTAGGGAAGTAGAGGAGGAAATATTACAACATGAAACATATGTAAGTCTCTCAAGTTTACTTCACTTCAATAGCTTTACATATAACAAAATGACGTGCATAAAAGGTATTGCAAGTTAAATTGCGTTACACTGCTTGTTGAGCAACAGTCTCATTCGTTTCCACTGAAGTTGTGACGCGCTGTGTAAAACGAAAACGGCTCGTTCCATACATTCTTCTGTTACGAAGACGGGAAAACTGGTATTCGACGATTTAAAATCATCAAAGCATCTATCACCATCACTGACGACCTCACTTCCACGCCCAAGCAATGAAAGTGCTCGACGAATCTGATGGCGGTGAAATGGCAGAGTCGTTATCGTTTACGTCATTCTCTTGTAAATCTGCACCGAACGTCAACCCACTATTTTCTTCTACATCCAGCACGTCTTCATCAGTGCAGTTGTCTATGATATTTGCAACGCAGTTGAAAGATATAAGTATAAAGACAGTCTCATTCGTTTCCACTGAAGTTGTGACGCGCTGTGTAAAACGAAAACGGCTCGTTCCATACATTCTTCTGTTACGAAGACGGGAAAACTGGTATTCGACGATTTAAAATCATCAAAGCATCTATCACCATCACTGACGACCTCACTTCCACGCCCAAGCAATGAAAGTGCTCGACGAATCTGATGGCGGTGAAATGGCAGAGTCGTTATCGTTTACGTCATTCTCTTGTAAATCTGCACCGAACGTCAACCCACTATTTTCTTCTACATCCAGCACGTCTTCATCAGTGCAGTTGTCTATGATATTTGCAACGCAGTTGAAAGATATAAGTATAAAGAAAGCGCCAAGTATTTTCTTTCACCGTGTATAGTAGGTCTAATAACTGCAAATGATAATGTTTACCTGTGACGACTTTAAAGAGCTCTAATTCTTTGACATTTAATCGTTGCAGATTCCATACCGCTCCTGGAGATGTCGCACGATAGCCTCTGCTCACAGTACTGGCGTTCGGCATTAAGCGGCCGCAGTGAAGCGGGCCGAGTGAGGAACGACCTGAGCGTGCGAATGTTTAAAAAAAAAAAAAGTAAGTTTGTAAAGCTTATGGGACTTAACTACGGGGTCATCAGTCCCTAAACTTACAAACTACTTATCAACTACTTACGAACTAGGACGGCACAAATATCCATACCCGAGGGGGGATTCGAACCCCCGACCGTAGTGGCCGTGCAGACCGTGACTGAATCGCCTCAGTCCCCTCGGGCACCCCGGCCGGCGCGAATGCTTAAACGCTGTACTTTGTGGAGGCCGTAACTGCGTAGTATCTGAATATTGGCCCAAATTTTCACGTGATAACGATTTCCGGAGTTGGTATCTAGCTCACGTACATTTTTTTTCCCCTCAAGAAAATATGAGGTCGAGTTCATGCTGTTCCCTTGTTAGTGAAAGAAAGAAAGAGATTGTGGCACCCAGAATACGATCAATATTACAATCGGGATATAATTCGGAATCTATGGCCTGATATTACAGCTTATTGGAAACCCCAAGTTGCTTAAATCCTTTATCAGAAATTTAAGGCGTAAATTATAACCTGAAAAATATGTTCAATCCGGAATTGTGGCGTATCTTAATGTTACTGTAGCGGCTCTGTTACGTTACTTTGCACTGTGATATCGGATATTAGCTGTCCACAAATTATTCTTACTGGTTCTGGCGTTCTTTAACAAGGTAATGAGTCTGTTCTATGAAGTGACCTCCGAATGTGGTGCAGTACTACGTGTGCTTCCGCTTTTAAGTGGTATCTGTGTTCAAAATTATTCTTAATTTCACACTTGTCTTTCACAAATATATTGATCTTTCAATAAACCCGGCGTTGCCCGGATGTTTATTTATTCTACACTCTCGTAGTCCACCTCTCCTTCCCTCCTCTATCTGCATTCAGCACTTTCTTTCCAATGTCTCTGTTGGTTTCCACCTTTCCCTTTCTCGGCAATGTTTCCTCCATGGCACCCTCTGTCATGTACCATACGAACATGTATGTTTCTTGTGACCTCCCTCTCGGTATAAGTGTCGTGTGTGCAAAAATTCATCAAGATATTAGAAAACCCATTCATTTTGTCAAATTTCGTATGTTAAATACCCTCCACCGTGCACCGAACGAAATTTTAGACAGACAGTGACATTCCTCTTGTTATTATGGTGAAGTGTGCAAAATTTCATAAATATCGGAACAAACCTATAGATTTGTATGCAATAGAAACACAGAGTCACAATGAAAAAAGCAATTTGTTGTCCTCAAATTTTCCATCTTCATTTAAAACAACCTATGTTCTGAGAATAACGAAAACAACAAAAGAAAGGATCTGTGAAATCGGTCGAGCCGTTCTCAAGTTATGGCGCGACCGACATACTTAGGGATCCGTTTTTATCTTGCAAAATACTCTCCCCCAAGCACCGTATGAAACTTTAGGTAGACGTTTTCCTTCCTTTTGAAGGTCAAGCGTGCAAAGTTTCGTGAAGGTCGGAATGAAACTGTAGATTTGGTCAGTCTGAAGGAAAAGTATCCTATGCCATGCACCTTCATTCCGTCCTATCGTAAATACTTTCTTAGCTAACATCTTCTACCTTTGAACTACATAACGGCAAAATTTCACCTTCAGAGGTGTAGTAGTTTTAGAGATTTCGTATTTCGTCAGGGAGTGACCTAGAGAGAGAGAGAGAGAGAGAGAGAGAGAGAGAGAGAGAGAGAGAGAGAGAGAAGAAAGAGAGAGAGAAAGAGATATCTCCTGAATTATGTGTCCTACAAAGACATTTTTTACCAGGTTCGTAGAGAGGAATATTAGGAAACTGCCTGCGAAATGTGTTGTAAATTGATTTGGTAGTAAAGACGTAGTAAATTACAATCTCATGCTTTTTAGGGAGAAGTTTCATGTATTTCAATGTCTTTGACGTCATAGCACCTGCACTATATGTCGTAATACGATATTATTTCGACGGTACATCCAGTGGTGCATACGTAAAACGTTTGTAAAATACGTCTCGAATAGAGTTAGTAGAAAAGACAAATGTTGCGAATAAGGAAGTCCTTAGAATCGACGAAGAAAGAATATGGAAAACACCGATGAGAAGAAGGGGCTGGATGAGAAGTGTTAAAACACAGAGGAATAATCGCCATAGATGCTGGAGAGAGGAAGAGAGTTGTGGGGGGGGGCAAAGATTGCAATACACTCAGCAAGTAATTGATGACGTAGGGTGCAAGGGCAACTCTCAAATGAAGGGGTTGGGCAAGGAGAGGAATTCGTGGATTAGATTAGATTCGTGCTTGTTACATAGATCATGAATACGGAATTCCGTGTCAGTTTAATATCTGAAGAATTAATTCTTTTATTTTTCATTTTTTTATTTGCGAATTGACCACTTAAGATCACGCTACAATTTAATTTTCCATCATCTGAAGTTTCCTCTTTTCTCCAATAACTTCTTCACATCAAAGCTGTGCTGTTGCTTCTGTTCATCCGTCCAGGCTCTTCCAGTCTTCTTCTTTCGACTTGAAATTCCTCAAAACATCTCAACTTCTTGTACGTTGAACATTCCCAGATTACGAGCTTTCTTAATCGACGTCGTTTCTCGGCAGGTAATCGAATATCCTGTTGGTTAATCTGTTTTTGTTGTTTTCTCATTTTGTACACGTGTCCTAGAAATGATGTCCTATACTGTAATAAAGTCCTCACTAAACGACGCATATTAATTATATATTTATCGATACCAACTTCTATATAATACAGTAATAAGGAAAGTTTACAACTCACGGCAAAGACGTGGCGAAGAGCTGCGACAGTACAGAAGACACACACATACAACCCTTTCAACTATAGGCCGTGGCCTTCTTCAGAAAATAGAACATTCGCGCAATCACAAAGGCACACAATACAGTCATACAACCGTCACCTCCTGCTGCAGCACCACGTGCGAATTGAACACTTAAGATCAGGCCACAATTTAATTTTGCTTTGTTTCCTCTTTTCTCCATTCCTCCATCGCCGAAGGTGACGGTTGTATGACTGTGTTGTGTTCCTGTGTTACTGCGTGAATGTTCTGTTTTCTGAAGAAGGTCACGGCCGATACCTGAAAGTGTTGTATGTGAGTGTGTCTTTTGTATGTGCCTGTCGCAGCTCGTCGCCACGTCTTTGCAGTGAGTTCTAAACTGTCCTCATTACTATATTATTGGTACCAACTTCGTTTCTTTAAATAGAACTACAGTAATTGCTGATGTTAGTGTCGTACCTCCTTAAGAGACGAATTCAATGGTGTTTCACACATCGTCATGTATCCGAGTTAATAAGACAGATTTTTTATATTCGTCACTGAATTCATAATAGCATTAAAAATTCTTGACATGGTAGTTAATGTATTTTTATACTGTATTATGTAATAATTATCAAAATAAGTGTGTTCTTGAACTATCACTTGATTCAAGATGATATATTTTATTAATATTAGGATGCGTTGTAGAGCTGTTTGTAGTAGAATAGTACAATCAAGAAGAAAAGCGTGAAGAATGTGCTCTACTGAATTGTGGTTTTAGGGCTGCTGTGTTGATTATAGATAAGAGACTTAACACGCCAATAACGACTGATACTTGTAGAACATACCCACCTTCTGTGTTGACAAAAATCATTTTACAGACCATATTGTGAACATAGAAATCACTATCAGAATCTATAACCAACCTCATTCTTTTGTTAATTTGGTCTGACTAAAGTAATTATAAACTATACAAAAATTGTAACTCTACACAGATGTGTTACACACACCTATACACATGAAACATTTTTGTGAGTCATAAACATATTCCTCCTAGACTTAAGTTGATATGATCCGAGAAACTCAATTGTTGGAACTGTTATAAAATGCCAACAAACTTGCCCATAGTTCCATCTGACGAAAGAGTTGAATGTAAGTAAAGCAGTAACATTGGTATGTTCACTCAATGCAGGGTGTACGAAAAATACTGGACGTTTGTAGAGAATGTATGAACGTTCTCCGGTGGCAAAAAGAAGAATATCAATGAATGTACACTGATTGTTTTTTATATTAACATCCCATGTAGATGTAGACTAAAGGACTATCACTAAGAGAAGTTTCAAGGCGAATAGTCTTGAGTGAAACTGATGTGCTAAGAACCAGGAAATGTTTTCAAAAGTTAGTGCCAAGGGCTTGCCTTTACTGGTCGCGTTGGGCAACAATCTTGGCAGGTATCTGCGACTTCTCGCCCGAAGGAACCCTGACCAAACTTCCACCATCATAGAAAACGACATTCTGTGGGCCACCAGGAGACATTTGCCAGCTCAGACTGTACGAAAAAGACTACGGAGAGCCCCGGTCCTTAGACATCATGCTACGCGGTACATGTGGACCCTAAAATCGACAAGAATGATGGAAAGTTAGCGGAAGTTCTCTAAGTTTTCTAGACGGGAATGCTTCACATTTCTGATACCGGATGACCGTGTGTGGAGATAACCTGGTAATCCTGCATGCCGCTTGCATACCGTCCATCGACTACAGAAAAGTTGCTGATGAAATGGTGTTTTAGACATGTACTAAGTAGGGATTTCGAAATATTGTGCATAAACAAAAATTTCCCACCTCATCACCAAGACATGACACTACGCAAAATTACACCTACTCACTTTTAATTTAATTTTTGTAAACCCTCGCAACATATGCTAAAACTTATGAAAATTATTCTTGAAGATGGGGCAGGATCAGCAACTGGATATGTAATGAAAACCATTTATTTTTCTTTTTTTCGTCACAGTTGCACTATTTGGAAGCTGGTAACTGGTTTCGGACTTGTTCGTCCATTTTCAAACGATAAGGTATATAATAACCATAAGGCATGGATTAAGGCATATGGTTTGAAAATAGATGAACAAGTCCGAAACTAGTTACCAGCTTCCAAATAGTGCAACTGTGACAAAAAAGAAAAAGAAATTGTTTTCATTAGATGCTAAAACGTTTTGTACGGTTTCTTGCGTCACTTCTTAGTAGAAGAATTCCATATATCGGGTTAAAACTAAGAAACTGTTTTTGTTCCACAGATTTTTTTGTTATTAACTTCCAACTGGTTTTCGGCTCATTAGGCCGTCATAAGGCAACAAATTACTAGCGTCGACAAGAAACGCTAGTTCTTTGGTTTCCTAACATTTTAATAAATGCAAGGTCAAACATTTGTTGCGGAATTTCTCAAGTTACAGACAGTGTTCAATAACCATGCTTATTGTCATTCATTAACATTCGTTTTAAGGAAGTCCAAAATTATAGACATTACTTATGCAACCTAAAATACTTATTATTATTTTACAATCAATGCAACATTGTGGGATCTGTATTTTGAATTGACAAAATAAACACATGTTATATCTGTTGTGCATCAGATATTGCGGTTTACATATTGTTACATTTGAATATAGTCTACTTAATTAAATTACATTATTGTTTTAAAATTTTTATATTATTTTTACATTGGTACTGGCGTTTCTTGCTAATGCTAGTCAGTTGTTTTCTCATTATGGCTGAATAACCAGGAAACTAGTTTGAGGTGAATAAATTAGAACAAAAAGAGTTTATTCATTTTAACCCGAAAGACGGTAAAATATATATGATTAACATATACTGAAATACTGCCAACATAACATTACGTCATGGAATTCGCATTCCTCTATACCATTCTTCGCAGATTTTGAATGTATGCTCTGTCAGTGTCACTGTGATGCCTGCACCGTGTAAGTAACTGTAGGCCTACGCTAAATAACTGAATGTATTCAATATCATGTCCAAAGGGTCGATGTAATCTTGGTGGGGATTTGCCATTATAGCTACTGTCGAAACGAACGTAATCCAAGTTTTAAGGTCTTGTGCTGAGTTTTTACTCTGGTGTAGGATTATACGTTTTAGGGTTTAGCGGGTTGCTTAAGTGGAGTGCCTGGGTCATCCTTTATATTCCTATGATCAATCATTTAATGGTCATTACAGTTTAACTTTCTTCTGCCACTTTCTTCCGTCTAGCCAAAGCTTGAATCTTGAGATGTAAAACCTTCTTTCATTGTCTCATTGTAGGTGCACACATGGTTTGTCTCAATTTTGTTACTTTTTACTCCTGTTTGTTTTGTATTCCTACTTTAGTGTTATTTTGCTGACCCCGTATCTTATTATTCTCGCCCACACGCTGAAGACTCGCTGCTGGTAGCGCGAATTATCATCATCTTTATATCTGTGGATGACGTTGTGCAGAGATTTTGTAATGAGAAATTAATAGCTGAAAGACTGAGCTACCTATTCCTCCAATGACATTTGAAGCATTCACTTACACAACGTCATTCGTAAGCTCCTGAAATAATTAGTTTCTATACAAAAGTGATTTATTTCCGATTAACTTATAAAAATATCGGACTACTCAATGAAGTGCAAGCATCTATTTGAAGACATTGGGGGCGAATAATGATAACACTCAACGTTTGTATTTTTAATGTATTTGGTGTAAAAATCATAGCCGATAAAGTGTTTCGTTTTCTGCAAGTAGTATATGAATCTGCAGAGAGATGGCAAATATAAATATTAAAACAAATACTAAAATATGCAATAGAAAATTTTTTCAAACATACAATTCATCATCTCACAACTTCAAAGTTTCTTGAAGGTCGGAATGAAAGTGTAGATTTCGTCCGTCTGTAGGAAAAGTATCCTCTGCCATGCACCTTCATTCCATCCTATCGTAAATACTTTCTTAGCTAACATTTTCTACCTTTCAACTAAAATACCGGTAAAATTTCAGCTTCATAGGTGCAGTAGTTTTAGAGACTTCGTGTTTCGTCAGTGAGTGAGCGAGTGACCTTTAGCTTTTATATATATAGAGACATCTCCTGAATTATGGGTCTTACAAAGACATTACTTATCAGGTTCGTAGAGAGGAATATTAGGAAACTGCCTGCGAAGTGTTTTGTAAATTGATTTGGTAGTAAAGACGTAGTAAATTACAACCTCGTGCTTTTTAGGGAGAAGTTTCATGTATTTCAATGTCTTTGACGTCATAGCACCTGAACTATATGTCGTAATACGATATTATTTCGAAGGTACATCCAGTGGTGCATATGTAAAACGTTTTCAAAATATGTTGCGAATAGAGTTAGTAGAAAAGACGTAACAAGTCAAAACGTCATGTGTGATGAGGCGGTGTTTCATTAACGTAATTGTTTATTACTCCATATCTCATGAACTGTGTGTCGTACTATGATAAAATTACGAATGTACGTTCAGTGGTGTGTTTGTATATTGTCTGTAACATTTCTCGCGAATACAATTAATAGTTTACGAGCAATAAAATGTAACGTAATGCCAAATGTAATTTTACTTCATGATTGCCGAAAAAGTAGTAAGCGACAAACTTTCTTCCTATCATCATTTTGCTGGAGTTGTCAGCGAGGAAAAGTTTCCTAAAGGTTTGAAATTATGTTTGAAGTTTGTTGCAAGTCGCTAAGTCCTCTCATTCTCAAATAGTGAACTGATAAATTCACATTATCACGTGCCGCAATACGGGGAAGTATTCATTGTTTATGACGCCATATCCCCTGAACTTCATAGGTGAAGTAGTTTTCGAGATTTCGTGTTTAGTCAGTGAGTGAGTGTCTGAATGAGTGTCCTTTCGCTTTTATATAGATGGAGATAACCGTACCGTACCAGGTCATTCTTGTGTGTCACTACACCTGCGTTATTGTTGAATTAGCAGTTTTATTCGCTTTACGCAGAGTAGTATTGGAGAAAAATAATCAAAGTTTTTCACTTTTGGATCGTTGAAGGTCTCCATCATAAATGTCTTAAGTGCCGTGTTGCTTGGACGAGCTATTAACACGTTGTTTCAAAATTATTTATATATTTCGTAATGAATTTAAAAACACCGATTATGCAAACTGAAGTGTTTGCGTCACTGAGTAACCTCCGAGACCCCTCCTTGATTTACTGGCTGTAAATTACCTCGGCGTTAACAGAATTAATCTAACCCAGCACGAGAGGTCGTAGGCGAGCAGCTTCGCGTTCCGCATTACATATTCTCTACTGTGACTTCCAGGGTTATAAATTAATGCTCAACCACCAATTGTGACGACATTGTAAGATAAAAGTATCACAGCAACTGCACAAACCGCTTAGCAGGAAATAAATCTGTCCCGATAGTGTTCATTTAATTAATGGAGCTGAAGGCTGGCAGGGTTATCGCTCCGGAACAAGGTCACGGTTAACAAATGACCCACGAAAAAGAAAGAACTCTTCACTCTGAGGTCAGGGCTCCGAGTGCATCAGAATATTTATCGTATATTACACTATTAGCGCAACGTGATAAATTGAGACTTGCGATATGAATCTATTATTTTCGCACCGCCCAATAAATTTTCACTGTAGCTAGGAAAATTGTAAATCAGGTATCGTGCCTACCTACAGAATACAGAAGTGGTACTACGGCAGCAGAATTGTTTCTATTTGAATTTACAAAGGAAATAGGATGACATTGCTCCGAGGAAATAAGTTTAAAGCCTTTCCAGAGTCACACATGAAAGATTTTTAATCCTGCATCAGATTGTTTTCCATACGGAAGGTTTCTTTGCCAACGACTGTATATGACTTGAAAATTGGCGAGTTGCAATTAGTCGGATCTTTTTTAACTTCTTTATTGTGCAGATCTAGATTTTTGCAAGTGATGCCATTAATGCATAGAAAGACGCCTGTATATAAAGGTAAGTTTAGGTTACTCAGATGCCAATGTTATTTTTAAACTTTAACTCAGAGTCCGAGAATCGGGCGCTGCCGTGGCCGGCGGATGCTGTGGCGGCGGCTGGGAGCCGTACAGCGCCTGGCAGGCATCTTTTGTGAGACACCCTGTAGTACACTTATCACAGTTTCGTTTAGATGCATCTAAACCAAACCGTCTTGAGTGTGAGAGTATCCCGGGCACGGGTCTGGAGAAAGGAGCGGTAGAGTAGACGGGTTTCACACAGGAGGAGGATGGTATGTGGACGAAGTGTGGGACTATGGGGGTAGACAGCTTTGGTGGGGATGTGGGCCTGTTCTGCGTCAGCAAAGAAGGTCTGGTAGTGGAACGAGAATGCATGGTCTATGTCGGTGGGTGTGTGGAGGGGAACGGGATGGCCAGTTACAGAGGTACCTAGCTAGGGAGCTGCGGTAGGCATCCCAGTCGGCATGGGAGTAATCATAGAGTAGTTAGGGAGGGAGCTTAGGACGAGGATCGCGGGCGGGATGGGGGGGTGATTAGGACTGCAGCTTGTTCACTGCTTCCTATGAGGTCTAGTATTTCCGCCGTAAGGAGCCCAGGAGGTTAGGAGACGCCAGGACGGTAAGGGTGGTGTTGCTTTCAGGGTGTGTAGGATGGGGAAGAGGTAGGATATCGCACCGGAGCGAGGTGGTAACGAACTGACGCCACCGCGGCAAGCTGACGGAAAGAAAGGTTGCGGCAACCACATAGGTCGTGAAGGAGCGATCGATATGGGAATGGAAGTCATACGGCAGGGGAGTAGTGCTGCGGACATATATGATGACAAGGGTGACGGTGAAGGATGCAAGATGTTTATGATCAGGTATTCGGTAGGATCGTTCAAGAGGGGTTGTAGCCGGATGGGGTGATGGAGGAGGTGGCATATCGCCACTCTGCCTTGGGCGAGGGGATGCGGTGCGATGGAGGAGGTAAGGAGCTGTACTAACGGGACGATAGGGTTGTAGGAAGGTTTCGTTGAGGAGGAGGGCATCTACGCGGCGTTCGTGTGAATAAATATGTGTTTGTTGATGACCAGGGATCGGATGTTATCGAAGGTTAGGAGAGGCTGTTCCAACAGGCTGCTCCGCGAGCAGGAGCGCACACGAGCGCTCACTACGCCAGCGGTGGTGGGGCAAGATGACGTCACGCGCGCCAGTACTCGGTCGAACATCAGGAATCAGACGCGTTCGTTGCGTTCTCGTCAATGGGTAGATGTGACAAGAGCAAAACTGTGTAGCCCCAAGCCTAATGCCTATTTCTTTATACGAACTGTCTATCTTCGCTAAGAAGGACTGTTGTCCACATTGTCTCATGTATTACAACTATTATTGCACAAACATATTCATACTACAGTGTCATTACAGAAAAAAGAAAAGCCCTACTATTTTAGAGGGATGCAAAGTGGGTCCGTACTGTCTTGTACTGTCTTTCTTAACTGAAAACAGTATTTCTGCCATTCCTTCTGATAAATTCTGGATCGACCATTACGTCAATTATTGTTGCTCCTGTTTAGCGCGGTCTGAAACTTTTAAGACAAGCGACTTTTCGTTACTCTAGTTATTATCAATTAAGCTGGTGTGTTAAATTACTCTGAAGGAAACCATTATGCCTAAACGCAAATGTACCATACTTTTTAACATAAAAAATATAGCCTACTTCCCTCGAAGACCAACTCCTAGTTATGAAATGCACTGTAAAATTCGTATTGCCATATTTAGGATGAACATGGTGAAAACAAGAATGAGGTTCAGTTTAATAAATCATGCACTCATAATCCTCCTTTTGATATTCTAGAAACAACTTCTTAAATCACACTTCTTCGTTAAAAAATAACGGGAACATTCATAATACACTAAAAAAATACTCCTTTCGTTGGTTCCGTGTTAGAGGCATTTAAAAATGTAAACTAATACCGCAATAAACAGTCCAGCCGGCAGCTTCACATGCACATACACTCGCCGCAGTTTTGTGCCTCGTACGACAGCAGCTCACGATCGAGAAGCAGTATCCCGAGAGCAAGTGAGCGCTCCCTAGCTCACGACTGAGCGCACAAGCTGGGAATGGCCTGGTATAGGAGGTGCTTGCCGTTGTTGTCTGCAGGGGAAGGAGAGGGGGAGGGAAGCGGTAGACGGAAAAAGGGTTGAGGTGTGGTTAGACTAGGGTAACTAGACGGGAGAAAGTGAAGTGGGAGTGGGCGCGGGCGCGGGAGAAGGTGGCGTAGGTTTCCGACTGAAAGACGGAGAGAGCTGCAAGGGCGATCTGCTGTTTGGTGTGGAGACGCTGGAAGGAGTGGATGTTCTAAAGGATGGTGGTTACAAATTGGATGACGTCCTCCATGGAGGCTCAAAGAGTTGTTGGGGTTCATGAGAGGAGCCACAGGATAGGAACGGCGAGTCCAGGAGTGGTGGGGGCGGGGACGGATTTATATTTATAGGAGTAGGTGGGGTGGGGGCCGCCATAGGTATTACATGTAGGAGGGAGGCAAGGGTGGGGCAGTGCTTGTGGAGGAGGGAGGATTTGGGATTGAGGGGGAGGGGGTTGGCAGTTCTGTGTCAGGTGGTCGTTGTACACGAAACAACTTGCACTGCGGTAGGAGTGGGGTTCGGAGTGGGAACCACCTGGTGGCAGCAGTCGTTTATTAACGCCCCCCGTCAAGGAGGCGGTCGATGAATGGTGCAAATTCTTTGAAAACCCGCATCAGATAGGTGGGGCCAGAGGCACTGTGGATCTGCTTGGCGGACATGATGGAGATGTCAGGATGGGCGTTGAGTTGTCCCAACACCACATCCTCTGTGATCAATGCGATGAGCTTCGTGATCACGGTGGTGAGGGTGGGCGGACGGCGAGGAGAGGAATAGGTGTAGTAGGGAGACAAGTTAGCGTGAGGGGCCAAAGTGAATACTGGGGAAGCGATGAAGGATATCAGTGTGGAAGGAGGGGAGTGAGTTGGGGCAGTGGGGGAGAGAGTCTTGTTATTTAGGAAGTGGGGATCGGGGCGCGAGAGGATGGAGGTGTGGGATGCTGGGTGAGTGGGAAGAATGGGGGCTGTGTCCATTTCATTGGTAGATTTGAGCACTTGAAGAGGAGGTGGGGTGGGGGTTTCACACTTTCCAGTCTTTTGGGACTTCTCGGGAGCGCCGGTGGAGGAGGAGCAGGAAGGGGATGGGAAGAGAAGGGGAAGGATCCAAAAGGATGCGATGGGCACTGGCCACATGGGCTACATTTTGTTCCGAAGCTCACCTACATCAGGTCGAAACTGGTCAATAAAAACTGTTAATTTTTTGCGATTTTTTTTTGTAATATTAAAAAAAAGGTAAAGCAGTCAACAATCCGAAGATTGGTTTGAACACCACACCACTAGGCATGGTCCTGTTTGGAGGTGGTATGCCGCAGCCTTCCTCCGACCTTCGGACTGACTTACCCAGTCAGTTATAGGGGGACCTACAGTTTAACGTAGGTTCCGAACCACGGTGCTACTCGGTATTTTTCACACGAGCAGTACTGCCAGAGGTGAAAGAAGTGGAAAGAGACAGATAAAAATCCTAGGACCTGGTGGGGATCGAATTTGTAATATTAATTATACCAAATAGATCGCTGTTTTTGTCCACTGACAAAGTTGTCTAAATTAATAGGTAGACTATTGTTGGAGGAGGAGAGAGACCTGAGAGACCGCTGTGGACAGGGCGACAGAGGGGGATGTTGTGGGGCGGGTGAGCGAATGTAGTACTCCATGTGGTGGTGGTGGGGGCGGCTGTAGGGGGTGTTTAGAGGATGGTGGTTGTGGTTGTCGAGATGTTTCACATGATTAGAAATTTCACATGAGTTCAGAGGAAAACAAGAATGATGAGGCGCACAACGTCGACTACGGGACAGTCGGCGGGAGCTGTGGCAAGGCTCGGACCGCGGGGTGGTTGGAGACCTCCGCCAGCAGTCGGGGGGTCGGCGTCAAAATCAAACAATAAAGGATAATAAAGGGTATTATCGGGCTGGAGTTCGGCGATTCGGGGTCGGCGTTCGAACGGCGGGGCCCCATGCGGCTTCTCTATGCAGCGGCGGGCGGGTGCCGATCCACGCTAAGTCAGGCGTCTACCCGGAGGCAGCGACGGAAGGCAGGGCTGGTCAGAAGAGGCGGCGGCGGCAGCAGGGGGGCCAGAAGAAACTCGGAGAACCTGGAAGCTAAAAAATGTTCAAATATTTGTAGAGTCTATGGGACTTAACTACGGGGTCATCAGTCCCTAAACTTAAAAACTACTTATGAAATACTTACAACTAAGGACGGCACAAATATCCATGCCCGAGGGGGGATTTAAACCCCCTACCGTAGTGGCCGTGCAGACCGTGACTGAAGCGCCTCAGTCCCCGCGGCCACCGCGGCCGGCAACCTGGAAGCAGCAGACACGTCTGTTAGGTAGCTACCCGCTACGAGGCGGGTTGGATGATCCTCTTTCAGCTTCGAATCAATGCCCATTTCTTACGACAAAAGAAATTGCCACACGTACCACGAAGAGCTAGTGTACTAACAAATGAAATGCTCGCGGTCGGAGGTTCGAGTCCTCTCTGGGGCATGTGTGTGTGTGTGTGTGTGTGTGTGTGTGTGTGTGTGTGTGTTGTCCTTAGATTAGTTTACCTTAGCTTAAGTAGTTTGTTAGCTACGGAGTGATGACCACGCACTTTGGTCCGATAGATTTACAAACATTCTTGAAAATCACGTGCGTCATCAACTATACTCGTAGTGATGAAGCGGCTCTGTGGTCCGCTACGGGAGCACGCTTGCCGCACGGCCCAAAAATAGCAGCCACCGCTGACTTGGCGCCACCTCCTGTACACAGGGTTTAACACATGCCACATTCGAGCGCAGCCTATAGGCTGTCGTAGAAACGCGTCCTCGTGTAGGCGAAGAGGTCGGGCCCCGCTAGGGGTCGTGTATCAGTGCGGCTGCTGGTGTTGTTGGCGGCGGTGTGACAGCAGGTGTCGAGTTGCCGTGGAAACCGAGCGCCAGGCCGACAGCTGTCTGCTTGTCGCGGTAAACTGCGGCCGAGTTGCGGTCGCCCGCGACACCCGAACACGCCGGGACCGGCCGCCGCACAAGCTGGGCACCGCCTGCAAGGAGCGCCGCAGCACACGTCCGTGCCAAAGGACACGGCGAACATAAAGTCCTGGCTCAATTATTTACTGTACAAGATCCAAATGCTCTACAGAAGATATAATATGTATGTCATTTTGACAAAAAAATGATGAAAGAGGGTTTTTTTTTTTTTTTTTTTTTTTTTTTTTTTCCTACCTATACCGTCACATCACAAATTTGTGAATGGCTGGAAGACGTCCTAAGTAATAGGACGCAGTACGTTGTTCTCAGCGGTGAGTGTTCATCAGAGACGTGTGTACCGTCAGGCGCGCCTCAGGGAGGTGTGATAGGACCGCTATTATTTTCTATCTATATAAATTATCTGATGGGAAGACTAACTTCTAATTTGCGGCTGTTTGGTGATGATGATGTGGTGTACGGGAGGGTGTCGTCTTTAACTGACTGTAATAGCATACAGGATGACTTAGACAAAATTTCTAGTTGGTGCGAAGAATGGCAGCTAGTCCTCAATGAAGAAAAATGTAAGCTGATGCGCATGAGTAGGAAAAACAATCCCATTATATTCGAATACAGCATCAGTAGTGGGCTTCTTGATGCTGTCGCGTTGTTCAAATATCTAGGCGTAACATTGCAGAACGATATAAAATGGGACGAACATGTAAGGACAGTTGTGAGTAAGGCAGACAGCCGACTTCGGTTTACTGGGAGGATTTTGGGAAGATGTACTTCATCTGTAAAGGAGACCGCGTATAAAACGCTTGTACAACCACGTCTTGAGTATTTCTCAAGTGCTTGGGATCCGCAGCAAATCAGTTTAAAGGTAGACATAGAGGCAGTTCAGAGGCGAGCAGCTAAGTTTGTTACTGGTAAGTTCGATCAATGCGCGAGTGTCACAGAAATGCTCCGGTAACTAAATTGAGGATCGCTGGATGAAAGACGACGTTCTTTTCGTGAATTTCTGTTGAGGAAATTTAGAGGTCCGGAATTTGAAGCTGAATGTAGTACGATCTTTCTGCCACCTATTTACATTTCGCATAGTGATCACAATGACAAGATAAGAGAAATTAGGGCTCGTACGGAGGCATATAGGCATTCTTTTTTTCCTCGTTCTATTTGGGAGTGAAATAGGAAAGGAAATGCCTAGTAGTGGTACAGTGCACCCTCCGCCACGCACCTTACGGTGGATTGCGGAGTATGTATGTAGATGTAGATCTTTGGTAATTTGCCGATAGTCTGCGCTAGTTGCAAACATGGCTAGTTCAGTTGCAGACCGAGCTTTCTCTGTGTTGGAGTTCAACAAAAACAAGTGTGCTACAGCTGTTCAAAGGATGTTTAGAACCAAGTACGGTAACAGGCCACCAACAAGGAAGGCCGTTTATCACTGGCACAACAAATTCGTTACGACGTTGCTTGTGCCGGACCTAGAGAACCGGACATCCCAGTGTGAGTGAAGTGAACGTAGAGCGAGTATGAGAGACATTCAAATCGGTGTGTCGTGCATCCCGTGAATTTGAAATGGTCCCAGTGACTGTGCGGAAAGTCCTGCAATAGACGCTGTCTATGAAACCACTGATCTGGAGTGAAAAATATACAACAAATACATTACAACACATTACCTCAAAAATGTTTCTTCCGAAATAACATGGCAATATCCCTTTCACGCCCCGCACGCACAGTTGTGCGGTTCAGTTCTCTAGGAAGTTCGGGCTTGCATCACACAATCGTGGATAGATTGCGGTAACGTGCGAAACGTGTTTTAGTTCCATGTTTCTGCACTGTGTAGTACCTGCAATTGGTAAACGTCCATATCACTTACAATGGCGGCAAGGAAGACTTGTTGACATGATGTTGATATCCTTGTTTTGACGTGTGAAGCTATCCTATCAAAAAAAAAAAAAAAAAAAAAATGTTCAAATGTTTGTATAGTCTATGGAACTTAACTACGGGGTCATCAGTCCCTAAACTTACAAACTACTTATGAACTACTTACGAACTAGGACGGCACAAATATCCATGCCAAAGGGGGGATTCGAACCGTGCTGTGGCCGTGCAGACCGTGACTGGAGCGCCTTAGTCCCCTCGGCCACCGCGGCCGGCCCCTATCCTATCTGACAGCCAGTTGATTTCATATGATGCTGTGGTATGTCATTTCTTTAAAAGCCATGTTTCTGTAAGATGGTGCAGATCATAAAAATTTTTGGTGAAGATCCAAAACAGACAATTATGTGCGTTCATATTGTTTTTAAATTGCTTTTTTATAATGAATTACTGTATGTATTTTGTATCTTAAACGTCCATCTCTGTATTAATGTCACGTCACCTACAAACTTGCGTCTAAAAGTGTTATAGCTGCAGGTTATTGCCTATAATTAATACTGAGAATTCCTTTTAAAATTATTGAAAGTACATTTTATGTTAATTGAAATTAACACAGCAATATTTAATACCAAACTTTTCTTATTACTCATAAGAGAGTATCTAAAAGTCACAATGTTAAGGTAAAGCAGTCAACAAATGCGACGATTGGTTTGAACACCGCAGTGCTTTTCTAGGCATGGTCCTGTTATACCATGAAAATTTTCTTTCATGAAATAAAAAGAATCCTTGCAAAATAATTTGACGTTTATATATCATAAGGTGAACTTGCTGTTCTTTAAACTTCACCCACTTTTTTCTTTCATTTTTTAACACCTATTTCAAGGAACGCCTTACACATCTACCTTGACGTGACGAAGGCATCTAAGAGCAGTCACGTCGTAGATGGGGAGGGTTGTGTAATGCAGAGCAGCGGCGGTTATGTGGGTCCAGTATCTGGCATGAGTAGTCTTGCCGCTGTCTACGTCTGCTTCACAGGCTGGTGCGAAGTTCTCAAATGTTCAAATGTTTGTAAAGCTTATGGGACTTAACTACGGGGTTATCAGTCCCTAAACTTACAAACTACTTATGAACTACTTACTAAGTAGGACGGCACAAATATACATGCCCGAGGGGGGATTCGAACCCCCGACCGTAGTGGCCGTGCTGACCGTGACTGGAGCGCCTCAGTCACCTCGGCCAGCGCGGCCGGCGCGAAGTTCTCGACTACCACGTACTCATCTCGTATTTTTACGTGAAAAGATACAAACAATAATCATTAGAGACTTAAATTAGTAAACCAGAAAAAATTACCAAAAAATATTTAAAATATTCCTTAACGACTTGTAATAATCATAATATGCTTTTCATCATTGCAGATATCGCGCATTTGTTTCCCCTCAGCTTTCTTACATCTTAAACATACAGAATTATCTGACAGTAAATGACATGTCACTCACTGATTAGCTTTGTTTTCTGAAGTAGTTGTCACTAGTGGTGTGTGTCTGTGCCGGTACGTGCCAGCTGCACTTGACCCACTCTTCCCCTCACCGTACCAGTACCGGTGTGCTATTAATTGGTGTGTGGCAGAAGTCAGATGGTCAGTGACCTTGTTTACCTCCTACACTTCATTCATTGTCAGAAGACGTCAGTGTTCTTAACATAAATTATACTTGATACAAATTCAATGTCTGTCTCTAAGCATTTACAAAAATCATATAATTTGACATACAAATGTGATTCATAATATCCTCATCAAATTACTTCAAACGTACATTTTAAACATCCGTTCGTCACTTACCTGGATAACAGAAGCAAATTACTGATTGCCTTCACTTGACAGTAAGTGGCTAATTTCGTTTGTTTGGATATGTGAAAGCTACCTAACTTCTCTTGTGAATATTAAAAGTCCTCGTGAGTAGACATAGATAGGTATTTGCCTTCTACCTTAACTTCATTAACTATCATTTTACTGCTAGTGCGAGTTTATGTGTAATTATTGTTTCTTTTTATTTCATAAGGTGTTACTTTTCTTGTGTTTCTTTCTCGTCGGTACTGCATACTAGAGCAAATTACACTAGCGGATAAATGGTAATGCTTCGTTGTGAGAACATAACAGTGCTTCAAGATGATCGTGTTTCTTGGTGTGCTATTTTGTTTATAGACCGCATAAGAATTGGATTCTTTGATTAATCCCAAATGTGTGTGGGTGGGTGGAAACCACATCGCCCTGCATTCCTACATCAAAACTTGAATGTAGGACACCTACCCGTCTCATACAATACCGCCCTTGGCCTCCCATGTTTGGGGGGGGGGGGGGGGGAGGGAATCCAAATAACGGAAGGCACGTGGAGCTTGCTTTTTTTTTTTTTTTTTTTTTTTTTTTTTTTTTTTTTTTTTTTTTTTTTAATCGCCTTGCCTCATGTTCTGGGGCATCCAAATCTCTAAAACTACTTGTTTTTAGTCTGTCCGTTACCTCTCTTCCTGGGGGCCTCCAGATCTCAAAATTTACTTTTCTTTAATAGTAAAACATGTTTTTCAAGTGGACCGGGGCCTCATTTTGTTTTGCCACCACCGCAGGGCTCCGACAGGCCTCTCTTACAAAATATCTTACACTAGTCTAGAGTTAATCGATGTTCTAGCCATGAAACAGGATACCGCCTATCCTTTTCTTATCACCTACTTTTGTCTATTTCTTAATGTTTATGCACTCACTTGGCTTTGTTGTTCCTCTTCTTCAAATTTTTGTAAATCTAAGGGACTTAACTACGTTGATCATCAGTTCCTAGACCTACAAAAGACTTACCTAACTTAAAGTAACTTATGATAAATACAACACAAACACCCATGGTCGAGGGAGGACTCGAACCGCCGACGAACGGCCGAAAGCAACGCAGCAGAGCGCCTTAGTGCGCACAGCTATTCTGCCGCGGCTCCTCTTCTTCTGCGACCTAGATGTTAAATTGTTTGTGGGTTACACATTTCTTTCTTGTGTTAATTCCTGACTCTCAAGTCACATGTAACTTTGCATAATGTAAACTTTTTGTTCTAAGACAGTCAATATTTCTGTTGTAATCGTGCTTTCTCATTTAAGATTACGTATCATGTTAACTATCAGTAGCTAAAGATAAAGTCCACAGTATTCTGAGTATTATTGGCATGGTCGGGTATCTCTTTTGTCTAATTTTGTGTGTATGTGTGTGTAAAATCGTATTTTAACACCTTTTTAATGTGATAGCGAAGAATTTAAAGATGACAAATATAGAAAATAGACAAGAAGGACTACAAAATGGAAACGAAACGGAAGTAATATTGCCAATAACTTAAGTGCCTGGTCGTCGTCAGTCACCTAGTATAACAAAGAGTGTAATACCCTCTGAGGCATTATTCAGTTCAAAAAATCTTTGTAAATCTATGAGACTTAACTGCTTTGTTATGAGTCCCTAGCTCACAAACTACTTAAACTAAGTTAAACTAACCTAAGGACAACACATACACCCATGACAGAGGGAGGACTCGAACCCCCGACGGCGAACGGCCATGCGCATCGGAGCTGGGCGCCTTAGTGCGCACGGCTGTTCTGCCGCGGTCTTATTCAATTTCTTCAAGTCAATAATACTGTATAATATCTTGCTCACCCCTGTCCTTACATTAGCAACCTTTACAATAATTCGATGTGCTACTCTAATGACTTTATAAGGTCCTCATATGCTTCATGAAACTTTTTATTCCATAAAAGTTTATTTCTGAATTAATCTTTGTTCACTTTTGCCTAGATTTTATGAGAAGTTCGTTAACTTTGTATATAGTTTTTTTATACCTTTATTGTGTCTACTGATTCTTTTCTACACTTCCTCTTTTATTCTCTGAAGTCTTATTTGTCGTTTTTCTTCAACAGATAGGTCCTCCCTGTTTTGGAAGTGTAATACCTGTTCAGTTACACTAGGTACTCTGTTTCCCGTAAATAACTACGGAGGTGTTTATTTTATTTTTATTATATATATATTTTTTTAAATGACAACTTCCCTTCGTGATTTTATCGTGGGCACATACCTATTTTATTATTTTAAATTAAGATGTGGGGACAAATGTGTCACCCATTTTATAACTCTGACATGTATTCAACCACGAATATTTTACTGTTTTTATTATTGTAACCATGGCCTAAGGAAACCAATCTGACAACTTTTATCGCAGCACTTGAAATTGGCCTAAGGCCGAAACCAGGTAGTGATAATGAACAAAATTTTCATTCAAGTGGTGGTCTGCTCTTTTAAAAAAATTTATATGACTGAGGCTCCTGACAGCTACAAAATCATAACTACTGAGGTGGTATTTCTGTGGTAGAGTGTAGTAACTCATTCATGATTTGGACAGTATGTTCTAAACATCCTATTTAACTATCCCGTGAATCTTTCTGCTGAATTTGACTGTGGGTAATGTTTGGATATGTAAATTGCTTTTATATCTAAATCCCGTAACATGTCACTCCAACATTGTAAAGTGAATGTGTGCCATTGTCACTAATAATTTTCTCGAGTTTTTTACCTTCTTCACATAGTCATTATTTATTTACCTGTACTTCTTTGTACTGAATACAATTACAAAAGTAGATTTGTGAGTTCTCTATGCAATTTCAAGTTGCGACATCACCCACAGGTCAACTGTCTGCCACACCTACCAGTGACCTTACAGGTAGGTTGGTTGGTTGGGAATTTTTAAGGGGACTAAGCAGGGTGGTCTTCAGTCCCTTGTTCCTGTCTAATACACCACTGTAAAATACTGTAAACATAAAGCAACACCGAGAGGTGAAAATCCCAAGGTGTACAGAGCAACACAGAAAGATAGAGCAAATGGTCCACTTAACTAAAACATAAAACACGTCCACATAATGTGTTCCATTTAATTCACTCCCCATGAACAAATGTTGACGAGCTTCAGACTTTTTTTGAGTGTAGCAAGACACTCCACTCGCAATATGCGAGATACCAGGCATTATATATTGATTTAGTTTTATCTGTACGTAAAATTCTAAGTGTCTATGTTGTACATGAGGCCCCAAATATGTATTAGTGTGTCCTGTGATGTGCTCCCACTGGCCCTGGCTTCCACAGAATGAATGAAGCTTTGTATGTAAGAAAGTTTAGCAAGCGCTAGGTGCACCTCGTCTGTTTTGTGTCGTCTTTTCTTTCAAACGCTGGGCGTTGAATGTCTCTGGGAGAGAAGTAGGTTTTCCAACTGCTGAGCAGAACCCAGTCTTAGCAGATTCCTTATGTAGCTTGCTCTTAACCTCCTTGGCTGGGAGTTGGTGAGGTTACCTGCTTGACGAACAGGAGTGTAAGTACCTCTGGGTTTGGTTCTGCTGTGGCCTTGTGGCTCGACTTACTTCAGGTTCCATAGTCGCACTTATGCCTTTTCGCGAGTTTAATTCCGGGAGTAGCAACTACACTATGTGTAGTAGTGAGAGTTTGCTTAATTTCGTAGAGGATTGATAATTATATGTCGATTTTGCGGGAATCTGATTCCGAGGCTCTGATGACGTTTCGTTAGCATAGTTCTTACGCTTTATAACTTTTAAATCATTTCTTCGCCTGTTTAAATATGTTCAGTGTCTTTCGCGTTCTTATCGTAGTTGAATTCAAATATTTTCGGGGACTCGCGGTGCCTATACTGTTCGTACTTTGTCGACACAACACGTGGACGATATCAGACAAAGCCTTCAGCTTTTCCATCATTCAGCGCACATGAGTGGTCAATAATTATATAGCTAATTTGCTAAGGTGTTTCCTAGTGAGTGTAGCGCGATAATTTTCCACGAAAATTGTCCATTCTAACTTGTAATCTGTGTACTTGTCGGCCCACGTGTGCGCCGATTAGCGTGATTCCTGTCGTGGTTATTACCATTAAATAGATCTTTTTCCTCTGATTTTTTGCGACCGAACTCTGTATTGTGCTGTAGCAATCTGTAACCTTGCTTATCTAATAGATATCATTCCTCTGATCAGAAAGAATGGTTACACGATATATTTCGCGATCTTATTCTCTTCAAAATTGGTTTTGTTAACTTTATGCATATTTTGTGTTCCGACTTAGTAGAGTGCTATATTGATCTAACAACTTTAACCTTCTGTAGTTATCTTCTCCCTGTGGTAAACGTACGCCAGAGCGACCGTTTTTAGATATTATTTAATGAAATCTTGCTTTAATGTGTAGTTAGATGTTCTTCCGTCTGTACACCGCACTTGTGGTCTTAAACCAAGTGCGTTTGTTTCTGATAGTTTATCATGAGCCTAAGCCACAAGCTTGACACGTTATGGAAGTGAAGTACTATTTCATTGTGTGCGAGTGAACCTTCGATCTGCATACTCCACATTTCTTGGCTGTCGTCTTGGTGTATTGGTGTCGAGTGCTTGGTAAGTACCTGCATGGCTTGGCGTATGAATCTGTGTGTGAATGTGCTGCAATTCCTCCGTTCCCCCCTATGAAACGTGATCGTCATTAACCTGTACTCAACTTTGCAGGTGGGCAATTTTAGGGCCATGTAATTGTGGATATTTTAAACATTTTGTAAGGTGTGTTTTTTATTGTAATTTAAAAAAAATGGTCTTCCCCCATTGTTGTTCTTGTTTTGAACAATAAATTAGTTTGTTAAACTATAATCCTTTTGTGCTAATTTAAATTCTCCCCTCATCATTTATTTTGGATTAATGTGGGGTAATTTGTTCATGTATCGTTTGTCTCTGCTCCCTTCTGGAGGAGAGAATATTTGCGTTTCCGTTGCCAACATTTATGATTTTTGATTTAGATCCATGACTGCGGAGCATTATTTAATTGTGTGCAGTTTCCTCTAAAGATTACAGTAAAGGTAGAACTGTTTGCTTAACGTATAGAATCAGAGTTTTGCTTAAGGGAACTGTATACTTCCGCCGCTGTGTGAATATCGCCGTAATTAGATTTTGTGAGCAAGCAGTCAATTGTTAACTTCACAAACACGGCTAGTTAACAGACAAAAGAACAGCGGGCGAGTTTCAAATATTACGGCATGATACCGTGGCTGGCTGATCACAAGGATAATAAAGGGTGAGCCAGCGTCTATGAACATACTAAAAACTTCCAGTCAGAAGGAGGACAGGCAACGTAAAGTGTAAAACAGCTACAAATGGCTGGAGGGGTGTGAACCTGATGGATCACACTGATTTACCTACAACTACACAGAATGATAAAAATCACTTGCTCTAATAAAACGTAGAACACAGTCAGCCATAGAGGGATCAAGGATTATGATACATCGTCGATGTATCGATCTCTATTGCGGCGGTGATGCGCACGCCCCATGGCAAAGGGGAGAGTTGGTAGTCGGCGGATAGCGAGGGGCGTGTCGTGTACGGTGGGAGCGAGGTGTAACGGGCACGGCGGAGAGTGAAGCCTGCCCGAAAGCTGGCAGTTTGGTGGTCAACATATTGGATGGCAGAAAGTCTACACTCGGGCATTGTGCGATTGGATAACACTCTGGAAGCGCCGAGCGCACTGAGTTTCCTAAGTTTAATCGGGAACCATGCTGTCGACTAACGCTGAGAACTTTCTTGGTAGGCTGTATTAGCAGCGGTTGTACGGAAAGAAAGTTTCAGTACATACGTACTCGGTGTACGCGGACTGAACTTGTTGGGTTGCCTCGCTCAGTGTTATCCCGACTGAACGGTATTTACATTGGAGATCTTGTTATTTGGTGATCTGTACTGCAGTAATAATTTCGGCGTTCTGCTATTGAAGAGAAGGATTAATTATGAATACTTAGTTCTCAGTTTGAATCTCCCAGAAGTTCGCCGTGCAAGTATCTGTTGTAGAGCCCATGCGTGACGGTCGGGGGTTGGTGAGATACATTAAGACGTGTGATATTGTGCACCGATTCCTTCAGAGAAGCGAATAAGAAGTTGTATTGAGCATTATTCTATTCCTCTTATGCTTGTAAAGTCCACATAAGTTAATCTTATGTGCTAGTAATACGATTACTGCTCCACTGAAGGGATTAAGGAGTTGCTGCTCCTTGTAGGACATTAAGTTAAAATTTGCAAAAGGTGTAATAGTAAAACTGTTTCGGTCTTAGCCGGCCGTGGTGGCCGAGGGGAATGCGGTGCGTCAGTCACGGTCTGCACGGCCACTACGGTCGGGAGTTTGAATACCCCGTCGGGCATGGATATTTGTGCCGTCCTTAGTGTTAGCTAGTTTGTAAGTTTAGGGACTGATGACCCCGTAGTTAAGTCCCATAAGCTATACAAACATTTGAACATTTTGTTTCGGTCTTAATTTGGTTAGCTACGGATTCTTGAAACTGTTGAATTAACTGAGGCTGTGACCCTAACGTTGAAAGAACGTCGATTACCCTTGCTTAAAGCAAAGGTCTCCAGCGACATAAGCATCCATTTATTAGGTGTTAAGTGTTGTTAATGAAGTGTTCTAGTTTGAATATATATATATATATATATATATATATATATATATATATATATATATATATATATATAACCTTGATGGAGCAGGAAAGAAACAAAAAGGGGTTGTTTATGTAAAGGTATTTTCGGTGTATGTCAAATGTTCAAATGTCTGTCAATCTATCGGACCAAACTGCGTGGTCATCAGTCCGTAGCTTACAAACTATTTAAATCTAGATAAACTAACATAAGGACAGCACACACACGCACACACACACACACACACATGCCCTAGGGAGGACTCGAACCTCCACGGCAAGCAACCGCGCGCTCCGCAGCAAGGCACTTTAGACCACTCGGCTACTCCACCGCGGCGGTGTATGTCTGTTTATGAGCATTCGTTGTGGCTCTGATACCGACGTACTACGCTTTAATCCCTTCTGTTTACTTGTTGTACAATAAATGTTAAACGAATGCTGATTTGTTTGATCGCCCAGTAGCTTACTACTACTTCCGGATCCTTGAAATCCCGCTATCATGCGTCTAAGTAAAACTTAGGCGTTTCAGATTAAAGGAAGTGCAACAGACCGAAGAGGAAGTTTCAGTCGGATGTTTGCAAATATGTTTACGTCGAAGAGAAACTCCGTCATAATAACAGTGCACATCGTGACATTTGCAGAGCGAAGAAAATTGCTACTACTTTTACGCCTCTCGCTATGTTTTATGGTCAAGAGGCTGAAAGAACAATAGCCACACATTTTACGATTCACCGTTTGAATCCAGAGATGATTGGGTAAAGTACCAAACTGATTGTCCTCTATCTTACAATGTAAATTTTCACGGCCGGCGTTAACCTCACGTAAAACTTCCAGGCTGAGAAGCAGTGGTCGATGATTAAAATTTCTTACTGACGTTTCGTCTCCATCTGCGAGAGACATCATCTGAGGTCTACTGCCACTGTGGTTCGAGGGGGCTCTCAAATTTATACCGTGCATAGAGGACACCACCATTCATCACAAGATGATAACTGTATGGCTATCTTTGGATGGTGTCATCCTTCTCGACTAAAAGTAACAGACTATCATTTTACAGTCGCAAAGTCGACATCCATATTTCGCCTGATTTTAGACATTTTTCTTTTCTATTAAAATTATTTTGGTGTTTGTGAATTTCTAATGCCTCTCTATACATTTGTGCCTGGTAATGCGATGTCCTATATAAAACGCTCGTTTCATGAAATGCACGCTATAAATGCGAGAGCCCCCTCAAACCACAGTAGCAGTAGCCGGTTGAGCACAGACCTCAGATGATGTCGCCCACAGATGAAATGTCACGAAGAAATTTTAATCATCGACCACTGTCCTCTGTTAAGCCTAAAATTAAAACAGTCCAAATCACAGATCTCCTATTGTAATTCGTAACCGGTAATCATGATGACAGCCAGTGGTGGCAGATGGTAGTCTTTGTAGTCCGTCTGTATTGATCGAAAAGCGGTTAAGAAATAAGAGATCTGCGATTCGGACTGTTTTCATTGTAATTTCAATCAATCAAGGTCACTATTAAAATCCAAAATGCTTTCAAAACTTACTTATTGTTCTGTAATAGAATCTAAAGTATCCGCTCCAAATTTACGTCTATTATATTTCTCAGCATCCTCGATTTATGTACTTCAATGCTGATTATATGGTAGTTCTCGCATTTGTATTTGTTTGGATGATTTATTCCCCTTAAATTCGATGTTATTTTTGCAGTATTACTGCGTCCTTATATGTATCTCTTTCGCCAAGATGGCAGATCTTCATCATTGCCGAATGCATTACCATTGTTATTAGAAATGTTCAGCGCGTGAGGCGTGCTTAGACGTGCTGACTTGCTATTCTTTGCCTCTCCACAGCTTGAATACATTGTGAACAATGTGTACGTGCTGTGGAGTTCTTACCAATACGGCAGCTGCGTGTTGGGATTTCTCGCGTGAAGGAGGCTTTTCTTCTCAGATCGGACACGCGTCAGCAACACAGCACGAACCGGAACGTAATGGCGCTGCCACGAGTCTTGCCACGTAGTTGGACACACACACACACACACACACACACACACACACACACGCACGCACACAAGTGCGCTTGCAATCTCAGATATCCGTGTCTGCAATATCAGACGAAGCTGCTAGTGTCTGGGTTCCAACAGGAATAGCTCTATGCAAGGTGTTCTATAAGAAATAGCCAGTATATACTGAACGTAATTGATGACAGGAGAAAATATAAAAATTCAGCAAGTGAAACAGGAAAAAGGGAGTACAAACGTCTCAAAAATGAGATTGACGGGAAGTGCGGACTGGCTAAGCAGGAGTGGCTAGAGGACAAATGCAGAACCGGAGAAGGATGCATAACTAGGGGAAAGATAGATACCGCCTACAGGAAAATAGGAGAGATATTAGGAGACAAGAAAAGCCGCTGTATGAATATCAAGAACTGAGACGGAAAACCAGTACTAAGCAAAGAGGGGAAAGCTGAATTGTGCAAGGAATATATAGAGGGCCTATACAAAGGAAATAAACTTGAAGGTAGTATTCTAGAAATGGAAGACGAAGTGGAGGAAGATGATATAGGAGATATGATACTGCGAGAAGAATTTGACAGAGTGCTGAAGGACTTGAGTCGAAACAACGCCCCTGGAGTAGATGATATTCTATCTGGACTGCTGATATCGTTAGGAGAGCCAGTCGTGAAAAACTTGAATCACCTGGTATGCAAGACGTATGAGACAAGGGGAAATACCCTCAGACATCAAGAAGAATATCGTAATTCCATTTCCAAAGAAAGCAAGTGCGAACAAGTGTGAAAATTATAGAACTATCACTTCAATAAATCATGGTTGCAAAATACTAACACGAATTATTTACAGACGAATGGAAAGACTTGTGGAATCCGACTTCGGAGAACATCAGTTTGGATTTAGGAGAAATGTAGGAATACGGGAGGCAATACTAACATTACGACTTATCTTAGAAGATAGACTAATGAAAGTGGAAAAAATGTTCAAATGTTTGTAGAACGTATGGGACTTAACTACGGGGTCATCAGTCCCTAAGCTTACAAACTACTTATGAACTAGCTAAGACTAAGGACGGTACAAATATTCATGCCCGAGGGGGGATTCGAACCCCCGACCGTAGTGGCCGTGCAGACCGTGACTGGAGCGCCTCAGTCCCCTCGGCCACCGCGGCCGTCAAGGAAAGTGAAACCTACGTTTATAGTGTTTGCCGATTTGGAGAAATCTTTTGACAATGTCGACTGGAATACACTATTCCAAATTCTGAAGGTAGCAGGGGTAAGATATAGGGAGCGAAGAGTTATATTCAACCTATACAAAAACCAGACAGCGGTTATTAGAGTCGAAGGGCAAGAAAAAGACGCAGAGGTTGGGAAGGGAGTAAGACAGGGTTGTATAGCCTTTCCCCAATGTTGTTTAATCTTTACATTGAGCAGTCAGTGAAAGAATCGAAGGAGAGATTTGGAGAGGGCATTAAAGTGCAGGGAGAAGAAATAAAAACATTGCGGTTTGCCGATGACATAGTAATTCTGGCAGAGACCGCAAAAGATCTGGAAGAGCAATTGAATGGAATGGTCATTGTCTTGAAAGGAAGGATATAAGATGAACATTAACACGAGTAAAACGAAGATAATGGAATTTAATGTCAGAAAATCAGGTCATGCTGAAGGAATTAGATTAGGCAAGGAGACAATAACAGTAGTTAGATGAATTTTGTTATATGGGTAGCAAGATAACTTCTGATGGCGGAAGTAAAGAAGATGTAAAATACAGAATGGCTATGGGAAGAAAAGCGTTTCTCAAGAAGCGAAACTTAAAATCCAATATTAATTTAAATGTTAGGAAGTCCTTGTTGAAAGCATTTGTCTGTTGTGTAGCATTGTATAGGAGTGAAACGTGGATGATAAGGAGTTCAGAAAAAAGATGATAGAAGCTTTTAAAATGTGGTGCTACCGACGAATGATGAAAATTAGATGGGTAGATCACGTAACGAAGGAGGAGGTGCTTAACCGAATCGGGGAGAAAATGAGTTACTGGCATATCCTGACTAAGAGGAGAGATATACTGGTTGGACACATTCAGAGACATCAAGGAATTGTCAACACTAAATCGAAGGGTATGGGATAAAAATCGTAGAGGGGGACCGAGGGACGAATACACTAAGCAGATTCAAAAAGATGTAGGTTGCCGAACGTATTCTCAGATGAAGAGACTTGCACAGGACAGGGTAGCGTGGAGAGCTACATCAAACCAGTCTGCGGACTGAAGAGCACAACAACAACGTACTAATTCAAATAGGCATAAGCATTCCACACGACAACTGACTTTCTTCATTAGTTGTAGAGGTATAGTTGATTATAAACTTTCATTTCGGTGTTGGCATTACAAATTCATGAATTGTAATTTTTCATTTCAAGGTCTACTTTAAGGTCTACTTCAAGGTGTCCGATTATGTTTGTTGGGCAAATATTGTTGTTGTGATCTTCAGTCCAAAGATTGGTTTGATGCAACACTAGCTGCATTGGTGTGTGTGTGTTGTCCTTAGTGTAGTTTCAGAAGTTTGTAAGTCTAGTGACTGTTTGGTCCAATACGTTTGCAAACATTTGATGCAGCGCTCCAGACAACCCTTACCTTTAAGCCTCTTCATCTCCGAATAAGAACTGCAGCCTACATCCTTTTAAATGTGCGTACTATATTTGTCTCTCGGTCTCCCCCTACGATTTTTAACCCATACCCTAAGTTACTAAGTTGACGATTCCTTGACATCTCAGAATGTCTCAACAACCTATCCCTTCTATTATCCAGGATATGCCAGGAATTACTTTTCTCTCCAATTCTCTTGAGCACCTTCTTATTAGTTACCTCATCTACCCATCTAATCTTCAGAATTCGTCTGTAGCACCACATTTCAGAAGCTTCTATCATCTTTTTGCCTGAAATCCTCATCGTCCAAGTTTCAATGCCATACAATCCTACACTCCAGGCTAATGTTTTCAGAAAGGACTTCGTGACATTTAGAAAAATATTTCGCTTCTTCAGAAACGCTTTTCTTCCGATAGTCATTTTGCATTTTGTATCTTCTTTACTTCAGCTATCAAAAGTTATTTTGCTACCCGCTCTAGGCCTCGTTTTGCTGTATTTAAGAACGCATGGATTCGTTTGTCGTCTGCGCTAGCGTCTGATTGGTGGCCAGAGACAAGCTTACTTGGCAAGATGGCGAGGTGGCCATGTTCTTAGTATCGTACCAACCTAATCTTGGACGAAAGAGGTGACAGGAGACGTCTCTGGGAGCGGTTGTAGAGGGAATTCTCCGAACGGGCTCTGCATCGCTTTTAGCGCACTCTACATCTGGTGTGTGGCACAGGGAGGTTTTTCCATGGCTTTACAGCTACACTCTTCACTCTTCATTCTGGCTCTGATGACTGTGGAAGTAAGTCGCCGCTGAATCACGCTGAAGGGAAGACATGCTGTTAGGACTTATTTTCTTTGTGATCAGGCAGTCTTGCTTTTTCAGTGACATTTCTCTTGAGTAATTCTTTTGTTGCGCAATTCTTTCTTAATTTACAGAACTCGAGTAAATTCACTGTAAATTTATTATTGGCATTTTCATTCCAGTGATTATTGTGTGTCTGGTTTTGCTCGATGTAGAATACTTGTCTCTGCTCTATTCCCTTATTCTGAATTAATTTATTTTGTTAATTCTATGTAATTTACCATGGTTGCAAGAGGTACTTACAAATAGGATGCTTCTGCCTTCCCACACATAAGTTCGTTAGTGCACAGTGTACTTAAAATTAGTGATCAAATCACCTGCCATCTCGTCAAGATGCCACCAATGCCTCGTTTCACCACTGCTTTCAAGTGTTCCTGGAGAAATGTACTGCAAAGCATAATGTGAATGAATGAATGAGTTTTCAGCTACCCATTGTGTGTTTGCAAATTTTCTCCCACATTACCTACATATTCATAAAGGGCAGAAATAATTTTATTAGAGGCAGAAATTTTATGATTTAATTCACTTTTGTACAAGGTGTGTGCTAATTTTGTCCTCCCACATTTAGTTGCTTGTTCTTTTTTCTGAATAGATTATGATTTTAAAATATCAAACCTCTGCTTGATGATTTCATGCTCCCCATCCCATGTTTAATTATCTATTCATTTATTTTTTTACATTGAGTTTTTATTTGTTAAAACGTTGGCTGCTCCCTTAAGGAGTGAGCAGTTAGATAAATTTCCATTGCGCATATACTGTGACCACTCATAAAGTAATTTAGAGCAGCAGGGAGCGCTGTAACTTACATTTGCAGATCTCAACTACCCAAGAGTTTGCTTATTTTAACTTCAACATATCTACTGTCAAGTGAGATGAAGTTGACCACTCGGGTGAAGTTGATTGGAAAGTAAAAAAAAAAAAATTATTTTGTGAGAAATGACTACCAAATGGTAACGAAAGGATTTTCATTTTAGCTATTACGTTTATTCTCATAATTTACTGTAATGGCTAAATGCATTGAATTTCAAACATCCATCTCAATACTAACGAGTTCTGGAGCGTCCTTGGCCTCTCGTTCTGGGGCCTCCAAATCTCTAAAGTTACTTTTCTTATAGTAATACATGTATTTCCAAGTGGACGGGGGGCCTCATTTTGTTTTGCCGCCGCCTCGGGCCTCCGACATCATTAGACCGCCACTGACTAAAAAATTCATTTATGTGACTGACATAAACTCACGTACCTAAGTTTTCGCATGTCATTCAGTTATAGTTAAATCTGACAAATAGGGAACAACAAAAGTTTATCTATTACACTTAGCTATTTGTAGACACATTAATGAAACTTCGGTGATTCCTGGGGAATCTGTGCTGAAGTTAACCACCTCAGAAAACTGGGATGAAGTTAACCATTTTTTTAATCGAGCGGTTTTCTTTATGAAAATGTGACACCCTGTAGCAGCAACAAATAACTGGAAGCCTACAACCGTCTAGTGGGTTAGTCGTTGCATGTGTCACTGTGATACTTATGAATGTGTCATGCAGAAAACAGTTCAGTTTGTTGCATCATAAAATTGAGATCATAACAGTTATCAGTATGAAAACTCAAGTGTTTACAATCTTGAATCTGGTGAATTGAAAAAATTTAGCCAAGATGATCTAGAATTGTGTCTCACAGAAATTAAGCGTTAACGAGGCAAACCGAGAGTATGAAATTCTAAAAGAAATAGTTATAAGCAGGATTCACGGTCGACACGGTAAAATAAAAGGTGGTAAAAACACTTTTCAGTGTTAAAGAAAAGGAGGCTCTAGTTATGGGACTTCTTGAATGTAAAAACTGGAGATTTCCGCTTTCTGCTTTCGATCTTCGATATATAGCAAAGTCATTTCTGATTGGACGAGTGACTTCTTGTCTCGACACAAAAGTAAAATTTGCGTTCGACTTAGTAAAAAATGTAAATAGGGCTAGAGTTGGTGTAGATCATTTAACTCTGTTAGATTTCCTTCATGAACATGCAAAAGTGATTTTTAACTATGATGAGAGCAACAAGTGATGATCCCAGTAAAAATCTTATTGTCGAAAGAGGTTTCAACGTAGTTAACCACTCAAAGATCTCAATGACCACCATAATGTACATATCAGCAGCAGGTGTAGCATTGCCTTCAAATGTTGTGTACAAGCAGCCAATATGTGAGATTCCCGGCGTGAAATGGACCCAAAAGGGCTCCATCCTGCACAAATCATTGCTGTTCAAAAGGGTCGCGTTACAATCATACTATACATGGATGGTTTCACTCTACAAGTTTCAGTGATTGGTTCCAGGAAGCATTTTTGCCTCACGCAAAATTAGTACACGGAAAGTTTTAATTGGTGATAATCTTTCATCCCATTTTACAGACGATGTATTGAAAATCTTCAAAGAACATACTATGTTGTTTATTTGCCACCTCTGTCAACCTCAAACCGCAAAGTTCTCTGAACTTCGTGAAATTTCTCCTTGCATTCCTTTACAGCTAGCTCAACGTACAGACTGAATAACATTGGGTAAAGGCTATAAACCTGTATTACATCCTTTCCTATCACTGCTTCCCTTTCACGACCTTCGACTCCAATAAATGCTGTTTGGTTTTGGACAAGTTGAATATAACTCTTCACTTCTACAGTTTTACCCCTCCTACCTTCAGAATTAATAGTGTATCCCAGTCAATATTGTTAAAAGCTTTCCCCAGACCTACAAAATCAAAAATAGGTTTTCTTTCCGTAAATGTAGAAATTCATGTCAGTATTTTGCAACCATGACTTATTAAACTGATTGCTCTGTAATTTTCACACTTGTCTGCCCTTTGTTTCTTTGGAATTGGTATTATTATATTCTTCTTGAAATCGGGGAGGGGGTACAACCCCTGTCTCATACGTGTTGTATACCAGGTAGAATAATTTCTTAATGACTGTTTCTCCTAACGATAGCAGCAGTTCAGTTGGAATATCGTCTACTCCAGGGGTCTGTTTCGACTCAAATCTTTCAGCGCTCTGTCAAATTCTTCTCACAGTATCGTATCTCCTAATTGATCTTCTATTTCCCTTTCCCCAATACTGCCTTCATTTTCCTTGTATAGATCCTCTATTATTCCTTCCACCTTTCAGCATTTCCTTCTTTGCTTAGTACTGACTTTTCTTCTGAGTTCTTCATATTGATGCAGCTACTGTTCTTGTCTCAAATCGTCTCTTATTTGCCTATAAATGGTACCTATCGTTCCCTTAGTAATACCTTCTTCTACGGTCTTGCAATTTTTCTCTAGCCACTCCTGCTTAGCCAGTCTGCACTTCCCATCAACCTCATTTCAGCCATCTGCTTGCTTTACTTGCTGCATTTTTATATTTTCTTTCATAACTTTAGTATGTCCTATGTTATCCAATGATTTCTAATTGGCCTGGTTCTTCTACCCTATATCTCTGCGGCCTCCTTCACTACTGTGTCTCTCAGAGCTACCTAGATATCTTCTTCTCTATTACTTTCCCACATTTCAGTCAATCGTTGCCTAATGATCCCTCTAAAACTTTCAACAGCCTCTGTGGTTCCTTCAGTTTTTCCAGTTTCCATCTTCTTAATTTTCTATCTTTTTGCCGTGTCTTAAGCTGTAATCTACGATTCATGACCAAAATTATATGGTGAGAATCTTTATCTGCCCCTCGATATATCTTACCGTTTAAAACCTGGTACCTACCCAAATCTACGTCTTACCATCATACAATCAAACTGGTACCTTCCAGTGTCTTCTGATCTCTTCCACGTATACAGCCTTCTTTCAAGTTGCTTAAACCAAGTGTTTGTGATGAATAAATTGTGCTCTGTACAAAATTCTACCAGGCGACCTTCTCTATCATTCCTTTTCCCCAGTCCATATTCAATTTTTCCTTCTCTTTCTTTTCCTACTACCGAGTTCCAGTATTTCACTTCAGATAACCGGTTTCGACATACTTCGTTGTCATCTGTTATCTTAAATAATACACTGAACAGCGATCTTGACACATGTATTTTTCAACACTGTGTCTGTCAGAACCAAAATTAGAAGTGATAATGATGCAAAATTGCTGTAGGCGTATTGAAATAAAATACTCCCGAGTGCTGCAAAGCGGCAACGAAACAATAGGATACAAACCATACAATGACCTTGTGAGGGTTCCGATAGGTAGGTAAAATATTTTATTTCATTCGATACGTATTGGCAGATTTTTGTGCGCGAGTCGGCGAGAGACACATTTTAGTTAGGAACGGTTAGATAACTTGTCGGCAGTTGAGTTGGCCACTGTTTCATACTCGGAACCGTATCATGTTTCACGGTTTAGAAACCGCCTGGTTTCAGTCTGCTCGGTTTCGGATCACATTCGCGGTCGATACTGAAACGATTTCGTCCTGTCGGTTTCACTGTTTCAAAACAGCAAGGTTTCAGACCAATAATGCAGGAAAGCGCAACCGACGAATTGTAAAGAAACCGCGGTGTTTCATTTTGCAGTAGCTCTGCATTGATACACATTTAACTTATTATTATATGAACAGTTTAAATAGTGTCAAAAAACTAATGGACAGACGTCAGTGTGTAATTTAAGATTACTGAAACAAGATTCGTTTCTGAAGTGACTGCAGTATCTCGAAATCACATGTCTGCTTTATCAACGTAAATGAAAAAATAAAACATTGCTCTATTTACACTGAAATATCTAGTAAAATTCTACGTTTATCTATCCATTTACGGTAATAACATTAAAAACAGATGACTACTCTTACAAATTCCTTAAAAAAATAAATAAAAAGTCTAAAGTGACAGAATTTATACTAACAAGGGGAGAACGCTAATTTAATCTCGTTTTAAGGAGTTAGTACCTTTACCCTTACCGTTAGTTTCTGTCGAGCAATGTTGGCCTGACAGTCATGTAAAACAAAATATATTTTAAAAGACATACTGTAAATACATGAAAATCTAACAATGTGCGGTATTTGACAAATTTCCTATTTATACTTCCATATTACGAAAGTTTGGACGATAAACGAAACCCTGCATTAAAGATATCTCCAAAACTCGAATTTTAAGATAAGGTTTATTTTACTACAGTACCTAGCAGTGTCATAACGATGTAAAAAAACTTAACCCTTCCCAAAATGTTAAGTTCAATAAATGTCATGTGATAATTTGCCTTTTCAATATCACATGTACGTTAGCACACACATCACCTAGAATAGAGGGAAGCCAAATGTATTAATTATATCTACTTTAATAAAAACCAATATGTTAGACATAAAACGTGTTCTCAGCTAATGGGAAAACAAGAACGCCACTTACTCCGAAAACAGTGCATTTAGTGCAGTGTTTAAATTTTACTTATCGTCCAAGCAGCATTCCGTGATAATTTTGGCAATAATGTGACGTTGGCATTAGTGAATTGCGTTACAATGCAAATGTTTTGTCATAAAATCCACTTCGTACGAGGACAATTACTTCACTGAGAGGACAAGGGTATATACAAGAACCTGTCAACCACACAGTAGGTAGAATGTAAACATCTTGGCAAAGATTTTCTACCGTGTTTTTTATGTTGCCAACATAACCACGAGAGGCAGCCGGGGTGGTAAATAAAATTTTGACGGTTTAGGAAACATACAACGGCCAAGGCATCTGAATGAAAGTTTTGGTCTACTTTAGGTTACGGTAGTAACACTAAAAGTGGGCCTTTGCGATCGTCTTTTCACAGCTCAAAATTTAAATGAAAATGACGGCTTAACCATTCGTCTGACAAGAAAATTGAATAGCCGAATTTGTACAGGGGAAAATTCTCTACAACTTCGCTCTATTATGTCTTTTTCATATCTTGCATCGTTGCAGAGATATTTGCAAAAATAACGGCGATTTGACGATGTCTGTCACGCTGTAACGTGTTCCCACTTTTTAGGTCAAACCGTTCAACCGATCGGCACCAAATTTTACAGACATAATTGTTGGCTACCAGAGACCAGAACCCCGCTTTTTCAAATATTTCGGACAATAAATACGTTAGTAATACAAAAAAAGCCGTAATTTTAATTGCAAATAAACCGTTCATCTGACGCAAAAATTGAATAACCGAATTTGTAGAGCAGAAAATTCTCTACAACTTTGCTCTCTTATGTTTTTCTCATATCTCGTATAGTTTGAGAGATATTTGCAAAAATAACGGAGTTCTGATACTTCCCATTGAATGAATGAAAACCAGCCGTTCGCAGATGTCACGTGGCATTCCTCGCCCAGAACTCTGTCATACACCAACTTGCGTTGCGTATTTGATGATTTTCTTATTGTAACTTACACGTTGTCATTTCAAACCATTGACGCACTGAAGAATTAACAAAAACACGTCGTTATTCGTACGATAAATGATAATCTAGTGTCTGCAAATGCCATATTAGCATCAGTTTACAACGGCCATCAATAGCTTGAGATTAAAGGAGGTATCTTCTAATTGTCAGCTGTAGCGTAGTGAACAATGCGTTGGTCTGTGACGCTGAAGGTCAGTGGTTCGGAACACGCCACTACCTAATGTTTTTCTTAAAAGGGTTTCAAATACTCTTATTAATTAATTTTTTTATTATTTAGATTATTATTTTGGTCCAAAAAGTTTGCAAAAACGTATAAAACTACAAATCTAAAGTGGACCGTAAAACACGCCAGTGCGATTTTTTTTTTCTGCTACAGTTTCTGGCATCGAACTGCGTTGTTCTATAACAATACTTATACACTACACATTGACGATGTTACAATAAACAGGCCCATACTATTACAAAATACGCACGGTTCCAATTGTTACGAAACCGTCAGGTGTTTCATTTTTTCCATCTCTAGTGGTCAGTAAAAGCCGTTCTAAGTGTCCACATCAGAAACGCACCATATGGCGTTGGTGGAGGAGGTGAGGCAGCGAAAGCTCCGGAACGCTGCCACCGTGAGCCGCGATTCTACACCGGGGAAGTATGAACAATATGGCACGAAGCTAACATGTTTATTAATTTTTTTATTTAACAATTCTTTGGTGGCATACAGTTTAGAGGAGGTCTCGGTTGTGCGAAGTTGTAGTCAGTTGGTCTTAGGACATAAACTAGACCTGTCTCATAGGAACCAAGTTCACAGTATTAGTCTCAAAATTAAAATTGTTTACTTCACAGTTAGTAAATAGTCTTGTATTATGGTGTGACTAGTAATAAATTCCGATAATTGGCATCCCGTATTTTATTTAGACAAAATACCTACCCTTAACGAGGTAATATTTCTGCTCTTTTAAAAGAACTTCCATGAATATTCCAGTGTCGCCCTTCCCCCGCTTCATTGCATCCTTTCTCTCCCGCTGTCAATAATTCTGATTCCCGTTTATCCTACCCCTCTAGCGGGGTGCCCCAGGACTCCGTCTCCCCCCTCCTCTACCACATATCCTCGGCTGACATGTCCACCTCCTACAATATGCTGAAGACACACCTTCCTTGCCCTCGCCCCTTCCCTCGCCTGATCCCAACATCTCCTTCAATTCCATCTATCCGAATTCTCCTCCTGGTGTAATCACTGGCTCCTCACAGTTAACCCCACCAAATCCAAGGCAATCATCATAGGTCACACCACCCCTTCCTTCCGCCATTGAGACCTATATCTTATGCTCCCTCAAACGAAAACCCTTAAATACCAGGCCTAACTGGAAACCCCAACTTCAAACAGTCCGTGATATAGCCCTCTCCCACATCTCCTTAACCTCCTTTCTGGCCGGACATGGGTCTTCAAAGCCTCCACCATCCTCTTCGCCTACCATTTCATAATGCCTCCTATCCTGTGCGTCTTCAACCCTGCTTGGGCTTCTGCTACCCCTTGCCACACTACCAATCCCACCAGATCTTTGAACCCCATGCCCTCCGCCACACTTACTTCATCCGCCTCCCATTCCCCGGATGGACCCTGTATAACCTTATCCTTTCCCAGACCTGCTCAACTTCCTCGAACACCTCTGCCTCCGATACGTCACCCGAAAACTGGATTCTCACCACCCGCTTGTCTCCCACCTATTGTTCAATCCCGGGCCCCTGCCACGTCGTTACATTCTTATCCCTCCCTCCCTTAACCTTCACACCCTCCACATCCCCTCCAAGGGGAACTTCCATCATCTCCCTCGAATGATGCCCTCCATCCTATCAACCCTAGTCCATCCCCAAATCTATACCCCCCTCTCCTTCCCCCTCCTGTGCCACTCCCTCCCACGCTTGTCTCACCCCTCCTTCCCCATCCATTGGAGTCCTTGCTACTCCTTCCCCCCATCCCTCCCACTGCTTCATCTCCTGTTCCTTCCCTCCGCACCTCCCATCCCTTCCTTATCCCCTGTGGGGTACCTGTGCCCTCCAATTTTAACATTGTATTGACAGTGTTTTGCCAGTCTCTGTTAAGTGTTGCAAGTGTCTTTTTAAAACGTAAGCGACTGCCACATAGGCAGAATATTCGTGTGGCCATGTGTTGTTAAGCAGTTCATTCCTCGTCGTCCTGTGTTCTCCGCCATTGTGCTTTTAACTACCCTGGATTTTAAATATCTAAATATATGTGATTTTAAACACTGTGGCTATTTTACTTCTGAATATGTGTTTTACAATTCTTCGTTATACGTATCAATCTCCATGTTTTAATCTCCTATCAAACTCTTTCATTCTGTCGGAATTCATTTTTTTGTATCACCTTGTCCAACTTTGTAAAGTCGATCGGCTGAATAGCACCACAGGTGGCTTTAAAATAAAGGAAAAAATGTATATATTCCAGTATGTTGTCTAGCTGCTAAGCGACTACGTCATCAAGAGCACTTCGTATGAAACAGTTAGGAGCAATGCCTACACGCCGGATCCAAGTCTGGCTAAAAGGTGGGCCAGCTTAATTTGCAGATCCAGGATGGACAGTGTGGGCCTGTAAATTTGCACGCCCCTTGCATCAAATCAAATCAAATGTTCAAATGTTTGTATAGCTTATGGGACTTAACTACGGGGTCATCAGTCCCTAAACTTACAAACTACTTATCAACTAGCTCACCATAAGGACGGCACAAATATCCATGCCCGAGGGGGGATTCGAACCCCCGACCGTAGTGACCGTGCAGACCGTGACTGGAGCGCCTCAGTCCCCTCTGCCACCGCGGCCGCCGCCCCGTGTATCATCTTCTACGGACTCCTAACTATGTCTACACTTTCAAGATAGGTTTAGTCACTAGGAGGGGTTTCTTGCAACTTCACCAATCAATACAGTTTCACAACAGTACATGTAATGTAATCAATTACTCAACGTAAGCTTAGAATGTGCACATCAAACTCACTTTCACAAGCGTGCCCAGCAACACAGCGAGAAGACAGAAGTTCACCAGTCGATGTGTGCTACACTGGCAATCAGTCACGGTATCAGAGAACGGACTAACAACAGCATCTTGACGATGGAAGTAAAAAGGAGATAAACTTATGAGAAGGTCAGCACTTCACGTGCTCGATCTGCTGCTCTCACAAACACGACCGGTACCGCCATCTCGATTCGCACTGAAGAAGGTAGTTCACCCAGCACTCAATCGTACACCTCGCGGACATTAGGACAATGGCCGCAGTCAACTGTAGTCGGAGTCACCTACGAAGGCGGGCCAGTTTTCAGCCGTTCTGCGCATCCCCCTCCATTACCGCAATGACAACCAATAATTTTCACTCTGTATTTGAGTGGCTGGCCGCGAGTTACGCAATGTATCTCCCACAGGCACAACTGTTGGTGCTCGGCTGTAAATCCTCCCCTCCACACTTCCCCTACCGCTCCACCCCTATCCTCCGAAGAGCCTTCTTATATGACACCACATCACGGTTGCCAATTTGGGGGTTTTCCCCCAGATTTAGGGGAAATTTTTTTCCAGGGTTGAGTTTAGGGGGAAAGGAATAGGGGATTCTTAGGGGGAAAAAGAAGTGTCGGGGGGTTTTAGGGGGAAGAAGAGAACTTTTTTCCCCTTTTTTGCATTAAATATGTGTGTGACACCACATCAGGGTTGCCAACTTGGGGGTTTTCCCCCAGATTTAGGGGGAATTTTTTTTCAGGGTGGGTTTAGGGGGAATGGAATAAGGGATTCTTAGGGGAAAAAAGAAGTGTCGGGGGGTTTTTAGGGGGAAGAAGAGAACTTTTTCCCCTTTTTTGCATTAAATATGTGTGTAGCAATCGGAAGACTTGTTGCCATAGTGATTTCAGATGTTCATTGCCAACTGTGCAGCGTACTGTCAGCATGTATTGACTACACTGTCGCTCTTCTGTCGCCCTGTTTTCCTTTTCATGTTGCCTGCACTGTTTACTTATAGCGCACGGAGGCGGCGCATATTCTCCCTACCTCCACCCTCATCCTGTCGCTTAACAATGCCAGGTTTTTTTTTCTCTCTCGATAGTAGTAATGGGCTGGTATTTCCCGAGGACACTGCTCTGAATTGCCGCTAAGTCACGGGCTATGATCGATAGTTTAGTGCGTTAGCGATCATCATTATTTTTACTTTAACGACCAGCTCAAGTTGAGATATAAATGCATTGTTTTATTGCTCAAAATGACTACCAACAAATAAAAGAAAGTATGTACAAAAGTATGCGAAGATCTGGGAAACGGACCGTTTGCTGAAAGGTAAGATTGTAATTATTTCTTATTATGAGCTATCTTTCGTTATGCGAAAGAGATGGCGGAAGAGAGAGAAAGAAGTCTCAAAATCAAGAAGTTTTATTATTTTTTTTTATCGAACATTAGTTAGTCTGCAGCTCCTAGCCGCCGCCAGCCAGCCAGCCCCAAGAGACAACAGTGCCTACGGTGTCGGAAGTAGACAGTCTCGACTATCGAAAGGGTACGCAGTGAAACCCCCGCACAAGAAACCAAAATGCAGAATGAATGGGAGGCCAAGGTAGTAACGAGCCGACACTGATTTCATAGATCTGCTGACAGTAGTTGTTAACACCTCACACTTCTAATGACAACTCTCTTGATTGTTACTATATGTGTGAGGTGGTAAAAAGAACTGGTAAGAGATTCGCGTCATCCAGTGTTATACGGGGTGATTCAACTACGTTGTTAACGACATATTTCTGGAACCGTTTAACATATCGTAATTCTGTTTTCACCAATAGGAATTGTAAAAAAGTCCTCATTAAACGATTTATAGTCTTTTGTTATAGCTATATGTATTTCGAACGGGCGCACCATTTCTTAAATTTATTTTTTGTTGTCATGAGACGGCGCGTGGAATGCTCAGTACTTCGACTTCTTTTGTAAGTTCAGCTCCTGAATGAAGAAACACACACTACAATTACAACATGAAGAAACACACAATACAATTACAACAAAGGAAAGAAAGGCATTATTTGACTTGAAATTTCCTTTAGATGTTGGCGCCAAAATTATCCACCTTCAGCTGCGTAGTTTCGAATCTGAATGATGAAGTGGCGATATGAAGGTACTTTTTTTACGTTGGAGCTGGGCAACTGAGTTTATTAATGACGGGAGGGTAATAGGTACTTAATTTTCTCGTCCAATATGATGTGGTGAGACATGTACCCTATTTAGAAACTAAAAAAGCAGAAAAATGTTACTGGCTGAAGAAAACCGTAAACAAATCACACAATATCCGAAATGTTATAGAAACAGTCTGATAACAGTCAAGTAACGTGGAAAATAATTTTGTCTTCTAATAATTCTGTTTCTTTCATTGTTGAAATAAATTTCATTAAAACATTTTTATATTTTTGAAATGGATTTACGGATAGTGTAAACGTAAATATCTTTCTGTTTGTAAATATTTCGTCTCTTTTCTACGACAACGCAAGTAGAAAAAAGAATACCAAGCTCCGATGCAACCTTTTCGTTGTGATGAGAACACAATGCAGGAGAGGGAATAAAGTTTAAGGGAACATGGACGTGAAAATAACTGAAAATTCGAAAAAACAAATTGCCACCATCCGAAAGACAAATTTCTCCCGTTACCAAAACAGTATTTACATTTAAATAGTAATTAAAAACCCTCTTTGAACAAATGTCTGCACACTGGCCACGCTGATTCTTCAGGGAATGAATATCTCCATGAACATTCCAGTCACGGAAACAATAAAGCCAATATACATGGATCTTGCAGATAAAAAATTTCTTATCAAATGTCTACATGGCCTTACCCAAAATCCTAATGAGAGTTTCAACAGCTGTGTGTTGCAACGAGTACCAAAATCAGTGTTTGTTGGATGAACTGCACTCGAAATAGGTGTGATGGATGCTGTTATCTGTTTCAATGATGGCGTAATTGGCAGGACAAAAGTAATGGACGAATTACACATCCAACAAGGAAATAACATGATAGCTGCTCTGACTGCTCTGGTCGTCAGCGACTAGTTGAAGCTGAAAGGGCTGCGGAAGCCGCCACTAAAGAGTGCAGAGTAAGGAAAAGACTCCTGAAGAAGTCTGCAGCAGCAAGATTATGCCACTGGAATGTTCTGAAACAGGCATACGGTTACTCAAAAACACTGTGAACATTCTTTCCACATTTTCTCGAAACCACATTTTCAGAACATTAATTAGATAAATTAACATATTCATAGTGGTTTTAGCTATGTTCATCAAACTTCTCCCAATTGAAGACTAGGACAGTATTTGCATTATACATTGCAGAAATTATCTATGTTTGTCATTCAAATGTTCTAATGTTTGTGGAGCTTATGGGACTTAACTACAGGGTCACCAGTCCCTAAACTTACAAACTACTTATGAACTAGCTAATACAAAGGACGGCACAAATATCCATCGTCGAGGGGGGATTCGAACCCCCGACCGTAGTGGCCGTGCAGACTGTGACTGACGCGCCGCAGAACGCTCGGCCACCGCTGCCGGAATATGTTTGTCATTCTGTATTAATTTTAACGGTAATTTATGAACAAAATAGTAATGAGATGAAATAAGGTTTTTCTGTTACCTCATATATACCAGGTGATCAAAAAATTAGTATAAATTTGAAAACTTAAAAAATCACGGAATAATGTGGATAGAGCGGTAAAAATTTATACATATGCTTTAAATGACATGGGATGTTTAGAGAACAAGAAAAAAAAGTTAAAAAAAAGTCCGACAGATGACACTTCAATCTGATTAGAAAAGCAATAAATAATTAGCATAACAAATTAAGACGAAGAAAAGATGATGTTCTTTACAAAAAATGCTCAATATGTTCATCATCATCCCTCAACACTAGCTGTAGTCGAGTAATAATGTTGTGAACAGCACTGTAAAGATGTGCGGAGTTATGGTGAGGCATTGGCGTTAGATGTCTTTCAGCATCCCTAGAGATGTCGGTCGATCACGGTACACTTGCGACTTCAGGTAACCCCAAAGCCAATAATCGCACGGACTGAGGTCTGGGGACCTGGGAGGCCAAGCATGACGAAAGTGGCGGCTGAGCACACGATCATCACCAAACGACGCGCGCAACTCATTTTTTTTTTTTTCTAATAAATCCCCATGTCATCCAAGCATGTGTGTCAATTTTTACCTCTCTATTTACATTATTCCATGATTTAATTTTTCTAGTTTATACTGGGATTATACGGGGATTCGAACCCCCGACCGTAGTGGCCGTGCAGACCGTGACTGGAGCGCTTCAGTCCCCTTGGCCACCGAGGCTGGCTTCATCATAACACATCCATGTGTCCCAGCTAAGACCAAAGACTGACAAAGCTGTAGACTATAGTCTTTGCTCTAAATATCTAATGTAAGCTTATTTGTTATCGTTGGTTGCTTACCAAAGTGTGCTTTAGTTGGTAATTAGCAGTCACTGGGAAGACATACCCAGCAAGTATGGTATAATGCCAAATATTTATTTTCAAATTTTTCCAAGATAGTATCACGTCACGTTAATCAAGTCGCTAAGCCCTGTAAGTATTTATACATGCAATTTGCTCTATTAGTCCATCAATATTATATTTAATTGAAAACTTCACATAGAAGAATGCCTAGATTGCATATTGTACTTCATACTTTATTACGTGACTAGTTTCGACAACAAGTTTTATTCTCTGCATGGTAACCTGCATACTTAAACCCAAACACTACGATAGGAAATGAAACGGATCACTTCTGTCATTTTATGATTATGATTACTTAATCGGTCATCATTCAGACTCACACTGTATACACATGGTTAACGATGCTGTTAACATTAATAACTGGTATAGAGTCTTGTTGTATCACCCTTATCCTAATACCCCATTGTTACACTCAAATGTTCGATTTGTGCAAATGTAATACGATGTAAATAATTGTAAAGCAATGTTATTGCTAATCGTGTGACACGCCTTGTATTTACAAGTATGTAATTTATTGTTCAATTGTAGAACACTTTTAATTTTATTCATGGTGTAGTAACGAAAATGTATGTGCAATTATCTGTATATGGTTTGTACAAGTTCTGTAAAAATTATATTTTGATATCTGTGAAACAAATAACTCTTGTGGTTGACTGGCGCTGGCGCTGTGACGATGTAACTAGTAAACATGACCAATGTAAGACAAGACAGTTGTGCTCATGCTGTCGTAGTACACAGTCGCAATTTGTATGTGTGCTAGCTGACATTCCATCCGCCAAATGAAAGGCCGATTTGCTCACATTTGGTTGTCTGCAATTACTACATGTAGTTACCCGCCTTCACCAGACCATATGTATTGATTATACTTTGTAACAGCTACCTCTATATAAGAAATGTGTTTTCCAGGCAACCTCAACTATATGGCGTCATGTACACTGCAGTCGTTGTCAATTTTTAACTGATGGAACGTACTGTCCTACGTTACATTTTATCCATATGTTAATGGTCCAAGCATGTCAGCGGTACCCAAGTAACCAGCACACATGTGGAGTATTTTCTGTACTGTGTACACCAGATGCATGTGCCTTTGAAAGCTTTAATACAATTTATAATTTAAATTTTACTTTTGAAAATGACAACTTGTTGTCGAAACTAGTCACGTAATAAAGTATGAAGTAAAATATACGATCTAGGCACTGTTCTACGTGAAGTGTATTAAACGAAACCGGTGGCAGCTGTGGTCAACATGACATTCTAAAAATATTTAAAAGCTGTTAACCCCGCACCTTTCTACTTTTCTAAAAAAAAAAAAAAAAAAAAAAAAAAAAAAAAAAAAAAAAAAAAGGCCTAGACGCACTCGCAGTGTAGTTGGCGGCTGCTTTAAACGCAGGGATGAAAGCCGCACGCAATTCGAGTAGTGGATTTTCAGCAGAAAGGTCTCGGACAGACGCTTTAAGGTATTCCTGAACGGACAATCTAGCATATGGAGGATGCTAAATAACGGCATACCCCAGGGCTCTGTTCTGGCCCCCGTCCTGTTTAACCTCTATATATATGACATGCCTGACACGGACTCTACGAAAATCCAGTATACAGATGACTTAGCTTTAGTCTTCCAAAGACCTCAAGCACTGAGAGCAGGTACTGACGAATGACCTGATTAAATTAAGTGATTACATTCATAAATGGAGACTTCAACCAAACCCAAATAAAACTGAGGTTACTGCATTCCACTTAAATAATAAAAAAGCCCAAAGGAAGCTACATGTGACTTTTGATGGAATGGAAGTGCCACATAACTACAACCCGTATACCTAGATTGCTGGCAGCAATTGGGGCGCGGACGCCTATACCCTACGCTCTGCTGCGCTCGCTCTTGTGTAGTCTGTTCGGGAATACTGCGCGCCAGTGTGGGAAAACAGCGCTCACACAACAAAGATTGAAGTTGTTCAACTGTTTGTATAGCTTATGGGACTTAACTACGGGGTCATCAGTCCCTAAACTTACAAACTACTTATGTACTGATCCATCATATTTCGGGCTTGCAGCCGGATCATGTTGACTTCTTCCAACAATATTTCGGCTGACAAACGTGCAGCCATCTTCAGGTGAGCACGAGACTGAAGATTACCGTGTGCGTCGTTCTATATATACCGAATATTGGCGCGGCGGCGCCTGCGCAGTGAGGAGATACTAGCGCGCCGCCTGTCGAAATTTGGCGCGCTCTGTGGTAGAAGCGGGCCGCGTCTGCGTAATGGTGTACTTACATTCGCGCCATCTGTCGGAATGCGCTTTCGTGCATCTTAAGCGCGGTGGTCGAAGGAAATCACTTTTGGTGAGATGTTACACTAGATGTTGACCTATGTCTCTGCGAAGCAATTAAAGAAATAACAGGGTCCCATGCTTTATCCATTTGAAATCCGCCATCCCGATTAATTAGGTCTTCTGTCAACCGTATTTCCACGGACTCCTTAATAATCGAATCCCAAAAGGATCTTGTCGTTGCCAGAATTTTTGTTGCAGAATAATCCATGGAGTGTCTCGTGGAAATACAGTGTTCTGCTATGGCTGATTTATTAAGCTGCAGTAGACGTGTGTGGCGCTCATGCTCCACGCATCTTTCTCGTACTGTGCGAGTAGTTTGGCCAATGTAGGACTGACCACATTGACAAGGGATCTTGTAAACTCCCGCCCTCCTCAATCCCAAATCATCCTTTACAGAGCCAAGCAAAGCCGAGATCTTCGCAGGTGGTCGGAATATCACTTTCACACAATGCTTCTTTAGAATTCTTCCTATTTTAGAAGAGAGGTTGCCCACATACGGAAGGAACGCCCTGGACCTGATTACCTCCTTATCTTCTTCTTTTTGTTTTTCTTTAGCTTTCTTCCTCGTTAGAGCTGTGCGGATCTGGCGTAAAGAATATCCATTTTCCCTAAAGACAGACTGCAAATGTTCCATCTCTTTAGGAAGGCTGTCCTTATCAGATACCACATGTGCCCGGTGCACCAGAGTACGTAGCACACCTGTGGTTTGTGCAGGGTGGTGGCAGCTTGTCGCCTGCAGATATAGATCTGTGTGCGTGGGCTTCCGGTAGACAGAGTGACCCATCAGTTCTTCGAGTGACAAGGACATCCAGAAACGGCAGACATCTGTCTTTTTCGATCTCCATAGTAAATTGAATGTTCTTGTGGATAGAATTCAGGTGTTTCAAGAATCCTGCGAGCTTTTCTTCTCCATGGGGCCAAACTATAAATGTGTCGTCTACATAACGCCAAAAAACTGTTGGTTTAAATTCTGCTGACTCCAGTGCCTTCTCCTCAAATTCCTCCTTAAAAAAGTATGTTATGTACTAACTAATACTAAGGATGGCACAAATATCCATGCCCGAGGGGGGATTCGAACCCCCGACCGTAGTGACCGTGCAGACCGTGACTGGAGCGCCTCAGTCCCCTCGGCCACCGCGGCCGGCAAAGATTGACGTCCAACTTAATGAAGCCATGAGGATTATCACTGGCACTGTCAGATCTACGCCCACCTGTCCTGGTAAATATTGTTCCTCAAGATCTATGGAGGAAAGCATCTAGGGAAAATTGACCATCAAGGCTCACAGGAACACTCCGTTGTATGATGCTCTACAGGATCCTCCAGCATGTCGTCTCAAATCACAAAAACCTCTCTGGTGTGACACAGAAAGCACCACCAGTTCCTTCGATGTGACCCCCGAGTGGCAAGAACGGTGGAACGAAAATCCACCGCACAATGCCCACCTCGTGCAAGAGTCATCAAAGAAAGCTGAGGGATTCCATCGACCACGCCAAGCCTGATCGAGGCTGAACCGCATCAGGACTGATCAAGCGAGGTGTACTTACGACATGAAGAAGTGGGGTTTTCTTCCATCTTCTGACTGTGACAACACATTGTCAAACAGTATCCGCTGCGAGCATTTAGCGGTGATTTGTAGAGTTTACATAAAGTGGCAGAATGTGCTCTGGACTGGTTGTCAAGTTTGGACGCTTCCATGTAAATATATACGAACTACACGGAAACACGGAAAGAAGGGGTTAAGTCCAAATTTCACGAAAATAAGTTACTGGTATCCTTATGAAGTTCATCAGATGTACTTTCAGTTGGGTAAACTTAAATGAAAGTAATGAGATTAGTCACTGAGTTATAGCAAGATCAAAATATGGTAAACACTGAGAAAACGGGTAAGTCCATCCGAAACACGGAAAGAAAGGGTGAAGTCCAGTTGGTGTCGATTTCTCAGCAGTCAGCTGTATTTTTTCCTGCTCTTACGTAAGTATCATTGTTGACATCGTTAAATGCAACGTCATTGTTGATTTTCATATGTATTGTCGAAGCAAACACGTAGCAGATATCACATTAGCTTCTTTGGTTTATGCTGTGGTAGAACCGAATATCGTGTCGTGATTTGTGCTAACACAGAGTAGCCTTGACATTCACTTGAATTCTTTGTGGTGTAGTAGATTGAATTTCGTTTGATATCCAACTGAGGACTTGTGTTTCAACTGGCGATGGAAGATCCTGATTCAAGCTGCAGTGGTAAGTCTAGAGATGACCACACTCAAATATAAGAAGAATTTTGTAAGGGGAATTTCAGAGAAGTTATATAGTGAAATATCAATCCAATATCACATAACAATCTGACTTTGACAATCTTATTTGTGCGTTACACTGAGAAATTAAAAAATAGATTTACAGATAAAAAGACGTAAAGGGTCCAGTTTTTCTTATAAATATTGTTTTATACTTTCAGGGAATACTAAAGAAAGGTCGTAGAATGTACTGTATAAATTACAGAAGCGTATGTCAATAACCAATGAAACTGTAACGTTTTAAACTTTGAAATTAGTCTCCTGAAAAGTCTGTAAAATGGACTTCACCCCTTCTTTCCGTGTAGTCTTCATATATATATTGTTGTATACCTGTAAAACCATACGATAAATAAGTAAATAATAGCAGAAAGTCGGTGGTGTAAAAGCGGCTTTAAGTGTTGAAGGTGTGTGCGCTACCCGAGCAGAGGCTGGGGCAAACAGTAATTGGGTGCGGCTGCAGCCGCAGACGTCGATGGGCTGTCTGGAAGCCGTGGCGGCGGCGGCGGCGGCGGCGGCGGCGGCTGTCGCAGACCGGGGGGCCCTCCGTGGGGTAAGAACCCGACACCGGCCACGGACAACAGACAAGGCGCGTCGCAATACTGCAGGAGAACGCGCCAATCGAGCGCGCTCTTGTACCACGGTACGTATACAGCTGTTCTAATCACTGGAAAGAACAGCTCAGCTCACTTTTCAGGAAGTGTCGTAGAACGGATGCGCAGAACTAATATCTGTACATCTGTCGGATGTTCCAGGATTAGGACATATCTGGAGGCCTGAAGTCTCGTCTGTAGTAATAAACGTGCGTTCCGAAATGAGCGCTCATGTCAAACTCAGCTCGCACTGTTCATCCACGAGACCCAGAGAGCAGTAGACAGGCTCTGAGGTAGAGGCCGTGTTTCGTGATTTCCGCAAGGCGTTCGGCACAGTTCCGCACCGTCTGCTGCTGAACAAAGTGCAAGCATATGGAACAACAAACCAACTGTGTGACTGGATGGAGGCGCTCCTAGCAAACAAATGTTCAACTATCCATAATAAAACTTTCATTCTGCAGCGGAGTGTGCACTGACACTAAATAAAGAAAAGTGTGAAGTAATACACATGACCACTAAAAGAAATCCGCTGAACTTCAATTACGCGATAAATCAGTCAATCCTTATGGTCGTAAATTCTACCAAATATCTAGGAGTTACAATTACGAACAACTTTGACTGGAGAGAACACACAGAAAATATTGTGGGGAAGGCGAACCAAAGGTTACGTTTCATTGGCAGAACGCTTAGACGATGCACCAGCTCCACCAAAGAGACTGCCTACATCACACTTGTGCGTCCGCTCTTGGAGTACTGTTGCCCCTTGTGGGACCCTCACCAGGTGGGACTGACGGAAGATATTGAGAAGGTTCAGAGAAGGGAAGCTCGTTTTGTTTTATCACGTTACGGGGGGGAAAGCGTCACGGAAATGTTGCACGAATTCGGGTGGAAATCATTAAAAGAAAGACGTTATTCATTGCGGCGTGATCTGTTTGCGAAGTTTCAATCACCGACTTTTAGTTCTGAATGTCAAAATATTTTGCTAGCACCCACCTACTTAGGGAGACATGACCATCCCAATAAAATAAGAGAAATCAGATCGAAAACGGAACGATTTAGGTGTTCTTTCTTCCCGCGCGCTATTAGAGAATGGAACGGTAGAGAAAAGTTATGAAGGTGGTTAATGAACCCTCTGCCAGCCAGTTAAATGTGATTTGCAGAGTATCTATGTAGATGTAGATGTAGATATGAAACTTCCTGGCAGGTTAAAGTAGGAGGCAGGTACTGGCGGAAGTAGAGATGTGAGGCGGCATCGTGAGTCGTGTCGGGATAGTTCAGTCGGTAGAGCGCTTGCCCGCGAAAAGCGAAGGTCCCAGGTTCGAGTCCCGATTCCGGCACACAATTTTAATCTGCCAGGAAGTTTCAAATGTTCAAATTATTGATATTTCCGAACCGACATGTCCGAAAGAACAGACACAATTAGTTGACAGAAACGGCCGTATATTTACGAACTCGAAATATTTAAACATTTCGACCGTTTCAGGAAGATGAAATAATTCAAGAACGAAGTGTAAAATATTTGTTGGCCTGTTATTCGAACCCGGACTTCACGCTTTGGACCAGCGGTCGCCATAACCATTTTTTTTTCTAGCCCTTTCTTGTTGCCCGTTTCGTGAAAATTTGGTGAAGTAAAACTTCTTCTTCAAACAATAATTAAACTGGAAATTTTCTTATATTTTCTGTTTCTTAAATGAAGATGATTGCAGCAATCATCACTTTTGCTGAAAAAAATGTAGCTTCTGTTGGTATAAATATTGTTCATGCTAAATTGAAAGAGTAAGTTCTGGCACATAAGGATAAAAGGAAATTAATTAGAATAAAAATGAAATGCACAAGTCTCCTTTCTCTGCGGTTCGATTTCAGTATATTTGCCGTATCACAGTTCGTCTTCTCGAAGTTTCTTGTAAATTTTGTCCGTTGCTTTCTCTTGTGGTACATCGGTTTCCCCAAGTTTTTTTGTTGAGTGGTTCTTCTCATAACTCTGGTACGCTGAAAGATGCACATTCTTACGTTAATCCAATTAGGCTACCGAGGCACGCTTCTCGTACAATCCAAATTCTCAACTCATTGATTCCTCATTCCGGATTCCTGCAAGCGATCTACCGTTTGAATGCGTCCGCATTGAAATTATCGTGGCATGTTGTGGGCATGTCCGTTTGAGGGCGTTGAAATAAATTTAACGACGTAGTTGAGCAATAGGAATCAATGGGTAGGGGGACTAGAAGTTGAGACTTTTAGTTTGAAGGGAAGCATAGCTGAATAGGCTCATTGGTTAAGACCGCTGGCACAAGGTGGGTATCCGTGTTCCAATCCCAGTCCAGCACAAATTTGCAACTTTGTTGTTGAATTCATTTCAACGCCCTGAAACGGTGGAAATGTCCCCAGACTACTAGGGTTGGCTGAAAAGTAATGTCTCCACCTTCGTAACTCTTCGACAGTTGGCAGCATTGGTATACGGCAAGTACTGGCTTGCTCCTTATCCTCTTCTCTACCGCTACAGTTGGCGGAAAGCTGCCAGGAAGCCTTAGTATTGAACGGTTGTGTTGTTACACCGTAATGTATGGAACCCTGCGCAGACAGTCGGTCACTATAAAGCCAATCGTCAGGTAAAGCAGATGCTAGACTTAGATTCATTGGAATAATTCTAAGAAAATGCAGTCTGAAAAGGAAGTAGGTTACAGTACACTTGTTCGCCTACTGCTTGAATACTGCTCACCGGTGTGGGATCTGTACCAGGTGGGGTTGATAGAGGAAGTAGAGAAGATCCAACGGAATGCAGCGCGCTTCGTTACAGGATCATTTAGTAATCGTGAAAGCGTTGCGGAGATGATTGATGAACTCCAGTGGAAGACTCTGCTGGAGAGACGCTCTGTCGCTTAGTACGGATTTTTGTCGAAGTTTCGATAATATACCTTTTTTACGTCTCGTTTCCGCCGGTTGTCCTGGGTGTCTGTGGCCGAGTAAAGAGAGACCGACGCAGGAAAATAAGATGCACGCGTGTGCGGCTACAGAGTCTGAGGTGACCAGCTAGTGGGACAGCAGAATCTAGAAACACTAAGCTAGATTAGAACAAGTAGTATATTTCGTAGAAATATGATACTTAACTTTTACAAAGTTCAAGACTGCCAACTAAGTGTACTGCTGAGACATAGGTTAACTAGGTACAGGCCTGCCTACTGATGAGTCCTAGTGCCTGTCCTAATCCCAAGTGAACGATTCAGTCCTATGGTGGCCACGAGCGGGGTTGCAGCAAAGGGCGCTCGTGGCCGTCGTAAGACCGCCGCGCCGTGCGTGCATGGCGGCTTCCGGCGAAAGTACGTGGCGTGCACTTCAGACTTTTTGACACCACACCTTTACCGAGGAGTCTAGCAGTATATTGCTCCCTCCTACGTATATCTCGTGAAAAGATGATGAGGGTAAAATCAGAGAGATTAGAGCCCACACAGAGGCATAGCGACAATGTTTGTGCCGCGAAAAATACGTGATTGGAATAGGAGCGAGAACCGATAGTGGTACTCAAGGTACCCTCCACCACACGCCGTCGGGTAGCTTGCGGGGTATGGATGTAGATGTAGAATGCGATTTAAGCAACGTGCAGTCATTGAATTTTTGACGGCAGAAGGTGTCACCGCAAAGGAGATTCTACATCTACATCTACATGGGATACTCTGCAAATCACATTTAAGTGCCTGGCAGAGGGTTCATCGAACCACAATTATACTATTTATCTCCCATTCCATTCTCGAATAGCGCGCGGGAAGAAAGAACACCTGAATCTCTCTGTTCGAGCACTGATTTCTCGTATTTTATTCTTATGATCATTTCTACCTATGTAAGTGGGTGTCAACAATATATTTTCGCATTCGGAGGAGAATATTGGTGATTGGAGTTTCGCAAGTAGCCCACGCCGCAGCGATAAGCGCCGTTGTTGCAGTGATTCCCATCCCAGATCCTGTATCATTTCCGTAACGCTGTCTCCCCTATATCGTGACAATACGAAACGAGCTGCCCTTCTTTGGACTCTTTCGATGTCCTCCGTCAAACCCACCTGATAAGGATCCCACACTGGGCTGCAATACTCCAAAAATGGACGGACAAGCGTAGTGTATGCAGTTTCTTTAGTAGTTCTGTTTAAGGGTTCTGCCAATAAAACGTAGTCTCTGGTTCGCCTTTCCCACGATATTATCTACGTGTTCTTTCCAGCTTAGGTCTGAAGTAATAGTAATTCCTAGGTATTTTGTGGAGTTTACGGCCTTCACGTTTGATTGATTTATGTTGTAAACAAAGTTTAACGGATTTGTTTTCGTACTCATGTGGACGACTTCAAACTTCTCATTATTTAGAGCCAATTGCCAATTTTTACACCTTACTGATATCTTATTCAGATCGTTCTGCAGTTGGTTTTGATCTTCAGATGATTTTACTAGACGGTAAATGACGGCGTCATCTGCAAACAACCTAAGAGAGCTACTTAGATTTTCCCCTAAATCGTTTATGTAAATAAGGAATAGCAGAGGACCAATAACACTACCCTGTGGAACGCCCGATATCACCCCTGTTTTAATCGATGCCTTACCATCTATTACTACGAACTGTGTCCTCTCTGACAAGAAATCCCCTATCCAATCGCAAATTTGTGGCGATATACCATAACCACGCAATTTGATTAAAAGCCGTTTGTGAGGTACGGTGTCAAAAGCTTTCTGGAAATCAAGAAATACGGAATCGATTTGCGAACCTTTGTCGATGGCACCCATCACTTCGTGTGAATAAAGAGCTAGTTGTGTTTCGCATGAACGATATTTTCTAAATCCGTGTTGACCTTGGGTCAATAGATCGTTCTGTTCGAGATAATTCATAATATTTGAATATAGGATATGTTCCAAAACCCTGCTGCAAATTGACGTTAATGAAATAGGCCTGTAGTTTAGTGGGTTACTCCTACTGCCTTTCTTGAATATAGGTGTGACCTGTGCAACTTTCCAATCTTTTGGTACAGATCCTTCTATGAGAGAGCGGTTGTATATGACTGTTAAGTAAGGAGCTATCGCTTCAGCATAATCAGATAGAAATCTAATGGGTATACAATCCGGGTCAGAAGACTTGTTCTTGTTAAGTGATTTTAGTTGCTGCACTACTCCGATTATATCTACTTCTATGTTACTCATTACGGCATCTGTTCGTAATTCGAAATCTGGAATATTGGTTTCGTCTTCTTTGGTGAATGAGTTTCTAAAAGCTAAGTTTAGTAAATCTGCTTTAGCAGCGCTGTTATCGGTAGGATCGCCATTACTATCACGTAGTGAAGGTATTGTTTGTGACTTTCAACGAGTATATTTAACATATGACCAAAATCTCTTTGGGTTTTCAGTCAAATTACGAGAAAGAGTTTCGTTGTGATAAATATTGTAGGCATCTCGCATTGAAATACTCGCTAAATTTCGAGCTTCTGAGTACGATCACAAATCCTGGGGATTTCGTGTTCGTTTAAATTTAGTATGCCTTTTCCTTTGCTTTTGCAACAGTGTCCTAACCTGTTTTGTGTACCAAGGGGGATCGCCTCCTTCTTTTATTAATTTATTAGGTATAAAACTTTCAATTGCTGTCGATACCACTTCTTTGAATTTGAGCCACATCTGGTCTACACCTACGTTTAGTGTTAGAAACGAGTGGAAGCTGTCTTTCAAGAAGCAATGTATTTTGTTTCTATCTGCTTTCCTGAACAAATATACTTTGCGTTTATTTTTGGTAACTTTGGGACTTTCGATATTCAATTTCGCTACGACAGCTCTGTGTTCACTAATGCCTGTATCCGTTTTGATGCTCGTTATGAGCTCAGGATTATTTGTTGCTAAGAGATCAAGTGTGTTTTCACATCCATTTACAATTCTAGTTGGCTCATGAACTAATTGTTCGAAGTAATTCTCAGAGAATGCGTTGAGTACAATTTCGGACGATGTTTTATGCCTACCTGCTGATTTGAAAATATAATTTCGCCAACAGATCGAGGGTAAATTAAAATCACCACCTACTATTATCGTGTGAGTCGGGTACGTTTTTGTAATTAGACTCAGGTTTTCTTTGAACCTTTCTGCTATTGTATCGTCAGAGTCGGGAGGCCGGTAAAAGGAACCGATTATTAACTTCTTACGATTTTCGGGTACAACCTCTACCCATAATAGCTCGCACGAACTATCAACTTCAACTTCGCTACATGAAATACTACTTTTGACGGCGACAAACACGCCCCCACCTATTTTGTTTAATCTATCCTTTCTGAACACTGATAGATCTTTTGCAAATACTTCTTCTGAACTTATTTCCGGCTTGAGCCAACTTTCGCTGCCTATAATGACGTGTGTTTCGGTGCTTTCTATGAATGCTTGCAGTTCTGGTACTTTGCCGACACAGCTACGACAATTTACAACTGTTATACCGATAGTTTCCGTATCTACATTTCTCCTGTCATCCACCTGCACCCTTTGAGATTGCCCATTTTCTATTTCCCCGAAGCTCTTTATCCTAAAAAACCTCCCAGTCCACGCCACACAGCCCCCGCTACCCGTGTAGCCGCTTCCTGCGTGTAGTGGACTCCTGACCTATTCAGCGGAACCCGGAAACCCACCACCCGATGGCGCAAGTCAAGGAATCTGCAGCCTACACGGTCGCAGAACCGTCTGAGCCTCTGATTCAGACCCTCCACTCGGCTCTGTACCAGAGGTCCACAGTCGGTCCTGTCAACTATGCTGCAGATGGTGAGCTCTGCTTTCATCTTGCAAGCAAGACTGGCAGTCTTTACCACTTCAGTTAGCCCCTCGAAACCTGAGAGGATCTCTTCAGATCCGAAACGACACACATCATTGGTACCGACGTGAGCCACCACCTGCAGTTGGCTGCACCCCGTACCCTTCATGGCATCCGGGAGGACCCGTTCCACATCTGGAATGACTCCACCCGGTATGCACACGGAGTGCACGTTGGCCTTCTTCCCCTCCTTGGCAGCCATCTCTCTAAGGGTCTCCATCACCCGCCTAACGTTGGAGCTCCCAACTATAAGTAAACCCACCCTCTGTGAAAGTCCGGATCTTGCAGGCTGGGTGGTGACAGGGTGAGAGACACCATCCGACTCAGGAACATCGTCCTGAGCAGACAGCGCCTCAAACCTGTTCGCAAGACGAACCGGGGAGTCCTCACGATCGGTCCCCCGGAATGTCTTGCGCCTCCTGCCACGCACTGGAGCAACCTCCCATGCAACCACAGGTGGGATGTCTGCCTCACTGCTAGCAGTTTCAGGGCATGTCGCTGCCGCAGGCCGATCGGTGGAGACGACGGGAGTCCGTTCGGTCCCCACTGCCGGCCAACAACAACGATGCCCATCGATCGCAGCTTCCAACTGTGCAACCGAGGTTAACACAGCCTGAAGCTGGGAGCGAAGTGTCACCAGCTCAGACTGCATCCGCACACAGCAGTCACAGTCCCTATTCATGATTACAGTGCCAACAAAAATAAAAACTACAGTCGCGATGCGTTCAAAGGAAAACTACACTGTGTTAAAACGCGGATGTGAATCTAATACGCACGATAGCTCAGTATAAATTTACAAATTGAGACGAGGAAGTGCAGACGAAAATCAGAATACTATATGTCGCGTCTAATCAGAAAATAAAGACAGACGACTGTCGCGACGCGGTTCACACGGCGGAATAATACACTAATCAGATATTTAACGCGAATATGAATCAAATAAAAACGCGAGCACACAATAAATTTAACGAACTAAAGGGGGAAAACGCACTGAAAAGTAAAAATATGTAGCTTCTAGAGAGAAGCCGGTTACACTTACAACTGATAATTTACTGCTAAATCACTGGAGAGGTGTGCTCTGGACGACGTCCGCTGGGCGATTCACCAGGGAATGGTGATTGTGTCGCTGTGAGTACTGTGCGCAGTTGGGCGAGTATGTTGAGGCTGGAACATCTGACCTGCGTGACAAACGAAGAGTTGGACGTCCTGTGACAGCAAACACCGAGTTTCACAAGCAAAATGTTGACAGACTGATGCAGAACAATCATCGTATCACTCAGAGAGAAACTGCAAGCAAAAACGGTATTTCTCAAGAACGTATGGATCACATTATTGCTTTGCTTGGCTGTCGGAAGATCTGTGCATGAAGGGTACCCCGGATGCTGACTCATGAAATGAAAACGTGTGAGACTTAAAATTTGCCAGGAACACCTTTCACGTTACGAGCATGAAGGTGACGCCTTCTCCAATCAATTATAACAGGAAACGAAATGTGGGTACACCGTTACGACGTGGACAGGAAACGTCTGTTTTTTTCGAATATCGACTGAAAGACTCGCCCCAGAAAAAGAAATTCAAGAAGCAGCCCCCAGCTGGAAAAATCATGGCCACAAGCCGCGGCGGAGCGACCGAACGCATTGAGGCCGTATGCTACGATGCGCGAGGCCGTTCCCCGTTGGAGGTTCGAATCCCCCCTCGGGCATGGATGTTTGTGGCGTCTTTAGTATAAGCTTAGTATAAGTTTATGAAGCCGCAGTTACGTCCCATAAGTTTTACAAACATTTGAACAAGGCCACAGTGTTCTGGGACGCAAATGGGCTCCCTGATCGTGGAACAGTAAATTCAGAGCGTTACATGACAACGCTTCGAATTCTGAAACGACGGCTAACAAGGGTCTGGAAGGAAAAGGGAAATGAGTCGTTTGGTTCCAAAACCCGCTAAACACAAAAAGAAAGAAAAAAAAATGACTTCTCCGCTAAGCCACTGTCCCTGTGAGAATGTGTACTTTAAGTGGAACTGCGAGAATCTATGGCTGTTTGAATGTTGGGAGTGACAGCTCACTTTGCATCGTTCTCTCTGGCTCAGATAGCTGCTGAGGTTACCAAAGAGGTTTCTCAACCCTTTGGTTACAGGCTAGTCGACGAGCCTTCTCCAGCGCGAGTGTACTCGCTCTCCATCCCCACCACCGCTGTTTCTTGGATTTTCCGGCTCCTGGTGGCTTCCCGTGTCTGGTGGCCGCTCGGTCTTATCATTCTGGGCTGGTCGTCTGGAGAGATAAGGTTGGTTCTACTCTTGTTTTTGGAGATGGTAGCGTTTCATTGACTAGCATGTTTAACTTAGATTCACGAACTTAGTATCAATTTTTTAGAATCTTTTCTCTGATCGTGTGTGGAAATATGTTTTCGTTTTTCAATTCAGTGATTTCCAACATATAAACATGGTGTGTATGATTCTAGTTGCACTTTGATAACGGCCTGATATGTTAAAACCTTTGTGATCATGTGGCGGTGTATGAACTCTGTGTAAATACTTTCTAGCTTTGTGGGGCCCGATTTCTAATAGGTGATATGTTCATTTTATACAGTGCATGTAAAAATCTTCTCATCGTTTCCTTCCGTGAGTGATATGTGTGCCACGTGGCTGGTTCACAGAACAAAGCTTTCAGCTTCCACTCTTGTTTGTTCCATGCCCATCAAGCAAGTAACTATGCGGGTATCCTTCTTATTTCCACTAATATTTCCCGATCTTCTCTGCCCGCCTATTTTAATTTTACTGTCTCATCTCTGACTGGTAGTACGCACTTTGTCAGTAATTCTCTGTGAGCCTTCTACAACCTCCTTCAATAGCTTCCTTACGTAATTCTAAACATTTCTGTGGTTTGCATGCTGTAATTCTTAATTTTATTTTTTCCGACTTTGTAATTATTTCACTTTTACGGGTTATTTGAGACTGGACGTCACCCGTCTCTGTAATCGCTCCCTATCGCGTGTAGCTGTATTTCCTCGCCTCCTTATATAATTCTAAGCATTTCAATGGGTTTCATGCAGTAGTTAATTTTCTTTATTTTTCGGAAACTAAATTTATTCATTTTTATCGGTTTTCGGAACCACGTGGGTCCGAGTTCCGACTTCCGGGGTTTGCAGCTTGTCGCCTGAATTCACGCCACTTTTCACATAAAACCAGTACCTAGTTAGAATTCTGACAGACTGCAACTTATGAATCCACCGTGATTTTGTATAATGAATCCGATTTTCAGCCACTTGACTTCAGTGGAGTGCGTTGATGTAACGTAGCCGCGGTCCAATTCAGATGTAATTTAACGTGGATATACACACGCAGCATCTCAAAATAGGCACGACAGACCAGAGACAACTTCAAAGTGTTTTTGTATATTGTGTTTCGTGCTACCTCCGACTTGCTGGGCACCGTCCGCATTAATCCATGTAAGAGATGCATTTTTATTGTATTAACAAAATTGGTTCCCCATTTTGCTTGTTTTCTATCTGAATAAACAAGTCTAAGTTCAGCATAAACCTTAAGTTGCCTATAAATTGTAGTTTTTGGAGCACCTTCCCTCTTTTATATAATATTGTTGAGAACAAGTGCTGAGAACAAGCTCAGATGCAGTTTTACGTTTGTTTTTCTAAATTCCGTTGCGCCATAAATGTTTTCTTAGACACCTTTCTAAGATAACTTTAATTGTGGTGGTTTGCTTATTAATGTCTGTGTGAGCTACTATGTATATTGACCACTGTAGTATTAACTTCCTGTTATTGAAGTAATTTGAAACCAGTCAGTTCTCGGTTTGGGCCAGGGAACAAGGCTTTCAAAAAATGTTCAAATGTTTGTTAAGGTTATGGGACTTAACTACGGGGTTATCAGTCCCTAAACTTACAAACTACTTATCAACTAGCTTATCCTAAGGACGGCACAAATATCCATGCCCGAGGGGGGATTCGAACCCCCGACCGTAGTGGCCGTGAAGACCGTGACTGAAGCGCCTCAGTCGCCTCGGCCACCGCGGCCGGCGGAACAAGGCTTTGTAGGAGGGAGGAACCAGTAGTTCACACGGACCTCATTTACTAATTTTAGTGATAAAATAAGGCTCTTGTACAGTGGTCGACTTGTATCTAGCTTACCGCTTCCAGGAGTGGCTCTTCTAACGGGCCATCTGTTTAATGAAATAGTTTTTTTGCTTTAAATGCGTGCAGGAATATTCTTTAAAAAAAAATAAAAAAAAGATAAAAAAAATTCTTTCCTCTCCCAGTGTGAGATTAGCAGCGCGCATTAATCTATTTAATTTTATGTTTTCAGCACATCTGTTCAGTGTATTTTTTGTGTGTGTTTCGGAAGGGTGCATTGCATGTGAAGGTTTTAGTTCGTGTCTGTTGTGCGGTTTTTGTTAGGCTAATATTGTGTTTGTTACTTCGGTTCAAGATTACTTGTGACGATGGAGAATAGTTCTGCCTTGTCCGTTTCCACTCGCCGCAGGCGTTTAACCCAAAGTCAGGACCGTGAAAAGTCGTCTAGGTCAGATCTTTCCACCGATAAGGAAAAAATAGCGAGTACAGACGGCCGACTTGTTTAAACTTGGACGCGACCGGAAGTGAGGGCAGGGGCAAACAAAGCGGACCGCATACAAATTTGCCTGTTTCTGCTACTGCACAAACTGGTTCAACCAGTGTTACTAGGCCCGTGTGCGTTTCTGTTACGACACTAAGCGACCTCATGGCCTTCATGAGAGATATAAATACATGGGTGGAAGTGCAGAATGCTTCTGTTCAGTAATTAAAAGCAGGGATGGAAGCGCAAAGTGCTTCAGTCCAGGTCGAACTTGACAAGGTTTCCGCGCAGTGCAAGAAGGCGCAAAATAACACCGTTCAGATTATTAACAATAATCTGGATAGGTTGCGCACCGATATAGTGCGGCTAGTTCAGGAACGGCATGAGGTAGCAATGAATGGTATCGCAGAAAACGCGACAAAAATTGCGGGGAATGCGGAAGCTATATTGGCCCTCTCCGACCATGTAGGCACGAATATCCACTCTCTTGAGGAGAGAGTCGAATTAGTTAAGACTGGTGTCCACTCTCTTAACGACAGAATCGATTTGGTAGACGGTCGCCGGCCGCGGTGGCCGAGGGGACTGAGGCGCTTCAGTCACAGTCTCCACGGCCGCTATGGTCGGGGGTTCGAATCCCCCCTCGGGCATGGATATTTGTGCCGTCCTAGTTCGTAAGTAGTTCATAAGTAGTTTGTAAGTTTAGGGACTGATGACCCCGTAGTTAAGTCCCATAAGCTTTTTTTTTTTTTTTTTTTTTTTTTTTTTTTTCGGGCGAAAACACGCACCGATGCATTAGACGCAGGTAGAGCTCCTAAAACCACAGGCTGGCGCATCCGCCATTTTCATTCCGTGCGAATGCTAAACACAACACGTAGCTTATACGAACAGTGTTGTTTTGTTCACGTTTAGTGAAATATTTTACAAGTGCTCGGCATAGAGCCTTACATCGTACTACTTTGAGCTTTCATTCCGCTCTTGTTTGCATCGATATGTGGATTAGACACAAAAATCTCGCGTTTTCTTTACTTATTGCTGATTTTCTTTTCTGTCCAAATAAAGATAAAAAAAGCCAGAAACATGTGTATTTCTGTGATAAAAATCGCGTACTTCGTTTAATTCTGCCGAAACTGATCATCTATATAAAAGTTTTAAGCGATCTTGGCATATATTTGAATAATGACTGTCAATATGCGAGGTTTGTTTGCCGTCCTGCAGTAAGTGTTTATTGTCCGCCGTCACAAATACACCACATCTGATTGTCGTACTCACATTGCTGAATGTTCTTCTATTAAGTTATTGAAAAAAGTTTCAGAACGTATTACAAACACTAAAACGAAAAAGAATATTAGTGTATACGATCTAAAGTTTACGGTCGTAGAGGCATACGGTGCCGATGTTGGCAACAACCGTTGAATGTTATTGGAAGACCTAATCGTTTAGTATGAGGGGAATAATCGTTTGTGTCGACAATCAAATAAATAATTCTGTTCCTTCTCTAGGTTGACAGGCTTTTATATGTAACAGTACCCTTGTCTTGTCAATAATTTAATAATCCTTAAAAAGCAAACCTTTCGTTGCCAACATTAGCACACTACGCCGCTGCAGCCGTAAGTAAATTTACACAGTATTCTTTGTCAGTTATGTTAAAGTATCTTATAGATAAGCGTCAATATTGGCATTTAAAGACACACATATTGTGCTCTAAAAACAGTATGTTCTGGGATGTTTTGCTGTGTTATGATCTTTTGCGGCTGGTAACTCCTTACAAGCAGCTTCCCGGTTAAGAGGTAGTTCTTTCAAAAGAGCTAAACAAAATCTTACGTTAGAATATCACAGGCGACTTTTACTAATAAATACTGCTTCAAGTCATAATAATAAATATTTACTTATAATACATAGCTGTTGTCTCAGTCCGTGTCCCCAGTTTTTGGACCGACAGTTAATGATCCGTGTTTTCTTCTCAGAATCTCTCGGGAATGTGTTCAGCAGTATATGGCAACACAACCACCCATAATGTCGTGCTGAAGTGCCGTGACGCAACTCCTATAGCACCGCAGTATGTTTAAGTTAAGAGCTACCGGAATGGAAATGGATGCGTCAGCTCGTACTTACAGGAGCCTTAGGCGCACGCACAGGTGAACCAGGCGCGCGCTTTGAAGAACTGATCACCTCGGTGGTGCACCTTCTACAGACCGGGGAGACGGCGGCCGAAAGAGCCCGCTGTTGTAAATGAATTGGAAAAAGTTCGCGACATACTCCGGTTCAAGGAACAACAGTGGGAAATTAACCGTAGGCGTCGCGATGTAGCGGGCGAGTCAGAAGAACGTGTCGCGTGTCTGGAGCAAGTCTCCCTTCCACCCCCGCCTTCCCCACAAGTAGAAAACGCCTGCCGCAGTTTGTGTGAAGGTCGGCCCTGTCTTCCCACCGCGGAGATGATTCGGCTTTCGAGGAAGAGGAGGTTGAACCTCTGTGTGCCCGTCCTTCAATAACAGAAAAACCGAGTCGATTGCCTGTGTGAGAGCCAGTGCAGACATTTGATTATAATCATTTTTAACTGCAAAAAAGTACCAGGTCTTCCGAAACTCTGCAAGCAGAATACACCCTCATGCATGGCTAGAGCAATTCTATTACTCTCTACCTCCTAACTGGCCAGGGCAGAAAATCGAGTATGTGTGCGGATATCTCGAGGGGGAGCCAAAAAAAAAAAAAAAAAAAAAAAAAAAAAAAAAAAAAAAAAAAATGTTCAAACGTTTGTAAATCTATCTGACCAAACTGCGTGGTCATCAGTCCGTAGCTTACAAACTACTTAAACCTAGGTAAACTAAGGACAAACACATACACCCATGCCCCAGGGAGGACTTGAACCTCCACGGCGAGCAACCACGCGCTCCACAGCGAGACGCTTTAGACCGCTCGGCTACTCCACCGCGGCGAGAGGGAGCCCGCCACGTGGATGCGACCTCTCTTAAGATATTGCCGCTACTACAATGATTTTAGGGAACATTTCGAGTCTGCCTACTGGTCAGAGAAGCAACTGGAACCAGTAAAAATCAGCATTCTAGTGATGCCCCACTTTGCTAACAGCAACTGCAGGAGTGTCGGAGAATTCTTTCGAGGAATGATGCGGAGAAATCAATTCCTCTACTACCCATACCCTCTGCGTGAATTGATAAGAATTGCGCGTCGAAGCTCCCACGAAATGTGCGCAATGCCGCCTTGCAGGGAGCTGCAAGGAGAACATTGAGTCCTTCCAGGCTTACCTGCAGGACTTAGAATATGACGAAGATTACGGACCTAGGAGAGACGGCAATGGCTCTTCAAGGAGAAGCAATGGTTGCGCTAAGTGTGGAAAGTGCAAAGGAATAGTAGCGCAGAGTCCGGTTCTTCCAATGAGGAAAATCAGCCGCAGCGGAGGAACGGGCAGGGTTATTGCTTTGGTAAGAGAGAAGACAAGCGGCGAAAGTTCGGGAATGGTAATAAGGGCTACCGACCCGATAAAGGCCCGCGAAAACCACGCGACCCGGTAACTGAAGACGTCGAGATCAGTCCACTGAAACTCGCCGTAACAAACCGAAGGATCCCGGTCCTTGCACAAGCCAGTAATAATTTGCTGTAGTCGATCGTCACTGGATCAATTTGCTCGGAAAGAAGCATATATGTCCTAAGCTTTCTGTAATTTTCTGTTTGCTAAGGTAAATTTAAGTGATATTCTTACCACCTCTGTGATTTGTGTTTGTAAATTTGTGCTGTATTTTGTATGTCTTTTGTAGTGTTTTCTTTAAATGAATTGTTTTAATAGTGTATTTTGTTATATGTGTCCTCTGTATATGTATGTGTTTGTTGTGCGATACCATTTCGCCACAACGCATCTTCATGTTGTATTCGTGTTTTGTATGCTATAAGGTACACACGGAAAGGCAAACCTACATTTTTAGCATTTGTAGATTTGGAGAAAGCTTTTGACAATGTTGACTGGCGTACACTCTTTCAAATTCTGAAGTCAGCGGGGGTAAGATACAGGGAAAGGAGAGTTATTTACAACTTGTACAAAAACCAGACCGCAGTTATTAGATTCGAAGGGCATGAAACGGAAGCATCAGTTGGGAAGGGGGTAAGACAGGGTTGTAGCCTTTCTCCCATGCTATTCAATTTGTACATCGAGGAGGCGGTGAAGGAAAGCAAGGAAAAATTTGGAATACGGATTAAAGATAAGGGGGAAGAAATAAAAACATTGCGTTTTGCCGATGACATTGTAATTCTGTCAGAGACAGCAAAGGACCTGGAAGAGCAGTTGAATGGAATGGACAGCCTGTTGAAGAGTGCATATAAAATGAACATTAACAAGAGCAAAACAAACATAATGGAATGTGGTCTTAGAAAATCAGGTGATGCTGAAGGTATTAGATTAGGTAACGAAACAATGAAGATGGTAGATGAGTCACAGAACAGAGGATATAAAATGCAGAATGGCAATGGGAAGAAAAGCATTTAAAAAAAAAAAAGAGAAATTTGCTAACATCGAATATGAATTTAAGTGTAAGAAAGTATTTTCTGAAGGCATTTGTGTGGATTGTTGCCTTGTACGGGAGTGAAACATGGACAGGAAGAGGATAGAGGCTTTTGAAATGTGGTGCTACAGAAGAATGCTGAAGATTAGGTGGGTAGATGGCATAACTAATGAAGAGGTACTGAACAGAATTGGTGAGAAAAGGAATTTTTGGTATACTAAAAGAAGGGATCGCTTGGTAGGACACATTCTTAGACATAGAGGAAACGTAAATTTAGCATTGGAGGGAAGTGTGTGGGGGTAAAAATCGCAGAGGGAGACCAAGAGACGCGTATAGTAAGCAAATTCAAGTGGATGTGGGTTGTCGTTCTTATGAGGAGATGAAAAGGAATGCTCAGGATAGAGTAGGGTGGAGAGCTGCATCAAACCAGTCTCCGGACTGAAGACCATACCAACAACAAGGTACACACCGCTATTGGGGTGGATAATAGCAACTTGCCAGCTCTATCTGGTCGGCTGTTCGACGTACGTTACCTTGACGCTCCGTTTTGTACAAAATATATATATATATATATATATATTAGTGTGACTTGTACAAGTGTCCCTGTTAGCTATAAGGCAGCCTGCCTCACATAGTTCCGTTTTTTTTTCCCATGCTTTTATCTTTTTGTTTCCATCGAGAGGATTGACGGTGCATAATGTAAGTTCTTTAGGCCATGTCAAATATGTCTTGTGTATATTTTGTGTATGTCTTGTTTATGGTAATTTGTGTCCCTGCATATCGTTTTAAGTGTGTGTGCTCTTCTTCATTGTGCGTGAAACTAGCCTTGTTTTGCAAGTGCTTTAGTTGCCACCTTTATTGTAAATTTTATATCGGTAATCTCCCCATTAGGCAGAGTATTTATAAGACGCCGTGGTAGGCGCCAACGCCGTAATTCATAGGATTTTTGTTGCCCCTAGATGCACTGTGGTGTTGATGCTCAGGGGTCTAGATAATTTTGCCTAGGGATTATCCGTTTGAATAACAGGAGGTGTGCGATTAGACCGAAAGACGGTAGCGGCAGAACACTAACGAAGGGGTTCATCAAAATTTCATTGACAATATACCCCCTGGCTTATTAATAGAACCAACTTATATTTTTCAGATCAGTTTTTCAGGGCAATTTTGTAAATTAAAGGACGGAGCGTGATCTGTAGAAGAGGCGAGACTCACATTCAAAAGAGGGCAGAATCACAGATCTGAGGAAATAGAAACAAAAATAAAAGAGCTGAACAAAGGCAAGCTCCGCCCTACATGGTACCCTGAAGACACCTGAATTTCTAACATCGATAGGACGGTAAACCACTAATGTTCCTTCTTAATTTTGCAGCTTGATGGTGGTAATGATACGTTACGTTGGAAGTCAATTTTACCTTAGATTATTTAATTAACTTAGGATTGTTTACCTTGTGTCGATTTCTAGTGTTAATTTTATGTGTTTGTACATTTGATTATCTGTTTCTTTTTGTCTAGGATTGCTTGACATGGGTAAATTTGTAGTGCTTATTTTATGTGCTTGCACACTTGATCATGTTTTGTCTTTATTTTATTTCCACGAAGTATTTTTTTTTATTTTATTTATTTATTTATTGTTAATATGTCTCATGGTATTGTCTCGCCTCTGCGTGAGCGATTTGCGTCAGATTGTTTCCAGACCCTAACCACGAATTTGCGGCGTTGGAAACAGACCGACGGACACAAGAACCCCCCCCCCCCCCCCTTTCGCGCTGTTATCAGTTAAGTTGCGCCCGGGCAGTAGGTAGTTATGCAGTAGTTAGTTTCTGTAGCGTTGCATAGAGCTTGGTAGTTCATTTTTTGTTTGCATAGCGCTGCATGCTGCATGAGTAAAAATAGCTTTGCTTCACTAACACTAACCCTGAGACTCTTGACTTAAAGTTTAAGTTATTTATTACAAATATGTTATGCTCAATGTGATATTAAGTTAGAGGATAAACTATTCTTCTTCTATTATTATATGAAATTTCAATGTAATATGTCAATTTTTGTGTTTTGCTCTTCAATTGATGGGAAGTAGAATTTTTATATATATCTCTATGAACATTGTATCCTTAATGTTAAAATATTTATTAAGGACTAAAGGCCTAGGCGTTCTGTTCACCATATGGCTAATTTAATACTAATAAGTGTTTTAATTTTAAAATGTTTTTGTATGAACCTCTGTAGAACTGTAAAAAAAATTTCAAAATCCGTAATTTGATAATGATCTTGCATGACAGCACAATATTATAAGTTACGTGATATATATGTATATATATGTATATAAGGGAAAACTGAACGGTGGAAAGAGGATATAGAGAGGCTCTACGAAGGAAATGAACTTAGAGACAATATTGTAGAAAGAGGAGAAGATGTAGATGAGGATCAAATAGGAGATACTATACTGAGAAATGAATCTGACAGAGCACTGGAAGACCTAAGTCGAACAAAGGCGCCTGGAGTAGATGACAGTCCCTCATAGCTACTGAAGTCTCTGAGAGAACCACCCATGACAAAACTGTTTCACCTGGTGAGTAAGATGTATGAAACAGGCGAAATACCCTCAGACTTTAAGAAAAATGTAATAATCCCATTCCAAAGAAAGCAGGCGCAGACGTGAAAATTACAGAACCATCAGTTTAATAAGTCATGGTTGCAAAATGTTAACACGAATTATCTACAGAAGAATGGAAAAGCTGGTAGAAGCTGACCTCGGGGAAGATCAGTTTGGATTCAGGAGGAACGTAGGATCCCGGGAGGCAATACTCACTTTACGACTTAGAAGATAGGTTAAGGAAAGGCAAACCTACATTTTTAGCTTTTGTAGATTTGGAGAAAGCTTTTGACAGTGTTGACTGGAATACACTCTTTCAAATTCTGAAGTCAGCATGGATAAAAGATAGGGAAAGGAGAGTTATTTACAACTTGTACGAAAGCCAGACCGTAGTTATTAGACTCTAAGGGCATGAAAGGGAAGCATTAATTGAGAAGGGAGTAAGACAGGGTTGTAGCCTTTCTCCGATGTTATTCAATTTGTAAATCGAGCAGGCGGTAAAGGAAAGCAAGGAAAAATTTGGAACAGGGATTAAAGCCACTCCCATGAACCACAGACATTGCCGAGGTGGGGTGGCTTGCGTGCCTCAACGATACAGATAGCCGTACCGTAGGTGCAACCACAGCGGAGGGGTATCTGTGGAGAGGCCAGACAAACGTGTGGTTCCTGAAGAGGGGCAGCAGCCTTTTCAGTAGTTACAGGGGCAACAGTCTGGATGATTGACTGAGCTTGCCTTGTAACATCAGCTAATGTGGCTTTGCCACACAGTCACTGCGAACGGCTGAAATCAAGGGGAAACTACAGCCGTTACTTTTCCCGAGGACATGCAGCTCTACTGTATGAAGATATGTTGGCATCCTCTCGGGTAAAATATTCTGGAGGAAAATAGTCGCCCATTCGGATCTCCGGGCGGGGACTACTCAGGAGGATGTGATCATCATGAAAGACAATACTGGCATTCTACGGGTCGGAGCGTGGAATGTTAGATTCCTTAATCGAGTAGGAAAATTAGAAAATTTAAAAAGGGAAATGGATAGGTTGAAGTTAGATATAGTGGGGATTAGTGAAGTTCGGTTGCAGGATGAACATGACTTCTGGTCAGGTGAGCACAGGATTATAAATACAAAATCAGTTGGGGGTTTCACAGGAGTAGGATTGATAATGAATAAGAAAATAGGAATGCGGGTAAACTACTATGAGCAACAAAGTGATCGCATTATCATTGTCAAGATAGATACGAAGCCAACACCGACTACAGTAGTACAGGTTTATATGTAAACTAGCTCTGCCGATGATGAGGAAATCAAAGAAATATATGAGGAGCTAAAGGAAATTATTCAGACAATTAAGGGAGAGGAAAACTTAATTGTTATGGGAGACTGGAATTCGGTAGTAGGACAAGGAAGGGAAGGAGGTGAATATGGTCTGCGCAAAAGGAATGAAAGAGGAAGCCGCCTGGTAGAATTTTGCACAGAACATAATTTGGTTATAACAAACACCTAGTTTAAGAATCAGAAAAGAAGGTTGTATACGTGGAAGAGACCAGGAGACACCGGGAGATACCAGATAGATTTTATAATGGTAAGACAAAGATTTCGGAACCAGGTTTTAAAGTGTAAGACATACCCAGGGGCAGATATAGACTCTGACCGTAACTTGTTGGTTATGAACTGTAGGCTGAAACTAAAGAAACTACAAAAAGGTAGGAAAATAAGGAGATGGGACCTGGATAAATTGAAGGAACCTGAAGTTCTTAAGAATTTCAGAGGGAGCTTTAGGCAACAATTAACAGAAATGGGGGGAAATAAAACAGTAGAGGAGGAATGGGTAAAATTGAGAGATGAAATAGTGAAGGCAGCAGAGGACAAAATAGGTAGGAAGGCAAGACCTACAAAAAATCCTTGGATATCACAGGAGATACTAAATTTAATCGACGAAAGGAGAAAATATAAAAATGCAATAAATGAAACAGGCAAAATGGAGTACAGACGACTAAGAAATGACATTGACAGGAAGTGCAAAATGGCTAAGCAGAAGTGGCTAGAAGGCAAATGCAAGAATGTAGAAGAATATATAAATAGGGGAAAAATAGATACAGCCTACAGGAAAATAAAAGAAACATTTGGAGATAAGAAAAACAGCTCTATGAATATCAAGGACACTGATGGAAAACCAGTTCTCAGCAAAGAAGGGAAAGCTGAAAGGTGGAAAGAGTATATAGAGGGGCTCTACAAAGGAAAGAACTTCGAGATAATATTGTAGGAAGGGAAGAGGATGTTGATAAAGATGAAATAGGAGATACTGTACTGAGAGAAGAATTTGACAGAGCCTTGGAAGACCTAAGTCGAAACAAGGCCCCTGGAGTAGATGATATTCCCTCAGAGCTACTGAAGTCTCTGGTAGAACCAGCCATGACAAAATCGTTTCACCTGGTGTGTAACATGTATGAGACAGGTGAAGTACCCTCAGACTTTAAGAAAAATGTTATAATCCCCATTCCAAAGAAAGAAGGTGCAGACAGGTGTGAAAACTACAGAACCATCAGTTTAATAAGTCATGGTTGCAAAATATTAACACGAATTATATACAGAAGGATGGAAAAGCTGGTAGAAGCCGACCTCGGGGAAGATCAGTTTGGGTTCAGGAGAAATGTAGGAACACGGGAGGCAATACTCACTTTACGGCTTATCCTAGAAGATAGATTAAGAAAAGGCAAACCGACATTTCTAGCTTTTGTAGATTTGGAGAACCCTTTTGACAATGTTGATTGGAATAAACTCTTTCAAGTTCTGAAGCAAGCAGGAGTAAAATATAGGGAGCGTAAGGTTATTTACAACTTTTACAAAAACCAGACAGCGGTTGTCAGAGTCGAAGGGCATGAAAGGGATGCAGGGGTTGGAAAGGGAGTAAGACTGGGTTGTAGTCTTTCTCCACTGTCATTCAATTTGTGCATTGAGCAAGCTATAAAGGAAAGCAAGGAGAAATTTGGAGAAGGAATTAAAGTTCAGGGAGAAGAATTGAAAACATTGCGTTTTGCCGACGACATAGTAATTCTGTCAGATACAGCAAAGGACCTGGAAGAGCAATTGAACGGAATGGAGAGTGTGCTGAAAGGTGCATATAAGATGAACATTAACAAGAACAAAACTAGGGTAATGGAGTGCAGTGTAAGGAAATCAGGTGATGCTGAAGGAATTAGATTAGGTAACGAAGCAATGAAGGAGGTAGATGAGTTTTGTTACTTAGGCAGTAAAATAACAAATGATGGTCGCAGTACAGAGGATATAAAATGCAGAATAGCAATGGGTAGAAAAACGTTCTTGAAAAAGAGAAATTTGTTAACATCGAATATTGATTTAAGCCTAAGGAAGTCCTTTCTGAAGGCATTTGTATGGAGTGTTGCCTTGTATGGGAGTGAGACATGAACGATAAACAGTACGGACAGGAAGAGGATTGAGGCTTTTGAAATATGGTGCTACAGAAGAATGCTGAAGATTAGGTGGGTGGATCTCGTAACTAATGAGGAGGCACTGAACAGAATTGGGGAGAAAAGAAATTTCTGGCATACCTTGACTTAAAGAAGGGATAGATTGATAGGACACATTCTTAGACATCAAGGAATTGTGAATTTTGCGTTAGAAGGAAGTGTGTGGGGTAAAAACCGCAGAGGAAGACCAAGAGATAGATACAGTAAGCAGATTCAGACAGATGTAGGTTGCCGTTCTTATGTGGAGATGAAGAGGCTTGCTCAGGATAGAGTAGGGTGGAGAGCTGCATCAAACCAGTCTCCGGACTGAAGACCACAACAACAACAGGGATTAAAGTTAAGAGTGAAGAAATAAAAACATTGCGTTTTTCCGACGACGTAGTAATTCTCTCAGAGACAGTAAGGACGTAGGTACTAAATGTTCAAATGTTTGTTAAGCTTAAGGGACTTAACTACGGGGTCATCAGTCCCTAAACTTACAAACTACTTATGAGCTAGCTAACACTAAGGACGGCACAAATATCCATTCCCGAGGGGGGATTCGAACCCCCGACCAGAGTGGCCGTGTAGACCGTGACTGAAGCGCCTCAGTCCCCTCGGCCACCGCGGCCGGCACGGAGGTACTGAACAGAATTGGGGAGAAAAGGAATTTCTGGCATACCTTGACTAAAAGAAGGGTTCGATGGTTAGGACACATTCTTAGACATCAAGGAATTGTGAATTTAGCATTGGATGGAAGGGTTAGGTGTAAAAATCGCTGAGGAAGACCAAGAGATGGATACAGTAAGCAGATTCAGGCAGATGTAGGTTGTCGTTCTTATGTGGAGTTGATGAGGCTTGCTCAGCATAGGGTATTGTGGAGATCAGCATCAAACCAGTTTCCGGGGCGGATATGCATCTCCCCTGCACTTTCGTATGACTGAGGTGTGGTGTATTGTTCCGCTTCGAGTTCATTTCGTCTCCTATGGGATGAAGGACTTCAACAGCATTAAAGATGATATTTTCGTGTGGCAGTTTTGGCCGTTAGAACCAAGCTGGTATCGTGCTTGGTGCAAGTCTTTAGGTGACGTCACTTGGGCGAACTTGCGCGTCGACGATGATGAAATGATGATGAGAACAACACCCAGTCCCCGAGTGAAGAAAATCTTCGACCCGACCGTGAATCGAACCCGAGCCTCCTGCGTGGCAATCTATCACGCTGTCTACTTGAGTATGAAGGCGGACAGAAATGTAGGATGTCAAGACACTGTGTTTTTAATGCTTATTGACCAAACCATGCCGCGTTTTCTATTCCGCAGAACCTAACTGAGGAGTAAGACTCCATGGTCGTGGAACACGTCAATACATGAAGCTTAACACAAGAATGGTAATAGAAAAAACTTTACGTAGTCCTATGCACACGACAATCTTAAGCATAAGTGGATAGAATCAATAACGAAAAAAGAGAAAAAAAAGAAATAGCTTAATTGTTTTTTACAAGAGTTCCTCGACAGAATAAGAAGAGTAAGCCATGAGATAACAATTTAGATTTGAAAGAGCGTGGGTTGTGGGGTAGTACTAAGGTTCTTGAGTTCTTGTGGCAGTTTATTGAAAATGGATACTGCGAAATACTGCACACCTTTGTGAACAAGTGTCAAGTTGGTATGATGAAAATGTAGATTCGACGTATGTCTAGTATTCACCGAGTGAAAGTTACTAAATCGTGGGAGTAAGCTGATATTATTAACAACAAACGACATTAAAGAAAATACGTAGTGTGACGCCAGAGTCAGCATTGTCAAGACTACTGAAAAGGGGTAGACATGACGTTCGTGAACTTACGCCATATATTGCTCGAACCGCCCGTTTCTCATCCAAAAATATCCTTTTTTTGTCAGTCGAGTTACGCCAAAAAATAACTCCGTTCGTCAGAAGTGAATAAAAGTAAGCGGAGTAGACTACTTTTCGTGTTGAAAATTTCAGATACTGTTGTAATCGTAAATCAAGTTTCTGAACATGGACATTCCATGACAACTTACTATCTATGTGAACACCTAAAAATTTGAACTTTTCCGTCTCATTTCTCATATGCCCATTATGTGTAATCATGCGGCGGACTAGCCGCGCGTACTGGAGCGCCGTGTTGCGATGCGCGCGGCCGTTTGCCGTCGGGGGTTCGAATCCCCCCCTCCTAGGTCATGGGTGTTTGTGTTGTCTTGAGATTCGTTTACCTTAGTTTCAGTAGTTTGCAAGCTACGGACTGATAACCTAGCAGTTAAGTCCGATAGATTTACAAACATTTGAATTTGAAAGAAAAAAATTCAGATTTTGTTAAATTAGGTGTTAGAAATTGTAAAAACTGAGTTTTACTGTGATTTAACAGATATTTCTTTTCTACAAGCCATAAACGTATAACTGCATTAGCTGATACTGTGTCAATATTACAGACAACATCCTTCACTACCAAGCTGGTATCATTAGCAAACAAAAATATTTTACAATCACCTGTTATACTCAAAGGCATATCATTTATACTGGGTGATCAAAAAGTCAGTATAAATTTGAAATCTTAATAAATCACGGAATAATGTAGATTGGTAAAAATTGACACACATTCTTGGAATCACATGGGGTTTTATCAGAACCAAAAATAAAAGAAAAAAATGTTCGATAGATGGCGCTTCATCTGATCAAAAAAGTAATAATTAGCATAACGAATTAAGAGAAAGCAAAGATGATGTTCTCTACAGGAAATGCTCAATATGTTCACCATCATTCCTCAACAATAGCTGTAGTCGAGGAATAATGTTGTTAACAGTACTGTAAAACATGTCCAGGGTTATGGTGAGGCATTGGCGACTTCAAGTAACTCCAAAGCCAATAATCGCACGGACTGAGGTTTGGGGACCTGGGAGGCCAAGCATGACGAAAGTGGCGACTGAGCACACGATCATCACCAAACGACGCGCGCAAGAGATCTTTCACGCGACTACCAATACTTTTATCAATATTTTTCCTAATAAAACCCCATGTCATTCCAAGCATGTGTGTCAATTTTTACCTCTCTATCTACATTATTGCGTGATTTATTAAGTTTTGAAATTTATACTGACTTTTAGATCACCTGTACAGAAAAAAAAAAAAAAAAAAAAAAAAAAAAAGCGTTTGTACCAAAACAGACCCTTGGGGCACCCCACACTTAGCTCGAGGAAGAAAGCTTGGAGTTTAATGTCCCGTCCACAGTGTGGTCATTAGAGACGGAGCTTATGCTCTGAGTATTTGGATAAGGATGTGGAAGGAAATCGGCCGCGCCCTTTCAAAGGAACCACCCCGGAATTTGCCTCGAGTGATTTAGGGAAATCACGGAAAACCTAAATCGGGATGATCGGAGGTGGATTTGAACCACCATCCTTCCGAATGCGAGTCAAGTGTGTTACTACTGCGCCACCTCGCTCATACTTAACTGTGGTCCATCGGCGTATCAGTACGCCAGGTGTACAGAATTACTTAGATAGTACTCTGCAATGGCTATATCGTAGCTGTGCCGTCCAGCCGATGCACTGAGTGTTTAGTGCTTGACATCAAAACGTCGTCTGCGAGAACCACACGGCCTGGCTGACTGGCCGAGTGAGAGCAAGTCATTAATGCGCCGTCTCCGATATTGTCGCTGACTCGCCCAGCGGCCTCCTAATGATCAAGCGATTGACAGCGTCCAGGACTCACTGACAAAGGCAATTCAGGCCGAGACATCTGTCACAGGAGCGGCTGCGGCGCGTCGCTTCGCAGAGAGCCGTTTATCGCTGCTGATGTCACGGAAGCGGGGACTCGTTTCTGTCAGATGGAAGCGAGACACACCGCCAATGGCCTCTGCACCGAAAGAGAGCTGGAGAGAGACGGGGTGAGAGAGAGAGAGACAGAGAGAGAAAGAGAGAGAGAGAGAGCAAAGGAATTCGAGTTCAGCGGAATCCTTCTGCAGGGCCAATGGAACAGCGAATCCAAATTGGGATCAACGAGACAAATTCCGTTCATTGACTTAAAGGTACAGCGCTCAGATTTCAGAGACCTCCCCCAACCTAAATCGTATTTTCTAGAACCCAAGGGCATTGACGTTGAAATTTATTTTTGATTCTCTGGCTCCTTTATCGAGCCATCGAAACAGCATACTGAGAACGAATAGTGTCTCGTAATTGATTTTAGGCTGTCACATGTTAACGTATGAGCAATTACTTTTCTTATTCATCCAGTTGGTAATGTAGACAGGTTCCGGTCTAACCGGATATTTACATGTATAGCTTTATTCCATGACGCCATTTTAATTGTAAATTGTTCTGTTTTTGGCATCTCATTGATAATATTTTACAATTTTACAACACAGCATATATTTTTAATGACAACCTAAAGCTTTACAAATAGATCATAGAATTTTCATATGCATATAAAATACAATCTCTTTGACTTACTTTATTACAATAGCATTGTAAAAAATAAATATCAACCGTTCTTTGTACGTTACCAAGAAAACAATAGCTTTACAAAAATTTCAACGACAGATGAACCAAATGGTGTTCTGCAAGTTATCATATCCTGCATTGTTTTCCATGTATCTTAAATAAATTATGTAGTTTGTATTTTTAATACCAGTAAAATTACACACAGCGCTGTAGTACCACTCATAGAATATCTTTGAAAATATTATTAAGTTCCTGATACAATTTATTTTCAGTATTTTAATATTTTAATCTTTATTTTAATGCCAGAAAGATGACTACAATTATTTTATTTTAGAAATTGACAAAGAATTGTGTGGCTAATTATAATTATATATATATATATATATATATATATATATATATTGTTAAATTCATCCATGTAGTTTTTTCATTGGCTATCAAAGATGGGTGGAGCTGGCAAAGGGGCGGAGCCTCAGCTATTTAAGAGCAGCAAACCTTGCTCCAGCCAGCAGTGACGCACTGAAAGGCTCCAAGTTACCTGCCAGCTCCACATCATCAATGGGTGTAACATCGTTTTATTTCTGTTTATTAATTTAGTTTAAGTTTGACACTAATGTATATGCTGGAAGTCCTCTAAATGTAACCTATATTTCAGAGCTATATTTCCTGAAGATGGTCTAAGACAAGACCGAAACTAGTCGGAAAAAAAAAAATTTTTTTGCTCTCTAGACAGTTCTTCCTATATAGCTTTAAAAAAAAGTGCATAAAAATGCTTAAACCAACTAATGCTAAGGAGAGCACACACATTCAAGCCTGAGGGAGGATTCGCAAAACCGACGGGAGTGGCCGCGCAGTCCGATGCATGGCGCCCCAGCCCGCGCAGCCGTTTCCGCGCGGCAGTACCTCTCCATCTCAGGAATCTTCGTTCAAATATTCAAATATTTGTTAAGCTTATGGGATTTAACTACGTGGTCATCAGACCCTAAACTTACAAACTACTTATCAACTACCTTATACTAAGGACGGCATAAATATCCATGCCCGAGGGGGGATTCGAACCCCCGACCGAAGTGCTCTTGCAGACCGTGACTGCAGCGCCTCAGTCTCCTCGGCCACCGCGGCCGGCAGGAATCTTCGTCCATTAACTTCCAGCAGATAAAATGAGTTTCAAAACTGGTTCTGTTCCATGATGACGCCTGGCGTAGCTATCGGTTATGAATTTATCGAAAGAATCCACAGTTACGAATATGCTTTTTATTACTTATTAAGCGTTTCGCCCTTTTGCGCCATCATATAAAAGATTTGGTAAAATATCATCAATCAAAGTTATTTCGAATACAATATTATTAGAAAGAACATGTCGTAATCTACATCTACATTCCTAACCCGCAAGCCACCCAATGGTGTGTGGCGGAGGGTACGCTGAGTACCACTATCGGTTCTCCCTCCTATTCCAGTCACATATTGTTCGCGGAAAGAAAGATTGTCGGTATGCCTCTGTGTGGGCTCTAATCTCTCTGATTTTATCTTCATGGTCTCTTCGCGAGATATACGTAGGAGGGAGCAATATACTGCTAGACTCCTCGTTAAAGCTATGTTCTCGAAACTTCGACAAAAGCCCATACCGAGTGACAGAGCGTCTCTCCTGCAGAGTCTTCCACTGGAGTTTATCGATCACCTCCGTAACGCTATCACGATTACCAAATGATCCTGTAACGAAGCGTGCTGCTCTCCGTTGGATCTTTTCTACTTCCTCTATCAACCCCACCTGGTACGGATCCAACACCGGTGAGCAGTATTCAAGCTGTGTGCAAAGTGTACTGTAACCTACTTCCTTTGTCTTCGAATTACATTTCCTTAGGATTCTTCCAATGAATCTAAGTCTGGCATCTGCCTTACCGATGATTGATTTTATATGGTAGTTCCATTTTAAATCACTCCTAATGCCTACTCCCAGTTACATTATGGAATTAACTGCTTCCAGTTGCTGACCTGCTATAGTGCAACTAAACGATAAAGGATCTTTCTCTCTGTGTATTCACAGCACATTACACTTGTCTACAAATGTCGAAAGAAAATAGTCGCGACGTTGGGCAAAGCCAACGACGTTACTGAGGACACAGCCGATCAAAGAAACTTTTCAGGGTTTTAGATTTTATTTTGCAAGAGCTTTGACTGTTGATGACTTACCACACATTTTGTATGATCTGATAATGCCCCGAAACGGTGAAACGCGTTATAAATAATAAAATCATAATCTCAAGCGTGACTGCATTCGTTTCATAAAATTAGTCTATTTTGGTGCACATTCACCGCCACACTTTCACAGTTTTGACTCTTTCTTCGTATACAACTTCATATGGTGTATACCTGAGACGTGCGGATCGGTCGCGTCATGCGTCGTGCTACGGACTGGGCGGCCTTCCTCGTCGGAGGTTCGAGTCTTCCGTCAGGGCATGGGTCTGTGTGTTTTGTCTATAATGTAAGGCTTTTAAGTAGTTTGTAGGTCTAGGGAATAATGACCATAGCAGTTTGGTCCAATGGTTTTACAGATATTTGAACATCTGTACCCATGACATTGTTACGTGGTGAATCTACTTCTCTTAAATAACAACGAGGTGATGTGAAAACTTCGTTCAGTTCTTTTCACCGTTCCAGTTACCACGTAGAATGTTTAATACTTTTTCTTTTGATGTAGATACGGCGATAGACATTTCTCTCGAACTGCAGGTCATCTAGTGTTGGGTGTTGTGGTCTTCAGTCCGCAGACTGCTTTGACGCAGCTCTTCACGCTACCCTGTATTGAACAAGCCTCCTCAGCTCCTTATAAGAACGTCACACACATAATTCGAACGTACTAACTGTATACGTCTCTCGGTCTCCCTCTGCGATTTTTATGACGATTTCTTCGTCTCACTGCTTTTTTTCAGAAAGTTTTCTAAAATGATTAATGAACTGTATTTTATCGTCGCATACTACATTAAATACTCACTTTACGGCTTATCCAAGAAGATAGATTAAGAAAAGGCAAACCTACATATCTAGCTTTTGTAGATTTGGAGAAGGCTTTTGACAATGTTGACTGGAATAAACTCTATCAAGTTCTGAAGCAAGCAGGAGTAAAATATAGGGAACTTGAGGTTATTTACAACTTGTCCAAAAACCAGACAGCGGTTGTCGGAGTTGAAGAGCATGAAAGGGATGCAGTGGTTGGAAAGGGAGTAAGACAGGGTTGTAGCCTTTCTCCAATGTTGTTCAATTTGTACATTGAGCAAGCTATAAAGGAAAGCAAGAAGAAATTTGGAGAAGGAATTAAAGTTCAGGGTGAAGAATTAAAAACATTGCGTTTTGCAGACGACATAGTAATTCTGTCAGAGACTGCAAAGGACCTGGAAGAGCAGTTGAACGGAATGGACAGTGTGCTGAAAGGTGCATATAAGATGAACATTAACAAGAGCAAGGATAATGGAGTGCAGTCTAAGAAAATCAGTTGATGCTGAAGGAGATTAGGTAACGAAACAATAAAGGAGGTAGACGAGTTTTATTACTTGCACAGTAAAAAAACATACGATGGGCGCAGTACAGAGTATATAAAATGCAGAATGGCAATGGGTAGAAAACCGTTCTTGAAAAGATAGATTTGTTAACTTTGAATATTGATGTAAGCCTAAGGAAGTCCTTTCTGAAGGCATTTGTGTGGAGTGTTGCCTTGTATGGGAGTGAAACATGGAAAATAAACAGTGCGGATAGGAAGAGGGTAGAGTCTTTTGAAATGTGGTGCTACAGAAGAATGCTGATAATTAGGTGGGTGGATCGCGTAATTAATGAAGAGGTACTGAACAGAATTGGGGAGAAAAGGAATTTCTTGTATTCCTTGACTAAAAGAAGGGACCGATTGGTAGGACACGTTCTTAGACATCAAGGAATTGTGAATTTAGCGCTGGAGGGAAGTGTGTGGGGGTAAAAACCGCAGCGGAAGACCAAGAGATGGATACAGTAGACATATTCAGACGTAGGTTGCCGTTCTTATGTTGACTTGAAGAGGCTTGTTCAGGATTATTGTGGAGACCTGTATCAAACCAGTCTTCGGACTGAAGACCACAACAACAACAATACCTTAATTTCAAATCAAATTTTTGTAAATCTAACGGACTTTACTATTACGATTATCACTTCTTACACTAACTTAGTCAAGGGGAACACACACACACACACATACACACACACACACACACACACACACACACACACACACACACATGCCGGAGAGAGGACTCGAACCTCCGATGGCGAGCAACAGCGGGCTCTGCAGCAACGCGCCCTAGAACGCTCGGCCACTTCACGGTGGCGAAATTTAAGTTTCTCTAATTGCACATTCGGAACGAGGGCGGTTCAGATATGCCTCCGGCCGTCAAGAGTTAGTTTATCCGTTATTTCCGTCAATCACTCCTGGATGGTAGTTTTGAAACGGCACAGACTATTTCTTTTCCCATCCTTAACAAAACAAACCGAGCTTTTGCTCCGTCTCTAATGACAACGTTGTGATATTACAGTGGGAAGCTGATGGTTTCCATGTGAAACGCGGGTTTTGCCAGGCTGTTGGGTTCCCCAGCCGGCCGGTTATCAGTGTGAATCTAGTGAATGGACAGGTAGTCAGGGTTTCCCTAACGTGCTCGGAAATCGGAAACGCTTGAGCGAGGGCGGTTGTTCCAGATTGCAACTGAAGTACCATATAACCACAAACATTATTCTAAAAATTCACAGAAGATTAGGGAACGATCATATGGCAAATATAGTTATATGAATGGATTCAGGAGTCTTGGGAGAATCAAACATCGTAGTAACAATTTGAATATCCCTTACAGATAAACAGTCGATAAATTTCAGTACTATAATAATAATATTATAAGACTTACATTTACAATTATTGATATGTAGTGTTTATCAGTAACAGTTTAAGAAGCAAATGGGCTGCATTTTACCACGCTACCAATCTTAAAAGACGTGCCACGTTATTTCCATGTTCTTTCAACAAACTTTGTTTTACTCTCTTTTTCTGTTTTTTGTTAAGGTAATAATATTCTTCTGTCAGAACACAGATTCCACCACAGAAACACAAAACATGAATCCAGCAAAGCGCATTACATCTATATATGTATTTTATTGTATTTAATATTATTCTTAGTAACGTTCGTTTTCTTATGTTGTAAACTGCCACTTAAATATTTCATGGCCGACTAAAAGTAGTAGATATGCAGCAAAAAATTTATATATGATCAATTATAAGTATTTGTGGAGAAGAACTCAATATATTTGTATAAAATGCCATGATAAATTAAAATATTAATTGCGTAACTATATTTCGGCAGTGGCAGTCTATTTGAACAGTGAGACGCCACGTTTAATGGCTATCTGAGCAAAGAGCTTCAGTCGCAACCGTTCTTTTTGTATTGTTAAATATATGTTTGTTAAATGTAAACAACATTTGTAGGGAGGTGGTCAAAGCGTTTAATTCTGTGATATTCAAATGTATAAATGTTTGGAAGGGAAATTGTTTTTTTAAAAGATGAGGCGTTAGGATGCGCGGAAGGATACAATTTTGGGAGCAGGGAGAGCACGGTTTTCGAAGGCTTGGGAAGGGACTCCTAACTTGAACGTTGTGGTGAAAGGTTGTGACGCTGGGCGGTCCGAAGCCGTGTTACGAACTTCTGATTTGAAGAGATAGACATGTGTGGACTTAGTCTCTGCTTGAAAAGTGATAAACTATGCACGCTAGTAATGCTGTGGAACCGTGATAATTCACCAATAGTGTACTCGTGTGATTACAAACTGTGTTTTATAACAAATACTTTAATCGCGGATTAATTACGAACTGAAATGTTCGATGGACTACACTAATTTAGGAGTGATAATTTGGAACTTTTAATCTCGAGTGCGTGTGATACTTATTGTGCCGCTTATGGACAGTAGTAGGAGACATATTCATTTTTTACCGATGTATAAATTAGGACCACCTCCGCGTTTCATGTCTAATAAGAGTAATAAACTCCATTTATAAAGAATCACTTCGTGAGTGAATCACTTCTTTATCTTAGAATCCAGTTTGTTGGTCATTCAGAGGTTCAATTTATGTTTGTTAAATATATTTTCACGTCATCATATGCAGATTAATAGACTGGCTAAACTACAGATTAATTATTGATATTGTTCAAACAGACTGCGTAGCTGATTAGGGCATAGTAGCTGACCTACACAAGTCACCCCTATGTACAGAGAAAACGAACCATAAACTTTTACTACCCAGAGTTATGTATTGCCCTAGTCTTATTGTTGAGAACCGATAGGAAGGTCGCAATGATGCTAAATCTAGTATATTCTGATAACGAGTTTCGGCTCTTCAAGGTACCATCTTCACAACATAAAACGTGTTAGACAAACAAAACTGTTATCATACTAATAAAACCATAGGAATAAATAAATAAATAAATAAAACCAATAGGAATTTTTGGCATACCCTGACTAAAAGAAGGGATCGCTTGGTAGGACACATTCTTAGACAACGAGGAATCGTAAATTTAGCATTGGAGGGAAGTGTGTGGTGAAAAAATAGCAGAGGGAGATCAAGAGACGCGTATAGTAATCAGTTTCAAGTGGATGTGGGTTGCCGTTCTTATGAGGAGATGAAAAGGCTTGCTGAGGATAGAGTAGGGTGGAGAGCTGCATCAAACCAGTCTCCGGACTGAAGACCATAACAACAACAACTGTACAACAAAAAGATTACCGCCATTACACCGTTAAAATCGTGTATTCTCATCTATGGATGGAAACGGATTTTTCAGTTATGGATGTTAGACCATGATTTTAACCTTGTGAGGGCAGTAATGCTTTTTATTTTTAATATGGATTTATTAGGATGATAGTGATTATGGTTGTCTAACAAGTTTTTAAGCAAGCTCGTTAAATAGCCGAAACTGGTTATCAAAATAAAATAAATTTGCGATCTTGACATTAGGGATTTCATCCTTAGCACATTAAACTGTGACTGTTTCCAGTCGTTGACAGTGTCAACAACCGTGATCTTTCTTCCCTCTTTTAATTAGTTACTAATGATAATAACAACATTTACAATCTTATCGCATTGTTTCACGACGTTAGGGTAGAGAGTTGTTTGATAGAACAAAAATAGTCGAAACAATGACAGATGTCTTAGTTACGTACTTGAGAACCGCTGAATCTTCGTACGTCGTGAAGAATAAGAAACCACCTAATAACAGGTAATAAATGTGGCCGCACCTCCAGCTATCCCCTTCTTAGGTGTTCTACCGAGAACACCTAAAAAGGGTCATATTCCAGGAATTTATGTCCAGCTTGACCGTTTGGAAAATCACACATCAAGGTATATTGTCTGACATTCAAATGCATGTGGGACTTCTGTTTGCATTTCTTTCGTTTTGCCATACCAACCGAAAAATGCTCATGCTCATGCTGGAGCACAAGAAAGAGAAGTATATTCCTATTTAAGAGACTATGACAAAAGTGAGGAACCAACTATCTGTGTCTTTAACACTTTCTCTGACACTTTCCTTCGGAGATGTTACCACCCCACACGTGCCAATGTCACAAGGTTTAATTGTGTGGCACTGCACATGAGGGAAGGAAGAAAGCTTGGAGTTTAACGTCCCGTCGACAGCGTGGTCATTAGAGACGGAGCTTACGCTCGGATTTTCGGGGAAGGATTTGGGAGGAAATCGGCCGCGCCCTTTGAAAGCAAACATCCAGGCATTTGCCTGGAGTGATTTAGGGAAATCACGAAAAACCTAAATCTTGATGGCCGAAGGTGGATTTGAACCACCATCCTTCCTCATGCGATTCCACCCCGCTCGGTTCACATGAAGGCCGTAGAACTATATGCATCGTCAGTGCGTGCAGTCGAAGTTTATGATCAGTAACCTGGCTGCTTCTTTTTCGTTCTCTCTCTTCTTCTATCTCGAAGTGCTGTGGAACTTTTAAAACTGTGGCTACTTTTCAAATAAGAAAGGTTGCCAGTTGTTTCATAATATTTATTTATATGTCGTGAAACTACAAGCGACATATGTAACACTGTCCATGATCTTTAATCCTAATACAGTAGTTAATAATATAAATTTTGAACTGCCTAACAGGCTATTTTAAGACCGCGACTGTCATAGGTAGATGTCTCCGCGAATAAGAAAAAGTGTTATCCGCATCCGCACCACATCCGCACCACATCCGCAAGGCCCATATCGGCAACCGCATCCTCATCCGTGGCACTTTATCCGAATCCGCAAGTTCGTTAGCTGCATCCGCAGATATTAAAGTGCTGAATGGGTAATAGTAATAGATAGCAGCATTTAAAACCATTTTATGCAATAATATAATTATTGTTAGTCATTACTGCGACAACGTAACTACTTTCGACTTCTTGAATCAGTAACTGTTCTATACCTACTCCAAAACAGGCTTTTTCAAACATTGGCTCTCCCGGCACACACAACAGCGCTTCGGAGCCCGTGAGGTCGGAGCACTACGACAGCTGTTTAATAAGGCATCTTCTCAAATTTCAGTGGTTAAAACTGATCGGCATAGTGGAGATTTTACTTGCCATAAAATGCTATTGTGGATCTTTATTACTTACGTCATCATTTATCTAACACATAAACACGAATGTTTGTTTGTATGTATATTTGTGCCGCGGTGGAGTAGCCGAGCGGTCTAAAGCACCTCGCTGCGGAGAGCGCGGTTGCTTGCCGTGGAGGTTTGAGTCCTTCCTGGGGCATAGGTGTGTGTGTATGTCCGGGTGTGTAGGTTTAAGCAGTTTGTAAGCTACGGACTGATGACCCCGGAGTTTGGTCCGATAGATTTACAAACATTTTTGTATATTTGTATTTTATGCGCGGCTGCACCGTGCATGACGATTTCAACATGTTTTCCTTCGCTTATGTCAAATCACCTCTTTTCACTTTAGACGATATAGTATCCATTGGTGTCGTGTTCATTTTAAGAAACAACTGTCACTGTATTCATTACTATATTCGTTGTCACTCTGTCACTAGAAAGTGCTGACTGAAGGCAGCGTAAATTTGTCATTGCACCTCTGGTGGGCAGTGGGACGGTTTGCCACGTAGAAAGCCACGTAAACGGATTAGACGCAGGTCCCTCGGGTACAGCTACGTCCGCTGTGACCAGGGGATGACGACAACAAACTTACACTCTACCTGGACCCTACGAGGATTCCAAGAATGTCCACAGGCTTCAAGTTTTCAGCTAACATTTCGACAAACGTAGTGGGCAGATACCTCAGTCTTTGTGCGCATATAACACGCGGATATCCGCATCGCTCACAATTTTATCCGCAAAGTAAGAAATACTGCAGATAGCTGCATCCGCGCAGACCTCTAGTCATGGGTCTTAACGCGAGAGCAGTCAGTGCTGGACTGCCTAGTACTGCTTCTAGTGCCTATACGATAGCCAAGTCTTCACTGGTGCCTATCTGATTACGAAGGTCCTGACTGGTTGCTATCTCAGTCCCAAGTGAACGATGTCGTTCAGTGGTGGCCACGAGCGGAGATGCAGCAGAGGGCGCTCGTGGCTGTCGTCGTAAGAACGCCGCGCCGTGCGCGCGGCGAAAGTAGGTGGCGCGCACTTTGTACTTGTGCGACACCACACCCCTCCCCCCCAAACCGCCGCGCCGTCGTGGCGTAGGGCTGAGGGCCACGGCGACTGCACGGGGAGGAGGGCCTGGGCGGGGGCGTTACTGGTGGGATCGAGACGCCGTCCGCGCCCCGGCATCCGCCTTGCGATCCCCCGGAAAACCCGCCAAAACGAGGGGAAGGGCGCACGCTTCCGTCCAGATTGAGCAGGTCATCTTCTTCTGAGGTGCGTGGCCCAAGCTGGGGGGGGGGGGGGGGCGCACGGTCCCGGAGTCCCTCTCGGTGAAGCTGTCAGCTGAGGCAGCGACGGAGGCGAAGGGAATCAAACATGCATCACTGAGTAGTGCAGACTTTAATTTTTCAAAGGCAACTTGGCAATCTTTAGACCATACAAAAGGAACATTTTTCCTACGTAAGTGATGCAGTGGAGCTGCAATGAGAGGCATTAGGAATAAACCTGAAATAATAGTTAAGTTTTCCCATTACTGCTTGCAACTCGTGCACATTCTTGGGAGGAGGCAAGTCTTTGATTGCTCGAAGATGTGACTAAGGGATGGATTCCTTGGGCATTAATCACATGGCCTAGGTACTCTATTTCAGTATGAAAAAACGAACACTTTGCTTTATTACAACGTAGACCTGCTGCAGTCAACACTTTGAAAAGACACTCCAGGTTTGCTAAATGTTCTTCAACTGTACGTCCGGATACCACAATATCATCTAAATAGTTCGAGCAACACGGTACAGAAACTGTCAGCTGTTCCAAAAAACGCTGAAAAATAGCAGGGGCGGAAGAACTGCCAAAGCGTAGGCGTTGAAACTGAAAAAGGCCCATGTGAGTATTAATGACGAAAATTTTGTTTTGACTCGTCATCAAGCGGAATTTGTAAGTATGCCTCTGCTAAATCAATCGTAGAAAAGAAGCGAGACTGTCCTAATTTGTCCATCAGTTCCTCAGGTAGTTTGACTGTTTACTGTTGATCTGAAGTCCGCACAGAGACGAAGTTTTCCTGACGGCTTGGGTATAATTACTATAGGCGAGGCCCACTGACTCGCAGAAACAGGAGAAATCACACCACTATCTTGCCAACGTTTAAGTTCTTCCGCAACTGTATCACGCATTGCGATAGGCACTGGTCTAGCTTTACGAAATTTTGGTACTGCAGATTCTTTTAAAGTTACATGTGCCACAAAGTCTTTTGCACAACCTAGTTCCGGCGAAAACAAGTCACTATATTTTTCACACAATGCATTTATTTTGTCCTGAGGCACTACTGACGAAATCTGAAGCACATCCCTTTGAATAGATAAACCAAACAAGTCAAAAGCATCTAGTCCAAAAATGTTCTGTGTAGATTTGGCCTGAAGAACTACAAAAGCAACTGTCTTTGTTACACCTTGGAAAGAGGCAGGCAGGCTACACGTTCCTAGCACGGGAACATTTTGTCCTGTATACGCCGTTAGCACTTGTTTAGACGGCGACAATTTTGGCGAACCCAGAAGTTCATACGTCTCTTTATTCATTAAAGTGACAGCGGAACCAGTATCAAGCTGAAAATGTACAGTCTTATTGTCTATGTAAAGAGTCACAAAAAGTTTTTGCTTGCGGCGCTCGACAGGTGCGCGAATGTGGGCAACGTCTGCTACAGTTTGTTTACTGCGCTTGCGCGGGCCGCGTAGTGAAGTAAGCGGCGCAGACTCGGCACGCAGCGGATTAACAACAGTCACTAGATGGCACTACCGACGGATCGGCGTCCGCGCAATGCGAGGCTACTGCACTAAAATTACTTTGACTACCTACACCAATTCTACTGTCACTAGCTACACAGTACCGGGCGCTATTACAATTAGAAGTTGCAGAAGGCACTAGTTTCGCTACAGGATTGCACTGTACATAGTCATTTTGCTTGTCCCGAACCCTTTTCCGTTGCACAGATGTACACGCTCGTCGGCGCTTGCGGCGTGACTCAATACATAGTTTTGCGATAGGTGCAGAAGAATTTCCTTGCAATTGAGAACCAAGTAAGCACTGTTGAATTCCACAGCGGCTATGACATTGACTGTATGCACTGCTCTCGCACTTTGCCAAGCACTGTTTCCAACGTTACTGTTCTTTGAGTTTTTAATTTGCATACACACAGACTGCACATGTCCCGATTTGCCACATTGATAACAGGTTGCGTTGCAACTAGGGCAATGAGCACGCTTGTGGCGAGACACACACTGGGGGCAAGATTTACGTACATTTCTCTGAAATGAGCGTTGGCGCCCGTTATTCAAATCACTGTTTCTAACACGACGGGGCGACCTTTGTGTCGCACTTTTACACTGGCTACTGTTCACTGTCTGTTCAGCACGGCCTGTACTATTGTAAGAATCACTAGTGCTACACTGAGAACTACGGCTAGGAAAGCGTCCGTTACGGCGCACTGAATTTACACTGTGGCTTTGCATTTCTACATCTGCTAAGTCAAAAGTATCATGCGCTTCTATAAGCTGCAGTACACTGTCTAATGAAGGGTCAGATTGTTTTAGAATTGCTGCCCTAATTCTGGGGTCCTGAATGTTCTGCGTAATCGCATCTCTTAACATCACGTCACTGTAAGAAAGTCCACAAGAACAAGTAAATTTACATTGGCGGGTTAAGCCCTTCAGTTGCGTAATCCATTCCTGGTGTGACTGCTCAGGTAATTTTTTAAGTCTGAAAAAGCCGTACCGTGCCACAGCTACGAGAACTTTTCTCTCATAATGAGCATTCAGTGCATCTACTATTGCATCAAATTCTACATCACGAGGAGATGCGTTGGGGAACAGTTTCTGCAGTAACACGAAAGTCTGGGGGCCCACAATCGATAAGAAAAGGTTCTTCACTCTCTGACCTGTAATTTGATGAGCCGCGACGAGTTCTTGAAACTGTGCGAAATAGTCGCTCCATTCTTCCTCACGTTCGTTGTACTGGCGAAACGTAGGAAGCGTTGCGGCGGCAGGTGTGGGCTGCTGAAGCGGCGGCTGTTGTTGTTGGTTAGCTGCTTGCGCTGTGAGCTGGGCCACTGCTTGCAGAAGTTGCGTTATTTGCGCCGTCTGTAACTGAATAATTTCCAATAAGTTTGGATTCGGGGTAGTGGCCATGCTGACCGATTAGGCGAAGCGCATACAAGTAAATTATAACAAAACACAAATGCAGTATGAAAGGACGCTCTGCAACAAAAAGTCCACAAAACACGTAACAAAATATGTTCCCCCAAAAATCTTATTATAAGGGTGGGTGGGCGGGAGCAATTTCTGCGTGCTCCGACTGCTGCTGTCTGGCTACTGCAAGCGGGCTGGTCCACGGTTCGTGTATCACTCCTCGTCGCCACTTTTGTGTCCCAGCCTCGTCGCCGCTTTTGTGTCTCGTTTCCGTCGTAGGTGTCGGTGGCCGAGTGGAATGAGACCGACACAGGAATAAAGATAGCACGCTGGTGCAGGTACGGAAGGGAGCAGCCAGAAACTAGAAACACTAGAGTAAATTAGAACGAGATATATATTGCACAGAATTTATACAATACTTAACTTTTACATTGCTCAGTACTGCAGATACATAGTTGAGCTAGAGGCCTGCCTAGTACTGCTTCTAGTGCCTATACGATAGCCAAGTCTTCACTGGTGCCTATCTGATTACGAAGGTCCTGACTGGTTGCTATCTCAGTCCCAAGTGAACGATGTCGTTCAGTGGTGGCCACGAGCGGAGATGCAGCAGAGGGCGCTCGTGGCTGTCGTCGTAAGAACGCCGCGCCGTGCGTGCATGGCGGCGCGTGGCGCGCACTTTGTACTTGTGCGACACCACACTTGTATATTATTTCATGCTTCTATTGTTTTCATCGCTTCAATGTTTCCTACCCTGTATCTACTATCGATACTTTCTGTTCCGATCGTGTTTGTTTTTGTTTTCGAACGTTACCAAACACTGTATTTGGTGTTTATGATACTATTTTATGCTTCAATAATGGTGTAACTAGAAATTTGGAATTATTGAGCATACAATCTAGTGGAAATACTGCAAAATCCTTGGTGCAAATAGATAAAGAAAGAATCCGCAAAGCCGATTGCTAATTTGAAATGCACAAAAAAAGCTAGACAGAAAAGAAGAGGGACCAAGAGAAGAAACGAAGATCAGTATGATTCCGATTATGCTCAATATGGTGCAGGAAAATATTAGTGGTAAGTAATTCTCATCAATAACTGTACTGGAATTACAATATTAAACTTTAAATTCATTTTTCTCAAAACTACATGTTTTTTTTTTTTTTTTACTTTCAGGTACCATTAATTGATAAACTAATGGGGTTAGAAAGATGAAATTTGGTCTTCTTGTACTGAAGTAAATTGAGAACTACAAAACAATCATCAACTGTTTTGTAATAATGTACTAAAAAAGTTAAATGTTACTGGTGAAAAAATAATTTTTTTTTTCAAAACCATTAGAGTTATTATGTTCATTTTACTTGTAAATTGAGACAAATACGTTATATATATGCAGTAAAAATTTCGTTGTTTTATCTCTTATAGTTACTTTGAAAAATGTACCTATTCATAGTGTACAATAGCATTGTCAGAATAGGGATAAAATTACCTTCCGTCTCCCCTTAAGGTCTATACAGTAGTTTATCTAAAAATTTATAGAGGAGGATTCGTACAGTGGTGGGACAGCCAATCAGAATACGTCTAGGCGGTATTAATACGATATGGCGATGTGATGAGTTACACCACCCATTGCCGCGGTGGAGTAGCCGAGCGGTCTAAACACCTCGCTGCGGAGCGCGGTTGCTCGCCGTGTGTGTTTGTCCGTAGGTTAGTTTACTTAGGTTTAAGTAGTTTGTAAGCTACGGACTGATGACCACGCAGTTTGGTCCGATAGATTTACAGACATTTGAACATTTGAACACCACCCATTCCACCTATGATGGCTATGATAGCTATGAAAATTTCTTATAGCCATGAGCCACTTTCTAAAAACGGAATGATAAGTATTTGCTAATGGTTGCTGAGTCCATTTGGACAAAATCGGGCAAATTCGCGGGTCCCGTCACACTTCCTTGGACACCCCTGACGATACCGTAGTTTCTGATAAACACTCGCCATCGAGGACAACGTACTGAAACAGACTTCGAGCCTCTCACATATTTGAGTACCTATTCCATACGCTCGTACCTTCGTTAACAGTCTGTAGTGTGGTACCGTGTCAAACGACTGCCTGTTGCCCTTCATCCATAGCTCGGAAGATGACATAAAAGAAAAAAAAGAAAAGGCAAGATGAGTTTCGCACAATCGATGTTTCCTAAATCCTTGCTGATGCATGGGCAGAATATTTTCCGCCTCAAGGAAATTTACTGTATTATAATTGAGAATATGTTCAAGAAGCTGCAACTTAATTAAGGAGCTAATGAGATTCACTGAGACCATCCATGTGTCCTATTGCAGGGTGAGGCGCTCGTCCACACTTTGCACCTCGTCCCTCGGACACAGAGATGCGTGCCACCGGCGGACAACCGCGCACGCTCACCCTCGGCCGCTTATACATTCTCCTAACAAGGCCGTCCATAGGGCGCTGCTCTGCAATTCTAATCGACCGCGCGTCCTACACTGTATCGACTGCCCTATAAATTTCATACCACTTGCATGCTACCTTTACAATGTTGCAGTTTTTTCACAATTAGTCGTATATAATGCAGTAGGAGTGCGAGTAGTGAACTGAGATGTGATTTAGGATCGATTTGCATGTACAGTGCTGGTCATTAAATTACAGCAGCAAGGACACAAGGCTTTACTCACAGTGTCAGCGAAAACAGCGACAATACTGGCCATTTTAGTAACAGTGTGCTATGCTTTCTTCCCAGCTTTTTATTTCCTTTTTTTTTAAATAATTTGTGTTGCTCCAAATAATGTAAGTTAATACTGTTAAGTTTTGACGCGTGGCAAAAAATGAAACGAAATTTTCGCACTTCCGCAACATTGCGTTATGATATTTGCACGACGAAGGAATGCGTAGTTTTGCCTTAGACTGACGTGATAGAAGTTTGATAGTGATATCCACAGATAAAATGGCTGTGCAGTCATTTTTATTTCGGTAATGAGCGTATGGCTTTCTTGGCCGGGAGATCCCTTACGGGATTGTTCGGCCGCCTGAGTGTAAGTCTTTCTATTTGACGCAGAGTGGGCGACTTACGTGCCAATGATGATGAGATGATGATGATTACGACAACACACAACACCCAGTCTCCTGCAGGGAATCGAACCCGGGCCTCCTGCGTGGTAGTCAGCGACGCTTCCACTGAGCTATCTTTTTTTTTTTTTTTTTTTCCTTTTTTCAGACGCCCCCCCTTTTTTTTAGATTACTTTTTTGTTTTGTTTTTTATAAATAAACATAAACAAATAGATAAATGAAAAGTTTGTTGCAAAGAAATATTTCCTCTTCAATGTAAACAGAAATAAAGTAAGACTTCTCCAATGAAGAATAGATTTCCATATTAAATCAGCTATTAAAAACTTCAGTTTTGTAAACAAAAATGGTGCGTAACTTCCGCAGCCTTTAACATTTTGAGCCTTGAACATTTTGTGCAGCTTCGCTGGCGTAATACACAATGGATAGATCATACGGCTAGGAACGCACAGCATTGAAATAATAGTAATCAACAATAAAATGAAATTAAAGAGAAGAAAAGAAACTGCCTAGTTTGTCGATAACTTAAAGGCGTCCATCGTTTAATGCAATGGAGAGGAAATTCTGAAACGTCTTTTTATACTTTCGATATTTTTTGATCGCATATGATAGCTATTAAGAGTTGGCGTTTGGTTGGTCATCATGTAATAAAGAAATTGGCCCGTTAACCAGGTATAACTATTATTCTTAGATTCTGGAAAGAGCCGCCAATCAGGGTGAAGTAGGTCTTGTAACTGTATGGAATTCTCTGACGTTCTGTTGATAAGTGCCAGTTTCTTCCGTGTCCAAGTCCATATTTGATTCTGATCACTACACAGCAATATATGATGTAGTGTTTCCACGAGATTACATTTTGTACAGAGTGGTGATGGTCGAAGCTTAATGTTGAACAGGTTTTCTCCGGTGGGGATTACTTCATTGACCACGTCATACCAAACCGAACTGACGCCGGATCGAAGAAAAGGTTTAATAATATTCTTCCAGATCTGCTTCCAATTTCTGCTCATATTTTTGCTCAATACGGTTTGGTGGCTGCCGTTTAATTAGTTCCTTATAGATCGTCGCAGTTTGACATTGTTGTTGGTGTTCAGGAAAATAGCTAAGCTCTACATAATACTTTCGGATACAGTCCCTGTAGCTGCAGGCGCTGTAAACACTCGCGGAGCAAGCAAACCGGCGCGTGTGCACTGGGCCGCTGCCGAAGCGGAACTGAGCTATCGAGGCGAACTTTTTTCCGGTGAGCCGTATTAAGAGGTTTCCCAAGTAATTATGGCAAGGGTAGGACTGAAGATTCCCTACAAGAAGCTCATCTACACTAAACCCTTGAATATAGTAAAAATGAGTTTCAAAAAGTTCAAATGTTTGTTAAGCTTATGGGACTTAACTACGGGGTCATCAGTCCCTAAACTTACAAACTACTTATGAACTACTTACGAACTAGGACGGCACAAATATCCATGCCCGAGGGGGGATTCGAACCCCCGACCGTAGTGGCCTTGCTGACCGTGACTGGAGCGCCTCAGTCACCTCGGCCACCGCGGCCGGCATGAGTTTCAAATCTGTATACTATAGCTATATTTTGTTAGTGTATTCACATGCCTAAATCTTCACTTTCATTTCTAAAAACGTCCATTACACTCATTTGATGTGGAATGAGCAGAGTAGCGCCTAAAATATTTGTTTTCCGTCGAACAGAGTACTGCCTAGATCTTTCTTTCCAACTAAAGCACTGATGCTGCCGCTACTTCTGCAGGTACGCCGGTCACCGACTGAAGTGTGGCGATTGTTGCACACACCGCATGGCGTCGTGTGAAGGCCCCATTAGAAGCCATGTTCCGCCACCCAGTGGCCCAGTGCGGCTGCAGTCGGAAACCTGGTTTGAGGGGAGCGACAATTGATGGACAGTAGGGCGGGAGAGTAAAAAATAAGTTTAAATATAAAAAGGCTGATGTAGGTTTATATCTTAATTTAATAATGCCTCAGGATATTATTTTTTAAAGAAATTTGTGAAGAAAAACAAGTTTGTATATCTGGTCATGGTTTTTTTACGTATTTGGTTATGGTTGTTCACAAAGCACGGATTAGTACGCTTTGATTTTCTGTTTAAAGATACAATGGAGGATTTCTGAGAAAAAATAGCATTTTGACTTATGATTTACGTACTGTCAGATTGTCTATCTGCTTGGAAGTTTTTTTTTCCAGCTGTTGTATTTTCTTGGTTATGACAACTCTTGTATTAAGTTACTGTTCTGTTTAAAGATACACATAGAGATTTCCCGACTAAAGTAGCATGTTTTGATTTAGATTTACGATATTTTTTTCTTTCCAGTTGTTGTATTTTCTTGGTTATGACAACTCTTGTATTAAGTTACTGTTCTGTTTAAAGATACACATAGAGATTTCCCGACTAAAGTAGCATATTTTGATTTAGATTTACGATTTTTTTTTCTTTCCAGCTGTTGTATTTTCTTGGTTATGACAACTCTTGTATTAAGTTACTGTTCTGTTTAAAGATACACATAGAGATTTCTCGACTAAAGTAGCATGTTTTGATTAAGATTTACGTACTACTGGATTTGTTTTTCTGTACTGAAGATACATATCAAATGGCCGGCCGCTACGGACCAGAGGACTACGGCGCGCCAGTCACGGTCTGCACGGCCACTACGGTCGGGGGATCCATTGCCCCCTCTGGCATGGATATTTGTGCCGTCCTTAATGTTAGCTAGTTTATAAGTAGTTTGTAAGTTTAAGGACTGCTGACCTCGTAGATAAGACCCATAAGCTATACAAACATTTGAACATTTGAACATTTCAATGTCGTATTTGCTTAGAGAGCTACGACAACTCTTGCATTAAGTTACTGATTGGTTTGACAGAGGGCGCACTAGGCCTATTTTCTGTATTCTGTTTCTCTTAAAGTAATGAATATTACTCCTTTTACAAATCATTTCTCCTACTTGTGTATTTCTGTTGTTAAATATTTTTTGTAATTTTTACTCTTTAAGTTGTGACACTTTTTGCATAATGTTGTAGAGGGCAACACTATAAACGGTAAATCTTCCAAATTTTAATGTAGATTGCATTTTAGACTTCCACCCCGTTTACATGGGCTCTCAAAACCGGATTTCGTAAACAGATTTCCCAATTCCGCTTTTGGTTAATCATGTAAACACTCCAAAATCGATTCTGGAAATCCGCTTTGCGTGCCCATGTAAACGCAACCGTGTTTGAAGCATTCTTGGTTTGTCAGATTGTGTTTTCTTGTTAATAATTTTCGGCACATATGGACCGAGTGATATTTTCTAATGTGAAATAAAAGTATAAATATTTACAGTGAACATGAATCTGTGTATTTAAATAAAGAAAAATAGCGATTGTACTGACTAAATCTGAAACCGAATCAGCTGTTTTTCAGCCGCCTTATCAAGTGGGCTAGGAAATCCGATTCAGGCTATGCCATGTAAACACGACAGCGAAAAACGGTTTACGAAAATCGGTTTTCGTCTTCCGGAAGATGTGTTGCATGTAAACGTAGTGTTTGTTTTATATGCCACCATGTATAAAAAGTAAAAAAACAAATAAATAAATAAACTTTATTTCCTTGCTGACCACATCCTGTAACTCAGGTTAAATTATATATTATGTCATCTAAAAAGTATGACCTATTGTAACTCAAATTCTTTATAGAGGGCGCTGGCAGCTATCCGCTCACACGCAGCAAGGTTTGTTAGCTAAGAAATCAGTTTATGTTTGACATTCTACTTATGTACTGCCTGTTGTTGTTGTGGTCTTCAGTCCGGAGACTGGTTTGATGCAGCTCTTCACAATACCCTATCCTGAGCAAGCCTCTTCATCTCCACATAAGAACGACATGTACTGCCTACGTGATGTTAATATGCAAAGTGCAAGATTTTGTGGGCCCACAGGGCTTGGATTCATGGTATGACACTGTGTTGTATTTCTTCTCTTCATATTGTGATAGCCTATACGTCCGAATATTGTCAATTACGTTTTTCAATTTTTGTATGACTTCTAGAAACTGATTTCGTGTTCTTTTGACGTTTGTGCAGCACTGAGGACGTTAAGACACTCACCGAAATCGATCTGTATTGTACATAAAAAATAAACATTTCAATGCGGCCAAAGCTGGTTCTTCCAATTTTAATAAATAAAAAAATATTTAAAAAAATCAAAGCTCTACTGTAACTTTTTTCGAACTTCGCTGATAGAGGTTGAGTGGCCGCTTGAGCTGGGGAGATGAAGGGGGGGGGGGGGGGGCACTGCCCCGCCTAGCCCTATTATAGCTACGCCACTGGTTGTGGCGACCCTGAGCTAGATGAATATTTTCTGCACTTTCTGTAGCTGTGAGTAGGGATGGGGAAACCGACCGGTTAAAAACGATACCGGTAGTTTTGAATAACCGTTTTTTTCGGTATTTATTTTGTGTCGGTTGTGACCGATTTTTTTTTAAGTTATTGCCAAGAACCGGGTAAGAAACCAGTATTACTACTTCCTGTAGTAGTGGTTCAAAATGTGTTTTTTTGTAAATAATTAAAAAAAAATAATAAAACTAGTAGACCCCAATATTTAGGGCTACTCCTAAAATTTCCACTGCTGTGAAATATTAGGTCATCGCAGTGACTAAGAGAATTGATCAGTGAAAATTTAAGAACAATTCCGGCAGTCAGAAACGCGCAACAAACGCGTGCAGCTATTGAGGCATCGATGCACATGTTGCGGTGTGGCGTGGCCTATTAGACGACGCGCGTGCACCGGCAGTGTACGACACTTGCCTCCGTCTGGTCATGCGGCAGTGCCTTGCTGTCGTCGCCAAACATCGGTTGTGTCTTAAATGGCACAATTCCGAGTGTGGAAGTTATTACTTCACGAAGTACGGTAGCAGTGAGGTACAATGCTCCATTTGCTTCAAAAAGCTGAAAACGGGTGGAAGTGCTACAAACATGCTGTTTCATTTAACAAGAAAGCATCCAAAATGTTTCTTGGAAGAGAAGGTAAATTCGATTCATATACCTATTATGTAAGCTTGGAATAATAACTTTTAATGTACTATCATATTGTTATGCTAACAAGTTTTATTAATGCAATTCCTTGAAAGCGAGGTGCTTTATTAATAACCAAAATGGGTTTAGGTAACATTGATCATGTGGTGCCTCGCGAGGTAGCCGTGCGTTCTGAGGCTCCATGTCACGGGCTGCGCGGCTGCTCCAGTCGGAGGTACGAGTCCTCCCTTCTCCCTCGGTCATGGATGTATTTGTTGTCCTTAGCGTAAGTTAGTTTAAGTTAGATTAAGTCATACCTTAGCAGTTAGGTCGCATAAGAACTCACACCCATTTGAACATTCTTTGATGATGTGGTACACAGCTTTCCTAGTTCAATTTGCGTAAATTTACAGTGACAACAATCATACTGTTAGTCGGAACTGTGACTTTATTTTTCGAAATAATTCTGCAGCACTGACTGAAGTTCATTTAATGACTGTAACTTATATATATTGTGTACTAGCTGAAAACCCGGCGTTGCCCGGGTATTTATTTATTTATTCCCGCCATTTTTCATATATATATATATATATATATATATATATATATATATATATATATATATATATATATATATATATATAAAGGTTGTATGTCTGTAAAATCTCTTGGCAATACAATTAGTAGTAAAGAAGTAATAGATTAAAACTTGGTGCGTGATAGGGCGGTCTTCCTCGAATGTTACTGTTTATGTGCTCATATCTCATAAACTACCTGTCGTACTGTGATACAACTTAGAAGGTACACTCAACTATATGCGTGTAAACTGTCTGTAAAATTTCCTGCGGCTACAATTTGTAGTGTACAAATTATAAATTGTAACGTCATACCGAATCCCGTAGTTTCACTCAATAAACAGTGGAAAAGTAGTAAGTGAGAAACTTTTTTCTTTCATCATATTGCTATGGTTGTCAGCGAGAGAAAGTTCAATAAAAATTTGAAATTATGTATAAAGTTTGTTGCAAGTCGCTAAGTACTCTCATTCTCGTATTGCGTAGTTATAAAGTCTCGCCGCGTTATGTGGCAGTTTCTTTTAAATCTTATTGTTTATGACGTCATATCTTCTGAATCATGTGTCGTATATGATTCTTAACCCTGCAGAAATTGTACTTCATGGTAAGGACTGTGTGTACCAAATTTGGTTGAAATCGCTCCAGTGGTTTAGGAGAAAATGAGCAGAATTGTCGCTAAATGCAGCAGTTTTCTGCGCATTTAATTGTTTATGACGTCATATCTCGTGAACTATGTATCGTACGTGATTCTTACACTTACGGCGACCGTTCTCATGGATTGAAGCTTACGTGTACAAAATTTCATAAAGATTGTGTGGTGTCGCACAAGTCCAAAGTGCGCGCCACCTACTTTCGCCGCGCGCCGCCATGCACGAACGGCGCGGCGTTCTTACGACGTCAGCCACGAGCGCCCTCTGGTACAACTCCGCTCGTGGCCACCACTGAACGACATCGTTCACTTGGGACTGAGATAGGAACCAGTTAGCACTTCGGAATCAGATAGGCACATGTGAAGACTTTGCTATGAGATAGGCACTAGGCAGGCCTCTAGCTCAACTATGTATCAGCATTCTGCAGTACTGAGTTAAGTATTGTATAAATTCTGTGCAATATATATCTCGTTCTAATTTACTCTAGTGTTTCTAGTTTCTGCTGTCCCACTGGCTGCTCACCTCCGTACCTGCACAAGCGTGCTACCTTTATTCCTGTGTCAGTCTTCCTACTCGGCCACCGACACCTAAGACGGAAACGAGACACAAAAGCGGCGACGAAGCTGGGACACAAAAGATTGGAACAAAACTGTAGATTTGTATGCAACACGTACAAATATACGGACACTCTGCTTTATATATTAGATATGACGAGATATTCGTATGCGCTGGCTCACAAGTCCAACTTACGGAGTTGTTGGCTTAATATTCGCAACTGCCGGATAGAAATACTAGGCCAGTAAATCTGTATGCTTCGTAATTGTCTTCTGCGAACTCCTGGCTAGCCTTACACACACTCAAGAAGGCGTAGTATTGGGAGGGGATCTTTCAAAATATGGAAAGACTAGTGATTTGTCGTGTAACGTAAATTTACATAAATTTTAACTAAATTTCGTTAAGTTTCGGTTTCGGCCGAAACTAGAAGAACCGCAAATTCGACTACGCTTTCTGTTTCGGCCGCAAAATATGTTTCGGTCTAACTCTACTGGAAATAATAGCAATAAAAAACCGAAAACCGGTTATTTAAAAAACCGGTTATCTTTAGCAATTTTTACAGTGCGGTTAAACTGGAGATGAAAAGAACCGTTATAACCGAAAACCGGTTGTTTCAGCAATAACCGCCATCCCTAATTCATGGTATGACACTGTGTTGTACTTCTTCTCTTCATCTTGTGATAGCCTATACGTCCGAATATTGTCAATTACGTTTTTCAATTTTTGTATGACTTCTAGAAGCTGATTTCGTGTTCTTTTGACTTTTTTCAGCACTGAGGATGGTCAGACACTGACCGAAATCGATCTGTATTGTACATAAGAAATAAATATTTTAATGCGGCCAAAGCTGGTTCTTCCAATTTTTATCAATAAAAAATATTTAAAAAAAATCAAAGCTCTACTGTAACTTTTTTCGAACTTCGCTGACAGAGGCCGAGTGGCCCCTTACAAGTCCAACTTACGGAGTTGTTGGCTTAATATTCGCAACTGCCGGATAGAAATACTAGGCCAGTAAATCTGTATGCTTCGTAATTGTCTTCTGCGAACTCCTGGCTAGCCTTACACACACTCAAGAAGGCGTAGTATTGGGAGGGGATCTTTCAAAATATGGAAAGACTAGTGATTTGTCGTGTAACGTAAATTTACATAAATTTTAACTAAATTTCGTTAAGTTTCGGTTTCGGCCGAAACTAGAAGAACCGCAAATTCGACTACGCTTTCTGTTTCGGCCGCAAAATATGTTTCGGTCTAACTCTACTGGAAATAATAGCAATAAAAAACCGAAAACCGGTTATTTAAAAAACCGGTTATCTTTAGCAATTTTTACAGTGCGGTTAAACTGGAGATGAAAAGAACCGTTATAACCGAAAACCGGTTGTTTCAGCAATAACCGCCATCCCTAATTCATGGTATGACACTGTGTTGTACTTCTTCTCTTCATCTTGTGATAGCCTATACGTCCGAATATTGTCAATTACGTTTTTCAATTTTTGTATGACTTCTAGAAGCTGATTTCGTGTTCTTTTGACTTTTTTCAGCACTGAGGATGGTCAGACACTGACCGAAATCGATCTGTATTGTACATAAGAAATAAATATTTTAATGCGGCCAAAGCTGGTTCTTCCAATTTTTATCAATAAAAAATATTTTAAAAAAATCAAAGCTCTACTGTAACTTTTTTCGAACTTCGCTGACAGAGGCCGAGTGGCCCCTTGAGCTGGGGTGGTGGTGGTGGGGGGGGGGGCACCACCCCGCCTAGCCCTGTTGTAGCTACGCCACTGGTTGTGGCGACCCTGCACTAGACGAATACTTTCTGATATAATTACGTAGGCATCCGCGGCCAGAGTCAGATGACATAAGAGTTTTCTGGGTGTTGTATCGTGTCATGTTGTAAGAAGGCTATTACTTAAAAAACCGACGTTTCGGCGAACGTTACAGTGGCCTTCATCTGGGTATACTGATGTGAGCTGGTTGTTACTACACTTTATATTACTTTATTTAGACATTACGTTATACTTTTTTTAAAAATAAGCGATGTTATTGGTGAATTTTTGGCCGAAGAATGGAACTTTATTATGATAGGATGCTGAGGTGGAGGGAGTGGGGGTTAGCCGTTGCTTCTTGCATAGCGAGACACGATTGGTGTTCATCGGCGGATGGGGTGAGGGCTTCCGTTTCTCTCCTGCTGGCCGTGGGCCGCGCGGCGGCAGTAGCTTACTAGTGACGCTCGCGTGTTGTGATGTCAGTGCGGCCTATTTCGCTGTGATGGCTGCTAGCCAAGAGGGGGCAAGCCAGAGTTCATCTTCTCTATTCATGTTATTAGTGTGTTTTACCATTTCGATGGCTTCCCTTATCTTGCGTTTAACCATTGTTTGGTGAGTATTCTGGCATCGTTAAATTTTACATTTTTGCTGCAATCTTGCTGCAGATTTATTGTGTTGGCTTAATCGAATGTAGCATTCATGTTCGTGTATGCGTGTTGCCACTGCCCTACCTGTCTCGCCTACGTATACTTCCCCACACTCGCATTCCACCTTGTTTACTCCTGATGCGTGTAGTGCCTCTATGTTGCCCTTTGTGGAACCAAGTACATCCTTGATCTTGTGACTACTATAGAAGAAAGGCTGGACACCAAACATCAAATGTCTGTAAATCTATCGGACCAAACTGCGTGGTCATTAGTCCGTAGCTTACAAACTACTTAAATATTGGTTAACTAACCTACAAACAAACACACACACACCCATGCCCCAGGGAGGACTCGAACCTCCATGGCGAGCAACCGCGCGCTCCCCAGCGAGACGCTTTAGACCACTCGGCTACTCCACCGCGGGCAAGGCTGGACACCAACCCTGCGAAGATGTTTAGCAATCTGTAACGTTTTTTTTTTTTTTTTTTTTTTTTTTTTTTGTTTTTTTTTTTTTTGTTTTTTTTTTTTTTTTTTTTTTTTTACATACGTTATAGTCCTGCTGGCTGCTTTTTATTGACTTCCTGCCTGCTGATGTTTCTTTTATTTGTGTCCATGGCGGTGTGAATCACTCTATGGTCGTAGCCATTTGCAGAAATGTTGTTTTTAGTTTGTTGAGCTCAGCTGATTTGTTGTCTTCATCACTTAGTGGCTGCGCGCGAATCGTCAATGAGCTGATAACAGAGTTCTTCTGCACTCTCTGTAGTAGGCCAGTCACCAGGTATTTTTATGTCCAAAAAAACGCAGGAAGCTGAATTTTTTGTATGTTGTTAGGACATATTAGAGTAGTATTAAACCAAGTTTGCAGCTTCGAAATCCTTTGGCTTAACTTTTAAGAGCCAAAATACCTCGAAATTTTCGGACTTTTTTCTGATTTTGGCTTATAAGTCGTGAAGGGTGGTTTTTTGACGAAAAGTCACTCACACCTCTATTAATTTAGATAAAATATTCTAAACTTTAATCCCAACCGCAAGTCCAATAGTTCCCGAGTTACTGGACTTCAAAAACCAGCAGTTGTAAATGTTCAAGCTCATCTAAAAAGCAATATGTAGAAAAAATTATTTTTTTGCGGGTTGGACAGTATCACACACCAGTCTTGATGTTCAGATTCATTGGACAAAACATACTTTATGAAAAGTGGTACAATCAAAGACTTAGCGATCCTGCTGAAGAGCGGCTTAGAGTTGTCAGAGCTGCAGCAGAGATTATCCTGCAAGACATTCGTTCCCAAACATTTGACACTACCGAATATCCCCCGTCAGATGCCTTTTTAAAAGACGCAGACACATCAGTTCCTGATTCTCTGCAACTATTGCTTGAACAGATTGCCCTGAAAACCAAACGTCCTTCTCTTGAACAGTGGAAAAAGAAGTGCATAGGATTTGCTCATGCAATCATGGCTGCAACGAGGCTCAAATCTTTCCTGTCCTCAATTCAAATAACCTTCGGAACCTATTTGTATAGAAAATTTTGATCAAAGCACCTTGTTGAACTTTGCCACAGTATGGGAATTTCTTGTACATATACGGAGGACATGCATTTTGAATGTTCCGCTATCATCCGTGGAGAAGCAACCAAACTAGTTGACAAAGGAGCTTTTATGCAATTTGTGTTCGACAATGCAGATGTGATCGTTAACACAATTGATGGAGGAAATACGTTCCATGAAATGGGTGGTATAATGATCATGACCCCTCAGACATCCGTTCACCCAGACATAAACAAACTATGAATGAAGTCTGTTTCTGCAGAGTCTGTCAGGTTCACACACTGCCACACATATTAAACATTCTTACATTAGAAAGAAATCGGGTTCGACAGCCATTTCAATTAATGAAGTGAAAATCGCTGAAGACATTTTGATAAAAATCCCCTGACCTGCTGTGTTGTTTGGAAAAGCAACTAACATGCCAGGCACTCAGGATGGAATGGATTCATGGAGCAAGTGACAGAAGATCTTCCTTACAAACGTTCTCCCTTTTATCCATGCTCCCTCAACAGATTACGACACCGTTTTAACATATTTTTTGGAAGCCAGTTAAAGAACAAGTATTTACGGTCACGATACATGTTTTGTGACCTACGATCAACCACAGTACTTGAAAGCCCCAGACATTGTGGAGAGCCACCAGCATCCTCAGCTCGTCAACACAGTGGTGAGGCTTTGAGATTTTCACCACCTCAAGTCATTCATGTGGGCCGTCGATGCCATAATGGCAGGAAGTGGACTCAAGGAACTTCTCTGTTCAATATTTGCTGAAAACAGTGTTGGAAAAATCCTATTTATATACAATGCGTTAATAATCATTGCCAATGAGTAATTCTTCCTTTTTCTCTAACATATATAGGATAAGAGGACTGCAATTCGTCTGGGTCAATTTTTCTGAATACTCCGATTTTTCCAACTTTTCGTTTTTTAACTATAACTAGAAATCTATTGGACCTATGGACTTCGTTTTGTACTTAGATTAAAGCTAAATAACTGCTCTATAACAATTTTTTATGACTTTCCCCGTTGACGCTCATCAGAGCCAATATTCTAGCCGAAGGATGACTAAAAATCGGTCTACACGGCCAGTACGGTCGGGGGTTCGAATCCCTCCTCGGGCATGGATATTTGTGCCGTGTTTAGTATAATGTAGTTGATAAATAGTTTCTAAGTTTAGGGGCTGATAACCCCATAGTTAAGTCCCATAAGCTTAAACATTTGAACATGACTAAAAATTTGAACTTTTTGGAGAAATAAGTGAATGTTTGAAGACCAATATCTCGGGAACTATTGGACCTACAGAGCTGCGGTTGGGCTTAAATTGTAGAATGTTTTATGTACATCAATAGGAGTGTTAGTGACGTTTCGTCAAAAAACTGCCCTTCACGAGTTATAAGCTAAAATCAGAAAAAAAGTCCGAAAATTTCGAGGTTTTTTTGGCTCTTAAAAGTTAAGCTAAAGGATTTCGAAGCTGCAAACTTGGTTTAATACTACTCTAATTGCCGCGGTGGAGTAGCCGAGCGGTCTAAAGCGTCTCGCTCCGGAGCGCGCGGTTGCTCGCCGTGGAGGTTCGAGTCCTCCCTGGGGCATGGGTGTGTGTGTGTGTTGTCCTTAGGTTAGTTTACCTAGGTTTAAGTAGTTTGTAGGCTATGGACTGATGACCACGCAGTTTGGTCCGATAGATTTACAAACATTTGAACATTTCATCAGAGCCAATATTCTAGCCGAAAGATGACTAAAATCGAAAAAGTGAACTTTTTGGAGAAATAAGCGAATTTTTGAAGTCCGATATCTCGGGAACTATTGGACCTACAGAGCTGCGGTTGGGTTTAGATTGTATAATGTTTTATGTACATCAATACGGGTGTGAGTGACTTTTCGTGAAAAAACTACCCTTCACGAGTTATAAGCTATAATCAGAAAAAAGTCCGAAAATTTCGAAGTTTTTCTGGCTCTTGAAAGTTAAGCTAAAGGATTTCGAAGCTGCAAACTTGGTTCAATACTACTCTAATTGCCGCGGTGGAGTAGCCGAGCGGTCTAAAGCGTCTCGCTGCGGAGCGCGCGGTTGCTCGCCGTGGAGGTTCGAGTCCTCCCTGGGGCATGGGTGTGTGTTTGTTGTTCTTAGGTTCGTTTACCTAGGTTTAAGTAGTTTGTAAGCTACGGACTGATGACCACGCAGTTTGGTCCGATAGATTTAGAAACAAACAAAAAACTACTCTAATATGTCCTAACAACATACCAAAAATTCAGCTTCCTGCAATTTTTTTGGGCCTAAGGCCATTTTTTTGTGTACGACGACTGGCCTATAGCTGTGAGGAGGTTGAGCGCGCCCGACACTTGCCGCGAGTGAGTGGGTAAGTGGCAGGCAGAGCGTTGCGGCTGACAGGTGTGGGAAGCGGCCCTCGGCCCTCGGCCCGCGGGCCCAAGGCCGCCCCTGCCTCCTGCCGAATTGCAGCCGGACGTGGCCGGGCGCGGTGTGCAATGCGCATGCGCGGGTTTTCCCCGCCTGCCGATCGCGCAGGTCGATCGCCGCCCACGGGACCGCCAGATGCAGATGCTCCGCAGGTACGCGCCGCGCCGCGGAGCGACGACCCGTGGCTAATTCGACGCCGGGTATTTCAGGCGGGGTGCCGCGGGTCGCGGAACCTCGATGCGGACTTCCTGGAAGTGGAACTCTGTGTGTGTGTGCGTGCCGACATTTGCTCTGCCACTGATCTGCTGGTCACAGGCAGAGCCGGCGCGAGCCCAACAGCCGCCCCGTTCGAGGCACAAAACTGCCGCGCCCTCAAAAAACTCGTTAGTGTTGATATTCGTTTATTTTTACAAGAGTTCTACTTCACAAGTTTCGGTAACAAAAAAACTGCACTGTCGTGTTTTACGGCTTACTTTCGATTTCCCTGTAGTCATAGGCGGATACAAGGGGGAGTAGCAAGGTTCATCGCCTCCAACCCCAGTAGAACCCTCTTTTTTCCTCCTTTTTTTTTCTACAATGCCCGATTTTAGCCTCTGATGAAAAGTCTTTTCACCGCGGCCCCCCCACCCCCCACCCTCTCAGCAGGCCGGCCTGGATCCGCCCATGCCTATAGTTTTATGATTTTTTAAACCATTTCCGACAAAAATAATAAAAATATAAATAATAAAAAAATATGGGCGATACGATTACTACGCTAGTATCGTGATAATATTGTGGCGTTGAAATGGGAGCAGGCTTGACTTCGAAGGCAACTGAACACAGAACTTATGCTGAAAGCACGTTTATTACGAACTTAACATACACGCAGCACTGACTGCCTCTTGGGCAGAGTGCTTCCTACTTATACACAGACAGAATTTACCAGAAGTTAGAAGAACAGTTAACATAAGAAACAAGTAGAATTTACAAGTGAATATAAGAAAGATGTAGAACATTCTGGAATTATTAATTACAAAAAAAATAAATTTTCGCTAGGGGTGGGGATTGAAGCGTCGACCTAGCACCGCAGCCCGTGACGCTATCCCCTGCGCCACGCCGACAATCGGTGTACGTCGTCTCTCGCTGCAATATCTATGCACCCAAATTGATGTTGCAACACGAGCGAAGAAACGGCGTCATGTTTTCCCAGGGGAATATGATGTTATAGGTATGGTCGGCAAGGTCACATTGCAAAAAATTGCAGGTTATCACAGTGTACACTGTCACAGAGTAGGACACTCGGACAGGGATAGTAAGGTAGGACGGGATAATGACAGAAGGGGACAGTTAAATGGCAATGAGGGTGTAAGAACCGCAGTCTCGGGCTCCCTTAAACTTCCATACAGTAAAAACGCACGCAAAGGCGGATTGTTGGCTATTAGGGACAATGGAGCTTCGGACGTGATATTTCTTAATAGATATGGGTACTGATGTATTTTAACAAACAGCGTAAATTATTTGATATTTGAGCTAAAGAGGTAAACTATTATTTTAATATCTCTCCCACATTTTCATTATCACTCACATCACTCATCTTAGGGAACGATCTTATTGTATAAATAGGATACATCTAAGTAGCTCTCTCATGTTGTTTGCCGATGCCGCCGTCATGTACCGTCTAGTACAATCATCTGAAGATCAAAACCAACTACAGAACGATCTGAATATGATACCAGTATGATGTAAAAATTAGCAATTGACTCTAATTAATGAGAAGTGTGAGGTCGTCCACATGAGCACAAAAATAAATCCGTTAAACTTTGAAACTTCCTGGCGGATTAAAATTGTGTGTCGGAACCGGGACTCAAACCTGGGACCTTTGCCTTTCGCGGGCAAGCGCTCTACCACTGAGCTACCCCGACACGACTCACGACACCGCCTCACAACTTTACTTCCGCCAGTACCTCGCCTCCTACTTTCCAAACTTCTCAGAAGCTCTCCTGTGAAACTTGCAAGACTAGCACTCCTGGAAGAAAGGATATGGTGGAGACATGGCTTAGCCACAGCCTAAGGGATGTTTCCAGAATGAAACCTTCACTCTGCAGCGGAGTGTGCGCTGTTATGAAACTTCCTGGCAGATTAAAATTGTGTGCCGGAACCGGGACTCGAACCTGGGACCTTTGCCTATCGCGGGCAGCGCTCTACCACTTTTTTTTTTCCTTTTTTACTTTATGTTTTTATTTTCTTAAGTAAATAAAACCTTTTCTCTTGGTAATGTTGCCATTTAACTGTTGAAAATAAACCAACAGAAATTAAAATCATGTCCTATCTTTCGGTAAATCGTGGGGACCATCCTGTCCTGAATCTTAAAACATAATACTTTGACCCCTGAACTGAAGGAATGGTAAAACAAAGGCGATATATAAATTTGGCTTCGAAACAAACATATAAGGAATTTTGTGTAAATAAAAATTTCCTTCCTTCCTTGTTATGGTAATGTGTTTAGTAAGAAATTAGCGAAATGTTTCTTGTAATGTCTTGTTTTCATCAGCTTGTGATGCTCCGCAGTAAGGTATACCCAGAAATCTTCCAATTTCATGTCCGTGTTTGAAAAAATGTAGTGGACCGATGTCCCCTTTAGCCAGTTGATGGCGTTTCTTTTTGTTTTGGGGAACGGTACGTCGTCTGGGAAAAGAAAATCGGAAGCTGTTATGTAGTTTGGCGACGTTCTGCTGATGGATGCCAATTTCCGTCGTATATACATCCATATTTCTTTGATTTTGTCGCACCCGAATCGGTGTTCTTCCGTATCTAATACGTTGCACGTGACACAATCTGGTGAGTTTGCCAGGTGGATGTTGTAAAGTTTAGAGTTAGTTGCAATTTTGCGATTTACAACTAAGTACCACGTAGTCTTCATCGTGGAAGGTAAGTTACGAAATTGTATATTTTTCCAAATCATCTTTCAGTTGTGTGATCTGTATTTGTCTTCTATGATGTTTTTCTTTTTATCTTTCATTAATTCACGGTATATATCTTTAACTTTCTTCTTTCTGACATCGGGGATTCGTGCTTGTAAATAGCTATACTCTAATAGAAAGTATTTCAAGTGATAAAGTCCGTTCGGGACATGTTGTACACTGATGGGTGGACTGAGGTCAGCCGGAGCTATTTCATCCAACAAGTGTGCAACAAGACTGTTGGTACAAGTCTTCCATAGTTCAGAAGTTTTAGCGATGTATAACGCCTGTGCCTTCTTACCAATGTCTGTGAGATTGAGACCCCCACTTATTGGCGGAAGCGTTAGGGTGTCATAATGCACTTTGAAAATGTGACCGCGACTGACAAAGTGGCCAAGTGCGGACATGAATTGTTTTGTCATAGTTGAAGGTATGGGCAGGACTTGAGCGACATAATTAAGTTTTGCAGTTAGGCAGATGTTGGCTACTGTTACTTTCTGGATTTCATTGAGTTTCCTGATGCTGTATGTCTGTGCAAGGGCGCGTAGTTTATTTAACAGTCCCTTGTAGTTTGCTGCTATGGTACGACGGATAGTATTGTGAAAGTCAATACCTAGGCACTTGAAAACCGTCAGCTCACGTAGATGTCCAGAAGTTTGTGGCCCTAAACCACGGCCGATATTAAAAATTCCAGATATTGTCCTGTTGAGCAGCGCGCCAGATGCACGTTCATACTGTTGTACGATTTGCAAAGCAGTCTCTATTTCAGGTCTGTTAATGACAAGGAAACCCACATCACCCGCATAGGCCTTGCAAACTATTTTGTTTCCGTGTATTTGTAATCCTTGTAGACGTTGCATCAGTGTGGCAAGCAGGGGCTCGATCGCGATGGAAAAGAGCGCCATAGAAACTGGACAACCCTGTCTCACAGAGCTGGATACTTCTGTTTTCCTGGTAGTGTGTCCATTGATGATGATTTGGGATGTATTGTTCGTTATCATATGTTGCAAAATGGTTACGAACCGAGGCGGAAAACCCATCGCATGCATAGTACGGAGGAGATACGGGTGATTGACCCTGTCAAAGGCTTTGTCAAAGTCTAATGATATTATGGCACATTGAAGTTTACAGACCTCAGCCGTTGATATGAGGTCGCGGTAGTCGCACAGGGTGTGGAAGAGTCTCCTATCTTGGCCCACACCCGTCTGGTAGGGTCCAGTTACGCTGTTAATTGTCGATTTAAGCCTGTGTGCTAAAAGTCGAGCAAAGATTTTGTAATCACTGTTTAGAAGAGTGATAGGTCTCAAATTGTCAATTTTTTTACTAACAGGATTTTTTGGAATCAAAACTATGATGCCTTCGCGAAATTCTTGTGGGATCCTATTTGTGGGCTCCAACAGTTCGTTACAGAGGAGTGTAATTTTTGTTTTGATCTGATCCCAGAACACTTGGTAGAATTCCGCTGGGATGCCATCCGCTCCTGGAGATTTATTTTTGGCACTTGCCCGAACGGCGTATTCCACGTCTTCTTCGGTCGCCTGTGCTACGAGTTTCTCTACTTCCGTGTGGTTGACCCTGCCTTGCACATTTTGCAATAGAACATTTTGTGCTTCTTCGTCCACTTCTTTATGAGACATCAAGGCTGTGAAATGGCTTAGAATTGCTTCCTTTATTTGTCTATGTGTGGACAAAGTTGTACCATCTGCCGCTGTCAGTTCTGTCAGTATCTTGCTGTGTCCACGTTTCCTTTCTTGTATGCCATGATAAATGGAGGTATTTTCTTGTTGTGCCATGGTTTGGACCCGTGATCGAACTATGTATCCTTCTAGTTGTTTGCGACGCAGGGCCAAAATTTTGGCCTTTATTCTTTTGATTCGTTCGTAGTAACCAGTAGCCGAAGTGCCTAGCATGTAGATTTCTCTTAAACAGTGAAAATAAAATTCTATTGTTTTTTTGTGCCATGAATATTTATCTTTAGAGTAGTTAATAAAACATCTCCTTATTTTAGGTTTTGCACACTTTAGCCACCATTCTATTGCCGAAGTATAAGAGGCGAATCTGTGCTCGCACTCCCTCCAGGTGTTGAGGAAGGCCTCTTGACATGCCGGGTCTTGTAGGTGTAAAACATTTAATTTCCACAGGCCTCTGTATCTGCATGTGCCTTGTCGTTCCATATTTACGGTACATAAATATGCTGCGTGATCTGAAAAGGCCACTGGCCAAACTTCAGACTGCAGAATATGAGTGCTCAAGGCAGACGTGACATATATCCTGTCCAAACGGCTTGCTGAATGATTGGTGATGTAGGTAAAACCAGGTGCCACTCCATGTTTGTACTCCCACGAGTCAATGAATCGCAGGTCTCGGACTATGCGCTCCAGCTCAATAGATTTGTTCATGTTGGGAATTTGATCTTTAGCGCTGAGGACGCAATTAAAGTCACCTCCTAAGATGACGTGTTCGTTGTTAGTACCAAACAGGGGAACAATGTCTTCCTTAAAGAATTCTGCTCGTAATCGTCTATTACCGGACCCAGATGGAGCATAGATATTTATTAGCCTGATGTTATGGAAGGTGCCAGCAATACCTCTACTATTGGGTAATTTCGTAACATCCTTGATAATGATGCCTTCCTTCACAAGTAAGGCTGTACCCATTTCAGAACCCATACCAGGATTAATGAAGGCATTATAGCCTGGTATGCAGTCAAGCCTGATTTCTGTTACTTCTTGCAGGAATGCTATGTCAACGTCTGCAGCATGTAAGAAGTCTTTTAGATGTTTTAATTTCAGCTCACTACGTATCTTATTAAGATTTACCGTTGCGAGCCTATAGGCCTGTAGTGGAATGATGGGTGGCTATACGCAAATTAAGCTTAGAAAAAGGGATCGTGATACTAACCATGAAGTGGTACTAACCGTGAAGTTTCTAAACGCATATAGAAAGATGCTTGTGCAAAAATCTACCACCAGGTACATCAAGAGCTGTTTAATAGTATTCGTCATTAGGGAATGGATCAGTAGAACTTGCTTGTTGTGCGTTAATTTCTGTAGAGCCATCGTGGAGTGATTGACAGTCGCCGTCCGTTTGGAATGGACCTGCGGGGGTCTCGGTTATAGCGGTATCCATCTCCTCTTCCGTACTAGACCCCATTTCTTCGGCCCAGGTAGGTGGTACTGAATTTTCCGACGTGCTGGGTACCTTGTCAGGAGAACGTTCGGTGACAGTCTGGTCATCAAGTCCGGAATCGGTGTGTGAGGTGTATTCAGTATTGAATATCACAGAAGTCGTGGCCTTTTCCATTGTTCCTGACACATTGGTGGACGTGTGTTCTGAGTTCCTAAGTTGAGCACCTATCTGCTTTGCCTTTTCCCGTAAGGGCAGTGCAGTGACCTCCGCTCCCTGACGCGCAAGCCTCCGTTTCCGTCTTCTCTTGGGAGATGAACCTCTTGGCGGACTTTGGTCATTTCCAAGCGGAGCTTCTGTCGGTGTAGGAGTCTCTGCTGGTGGGTGCTCTACAGTGTTTGGGACAAAGAGCTGTTCCTTAATACTCTCAAGAGGTGTTAGTTGTTCCAAAACTGACGGTGCGGGTTGTACAAACGTTGGAGTAATTTCCATAGGGGCCTCTGGTGGACGTCGGAGGTTGTCGATTCCGTCGCTTGTATTGCAGGGGCCTGTTCTTGTACGACTACAGCAGGTAGCGGTGGCTGAGAAGTCTGAGGAAGGGTCTGCGCAGTTCAGTCGTTATCTCTACCTCAGGCACGTCAAGACAAGCATTGACTTCGGGGCTCGCAGAAGCAGGGAGACCGCGCGCCGCGGCCGCAAACGTCACCGGCAGAGTCGACAACACGGGCGGCCTGGCCGCCTCGCCGGCCGGCAGCTGCGCCACGCGCCGCTGCATGCACTCGGCTCTTACGTGGCCCGTAGAGTTGCACGCGGCACACGTCTTAGGCTGGTCATCATACATCACAATTGCTCGGTATCCGCAGACCTGAATGTATGACGGAATGTGCTTATGCAAGTCGACTTTCAGCTGTCGTACCCCGTTTAGTACCGGAAAGCGATGAGCAGTAGACCACCTTTCAGCAATATTACTAATCACTCTACCATATGGCGAGATCACTGCGTCTGTATCGGCACTTGTTATCTCAAAAGGCAGTTCAAAAATGCGCACAGTTCTTATTCCAAGGCCAGCATGAGAAACGAAAACCTTTCCAACATTGCCATCACTGTATTTATACTTCATAACTCCACCACAGGATTCGACTATTTTGGCACACATATCGGATCTAGCGAGTTTCACAAAAACCACGCTGCTAACAATCGATAGATGGATTCCAATAATATCCTCGATTCCTATTTTAACGCATTGTTCTAGCCATTCCTCAATTTCAAAAGATTTCGGTCGGGCAAATTCTCTTTCAAAGGTAAACTTCAGGGTATCCTTTCTATTCCTATCAGTCATCACTGTTCCGTATTCATCTTCTACAACTGAACACGAATAATTGCAAGTCGCAACAGCAAGCGCAGAGACTTACCACGCGGAAGCAGCAAGCAGCGCAGCGCACAGCACGGCGTGTGATGCCTCCACGCTGTCCGCCACTAGACGTCCACTGAGCTACCCCGATACGACTCACGACAGCGCCTCACAACTTTACTTCCGCCAGTACCTCGCCTCCTACTTTCCAAACTTCTCAGAAGCTCTCCTGCGAAACTTGCAAGACTTGCACTCCTGGAAGAAAGGATATGGTGGAGACATGGCTTAGCCACAGCCTAAGGGATGTTTCCAGAATGAAACTTTCACTCTGCAGCGGAGTGTGCGCTGTTATGAAACTTCCTGGCAGATTAAAAAGGAAAGGTCCCAGGTTCGAGTCCCGGTTCCGGCACACAATTTTAATCTGCCAGGAAGTTTCATAACAGCGCACACTCCGCTGCAGAGTGAAAGTTTCATTCTGGAAACATCCCTTAGGCTGTGGCTAAGCCATGTCTCCACCATATCCTTTCTTCCAGGAGTGCTAGTCTTGCAAGTTTCGCAGGAGAGCTTCTGAGAAGTTTGGAAAGTAGGAGGCAAGGTACTGGCGGAAGTAAAGTTGTGAGGCGGTGTCGTGAGTCGTGTCGTGGTAGCTCAGTGGTAGAGCACTTGCCCGCGAAAGGCAAAGGTCCCAGGTTCGAGTCCCGCTTCCGGCACACAATTTTAATCTGCCAGGAAGTTTCATAACAGCGCACACTCCGCTGCAGAGTGAAAGTTTCACTCTGGAAACATCCCTTAGGCTGTGGCTAAGCCATGTCTCCACCATATCCTTTCTTCCAGGAGTGCTAGTCTTGCAAGTTTCGCAGGAGAGCTTCTGAGAAGTTTGGAAAGTAGGAGGCGAGGTACTGGCGGAAGTAAAGTTGTGAGGCGGTGTCGTGAGTCGTGTCGGGGTAGCTCAGTGATAGAGCGCTTGCCTGCGAAAGGCAAAGGTCCCAGGTTCGAGTCCCGGTTCCGGCACACAATTTTAATCTGCCAGGAAGTTTCATGACAGCGCACACTCCGCTGCAGAGTGAATGTTTCATTCTGGAAACATACCTTTTTTTTTCGGCTACAGAGAGAGCAATGGCAGGCCAGCCGCCGCTGCTAGAGCGCGCTGGCACCACTCCTATTCGCGGCCAGACCGCCGTAGCGGTCGGTTCGTGTGCTTGCTGCGGTCTTCGGTGCCGCCGCTGCTTGTTTACTTCGCGCGCGCTGTGTGATATTTAGTGTCTGAAATGGAGTCGCACTTGCGGAAGTATACATTGAAGTTCATTTTCGTTTTCGTTGTTGCACGACCTAAGATATACGAATTTGATGATTGGTTCAACGGATGTTTTCAAGTACCAGAAGAGGATGTTCTTGGGATGGCATACGATTTTCTAAGTAACGAGTACATCGTGAAGCTACGGAACGACGACTGGTGCCAAAGGATAATGGACAAAACAAATGGAACAGCCGAGTATAAGAGCAGCACAGGCGAGGTGAGTCGAGTTTCTATTTCCTACGCCAGTTTGGGTCTCAGGAATGTTAAAGTGCATCTGCGATCGTTTGAAGTTGAATTTACGCATATCAAACAGGCGCTATCGAAATTTGGAACAGTATATGCAGTGACTGCTGATCGTTGGGGCGGCAACATGCATTACAAGGTCGATAATGGTGTGAGAACAGTTAAAATTGACCTTCAGTCACACATACCGTCCTTCGTTAATGTATGTGGCTTCAGGGCTCTCGTGGTAATCTGCCTGGACATCTTAGAGCGGAATGTCCACGCAGGCGTGCACCAGTTCAGCTCCCCGTCGAGGTCGATGCGGAAGGCAGACCGCGCCCTCAGTATGCCTCAGTCGCCAGCCGTTTGTTTACTGGAACGGAGCGCGACGCCACCCCTCCCGATGACGTAGTGCTAGCTGCCGCGGCAGCAAACTCTGTAGTGCCGCCAACAAATGCACTGTCGTGGAGCGATGACGTTGAAATGTCGGAAGCTCGTGAAGGCAACAAACCGACCCCACAATTAAGTGCTGTTGCCGAACTGAGTTCTGTCACATGTAACCCAGAGGGTGATACACCTTTGACGGATGTTCTCGGAGAGAAAGAGGGCGCGCCCGATGCATCGTCGGACACGACAAGTGCGACTTCCGACACCTCCCCAACTGATTCTCCGTGTGTACCTGCAACCATCAACGGTAATACTCCACAACAGATAGAAAAACTCGACGAAGGCGTGACAGACTCCCATGGAACCCTTGAAAAACCTATGATGACTACTGATAGACCAGTCTCTGGCGCAAAAAAAATCTAAAAAGTCGTCATCGGATTCACAGAAGGAAAGTTAAAGGGCAAGCCTCCCCTGAAAAAAAGAAAATACGGGTTGCTCGTGGGGGTGCTGCTGAAGTAGCCAATCAGTTGAGGCCTGTAGCACAACAAGTTGCTGCAAAATTAAAATATCAGCAACTTGGAAATCTAGGAGCACCCGCCACCACTTCCGCAGATAGAACAGATCACGGCCCATGTTTACAAAAAGTTTTGGATGAACCGTCTCCGCAAGATGACGGAATGGATACTAACGAGTACTAAACATAGCTTATAATAATATGTGTTTTTGTGTTGATATAGCAGTATATAATGTTACTTGAATCTTTCCCCAAAAATGAATGGTAATTTTACATACAATATAACAACTATTAATATCTGTAGAATCCAGAGTGAATTAAAATTTAGAACGCTTAAGGACTTCTTATATAACACGAACGTAGATATTGGGCTCCTTCAAGAAGTTAGCGTGGAGCCAAACGTAGAGGGGTTTGTCACACTCACGAACATCAGTGAAGAAGACCACACAGGAACGGCAATTTTACTACGAGATGGCATTCCTCACTCGCATATCGTTCGACTTACAAATGGTCGTGGCATAGCCTGTAAAATTAATGGCGTTCAACTTATAAATTTGTATGCGCCGTCGGGCAACAACTGCCGACGGGAACGCTCCTCCTTCTATAAACATGAGGTGCCTTTTTTAATCAACGAATGTGCCACGACCTGTATTATTGGGGGAGATTTTAATTGTGTAATCTCAGCCAAAGATCAGACACCACATTTCAACAAGTGTTTAGAAACTTGACCACCTAGTCCATGGGATCAATTTGATAGACACCTGGGAAAAATACATGGAAACCGCATCGCGTATACCCATATAACGAGTAATTCGGCCAGCCGGATTGATCGTATCTATGTGTCCGAAACTCTCGCTCCCAATGTAGTGAACAATGACATTTCACCCGTTGGGTTCTCTGATCACAGTGTCCACCAATGTTATATAAACCTCCAGCGCCCCCAAGTGTTTCGCGGGAGAGGCTACTGGAAGATGAACGTGAGTCTATTACGAGACAAACAACTGGATGAGGAAATCCAGCGAGTGTGGGAGAACGTACAACGCTCCCGAACCCAATACAGATCAACTGTTGAATGGTGGTTACGTAGAGCGAAACCCAAAATTCGTTCAACGATAAAGAGTTATGCTTACCCAAAGTCCTATTGGAATAAACGGACCATAGAATTCTATTTTTCTTGCCTTCGGAATCTTTATCATTCAGCAGATGTCAGAGTTGATGATGCTTACCGGCGCATCAAAAGGTACAAGGCAAAGATAACAAATTTGTACCGCAAACAACTGGAGGGCGCAATAATACGTTCCCAGCCGAAAGACATTGCAACGGAGGAAACGGCGACGCTATACCACACCCTACGGACACTACGACGTCAAAAAGCAAAACTAATTGAAGAGATAGATGATGGTGCAGGGAACATATCTACTAGACAACGTGACATAATACAACGGGTATACAGCTATTATAAGGACCTCTATGACAGGCACGAGACAAATGATAGATCTTCTCATGACGTCACTGACGAAATAGTCTCCCTCCTCTCTGACGAAGACAACGAGGGCCTCGAAGCTCCTTTCACCGAGGAAGATATTCAAGAGGCAGTACACAATGCAGCAAAGCGGAAGTCTCCCGGACCCGATGGACTATGTTCTGAACTATATCAACACTACTGGCATATATGGGGCCCAACCTTAACACAAATTGGAAACGAAATGTACCTACTTCAAACAATCCCGAATGGACTGAAAGAAGGGTTTATTGTGCCGCTGAAGAAGAAAGGAAACAGCAAGAAGATTCAGGAATTGCGCCCTATTACGCTATTAAATGCGGATTATAAAATTATAACGAGGGCAATCAAGAAGCGGATGCAATCAGTGTTACATAAGATACTAGGCGAATACCAGTGCAGCGCATTACCGGGACGCAGTGTGATATCAGCCGCCTGCGAACTACGGGATATTATATGTACCCTAGCAGAAAATGATGAACCCGGCGCCCTACTATTTTTAGATTTTGAAAAAGCCTATGATCGTATCAGCCACGACTATCTATTCAAGGCAATGTCGAGGATGGGGTTTCGGCAACGTTTTCTCCACCTGCTACAGAACTGTGTCTCTAATGCTACATCACGTGTGTTGATTAACGGTCACATGACTGAGACACTACCCATAAGGAGATCTATCCGGCAAGGTTGTCCTCTATCAATGGCTTTATACGCCATAGCTGTCGAGCCTTTGCTGGCAAGCATAACACGCGCGACAGCGGGAATCAGTATAGGAATGTGGAAAATTGCTTGCATTGCATATGCGGATGACGTATGTTTGGCAATAACATCCACGGACGATCTGGCGAAAGTGAGGGAAGTAATTACTACTTTTAACATAGCAACCGGAGCGAAGTTGAATACGAAGAAAACAACACTGCTGCACATAGGAAGAGGCATCGGCAACACCACCTACCTAGACTGGTGTGAAACAAAAGTGCAACATAAATCGCTTGGAGTCTACTGGAGCGCGACACCAGATGCCATGGCAACAAAGAATTGGACAGACATGTTACACAAGATCCGAGCCACAACTCGTATTTATTCTGACAGAGATTTGGATTTGTTGCAAAGAGTGCACACAGTCAGGATATCGATAGCGAGCAGGATGTTTTATTTGGCCCAGATCATACCGGTGTCAAATCACCTAGCAGATAGTATCCAGAAGACGTTCTGCTGGTACGTTCTAAGGGGCCATATTTTCAAAGTCTGCTTTGACACCTTAACCTTACCTCGTGAACGCGGAGGGCTTGGTTTAATTCACGCCAGATATAAATGCCGGACTTTACTAATCGGTCGCATTAGTAAAATTATAAATAAACGGACGCCGAGCCTAACCCAATGGTTAATATCACACTGGAAGCCGAGCAGTTTGATGCCACCAATTTATGAAGCTGCAATACCTTTAAACTTTCGCCATGTCAGATTTTACTACAGAGAATTCAGTTATATAAAGCACGCTGATGACATCAACCCGCCCTATACGAATAACAAAATCTACAACTTCTTAACAACAGATGGCCGAGAAAACCGGATAACAAACAAATATCCACATTCAAAATGGAATACGATCTGGAGAAACGTGCACAGTCCTATACTACCGTCACGCATCAAATCAATGTGGTACATAATTGTTAATGATAAAGTGCCGACTAATGAGAAACTTAACAACATTCACCGGGCCCCAACACCCGCCTGTACAAACTGTGGATACGTGGACACATTAATTCACAGACTCACCTGCGGTAGAACTGAGTTGATCGTGGAATTCATGCGATGCAGATTGGCCATTATCGACCGAACGGTTTCGCAAAACATGGATATTGTAGAGTTATTACGACCAGAAAAACTGAGGTACCCCCGTAAGAAGAACAATGCAGCGATTTGGCTTTTAGGCCACACTGCTGTCTATGCCATCTATAACCGTTCAGCATCACTTGCCGATTATCGCGCTTACTTGGAATACGAACATGACAAAATAAGACTACAAAGTGAATACACGAACACATACGGAAATATGTTGAAAATTATGGTGAAGACATAAAGATATTACAGATAGTATCAAGTTATGGACGCGGCTATTAAAGCCATGGAGCCATCAGTGTTATGAGAAGACGCATGCAAAACTACACGTCGGAAACAGTAAAAGTTGTAACTGAAACGGACCACTTGCAAGACCAATTCGAGAAGACGAACGCTGGGGGCTTCCATGTGACTGAACTAACCGCGGAGAGGATTTCTTTATTTCCTTTATTTCTCTTTAGTTTTTCACCCTAAGAAGAACGTTCCACACTTTTTAGTTCCTTACTGGCAAGGAGAGACAGCTACTAAGTGCACATACTGTCCCGACACCTTGCAAGCCGCTTTGGTTATATTTATGGAAAAGAAGAAGAAGTGGACCCTCACACTAATACGGGTAACCACCGCAGAAGAGGAAGTCTAATTTTTCTTTCAAGAAATATTCAGTTTAAAGGCAATGAAAAAAAAAAAAAAAAAAATAAATAAATAATAAAAAAAAGTGGTAGAGCGCTTGCCCGCGAAAGGCAAAGGTCCCAGATTCGAGTCCCGGTTCCGGCACACAATTTTAATCTGCCAGGAAGTTTCATAACAGCGCACACTCCGCTGCAGAGTGAAAGTTTCACTCTGGAAACATCCCTTAGGCTGTGGCTAAGCCATGTCTCCACCATATCCTTTCTTCCAGGAGTGCTAGTCTTGCAAGTTTCGCAGGAGAGCTTCTGAGAAGTTTGGAAAGTAGGAGGCGAGGTACTGGCGGAAGTAAAGTTGTGAGGCGGTGTCGTGAGTTGTGTCGGAGTAGCTCAGTGGAAGAGCGCTTGTCCGCGAAAGGCAAAGGTCCCAGGTTCGAGTCCCGGTTCCGGCACACAATTTTAATCTGCCAGGAAGTTTCATAACAGCGCACACTCCGCTGCAGAGTGAAAGTTTCATTCTGGAAACATCCCTTAGGCTGTGGCTAAGCCATGTCTCCACCATATCCTTTCTTCCAGGAGTGCTAGTCTTGCAAGTTTCGCAGGAGAACTTCTGAGAAGTTTGGAAAGTAGGAGGCGAGGTACTGGCGGAAGTAAAGTTGTGAGGCGGTGTCGTGAGTCGTGTCGGGGTAGCTCAGTGGTAGAGCGCTTGCCCGCGAAAGGCAAAGGTCCCAGGTTCGAGTCCCGGTTCCGGCCCACAATTTTAATCTGCCAGGAAGTTTCATGACAGCGCACACTCCGCTGCAGAGTGAATGTTTCATTCTGGAAACATACCTTTTTTTCGGCTACAGAGACAGCAATGGCAGACCAGCCGCCGCTGCTAGAGCGCGCTGGCACCGTCCACCCACCCCCACAACTATTGCTACATAATATTAAATTTTTTTTGTGTTAAGCCAACTGTAATGAAACAAACGACGAATAAACAGCAAAAACTAGTAGAAAACGTCAAAACTAAGCTTCCTTCGTTTAGAAATGATACTAACGCCGTTCAGCGTTTACAGCAGTACAGAGAGAATCAGCAACTTTGACAAATCACCAAATAGGTAAGGTAGCAGCCTAATAACCACCCGTGATGACCGCAGCTCAGAATACTACAGCAAATGCCGTCTTACCGTTCTCGCTATTATCATTAGGTTATATGTATTATGTTTTTCACGAATGTCGATATTATTTGTACGTAAATTTTATCTTATTCTAAGGCAGCATAACTTCTGCTTATGATGCTTCTTATTTATGGATTTGAAAAACACGAAAACATTGTGAAGGTAATTATGAACTATAACGATAGGTAAAATGTTATCCATTTTATACGTTCATTCCTCTGTTGCAACACTTTCGTATTCCATGTGTTAGACGTTATGAATCTTTATTTGACTTTACCCTATCCCCAATCTTTCAAACGCAATTTTTAACATGTTTCCAAAAATTTTCTTGTAATTCTTATAATTATACATTTTGTGATATTCACACTGCAAGTACACTAGAAAATCGATAGTACTTTCTGTTCCCAGCCTGTTGACCACGTAATTTACATAATGACCCAGTAGCCAGTGCACGGCGTTGTTCTTTGATTCTGGGAAATAACGTTCTTGTGGTCTATGAAGCAACGTTATCGATATAGCCGCTGGTGAAGTCCTTGTAATAAATGTTATATTTTCTTGAACCCATTTCCAAATCTGTATATTGCCGTTGCAAGTGTACCTATGTATAACTGTGTCGACTAGATGGCATTTTCTACACAAGTTGGTGTCGCTAATGCCGATATTATACAGCCTTTCATTCGTGCTAATTATGTTGTTGATAGCCTTATACCATGCACTTTTCACATCTGACGAAAGGGTATTAGAACTAATATTTCTCCATATGGTGGTCCAGTCCAGGTTCGGAAACTTTTTTTCTATTTTATTTCTACCTTCATTGTCTTTCCGTTCCTGTATAATAGCTTTCGTCGGTATCTGTGACGAATGTTTAATTTCGTTACTCAGGTAACTCAGTTCGATGTAGAAAGCCCTCACGTGCTGCAGTCGCCTATTAATTCTCTGGACGTCAACAGGAGGATCTAAGCTGTGCGGTCTCACAATGTCAAAGAGTTGGCTGGTAATGGTCCCTGGTCTTGTCCTGATAAATTCCATTTGGCGTTTAACATAAAGTGCAGATGCTTTGTTGGAGATATCTGTTAGTCCTAATCCACCATTTTTAGGATCTAATACCGCTATTTGGACAGGTACTCGAAACGTTTCTCCCTTCCATAAAAAACTTGTAATTTTTGACATTATTTCCCTTGCTATCATTTTGGGGAGGGGAAATAATTGAGCGGTATAATACGCTTTTGCAAGGATACACGAATTTATGTACTTTGTCCGTTGAACCTGGTTCATATATCGTGACAAATTTTCGATTATGGCTCCTTGCACGTTCCTTGCTGTGTTTTTCCAGTTTAAGGCGATCATTTTCATAGTGCACGGCGTCGGAGTGATGCCAAGCGTTTTGTGTTGCTCTACTAATGTCGCCCAATCAATGTTAATATGATCGAAGCCCCTGAGATTTAACATCTTACTTTTCTTTTCATTTGCATTTGACACAGATGCACAACAATATTTTTTAATAACTGTAGCGAGTGTATCTACATCATTATTGTTCCTTATGATGATTCCCACGTCATCAGCGTAGGCTCTTATCGTAGTTTTATGCCCGGCTATCGTTGTACCTATTAATTTTGCATGAATTTGTTTCAGAAAAGGGTCCAGTGAAATAGCAAATAAGGACATAGACAAAGGACTACCTTGAAGTATCCCACGTTTTATTTGTAACGGCTTAGTTGTTTGGCAGTTTACCGCTATTTTTGCGCTTATACCTGTAGCAACATTCTTGATCAACTGTATGACACGATCATTGAAACCTGTCGCTTTCTGTATTTGATGATTTTCTTATCATAATTCACGTGTTGTCTTTACAAAGCAATGGCGCATTGAAAATTATCACGAACACGTCCTTGTTAGGACAATGAATTACAATCTAATGTCTAAAAATGAAGTCCCTGATGAATTTTAATTTAAATTTCAAGCTGTCAAAAGGCGATCGCAAAGGTCCACTTTTAGTGTTAGTACCGTCACCTGAACTGGGCCAAAAACACGTTTGGCGGTAATATAAAAGACATGAAAGTATGTATGTAGACGTAATATACAAATCTGCTTTGATAGTGAAATGATGCCAAAGATCACTTTTTTGCAATTTTTGTTTGTGTTATTGCGTAACTTGTTTCAACAGACTAGCTGTCATCTTTACACGTCTCATTTACATAAAATACAAGCTTGTGGTCGCTTATGGAGAATGCTGTAGCTTAAAAATGGCATGTTTCTTCTTACATATTACACAACCATCACTAATACGTCGAGTACTTTCTAACACATTTTCAAAGGAGAGGATTTCTCGTAACTGAAAGCAAAAGCAATTATATTCTTTTCCACTTTCATAACTTTTTGCTCTATGGTGCTGAAATTAATATAGTAATTGATGGTAAATAGAAAAATATTAACTAATATAACCGCGCTCGCTCGTTAGAAAAGAGCGGACACTTTGACGACTATCATCATTATCATGCAACTCTTTCGTGCCTGATTATTCAGTAAGTACTAACAGACTAGTCTGCATTACCCTACCATTTGACTTTTCTTTCCTTTATTTCCCATTCTAGTTATTGGGAGTCGCGTGCTGCTTTTTTTTTCCACCCTACCAGTTTTTTAAATAACAGAAGCAAAATTTTCTTGCCTTCATCCTTGAAGAAAACATCTGACATATGAGCAACGTGTATGATTGCCAGATGGTCGCGATTCGTTTGGATTCTCCCGAATTTTCATATTCATACTCCATTTCATACTCCAGACAAACTACACAATCTCATGACGAAATGCTTCTGGTAAAGATCTGTATAAGAAATTATATAATTATTTTGTGTTGCTTGTCAATAGTGTGCGGGTAACTTGGAAATTGGATCTTGCAGGAACGTGCTGTGGTAGTCGGTGCAGATGTGGCCACTGTCTGCAGATGGTTTAGTGGGCAGTGCCACTGCCTGGTGAGCGGGAAATTTCGGTTCGAAATGTGGCCTCGCACAAATTTTCATGTATTTATTTCAAAGCCCAGTGGCAGCTAAAGCCGAAAATTTCTTTGCGTCTTGCTTCAATAAAGGCCGAGTTCACAATTAGTTTGAAATTTATTGCAAATTGTTTGAATTTTAAAAATTTTCTGCGTACCATTATAGTGTCTATATTGGCTCGTTCGGTAACTTCCACAACAAAGTACGAGTGGGTACGTAGAAATTAAATGCAAATTAATTAAATGCCAGTAGTGTTAACATTTTCGGCACGAAGTTGATTTGAAAAGTTAGAAGTAACGGATTAATTTTGAAAATTTATTTACCAAGACAATGATTCCAAAATCCCGACGTTCTGAACATCAGTTTTCTTCTTCTTCATATATAAAGCAGTGAGTCCGTATCTTTGTGTGTGTGTGTGTGTGTGTGTGTGTGTGTGTGTGTGTGTGTGTAAGTATCGCATACAAATCTACTGTTTGTTCTAACCTTTTTCAAATTTAGTACACGTAAGCTTCAATCTATGAGGACGGTCGCTGTAAGTGCAAGAATCACGTACGTCACAAAGTTCACGAGATATACGCCATTACATGGGCAGTAATGAGTAACGTAGAAGTAGATATCATCGGAGAAGTGAAGCAACTAAAATCACTTAAGAAGAACAAGTCTTCCGGGCCGGACTGTATACCCATAAGATTTCTATCTGACTATGCTGAAGCGATAGCTCCTCATTTAACAGGCATATACAACCGCTCTCTCATAGAAGGATCTGTACCAAAAGATAGGAACGTTGCAAAGGTCACACCTATATTCAATAAAGACAGTAGGAGTAACCCACTAAACTACAGGCCTATTTCATTGACGTCAATTTGCAGCAGGGTTTTGGAACATATCCTGGATTCAAATATTATGAATTATCTCGAACAGAACGATCTATTGACCCAAGGTCAACACGGATTTAGAAAATATCGTTCATGCGAAACAAAAGTAGCTCTTTATTCACACGAAGTGATGGGTGCTATCGACAAAGGTTCGCAAATCGATTCCGTATTTCTTGATTTCCAGAAAGCTTTTGACACCGTAGCTCACTAACGGCTTTTAATCAAATTGCGTGGTTATGGTATATCGCCCCAAATTTGCGATTGGATAGGGGATATCTTGTCAGAGAGGACACAGTTCGTAGTAATCGATGGTAAGGCATCGACTAAAACAGAGGTGATATCGGGCGTTCCACAGGGTAGTGTTATTGGTCCTCTGCTATTCCTTATTTACATAAACGACTTAGGGGAAAAATCTAAGTAGCTCTCTTAGGTTGTTTGCAGATGACGCCGTCATTTACCGTCTAGTAAAATCATCTGAAGATCAAAACCAACTGCAGAACGATCTGAATAAGATATCAGTATGGTGTAAAAATTGGCAATTGGCTCTAAATAATGAGAAGTGTGAAGTCGTCCACATGAGTACGAAAAGAAATCCGCTAAACTTTGTTTACAACATAAATCAATCAAATGTGAAGGCCGTAAACTCCACAAAATACCTAGGAATTACTATTACTTCAGACCTAAACTGGAAAGAACACGTAGATAATATCGTGGGAAAGGCGAACCAGAGACTACGTTTTATTGGCAGAACCCTTAAAAGATGCAACAGAACTACTAAAGAAACTGCATACACTACTGAAAACCCAAAGCGCTTTTGGTAATATGTTAAGTATACTAGGTTAAAAACACAAACAATACCCTCACTACGTGATAGTAATGGCGATCCAGCCGATGATAGCGCTATTAAAGCAGAGTTACTAAACATAGCTTTTAGATACTCTTTCACCAAAGATGACGAAACTAATATTCCAGATTTCGAACTACGAATAGAGGCCGTAATGAGTAACGTAGAAGTAGATATCATCGGAGTAGTGCAGCAACTAAAATCACTTAACAAGAACATGTCTTCTGGTCCGGATTGTATACCCATTAGATTTATATCTGAATATGCTTAAGCGATAGCACCTTACTTAACAGCCACATACAACCGCTCTCTCATAGAAGGATCTGTACCAAAAGATAGGAACGTTGCAAAGGTCACACCTATATTCAATAAAGACAGTAGGAGTAACCCACTAAACTGCAGGCCTTTAGATTGACGTCAGTTTGCAACAAGGTTTTGGAACATATCCTGTATTCTAATATTATGAATTATCTTCAACAGAATGATCTATTGACCCAAGGTCAACACGGATTTAGAAAATATCCTTCATGCGAAACACAACTAGCTCTTTACTCACACTACGTGATGAGTGCTATCGACAAGGATTCGCCAATTGATTCCGTATTTCTTGATTTCCAGAAGCCGGCCGCGGTGGCGGAGCTGTCTGCGGCGCGGCAGTCACGGTCTGCTCGGCCACTACGGTCGGGGATTCGAATCCCCCTCGGATATGGATATATGTGCCGTCCTTAGTATTAGCTAGAAGTAGTTAAGTCCCATAAAATCTACAAACATTTGAGCATTTGTTTTTATTTCCAGAAGGCTTTTGAGACCGTACCTCACAAACGGCTTTTAATCAAATTGTGTGATTATGGTATATCGCCCCAAATTTGCGACTGGATAGTGGATTTCCTTTCAGAGAGGACACAGTTCATAGTAATCTGTGGTAAGGCATCGACTAAAACAGAAGTCATATCTGGCGTTCCACAGCGTAGTGTCAGTGGCCCTCTGCTGTTCCTTATTTACATAAACGATTTAGGGGAAAATCTAAGTAGCTCTCTCAGATTGTTTGCAGATGACGCCGTCATTTACCGTCTAGTAAAATCATCTGAAGATCAAAATCAACTGCACAAAGATTTGAATAAGATATCAATATGATGTGAAAATTGGCAATTGACTCTAAATAATGAGAAGTGTGAAGTCGTCCACATGAATACGAAAAGAAATCCGTTAAACTTTGTTTAAAGATAAATCAAATGTGAAGGCCGTAAACTCCACAAAATACCTGGGACTTACTATTACTTCAGACTGGAAAGAACACGTAGATAATGTCGTGGGAAAGGCGAATCAGAGACTGCGTTTTATTGCCAGAACCCCTGAAAGATGCAACAGCACTACTATAGAGACTGCATACACTACACTTGTCCGTTCTTTTTCGGAGTATTGCTGCCCAGTGTGGGATCCTTATCAGATGGGTTTGACGGAGGACATCGAAAGAGTCCAAAGAAGGGCAGCTCGTTTCGTATTGTCACGATACAGTGGAGACAGCGTTACGGAAAAGATACAGGATCTGGGATGGGAATCATTACAACAACGGCGCTTATCGCTGCGGCGTGGGCTACTTTTGAATCTCCAATCGGTAACATTCTCCTCCGAATGCGAAAATATATTGTTGACTCCCACTTTTGTAGCTAGAAACGATCATCAGAATAAAATACGAGAAATCCGAGCTCTAACAGAGAGATTCAGGTGTTCTTTCTTCCCGCGCGCTATTAGAGAATGGAATGGGAGATAAATAGTTTAACGGTGGTTCGATAAACCATCTTCCAGGCACTTAAATGTGATTTGCAGAGAATCCCATGTAGATGTAGAAACAATGATATGCGCGGAATACTGCTGCATTAAGCGACAATGCTGCTCATTTTCTCCTAAACCACTGGAACGATTTCAACCAAAAAAAAAAAAAAAAAAAAAAAAAAAAAAAAAAAAAAAAAAAAAAAAAAAAAAAAACGTCATAAGCAATAAGAGTTGCAAGAAACTGCCACATAATGCGCCGAAACTTCCTAAATACTCTACATGAGGACAGTATTTAGCGACTTGCAACAAATTTTAATCATAATTTCAAACCTTTATTGACCTTTTCTCGCTGACAACCATAAACCATAACAAAATTATGACAGGAACAGAAGTTTCTCGCTTACTACTTTCCCGTGGTTTATGGACAAACAAAGGCATTTGGTATGACGTTACAATCTATAATTTCTACACTACAATCTGTGGCTGCAGGGAATTTTACGGACAGTATACGCACATATAGTTAAATAACGACACGTAGTTCATGAGATATGAGCACATAAACAGTAACGTTCATGGAAAAGAGCCCCATGACGCATCAAGTTTTAATCTATTACTTCTTTAGTACTAATTGTAATTCCAAGAGTATTTACAGACATATATACGTGAAAAATTGTACACATGTACAACATCTAATTCAATAAATAAGAGATTGTACGAATGTTACACGTCATTTGTATTTTGAACACTTTCTTTGTTTGGATACTGCACTTATAATATTTTGTACACTATACAAGACAGCGTTATTTCTTATCTATATATAAATGAATTGCTGTTCGTTAGTCTCGATAAAACTCGAGAACGGCTGAACCGATCTGGCTAATTTTACTCTTGAAATATTCGTGTAAGTCCAGGGAAGATTTAAACGGTGATAAAATACGGAAAAGTTGTCCGGAAAAGAGGAAAATCCGGAAAAACAGAAACAGCTCTTTCCAGTGAGTTATCAGTACAGTTCGTCCAATTGCGATAAAATTTTGTACATTTCTTGTTGAAATCAAGAGGAAGGTTCGCATTAAATAAAAATTTGGTAAAGTCGCCCGGAAAGTAGCCATCACTATCTGATGCCTTTATAAAAATACTGGGTTTAAAATACATACGATTTAAATTAATATGCTTTATGTTAAGAGGTAGTGATACGACGTTCATCGGGTCGTCTAGTTCTCCGATAAATATAGCATGTCTCTAGAAAAAAGGACGTCGACAGAGAGAGAGAGAGAGAGAGAGAGAGAGGGAGAGAGAAGGGATACGAGAAGTAGTAACTCGAGGGAGGAATAAATAAATAAGTAGCCGGGCAACGACGGGGTTTCAGCTGGTAGCCTATAATCGCGAGTTACAACGAAATTTGACGCGCCTCTTTTTCTGAGATTAGGAAAAGCAATGAGATTGCGTGGGATCGGCCTTGACTCCATCGGTCAACTGCCATTACTCAACTCTGTATATTTCCTTTTCTTTCATAAAGGGCCTGCATTAGTGAGTATATCTTAATAACATTTTTAATAACTATAATGATCTTTACTGCTGCTTACTAGCTTTATTTAATTGTCCACTACAGCTGTTTCGCCGTATTTGGCATTGTCTAGTGGTTTCCTGTTTGTTGCTAATATACACACAGCATCTGTATCTCTATATGATTTTAATAGGTATTTTCTTAGAAAGTCGTTTTTTTAATAATTTTTAAAGTAATGACTTTCTTGTTTAAAAAATTTGTTAAAAAAATGTTAAAAAAAGCTATCAAACAAGAATGTCATTACTTCAAAAATTATTTAAAAAACGACTTTCTAAGAAAGTACTTATTAAAATCATATAGAGATACAGATGCTGTGTGTATATTAGCAACAAATAGAAAACCACTTGACAATGCCAAATACGGCGAAACAGCTGTAGTGGGCAATTACATAAAGCTAATAAGCAGCAGTAAAGGTTATTATACTTATTAAAAATGCAACAATGGCCAGAATGTCAATTCTAAACATAAAGACTACTATTAAAAGAATAGCTTTCATACTCAGCGACCACACAGACACCACAATACGCCGCCCCGCTCATGAGCCGCTCCGTTCCGCCGCATGTGTCTTGCGCCGGCCTGGACTCACAGGTATCGAAAACGTAATCTGGGAGAAAATTCTGACTTCCGGTAAGAGAAGGACAAATTGTGATGTAGCCAGAAAATGTCGAGTTTCTTAATTGTAAGTTATTGTACAGCCTCGGCCAGTGCCGCATGACTACCGCTTACACATGGTACGGCTTTGCCCACCCTCCGCCACCAGTAGTTATACTTTACTTATGACTGCCGGAAAAGCGATCATTGTTTTAATCGTATTAACGAGACGTGAACGTCAGATGGCGTTCAATTAAACTTCCGACTTGAACGCTGGGAAGTGGCTACATGGCAAACATGCTTTCTAACCAAAAATTAAGGACCTGATGACACGAAACCAGTTGTGCTATTTAAATAAAAGCTTATTGCGGTCAGAGCGGACATAATTTCACAATGGTAAATTATTGTTAGGAATTTTCTCTTCAATTAGAAAATTAAAAATTGAAAAAAAATCATCATATCTAGCAGATTGAAAACTGAATACACATGTCAACCAATGACCCTGGGTTAAAATAAGAAAATGTCGGAAAAATCTTCGTATCAGGACTAAAAACTACGTCAAAGTCTTTATAGGTATATGAATCCCGTGTCACGATGTATGACCGCTATGAATTCCGAACTGCTCAACGGATCTTAATTACATCAGGCTTGATTCCATGGTGGAATTTGTACTCCACGACTGTATTTGACTTGTGGAAGTCGAGATGTTTTAAGTATTTTAATTGTTTTTAAGCACTGATAATGAGTCGAAATCTAGATCTGCAAATAAGGAAATATTTTTACGACTGATTGCTGAAAAATTTCCACAGGATCTTAATTAAATTTTTGATCAACTTTTTGTCAACTTTAAGATAGCATAGATTCAAATCTAATAAGAACATCACCCCCATGAACCACAGACATTGCCGAGGTGGGGTGGCTTGCGTGCCTCAACGATGCAGATAGCCGTACCGTAGGTGCAACCACAGCGGAGGGGTATCTGTGGAGAGGCCAGACAAACGTGTGGTTCCTGAAGAGGGGCAGCAGCCTTTTCAGTAGTTACAGGGGCAACAGTCTGGATGATTGACTGAGCTGGCCTTGTAACATCAGCTAATGTGGCTTTGCCACACAGCTACTGCGAACGGTTGAAAGCAAGGGGAAACTACAGCCGTTACTTTTCCCGAGGACATGCAGCTCTACTGTATGAACATATGATGATGGCATCCTCTCGGGTAAAATATTCCGGAGGTAAAATAGTCCCCCATTCGGATCTCCGGGCGGGGACTACTCAGGAGGATGTTGTCATCAGGAGAGGCAATACTGGCATTCTACGGATCGGAGCGTGGAATGTTAGATCCCTTAATCGGGTAGGAAAATTAGAAAATTTAAAAAGGGAAATGGATAGGTTGAAGTTAGATATAGTGGGGATTAGTGAGGTTCGGTGGCAGGATGAACAGGATTTCTGGTCAGGTGAGTACAGGATTATAAATACGAAGTCAGTTGGGGGTATCACAGGAGTAGGACTGATAATGAATAAGAAAATAGGAATGCGGGTAAACTACTATGACCAGCACAGTGATCGCGTTATCATTGTCAAGATAGATACGAAGCCAACACCGACAACAGTAGTACAGGTTTATATGCCAACTAGCTCTGCCGATGATGAGGAGATCGAAGAAATATATGAGGAGCTAGAGGAAATTATACAGACACTTAAGGGAGACGAAAACTTAATTGTGATGGGAGACTGGAATTCGGTAGTAGGAAAAGGAAGAGAAGGAAAAATAGTAGGTGAATATGGACTGGGCAGGAGGAATGAAAGAGGAAGTCGCTTGGTAGAATTTTGCACGGAACATGATTTAATCGTAACAAACACGTGGTTTAAGAATCACAAAAGATGGTTGTATACGTGGAAGAGACCAGGAGACACAGGAAGGTATCAGATAGATTTTATAATAGTAAGACATAGATTCCGGAACCAGGTTCTAAACTGCAAGACATACCCAGGGGCAGATATAGACTCTGACCATAACTTGTTAGTCATGAACTGTATGCTGAAACTGAAAAAACTGCAGAAAGGTAGGAAAATAAGGAGATGGGACTTAGATAAATTGAAGGAAAGTGAAGTTCTGGAGAATTTCAGAGGGAGATTTAGGCAGCAATTGACAGAAACAGGGGGAAATAAAACAGTAGAAGAGGAATGGGTAGCATTGAGAGATGAAATAGTGAAGGCAGTAGAGGACAAAATAGGTAGAAAGGCAAGACCAACAAAAAATCCTTGGATATCACAGGAAATACTAAATTTAATAGATGAAAGGAGAAAATATAAAAATGCAGTAAATGAAACAGGCAAAATGGAGTACAGACGACTAAAAAATGAGATTGATAGGAAGTGCAAAATGGCTAAGCAGGAGTGGCTAGAAGCCAAATGCAAATCTGTAGAAGAATGTATAAGAAGGGGAAAAGTAGATACCGCCTACAGGAAAATAAAAGAGACATTTGGGGACAAGAAAACCAACTCTACGAATATCAAGAACTCGGATGGGAAACCAGTTCTCAGCAAAGAAGGGAAAGCTGAAAGGTGGAAAGAGTACATAGAGCAGCTCTACAAAGGAAATGAACTTAGAGACGATGTTGTAGGAAGGGAAGAGGAAGTAGATCAAGATGAAATAGGAGATACTATACTGAGAGATGAATTTGACAGAGCCTTGAAAGACCTAGGTCGGAACAAGGCCCCAGGAGTAGATGACATACCCTCAGAGCTATTAAAATCTCTGGGAGAGCCAGCCATGACAAGACTATTTCAACTGGTGTGTAGGATGTATGGGACAGGCGAAATACCTTCAGACTTTAAGAAAAATGTAATAATCCCCATTCCAAAGAAATCAGGCGCAGACAGGTGTGAAAATTACAGAACCATCAGTTTGATAAGTCATGGTTGCAAAATTTTAACACGAATTATCTACAGGAGAATGGAAAAGCTGGTAGAAGCTGACCTCGGGGAAGATCAGTTTGGATTCAGGAGGAACGTAGGAACCCGGGAGGCAATACTTACTTTACGTCTTATCTTAGAAGATAGATTAAGGAAAGGCAAACCTACATTTTTAGCTTTTGTAGATTTGGAGAAAGCTTTTGACAATGTTGACTGGAATACACTCTTTCAAATTCTGAAGTCAGCAGGGGTAAAATATAGGGAAAGGAGAGTTATTTACAACTTGTACAAAAGCCAGACCGCAGTTATTAGACTCGAAGGGCATGAAAGGGAAGCATCAGTTGGGAAGGGAGTAAGACAGGGTTGTAGCCTTTCTCCGATGTTATTCAATTTGTACATCGAGCAGGCGGTGAAGGAAAGCAAGGAAAAATTTGGAATAGGTATTAAAGTTCAGGGGGAAGAAATAAAAACATTGCGTTTTGCTGATGACATTGTAATTCTATCAGAGACAGCAAAGGACCTGGAAGAGCAGTTGAATGGACTGGACAGTGTGTTGAAGAGAGTGTATAAAATGAACATTAACAAGAGCAAAACAAAAATAATGGAATGCGGTCTTAGAAAATCAGGCGATGCTGAAGGAATTAGATTAGGTAACGAAACAATGAAGGTGGTAGAAGAGTTTTGTTACTTGGGTAGTAAAATAACATGCGATGGTCGTAGTACTGAGGATACAAAATGCAGAATGGCAATGGGAAGAAAAGCATTTTGAAAAAGAGAAATTTGCTAACATCGAATATTAATTTAAGTGTAAGGAAGTCTTTTTTGAAGGCATTTGTGTGGAGTGTTGCCTTGTACGGGAGTGAAACATGGACGATAAGCACTGCGGACAGGAAGAGAATAGAGGCTTTTGAAATGTGGTGCTACAGAAGAATGCTGAAGATTAGGTGGGTAGATCGCATAACTAATGAAGAGGTACTGAACAGAATTGGTGAGAAAAGGAATTTTTGGCATACCCTGACTAAAAGAAGGGATCGCTTGGTAGGGCACATTCTTAGACATCGGGGAATCGTAAATTTAGCATTTGAGGGAAGTGTGTGGGGTAAAAATCGCAGAGGGAGACCAAGAGACGCGTATTGTAAGCAGATTCAAATGGATGTGGGTTGTCGTTCTTATGAGGAGATGAAAAGTCTTGCTCAGGATAGAGTAGGGTGGAGAGCTGCATCAAACCAGTCTCCGGACTGAAGACCATAACAACAACAAGAACATCAATTTTAACCTTATTGCTAAGTGGATAATTTCATCTAGGTTCGGTAAGTATACAAAATTTGGCGCTTTTATTGTGGAACCTTAGAGAGCAAAAAGTCAAGGGTTCGGAACGCGGTGGGATCCCGGATCCTTTCACTTAAAGTTTTAACCTAGTCTTCACACGTCAACGACGTTAAGACTTGCCAGAAGCGACACTTGGTACGAATTCCACGTTAAACTGTAAGTCCCCTTTCACGGCTGGATACTGGGTTCGGTTATTGACATGGTGCTGCCCGGAGTCCAATACAAAGAATTGCTCCAGATCAGTGAGACACATGAAATTATTATTATTATCATTATTATTACATGCGATTTAGGACGTTTCCTTGGTGCTACAGATTATTTCCCATTACACATTTTTCCAATTTTACAAAAGGCATAACCGAACTTTTTAAATTTTTCGTGTATTTCATGTCAATCTACCACCTTTGCTGTGTATTACCTAGATATACATAAAAATCAGTTGCTCTGAGTTAGTCTCGCTAGAACTCAGGAATGGTTTCACTGATTTCAGTGTTTTTGTTTTCGATCGGAGTAATATAGGGAGACAGGGAGGGGGAGTTTAAAAATAGAAAAATAATGGTACAGCTGAAGAATAAAAAAAAGAAGTATCGCCACATAGGATTAGATTCCTATTTCATGCATTGCCATACCGTTCAACCGATTTGAGCTTTATAGCAAGAGAAACATCACTGTCAGCATAAGATTGCGAACGGTGCCTGTCGGACGGTGTAAAAGTCAAGACTTTGACACCCTTTGAGCGATCACTCTGTATTTTACAGCTATTCTTTCTTACGTAGGGGAGGGAGGGGATGAACAGAGAGAGGGGACAGTGGCAAAGGGAGGACCAGGCAATTACAGAGGTAGGGGAGGGGTGGATCGGTGGATAGAGGGCAGAAGGAGGAGGAGGAGGTGGTTAGGGGGTTCAGGCACAAGTATACATAGAGGACAGAGAAGAAGGACAGGAAAAGTAGGGAGGAGTACATGAACTAAACCAGAATGAAACTTTCACTCTGCAGCGAAGTGTGCGCTGATAAGAAACCTCCTGGCAAATTAAAATTGTGTTCCGGAACTGGTACTCGAAGCTGGGGCATGCGCGGGCAAGCGCTCTAGCACTGAGCTAACCCGACACGACTCACGGTCCGTCTTCACAACTTCTGCCAGTACCTCGCCTCTTACTTTCCAAACTTCACAGAAGTTCTCCTGCGAACCTTGCAAGACAACTAAAGTTGTGAGGACGGAACGTGAGTCGTGTCGGGATAGCTCAGAGCGCTTGCCCGCGAAAGGCAATGGTACCAGGTTCGAGTCCTGGTTTCGGCACACAATTTTAATCTGCCAGGAAGTTTCATGTATTTTGTGTCCCAAGTTCTTCGCCGCTTTTGTGTCCCAGCCTCGTCGTAGGTGTCGGTGGCCGAGTGGAATGAGACCGACACAGGAATAAGGAAGCACGCTTGTGCGGTGTGGAGGAGAGCAGCCAGAAACTATAAACACTAGAGTAAATTAGAAAGAGATATATATTGCACAGAATGTAACAATACTTAACTTTTACATAGTACTGCAGAATGTTGATACATAGTTGTTAGAGGCCTGCCTAGTGCCTGTACGATAGCAAAGTCTTCACTGGTGCCTATCTGATTACGAAGGTCCTAACTGGTCGCTATCTCAGTCCCAAGTGGCGATGTCCTTCAGTGGTGGCCACGAGCGGAGTTGTCGCAGAGGGCGCTCGTGGCTGTCGTCGTGAGAACGCCGCGCCGTGCGTGCATGGCGGCGCGCGGCGAAAGTAGGTGGCGCGCACTTTGTACTTGTGCGACACCACAATGTACTCAATGAATTTGGAATTAATAAATGTCCACCCAATGCCAGGTTTTCAGGTATCTAATATAGCGAGAACCATTAAGAGGATAGAGACAGACATACATATGAGGAAACTGATGTGCAGTGGATTAAGAAAAGTAGTATGTATATCCAATTCCAATACTTAATTATCAATTGCGAAATACTGAGATTCGCAAGTAACATATAAGATAGTTGATGGTTTCCAATCCTATTATTGCATTCAATAGAATCACCATTGTGTTATTGAATGAAACAGTAAGAGGGGACATCAGCTAAAAATTCTGATGTATTTTTTAGTCTTGACTCGCTGGTGTTCCCAGCGTCGTCCTATTTTAATCCAAGAGCAGTGGTTGACATGTTAATCATGTTCAGTGAACAATATACGACAACTGATGATGGCAGCTTAGATCTACCTAAACCGCTCGAAAAAAAAAAAGATATATTAAAGCTCTTTTGGGTAAGTCAAACTTTTTTGCAATTTTTGAGGAACAAGACGTCTCTCCCAAAGGCAGAATTATATTTTTCTCTTCGCTTTAATGTAAGTTTCGTTGATTTCCGATGACTAGTTTTAGACTAGCGTTAGCTTCCGCCCTCCGTTTTGTGTGTTTTTATTCCATTCTTAGTCCATCGCCTTCATCCCGCACTAGGCCCCGCTGTATTTACATTAATTTCACACAGAAATCGATTCGTCATATCACATTGAAACGTGCTAAATCTATGCTGCTGAGATTTTTATTCTACTGTTCCAACTACACTACTGGCCATCAAAATTGCTACACCAAGAAGAAATGCATATGATAAACGGGAATTCATTGGAAAAATATGTTATAGTGGATGTGATTACATTTTCACGCAATTTGGATGCATAGTTCCTGAGAAATCAGTACCAAGAACAACCACCTCTGGACGAAATGACGGCCTTGATACGCTTGGGCATTAAGTAAAACAGAGCTTGGATGGCTTGTACAGGTACAGAGGCCTATGCAGCTTCAAACACGAGTAGCGACTGGCGGATTGTGACGAGCCAGTTGCTCGGCCACCATTGACCAGACGTTTTCATTTGGTGAGAGATCTGGAGAATGTGCTGGCCAAGGCACCATCGAACATTTTCCGTATCCAGAAAGGCCCGTACAGGACCTGCAACATGCGGTCGTGCATTATCCTGCTGAAATGTAGGGTTTCGAACGGATCGAATGAAGGGTAGAGCCACAGATCGAAATGTAATGACCACTGTTCAAAGTTCCGTCGATGCGAACACGAGGTGACAGAGACGTGTAACCAATAGCGCCCATACCATCACGCCGGGTGATACAGCAGTATGGCGATGACGAATACACGCTTCCAATGTGCGTTCACCGCGATGTCGTCCAACACGGATACGACCATCAGATGCTGTAATCAGAACCTGGATTCATCCGAAAAAGCGACGTTTTGCCATTCGTACACCCAGCTTCGTCCTTGCATACACCATCGCAGGTGGTCCTGTCTGTGATGCAGCGTCAAGGGTAACCACAGCCATGGTCTCCGAGCAGATAGTCCATGCCACCGCAAACGTCGTCGAACTGTTCGTGCAGATGGTTGTTCTCTTGCAAACGTCCCCATCTGTTGTCTCAGGGATCGAGACGTGGCTGCATGATCCGTTACAGCCATGCGGATAAGATGCCTCTTCTCTACTGCTAGTGCTACAAGGCCGTTGGGATCCAGCACGGCGTTCCGCATTGCCCTTCTGTACCCACCGATTCCATATTCTGCTAACAGTCATTGGATCACGATCAACGCGAGTAGCAACGTCGCGATACGATAAACCGCAATCGCGATAGGCCACAATCCGTCCGTTAAATTTTGCGTCTGTTGCATGTCATCTTTGTGGTGTAGCGATTTTAATGGCCAGGAGTACATTTATAGTGCGCAACGAACTGATTCGACTGTTCACTGTTCCCAAAGCTCCTGCAAGGAAGACATCAACAGCAGTCACAAAGAAGTCATAAACATGCTCTTTGCTACCTATAATCGGTGAAACTTCATCAGTTATGTAAAGCTAGACGTAGATGACATCTCCTAAAAGAAAAATCTTAAAATTAGCAACGTATAACTAATGAGGATCAGTTCGGGTACTAAAGTGATGTCGCTAGTTACTGAAATTAAAAACTGATTTTAAATTTTTCTTTATTTACTTTTACGAAAACTCTAATGAATAAAGAAACAAGTTAATTTTTATATTTTCCCAGATAGGTTAAGAGTACAGATGAAATGTATAAACAATTTCAAAATAAAAATAAAGTTGGTAGAATGGCTGAAGAACTGTGCCCACTTGACTTTAAAATTAATTCAATATCGGTAGTTTACATTCAAGGATGTAACATTGTCAGAAATATTACGCAATGGTACAAAAATGTATTTGTTATTGCTGTTTGGAAATGGGTGGAGTTCAACTAAAGCATTTGCACACAATACTGTTAACTGCGCTGACAGCTGCTAGCTGCATCTTTGCTGAAAATGAAACAAATATTGTCTGTCTTAGTCGACTACTGCTGATCACACTTTCCCTGCTTCTTGATGAAGTCAAGAACCATCTATAAATGCTAGTCTGGCTATAAATAGGCGTGGTTTGTCAGTCTCCGACTAACTCACCACGTTGCCACTCAAACATGCACTCTAGAGCATTAACTAATGCACTCTATCTTCACACGAGATATGAAGTATCTCGGTCAACAGTATGAACAACGTGCAATCCTTAGTACTCTCCACTGGAGATTCGCTAGCAATGGGTTCACAGATTTGTGACTGGCTGGAAGACTTCCTAAGTAATAGGACACAGTACGTTGTTCTCGACAGCGACTGTTCATCAGAGAAGAGTGTACCGTCAGGCGTGCCCCAGTTGAGTGTAATAGGACTGCTATTATTTTCTATCTATATAAATTATCTGATGGACAGAGTAAGTTGTAATTTTCGACTGTTTGCTGATGATGCTTTGGTGTATGGGAGGGTGTCGTCTTTAACTGACTGTAATAGCATACAGGATGACTTAGACAAAATTTCTAGTTGGTGCGAAGAATGGCAGCTAGCTCTCAATGTAGATAAATGTAAGGTGATACGCATGAGTAGGAAAAACAATCCCATAATGTTCGAATACGGCATTAGTAGTGAGCTTCTTGATGCTGTCGCGTCATTCAAATATCTAGGCGTAACATTGCAGAGCGATATGAAATGGAACGAACATGTAAGGACAGTTGTGAGTAAGGCGGACAGCCGACTTCGGTTTATTGGGAGAATTATGGGAAGATGTACTTCATGTGTAAAGGAGACCGCGTATAAAACGCTTGTACGACCACGTCTTGAGTATTACTCAAGTGTTTCGGACCCGCAACAGATCAGTTTAAAGGAAGACGTAGAAGCAGTTCAGAGGCGAGCAGCTTGGTTCGTTACTTGTAGGTTCGACTAATGCGCGAGTGTCACGGAAATGCTCCGGCCACTCAACTGGGGATCGCTGGAGGAATGACGACGTTCTTTTCGTGAATTTCTGTTGAGTAAATTTAGAGGGCCGGAATTTGAAGCTGAGTGTAGTACGATCTCGCTGCCGCCTACTTACATTTCGCGTAGTGATTACAAAGACAAGAGAAATTAGGGCTCGTACGGAGGCATATAGGCATTCCTTTTTTTGCTCGTTCTGTTTGGGAGTGGAATAGGAAAGTAAATGCCTAGCAGTGGTACAGCGTACCCTCTGGCACGCACCTTACAGTGGATTTATTTAGATGTAAATCAGCTACACAAGGTGCTCCTTACAGTGCAGTACTGTACAGGAGTCTTTATCACCTATCTGCACAAAAATTGAAGTGTCGCACCACTAGTGACAAAACATACAGCCAGTGCGGGCGAGAGAGCAAGTCTGCTTTAATTTTCTTCGATCCACTTGTGTGTATCTTCTGATGATGCTGGCACTTCCCTGCCAGTGGCTCGCCTACTAATCAGATAGTGCAGAAGAGGACCCTAAATGTAGGATCTGTGATGACGGTGATGAAACTGCATCACATCTAATCTTCGAATGCATTGCATTGGAGAGTAAAAGGCACAGAATATTTGGGACAACTAGACCCGAAGAAATTGTGTCTAATAAAGAACTGGTAAAGAGACTCCTTGCACTGTTCAAGGGCATTGGTTGGCTTTACTAGATATACAGGGAGCGATACCGCACAATAAACTTAGTTTCGGTGCGGGCAGTGGCGGGTACGACCAAGGCTTCCCTTTGGCTTCCCTGAGAAAATCAATCAATCAGATAGTGCATCTTAAAATGCTGTATGGCTCGCCGGCCAATAGTGAGTCAGCTAACATCTCATTTAGGTATTTTCTCTAGACTTAATGGCGCCAATTCAGTATTCATGTTCCACCTGCCATTAAGAGTTCTAAGTAAACATGCTTTGTTGAGCATGGCATTGTGTGGCTTTTAAAAGGATTTTAAGCGTCTGTATTTCCCCAAGAAGGCAAGTGGCTTTCGGGCTGCAGACCGCCCGGGATGATAGAGTTGGGGTGAGGAGCCTTCTGCCCACCTGCTATTGTCAGCGGTTGCCACCACGCAGGCGCCTCGCCTCACTTTAGAAAAGCAAGGCTTGATTATCTTGTTGCACTTGTGACAATCTCGTAATTTGCATATCATATAATTCTTATCATTGAAAATGTCTGTACTACAACGAGTTTATATTCAAAAGATTCTTCTCGTTGAGTAGAATGTGGTTTTGAGGTCGGAATATGCAGGAAAGGACAATGAGGAAAACTTGACTCCTTACAACCTGAATACATCCTCCACTAACATAGTTTTCCACCTTCATAAGCTGAAATATTGGGAAACTTCTGGGTAATGTAAAAATGGTACTGATTTACAACCTCAGCCTAACAGGACTTTTTTTAATTTTAGTGCTTTTTGCATCACACAAGGGGAAGGACTCAGACACAGCCAACCGATTCCGCTAAAATTTAGCAGAAAAGCAAAGCAGTCTCAAATATTTTGGCTCAAAACTCCTCCACTTTTGAGGAAATCTCGCCTATACCTCATGACAAGAAATCTTCTTAAAATTGATGTGCTCCATAGGTAATTGTAAATAAATAATTTGTCATCATGTTTGGTGTCCGGATAAATATAATTTTCCAGAGGTCGAGGAAGGAAACTTGTACAAATGTTTCTTATGTACCCTCATGGTAAAGGCTTTTGACCAAGAGCGCTGATGCCGCAACAGCTACTGTAACTGGCTGAGAAGGAGAGAACTTTGGGGATGATTTTCTCGAAAACGAGTGGCTGTTCAGCCAAAATATTGGAGAGTCCTGCGTTTTAGGTTGTACACAACCAACCTGTCAATTATATGATATTCTCCAAAAAATTCCAGTAACCATGTAAACATCTTTATTGGCGATATCACTGCACAAATTGGCAAAGAAAAGAAATGTCAATATTGGGTAGATGAAAGGTCAGGACAAACACGAACCAACCGGAAAGGCAGGCGACTTATTTAAATCTGCAAAAACTATGACCTATTTATCATATCGGTATTTTTCAATAAAAGAGCCTAATCCATTACTAGATTAATTTGAGTTGGATCATGTCATGATTTCTGTCATAATTTCCGTAGAAATCGTGAAACTCAAAGTCCTAGAAAGATTTCCCCCTAGACGTTATAACAGAAAAAAATTATGAACTGAAAATGCTCTACACCAGAAATATGATGTAAATAGAAAAAAAGGTGATGAACAATTTACAAAAGAAACACAAATTTAAATCCATAAAATTGGCAACAACTTCAAACAGCAATTATAAAACCGCTGAAAATGTAGCACTGCAGACAACAACACGAAACACCTATGGTGAGCAGATGATTGTGATCAACGCGTTAATACCAGACAACAGGCGTTTCAAAACTGGACGTGCAACAAAAAATTAAGACCCTAGAAGGTGTACCAGCAAAACAGTAACAAAAGCAATAAGATCAATGCTTAAAGACGGCGGGATGCCTTCTTCCCTAGGTTTTTAACTACGTAAATTATCTAAGTTCACTAGGCGGTCTTTTTGCTAATGGAAAACCCCTCTCGTTCGGAGGCATGAGGAATAGCATTTCATTTCATGTTTTTAAATGTTAGTTTCGGTAATATTGTCGCGTTGAAATGGAAGCAGGCTTGACTTCGAAGGCAACTAAACACAACACTTATACTGAAAGCACGTTTATTACGAACTCAACATACACGCAGCACTGACTGCCTCTCAGGCAGAGTGCTCTGCTATTTATACACAGACAGAATTTACCAGAAATTAGAAGAACAGTTAACATAAGAAACAAATAGAATTTACAAGTGAACATAAGAAAGGTGTAGAACCTTCTGGAATTGTTAATTACAAAGAAATAAATTTTTGCCAGTGGGAGGGATTGAACCGGCGACCTTCTGCTCATAGTCCGTGACGCTATCCCCTGCGCCACGATGGCAGTCGGTGTTCGTGGTCTCTCGCGGCATTGCTCCCTCTCGTGGAGAAACAGCGACCCGCTGTTATGATCCCTGTGGAGCCAGCTGCAATGTCCTGAATCTTGACCGTGTTATTGGTCCTCTGTATGACAGTTCAAGAGAATCCTTCCCTTCTCCGCGATTATCGACGACAGACGTTCCTGTCGTGGCTTCATCAGGAACATTACCGTCCTTAAAGTCCTTGAACAAGACGCCATTGTCGTCTACCTGCTCTTCAGGATCGTAGTAATGCTTCATGCGCAGGACGTGAACAATGTCTCTTCGTTTTTGACGTTTCGACGACGGTTCATAACCCTCAACTTCGTATGTGACGTCTGACAGGCGGCTATGACACGATACGGACCAAAGTATCGCTTCAATAACTTTTCTGACAGTCCAACCTTTCGTACAGGGGTAAAAATCCATACCAGATCTCCTGGGCTGTACACAACATGTCGGTGCTTCTCGTTATACCGCTGACGGTCCTTCTCCTCGGCGTCCAGTGTCCGTATCCGAGCCAGCTGTCTTGCTTCTTCAACTCTGGTGATGAGCTGTTTAACATAGTCATCCTGAGTGTCATCCGGTTGGAACGGGAACAGTGTATCCATTGTCGTCTCAGCTTCACGGCCATGGAGCAGGAAAAACGGAGTGAAGCCTGTGGTATCTTGTCTTGCGGTATTGTAATCAAATGTCACGACTGGCAGAATTGTATCCGAATCCTTCTTCTCAACATCGACGTACATCGACAGCATGTCAGCTAACGTCTTGTTAAAACGTTCCGTAAGACCATTTGTCTGAGGATGGTATGCAGTTATCATTCTGTGGACAATGTTGCACCGTGACATTACCTCTGATACTAGTTTTTACTGGAATACCCGGCCGCGGTGGCCGAGGGGACTGAGGCGCTCCAGTCACGGTCTGCACGCCCACTACGGTCGGGGGTTCGAATCCCCCCTCGGGCATGGATATTTGTGCCGTCCTTAGGATTAGCTAGTTCATAAGTAGTTTGTAAGTTTAGGGACTGATGACCCCGTAGTTAAGTCCCATAAACTATACAAACATTTGAACATTTTTTTACTGGAATACTCTTCCACGATCGGATATCATGACACGTGGTGCTCCATGCTTCAAAATAATGTCTTCTACAAGGAATTTTGCGATCTCTGGAGCTTCTGCAGTCGGCACAGGTTTGGTAACAGCGTAGCGTTTGAGGTAGTCACTGCAGACTATTATCCAACGGTTACCGGTTGTCGACTTCGGGAACCTCCCTAAAATATCGATCCCAACTCAGTGGAATGGAGCTGCTGCCGGCGGAATCGGTACGAGATGTCCTGGAGGTAATTGCGGCACATGCTTCCGTCGTTGGCATTCTTTACAGTGACTCACATAGTGCTTGACAGATCGGTAGAGACCTTTCCAGTAAAATTTGGTGTCTACCTGCAGAAGTTCTTGTAATGGAAGTGCCTTGTTACAAAATCCTTTTATGAAACGTCGGTAGTATGTAGTAAGAAAACTTCTCACATCACGAATGTGCTGAGGAGTTGGAAATTCTGTGACTGCCCTTACTTTATCAGGATCAGGACGGACACCATCTCCGTTGACTAGGTGCCCCAGGATTTTTATCTCTTTGGCGACGAAGAGGCACTTCTATGGATTGAGGCGGAGACCTGCAGTCTGAACACACTTCAACACAGTTGACAGGCGACTCAGATGTTCTTCAAATGTTTTCGAGAAAACGACAATGTCATCTAAATAGCAGAGACACGTCGTCCACTTAAGGTGTCGAAGCAAGTTGTCTATGAAGCGTTCGAATGTGGCTGGAGCATTACATAATCCAAATGGCATTACTTTAAATTCATAGAGGCTGTCAGGTGTAATAAAAGCCGTCTTCTCCCTGCCAGCTTCGTCAACCTTGATTTGCCAGTAACCTGTCTGCATGTCCATAGTTTACAAGTATGTAGCTCCTTTCAAGCAGTCTAAGGTATCGTCAATACGCGGCAATGGGTAGACATCTTTCTTTGTGATTCTGTTCAGTCGCCGATAGTCGACACAGAATCGCCACGTGCCATCCTTCCTCTTTACGAGGACCACCGGAGACGACCAAGGACTCTCCGAAGGCTGAATAATGTCATCTCGCAACATCTTCTCCACTTCCTCCCGAATTATCCGTCTTTCAGCTGGCGACACTCTATACGAACGCTGGCTGATTGGCGGATGATCCCCAGTATTGATACGGTGCTTTATCGTAGGCCGTTTCGTCTGACTTTTCCCCTGCTGAGTTGTGAATGCACCCGAAAATTTGCGTAGTATACCTAACACCCGCTGGCGTTGTTCCTTGGTCAGTCCAGGCCCTCTTTGCAGTTCCACGTTTGTTTCCTCCAGCGTGTTGTCTGTACTAACAGCAGGGCATGGGTCTTATTGATGACGTTGAGCTCACCGTCCTGGATTGGTTCAGCTGTCCCAATACACATTCCCTTGGGAATAAGTTGTGACTGCTCGTGACAATTTGTGATCCAAATCTCTACTTGATCATCGTTAATGCTAATGATAGCCGCTGGTATGTAAATTTCTTTTGTGAGCCTGATAAACATTTTATTATCAACAAGAACTTCATTTTTTAACCAGTCATCTGTGTTTGTAAGTGCAACTGTTCTCATTGTCAACGGCGGTATCGTCACATTGTCAACGACGAATAGCTTCCCAGAAAATTCTGTATTACCTGTATCCGGCGGAACAACTTCTTCAATTTGCAGCTCAGATCTTCCACAGTCAATGATAGCTTGGGATGCCTGAAGGAAGTCCCATCCGAGGATGACATTGTGACTACATTCTGTTAACACGACAAATTCTAACGGCTGCGTCCTATTGTTGATGGTTATTCTTGCGACAAAAGTTCCTGCTGAATGGACGTACTTTCCATTCGCGACCTTCAGCACAGTTGCCCCCGTATCACAGAACATTGTCTTCTTTAGTGTGCGGCGGTAATGATCCGACAATACAGAGAAAGACGCTCCTGAATCAACAAGTGCCCGGACAGGTTGGCCGTCGATTATGACGTCGATGAGATTTCCCCACATCTTAGCGACTGTCGTCCATGGAGGATTTTCATCTGCGGTGGCCTCACCTCCGTAGATGGTGGCCTCACATAGTTTTCCTGGGCGCGGCGGCTAGGGGAGTGGCTTGTACCTCTGTACGGCGACGGTGTACGGCTGCGGCGCGTCGGAGAGCGACCTCGTCTGGGATACGGCGATGGGCTTCTTCCCATAGGTCGACTGAACTCATCAGCAGGTGATTGCCTGGGATAGAACTGCTCTGATGGCTGACATCTTGCGGCAAAATAATCGTCGAATACTCGCCTCCTCTCTCTGCAGTAACGTACGACATGTCCAGGGCGCCCACAGTGGAAACACAGTGGTGTGTTGTCTTCTGTCCTCCAGACGTCTGTTCTTCTGCGGGGCGTCATAGTTACTGGGGGAGTTGGTTTTGGTCGCGTCGGCCGGTTCATGGGCTGCCGTTTGGTGGTTGCAGCGTAAGTCATAGCAGGGCGACACCATTCTTCACACCCGATTGACGGGGCAGGCAGGAGCCAATGTCTGAAATAAATCTTCCTCAGCGGCGTCGGCTCCCTCGTGACTTACATGGCTTACATCCATGGCCATAATCTGATGCTCGTTTGGTCTAATAGTCCCGGCACTGTTGTAATTCATCTCTCACAATTTGTTGTATGACAGAAGCGAAGTCATGCTGGTCTTCCACAACTGCCATAGGGACTACATTGGGGAGTCGGTCATACTTCTTGCGTCCGACTCTCCTTTGTTGCATCTCTTCAATACGCTGGCACCACTTGATGAACTCTTCTGTCGTTGCGACATCTTTTATCATGTCTTCTGCTATACCCTTCATCAGCTGCGTGATTTTGTCGGCCTCAGTCATGTTCGGATTGACAGTGTTACACAGGGACAAAACATTCTGTATGTAAGACTGTGTCGGCTCACCATGTCGTTGGGCCCGGTTCTTCAGTTGTTCTTCCGCCGGGCGGATTTGTCGCTGTCGGTCTCCAAACGGTTTCTTAAGTTCCGCCTGAAACGTTTCCCAGTCATTCAGTTTGTCTTCGTTGTTCTCGAACCATTGCTGGGCTGTTCCATCCAGGTAGAAATAAACGTTGGCCAAGCACATTGTATGATCCCACCTGTTGTACTTGGCGACTCGGTCGAATCCTTTTAGTCATTTATTGGGATCCTGTCCAGCGTCTCCAGAGAACACCGACGGGTGTCTGATGTGCAGCTGGCCTACCGTTGATTTCGTGTTCACGGTTCTTCTTATGATACGCACTTTCGGAAGGATGTACTCGGTATATCCCTTGTATTCCGGTTCTAGTCCGTGTAAGCGATGGCTTCTATTTTGCCTAATCGGAGCCATGGTGATGTAGCTGTTGCACAGGGTACCAGGCGCCTCCACCAAACAATGTCGCGTTGAAATGGAAGCAGGCTTGACTTCGAAGGCAACTGAACACAGCACTTATACTGAAGGCACGTTTCTTACGAACTCAACATACACGCAGCACTGACTGCCTCTCAGGCAGAGTGCTCTGCTATTTATACACAGACAGAATTTACCAGAAATTAGAAGAACAGTTAACATAAGAAACAAGTAGAATTTACAAGTGAACATAAGAAAGATGTAGAACCTTCTGGAATTGTTAATTACAAAGAAATAAATTTTTGCCAGTGGTTTTCGGAACCACGTGGCTCTGGACTCCAACTTCAAGGGTTTATAGCTATTCACTTGAGTTCTCGCCACTGCCCACACACCAGTGCCTTCCTATTGTGTATTCTTCTACATCTACATCTACATGGGATACCCTGCAAATCACATTTAAGTGCGTGGCAGAGGGTTCATCGAACCACCATTATACTATTTATCTCCCATTCTATTCTCGAATAGCGCGCGGGAAGAAAGAACACCTGAATCTCTCCGTTCGAGCTCTGATTTCTCGTATTTTATTCTGATGATCATTTCTACCTATGTAAGTGGGAGTCAACAATACATTTTCGCATTCGGAGGAGAATGTTGGCAATTAGAGTTTCGTTAGTAGCCCACGCCGCAGCGATAAGCGCCATTGTTGTAATGATTCCCATCCCGGATCCTGTATCATTTCCGTAACGGTGTCTCCCCTGTATCGTGACAATACGAAACGAGCTTGCTTTCCTTGAACTTTTTCGATTTCCTCCGTCAAACCCACTTGATAAGAATCCCACACTGGGCAGCAATAATCCAAAAATGGCCGGACAAGCGTAATGTATGCAGTTTCTTTTGTAGTACTGTTGCATCTTTTATGGGTTCTGCCAATAAAACGCCTTTCCCACGACATTATCTACGAGTTCTTTCCAAGTCTGAAGTAATAGTAATTCCTAGGTATTATGTGGAGTTTACGGCCTTCACTTTTGATTGATTTATATTGTAAACAAAGTTTAACGGATTTCTTTTCGTATTCATGTGGACGACTTCACACTTCTCATTATTTAGAGTCAATTGCCAATTTTTGCACCATACAGATATCTTATTCAGATCGTCCTGCAGTTGGTTTTGATCTTCAGATGATTTTACTAGACGGTAAATGACGGCGTCATCTGCAAACAATCTAAGAGAACTACTTAGATTTTCCCCCTAATCGTTTATGTAAATAAGGAACAGCAGAGGACCAATAGCACTACTCTGTGGAACGCCCGATATCACCTCTGTTTTAGTTGATGCCTTACCATCGATTACTACGAACTGTATCCTCTCTGACAGGAAATCCCCTACCCAATCGCAAATTTGGGGCGATATACCATAACCACGTAATTTGATTAGAAGCCGTTTGTGAGGTACGGTGTCAAAAGCCTTCTGGAAATCAAGAAATACGGAATCGATTTGCGAACCCTTGTCAATAGCACCCATCACTTCGTGTGAATAAAGAGCTAGTTTTGTTTCGCATGAACGATATTTTCTAAATCCGTGTTGACCTTGGGTCAATAGATCGTTCTGTTCGAGATAATTCATAATATTTGAATCCAGGATATGTTCCAAAACCCTGCTGCAAATTGACGTCAATGAAATAGGCCTGTAGTTTAGTGGGTTACTCCTACTGCCTTTCTTGAATATAGGTGTGACCTGTAAAACTTTCCAATCTTTTGGTACACATCCTTCTATGAGAGAGCGGTTGTATGTGGCTGTTAAGTAAGGTGCCATCGCTTAAGCATATTCAGATATAAATCTAATGGGTATACAATCCGGACCAGAAGACTTGTTCTTGTTAAGTGATTTTAGTTGCTGCACTACTCCACTTCTGCGTTACTCATTACGGCCTCTATTCGTAGTTCGAAATCTGGAATATTAGTTTCGTCATCTTTGGTGAAAGAGTATCTAAAAGCTATGTTTAGTAACTCTGCTTTAATAGAGCTATCATCGGCTGGATCGCCATTACTATCACGTAGTGAGGGTATTGTTTGTGTTTTTAACCTAGTGTACTTAACATATGACCAAAAGCGCTTTGGGTTTTCAGTCAAATTTCGAGAAAGAGTTTCGTTGTGATAAGTATTGTAGGCATCTCGCATTAAAGCCCTCGCAAAATTTCTAGCTTCTGTGTAGAATAGCCAATCCTGGGAATTTTGTGTTTGTTTAAATTTAGCAAGCCTTTTCCTTCGCTTTTGCATCAGTGTCCTGACCTGTTTTGTGTACCAAGGGGGATCGCCTCCTTCTTTTATTAATTTATTTGGCATAAAACTGTCAATTGCTGTCGATATCACTTCTTTGAATTTGAGTCACATCTGATCCATATCTACGTTTAGTGTTAGAAACAAGTGGAAGCTGTCTTTCAAGAAGCAATGTATTTTAATTCTATCTGCTTTCCTGAACAAATATACTTTTCGATGTGTGTTTTTTTTTTTTTTTTTTTTTTTTTTTTGGTAACTTTGGGACTTTCGATATTCAATCTCGCTTCGACAGCTCTGTGTTCACTAATACCTGTATCCGTTTTGATTCTCGTTACGAGCTCAAGATTATTTGTTGCTAAGATATCAAGTGTGTTTTCACATCCATTTACAATTCTAGTTGGCTCATGAACTAATTGTTCGAAGTAATTCTCAGAGAATGCGTTGAGTACAATTTTGCACGCTGTTTTATGCGTACCTCTTGATTTGCTTCGTGATCTGTGAATCCGGTGGTTTTTGTTGAAATGAATACGATCTTTAAGCACTTCGCCTTCAGTGGGGTGAGAATATGTAATGTAGCAGACACGTGCCGCGTGTCTCAGTAATTCTTCATGCTCACGGTTTGATTTAAATGAAAATTAATCTTGCTATTATCGCGAACCATCTCAAGTAAAGAAAAACGGACCAGAGCGACCTACGAATTTTATTCGTTCGTGTGTTGTGTGGTACATCCTGGTACGCCTACGATAGCGGCGCCTGCTTCTGCTTCGTATCAGCACGATGAGTTGGGTGAGTTTCGCTTTTCTTCGCGCGTGTGAGTTCCTGAATGCTTGTTGATTGTAAATCCCTCCCCCGACGATGTTAAGTTCAGATTACTTTAAGTTAGTAGTTCAATGAGATGCATTTTTATTGTTTAACAAAATTGTTCCCCCCATTTGCTCATACTTGAACTGAATAAATAATTTATTGTCAGTAAAACTTTATTATACTTATGAATATTAGTTGACAAATACTTTCCTCTTTTTATTTAATGTTGTTTTTCACCAGTGCTGAGAACAAGTTCAGATGCATATTATCATATTTTTAATACCGTTGTGACATAAATGTTCTCACAGAGACCTTCATGGATTGTATGTTAATGATTGTGTGTAATTCTCGTGATATATGACGTATGTTGGCCACCGTCTCTTTGTCTTCCTGCTGCTAAAATTTGAATCAGTTCTAAATTCTGGGCTAGGGAACAAGGTTTTGTTGCAGGAAGTTGTCAGTAGTTCACGTGAATCCTTTAGCTGTTTTTTACGGCCAGAATTATACGTTTAAAGTAAGCTTTTCACTGGCTTCTTTCAGCCATAAATAATTTTACACCTAACGGTGGTCTTTCAAGAGCAAGAAGATAAAATATTACAAGATGATTTCAAGAGACAATGCCCGAAATTTATACCCAGTATTCAATCAACATTTAACTAAGTACTCCCTCCATCGCTCCAATTAAAAAAATTAACATGGAGAAATAACCCATACAGACACCGAAAAATGTGAAATTCTTGTGGAATACTTTTCTGAATTGCTGAATTGTGGAAAGCTGGAAGAAAAGTTTTAGTTCCATCACACACAAGGAATTTTTAAAAAAATCATAAGACCAAATCATTGGAGAACTATGGAAAAAGAAAATCTTATCGTAAAACTCAAAGAAATGATATAAGTGACTTGGCAAACCAAAAATATACCCACATAATGGAAGACAGCAATCATACATCTACCATACAAAAACGAAAGTAATACAACAACTATCGTGGAATCTCTGTATTGTCAATAAAACACAAAATTCTCTCTAAAGCCCTACTGACCAAAGCAAAATCTCAGCAGGATTCCAAACTCGGCGGATACTAAGATTTAGAAAAGGTCAAGTATATGACAGTGTAGACCGAGAATCCGTTTTCGAAATGTTAGCAGAATATGGACTAGATCAAAGACTATAAAAATCATTAAAGATACTCTCATGAAGACCAAAACCGAGATTTGTGGGAGAGTTTTGAACAAAATTTAAAACAGGCAAAGGAGTATGACAATGGGATGGACTGACCCCATTGCTCTTCAGCTGTGCGCTCGAAATTGTTGTTCGACAGTGAAAAAAAAAAAAAAATACCAGACGCACCAACTCACAGGCTGGGACCAAAACCTAACGGCATAGAATTAGAATGTGTAGCATTTTCTGACGACATGGAACTAATTGTCCAAGATTTCTGGAATTATGACAAGAGCAGACAGCAAAAATAGAATTAGAATGTGTAGCATTTTCTGACGACATGGAACTAATTGTCCAAGATTTCTGGAATTATGACAAGAGCAGACAGCAAAAATAGGATTAGTAATTTAGTTTGAAAAAAATAAAATTTATGACCGATACCAAAAATGAACCTTCTGATCTCAAAATTCGTAATGACATCACTAGAGTAAAATAATTTATTACAGTAAATTGTCAAAGCAAGACTCCAGAAAATGGAAACAACCTTCCACTTCAGAAAACTTTTTTACAAAAAAAAAAAAAAAAAAAAAAAAAAAAAAAAAGGTCACTCCTGGAACTGCGAAGTCCGACACTATACAAGAGTAACTGAACCCCTAGCTCTCTATGCATCTGAGACACTAAATCTTCAAATATAGGACACTAATAGGGGAATCAGAAGTGAAAGAAAGTAAAAGAATAACGAAACTTCTAGGACCAAGAATTGAAGATGGTATAAATTATCCAATGTCCAAAGTAAAATTATACAAAAATATCTCCAAAATAACTGACACAATGCGCATCCGAAGAATCCAATCCAAAGAATGGACTGAAACAAAATCCATGTGATCTTAGAAAACAAAACTACTTGGCTGAACTGGTACAATCAGATAGACAAAGCCTTGAAAGAAATAGGATCTCCAAATCTAAAAACAGAAATCAGAAAAACTCAAACTCATGGGGTCTTGGAGAAGAAGAGAGAAACACAAACCGACAGTCGTGGTCTGCGCAATGAGAAAAAGTCATTTGCTTGTTTATAAAGAAATTCTACGCAAAAAAGAAGGCCATCCAATGTTGATTCTGTGGGGTCCTAAGTGATCCATCCGTGAAGAAGAAGAAATAAACACGTGTGTTCTCTGAAAAGTTACTGCTGTGGGGTCGCTATTCCCTACAACGCCGGCTGTCTACACGAGACGACGCGCAACTACAAGGAAAGGCGTCAAGTCGCTCCATAGTACTTCGGCCGCCGGGGGCGCCCGCAGTCTCGGTACCTCTTTGCTCGCTTCACGCGCCGACAATAGGAAGAAGGCGGCTCGCCTAGATATGCCGGCGCACCACAGCAACGACGGAGTACAAGACTTCCAGTCAGTATGAAGCAGATCGACGAGTTCGACAGTTTCGCGAAGTCTGTCCACCTCCTTCTTCTGCCGCAACTTACATTGGGTAAACGACTCCGACGGTATGTACTTGTTTTTATGTTTATATTAGCTGTAAACCCGGCGTTGCCAGGGTGTTTATTTATCATACACTCTCGTAGTCCACCCCCCCCTCTCTCTCTCTCTCTCTCTCTCTCTCTCTCTCTCTCTCTCTCTCTCTCTCTCTCTCTCTCTCTCTGCATCCACCTCTTTCTCGCCGGCCGCGGTGGCCGAGGGGACTGAGGCGCTCCAGTCACGGTCTGCACGGCCACTACGGTCGGGGGTTCGAATCCCCCTTCGGGCATGGATATTTGTGCCGTCCTTAGGATAAGATAGTTGATAAGTAGTATGTAAGTTTAGGGACTGATGACCCCATAGTTAAGTCCCATAAGCTTAACAAACATTTGAACATTTGAACCTCTTTCTCTCCCATCTCTGTTCGTTTCCAACTTTCCCCTCTCCGCAAAGTTTTCAACAAGGTATCCTCTGTCATGTACCATACAAACACTTATGTACCCAGTGATCTTCCTCTTGGTTTAAAGGTCATGGGTGCAAAAATTCATAAAGATTGGAGCAAAACTATGCATTTTGTAAAATTCCGTAAGTACCCTCCACCACGCACCGAACGAAATTTTATACAGACAGTAACATTCCTCTTGTTTTTTAAGGTAGAGTGTGCAAAATTGTATCAATATCGGAACAAAAACGTACTTTGTTGTTCTCAAGTATTCCAGTTTTATTTCATACAATCCTTGTTCTGAGAATAACGAAAACAACAAAAAAAAAAGGATCTATGAAATCGGTCGAGCCGTTCTCGAGTTATGGCGCAACCAAGGTATTGAGGGATCCATTTTTATGTTACAAAGTCTCCTTCCCCATGCACTGAATGAAACTTAAGGTAGACGGTGACGTCCCTCTTGGGGCGTCACCATCACCCAATGTAAAGTCAAGCGTGTGAAATTTCGTGAAAATCGGAATGAGTCTGTAGGAGAAGTATGCTCCGCCATGCATCTATCGAAAAATACTTTCTTAGCTGTCGTCTTCTACCTATAAACTATATTCGTGCCAAATTTCAGCTTCATAGGTGAAGTAGTTTTCGAGATTTCGTGTTTAGTCAGTGAGTGAGTGTCCTTCGCTTTTATATAGATAGAGATTAACAAAACCGATTGCTTATTTTGGATACAACAGAATTAAGGGAGGCTTGCAGACAAAATAAATGTAACATGCAAATGCTAACTTTATTTGATACAAGTTCATGCCTGATGCGACAGTTTTACGGCACCTAGAGTGAATCTGTTGTGAGCGGTAGACTTCTTCTCGTTTCATCATTTTGTGGGTGGGGGGAGGGGGGTTTCAGTTACAAAACGCTTCATAATCGTCTGAAATTACATGCAAGCTTTGTTTTAGGTCCCTAACTACTCCCATTTTCCAATAATTGACCCATAAATCTTGGTATTCTCACGACGTGGCCTCTCATTATTTATGAAGTCATATCTCCTGAGCTATGTGTCGTGCTCTTTTGTTTTTGGGACATGAACCTTCGTGGGCGTACGTTGAACAGTTCACCAAAGTTTCATTGAAATCGAATGAATGGTTTATGAACACAGAGGATATACAGACAAACATTCTGATTGTGAATAAAAGTTTATGATATTTTCTCCCTTTTGAAAAGGTCTTGCTAAGCAGAATGAACACACGTTATTGAGACCCGGCACATCCTTGTTTCAGTTTCTTGGGCCATAGGATGTTCACGTTTTATTTGAGAGTGGGTTTAACTAATTCTTTTACAGTTGCTGAAAAGAGCTTTGTAACGCTACATCGGAAGGTTACCCGATAGTCGATAAACGCCTGGCAAAAGTATTTTATTTCAGTATGCTAGCCAGACAAATATATTCACTATTCTGAGTGTTCATGGCGCTCTGTCTATCCATTTAAATGTCTCTCGTGCCCATATGGCCATTATGAGTGCTAACAGGAGATTTCTGTAGCACACATTTGCATAACGTTCTCGGGAATGTCTCTCAACTGAAGAGCACTCTAGAGCACTCTAATGTTCTCCGAAAGGTGATCGTTCATTAGGTACGAATACGTTTTCACTCGGTCAGCTGTGCAAACACACGAGGCAGTTGTCGTTCTGCTGGCCAGTTACTATGTCGACTAAGTGGTTTTACGGCCGTAAGTCATTCACGGTTCCCTTCGCTAGCTAGTGCAAGGACACAGTAGTACTGACTTTGTTTTAAGCCCTCGTTGAGGCGTGTGCAAACACTGTTTGCGACTGCTGGGTAGGCACTGACTTGTCAGCCATTCAGCTGTTCCATTATCGCCGCTCCAAATCGTCTGCTGTCCATTATACACATTACTGCCACACTAACATATTACATGAAATATCTGTTATATTAATTTAACCTCTTGCGGGTATGGCCCATCATCAGCTACTCTGTCAAAATACACACTAATCAACACAAGAATGATCTATAGCAGTGTTTTTCAACCTGTGGGTTGCGACCCCAGGGGGTCGCAAAATCTTGTTCGGGAGGTCGTCGTCACAGGAAGAAGTACTTGCGCTATAAAGCAACCAGACCAGAGCATGTCTGAATACCAAGGGCTCCGTACAGCAAAACTATATGCCTATAAAAAGTTAAATGTATTTTATATTAAAATTACGAGACTCCCTGTTGATCATCAATTCTCAGTTGAATAGATCAACAAATGTTTTCCAATAAATACGACGTGTTAACAATGAATAAAGGAAAGGCCTGTAAACCCTTTTCAGGTATAAATCGATAGCTAAATTTACAATTCACAATTAGTAATCTTGAGAAATTCGATTATTTATAAATTAACTTTACAGTGCCACCTTGCTCAAAGAGCATCATTCGCTTCTGCAAAGCGACCTCATTTTCTATATCTATAAATGTGAATGTCTGTTCGGTGTACGTTTATCACGTCTGAACCACAATACATAAAGAGCTAAAAATTTGTACAGTTATTAATGTCTCCCCGGGGAAGGCTTTAGGCACTGTTTTATGGCTATTGGATAGCTATTTATCTATATATATTAATGTGAATGTGTGTTCGGTGTATGCTTATCACGTCCGAACGACAAGAAGCAGAGACTTAAATATTTGTACAGTTACTAATTTTTACCTGAGGAAGGTTTTAGGGACGGTTTTATAGCTGTCTGATAGATATTTAGTAATTTGAAGAATAAAACGCGAAATATGCAACAATAATTATTCTTTGAAAATTATATTTACTCTTTGAAAATGGTTTTATTGCTTGCATTGTTGCTTGAGGGTTGATAATGATAAAAGGGTGGAGGGAAAGTTATCGGTGTATATAAAATTCTATGTGTGTGTGTGTGTATGTATGTATGTATGTGTGTGTGTGTGTGTGTGTGTGTGTGTGTGTGTGTGTGTGCGCTAATATTTCGCTCTGCAGCAAATACTGCAGAACGCAAACGAATGGTCTGTGTGTAATTGTTGTCTGAAGTCTCCCGTTGCACACCACAGCAGTTCCATGCCGATAGCTATAAGGGGGTGGAAGATACGGTGGTTGAAAGTCGTCAAATTATTTTTAAAAAATCAGACTGAAGGTCAGCGATGGCGTTTGCGACTCTATAGCAAGGAGGTTACATACAGCGAAACGTGATGCCACAGACCATATCTTTGGTCTATGCGAGCTACAATGTCTTCAGCTCTTTCTCTGTAAGGATAAGCATACGAATAAGAAAATATAAGAATAAATAAAGCAGTAAAAAAGAAATTTCTTTTAATACATCTCTTTAAAAAACAGGTATTGTATTTCATTTCATCCTTCAAAACCAGTCTCATAGCACACTACTGAAAGATAGCTTATCTATCATAATTAACCAACACGCGAGCGGAGCCGCGGGTATAAGCTAGTACAACATAAATTTTTCCATCGGAATTCATGTAAAATAGATACATTCAGAAAGATGGACAAAAAATTTATCTTATACTGTACAATACTGTATGTTCACTGTTTTCTTTTAGTAGAAAGTTGTATCAATAGAAGAAAATTAATTTCGTTGCCTTTAAAATTACACACATAGTTGTGTTACGGTTCAAGGAGGAGGTCGGAGTCGCCAAAATATTTTTAGCTGGAAGGGGGTCGCGTATTCAAAAAGGTTGGCGAACACTTATCTTTACAATAAAGCATAATAACGTAATTAAAGTACTAAGATACATAAAACCGTACGTAGTCCTTAAGAGAAATAAATGGGTTATGTCATTCAAAATGGAAAAAGTCACAAATTCATTCGATGATTCTAATTACAGGTGTAGAAATTAAAGTTAAGTTGTCATAGTGAGGTAAGCATTAAGCCCACCAGATGGCTTGGCGAATATGGCGCTTTTAAACAGTCCACAAATATAATTTGAACATAATTTCCATTAAGTGCGTCGTACAACAATAATACTTTTCCTTTGAAATGGTGTTTTTTTTTCCCTTCAGAATAACTGGAACTTAAATCATATGGTAAAACAGAATAAACAAGACTTAACTCATAATAGCCTACACATCAACAAAAGAGTATTACATTTATTTTTAGGTATTCCGATAATATAAAATTATTATTATTATTATTATTGTTAACAAAGACAATATATTTATATGAAAAATGTTATCGACAACAGGTTCAGTATTGAAAACTTCCTAGCAGATCAAAATTGTGTGACGCTTTTCTCCAAAAAGCATTTTATATTCATGAATCCCAAAATGCCCATGTTGCGGTCTCAGGTTAAGGTCCATAAAGAACTGCGTCCGAGCAGGCCTATCGTTTCTTCAATTCAGAGTCCTACTTGCTATGTTAACAGTTTTTGTAATACCAAGTTGAAAGAAATTTACACTTTTCCTCACTCCTATAGCTTAAAGAATAGTTCAGAACTGAGAAAAATTTTAAAGGATGTTGTGTTCCCAGAGGGGGCTGTACTTGTTTCTTTGGACATCAAGAATCTGTACACAAACATTCCCATTGAGGAAACTCTTGGAATCATAATGGCCAATTTTCTCAGATTTGGAAAGCTTAGCATGTGAGTTTGTTGAGCTCATGCGCTTATCCTTGTCTTTTAATTATTCCATGTTTAATGGTCGTATCTACCATCAAAGGGACGGTCTCGCCATAGGCTGTAGCCTATCTGGCATCCTGTCTGACATTTTCATAAACTATCTGAAGAATAAGTTCTTCAGTTCTCATGCTGACATTGGTAAGAAAGTTAATGTGTATCGTAGATATGTAGATGATATATTTGTCCTCTTTCAAGGGAGCAGGTCGTACGTAGATGCGTTTACGGAGTTTTTCAACGGTATGCATAATAAGATACAGTTCAATGTAGAACACGAGGTTGACAAAAGTTTAAATTTCCTAGATCTCCAGATTTTGAGGGTGGGTTCGAAATTGGCTATGTATATTTTTCGTAAGCCTGCTGCATCTGATGTTATCATTGCTTCAGATTCCTTTCCTCCCGCAGCAAATAAGCGTGCATACTTTTCGTCCATATTCCACAGGCTTGCCAGATTAAGTTTCGATGCAGATGCCGTCAATAAGGAAATAGGAATTATAACACAGGTAGGCTTGGCCAACGATTTCTCTGAAAAGGATGTACGAAGAATGTGTAACAGACCCGTCAGAAAAGTACAGCTTCAGTCACCTGTTACTGACAATAAATTGAAATATGTGTCTCTATCCTACTTCGGCCCTTGGTGTGACAAGATTGCGCACGGTTTTAAAAAAGCTAAAGTGCAGGAAGGCTTCCGCACAAGATAAAAGCTTGAGCTCGCTTTGCGGCACAACCTTGACGATCAAAGTGACAAGTTTAAAAAATCATGAGTTTATAAGATTGATTGTGGTTCCTGTGATGGGATTATATGGAGCTGACGGGGAGGGATTTCACAACCAGATTTAGAGATCACACGTACAGAAGCCACAATAGTGCACTACGCTGTCATTTAAAGACTAAAGGTCATATTTTACCTCCTATGGACCAATGCCTAAAAAATCTTCACGTAGAACCGAGTGGGAGAGACTGACATTTTGGAAGATCTAGAAATCTAAGCCTGAGAGCATCATTAACGAGCAGCTCGCAAGTAGCAGGCATTTTTTAAAAATATTTTTGATGATTTGCTCGATTAAGTATAGCTTCTGACCGCAGGTTCCTTTAGTCCATATCGCTCCTGTGTCCTTTCTGTTTTTATTTGTGACGCCGCGCCTTTATTGTTTACCGCTTTACATTATTTTCTAAAGTGTGTGGCCTGGTTCTGTTGGTCTGAGAGCAGAGCGCATTTTTAATTTTGAACCTGGACTCTGTTCCGCTTGTCATACGTGTTAAATTTTGGGTTTTTACCATGATTTATATCCTTCCCTTACGTTCTTGTATTTCCTAGTACTAGGCAGACTCATCTAGTCTACCTAGGTCTCTTATCGTTTCATGATTTGTATCATTAATGATCTATATCATGCTGTTTGATGTACTCCTTTCTCCTGCACCACTCCCCGTTATATTTCTCGTATGCTCCCCGCCCTTGTTTTTCCCCACAATATATGATTGTAATTTTAATTTGTACTTAAACAATCATCACATGTATTTGTAAACAACTATTGTGGATGTATTTTATATTGCCTTAGAGATTTTGTTTATATTGTACCTTGTTTCTGTTATTACAAACGCCCGACATGACAATCTGGCAATCTGAGCTTATTTTGCAAACCATTATACGATTTCATGTCATAATTTCTAGCCAGACACATTTTATTTACTGTTTGTTCCTATGTTATGAACCTTTGAAATAATGCTGGTTGCATAACATATATGCTACTTGTATTTTTGATTGTCAATTGTACTTTAGTCTCTCTTTATTTTTTTATTATTTCTTATGGCATAACATGGGTGAAGCTATTTATTATGCTGTATATATTACTCTGTTAAAATGTCTTTGTTAGATAAGCATTTTTAATTTAATACTCTTTAATAATGTTGTATTAAACGCTATGTACACCACGCCAGCCGGCCGCGGTGGCCGAGGGGACTGCGGCGCGCCAGTCACGGTCTGCACGGCCACTACGGTCGGGGGTTCGAATCCCCCCTCGGGCATGGATATTTGTGCCGTCCTTAGTGTTAGCTAGTTCATAAGTAGTTTGTAAGTTTAGGGACTGATGACCCCGTAGTTAAGTCCCATAAGCTATACAAACATTTCAACAGCACGCCATCTGGTGGCTACTTGTAACTTTGTCACTTGTTTCTATTTTATGGCATGACAAGGGTAAGCCCTTTACTATATTGTATATGTTAATCTGTTTTTATAAAGCGCTCTTTGTCATTTGGGCTTTTTTTTAATTTAGTCCTTTTAATAAAATTGTATTAATCACCATGTATAGCACGCCATCTGGTGGCGCCAATGTTTATTTTGTCATGAGCACATTTCCGTGCTCATTCACGTAATTGTTTTCACTTTTCTTCTTTGTATGCCGAAGGTTTGTTCTGTTCATGTTGTTATTCTTGTGTACTGTGCTGTTTGTTAACCTTTTATATCATCTACTTTTTTATGCAGCTATCCTTTTCTGCTCATGAGTGTGTGTTTCATTCACAGTGTATCTGATGATGCACCCGTAATAAAGTTATCAATCAAACCCATTGGCAACCAATCAGATTAGAGTTAAGAAATAAATATACATTAAAACATGGTTGTTCACCTCATGAACGATTTTAAATCGTCTTTGGCAAACTCTTACAGTTTTCTAGGTTACTCAGTATTTATTGTTGATTTAGTGCGAATGACATATATGAAATGATTACATTACAGATCAATAGCTGGCCAGGAAGTTGCTCCATACCTTGCAGAAAGGCAAAGCCTGTACTTCGAACTTGAACTTTTTAACGTTCAGCAATAGATACATATTAGTTTCAGTCCCCCAGAAGCAAACATACCGACAAGGTGCAACTACAGTATGCACATAACGCAGTACCGCTGGTTCTGATCTCAGATTACGATTGTAGGACAAAAACTACAAACGTCCCGTCTTGAAACATTTTTCTGTTTTGCCACATATGGCGCTGTAATCAGCGTAATCGAAATGAGTCCACAACTGTAATTTACAACATGCGGCTCAATGTCTATTTAACATTCAGTGACACGGGGGTCCCCGTCTCCATGCTTCGACGGAATGGCAGGCCAGTACTTTATGGTGGTCAGTTGTACACTCTACTTACAACATCGTTTACATCTGACATATCCATCATGGAATTGCGAGATGCCTTTCTGTGTCCGGGGATCGAAGCTGTTCCAATCAATGTTCAAATGTACCACATTCATATGCGGTACACGCTGTGTACCGTTTTGCAAATGGCTGTTTACAGGATGTAAGCATATCTGTGTAAATATCGGCACAATCGTTACGTATGCGGTCGATCACGCCTTCACGGCCTATTGGAATTTGCTGGTAAACCTTACTGAAACGTAACAGTGTTTTAGCAGCGTTACTTTATTAGCATATTACAAATGCTGCTGGAGTGGAAGCCACTAGCCCATAAGAGGATACATTCATTCACAAGTTTTATTTAAACCTTCAAAAAGTTTACAACACTACATAGATCACTGGTAGTGACATAGTAATATATACATCTACATAGTACCTGATTTTTTTAAACAAGAGATAGTGGAACAGCCGAGCGGTCTAAGGCGCCTCGCAGCGGAGCGCGCGGTTGCTCGCTGTCGGACGTTCGAGTCCTCCCTAGGGCATGTGTGTGTGTGTGTGTGTGTGTGTGTGTGTGTGTGTGTGTGTGTGTGTGTGTGTGTGTATGTTGTCCTTAGGTTACTTTACCCTAGTTTAAATAGTTTGTAAGCTACGGACTGATGACCACGCAGTGTGGTACGATAGATTTACAAATATTTGAACATTTTAAACAAGAGTAACTGCTGTCTGAGCGTTTTGATTTCTTTAATATTTTTTTACTTGCCTTTAGATATACCAACAAGTGTTTTTCAAATATCTTAAAATTGACCACGGCCGTGACACCTTGTGAAATGAGAAAATTTAAAGGAGCTTGAAAAATTTTAGTAAATCAAATTAATTGCTCCACCATAAATTACAATGTATTAATTAATCATTTAACGGAACTTCACCAAAGCTACAAGGAAACTAATTCTTTTCTATCTTTTCTCTGACTCTTCTCAATATTTAAAGAGAGCAGACTAAATCGTTCCCAAGTCTTTTCTTACAGTAACAAGTAGGTACCTATTGCATAAGGAGCCGGTTGTGAAACACTAAACTGTTACAATGTAGTTAAATAAAAACCTTTTTTTATGTAGTGGTACCATTACCGACATATTTTAACACAATGGTATCCGTCGCCATTGGCAGATCGCATACAATTGAGGTTGCATAATACACGGTGTTGTAATTCGTCTCGTCACAACCAAAATAATGCCTCTGTTACACACAAACTATACAACAACCAAACATCAACACTCCACTGATGGATAATAACTTAAAGGAAACTACACGTTTCAACAAAGCAGGGAAATATTAAAACAGTGATTAGAAAAACATTTCGCAAAATTTAAAAGCCAAACCACATCGATCCTCAATTGACAACTAATCTTGCACGAGGTGGGCTTCACAGAGTATACCTCTATCAAAATAACGACCGAGTCACACCTGTATCAGGAGAGACGGCAAGGAGAACCCCCCAACGTTCAAATGTATTCCGGCAGCAGGAGTTAGTGACTATTATGTAGGTGACTCGCCGTTAATTCTAAGAGCTGCAGACACTGCGAACCGGCCGAACTGCAGCCCAGCGCCTACGCCTCCAGGAGAGAGGTTCTCGCCAGTGGCGTAGCTATCATAGGGCTAGGCGGGGCAGTGCCCCGGGGCCCCCGAGCTCAAGGGGCCCCTTGGCCTACGTGAGCGACGTTCGAAAAAAGTTACAGCAGATCCTTGAACACTTTCATGTCCCCCAATTACTTCGGATAATCGAAATTCTACTGTATATAATAATTTAGCTAAATGAAGGTTTTCCGACTTTGAAGTTTTTGAACCCTGACCAACAAACCTCAAACGCACGATGTGAAATCCAAAAATTATTCGCACCCGAGAATATAAACATAACAAGATCCTTTACTTGACCGCTAAGCCGTGGACACTGCCATCGTCAGCGTATTGTCCGTTGAAGACGGAGTTGCCGTGCCTGTCAATCTTTGCGAAATAACAGTGAATGTTGCTGAATTACTAGCACAGCGTTTGACAGTAGACAGTGTGACCACATTTCAATATGAAGTTTTTACAATGTATTATTACAGAACGGTATTATTATGGTAACTCAACTGTTTGCGTAGTGAATTCCCCAAGAGTGTGCTCCATAATCATAGATCCCAATGAAGTGCTGTAACTAACTGCACTCTGAAATTCGTACAAGAAGAACAGAAAATATGGTTACTTTCTCACATTAGTATATTGTGCATTCAAGACGCTGCCCTCCACCCCACTGCCATGATAATAAGCGAAGATGTCAACTTAGTTATTTTACTTATTACTTTTTCCTGGCCAGACATTAATATATACTTCATAAAGCCTGGTAGTGGCACGGCTCAAACCAAAGTATTCCATCAAACAAAATCCGGCAACTTTCTTTTCTGAAACCATCCTACACGAATTTTCCCCTATTTTCCTTCTTTGATTGGGCTATCAACGAAATTAGGCTGATCAGTACGGAGCAATGACCTAACAGCGAGGAGTTTAGCGACAGTGAGCTGTCGGTACTGACAACAGTCCGCCTGCTGGCACCGCGGACTGACTGGTCCCGGTTTGCTTCGCGGCAGTGGGCCATGTTTTGATGATTAAGTAATGCTTATTCATTATTTTTACCAGCTTATGCCTGCGACTTCATTCACCTAGTATGGAGCAACTTCGGAAACTATCCCAAGAGGTCATTTATCTTTATGTCCTACCCAGGTCCAAATCTATCCCTCTGCAAAATTTAATTCAAAAATGGCCAGTAACTTATGCGTGAAAGAATAACAACAAACCAACTTTCACAGCTGTAATTATATTCGAGACTACAATTAAGTATTATCTGCTGCGTGACACATAATAATTTACTTAATAGTATTTAGGTTGCCTTATTATGTTTTCCAGTCGGTGGTAAGGAGCTGATGATGTAGTTTTGTATCTGTACAGTATTAGTGTAAACAGGACCCCAATGTCATTTTTGCCCCGGGACCCTTGGTGACATAGCTACGCCACTGGTTCTCGCCCAGTATCAGCCACACGACGCGTCTGACACCAACAGGCCGCTGGCCGACCGCGGCGCCCTCCAGACTGCACACTGCGGCACGTACGGCGTGCACACACCGCCGAGCACATCCGTCTGCCCGCTGGTACCAGTGCGGAGCCCCTATACGTCACTCCAACTTTGTCACGTCACTCACTGCCGTTCAGCCAGACCTCCTGGTGCATAACTTGCCATCTCGCCATGCGTTCTCGTCTGCTCCCCTCTTCGCCTGTCGGCGCGCGCACTTAACACGTCACCCACCCAACCACAGCGCGACCGGTCCAAAGTTTATCTAGATAGCTATCCCTCACTAAACCAGAGACGTTACGGCTCACTTACCTTTTAAATATCTCCACAGAAAAAGTAGTAGAGTGGCGTGAAATCGGGTAACCCGGTTACCCTATGCACCGCCCAGTGTAAAAGTGGTCTAATACTTCGCATGCTTTACTTGCGTAATGCGCTGGACACTGTGAATTCACATACGTTGCTGAATTCACATACGTTGCCGAACGTCCAGGACAACGTCATAGAGTAATATCAGTAGTTGCTGTTACAAAAAAGTTCCGTATTTGCGTCCATCCAACATTTCATTGATAAAATATGGCCAATGAGTTTGTTCAAAATGTTCAAATGTTTGTATAGTTTATGGGACTTAACTACCGGGTCATCAGTCCCTAAACTTACAAACTACTTATGAAATAGCTAATCCTAAGGACGGCACAAATATTCATGTCCGAGGGGGGATTCGAATCCCCGACGGTAGTGGCCGTGCAGACCGTGACTGGAGCGCCTCAGTCCCCTCGGCCACCGCGGCCGGCAATGAGTTTGTTCCCCATGATGCCACACCATACGTTGACGTTTGACTTGCCGTAACCAGTGTGGATTGTCTACACTCCAGTAATGCATCTTATGCCAGTTGACGCTACCATTTTGTGCCCATTCACAAAATACTATCCGGTTATGCAAATACTACCGATGGGCACACCACAATCTCAGTGTAAATGTCGAATACTTTTCTGTGCACTGTACTCTACTGCTGCTAGTACTGCTGTTTCATTAGCTTCCCCTGTAACTGTTTGGCTTCGACTTGGTAGTCTGTTCACTGTCGCCAGACATAGACCCATTCACAACCTTGTAATAGAACGGACGAGTGCGAACGTTCTCTGGAAAACGCTCGGCATACACGGCAACAGCAGCGTAAACATTTATATTCGTCTCAAATTAGGATCATTTAAATTTTTTTCTATGGCTGCAGCGTGCATCGTCTATGCGTACATCTTATCTACGAATGATATGTAGGTTTGCATGAAGTAAACACTGTACACATAATGCTTACAAGTTGTTTTCTGCTCTACGTCTGCCAGATATATGAGTTCCGATCACAGTGTACTGCGTGTTATGATACGTCGAAGTTCGCTACACGGCAACAATGACGAATCGAATTGTCCCACGTTTGATATTTGTGAGAGATACAACGTTGCAGATGGGGTTTCCAGGTAAAAGTTGTGAATTACAGGCGGGTCCTATTCTCGCAGTATCAATGGCATAGTGCCCCATGCCGCTGAATATTAAATGGACATTGAGCTGTGTGTTGTAAATTACAGTTGTGGACAGCTGCCGTACACTCGTAATTCGCGATAAAAACCGAGGACTCCCATTCAATATTTTGAAAGCAGGACCTCCCTCTCCCCTCACCACACCTCTAGTCAATAGTCATCCGGCACTGGTTTGGATGGTGGCTGGGGGCGAATATAGTACCACTGAATGTCCCCCTCTGATACAAACTAATTAGTATTGTAGATTTTATTGAACAGACGTGTATTTCCCGTGACATTTGAATGTATTCAGTTATAATTAATACTCTGTATTTAAATGGCCCTTTTTTAGCCAATACTATTCATTGGATACCAATGGAGTTTATGCATGGGAGTAGCCTTGAGTCTCACAATGCCAACTAGAGTGGTTCTCTTAGTGTCGGAGCGTGGCAATGGGTGAATGTAGCGACCAAAAAAAAATCCCCAAAATGTGATGCAACAAATACTCCCAGGACAGCTGTAGCCGTGGCGGAGCGGCTGAGCGCATTGAGGCGCTATACTACGGTGCGCGAGGTCGTTCTCCGTCGGTGCCCCCCCTGGGGCATGGATTTTTGTGCCGTCTTTAGTATAAGCTAGTCCATAAGTAGTTTGTTAGTTTAGGGACTGATGACCCCGTAGTTAAGTCCCATAAGCTCCAAAAACATTTTAATATTGAAGAGCTATGAACTCAGGCTATACTACAGGCTTCCGTCTCGCATTGTGCCCTATTGTGGTCTTGGACGTAAGTTGAAAGGAGTTGATGGCCGGCTGTGGTGGCCGAGGGGACTGCGGCGCGTCACTCACGGTCTGCACGGCCACTACGGTCGGGGGTTCGAATCCCCCCTCGGGCATGGATATTTGTGCCGTCCTAGTTCGTAAGTAGTTCATAAGTAGTTTGTAAGTTTAGGGACTGATGACCCCGTAGTTAAGTCCCATAAGCTATACAAACATTTGAAAGGAGTTGATGAGATTACGTCACTTAGCTTCAGTAATAGTAGTACCAGTTACGACTGAAAGGTTCTGCCTAGTGCATGTTATATTGATCAGCTGCTGCAGCTTAGATTTGACAGAAGTAAATTAAAAAAATTATATCAATAGTTTACTTCAAATGCTCAAATTTATTTGCAGGGATAATAAAAATGTCTTGCTTAACTTCTTCATAGTGGAAATGTAGTACGACCACTGTTACTAAGCTGGTATTGGCAGCGATCTTATGAAGACGACACTGGTGGTGAAATGCATGAGCAGTTTTCGCAACATTATCTGATAATTGGCTACAATGCATTTACGTATCACAGCGCTATAGCATGTGTTTTTGCAAATTATCTCAAATAATTGATAATGTCAAAGGGTTAAATGAGTTAGTTCCAATGCTACTTTTAAAGATACAACATCGAGAGACTAATTGGAAGGCGACCAACTAATAGCTGTGTTTTATTTTTAACGCAAGGTATTCTTACAAATGTGTATTGTAACTTACTATTCATGAATAAGAGGCAGTAACCGAAAACTTAAAAACATGTTGGGGCAAATTGCCAAAAAGTAAAAGCAGTATTACGAGTAATAATAAAAACATTCTTTCACTTAATTTTTAATTTTCCAACATTAAACCAATAAAATTGCTAATAGACAATTAAGACTTTAGCGGAACAATTTATTACCAGTATGTACTTAATATAATCCCGCAGAAAACGGTGCCGAGTAGGCGATTACAGAACTACAACACACTACAAGCTGGACACCAAGGTCGTTAACCTTTTATTTATTATCAAATACTTAAAGAAAAGGAGGACGTTTCTCGTAGTCAATCAGCAATTATGACGTTCTTATCTCATGGGAGGCTCATCGTTGTCATTCACTCTCTAGGCGCGAGCGATAAAGAGCGAAGTACGCTCTAGATGAAATCCCGCCCAAATGGATGAAAGCGGATTCTCATGTTGCGGTCTGGTGCCTTACATTACAAACATTTGTATATTAATTGTGGCATTCTTACTGTACTGGGAAGTACTCTACACATTAACCCAATCTTAGCAACATCCGTGAAAATGACGGCTACGTTCAAATTGTCAGTGAGCTTTGACGTTTCTAGGAAAAATTGATAAACAAGTGTACGCGGGTAGAATGTTGGTGTGGAATCATACTCATCGAGCGAGGTGGCGCAGTGGTAACGTACTGGACTCGCATTCGAAAGGACGGTGGTTCAAATCCACCTCCAACCATCATGATTTAGGTTTTCCGTGATTTCCCTAAATCACTCCAGGCAAATGCCGGGATGGTTCCTTTCAAAGGGCACGGCCGATTTCCTTTCCCATCCTTACCCAAACCTCCGCGCGTAAGCTCCGTATCTAATGACCAAGCTGTCGACGGGACGTTAAACCCTACGATTCCTTCCTCCTTCGAATCACACTCGCCGAATTGACGGGTGTTACTAACAAAAGTTGAAAATCCCCTGAAAGACGGGTGTTAGTAGCGAGCGTTAAAAATCATCTGTTAGTAACTAAGGTTTAAGCAGACTCCAACGAACAGTTTCTGAAGTTGCTCGCCGGATATTTTCGACAGAGTTCCATTAGAAAACCGCCACCTGTTTTCCGGACGCCGACTCCCGCCGCACTGCCACTGCAAAGCGCGGTCCGCCGTTTTATAGAACCCACAGCAGAGTTACTGGCCAACGGCCTTGGCATGTTAGGGACACCGAAGTTAAGGAGTGCTGCATAAAGCTGTTTATCAGCTGTATTGATAAATTTACAGTTAGTAAAATGACTTCGTACTTACGCATTTTCGATGGCCGACCATCACATGTCATTGCTGTACGAAAGCATTTTTATAGAACTGCTTTTTGATGCCTGCCACCAACCACCACACCGTCCACCAACAAGGTGCCAAAGGCCTGAAGATGGTTCTATAGAACCGAAACCGTTTGCCAGCAATAAACGCAACAAATTGGGATCTAGACTGTCTTATTGTAATTATTGTTATATGAGTACGAAGTGTCACGGCGACACTTCTGTATAAAACTTACTCTGACTTCTTGCCGCGTCAATTATTAATAAAATGTCAAGCTTTCGAAGATATCCTCCATCTTCTTCGTCAGGAGACGCTGACTGACAGTGGTGGTGCTGTGGTGGCCTTAAGTAGCCCATGGACGGCTTATGATTGGTCGGCTTCTAATTGGTCGGCCGCTACGTAACGCTGTCACAGATTCAGTCTACGTCTGTGCTGGTGACGCTAACCCTCCCGTAGTATCGAAGACGTCGCGGGAAATGTTTCTGCTGCATTTTATGTATCGAGCATACCGCGTGAGTGCGGAAGTAATTATATTGGTCAGTCAATTCGTATCATTTGCGAACGCTGTACAGATAAAATGTTGTTCGACGGACCAAAGATTTCGTCCCAGGCCTCCACATATTTGGACTCTGTAATCAAAGAGGCTGTAGAAATAAGAATGTGTGAGAACAACTTCAACCGTGATAGCGGGAATAATCCTAGCAGCACTTAGAAACAAGCGCAACGTTTTCGATACTACGGGAGGGGTGGCGCCACCAGCGCAGACGTAGACTGAATCTGTGACAGCGTTATGTAGCTGCCGACCAATTAGGCCACCATAGCCACAGCACTGTCAGTCAGCGGCTCCTGACGAAGAAGATGGAGGATATCTTCGAAAGCTTGAGATTTTATCAAGAATTGACGCTGCAAGAACTCCTAAAAAGTTTTATACACATGTCATTGTTGTCCACCCACGGTGGAGTGGCCAAGCCTTCCAAGGCACCTAGCTGCGGAGCGCACTGCTGCTCGCCGTCGGAGTCCAAAAGAAGTGTTCAAATGTTTGTAAATCTGTGGGACTTAACCACTCTGTTCATCAGTCCCAAAGTTTACCAACTACTTAAACTAACTTATGTGGAGGGAGGACTCGAATCTCCGACAGCGAACAGCAGCACGTTCCGAAGCTAGGGGTCTTTAGTTGGAGTCCTCTCTCGAGTATGGGTGCATTTGTTGTCCTCAGCGTAAGTTAGTTTAAGTAGTTTGTTAGCTTTGGGACTCATGACCGAGCGAGGTGGCGCAGTGGTAACACACTGGACTCGCGTTCGGAAGGACTGTGGTTCAAATCCACATCCGTCCATCCAAATTTATGTTTTCCGTGATTTTCCTAAATCACTCCAGGTAAATGCCGGGATGATTGCTTTCAAAGGGCACGGCCCTTCCACATCCTTACCCAAAAGACTCCGGGTGTAAGCTCCGTCCCTAACGACCACGTTTTCGACGGGACGTTAAACTCCAAGCTTGCTGCCAGAGTCGTTAAGTCCCATAGATTTACAAACATTTAATCAACGTTGTCCAGATTATTAGAAATACAGTAATCATATTTGTAGCCACATAATTGGCTACAACAGAATTATCGAAATTCCTTCACCAATGAAGACGAAGCAAATACTCCAGTATTCAAATGAAGAACAGCTATCAACCTTCGTAATTTATAAGTAGATACCTTGGAGTAGTAAAGCAACTTAAATGACGTAACAAAAGCAGGGCCCGCAGTATAGATTGTTTTCCAGTTGGTTCCTTTCAGAGTATGATACATTAGCTCCACACCTAGTTATCATACACAACCGCTCGCTCAAAGAAAGATGCGTACCCAACGACAGGAATGTTGCATAGCTCCAATATTCAGGAAATGCAATAGGATTAATTCGCAGAAATACAGGCCTACATCATTGACGTCGGTTTGCTTCATCACTTTGGTACACATACTTTACTATGACATGATCAAAGACGTCGAAGAGAACAACCAATTGACCTATATTCAACAGCGACTCACAAAGTACCGTTCTTGTGAAACACAGCTACACTCAAATGAAGTGAGAGTGCTATCGATAAGGGATTTTAGATTCCCGGGAAGGCCTTTGACACTTTACCTCACTTGTGGCTTCTAATCAGATTGCGTACTTACGAAATATCGCCACAGTTGCGTGACTGGATTCATTCTTGTAAGTAAGGACACGGTACATAGTAACTGTCGGAAAGTCATTGTGTAAATCAGAAGAGGTTTCTGGAGTTCGCTAGGGAAGTGCTATAGGGTCCCCACTGGTCCTTATCTTTATAAAAGATTTCGGTGACAATCTGATCAGCTCTCTTACACTGTTCGCAAATCATTTCTGTCGTTTATCAGTTAGTAAAGTCACCCAAAGATCAAAAGTAGCTGCAAAACGATTTAGATAAGACAACTGCATGGCGCAAAAATTGGCAGTTGGCCCTAAATAAAGTGTGAAATCATCCATAGGAGCCCTGTAAGAAATCCTTTAAAATTCATTTGTACGATAAATTAGTCAAATCTACAAGCTGTAAATTCAATTAAATACTAGGAACTAAACTACGAAAAACTTGGATTGGAAAGTACACATACAAAATATTGTAGGTAGAGCGAATCAGAGGGTACGTTTCATTCACAGAGCAGAAGACGCAACAATTCTACTAAACTGAAAGAAACTGGCTACACCTCACTTGTGAGTCGTAATTTGGAGTATTGCTGCGCATTGAGAGATCCCCACCAAGTGGAGGTGACAGACGATAGAGTAGGACAGCTCGTTTTGTATTATCGCGATTTACGGGTTTGAGTGTCACGGAATGATGCACGAGTTGGGTTGGAAATCATCAAAAGAAAGACGTTATTCATTGCGACGAGATCTATTTGCAAAATTTCTTTCATCAACTTTCTACTCCGAATGCGAACATATTCTGTTAGCGCTCACCTACGTAGACATGTATGATCATAATAAAAGAATAAGACAAATCAAATCGAAAACGGAAAGATTCAAGAGTTCCTTTTTTCCTCGCGCAATTAGAGAATGAAACGTTAGAGAAGTATCATAACAGTGCTTCGATGAGCACTTAAATGTGATTTGCAGAGTAATTATGTAGATGTATAATAACTTAAAACATATATCTGTTGTATAAAAATAATAAACTACCTGTGTTTATGTGGTTTGAAACTCGCTCGCTGTTCTTTTGTCTGTTAACTAGCCGTGTTTGTGAAGTTAACAATTGATTGCTTGCTCACAAAATCTAATCACGGCGATATTCACACAGCGGAGGAAGTATACAGTTCCCTTAAGCAAAACTCTGATTCTATAAGTTAAGCAAACAGTTCTACCTTTACTGTAATCTTTAGAGGAAACTGCACACAGTTAAATAATGCTCCGCAGTCATGGATCTAAATCAAAAATCATAAATGTTGGCAACGGAAACGCAAATACTATCTCCTCCAGAAGGGAGCAGAGACACAAGATACAGGAACAAATTACCCCACATTAATCCAAAATAAATGATGAGGGGAGAATTTAAATTAACACAAAAGGATTATAGTTTAACAAATTGATTTATTGTTCAAAACAAGTACAAGGGGGAAGACCATTTTTTTTACAAATTACAATAAAAAACACACCTTACAAAATTTTCAAAATATCCACAATTACATGGCTCTAAAATTGCCCACCTGCAAAGTTGACTACAGGTTAATAGTGATCACTTTTCATAGGCGGGAACGGAGGAATTGCAGCACAATCACACACAGATTCATACGCCAAGCCATGCAAGTACTTACCAAGCACCCGACACCAACACAGCAAGACGACAGCCAAGCAATGTGGAGAATGCAGATCGAAGGTTCACTCGCGCACAATGAAATAGTACTTCCATAACGTATCAAGCTAGTGGATTAGGCTCATGATAAAAGCACTTGGAAGTTAAAGTTTCCCTAGAACTTCTAACTATACATTAAATCAAGATTTCGTTAAATAATTTCTAAAAACAGTCGCTCTGGCGTTCGTTTAGCACAGGGAGAAGATAACTACAGAAGGTTAAAGTTGTTAGATCAATACAGCATTCTACTAAGTCAGAACACAAAATATGCATGAAGTCAACAAAATCAATTTCGAAGAGAATAAGATCGCGAAATATATAGTGTACCATTCTTTCTGATCAGAGAAATGATATCTATTAGATAAGCAAGGTTACAGATTGCTACAGCACAATACAGAGTTCGGTCACAAAAATTCAGAGAAGTGAAATAATTCTATTTCATGAAAATTAAAAGCACGTTATATGTCGCGCAATAGTTCTTTCTACACAGAGGAAAAAGATCTATTTAATGGTAATAACCACGACAGGAATCACGCTAATCGGCGCACACGTGGACCGACAAGTACACAGATTACAAGTTAGAATTGACTCACTAGGAAACACATTAGCAGATTAGCTAAACAATTATTAACCACTCATGTGCACTGAATGATGGAAAAGCCAAAGGCTTAGTCTGATATCGTCCACGTGTTCTGTCGACAAAGTACGAACAGTATAAGCACCGCAAGTCCCCGAAAATATTTGAATTCAACTACGATAAGAACGCGAAAGACACTGAACATATTTAAATAGGCGAAGAAATGATTTAAAAGTTATAAAGTCCAAGAACTATGCTAACGAAACACGATCAGAGCCTCGGAATCAGATTCCAGCAAAAATCTACATAAAATTAGCAATCCTGTACAAAATTAAGCAAAATCTCACTACTACACATAGTGTAGCTGCTACTTCCGGAATTAAACTCACGAAAAGGCATAAGTATGACTATGGAGCCTGTACTGAATCGAGCCACGCGGCCACAGCAGAACCACACCCAGAGGTATTTACCCTACCAGGAACCAAGAAGCGAATGAATAGCTCTCTTGGCCAGAGCCTAGCTGTGACTGAGGAGGGGTAGTGGAGGAGAGCCCAGAGAGCGTCACCGTTCATCAGGCAGGTAACCTGACCAACCCCCAGCCAAGGAGGTTAAGAGCAAGCTACATTAGGAATCTTTGCTAAGACTGGGTTCTGCTCAGCAGTTGGCAAACCTACCTTCTCGCCCAGAGACATTCAACGCCCGGCATTTGAAAGAAACGACAACACAAAACAGACGCTTAGCGCTTGCGAAACTTTCTTACATACAAAGTTTCATTCATTCTGTGGAAGCCACGGCCAGTACATATTAATACATATTTGGGGCCTCATATACAACATAGACACTTAAACTTAGAATTTTACATACAGATAAAACTAAACCAATATATAATGTCTGGTATCTCGCATATTGCGAGTGGAGTGTCATGCTACACAAAAATGTCTGAAGCTCGTCAACATTTGTTCATGGGGAGTCAATTAAATGGAACACGTTATGTGGACATGTTTCAGGTTATAAGTATGTTTGATTACTGTTCTCCTAGTAATCTTGACAACATTGAGGTTTAATTATGAGTTACCGGAAATGCAAAACAATATTTTGTCATCTACAAATGACCTATCAATACAGCGACTATATTGCAGGTATCTATGACCGCAATATAACTACACTACTTTGTCACATTGTTCAACACTGAGATTAATCAACGTAGGTCTCGTGGGTGATCTGCTGAACTTTTGAAAGTTCATCAAACGATAATGTCACACACTTCCTCTTAAACCGGCGGACCGCTTTCAACTAAATTTAGTACACATACTTTTACATACATACATACACACACACACACAGATATACATATAATATATAATAATTTCAAAAGCATCCTCTTCCAGCCCACACTGTTTATCGTCTACGTTTCAGTCCCATAGAAGGTTACACTCCATACAAATGCCTTCAGGAAAGACTTCGTTACACTTAAATTAGTATTCGATGTTAACAAATTTCTCTTTTTCAAAAACGGTTTTCTTCCCATTGCGATTCTCCATTTTATACCCTCTATTCTGCGAGCATTGCATCCTATTTTACTTCCCAACTAACGAAACTCATCTACAACCTTTATTGTTTCGTTGCCTAATCTAATTCCTTCAGCATCGCCCGATTTTCGTAGACTGCACTCCATTACCCTTGTTTTGCAATTGTCAATGTTCATTTTATAGACACATTTCAATACACTGTAGCTTGCTCAATGTACAAATATATATATATATGCTATTCAATTTGTACATTGAGCAAGCTACAGTGTATTGAAAGGTGTCTATAAAATGAACATTAACAATTGCAAAACAAGGGTAATGGAGTGCAGTCTAAGAATATATATATATATATATATATATATATATATATATATATATATATATATATATATATATATATATATATGGTACTAAACAGAATTGGGGAGTAGAAGAATTTCTCGCTTACCTTGACTAAAAGAAGTGATAGACTGATAGGACACATTCTTAGTGTGTGGTGTAAAAATCGCAGAGGGAGACCAAGAGATGAATACAATAAGCAGATTCAAATGGATGTAGGATGCAGGTATTAAGAGGAGATGAACAGACCTGCTCAGGATAGAGCAGGTGGAGAGCTGCATCAAACCAGTCTCCGGACTGAAGATCACAACAACAGCAACATTCTTTACCGGGAGGTAAAAATTACTGTAAGGGAAGAACAATATACGGCTCATGGCTCAGGAGACTTAACATCGTTAACAGTAGGAGTCGTTAAAAATGCTGCACAATACACTGTATGAGAATGTGAGTACTTAGTGATTTTCAACGAACTTGAAACATAATTTCATACCTTCTGTTGACAAACACAGCAAAATGATGAAAAGAAAAAAGTGTCTCACTTATTACTTTTCCGCTGTTCATTGGCCCAACGTACATTCGAAACTTAGTTCAAGAGATATGTGGACATAAACAGTAACGTTGATGGAAAACCGTCCCATGATGCACCAGGTTTTAATCTATTACTCCTTTACTCCTAACCGGATTCGCAACAGATTTTACAGACATGCAGCATTTATACAAATGAATATTTGCATGCAAAATTATACAATTGTACAGCATGTAATTAAATAAATATGAAATCATAAACAGTACGTGATCAAAAGTCTCACCCCCAAAAATATACAGTTTTCATATTAGGTGGATTGTGATGTCTCCTACTGGCAAATACTCCAAATCAGCGACAATGATCTCAGTAGTCATTGGACATCGTGTGAGAGTGGAATAGGGCGCTCCGCGGAACTCACTGACTTTCGACGTCCTAAGGTGACTGGGTGTCCGCCTACGTAGTTTCAGTGGCAGCATTGCTGACCAGCGATCCAAGGAGCCTGGATTCGATTCCCGACAGGGGACTGCGAGTTGTTTGTTTGACTTTTCATCATCACTTTCATCATTATCGAGACGCAAGTCACCGAAGTGGCGTCACTAGAAAGGTACCAAATGGCGATGCCACAACAGATATCACACTGCGTCTCATGTCGTAAAAGTTTTGTGTTTAAGGCTGTTGTGTCCCGTGTCGTCTGCCGAAGTGGCGGGCTAGGAACGTAGGCTAGATGGGAAGCAAACAAGAAACCAGAAATATACTAATCCTTTATTATACAGAGACACGGTTACAACAATCAGAATATTGTAGACATCACTGGGCCTGGACATTAGAAGCTCCCCAAGCGTCTCCTAGGCTTCTCTTAGGTTGTTTGCAGATGACGCCGTCATTTACCGTCTAGTAAAATCATCTGAAGATCAAAACCAACTGCAGAACGATCTGAATAAGATATCAGTATGGTGTAAAAATTGGCAATTGACTCTAAATAATGATAAGTGTGAAGTCGTCCACATGAGTACGAAAAGAAATCCGTTAAACTTTGTTTACAACATAAATCAATCAAATGTGAAGGCCGTAAACTCCACAAAATACCTAGGAATCACTGTTACTTCAGACTTAAACTGGAAAGAACACGTAGATAATATCGTGGGAAAGGCGAACCAGAGACTGCGTTTTATTGGCAGAACCCTTAAAAGATGCAACAGAACTACTAAAGAAACTGCATACACTGCGCTTGTCCGTCCATTTTTGGAGTATTGCAGCCCAGTGTGGGATCCTTATCAGGTGGGTTTGACGGAGGACATCGAAAGAGTCCAAAGAAGGGCAGCTCGTTTCGTATTGTCACGATACAGGGAGACAGCTTTACGGAAATGATACAGGATCTGGGATGGGAATCATTACAACAACGGCGATTATCGCTGAGGCGTGGGTTACTTGCGAAACTCCAATCGCCAACATTCTCCTCCGAATGCGAAAATATATTGTTGACTCCCACTTACAGAGGTAGAAATGATCATCAGAATAAAATAAGAGAAATCAGAGCTCGAACAGAGAGATTCAGGTGTTCTTTCTTCCCGCGCGCTATTCGAGAATGGAATGGGAGATAAATAGTATAATTGTGGTTCGATGAACCCTCTGCCAGGCACTTAAATGTGATTTGCAGAGTATCCCATGTAGATGTAGATGTAGATGTAGATTCCATACACACTATCCCCGCGCTTCTTGTGACGCCGCCCTTAAATGCTACATGCTTAGAGGGCGCGCTCGCCGTGCGTCAGAAGGCGGGTTTCCGAGGCACCGTAGCCATTAGTTCCTCGGTTGCGCGGCGTCGAAGCTACTTGTAGTACACGCCGGTTTAGTACGGCCTGCTCGTAGCGCCACCTAACGATGAGCCAGGCGCGTAAGCGCGCATCCTGCAGGGGTCCTTCGGCGACGATACTACAAAGGGTACACAGAGATCGCGCACTAGCAGTTATGTCAGAACGCTACCTTTTGAGGGACAGTATTGAGTCAGTTACCAGTACGTCTCCCAGGTAGTATCTGCCGCTACCGGATCAAAATAAACGTCCTCTTTCCAATTGCATTTTCTTTTGTTCTGGCAGTGTCTTTTGTGACTCCTCATGTCTATTCTTCCATCAACTAAAGCAGGTCACTTTGCACATTGGCATACCATTGATTGCTTGCTCTCAGTAGGTTGAAGATTGTGAAAATATCTATACCTGTGGCGTCTGTTCAGAAAGAACAGGCGTCACTTCTGATCCTGCAGTTGTTATTGTTTCATATTCACAGAATAATATGACTTCAACTGCGAATGGGCAAAGCTGAAAATGTACCCAACCGGGATTCGAACTCGGGTCGCCCGCTTTCTTGGCAGTTGCGCTGACCCCTACACCACTGGGAACACAGTGATCACCGCGCCAGCATGGACTACGTAAGTCAATGCTTTGCCCATTAATGGGGAGGGGGGCGGGCAAGTTTGTGGCCCTTACTCTTACTGGAATTAGTTTCATAACTACGAGTTTGAGCACTGTGGGCAGGGTAAAGCTGGGAATTTGTGTCTGGCGGGACACGTACTTAAGTAGTCCATGCAGGGGCGGTGATCACGGTGTCCCCAGTGGTGTAGGAGTCAGCGCCTAGAAAGCAGGAGACCCGGATTCGAATCCCGGCTGGGTACACATTTTCAGCTTTGACCATTCGCAGTTGATGTCATATATTCTGTGAATATGATTGTAAAAATGGCCCAGTTCATTTTGGTTGCCGCAAGGAGCGCTATAACACATGTACTAGCCTTTCTTTACACTGTATCTCTTTGTGCGTTGAACTCTCCTTCCATTCCTTACCATTGGAAGCCGGAAGACGGTTATCCGAGGAGGAACTGGTCTTTGTGTTGTGGTTGGTTGGTTTGGTGATTAAAGGGACTAGTAGGTCATCTATCTGTCCCTCTTACAAAATTTCCATAAGAACCAGTACGTATTTGAGCAACAAAAGGAACCACAATAAAATCTCTCTTTTCTTGAAGTAATGTCACTGTTATAGAGATTTCTTTTAGTCGCGTGTTTCGATAGACAAGGATAAACCTCGATGTGCAAGGATTTGGAGGGGGGAGGACAAGAAAGAAAGGGAGGAGCATTAGGGTTTAACGCTCTATCAAATTAATGGCCATCGGAGCAACATCTCGGATCGTTTTGTCAAGGATGGAACGAATCAGGCATTTGCTTGGGTCCATTTATGGAAATTTCATAACATGAAGGAAAAAGTCCGTTGGCAGTTAATGAAAGACATGGTCGTCACAAACAACTGTGGGTTTGAATATTTATCTGAATGAGGGCGCATGTTACTAATCTCTCAGTTCGCAAGCCCAAGGATCTCGAGGCCCGGATTTATTTGGTGGAAAGGTTACGGTATTGCGTGTGCTGTCTGATATTCACAGAAATCACTGGCAAAGTGAAATAGTCGTACATACTTGTTTGGTAAGAACCTTAATATGTAAACTGTACTAGCTTCTATTAGTAGCCATTCACTGTTTCCTATAGTCCTGTGTATTTTAGCCTTGAGTTTGATGACATTCCTAAGGAGTTTAGAGACTCAGGTTTATCGACGCGTTAACGTGTGTTGGTACATTTTTCTGAGCTATGAGCCCCGTTGATAATTTATATAAGCTGTTTATGTAATATTGTGGATATTCAGCTTAAATGTGGGCGTTCCTGTGCAAGTTTAGAACTCGTTTATGGTTCTTCCGTTTAAAATCAAGCTTTCTCGCTGTTAAAGGTTTAGGGTTTGTACCAGCCTGGTTTACGTGTGTTGTTTGCGCTGGCTGTACTCAGGATTAACTGAACAACATGCTCTTTTAGAGTGTCTGTTTTTATATACCTATACCCCATTTCTTGTATCAAAACATCTCCTTCATCGTTTTGATGTAGGCAGTATCTATTTTTCACAAAGTTACACATTCTCCTAGGGATTTGCATTTGTCCTCTACCCACTCCTGAGCTTCCTATCTACCATTTTTTTTTTCTAAGTTCAGTATCTCCTATGACATCAAAGGGTTTCCATTAGGCTTTGTCCGTCTACCTATACCATCTTATGCAGCCTTTAGCAGTTCCTCAGAGTTACCCAACCTTCTTTTGATTTATTCCTTTTCGAATAATCCGTGCCTAATGCTCCCTCTGTAACTAGATAACCTCCGGTTCCTTCGGTTTATCCAGGTTCCATCTCCTACTTTTCTACCTTTTTCCAATTTCTTAAATTTGAATCTTCATTTTTGCCCCAAAACTAAAAACACATTGATGAATTAGAAATTAGAACTATTTTCGCAAGAATCACGAATTGACAGTTTATGCAGGTCGTTTGGACATAGTTTCAAATACGATTGTCAGTTCCTTGTTTTAATTTGCTGTCCTCATCAAGAACGACACGCAAGTTGCCGAAGCGGCGTCCCCATAAAGGACTTTTACCAGGCAGCGCAAACACGACTCCAGCACGGGTCTAATGTCCAAAGTGCCACACCATTACCGTTTGCTGTACTTACAAAAATGTTCAAATGTTTGTATAGTTTATGGGACTTAACTACGGGGTCATCGGTCCCTAAACTTGCAAACTACTTATGAACTACCTAATCCTAAGGACGGCACAAATATCCATGCCCGAGGGGGGATTGGAACCCCCGACCGTAGTGGCCGTGCAAACCGTGACTGGAGCGCCTCAGTCCCCTCGGCCGCCGCGGCCGGCCGCTCTACTTACAGATCTTAATACAATATTGTAGTATTATCCGCGAAACATGTCGGTAGTTAAGTGACGCCTCACTTATTTCACCACTCACCAACTTCAAGGTGGATCAGAAGCACATTACAGCCATTCTGCCGAAAGACTACCTCAAACTGGTCTAGCTGAATTGACAAATATTTCTTTACGAGATGAAATTGACCTCATGATACAAAACACGAAGTACCTCTTCATGCTGAGCTGGGTGGTAACAACTATCAGCCTGAAGATACAAATCAGTGTAATAAACCTGCGTGATACTAGTGATAAAAATCTGAAAACACACAGGTGTGCAGAATGTAACCGCGAAAGTAAATAACTAGAGGAAACTTGGACTCCTACAATGGAAATAAATGTGGAATGACAAGAACAAAAATGTCCCTTTTCATGAAAAACAGTAAGTACACAAACACATAAAAAAAAAACACAGTTCATTGGTTGCAAAAGTAGTAACTGCTTACTTGACCATGGTTTCGACTACGACTAGGGAAGGCTTCATCAGAAGTAAAAATTGAGTTACCTACAAATGAAAGTCAACAATAAGTATGCAGAACCAGTATCCACAGATGACAACGTCTCCTTAAAATAGGCTGTAACATAGTATTTTAGGGGAAAAAAGGTACAACAGTACATAATTCGTCGTTTGCCGACCACATTCTAATCACAGGCCATAAACCTAAGTCGGTTCATGATGTCGGTATTTCGCACACGGGAAAGAAACTTTTCAGACTCGATATGCTTGAACAGTCAGAAATTTTCAAACACATTTCCCGAAATGACTATTTTATTCTCAATGATCAATTGCAATTGCGCGATAAAAAAATTTTGGATGGCGTAAAGCCCTTACTTAGAATCACTTAATATGAAATATTTGCACCTTGTTTCCCGTACTGTAGACTCAAACATTGTTTTCTCTCCCCCCTTTTTATCATATACTATTAATCACATTGTTGAATTTTCATATGCGTTTTATCGTGTTTCGAAATACTGTTTCCAGCAATTTAATAAAACTAGTCACTTATTTTCATTTGTATGTAAACTACTACTATGTAGTACCAGACGGCGCGATATATCGTGTCCACATCTTGGCATCGACGGCGTGTTTGCCTGTCAGTCAGATGCCACCTACAGTGCAGGCCACATATGCGAATACGTAGCGGCGCGTTTACCCACGTCAAATATGAAGTACTGTTTTTAGATTATGTTATGTGCAAACTACATGTAAGTTTAACGTGACCTATGTTGCTCAATAACCATTTTCTGACTGTTCATTACGTGTAAGTAATTTTCTTCGAATATCTTAGAATATGGAATTTATACTGTTTCCTTTGTAATATTTTTTACTTTTATTTAAAGGTAACTCAATTTTAAATTCTGATGAAGGATTCCCTAGTCGTAGCGAAAATCATGGTCCAGTAAGCAATTACTGGCTTTGCAACGGATGAGCAGCGGTTTTGGCAGGGACAGGCTATTACGTGAGTAAACATACACTACTGGCCATTAAAATTCCCATACCAAGAAGAACTGCAGATGATAAACGGATATTCATTGGACAAATATATTATACTAAAACTGACATGTGATTACATTTTCACGCAATTTGGGTGCACAGATCCTGAGAAATCGTACCCAGAACAACCACCTCTGGCCGTAGTAAAGGCCTTGATAAGCCTGGCCATTGATTCAAACAGAGCTTCGATGGCGTGCACAGGTGCAGATGTTCGTGCAGCTTCAACACGATACCACAGTTCATCAAGACTGGCGTATTGTGACGAGCCAGTTGTTCGGCCACCATTGACCACACGTTTTTAATTGGTAAGAGATCTGGAGAATGTTCTGCCCTTCCGTATCCAGAAAGGCCCGTACAGGACCTGCAACGTGCTGTCGTGCATTATCCTGTTGGGTTTCGCAAGAATCGAATGAAGGGTAGAGACACGGGTCGTAAAATATGTAACGGCCACTGTTCAAAGTGCCGTCGATGCGAACAAGAAGTGACCGAGACGTGTAATTAGTGGCAACCACACCATCACGCCGGGTGATTCGCCAGTATGGCGATGACGAATACACGCTTCCAATGTGTGACCATCATGATGCTGTAAACAGAATCTGGATTGATCCGAAAAAATGACGTTTTGCCATCGTGTACACCATCGCAGGCGCCCCTATCTTTCATGCAGCGTCAAGGATAACAGCAGCCATGGTGTCCGAGCTGATAGTTCATGCTGCTGCAAATGTCGTCGAACTGTTCGTGGAAATGGTTGTTGTATTGCAAACGTCCCAAAACCGTAATCGTGATAGGCTACAATCCGACCTTTATCAAAGTCGTAAGCGTGATGGTACGCATTTCTCCTCCTTACACGAGGCATCACAACAACGTTTCACCAGGCAACGCCGGTCAACTGCTGTTTGTGTATGAGAAATCGGCTTGAAACTTTCTTCATGCCAGCTTGTAGGTGTCGCCACCGGTGTCAACCTTGTGTGATTGATCTGAAAGGCTAATTGATTTGCATACCACAGCATCTTCTTCCCGTCGGTTAAATTTCGCGTTTGAAGCACGTCATCTTCGTGGAGTAGCAGTTTTAATGTCCAGGAGTGTAGCTTCGCGTGACTACATTAGGTTTTACCATTGACTTCGTTGCCGACCCCCCCCCCCTTCTTGAGTAACAGTAACCTCATCTATTGTAAAGGTTCTATTTTATTGAATTTAATTATTTGACGCTCTGCTACCTCAAAAATATGTAATTTTATTTGTGAAACTATGCTCTTTAGCGGAATTTATTAGTTCAATCTCCATTGCCGCCACGCCAAACGTGAATATGGTCATGTGGCATTCAGTTTTATCACTCTGCACCTTCCCCATTTCTAATATTTCTTGCTTAGGAAAGATTTAACACATTTTCAGTTCCGTTTTTTAAACAAGTTTGTAAATTTTCCCCTTTCAACGTCTGATGATGCCCGGAAAAGGTGAAACGCGTCAGGTATAAATAAATGAAACATCACATTTGTGCAACCAAGACTATTTTTTTTACCAAAATGTCTATTACGGTTGATGTGCCAGCGCCACAAAAACATGGAGTGGAGAGATTTTAGTACTCTGATTTACTCTATAAAGTGTTCGATATGTCTACCTTAAAAAGAAATAACAACGAATATCGGTTATTATTCTTGAATTAGCAAAAAAGGACAAGAAGCGTTAAGGAAAGAAAAAAGAAAAAAAAATCATTTGGGAAGTGCACAGACGACAATCTGTTCAACATACAAATTCTACATCAAAGCCTGCAACGCTACCAACTACGCTTTTCTTGCACTCGAGTAAGTAGTTCCGTTTTCCGGTATATTTCGCTTCTAAAACAATTTTTAATATGTTATTTATGTTTGACATAGCATCAAAAAGACGCTTTATTTGTTAGAATGCGTTATACCGTAGCAAAGGAACTATATTCTTTCACATTATACAAATTATAACACAGACACGTTACATACTGGAACCTTTAAAGTAGAGGTGAGCACAAATCGGCTCAATGAGCAGCGCTCCGGCTCAGGCCGAAAAAAGAGCAGCGTTCGCGCTCGGCCGGTAGTTATCCTAGTTGCCGCTAGATGTCTGCATGCTTGCTGGCGCACCTGACAAACGTTCGATACGGCGAGTTATAGTACGCCGCGACAGACTCAAACTTGCGAAAGAAAGTGATAACTGTGGACATAGTTCGTCTGCTACGACTTCCAAACTCAGCTTCATAAATTCACCGTCACAAAATGGTCGGGAAGTATGGGCTATCAGCAAAGCTATTCTATAACTAGCACGAGCAGCTGCAAAGGAGGATGAGTCATCACATTCCTGTGTAAGAAATTAACAGAGTTGTCATTTCAAAGGAAAATTGGTTTTATTAAACAAAAAACTCTGATTAAGTTATCTTGTAAGTAGGTACAGCATTATAATACGCACCTCTACTTTACTTCCTTCCTCGCGTAGATTATTAAGAAGATTAAGTCGCATTTCACCTTCTACACTTCCATACTGGTTGATGTGATGTGTTCTATAGTGGCGTTCTAAATTGTACTTTTTTGTGCCTAGTATTTTACCACTTACCAAACATTTTGCTCCTCCTTCGCTTTTAGTGAACAAGTAATCACACTCCCAACTAGAGTTGAACTGGAAAATAGAACGCCGCTTTACCGCGCCGATTTGACTAGCCATTTCAACTTCACAGAGTACTATACCATAACGTAATGGGGACAGACAAAGAAGAGAGATTATACCGAAAACCCTGAAGTACAAAATTCGAACTAACAGATGGCACTGTTAGCGGTGTCTTCTGAAACAAAACAAAAAATCGCTCTTATCTTTATAAGATATTTGGTGGCTCGACTGCACGCGCTGGACGCTTTAGAGAAGAGTTTCCAGTATTATGTTTATAAGTTACTCACTTATAAACATAATTGCATTTTTCAGGAGATACCCCTAGCAGTGGAATCTGTTCATTCGAGTTGGATACTAAAGAGATTGCACTATTATCTTTATCTTATAACGCACTCAGCCAGGTGTATTTTTGCGGCTACGTTAGCGTGATGGCTGCGCATAACGCCATCTAGTCTTTTGAGCAGGAACTACGTGATGGACGCCAGCTGTTCGCGGCTCTGCTCCCGCTCAGGCAGGCGGCTCCGAGAGCGCGGCTCGCTCGTAGCCCACCTCTGCTTTAAAGCTATGAAAATATTGTTTCCGGTAATTTATTGTAACAAATCATATCCAAAAATGACGCGTTTTTAAAATTTCTTCAATATTCTGACGCTTTAACAAAGATTAAATTAATACATAGTACCCCACAACGAAAGAGGGAACGAAATACGAAGTTCCGTTTGCAATATGGCACCTCAAAAGTTCCGCTTGTCATGAGAAAACCAGGTCGCTTTTGATTGGCCGCGTTCCACTCTACGAAGCAAAAATCTAACATGCTAGGTCCTTCATTGCACATTTCGGATGGTAGTGAAACGTGGTATTCCAATCTGTGGCATCACCACTTCCTCCCCACATACGTTTCCACGTCCCGTGAGATGGCGGCTATAAGCCGTCCTCACACGGGACGTGTTGCTGCAACATATCGTAAATCAGACGTGCTGTCTACCTAGCTACAGCACGCTCTGAAACGACCTGCTACATCCCACAGAACATGCTGGTCATTGTGATTTGCTTTACAACCGCAGTGCTCTTCAGCGCCCGTTGCAGGTTGGCACATGGATCATTGTGTTTACAAAGATGGATGTGCGTAAAATTACGCGGTATCTCTTATAGCTATCGTCCAAAAAAATGCTTTCTTATGCTTGCATGTGACTTGCAATACTCTCATAGAAATTGTGTATGTGTGTAGTTTTTTTCCTTCAAGAAGTACAAAGACTACATTTATCTGAAAGCGGTTGAGAATACTAAAGAAATTTACGACAAAATCACATTTGGCAAAAGTTCTTTAATAAATTGTCAACGGTGAAATACATCATTTGCGCCAGCTCCAGTTGTCTTGCTCTTATATTCTAACTAGCTGAAAACCCGGCGTTGCCCGGGTATTTATTTAATTATTCCTGCCATTTTTCAGGTATATATTCATTTGTATAAGGGCTGTATGTCTGTAAAATCTCTTGGGAATAAAATTGGTAGTAAAGGCGTAGTAAATTAAAACTTGGTACGTGATGGGGGCAGTTTTCCATGAACGTTTCTGTTTCTATGCTCATATCTCATGAACTACATGTCCTACTGTGATACAATTTAGAAGGTACATTCACCTATGTGTGTGTATACTGTCTGTAAAATTTCATACGGCTACAATTTGTTGTGTTCAAATTATAAATTGTAACGTCATACCGAGAGCCGTAGTTTTACTCCATAAACAGCGGAAAAGGTAATCGCGAAACATTTTTCCTTTCATCATGTTACCATGCTTATCAGCGAGAAAAAGTTTAATAAAGGTTTGAAATTATGTTTAAAGTTTGTTGCAATTCGCTAAGTACTGTCATTCTCATACAGTGTATTTTGAAAGTCTCGCCGCTATATATATATGGCATTTTTTTACGATTTCTATTGGTTATGACGTAATATCTATTGAACCATGTGCCATATGTGATTCTTAACCATGCAGCAATTGTTACCTCACGGTAAGAAATGTGTGAACCAAATTTGGTTGAAATCGGTCAAAAGGTTTAGGAGTAAATGAGCAGCATTGTCGCAAAATGCAGCAGTTTTTTGCGCATCTCATTGTTTACTACGTCATACCTCCTGAACTCATGGATTGAAGCTTACGTGTACAAAATTTCATACAGATTGGAACAAAACTATAGATTTGTATGCAACACGTACAAACATACGGACACTCTGCTTTATATATTAGATTTTCCACGTTGTTCATAATTCTGCATATTTGAAGATAATAGGTTTTTACCAATACTTACACGCGCGGGGCAACTCCTCAGCTCGACAACGATAATGTTTGCTTTTAATATTAAACGTAAACACTGTTCCTCCTACACTGCATCTGTTTCCGTAAACACGCGCTAGCCACGTTCACTTTGCACTGTGAAACTGAACTATTCCAACGCTGCAGTCAACCAGAAAGAGCCCTTTGAAGTGGTGTCGGTATGTCGACGACACTTTTATGGTATGGAATCACGGAGTAGAGGAACTGAACTGGTTTTTAAAGCATTTGGATAGCAACAACGCAAAAAAAAAAAAGGTGTTATCAAAACATTGGTGGAAAGAGCTAATAAAATTTGCAAGATGAACTCGATCATTTACGAACTGCGTTTCAGAAAGACGGATACAGTGATAAGGGGATAGATCGAGCACTACATCCCAAAAGACAACCTTTGGCGGGGAAAGTTTTTCTCCCATTCATCCTCAATATTACGGACCGTATCGGGAAAGTACTGGCCAAGTTTAGAGTTGAAACAAAATTCAAACCCACCAAAAAAGATCAACGAATGCTTACGATCAGTGAAAGATACTCGACACCCTTTAGCTACTCCTGGTGTGTATAAAATTCCATGTAGTTGTGGGAAGGTTTATATTGGAACAACGAAAAGAAGTATCAATACTCGCCGAACTGAACACAAAAGGAACTGTCGACTGGGACACACGGACGAATCAGGCATACTGGGACATGCTTTTGAAAACGGTGACCACGAAATAAAATTTAGTGATACGAGCGTGCTAGCTAAGACATCGCATTATTATGCACGTATGTATAGAGAGGCTATAGAGATCTTTAAATACCACAAAAAGTTTAACAGGAAGGAAGAAAGCTTGAAGTTATATAAGATATGGCGGTCGACTTTGTACCAAAGACGTGATAATCGATTACCTTTGATCGAGAGTAATGACGCCAGCCAGAGATAATTTTACTGTTGGCATCACGTGACGAGTGGTGGCGCCCTCTATGCGTCCATATAAGCACGCGCCCAGCAGCCAGTCGTCGACTCACCTCGGATGATGTTGCCCGCAGCCGACAACGAAACGTCAGGGGAAAGAATTTCTACTGTTCGATCACGGCCTCCCAGCCCGGAAGTTTTAATTACTATTCCAACACTGTACTGAGAACGTTTAAAGCTATGAAAATTTTATTTCCGGTAATTTTTTGTCCACTCCCATGAACCACAGACATTGCCGAGGTGGGGTGGCTTGCGTGCCTCAACGATACAGATTGCCGTGCGGTAGGTGCAAACACAGCGGAGGGGTATCTGTGGAGAGGCCAGACAAACGTGTGGTTCCTGAAGAGGGGCAGCAGCCTTTTCAGTAGTTACAAGGGCAACAGTCTGGATGATTGACTGAGCTGGCCTTGTAACATCAGCTAATGTGGCTCTGCCACACAGCTACTGCGAACGGCTGAAAGCAAGGGGTAACTACAGCCGTTACCTTTCCCGAGGACATGCAGCTCTCCTGTATGATGGCATCCTCTCGGGTAAAATAGTCCCCCATTCGGATCTCCGGGCGGGGACTACTCAGGAGGATGTGATCATCAGGAAAGACAATACTGGCATTCTACGGGTCGGAGCGTGGAATGTTAGATCCCTTAATCGAGTAGGAAAATTAGAAAATTTAAAAAGGGAAATGGATAGGTTGAAGTTAGATATAGTGGGGATTAGTGAAGTTCGGTGGCAGGATGAACAGGATTTCTGGTCAGGTGAGTACAGGATTATAAATACAAAATCAATTGGGCGTATCACAGGAGTAGGATTGATAATGAATAAGAAAATGGGAATGCGGGTAAACTACTATGACCAGCATAGTGATCGCATTATCATTGTCAAGATAGATACGAAGCCAACACCGACAACAGTAGTACAGGTTTATATGCCAACTGGCTCTGCCGATGATGAGGAAATCGAAGAAATATATGAGGAGCTTAAGGAAATTATTCAGACAATTAAGGGAGAGGAAAACTTAATTGTTATGGGAGACTGGAATTCGGTACTAGGACAAGGAAGGGAAGGGAAGATAGTAGGTGAATATGGTCTGAGCAAAAGGAATGAAAGAGGAAGCCGCCTGGTAGAATTTTGCACAGAACATAATTTAGTTATAACAAACACCTGGTTCAAGAATCACAAAAGAAGGTTGTATACGTGGAAGAGACCAGAAGACACCGGGAGATACCAGATAGATTTTATAATGGTAAGACATAGATTTCGGAATCAGGTATTACAGTGTAAGACATACCCAGGGGCAGATATAGACTCTGACCATAACTTGTTGGTTATGAACTGTAAGCTGAAACTAAAGAAACTACAAAAAGGTAGGAAAATAAGGAGATGGGACCTGGATAAATTGAAAGAACCTGAGGTTCTTAAGAATTTCAGAGGGAGCTTTAGGAAACAATTGACAGAAACAGGGGAAAATAAAACAGTAGAGGAGGAATGGGTAAAATTGAGAGATGAAATAGTGAAGATAGCAGAGGACAAAATAGGTAGGAAGGCAAGACCTACAAAAAAATCCTTGGACACACAGGAGATACTAAATTTAATCGATGAAAGGAGAAAATAAAAAAAATGCAGTAAATGAAACGGGCAAAATGGAGTACAGACGACTAAGAAATGAGATTGACAGGAAGTACAAAATGACTAAGCAGGCGTGGCTAGAAGGCAAATGCAAGGATGTAGAAGAATGTATAAATAGGGGAAACATAGATACAGCCTATAGGAAAATAAAAGCAACATTTGGAGATAAGAAAAACAGCTCTATGAATATCAAGGACACTGATGGAAAACCAGTTCTCAGCAAAGAAGGGAAAGTTGAAAGGTGGAAAGAGTATATAGAGGGGCTCTACAAAGGAAATGAACTTCGAGACAATATTGTAGGAAGGGAAGAGGATGTAGCTGAAGATGAAATAGGAGATACTGTACTGAAAGAAGAATTTGACAGGGCCCTGAAAGACCTAAGTCGAAACAAGGCCCCTGGAGTAGATGATATTCCCTCAGAGCTACTGAAGTCTCTGGGAGAACCAGCCATGACAAACCTGTTTCACATGGTGTGTAAGATGTATGAGACAGGCGAGGTACCCTCAGACTTTAAGAAAAATGTTATAATCCCCATTCCAAAGAAAGCAGGTGCAGACAGGTGTGAAAACTGCAGAACCATCAGTTTAATAAGTCATGGTTGCAAAATATTAACACGAATTACATACAGAAGGATGGAAAAGCTGGTAGAAATCGACCTCGGGATCAGTTTGGGTTCAGGAGAAATGTAGGAACACGGGAGGCAATGCTCACTTTACGGCTTATCCTAGAAGATAGATTAAGAAAAGGCAAACCTACATTTCTAGCTTTTGTAGATTTGGAGAAGGCTTTTGACAATGTTGATTGGAATGAACTCTTTCGAGTTCTGAAGCAAGCAGGAGTAAAATATAGAGAGCGTAAGGTTATTTACAACTTGTACAAGAACCAGACAGCGGTTGTCAGAGTTGAAGGTCATGAAAAGGATGCAGTGGTTGGAAAGGGGGTAAGACAGGGCTATAGTCTTTCTCCATTGTTATTCAATTTATACATTGAGCAAGCTATAAAGGAAAGCAAGGAGAAATTTGGAGAAGGAATTAAAGATCAGGGTAAAGAATTAAAAACATTGCGTTTTGCCGACGACATAGTAATTCTGTCAGATACAGCAAAGGACCTGGAAGAGCAGTTGAACGGAATGGACAGTGGGCTGAAAGGTGCATGTAAGATGAACATTAACAAGAGCAAGGATAATGGAGTGCAGTCTAAGAAAATCAGTTGATGCTGAAGGAGATTAGGTAACGAAACAATAAAGGAGGTAGATGAGTTTTGTTACTTGGACAGTAAAATAACAAATGATGGTCGCAGTACAGAGGATATAAAATGCAGAATGGCAATGGGTAGAAAAGCGCTCTTGAAAAAGAGAAATTTGTTAACCTCGAATATTGATTTAAGCCTAAGGAAGTCCTTTCTGAAGGCATTTGTATGGAGTGTTGCCTTGTATGGGAGTGAGACATGGACGATAAACAGTGCGGACAGGAAGAGGATTGAGGCTTTTGAAATATGTTGCTACAGAAGAATGCTGAAGATTAGGTGGGTGGATCGCGTAACTAATGAGGAGGTACTGAACAGAATTGGGAAGAAAAGAAATTTCTGGCATACCTTGACTTAAAGAAGGGATAGATTGGTAGGACACATTCTTAGACATCAAGGAATTGTGAATTTAGCGTTGGAGGGAAGTGTGTGGGGAAAAAATCGCAGAGGAAGATCAAGAGATGGATACAGTAAGCAGATTCAGACAGATGTAGCTTGCCGTTCTTATGTGGAGATGAAGAGGCTTGCTCAGGATAGGGTATTGTGGAGAGCTGCATCAAACCAGTCTCCGGTTTGCTTTCTAAGAAAATCGAAATCAAATTCGCAGCAAATTGCCACGTGTAACGTATCTACTTATACATGGCGGTTACCGCTCAGCGAGACACCGTGGTGTAGTCGGCAAGCTGCGAGGCTGCCATTCAGGCGACTTGGGTTCAAATCCAACATGGATCAATTTCTTTTCACACCTGTCCGATGAGCGTTCATAATTATGTATTTTTATAACCATTCTTATGTAAAAGTTTGCAGTAAATGGTCAAGATAAAAGCATGTAACATTCGCTCAATATGTTATGTATTGCGTGACGATTATTTTATTCCTTTTCTTGTTTCGAAGCACACTTTTAAGGCGATTGAAGCGTATTTGACGACCGAACATTGTTTTTGAATGTAAACGAGCAGTGTTTTCCAGTATCGCTGATGAAGACACCTTGCGCTTGTTAAGCGGTAGCATTTATTAGATGTGCGTGGTGCTACAATGTTCTTTGTTTTCGGTGCTTCTATGACAATTATCACCCAGAATTTTGTACAGGTGTTAAAGATAGTGACGATGGCGACAGTGAGTAAATAACACTGCGCAATAAGTAAAATAATCAGTTGCTGCTGTGTTGTTTGCTATTATCCTGACTGTTTACTCAAGCTGTTAAATAGGAGAGGCATATAATTATGCACAATAATAGAAGAGAAATGAAGAAAAGTGGAAAATAAATGACCCGGAGGGGAAGTTTCTTTTTTCTTGGTTATTTTTTTAATCGTCTGACTTTTCATTTTATTCGTTTTTCTTTCTTAATATCTTTTTCTTCGCTTAATTTTTTTTTTAAATATAAAAAGTAGCAATTACAATTTTTAAAAATTGTTCTGCTGCTAAGTATCGAACTCGGGTCTCCTGTATGAGAGCCACCTTGCCGATTACACCTCGCTGTCTCGCTGAGCGGTAAACGCCATGTATAAGTAGACACGTTACGCGTGGTAATTTGCATACCTGCGACCCATCAAAATCCTTTGGTCCATACTTGGTGTTCCCCTTGTTAAATTCGGCTGTGTAGATTTTCCCGTCGTATTAATTGATCAAATTCTTTTCGGGTTTCCAGCCGGATTATACTGACATCTGTACACAATATTTCTGCGGTCCAACTGGCCGCCATCATCAGGTGAGGAAGCTAAGCCGCTCTCGCCGTGACTGAAACTGTGGAACGGCTGGCTCTACGAAGGCGCATGCGCTGAGTACAGAGGACGCGCGTTTAGTCGTAGCTGCTGATCCCTGGCGCGAGAGAAGTTGTAGCGCCTCCAGTGGTGGGTAATGTCAACAACGATAGATGCTAGTCGTTTCTTCAGAACGTACTAATGATCATTCCCTGTTAATATAGACTTACAATCTCAAGTCTTTCTGCAAATGACTGTATTTATGAATTATACATACAAATACGTTGCCCCTGAATTACCAGCGCTCTTCCTGAAAATCAGATCAAAATGCTTGCTTTAGTCCTTAAGATTTTCATCAGATTACAAGTACACTGTACATTTATATATTAAAAAAAAATACAAAAAAAAGAGAGATATACAAACCAAGTTTCCCGTTTTTTCTATTTACATGTACTGTAAAACCTTCTTCCTTCTTACGTTTCATGACTCTCGATGAATGAGAAGCGCCCAAAAGTTTATATAGAGACAGCGTGTGCTAGTTATATCTGAGGTAAATGGCCGCGTCTCCTGAATGCATTAACTTAAACCAGGGGTGGCCGGCCCGCGGGCCGCATGCGGCCCGCGGGGAGGTAAGTTTTGGTCCGCGTAGCTGTTTTATATGAAAGAAAAATTTAACTTAAATTTCATGTAAAACCTGAAAAATAGCATTCCATCAAGCGCCTTTCGTATCATATCGGATTACAATAGGTATATATTTAATTTATTCAACTATCGTTAAAAATACACTACAGTATCTCGAGCGGCTGAGGCGGTGGACGGTGCGAGGAGTTAGGGGCGGGAGAGGCAGCCTGAGGAGCGTTGGACCAACACCACCTAGAAGACAAGGCCTTACAACAGGCCGTGCCTACGTCACACTTAGAGGCCCCGGCCGCCACTTCACTGGCTGTTGGCTGGGGCACGCCCACCGCCGCGCAGCGGCCGGCCAGTCAGATGGTGGCCGGGGCCTCTAAGTGTGACGTAGGCACGGCCTGTTGTAAGGCCTTGTCTTCTAGGTGGTGTTGGTTGGACGCAGCGCGACCGCCCGCCTGTTGTGAATTCCGCGGCGGCCAGTGTCCAGCTTGCGGAAGTGAGTTGAGGAGAAGAGGGAAGTAATCAGTCGGATTTAGAAATCCAGAGCGCTCGGTTGTGGTGACTGTAGGTAGCGTAGCGAGCTCCTTCATTGCTCACACATCAGCCCCAGCTTGTAGCACGCCGAATACACAACGGCGTCCACAGCTCCTGTTTGATCTGACAGAAGGTAACAATTCGCTGCAACGTGCGACAGAGGACCCTTCAGATTGATGTCGTATTCTTTGAACCGCAATCGCTTCAGCTACTGCTTAGCGTTGAATGTTCGAAAATAAACCTTTTGAATCGTCTCCAGTCACTGAAGGGTAGTACCTGGTACACCGACGAGTTTACATGTTCAAAACTTTTTACTTCCCTTATTTTGTTTAATATAATAAGTAAATTTACATGTGAATAAGAAAATAAATCAGACTGAGTGAATGTTAATAAGGGCAAGATTAGTGGTAGTTGTGACTTTAAACAGAGTAGTCTTTTAATTAAAACCAACTTTTATCTTTTTGTACTTGATCTATGATGCTTGTCTTTATTTGTAGTAAGCTCGCACGTATTTTATGTATCCAGTTACGGCGGATAAGTACACCAGTCGACATTAGCAATGGTTCCTCCCTCAGTACCATCTTTCAAATATTTAATTCTAATATTGTGGTTTTACCGATGACGTTTAACGATTCTGTTTTACAAATGTACAGATGTGATCCTCCTAATGCAAGTTTACCCACGTGTCTTTGTTATTTACAGCAACCAATAATGTTACAGACTTGAAACGTAGAATATTTTTCAGAAGAATCATAACAAAATATCTCGAAATTTAATAGTAAGGATGCCAGGTTAAATGAAGCATGAGTAATTTTTATGTTTACGATACATGACGAACAGAATTGAAAACCGATTTCCTAAAGCAGCTGAATTATAGTATCAAAAATTCTTGAGAGAACAGACTATGAAGTTTCTCAAGAAAGTATAATGCCGTACTTAAATGAAATACTGTTAATTCGGCGAGTAGTATACCTCTGTGGTACCGCCAATTAGGCTGAAAACGTGTAATTTCCTCCTACTAGCTATAAAAATATTGAGTATTGAAATCCCATTCATGAAAACTAGAGCACAGTAAATAACTAAATGCGCTATTAGGGGTTGTAACAAAATCACTGTTGCCTCAGAAATCATGAACACTAAAGCACAGTAAGTAAGTAAATGCGCTGTTAGGCGATTATAAGAAAATCGGTCAGTTACCTTACGCATATAGAAATACTGCTGAAATTTTACGAAATTTGCGGTGGTTGGATAAATCTTCAATGCGACAAAAACAATCGCGAGGCTCGTATATTGCCTTCAGGAAAGCTTTGCGCGTGCGCATTGCGGATAAAATGATCTACAACTAAAATGAAATGGACAATCGTAATTCAGACACACAATACTTTTTTACGTGATCCGCTGCTTTTCCGGAGCTTCACTGAACCAGTGAACAGTTAGGACGCGCCTACATTGTTTTTCGGTGTTAAACAAATTCCGGGAACTTTAAAGTAGATTTTGTAAGGAGTTTTTGAGAGCTGTGTGGAACTACTTTACGTAACTGATATTTCATTCTGAACTTCACATACAACATATATATTTTAAAAAATTACAGTACTTCGATTTAGTTTAGTTCAGATACAACGAGGCCCGCAAAGTTGGAAATACATCGGTGTTAAACTTTCATTGCGTATTCCCTTAAGAGAATTTATGTCCGTCAAAATGGACAGAAATAAGGTGGTTAAACCGCGGAAAAATGATGAAAAATGTGTGATTAGAAGCAAGAAATACAACCATTCTTTGAAAGCAAGTCAAAGAGACTCCCAGAGATCGAAGATAGGGAATGACTATCCAACTTCGTTCTTCTCCGATATAACTAGCGACCTAAATGATCTTAATGCTCGACTCCAAGGAAAAAAAAAAGTTCAAATGTTTGTATAGTCTATGGGACTTAACTACGGTGTCATCAGTCCCTAAACTTACAAACTACTTATGAACTACTTACGAACTAGGACGGCACAAATATCCATGCCCGAGGAGGGATTCGAACCCCCGACCGTAGTGGCCGTGGAGACCGTGACTGGAGCGCCTTAGTCCCCTCGGCCACCGCGGCCGGCTCCAAGGAAAAGATCAGCTAATTAACGTCATGCATGATATTTCCGCATTCCAAACGAAACTTTGGCTTTGGGAGCAACAATTAGGAGCAAAAAACTTCACACTGTTTCCTATACTGTCAAAGCAATCGAACGTCACACAACGGCAACGATTAAATATGCTTTATGCTTCTTTAACCTCTGACTTAAGAATTTGAAATCTGATTTCAACATTCAAGAAACATCGTCTGCCTTTTTCTGTATTTGCTACGTCCCTGTCTGTATATATTGGTTCACTACCAGTATATTTACAAAAAGAATGCTGAGAAATGCAATGAGATGCCAAATTAAAAGATAAATCTCATCACGTTCTTTTGGAAACGTTCTATAAAACATATTTAGACGAGAAATATCCAGCGTGTTACAAACATGCTATAAAATGATTTCATTATTTCGAAATATGTGAATAGCTTTTTAGTCGGATGAATTACATAAAATCATCTATGAGAACACGACTTACTGATTTTCGCCTGCAAAACTCTTTCGTGTGGCAACAACTTAACTTGAAGTCAACATGATTCATTTACTCCAGTGAAACAAAGCCAGACATCCCAGTAAACTGCATTTAATAAAATTGCGTAATTATTTGTACATTAAATGTTCTTTAATCCCACTTGTTTTATTGTCTTTAAAAATGAATTAATATTTCTTGCTTTTTTTATTATCATAAAACAAAAATCGGTAATGCGGCCCGCGGGGTAGTCCACTCTCAAACATTTGGCCCGCCTGCTGTAAAGGTTGGCCACCCCTGACTTAAACCTTCGGAGTGTAGAGCTGTAACGTAAACTGCAGGGTAATACCTTCGTGTTTTCCCTGACAAGGGAAGCTGCTTACTGCAATAGCAGGTTTAGTTTTCGAGAATAAAAGCCCAAACACTATGACAGGCAGACGAACATTGATGTGATCCTATAAGGGTTTAAAATATATGTTCAAATGTTTGTAAACCTGTTGGACCAAACTACTATGGTCGTCAGTCTATAGACTTCCAAACTACTTATACTAAGGACAACACACCCATGCCCGAGGGAGGACTCGAACTTCCGGTGGGAACAGCGGCCCATCCGCAGTTTGATGCTTTAGACCACGGGGCCGTTTCGCGTTGTTACAAGGGTTCCATTTTTACCGATTGTTGTACGGAATACTAAAAAATATATAGAAGTACCATTTTACGTATGCCGTTAGTTTGGTTACAATGCCAACAGTCTTGATAAGTCTGACCTAAAGCAGAGAGCTTTCGGTGAAGCTATCATGCGTCTACAGTTATGAAAGAAAGATTAGGATGACGAAACTGTTATGTAAGATGTTGCAACGGGCACACCTTTTACAGTCAGTGACCTTGGTCAAAAGATTTCCCCATTCAGTTTGTACGTTTGAAGATAGAGATCTAAATGTTCGTAATAACAAGATCAATTGGTTTATGATGGTTATTGCGAACATTTAAGTGCGCCACTTAAGATTTTTAATATTCGCTAACTTGACAACAACCTACCTGTTGTATTCACAGTAGCTCAGATTCGACAAAAACACTGATTTTATCACTACAAGATAAAATCATGATAAGCAAGGAACATGGTACCCAGGTGTGTTAATTCCAACAGCAACGTTCTATGCCGAAATATTTTGTAAAAAGGCTGTCGAACTTAATGGACTCTTACTGGTACTGCCATTTAATTCAGTTACACTCTTTCTGTAATAATACTTTTCGTGTCGACATCTCTTCCAAATTATCCACTGGGGTTTGTACCTGTACAATGTCGTCATTATCATTTTGTTTGCAATTTGCAGACCATGGCTGGGTCTGTGTGGTGTAACTGACTCCTTTTCCTGTCTTCCAACCAAAATTGTCTCAGCACTCTGTGCCATTCACCCCCTCCTTCCTTAACTGCCACAATTCCCCTATCTCTTGCCCTTCCGCTTCGTCTCCTCCATCTCTTCCTTGGTATTCTGATATCCCCATTTGAGACGTCCATTCCATCTCAGTCTTCACTCTTCTGTTATCTGTAGGGGCCTCTCTTCCAAAATTCCCATTCTCTCATTTCATTCCCTATCGCGAATCGTCGTTCGTCATCTGCTTTTCTGGAATTTCATTTCGCAAGTCTGTATTTCTCTCATTCTGTCTATTCTTCATAACCTATGTTTCTGATGCATATGTACCGGAAAACAGTACGTTTGTCGTCATGTTTTTCTGTGATACGTTTCTATTCCATATTAAGATTTGTACACTCTGCAAGAATCCATGAACTTGTTATTCTCTCTCTCATAGATCTCCTTATAACATCTTCCAGTTTCTTAAATTTCCTAGTTACTTTATTTACCTTCTTCAGAACTTCTTCCTCTCATTAGATCAGCTCCAAGTCTCTTCTCATTCCTCCTTGCGACCATCACTGCTCAGTCTTTTGCATTGAAGTTGATACAATACCCTTTTACTACATCGTCCCAAACATTCTATTTTTTTTTTTTTTTGTACCTCTCCTTCTTCAAGAAACATATTCTTGATCCCGAATGAATTTCTTGTGTTCTTTGGAGCTGTAGCCACCGCAGTGTCCACAAGGCTGAGTACTGTTAACAGGTACTTAAGGGCTTTGTGAGACTAATTTTAAAACACACACACTCACATATATACAGTTTATCCCACTCAACTGTTTCACCCCAGATATCTCTGAAACTACAAGAGATATTGAAAAACCACTTTCACGCTCATGAACGTACGGCAGGGGCTTATAAAAGTGAGTCTCGCTTGAGCATCGGACACGCGCTAGCAGCGCGCCTCATATGTTTCAAACAACTTCGCTTCGCAGTTTCTCCGGATGTAATTGACGCCATGCAACAGACGTAATTCTTTTTGTGATTTTTCATCCTATTGATTGCTTAAGAAATAATATGGAATATCCAATTAAAAAACATACGTTTGTGTTGAAAATAATATTTCTTCGTGTTTTAGAGTGTTTAAAACTGTTTGTAATGGGTGGCAGTACTCTCTCTCTTAATGTCAAGGAAAAGAATCCAGAAAGATGAACCGTTTACCGAAACCACCTGAACGTGCTAGCCTGAACGCAGTCCTTGAAATTCACAGTTTTTCACATAGTTAAATCCTTTATTTACGGATTAGTAAAACACACATTAGCTCATTTATCTCCCAAGCAATCACGAAACAATAAACAACTTTTTTTCTATTTACGATAAAAATAAATAAGAGCAAGATGCAATTAAATGGAAACATAATACAAAAAGTCAAATTACGTTATGTTAATTACAGGCATTTTGAATTTTTAAACTAACATGGTGGTCCTAAGTAAAAGTTAATTATTGTAATGTTTAGATTCCTTCCCTTTCTCACACACACACACACTCTCTCTCTCTCTCGCCTCCCTTCTTTCTCTCTCTCTCTCTCTCTCTCTCTCTCTCTCTCTCTCCTCTCTCTCTCTCTCTCTCTCTCTCTCTCTCTCTCACACACACAGGAAATAGATATCTCTACACAAACACACACACAATAAAAACACACACCCACAAACACATACATATAAAATATTGCAAGTGTGAAACCATTCATAATAGCGCGACACATCACAGATACGCTACTTAAAGAAATTAATATGAAAGAGCCACGACAAGAGACAAGTGACGACGTAAACAATGATAGTATCTAACAAAAAAGTGCAAATACCAGAAAATAACAGCAGGAAACATAATTATACTCCTCAAACATGAGAGAACAACACTACAAGTCGCAAATAAGTAATGTGTTAAATAGCCACATTGGACTCTATTTCATTATAATATCCAGGCGAAAGTATAATCAATCTGTCCGTTTTGGACATAAAACGTTTAGCAGTTGCATGTGACAAGCTTTAAAATTCGTCATTGATTAATCAAAGCAGAATATAAATCCTGCCAATAACTTCGTACAGGTATGTAAATAAACATAGACCTATATATATATATATATATATACACAATAAAATTCTCAAATCAGCATTTATCCAGATGTCTGTATATTCCTAAAAACTAAAACATGTGAAACAGTTTCATAAATTAAATGCAAATTCCCACCAGCAGATGGCACAGTAAGTGCCGAAACATATTTGGATCACAAAAATAAAACAAACATCAGGCTGATTTCCTGCCCACGTTATCAGTTTACAACAAGCATGGAAGACAGAATATCTGCACCATCACAACATGATCATCTGCCAAACCTCCTCTGTCATGTGCAATTTTTAAGTACTGGAGGTGTCAATTTTCTAAAGTGTTGTTGCATGAGAGTTTTATTTCTTAAAGTTATTTTATGGCGTGTACCAAAGTTTTATTTTATTTTTTCCATTATTTTATTTGTTTATTTTTGGACGAATAAATGTTTAGTACAGTTTGATTTCTTCACCTTGTTCTACGTATGTATTTTTTGTTCCACCACTTGCGCCCCTCCCATCCGCAAGGCCATATAATCATTTATCATTAACGAAGATTAGTGATGATGTAATAAGTTTTATTAATATGACGACAGTCAAGCATTTTAAATACTTTTACGGTATGTACCATACAATACCTTCATACGTTTTGCTCTAATTAAGCTGTATATGCATTTTCGACGTGATATTTTAATGACGACAAAATGTTGTATATTGCCGTTTCTGATCTATAGATCTTAAGATGGATCGTTAAAGATTCGAAAGTAATTACAATAAAATTGTCAATCTTGACGCCGAGGATTTATCGCTTGACAACCATAGCTGGAACGGCGTCATTGAGGAGAACAGCACTGGCAGTCTCGATGTCCGATAATCGTTCGAGAATATCAGCAGAGAACTCTACCGTACATGTAAAAATTCGTTTATCGTTTTATACTACAATACTTGCGCGATTTCATTCAGACTTTAATAATGATCAAGACATGTCGTCGTGTAATTTTGACAGCAAGTACATCAGTTTTTTATACCTCAATCCGTTTTTGACAGACACCCTTTACTGCTAATCAAACGAGGCTTAAAAATAAAAAGCCCATACGGACTCAAAAATCGCAAGGGAATAGAAGAGATAATCTACAACATGCGTCTGAAAAGTTCGGGGAATGGTCCCATATTTTAGAAACCGCACTGGCGTGGATGACGTGCTCGCGCATACACATTGAAGGACAAGTCAACAAGCGCCCCATATCGTGCAAAGCTGTGCTACGATGCGCGAGACCTTTCCATGTCGGGGGTTCGAATCCCCCCTTCGGGCTTAGATGTTTCTGCCGTCTTCAGTATAAGCTATTTCGTAAGTAGTTTGTAAGTTTAGGAACTGATGACCCCGTAGTTAAATAACATAAACTCGACAAATATTTGAAAAAAAAAAAAAAAAAATTAGTGTTATCCGTCCGAGGCAGGGGCGAGTTGATGATAGTCGTTTTGTAATTCCGTGTAGATGATGTTGTTGTGTAGCAGCTGTGAGACTGACAACGTATCAGCGGAAAAAATCATCCACAGAATTTCGAAGATAGCAAGGATAGATAAGAATGGGAACTACCACAGAATCAACGCAACCGTTCATGGATCCAAGATACGGACGAGAATAAGATACAGCAGAATGTCAATCTAAATCTTCATATATACTCCACAATCCACCGTAAGGTGCGTGGCGGAGGGTATACTGTACCTCTACTAGATATTTCCTGTTTGGCTTTAGGCAAGGTAAAGGCAAAAGACCTGATAATCCAAACAAGACTGAATAAGGTAAACGTCAATAAGCTATGTCGACTTTCAAATAGCGTTCGACAATTTAAAACGGTGTAAGATATTCGATAAGAACCATAGTAAGTTGTACGAAAAGACGAGTAATTTGTGATGTTTACAAGAACCAAGATGGAATAACAAGACCACAAGACCAACAACGAAGTTAATGGATTACGTGTGCTTTTACACATGAACTGCATCTGTCGTTCCCGCTGTCCGATAAACACAAGGATGAAGTAATGAGGAAATGGTTCAACAGTGGGGAAAAAATTAAGGGTGAAATAAAATGATAACATTCGTTTATGCCAGTGCTGTTAGTGAATGCCGAAGAAAATTATAGGGTCTGTTGAATGCAATCAGTAGTTTAATGAGTATACAGTATGGAATGAGAATATAACACAAAAATACCAAAGTAATGAGAAGCAGCAGAAAGGAAAATGCGAGAAACTCAACATCAAATTTGGTGAACGTGAAGGAGGGGAAGTTTTAGGAATTCTACTACTTCGGAAAGCAAAACATCCACGGCGGGTAAAGTAAAGAAACGTAAATGTTCAAATGTTTCTAAATCTATGGGACTTACCTGCGTTGGTTATTAACCCCTAGGCTCAAAAACTACACACACACACACACACACACACACACACTCACTCACTCACACACCGTGCCCTAGGGAGGAGTCGAACCTCCGACGGCGAGCAACCGTGCGCTCCGCAGCGAGGCGCGTTAGACCGCTCGGCTACCCCAAAATGTTCAAATGTTTGTTAAGCGTATGGGACTTAACTACGGGGTCATCAGTCCCTAAACTTACAAACTACTTATCAACTACCTTATACTAAGGACGGCACAAATATCCATGCCCGAGGGGGGTATTCGAACCCCCGACCGTAGTGGCCGTGCAGACCGTGACTGGAGCGCCTCAATCCCCTCGGCCACCGTGGCCGGCTCGGTTACTCCACTGCGGCGTGAGGACGCAAGGTACTGGCAGATAGTTTAGACTGATAAGATAACGAATGAAGATTTTCTCCCCAGAATTGGTGAATACATGAAAATATTACAAGAACGATGACAACAAGAAGGGGCATGATGAAAGGGCATCTTTTAAGACATGAGAGAATGATTTAATTATTTTCATGGTACCGATGCTAGAGGGAGCTGTAGGGGACAGTTGGGGAAGCAGAGACTGAAAAAAACATCCATAAATGAGTACACAGGTTGCAAAGTTTCTACAGTGACCAACGGAAAAGAGTGCATCTAGAATGAAACATTCACTCTATTCCCCTCAGTCCCTGCGTCCCCTGTAGGGGACATAAAACAAAATAAATCTGGTGACAATATTCAAATGTTGGACACTGTGCTAAGCATCTCAACACATAAACGACGGTGGCAGCACTTGTTGGAACTGAAAATGTCACACTAGCATGCCCGTTGTTCACTCAGCAGTAGTGCTAAAATGGCTGACAGAATGAAAAGACGGTTTATTGCCTATCTTTGCTCGCAAATTTCCATGGGACTCTTTGATGTGAAATTAGGCTACACTATTCATAAAATAAATAAATAAAAGCACATTAAGATAAATTGCATAGTGAAATATCACACCCAAACTGAAGCAAAGGTGATGAGTTCGAATCTGCGAGAAAGTTTAAGAGCGTGTAATGCGGAGCATTTGTATTCGAATTTGTGCTGTTTTTTACCTGCACTCTTTCACAAACACAGTGAATAATGGAAAATACTGTGTGTTCTTTGCGTAATGTGAACTTCGAGCGTATCTTCTCCCAATACTGAATATTTCATTACTATTAGTCCTAAAATTTTTTGTTAGAGTAAGGGCCTCTATTATCGCCATCCATAATTATTTTTCTATTTATCAGCCTCTTCGTCTGCGAAATCAAACTTGAAAATAAATATTACTAAAAACTATACTACTCTGGGTTCCTCAGATCAAATTGCATCTAAATATTCGCTACTTTGAGTTATTTTGGAAAACTGAAGTGTTGAAAGGAATTTGTTTCGGAGAGTGTGTTCCTAATACCGCCTACCTCTGTCATTACCCACACAGCGAAATTGGGAGCACACGTTTCAAAATGCAATACCATATATTTGTTTAGATTTTGTAAGCGGACTTGAACTAGGTACAAACGAAATAATTTTAAGCAGACAATTACCTGATACTTCAATTCCCTCGATACACTACATGCAGTAAAAGCGAGTGCCACATTCTTCAACGCTTCAGATGGCATCCTGTTTCTGCTGTCAGCGTTAGGAAGTTCGCAACTGAGCTGGCCCACAGATCCTCAGATTTACAATACAATCTCATTGGTACCATGCCTAGCAGTTTCAGAATAAGAATAAGCGATTATGGGCGCAGGGGCGTTATTCGGGATACCTACTCTACTTATTGTAATATCACGACAGTCACACTAGGCACTCTCTTTTTGAGAAACATTTAAATATATAATTCATGTCTTCAGATTGGATCTTCGTGTTATTTTTATCGTTGCGTCGTCTACAAGTAGTTGTAATTTAAACCTTTGCATCAAAGGCAACAAAAGCGGTTTTTTAATGTATATGGAGAAAGTTTAGCACGACATTACCAGCAAACAGCCGATGAGTTCTACTCACTCTGCCCGTCAGTAACATTCGTAGATAGTAACAGTGGTCATATCACACATCCTTAGGGTACTCCTGACTCTACTACAAGAAAATCCTGGAGAATCTCTTGCGTTTGATGTTACCTTTATTAGCAATCTCCAGCGCGGCACAGTGTCAAATTCTTTTCGGATATCAAGCAATATTGTTGTTGCTCTTCATTCACGGTTCCCATAAGGGTAGTTGGGTGTCGCTCGAGCGATGCTTTCTAAAGCCGTGTTGATTCTTGGAAACTTTTCCTTCCCCACGAAATTTATTATATTTCAACAAGGGATGTTAATAATTCTGCAGCTAAACAGTGTTAATGGTGTTGATCGGTGATTATACGGACCCTTATTCTATCCTTCTTATATAGATGTCACGTGAGCTGTTTTGCAGACCCTTTTGGGCGGTGCAGGAGAGGAGCAATAATTGCAAGTGAAAAGAGGGACTAGTGCCACAAACTACGCTTTGTGAAACAGAATTAGGATTCCGTCCCGACATGGAGACTTATTTCCACGGACTGCTGTGTCCCTTCGGGAGTGTGTACGATCCTCTTGAATGAATGAATTTTTAAACGCGAAACTTAAAATTAACAGGTTTTTCTCTTATGCTGACGGCAAATAGAACACTTATTTCACACCAGACGCGTTTCGCATTTTTTATTTGTAAAGCATCATCTGTGGTTCTGTAAATATCGATGCATAGGTGTACTGCAGAGACAGACTGGACAGTGAAGGGGTATGGATGATTATAGCAATAAGAAGTACCGTAGTATCGAATGAAATTGACAGAGATACGAAATAATTTGGGTGAAGGTCAACGCTAAAGCAGACTGGAATATAGTAATTGAATGTTTCTATAGGGTCCCAGCCTCAGCAGGTGTTGTGGCAGCAAAATTTGGTAAAAATTTAGAGTTGATTTCCCGATCATGTTATAATTTTGGGAGGAGATTTTAATTTACCGGATATATGCTGGGAGACACAAAGTTTTATAACGGATGGCAGGGAAATAGAATCCATTGAAATTAATATCTGAAAACTGCCTTGATCAGTTAAAAAGAGAACCGAATAGTGGCGATAAAATATCAGACTTCTGGTGGCAAACAGACCCGAACTGGGGCACCTGTGTATAGACGGACATGCGCCTCAACTTCTGCTGTAGCAGCAGCCTCCGCCGCCATTTTTGTTCCAGCGGCGACAGTGTGAGCTTCTCAGAGGCCGAGTTCTTTGCCGTTATTCCTCTGACGTATCGCTTGCTTCACGTCTAAAACATATATTAAGGAAGTAGATAAAGATTTGGATTAAAAATTAAACTTCGTCATAGGAAATTATTTGAATCCAGCTTGAAAAATCGTTGAATATATTTTTTGGGGATTTGCCCACGTGGGTAAGGACTAATTTTTCCGCATTGGGCTCTTTTTCCAAATTCATATAAAATGCTTTTTCAATGCACAAGCTATGAAAGTACATTACTGTGATAAACTAGGATGCAATAAAAGATTTATGAATAAGAGAGAAATGAATCACTAAAAATAGATGGTATTACAATAAAATTCAATCGTTTCCAACATTCGCTCTACTTTAAATTGTCTGTCTTCAAAAAGACCTAAAAATTCGTTTTTTTTTTTTTTTTTAATATAAGTTAATATGGCACAATATAGATTTTAAAAGGTTTTCAGTTACGACTTATGCCAAAAAGCACCAAATTAAATAATTAAGACCTGATTGCCTCCAATACGCGAATAAGAAGGGTCCAATTTGGACGTAAGACACTTTGTCAGTAAATAACAACATAGCTGTGTCATATGCTCACAACAGAATTTCGTGCATTTTAACATCACAGTAGTTTCGAATATGTTTTACAAGTACGAACCGTATGACCCATTGTAATTAGTAAAAACAGCATGCACCTTTAAAAGTAATTAATACTGTTTTAGTCTATATGTTGATACTGTTTGTTACCGTCAATATATGTATAAATAAAAATCGGTAACGAAAGTTGTTGCGTCGGACCCTTCGCTAAAGAACAAGCGTTGAAACCTCCATTTACTATGTGTTCAAATCGTGCGTTATTACAAATGATTTAATCCATTTCGCGTAGTTTTTATGTCGTTATTGGTGTCTTTTCCTCACGATTGCAGTTTATTATCAATGTTTTAGGGATTTCAGTGTCCACGGAGAAACCAAAGCATTTTCTAAATAGCTAGAACAATTCGACGATATACATCCACCATGTGAAAGCATACTGATTGCCCTATGGTGCCGTCTCGTGTCGAAGAGAAGGAACAAAAATGGCGGATGCGCATGCCCATATGTATGCAGGTGTCCTAACCCGAACTATTCGAAACAGTTTATGCAGACCAGGGAATCAGCGATCAGCGATCATAAAGCGGTTACAGCATCGATGATTTAAGCCGTAAATATAAATATTTAAAAATGTAGGAAGACTTTTCTGTTTAGCAAAAGTGACAAAAGCAAATTTCAGAGTACTTGACGGCTCAACACAGAAGTTTTATCTCAAGTACAGATAGTGTTGAGGAACAGTGGACAAAGTTCAGAACCATCGTACAATATGCATTAGATATGTGCCAAGGAAGATCGTAAGCGACAGAAAGGAGCCACTGTGGTACAACAACCGAGTTAGAAAACTGCTACGGAAGCAAAGGGAACTTCACTGCAGACATAAAAATAGCCAAGGCCTTGCCGACAAACAAAAATTACACGAAGCGAAATGTAGCGTGAGGAGGGCTATGCGAGAAGAGTTCAACGATTTCGAAAGTAAAGATCTAAACTGACTTGGCTGAAAAACCTAATAAATTTTGGTCTTATCTCAAAGCGGTAGGTGGATCAAAACGAAATGTCCAGATACGAAAATGGCATTGAAGCAGAGTATGACACACTAAAAGCTGAACTACTAAATGTCTTTTTTCAAAGCTGTTTCACAGTGGAAGATTGAACGTAGTTCCTTCTCTAGATTGTTTCACAGATGTCAAAATGGCAGATATCAAATAAATGACAGAGGCATAGAAAAACAATTGAAATCGCTCAAAAGAGGAAATAGGCCGCTCGACCCGATGGGACAGCACTTCGATTTTACACAGAGTACGACAAGGAACTTGCCCCCCTTCTTGCAATGGTGTGCCGTAGGTCTCTAGAAGAGCGTAGCGTTCCAAAAGATGGTGCAGGTCATCCCCGTTTTCCAAAAGGGACGTCGAACAGTTGTGCATATCTATAGACCTATATCTCTAACGTTGGTCAGTTGTAGAATTTTAGTTCGAGTGCGATGACTTTTCTGGAAACTAGAAATCTACTTTGTAGGAATCAGTATGGGTTTCGCAAAAGGGCGATCGTGTGAAACCCAGCTCGCGCTATTCGTCCACGAGACTCACAGGGCCATAGACATGGGTTCCCAGGTAGAAGCTGTGTTTCTTGACTTCCGCAAGGCGTTTGGTACAGTTCCCCACAATAGTTTAATGAATAAAATAAGAGCATATGGACTATAGACTATAGTTCCTAGATAACAGAACGCAACATGTCATTCTCAATGGAGAGAAGTGTTCCGAAGTAAGAGTCAGGAGCGCCCCAGGGGAGTGTTATGGGACCATTGATTTTCACAATATGTATAAATGACCTTTTGTATAACAGCCGCGGTGGAGTAGCCGAGCGGTCTAAAGCGTCTCGCTGCGGAGCGCGCGGTTGCTCGCCGTGGAGGTTCGAGTTCTCCCTGGGGCATGGGTGTGTGTGTTGTCCTTCGATTAGTTTACCTAGGTTTAAGTAGTTTGTAAGCTACGGACTGATAACCACGCAGTTTGGTCCGATAGATTTACAAACATTTGAACTTTTTTTTTTAACATCGGAGGCTGTAGGCGTGTAGGATAGTTATGGAGTTTGAGGAGGTTTAGATGGGACATTGCCTTCTTTAGAAAGGTGAAAAGGTGGTGTTTAACAGCTTTAAGATAATTTGAAAATGACTTATTGACAATAGCTGTTTACTTTATTAACTCAAAGTTACCGATTTTGGTTAGTGTACCATTTTCAAGCTCTAGCAGAGTTCAGCCAATAGCTTAACATATCATGAAACAAAATTGAAAAGCTGTAAAATAAATATTTGTCATCTAGCTAAACTAAGAAATTTAGCATGATGACATATTTATTTTACAGCTTTTCAAACCATGTTACTGTGTGTTAGTATTTGCGACGCCGCTAATCAGTTTTATGCAGGTGTTCAGCAAGACTAATGCACTATGGTGGTTATTATTTTATGTGTATTTTACTGTTTTATCTTTGATCATCCATCCATTTTATATTTGACTACCCATCAGCACATGATTTTATATATGACTATCAACCACCTTCACCACCTTCCAGATTTTATCTGGAGGACTCTAATAAGCAGTTTAAAGCCAATTGTAGGAGGTATGCAACTGGTTTATTTCCTAGAAATTTTGAGATTAAGTTTTATCTACTACAAAAATTGTGCTTGTAATTATTTCATGTAACCACAATCTTTGTACATGTTTCCCATAGAGCAGACGATGACACCATACAGTACCGAAGCTAGTCATCTTAAATAAAATAAAATATTAAAATTGCGATATTGGCTTCTCTCCTTATATTAATCACTTTTCCTAAACTGCGTAAAGTTTGCCCATCAGCCCTGATTTAGTGGTGTAACTTTCGGTTGGTTTATGACCTCACCATAGTGTCACTGTATTCTTTTTGTCTGTTCAACTGTTTTCATGTGATTTGAGTGTTCCCAACGTTTTATTTTTATTTCTACGTACGCTGTGCAGTGTCCGTGTTTATTGATAGAACTAATCAAATGTCCCTCAGACATGGATGCATGTCTGAGGGACATTTGCTAAGTTCTATCAATAAACACGAACACTGCACATCGTATTTAAAATCAGTCATTGCAAGGCTTGTGACAAATGTACTAAAATGTCTCACCCTATGCGGGAATTACATCATAGAATGTACGAGCACTCATGGGCAGTAGACAATGTGTGGCATATGAAGGTTTGGGTCGTTCCGGGAAGCGTGCGCGGGTAGCGTAATGGAATCCCGACCGCTCGCGATAAGCAGAAAGTCCGTGTTCGAGTCCCGGCCCGGCCCAAATTTTCATATGTCACCATTACACCATACAGCTGATGCAATTGCGAATACATGTATTTTTATTTCTTTCATTCCGCTATAGGGTGGAGAAATGTAGGGTTCCCCTGAATAGGCCAGGCGTGCACTACACACAGAAAGCGGCTAAAAGGGTAGCGGAGTACGCGTGAAGTGCACATGGGAGTTTTTTAGGTTAGAGAGTTCCAAGACCGGACAAGACGCCTCCTGAGTCGCAACAAGGTAGCTGTAGACAGAACACAACAGGGAAGGAAATGATCAATGTAGTAGTAGTTAACTGCAGGAGCGTCTATACAAATGTCCCCGAACTGCTCTCATTCATAAACGGTCACAATGCCCACATAGTACTAGGGACGGAAAGCTGGCTGAAACTAGATGTAAACAGTAATGAGATTCTAAACTCAGACTGCAATGTATACCGCAGAGATAGGCTTCACAATGAAGGGGGAGGCGTGTGTATAGCGATAGAAAGTGTACTAGTATCGAAGGAAATAGACGGAGATCCGAAGTGTGAAACAATTTGGGTGAAGTTCACGGTTAAAGCAGGCTCCAACATGGTAATTGTATGTTTCTATAGGCCTCCTGGCTCAGCAGCCGTTGCGGCAGAAGACCTGAAGGAATATTTGGAGCCGCGGTGGAGTAGCCAAGCGGTCTAAAGCGTCTCGCTGCGGAGCGCGCGGTTGCTCGCCGTAGAGTTCGAGTCCTCCCTGGGGCATGGGTGTGTGCGTTTGTCCTTAGGGTAGTTTACCTAGGTTTAAGTAGTTTGTAAGCTACGGACTGATGACCACGCAGTTTGGACCGATCGATTTACTAACATTTGAAAATTTGGAAAATAATTCGAGTAGATTTCCCGATCATGTTATACTTTTGGGAGGAGATTTTAATTTACCGGATATGGACTGGGAGACTCAAACGTTTATGACGGGTGGCAGGGACAAAGAGTCCAGTGAAATTGTTCTGAGTGCATCATCTGAAAATTACCTTGCGTAGTTAAACACAGAACCGACTCGAGGCGACAACATATTAGACCTTCTGGTGACAAACAGACCCGAACTATTCGAAACAGTTAACGCAGAACAGGGAATCAGCGATCATAAAGCCGTTACAGTATCAATAATTTCAGCCATAAATACAAATATTAAAAAGTGTAGGAAAATTTTTCTGTTCGGGAAAAGTGACAAAAAGCGGATTTCAGAGTACTTGACGGCTCAGAAGTTTTATCTCAAGTACAGATAGTGTTGAGGAACAGTGGTCAAAGTTCGAAGCCATCGTACAATATGCATTAGATGAGTATGTACCAAGCAAGATAGTAAGAGATGGAAAGGATCCACCATGGTACAACAACCGAATTAGAAAACTGCTACGGAAGCAACTTCACTGCAAACACAAACATAGCCAAACCCTTGTAGACCAAAAAACATTAAACGAAGCGAAATGTAGCGTGAGGTAGGCTATGCGAGAGGCGTTCAACGAGTTAGAATGTAAAGTTCTATGTACTGGCTTGGTTGAAAATCATAAGAAATTTTGTTCTTATGTCAAAGCGGCAGGTGGATCAAAACAAAATCTCCAGACACTCTGTGACCAAAATGGCATTGAAACAGAGGATGCCACTCTAAACGCTGAATTACTAAATGACTTTTTCCAAAGCTGTTTCACAGAGGACAATTGCACTGTAGTTTCTTCTCTAGATTGCCGCACAGATTACAAAATGGGAGATATCGAAATAATTGACAGATGGATAGAAAAACAATTAAAATTGCTCAAAAGACAAAAGGCCGCAGGACCAGATGGGATACCTGTTATATTTTACACATTGCTGTGGTGTACCGTAGGTCTCTATAAAGGCGTAGCGTTCCGAAAGATTTGAAAATGGCGCAGGTCATCCCCGTTTTTAAGAAGGTACATCGAACAGATGTGCAGAACTATAGGCCTATATCTCTAACGTCGGTCAGTTGTAGAATTTGGGAACATGTATTATGTTCCAGTATTATGACATTTCTGGAGACTAGAAATCTGCTCTTTAGGAATCAGCATGGGTTTCGAAAAAGGCGATCGTGTGAAACCCAGCTCGCGGTATTCGTCCACGAGAGTCAGAGGGCCACAGACACGGGTTCTGAGGTAGATGCCGTATTTCTTGACTTCCGCAAAGCGTTTGATTCAGTTCCCCACATACGTTTAATGAACAAAGTAAGAGCATATGGTCTATCAGACCAATTGTGTGATTGGATTGAGGAGTTCTTAGATAACAGAATGCAGCATGTCATTCTCAATAGAGAGAAGTCTTTCAAACTAAGAGTGATGTCAGGTGTGCCACAGGGGAGTATAGTGGGTCTATTGCTGTTCATGATAGATATAAATGACCTTGAGGATAACATCAGTAGTTCACTGAGGCTTTTTGCGAATGATGCTGTAGCATATAAAAAGGTTGTAACAATGGGAAATTGTATTAAAATGCAGGAGGATCTGCATCGAATTGACGCATGGTGCAGTGAATTGCAATTGAATTTCAATGTAGACAAGTTTAATACACTGCGAATACATAGAAAGAAAGATCCTGTATCTTTTAGCTACACTATAGCAGGTCAGCAACAGTTAATTCCATAAATTATCTGAGAGTAGGGATTAGGAGTGATTAAAATGGAACGACCATATAAAATCAATCGTCGGTAAAGCAGATTCCAGACTTAGATTCATTGGAAGAATCCTAAGGAAATGCAGTCCGAAAACGAAGGAAGTAGGTTACAGTACACTTGTTCGCCCACAGATTGAATACTGATCACCGGTATGGGATCCGTACGAGGTTGGATTGATAGAAGAAATAGAAAAGATCCAACGGAGAGCAGCGCGCTTCGTTACACACTCATTTGGTAATCTAGAAATCGTTACGGAGATGATAGATAAATTCCAGCGGAAGACTGCAGGAGAGACGCTCTGTCGCTCGGTACGAGCTTTTGTCGAAGTTTCGAGAGCATACCTTTACGGAGGAGTCTAGCATTATATTGCCCCCTCCTACGTATATCTCGCGAAGAGATCATGAAGATAAAATCAGAGAGATTATAGCCCACACAGAGGCATACCGACAATCTTTCATTCCGCGAAAAATACGTGACTGGAATAGGAGGGAGAACCGATAGTGGTACTCAAGGTACCCTCCGCCACACACCATCGGGTCGCTTGCAGAGTATGGATGTAGATATAGACGAAATCTCTCTTTCTCTATCTCTCACACACACACACACACCCATTATATATATATATAGTCTCAGTTATGTAAATGTAGGTTCTGGTGGGGGAAGGGGACGCGGGTATGAGTAGCCAACATGATGGAAAACAACAGTGGGTTATAAGGACGAGGCCATAACACCTTAAGTAGAGTATGCATCAATTTGAAAACACATGTCATGTACAAAAAGTAAAGACAAGTGTTCATAAACTATATATGTAAAACGATTGTACAATGCTCAAACCCATGTATCGATATTTACAGGACAAGAAAAGATCCTTTACAAACAAAAAGCGAAAGGCGTCTGATATGAAATACAAGGTGTCTCACGAAAGACGCCTGCCAGGCCTCCGCGGATCGCTCGGTACGGCTCTTGGCCGCCGCCACCGCATCCGCCGGCCACGGCAGAGCCCGTTTCTCGGACTCTAATGTGCCGCGGGCGCATACAGTGAACTAAAGTCTAAAAAACATTGCCATCTGAGTAACCTAAGCTTACCTTTATTTACAGTAGATGTGAAAAACGATGTCCCTCTATGGAAAGAGTGGCGTGACATCTCTTGAACACATTTGTGAACACTCGACGGATTTCGGCTGCCGAAATCAGGGAAATGACTAGTCGAATCCTGTCTTCTAACTCTTCGAGTGTATGGGGATTGCTTGCATACACCTTTACATTCTCCAAAGTTAGTCACAGGGATTTAGATCTGTAGAACAAGGAGGCCAGTCAACTATCCTATCTTCAAAAACACTTCGTATTGCTGCCACTGAAGCATCGCCAACATTCTCCTCCGAATGCGAAAATATATTGTTGACTCCCACTTACATAGGTAGAAATCATCATCAGAATAAAATCAGAGCTCGAACAGAGAGATTCAGGTGTTCTTTCTTCCCGCGCGCTATTCGAGAATGGAATGGGAGATAAATAGTATAATTGTGGTTCGATGAACCCTCTGCCAGGCACTTAAATGTGATTTGCCGAGTATCACATCTAGATGTATATGTAGATGTAGATTGGCAATGTGAGGTCTTGCATTGTCCTGCATGAAATAACTGTACAACTATACAGCTTTTCGTTGGGTGAAAGTTCTTGAAAAAATGGATGCAGGATATTGTTCTCATACGGTACCTGTCAGAATTTATTGTTTCGTGATAAAAGATTCGAGTAGACATTTCCAGATTTCGGCAGCCGAAATTCGTCGAGTGTTCGCAAATGTGTTCGAGACATGTCAGGTCGCTGTTTCCGTAGAGGGACATCTACTGTAAATAAAGGTAAGCTTAAGTTACTCAGATGGCAATGTTTTTTAGACTTTAACTCAGTGTTTGCGCCCGCGGCACATCAGAGTCCGAGAATCGGACGCTGCCGTGGCCGGCGGATGCGGTGGCGGCGGCCAAGAGCCGAACCGCGTGATCCGCGGATGCCTGGCAGGCGTCTTTCGTGAGACACCATGTAGTTGTCTTAATTGCAGTCAGTGTAAGACGGAAAACCTCTTCATGTTAATAGCTGCTGTGAACGATATCGAAACATAGGGTGACTTAAGACTTCATCTATCGTTTTGCTTGTGAAAAGTATTGGTATTACGAATAGTTTACGCAGCCTAAAAATGGCTGGACGGAAGTTATAGGTGACCCACATTCAGCACGCCCTTCGACGACTACCAACGACACTCATCTCAGCAACGTCAACAAACCGTACGTCACAATCTAAGACTGTCGAGAGATTTCAGAAGAATGTAACGTTTCATCTGGATCATGTAAAGAAATGCTAACACAGCATCCTGGAATGCATGGCGTTGCCGCACAGTTTGTCCTGTGGTTCATGAGTCTAGATGAGAGAGACCTCCTCGCTATCTGGAAAGAATTCACTGTGCTGCTTCTTCTTCCGTACTTTCCAGAGCTTGCCCCTGTGGATTTTTTTTTTTTTTTTTTTTTTTTTAATTTGAAAATCTTCATCCTTCCAACGAGATTTTCAAATTTAATTTTTGGCAATCCAGCGTGCCAAGACTGCTTGCGAAAGTGACATCAACACAGTAAATCCCAAAATGCATTTCACAATGTTATCTGAAGAAAAAAGAAGTTAAATTTTCTCACAATAACAAGACACAACAACCAACATGAATTTTCCATCTGCAGAACACCTACAGCCACAAGCATTGTGATCCGTAACTCCTCCAGTCATCCAGTAACCCATAAACATGCCAGTTTCACACACACATGTTCTACAGGTTAAACGAAACACCCCTCAAACCCCAGAACTACACACAGGAACTAAACATAATCAAACAAATTGCTGTTGAAAATATATACATAACAGGTAGCAAAGACAAGCTGAACAACAAGATAAAAAAGAAAGACAATAACATTGACTATCCACCTAAATAGACAAAGGGAGGACATGAAATTACAGGGGTAGAACATACAGACAACACAACAAACCACACTACACCAGAAAACAGAAACAAATGGTACACAAACATACATATAGTAATAACGGTAAGACGTCTGCTAGTAAGCACAGAGGTCCGGGTTCGTTCCCGATCGCATCACAAATTTTAATTCAATGTTTCAGATTTATCTTAGTAATAAAACAGTTCATAAAACTGGAAACATATTGAAGAAGGAAGGGGTCCCAATCGCTTTCAAAGCAAGCAACGCAGTACAACAAACACTGAGAAGACAAGGGAAAATTACAGAAAGAAACTCCACCCAAATACAGTAATGCAGGAATAAACCAACTTACCTGTAACTACTGTCAGTCACATTACTTTGGACAAACATGCAGGAATTTCAAAACACGTTACAGTGAACACATAAGACCTCTGGAAAGCGAAAGTGCACGTCAACCTTGGCAGAACATTTGATAAAAGAGAACCACCATACCAAAACTATCGAAAGTGACCTACAAATCAATGGAAACAGTGAAACTGCAAACTCACGACAGAAGAAAATTACATTGAAAAGGCCATAAAGGAAGGAAAAAACGTAATGAATGTTCAACACGTGAACTGCCTTAGATGAACTAACAAAGGATACAGGGCGTCAATAGCGCACACACACACACACACACACACACACACACTTCACACTTCACACTCAAAATCACAATACAAAGTATCAAAACCAAGTATCAAAACACGCGCCACAGTTGCAGAAACACTTTCGCGATATACATCTCGCGAGTCGCGACACACACAAATAACAATAAAAATGGAGTGTGTTTCAAACTTCTACCATGAGCAGAATATGTATTTCTGTGACACGGGCACATCTATCACGTTTCAAACTTATACCATAAGCGGAACTTCTATTTCTGTGACGCGTGAACATCTATCAAGAGAACCGTCCAAACTTATGTCAGTACGATTTCATAATATAAACTGTAATAACAGCAATAAATCTAGCGGAGTTTATAAATACATTTCAAATAGGTTGCTCACAATAGCAACTGTCGCTAATAGGCGCTCTTACTGTTGCAGATGACATGTTGTACGCCGCAAAAAAGGCAACAAACATTATAAAGTGTACAATAGCTTAATGAAATAAATGTACGAAATCGAATCTTTACACAATGATACGGCGAAAACAGTGTATACCTTATACTGCAATATGTTTCACAGCTTTGTAACCATGTTATTTCTGCATTCTTTTAGAATAAATACAAAACCCACTAACGATGGCGGGATTACCGCCGAAACAAGTATTGGTATGTAAATAAATAAGAGTTTTGCATCAAGGCGGATCCACCAACCAACGTAAGTGAAAACGGCGTTTGGAGCGGTGTATCATTTATGGAGGAGATGATTTCACAGGATACCATTCAAAATAAGTAATCTGTAAGAGTAAATGAATAAAAAAATGTGGACGAAGTTGAGAAATTTTTTGAACAGACCAGGTATTAAAATCATCTCTATTAATAAGTCACCTCCAAATAATACTGCATGTTTCAGGTATTTCTGGGCTACAGATGTAGCCGTTCATTGAATGTCTGTAGAACTGTCAAGGTTGGTACAGCTGATCTGTGAAAAACTACCAACAATTAATTTTAATTCCTCCTAGTATTCTTTACGTCTAGATATAAAGTCACGACTAAATAAACTTCAACCTCAACAGATTCAATATTTTTCTGGGTTGCAATATTCCCCCACCCGTTCCCTACAGTGTCCTTACGATATACGATATGTAAACTTAGATATACTTTAGGAGCTGAATTATGGATTTATAAGTCGGACTCTGATCATATCTTATTGGTCATGAATTGTAGACTTAAAGTGTAAAATTGCAGAAAAATAAGAAGATGGTGCTTGAAATAAATTGAATGAATCTGAAGTTCTTGAAAATTTTAGAGGAAACTTTAGGCAACAATTGACAGAAACGGGTGAAAATAAAACAATCGAAGAGGAATGTGTTGCTTGAGATATGAAATAGTGAAAGCAGCGGAGGACCAAATATGTAGAAGAGCAAGAGCTACAAGAAACCATTGAATATCACAGGAAATACTAAATGTAATTGATGAAAGGAGAAGATATAAAAATGCAGTAAATGAAACAGGCAAAATGGAGTACAGAAGAGCAAGAAATGATACTGACAGGAAGGGAGAAATGGTTAAGCAGCCGTGGCTAGAATGCAAATGCAAGTTGGAAGAAGAATTTATAACTAGGCGAAAAATAAATACCGCCTACAGGTAAATAAAAAAGACATTTGGAGACAAGAGAAACAAGCACTCAGATGGAAAACCAGTAGTCAGCAAAGAAGGGAAAGGTGGAAGAGTACAAAGGGAGGCTCTACATAGGAAATGCACTTAGAGAAAATATTATAGAAAGGGAAGAGGAAGTAGATGAAGGTGTAATAAGAGATACTATACTGAGAGATGAATTTGACAGAGCCCTGAAAGACAAATCGAAACAAGGCCCCAGAGTAATGACCCTATCTCTCTGTCCATCTTCTCCCAACGCTGTAAATGAAATTCCTCTTACCCATCAATATGTTAAATTACATATAAAGTATCTGCCAAATTTAATGCTGGTCTGTCACGCGGCGTCGAAGTATGGAATAATTCAATCTTCGTTATGCACCGTACGAAATGTTATGTAGACAAAAAAACATGTTCAAATGTTTGTTAAGCTTATGTGACTTAACTGCGGGGCATCAGTCCCTAAACTTACACACTACTTATGAACTAACTTGTACTAAAGACGACACAAACATCCATTCCGGAAGGAGGACTCTAACCTCGCCGACGGGGTGCGGCCTTGCGCTTCGGAGCATAGCACCTCAATGCGCGCGGCTTTATGTAGACAGTGCCCTTCCTGTTGTTTTGAAGTTCAAGTGTGAAATAAGGTACCATCCATCACACAACTTATGAAAAGTTATAGAGACCGATGACCTATCTGTTTTGTCCCTTACGCCAACCAACCAAAATACGAATCTAATCAACAGTGGCAACGCCACAAAAAAATCACCAATTAAAATTTTGCGACTCAAATGTGAACCTAAAGCTACCACTCAAACACACACACACACACACACACACACACACACACACACATACACACACACACACACACACACACACACAAAAGAACAAAAAAAATTGCTTCAAAATCGGTACAGCGGTTTAGGAGTCCATAAGCTGTAAAGGGTGAAAGTAACATAGGTTTTACGTTTGTCTTCCTTTTTTATGCAGTCGTAAGAATCTTTTTCGCACTTCAACAAATATTTGACAGAAAAAAATTTAATTTCCGAATTGGTCCAGTCGTTCTCGACTATTGCACTTACCAGCGCATTCAGCGATTCATTTTTTTAATTATTTACAAAATAAAAAGTCAGTCGAATGATACATTATTTCATTCTTTATCTTCGGGACTGAAGATATTAACGACATTCTTTGCCCGTTACACCGATGGCATTTACAAAATGCTTAGAGTAACTACTGCTTGGTCCATATTCTTACGTGTTCAAAAATATTCAAATGCTTGTTAATCTATGGGACTTAGCTACTAGGGTCAAAATGCTTAAACTAACTTATGCAAAGAACAAAAAATACACCCATGCCCGAGGGAGGACTCACTCCGCAGCAAGCCGCCTCTGAACGCTTGACCACTTCACCACGGCCATATCCGAACGTATAGCGAACACATGACGCACATGTTAATGCGCGGCTGCTTCGCTCGAGCTCTAAAAGGTGTACGTGCTGTTCCACTGCTCTTGTTCTTTCTTATATGTCGTCGCTGACGCTCGTAACGCTTTTCTAGACATACTACCAACACAACTCTCTGATGTCCTGAATTTTTTAGCTACGGTCTTTGCTGCGACTTGTTCTGCCGATTGACGATTTCTTTCAATATGTTTGCGTCGTAACTCTTTGCTACACTCATTAGTTAGGTCTGATTTTTTTCGCGCCATTTTATTGAAAATAATACGCAGTACAATTAAAATGAAAAACACGAAAAATATATAAAAAATAAAAGAAAAAAAAACAGTTATTGCGAATATAAATTGGGAGTACACTTGTAATGCATCAAGAAAACGTTCCAAATCGAATAATAATTTCACGTGACTCAGTGGCCTGATACATTTAAGCCACTTCGTTGAGTAGCATGTTCCTGACCTATCCTAATGAACAAGCAGGGAAAACGGGACCTACTAGTTGCACGTGGTATTCTAACGACATTTCGTGTCTTGCGACCTCTCAAGTCGCAGAGAGGAGAAGTCTGGGTTAAAACGCAATGTGAAAAACCGGTACTGCGAGGGGGCTTCATGCTTTATTGTAACCTCGGCAGTCTTGCCATGACTTCATATTATCGAGTTTGAGAAATATTTCAGACAACATCTTTTATTAGCTGTCAAGTCCGTAACTAAACACTTGTGGACTTATGTTCGTATGAGCATTTTTTTTTTTTTTTTTTTTTTTTTTTTTTTTTTTTTTTTTTTTTTTTTTTACTTGCAGAATAACATATTAAGATATTTCCATATCTTCGTGAATCACCATATATACCTGTCATAGGTGGATCCCAGGAGGGGGGGGGACGAAGGTTCGTTCGTTCCCGACCCCAGCAGTTTATTTATTTATTTATTTTCCCCCATTGTCCAATTGTCTATATGAACCACAGAAAACGTTGACCTTGATGACCGGCAGTAGAATTCGGGACCCCCAGAATGCGAAGCTAGTGTGCTACGACTGCGCTAATCCCGCTCGATTATAACTGAAAAAAAAAAAAGAAAAAAAAAGACCGAGTCTTTAAAACTGCGAGACTTTTGTTTGATTGGGCGGTGGGTAAAAAGTGTTGGCCGGTACTGGAGTCTTTCTACTGAGCCAGAGTTTAGCTGACGATGATTTAAATTTTCAATATTTTCTCTCTTTATACCTCTTATCATTCAAATTTTCGTCCTCTAATTTTAAATTTTAATATTTGATCTGTCAGTAAAGAATTTGGCTTACGTTATAGGAGGCGATCCACTTATATTATTGTAAAAAGATATGAAATAGCCAAGATCGCTTATCATCAGTTTTTATTAATGACGACCGGTTTCACTGAACTATGTCAGCATCATCAGGTCAAATAAAATATTTTATAAGGCCATAATCTGTTAAAAAAGAAAAACGGATATTTAAAACATGCATGTCATTATAATAAAACGAGAAGATACGTCAATTAAATCCATAAGAGCAAGATCGGGCATATTTAGAGATGAGACATACCTTGTAATGTCAAATAGTTGTTATATAAAACGATTTACAGTGCATAGGTTTTTGTGGTATGCACAAACTTAATTACGCCATCAATGTAGATATTAGTCTATTTTTTAAAATGACTTCTAATTATTTTTATAATCTGTACGTTTTTAACCTCATTGTGTCTCAACATTACATTGGTGTGTGCTGCCATCTGGCGCCATATATATTACCCTTGACTTGTATCATGTATCAGTTTGCTTTTGGCACTCACTGTGTTAATTACGTTTTATTATAATGACATAGTGCACCTATGCACTGTAAATCGTTTTATATAACAACTATTTGACATTACAAGGTATGTCTCATCTCTAAATATGCCCGATCTTGCTCTTATGGATTTAATTGACGTATCTTCTCGTTCATTTATGACATGCATGTTTTAAATATCCGTTTTTCCTTTTTAACAGATTATGGCCTTATAAAATATTTTATTTGACCTGATGATGCTGACATAGTTCAGTGAAACCAGTCGTCATTAATAAAAACTAATGATAAGCGATCTTGGCTATTTTATATCTTTTTACAATAGTAAAGAATTTAGTTAAGTGGCATAGTATGCCTATGGATAGCGATCAAAATTTATATAAAACACACTTACTACGATCACTAGTTTATTTGTTGGTCTTTTTACCGGTTTCGATCAACTATGTCATCTTCAGAAACAATTTTTATAACAGTTTTTCTCCTTGTTACTTGTGGCAAAAACGCACACAATTTTTAAACGTGCAATACAGATGACGATCCACTGTGGTGATGTAAATTTTAATCGTTTGATAATGTTCTTTTTCTTATATTTCGTTTTCATAAGTAACTCTATATTTTATGTGAGTCCCAAAGTGGAAATAGGAGAAAAATTGTTTCTGAAGATGATGACATAGTTCATCGAAACCGGTAAGAAAAACAACAAATAAACTATCGATCTTGGCTGAAGTAAGTGTGTTTTAAGTAAACGATTTGTTTGTATGTTTATTCTACTTACTGTTGAGACGCGCATTGTAATAAAGGCAAATCATTAACGACAACTGACGCTGATTGTCTGGGTGTGCCCTTGGCTTCCTTTATCGCGTCTCATGGTTAATAGGGGCAAATCAGTATGGATGTTGAAAGAGATATCCAGATTTTATGATTTTGACACGTGTTAAGTTTTGGAACTGACTGCTATAATGAAACAAGGGAGGCTAGGTCCCACTTATAACATCTAAACGCCTCCTCCACTGGCTTTTGAAGTTACTCTTTGCAGTTGAATATTTCATATACAGCTTTTTTTATGCACCATTTGTAGTAACAGGACTTTTATCTACATTTATTAATAAAAAACAGTCTAGAATGCACTAATTTATTTCATTCAACTAGTTTTAGTCTTATTTAGACCATCTTCAGGAATTTGTCTCCATCGATGTTGTGGAGCTGGCAGGTAGCTGGGAGTCCTTCCAGTGCATCATTGAAAGGCTCCCAGCTACCTGCCAGCTCCCCCGCCCCAGACCGTCCTGGATACGCCCCTATAGCTGTCACAATAGTCACGGAATCGTATATTTCGCATATATTTAGTAGTACCATGGATTAGTAAAATCGATAGACCGCCAAACGAATCTCTGTTTCGTCATATATACCCCCCAGGTCATCGGTAACCACTTTCTTCCACACGACACAACACACGATCAGGCCGGAGCACGTACGTACATATAGCTGTGTGTGCGCGAGTGTGTTTGACTGTAACCGTGTGCGCCTGAGTGTACATGTGTGAGCGCGCGCGCGCCCGTGTGTGTTTCAGGCCGACTCGTAAGTTACGGTGCAAACCGAACAGAACTGACTCCATAAATTTCATCAGCGCTGCAGACATAAAAGCGGCTGGAAAATTCCGCGCGGACGCCGCGCCACGTGCTGTGTTTTATGTGCGCGCGCGCGACGGCGGCGGCCGGGTGGCCTAGCGGGCAGGGGCGCGTCTGCACTGTGCGGGCCCCTGAACTTGACCCTGGCTGGCGCTGGAGGCTGGAGTCTGGGCCAGACGCCGCCTGCTCCAGCTACAGCCACCTCCCCCCCCCCCCTGACACAAACGCACACGCTACTACTACGCCCCCCCCCCCCCCCCGTACACCTCAGCGCGGTGCGGCTGTCAGCGCCGCAGCTGATTGTCTTAAATTGCGCAGCCGCGCTCACCCACTTCCTCGCCGCTTCCCACGGCCCCCTGCGCTGCCGCCGCCGCCGCCGCCGACACCACAGCCGCCGCCGCCGCCGCCGCCGCCGCCGCTTCGTCCTTCGGCCACGTGGGAGTTTTGTTCGTCTGGCCTCTGCCGTCTGGGTCGGTCACGACCCTCGCGCCGCGCCGTCTCGTTCCGTCTGGTTCGACTGCTGTCTGGCCTCGAATACCCCTCAAAGCGTCGCGGCTTCACACCAGGCCACTTTGTCCCGACTGCTGATCATCCGTCGATACTGAAAGCCGCCTCTGAGCTGTGACGCGGTAGGTGACTGATGATGACGAAGATCCCAGTAACGAGCGGAAACGGTGACTAACAATGTATCCTCAAAGTGTCGCAGTCTCACACTTTGTCACTTTGTCGATCCCAGATCATCCTTTGACACCACTGTCAGCTTGAGTCGTGACGTGTTAGGTGACATTTGATAATGAATTAATACACCTAATAGTTTAGAGACTAATTGTTCCAGTAACGAGCAGAAACACTAACTAATAATTTATCCTGAGAGCGTCGCGACTTCACACTAGGCCACTATTTTCCCGACTGTACGTCATCCATTCGATACCGAATGTCGCTCAGTCATGATATGATAGGTGACATTTCATAAAGACAAGAAGATCCTCATCGTATACACTGACCCTGAGTGTTCCGGCAACAAGCTGAAACAATGACTAACAATACATCCTCAAAGTGTCGCGACTTCACGCGAGCCTTTTTGTCCCGACCGCTGATCATCCCTGACCTCTGAGCTGTGACGTCATAGACGACATTTGATAACGAACTGAAGCTCCTAATCATTCACAAAATATACTTTGATTGTTCCAGTACCGAACAGAAGCACTGACTGACATTATATACTCAAAGCGTTGCGACTTATTACTAGCCACTTTTTCCCGATCAATGTTTATCCTTCGACTCCGAAACTCGCCTCTGAGCTGTGAGGTTCTAGGTGCCATTTGATTTCGAAACGAAGCTCATAATCGTTCATATACTTCGATTGTCCCAGTAACGAGCAAAGCACTGACTACCACTATATTCTCAAACCGTTGTGACTTCACACTAACCACTTCGATACCGAAACTCACCTCTGAGCTGTGACGCGGTAGTGGACACATGATAACAAATTGAAGATCCTAATCGTTCAGAGACTGATTTTTTCCAATAACGAGCGGAAACAGTAACTTGCAATTTATCATAAAAGTGTCGCAGCTTCGCACTTTGTCACACTGTCGATCGCAGACCATCCTTTGATACCACTGTCAGCTGTGAGTGACGTGTTAGGTAACATTTGATAACGAATTGCTGCACCTAATAGTTTAAAGACTATGATTGTTCCAGTAACGAACAGAAACACTAACAATTTATCCTGAAATCATCGTGGCTTCACACTAGGCCACTATTTTCCCGACTGTACAGCCAGTGGCGTAGCTATCGTAGGGCTAGGCGGGGCAGTGCCCCGGGGCCCCCGAGCTCCAGGGGCCCCTCAGCCTTCGTTAGCGACGATCGAAAAAAGTTACAGTAGAGCGTCGAATTTTTTATTTAATTTTTTTACCCTCCCACCCTATCGTCCATCATATCCCCTTCCCCTCAAACCAAATTTCCTGCAGTAGCCGCACTGAGCCACCGACTGGCGGAACAATGCTTCTAATTGGGCCTTCAGGAGACGCGCTGCCAGTCAATGTGTCCAACAATCGGCACACTTCAGTCGGCAGAAGTAGCGGCAGCATCAGAGCTTCTCACAGCAACAGCTGCGTCTTCCAAGTGTTGCGGCGTGCCGGCTGGACGCGATGTGAAGGATCGCGCTCCTCGAAATCTATATCTATAAATGTGAATGTCTGTTCGGTGTACGTTTATCACGTCTGAACCACAAGACATAAAGAGCTAAAAATTTGTATATTTACTAATGTCTACCCGGGGAAGGCTTTAGGCACTGTTTTATGGCGATCGGATACTTATTTTTCTATATCTATTAATGTGAATTTCTGTTCAGTGTACGCTTATCACATCCAAACGACAAGACGCAGATTTAAATATTTTTGCAGTTACTAATTTGTACCTGTGGAAGGTTTTACGCACTGTTTTATAGCAATCTGATAGATATTTAGTAATTTGAAGAATATAACGCGAAATGCGGAAAATAATTACTTTCAAAAGTATATTTACTCTTTGAAAATGGTTTCATTGATTGCGTTGTTGCTTGAGGGTTGATAACGATAAAAGGGTGGAGTATACTGGGATGGAAATTTATCGGTGTATATAAAATTCTACGTGTGTGTGTGTGTGTTAATATTTCACTCTGCAGCGAAAACTACAGAACACAAACGAATGGTCTGTAGGTAATTGTTGTTCGAAGTCTCCCGTTGTACACCATAGCAGGTCCATGCCGATAGCTATAAGGTAGTGGAAGATATGGTGGTTGAAAGTCGTCAAAATATAAAATATTAGGACTGAAGGCCAGCGATGACGTTTGCGACTCTATAGCAAGAGGTTACATACTGCGAAACGTGATGCCACAGACCATATCTTTGGTCTATGCGTGCTACAATGTCTTCAGCTCTCTTTCTCTGTGAGGATAAGCATATGAATAAGGAAATATAAGAATAAATAAATAAAGCAGTAAAAAAGAAATTTCTTTTAATACATCTCTTTAAAAAAATCGATTTGATGTTTCGCACATTATCCATCATGATCAACCAACACGCGAGCGGAGCCGCGGGTTTAAGCTAGTACAGTATAAATACATTTACTGTACAGTACTTCTTATTGCCAAATAGAAGTGTACAGTTCGAACATCCGAATAAACTGGTTTTTCGAATATCCATGTCCCCAAATTACTTCGGATAATAGACGTTATACTGTATAAAATATTCTAGTTGAATGTAGGAACCGGCCGCGGTGGCCGAGGGGACTGAGGCGCTCCAGTCACGGTCTGCACGGTCACTACGGTCGGGGGTTCGAATCCCCCCTCGGGCATGGATATTTGTGCCGTCCTAGTTCGTAAGTAGTTCATAAGTAGTTTGTAAGTTTAGGGACTGATGACCCCGTAGTTAAGTCCCATAAGCTTAACAAACATTTGAACATTTTGAATGTAGGAATTTCGACTTTTAATTTCTCCTGCCAAAATTGACCCCAACATGGACAGTTCGCCAATTATGTAAGTAAATTATAACAAAATATGCATTATTAGAATGTGAGGTTACGGTATTTACCACAGTTTTATTCTTCTGCAGCAGCCGGAAGGTCGTTCAGCAAATTAAAAATTAACAAAACGCATCTGAGGCACAGTATGGCTCAAGCTCGACTCGGTTATGGCCCCAGTAACAAATCATGTTCGTGGCCTCCAGTTTTCAAGAGCTCAAGAGTAGTTATTGACGCTTAAAATCGTGAATTATATATCTCATATGTCCCAGTCATATTGGAGTTTCCTTGTTTTTGTAATTTATTGTTTGGTGTTACATATTACTGATACTGTAGATTGTATATCACATAGTTTTAATTAAATCATCCAACTCATTGCAACAACAATGAAACAGACTGAAAAAATTCGGTATTTCCACTTTGCATCTCTAACACCTGCATTCATTGTGCTTCATGAAGAAACACTCTTCGCAAAAATATGAGACACAATTTCTTACATTTCCATGTAGTTTGTTTGCATTTCTTGACAGCCTGCTCTCGTCCAAATTCATTCATTTTTTCGAAGCATCCGCACACCTATAACTTGCTGCTTCCATGTTCACAAGAGCACAATCTGTAGGCAGCTCGGTGGTTACGGTGAGAGATTTCTCAGGGGTATCGGCATCTTATGTATGGAGTAGTGTCACTTCCTCTTTGAATTCTGTGATTGAGACGATCTTGTTGATATATCGGTAAATCACAGGAGCATTTACCAGTGCTAACCCTGTCAACAGTTCAATTGCAAGCTTCCTATACCATTTCACATCCCGCCTTAGACAATATAAGACTTCATTTGGTGGGAGAGATATATAAATGACTTATTATAGTCAGTTATTATTGCTGGTTTTTTCTTTGTGCCCCTCTTGGTTTGAACTTTAGCTGCTTCCTCTCCATGAGCAGTACTCGGTATCGACATATTCCTCTTATTTTTCCATTTCAGTAGTATCTTCATATTCTTATGTCCATAACTTAATCTAAAAGCTTTTGTACATGCCTTTGTTCATCTACGCAACTTCTACGAGACACTTTCTCCTGGTACAATATCACTGTGTTACGGAGCAAACAGCACTGAATAAAGACTGTAGTAGCAATGCAGGAAAACAATAATGGAACTGTACGCAAATAATGTTGTGGTATGAAAGACTTACAGGAGTACCAACCCAAAATTATTAGCGACATAGCAAATGACACACCTGGCACATTACTCTGGCGCCATGTGAGTCATATGCAAGTCACACAAAGAAACAAACTAAGGTACTAAGTTGTAATATTTTCAAGTTATTTGTACTTAAATAGCTTACATCAAGCAAACTAAAGCAGAATATGGAAAAAAAAGTAAATGGTCCTCGGGGGTCGGCAATCCGAGTATGCCTTTGGCAGCCAATATGTTAATATAGTTATTGTTAAACAGAATGGACTAAGACAAAATATTAAATCTATACAGAATATTTAACTACAGTAGAGCAGTATTGGGCATATGATTTGTTGTGGAAATGTGACAGGTGACAGCAGGAAGGGTCGGGGGGGGGGGGGGGGTTGGAGGGTAGAAGGTGCGGGAAAGGGCAGACCGCTGGAATGGTCAGGCATTGCCGTTCTTTGTGCGCCTGCAAAACGAATAGCGAGAAAGCGAGCCCCCACTCTGTCTGCTCCATTACGTTTGAAAAGGAAATTACAAGGTTTTTTACAAAGTTATTCCGACCCTTCCACAGAGCACCTCATAAACCACAGATGACGTACTGCGCAGACAGACCTAGAGTACGCATTTTCCACAAAATGCGTTGCGCCAGTAAACAGGCATGTTTTTTTTTTTTTTCACACAAATGCGTTAATGCTGAAAGGAACACAGAACAGAATCTACATACCTTTCTACACACTACCTTGCAATGGTAGGCGGGAAATGGATTCGGCATTCTGTGGCTTTTTTTCTAGGAACGGTGCCTTCCCATATCGTAAGAACAACTCGCATTCAGTTTACGTTCATACTAGCACTATACCCTCCTCCGCATTCTGCTCAGTTCTTCTATGTGAAAAACAAAAAAACTTCACTTTGGTGAGAATTCAGGACTTCAACCAATTTTTTAAGGTACGTTTCTACCCGCACACTATTTGTTTGCCGGCCGCGATGGCCGAGGAGACTGAGGCGCTTCAGTCACGGTCTGCACGGTCACTGTGGTCGGGAGTTCGAATCCCCCCTCGTGCATGGATATTTGTGCCGTCCTAGTTCGTAAGTAGTTCATAAGTAGTTTGTAAGTTTAGCGACTGATGACCCCGTAGTTAAGTCCCGTAAGCTTTACAAACGTTTGAACATTTTTGAACTATTTGTTTATTTTGCCATTTAAAGGTTTAATTACATTCATGGATCAGAAGTTTCATATAATAATTACTTTGACTCAATAATGAATTGTGCATCAAGACGCTGCCCTCTACCCCACTGTCACGATAATAAGCGAAGATATCGACTTAGTTATTTTACTTACTACTTTTTTCTGACCAGACACTAACATATACTTCAAGAAGCCTGGTAGGGGCACGGCTCAATCCAAAGTGTTTCATCAAACAAAATCGAGCAACTTATTTTCGATGAAACCATCCTACACGAATATTTCCCCTGTTTTCCTCCTTTGAGTGGGCTACCAACGAAATTAGGCTGAGCGAAACGGCATGAGCTAACAGCGCAATAGTTGAGCGAGGGTGAGTTGTCGGCACGGACAAAAGTCCGCCTGCCGTCACCGCTGAGGAAATATGTCCCATGGGACATTTTCATCTTTATGTCCTACACAGGTTCAACTCTATCTCGATCCCTCTGCAAAATTTCATCCAAATCACCTAGTATTTTTGCGTGAAAGCATAACAAACTAACTTCCACTATTATATTAGAGAGTATAATTATCTGCTGCGTGACACACAATAATTTACTTGGTAGTATTTAGGTTTGCTTTATTATGTCTTCCAGTGCGCGGTAAGGAGCTGATGATGTAGTTTTGCATCTGTACAGTATTAGTGTAAAGAGGGCCCCAATGTCATTTTCGCCCCGGGGCCCTTGGTGACATAGCTACGCCACTGTGTACAGCATCCTTCGATAATGAACGTCGCTCAATCATGATATTTCATAAAGTCATGAAAATCCTCATCGTACAGAGACTATACCCTGACTGAGTGTTGCGGCAACGAGCGGAAACAATGGCTAACAATACATCCTCAAAGTGTCGCGACTTCACACTAGCCTTTTTGTCCCGATCGCTGATCATCCTTCGACAACGAAAGTCACCTCTGAGCTGTTACGCGGTAGTTGACATGATAACGAATTGAAAATTCTAATCGTTCAGAGACTGATTTTTCCAGTAACGAGCGGGAATAGTGACTACCAATTTATCCTCAAAGTGTCATGTTGTCGATGGGAGATTATCCTTTGATACCACTGTCAGCTCTGAGTCGTGACGTGTTAGGTGACATTTGATAACGAATTGCTGCTCCTAATAGTTCAGAGACTATACTTTGATTGTTCGAGTAACGAGCAGAAACACTGACAATTTATCCTGAAAGCGTCGCGGCTTCACTCTAGTCCACTATTTTCCCGAATGTACACACCCATTCGATACCGAAAGTCGCTCAGTCATGATATGGTAGGTGACATTTCATAAAGACATGAAGATCCTCATACACTGACCCTGAGTTTTCCGGCAACCAGCGTAAACAATGACTAACAATACATCCTCAAAGTGTCGCGACTTCACACTAGCCACTTTGTCCCGACCGCTGATCATCATTCAATACCGAAAGTCGCCTCTGAGCTGTGACGCGGTAGGTGACATTACATAACGAATAGAAGATCCTAATCGTTGAGAGACTAATTATTCTAGTAAAGGGCGGAAACAGTGACTAACACTGTATCCTCAAAGTGTCGCAGCTTCACACTAGGTCAAGTTGTCGATCCCAGATCAGCCTTTGATAACACCTGTCAGCTCTGATGCGTGACGTGGTAGGTGACATTTGGTAACGAATTGCAGCTCCTAAACATTCACAGACTGTACTTTGATTGTTCCAGCAACGAGCAGAAGCACGAACTAACAATATATCCTTAAAGCATAGCACCTTCATATCAGACACTTTGTCCCGATTCTGGTCATCCTTCGATAAAGAAAGTCACCTCTGAACTGTGACGTGGCAGATGACATTTGAAAACGAATAGAAGTTCCTAATCGTTCACATACTTCGATTGTTCCAGTGATGAGCAAAACCACTGACTAACAATATATCCTCAAAGCATCGCGACGTCATACTAGCCACTTAGTTCGACTGTGATTAATCCTTTGATACCGTAAGTTTCCTCTGACCTGTGACGTGGTAGGTGACATTTGATAACGAATTGAAGCTCCTATTCTTTAGTAACAAATGACAGTCGTGGTTGCAACTTTTTTTTAATTTGCTTTTAACGCGTTTCATCCTTGTGGGGCATCCTCAGAGAGTCTGGAAAATAAATGAAACGAAGGACATAAAACCTAAAAGCCCAATCTTAGCGTTCACAATCCACTAGAAAATTAATACGACGGTTATTCCAAAAGTAAGGTCCAATTCGCCGTAAAGATTTGAAAACGGCGCCAAGGACAAAACAGGCATGCGCGCCGACTCCTGGCATACTATGCGCGTTAAACGCCGCCAGTGTCGTTGTTACTGTTGCTGTGTGCTGTTGATAGTGTCAGTTCACAATAAGACAATCAATCAGCCCGCTGATTGTGAGGTAAGGGCAGTGATACGGTTTTGGTCTGTAAGAAACGTTTCAGCGGCAGAAATCCATCGTCAGATTACTGAAGTGTACGGTCCTAACGTAATGAGTGACATAAAGTGCGCAAGTGGGTGTGCAAGTGGAGTGTTGTTGTTGCATGACAATGCCAGACCCCATACTGCGAAGGACACGCAAACTCTAATCAAGAACTTTGGATGCGAACTGATGAACGACCCACCGTACAGTCCGGACTTGGCGCCAAGTGATTTCCAGCTGTTCCGCTATGTAAAGGAGTGTCTGGCGGCAAGCGCTTCGACACAGACGATGAATTGAAAGAAGCTGGACTGGTAATCTTCGCAGGCGGCCGACTTAGGCATTCAAAAGCTTGTTGAACAATATGACAATAAAATAATTGCGTTGGAAACAAGTTTGATTTTGAATGTTTTTGTTTTAACCGGATCTTACTCGTACAATGTTAACTGTCCTTAAAATATCACATCAAATGAATTGAACTAAAACACTTGCTAGCCACAATTTGGCCGCGACAAGTCATAAAAACTAGGATACGATCGACAAAACACATCAGAATCCTATAAAGTACATAGGAAATACAGAAGACATTAAGCTGCGGTCACATGCTGCACGATCGATATAAAGATACGTTAAAAATCTTAAATATAATTATTGATTTTAGGCATCGAAAGCAAAGAAAAAGAAGCGGAACATGAAGTAGTGAAAAGAGATACAAGCGCAAAAAAAAAAGGGTATATACCTAAAACAGAGCTGCAGCGGCTGCCGCGACTGGGTAATGATGGGGGCACATTCACACACCTGGTTTACATTACAATGTTAACACTGCCGTCAGGCCTGCTTGCTGTTGAATCATAAAAAAATGTTCGTATGTTCGTAGAGCTTATGGGACTTAACTACGGGGTCATCAGTTCCTAAACTTACAAACTACTTATGAACTAGCTAATACTAAGAACGGCACCATGCCCAAGGGGGGAGTCGAACCCCCGACCGTATTGGCCGTGCAGACCGTGACTGGAGCGCCGCAGAGCGCTCGGCCACCGCGGCCGGCTAATAATAGGAAGAGACAGCATGACGAATGGAGATTTGAGTGTGGCGGGAGACGTCCAGGGAAGAGTCCTCTGCAGTCGGGTTGGTCACTGTGTCATCGATGTTGAATCATACAGTGAACTTATTGAGTCGTTAATACGGCGATGGCCCGGTGGTGGCGCTCATGTAAATTAAACAGCTTAATTTGTAACTAGTATGAAACTACTAAAAACATTACACAACGACAGAAGCTCATACAGATAATTGATGCAGTATTTCCCTCAGAATAAATTAACAGTTTTTTTTAATTAATAAAAGATTTATACACAGTAACGAAGATCTTCCCTCCCGTTCAGTTCGATAAAAAATCTCAGAAAATTAAAAAGTGTCCTCTCTCTACGTCATATTATTAAAACGACAAACTATAAAACTATCGGCCTTGAGAACCCACAGCCAAACATACAGACCACAAGCAGAAATACCCTGGTTAAAGACGACTACCATGACTACTAATGGAGTGGAGAGTATTTTACTCTTAAATTTGATTTTTTTTTTCAGTTACGAGTGGAAACAGTAACTAACAATTTATCCTCAAAGTGTTGCAACTTCACGTTGGTCACTTTGTCGATCGCAGATCATTCTTTTATACCACCTGTCAGCTCTGAGTTGTGACGTAATAGGTGACAAATGAAAATGAACTGAAGCTCCTAATCACCCACAGACTATAATGTGATTGTAACAGTAACGTTCGGAAACACTAAACATTCATCCTCAGAGCGTCACGAATTCACACTAGGCCACTTTTTCGACTCCAGACCGATTCCAGCAGTCAGCTCTGAGCAGTGACGTGGCAGGTGACATTTGATAACGAATAGGAGCTCCTAATCGGGAACGGTGACTAACACTTTAATATTAAAGTATTACGATTGCACAATAGGCCGCTTTGTCGACTGGAGATCAGCTTTCGATACAACCGGTCAGCTCAGAGTCATGGCATAAATATTAAAAAAAATACTTAAAACGACGCTACCACAAAACTCGAATATTACTTTAAAAATGCAATAAGTAAAACACTTCTTCGCGCAAACCACCAACTGTAACTGGATTCGAAAACATAAGTCAGTAAAGAAAGCCAGAGGTGATAGCAGTACATGAAGGCGAAAAAGTCAAAGGAATTCACAATCCATCACTGTTTGTTTACACACCCAGGTTTCGTTCTGTTCAAATGTTCATATGTTTGTTAAGCTTATGGGACTTAACTACGGGGTCATCAGTCCCTAAACTTACAAACTCCTTATGAATTAGCTAATACTACGGACGGCACAAATATCCATGCCCGAGGGGGGATTCAAACCCCCGACCGTAGTGGCCGTGCAGACCGTGACTGGAGTGCCTCAGTCCCCTCGGCCACCGTGGCCGGCGTTTCGTTCTGGTCACAGAGAATTCGTAACAAAAGGAATATGATAATATCACTAGAAGACTGACATGATCTCTTTACCCATGAAAGTATGTAACATTTGATAACGAATTGATGCTCATAATCGTTCAGAGACTGTGCATTGCCTCTGATCCTTCCAGCAACGAGTGGCAACAGTGAGTAACAGTTTATCCGCAAAGCGTCGCGGATCCATACTGGTCATAGATCAATCTCAGATACCAGCCGTGACGTGATAGGTAATGTTCGATAACAAATTGAATCTAATAACCGTTCATAGACTATACTTTGTAAAATTGATTCCATTCCATGCTAACATATAGTGCAGCAAATGCTTGTCAATGTGTTGAAAGAATGCAGTCATGGTCGCGAGATTTCTTTTTATTATTTACTAGATGAAAACAGTCACTCGGGTACTTATTTATTCCTTTCTTCAGTTAGTTCATTTATCCCTCCTTTCTCCCCCACTATCTCTCTGTCCGCCTCTTTTCCTCTCTCTTTCTCTCTCTCTCTCTCTCTCTCTCTCTCTCTCTCTCTCTCTCTCTCTCTCTCTCTCTCTCTCTCTCATCCTCTCCTCTCTGTGTGTCTCTGTTGATCCCCTCATTTCCTCTTGTCCTCATCTCCCCTCTGCCTGATCATCTCCTCCTGCCCATCTCCCCGCCTATTCCCACGTTCCCCTTTGTCCGCCAAATACTTCGTCGTCTGCCTTACAAACTCCTTCGCCTCCTCACTCCATTGCCGCCACATCCGTGAAAAATTACATATCATCATCATCATCATTAGATACTGAGTATGCCTTTCAGCGATCAGTCTGGAGCATAGTACCTCTAATAAAATTCCTCCATGATCTCCTGTTCAATGTTAACATTGATGCCTCGTCTAATGTTATGCTTTTTACTTCATAATCATTCTTCACCGATTCTAAATACTTTCGTCTTGGTCTACCTCGACTCCTCTTACCCTCCGCTACCGAGCTCATGAGTCTTAGGTAACGTTGCTTCTCCCATGCGTGTAACATGACCCCACCATCTCAGTCTGTTCGCTCTAACTGCTTCATGTATGGTATTCATTCCCAGTTTTTCTTTGATTTCTTCATTATGGACACCCTCCTGCCATTGTTCTCATCTATTAGTACCTATTTCTACTTTCATATCTGTAACCTATACCTTGTGAACAAGGTAATCTGTATTCACCCAACTTTCACTCCCATACAACAAAGTTGGTCGAAAGATAGAGCGGTCCACTTAGTCTTGGTACTTACTTCCTTCTTGCAGAAGAGAGTAGATCTTAGCTGAGCACTCACTGCGTTAGCTTTCCGGCACCTGATTCCAGTTCTTTCACTATGTTGCCATCCTGTTAGAAAAAACATCCCAGGTACTTGAAATTGTGTACCTGTTCTAATGTTGTTCCTCCTGTTTGACACTCAATCTGTTTAAATCTCTTTCCCGCACACATTACTTTCGTTTTGGAGATGCTGATCTTCGTATCATAATCCTTGCACCTCTGATCGAGCTCTGAAATATTACTGCCACTACAACTGCTGCCCTTACAAGACGACAGTCTAGGCTGAGATCGTTACACAAGTGAAGCAGCTCGTCTAATTTGCTTGGCAAGTATCCGAAAACACTAGCCCGCCACTCAGAAGCCCCAAACTTGACCGTTTCCAAACTCCCAGTTGGCGGCAGGGAACACTAGTGCGTCTCTCTGCAATGACGCCTTTTGGCTGCAGACATTCCCGTTAAAGGGTATACACAGACGGTGCTTTGGAAGCTATCATCTGGCAGACGACGTTGAAGCCATGACCAGTACATCTGCTATCCCACAGGTGGCATCTGACCTCGTAGGATCCAAGAAGTATGTTGTTGTTGTGGTCTTCAGTCCAGAGACTGGTTTGATGCAGCTCTCCACCCTACTCTATCCTGAGCAAGCCTTTTCATCTCCTCATAAGAACGACAACACACATCCACTTGAATCTGCTTATTATACGCGTCTCTTGGTCTCCCTCTGCGATTTTTACCCCACACACTTCCCTCCAATGCTAAATTCACAATTCCTTGATGTCTAAGAATGTGTCCTACCAATCTATCCCTTCTTTTAGTCAAGGTATGCCAGAAATTTCTTTTCTCCCCAATTCGGTCCAGTACCTCCTCATTAGTTACGCGATCCACCCACCTAATCTTCAGCATTCTTCTGTAGCACCACATTTCAAAAGCCTCTATCCTCTTTCTGTCCACACTGCTTATCGTCCATGTTTCACTCCCATACAAGGCAACACTCCATACAAATGCCTTCAGAAAGGACTTCCTTAGGCTTAAATCAATATTAGATGTTAACAAATTTCTCTTTTTCAAAAACGCCTTTCTACCCATTGCCATTCTGCATTTTATATCCTCTGTACTGCGACCATCATTTGTTATTTTACTGCCCAAGTAACAAAACTCATCTACCTCCTTTATTGTTTCGTTACCTAACCTAATTCCTTCAGCATCACCTGATTTTCTTACACTGCACTCCATTACCCTAGTTTTACTCTTGTTAATGTTCATCTTATATGCACCTTTCAGCACACTATCCATTCCGTTCAATTGCTCTTGCAGGTCATTTGCTGTCTCTGACAGAATTACTATGTCGTCGGCAAAACGCAATGTTTTTAATTCTTCACCCTGAACTTTAATTCCTTCTCCAAATTTCTCCTTGCTTTCCTTTATAGCTTGCTCAATGTACAAATTGAACAACATTGGGGAAAGGCTACAACCCTGTCTTACTCCCTTTCCAACCACTGCATCCCTTTCATGCCCTTCAACTCTGACAACCGCTGTCTGGTTTTTGTACAAGTTGTAAATAACCTTACGCTCCCTATATTTTACTCCTGCTTGCTTCAGAACTTGAAATAGTTTGTTCCAATCAACATTGTCAAAAACCTTCTCCAAATCTACAAAAGCTAGAAATGTTGGTTTGCCTTTTCTTAATCTATCTTCTAGGATAAGCCGTAAAGTGAGTATTGCCTCCCGTGTTCCTACATTTCTCCTGAACCCAAACTGATCTTCCCCGAGGTCGGCTTCTACCAGCTTTTCCATCCTTCTGTATATAATTCGTGTTAATATTTTGCAACCATGACTTATTAAACTGATGGTTCTGTAGTTTTCACACCTGTCTGCACCCGCTTTCTTTGGAATGGGGATTATTACATTTTTCTTAAAGTCTGAGGGTACTTCACCTGTCTCATACATCTTACACACAATGTGAAACAATTTTGTCATGGCTGGTTCTCCCAGAGACTTCAGTAACTCTGACGGAATATCATCTACTCCAGGGGCCTTGTTTCGACTTAGATCTTTCAGTGCTCTGTCAAATTCATCTCTCAGTATAATATCTCCTATTTCATCATCATCTACATCCTCTTCCCTTCCTACAATAGTGTCTCGAAGTTCATTTCCTTTGTAGAGCCCCTCTATATACTCTTTCCACCTTTCAGCTTTCCCTTCTTTGCTGAGAACTGGTTTTCCATCAGTGTCCTTGATATTCATAGAGCTGTTTTTCTTATCGCCAAATGTTTCTTTTATTTTCCGGTAGGCTGTATCTATTTTTCCCCTATTTATACATTCTTCTACATCCTTGCATTTGCCTTCTAGCCACTCCTGCTTAGCCATTTTGCACTTCCTGTCAATCTCATTTCTTAGTAGTCTGTACTCCATTTTGCCTGTTTCATTTACTGCATTTTTATATTTTCTCCTTTCATCGATTAAATTTAGTATCTCCTGTGATATCCAAGGATTTTTTGTAGGCCTTGCCTTCCTACCTATTTTGTCCTCTGCTGCCTTCACTATTTCATCTCTCAATTTTACCCATTCCTCCTCAACTGTTTTATTTTCCCCTGTTTCTGTCAATTGTTGCCTGAAGCTCCCTCTGAAATTCTTAAGAACTTCAGGTTCCTTCAATTTATCCAGGTCCCATCTCCTTATTTTCCTACCTTTCTGTAGTTTCTTCAGTTTCAGCCTACAGTTCATAACCAACAAGTTATGGTCAGAGTCTATGTCTGCCCCTGGGTATGTCCTACACTTCAAAACCTGGTTCCGAAATCTATGTCTTACCATTATAAAATCTATCTGGTATCTCCCGGTATCTCCTGGTCTCTTCCACGTATACAACCTTCTTTTGTGATTCTTAAACCAGGTGTTTGTTATAACTAAATTATGTTCCGTGCAAAATTCTACCAGGCGGCTTCCTCTTTCATTCCTTTTGCCCAGACCATATTCCCCCACTATCTTCTCTTCCCTTCCTTGTCCTACTACCGAATTCCAGTCTCCCATAACAATTAAGTTTTCCTCTCCCTTAATTGTCTGAATAATTTCCTTTAGCTCCTCATATATTTCTTCGATTTCCTCATCATCGGCAGAGCTAGTTGGCATATAAACCTGTACTACTGTTGTCGGTGTTGGCTTCGTATCTATCTTGACAATGATAATGCGATCGCTGTGCTGGTCATAGTAGTTTACCCGCATTCCTATTTTCTTATTCATTATCAATCCTACTCCTGTGATACCCCCAATTGATTTTGTATTTATAATCCTGTAGTCCCCTGACCAGAAATCCTGTTCATCCTGCCACCGAACTTCACTAATCCCCACTATATCTAACTTCAACCTATCCATTTCCCTTTTTAAATTTTCTAATTTTCCTACTCGATTAAGGGATAACATTCCACGCTCCGACCCGTAGAATGCCAGTATTGTCTTTCCTGATGATCACATCCTCTTGAGTAGTCCCCGCCCGGAGATCCGAATGGGGGACTATTTTACCTCCGGAATATTTTACCCGAGAGGATGCCATCATCATATGTTCATACAGTAGAGCTGCATGTCCTCGGGAAAAATAACGGCTGTAGTTTCCCCTTGCTTTCAGCCGTTCGCAGTAGCTGTGTGGCAAGGCCGCATTAGCTGATGTTACAAGGCCAGCTCAGTCAATCATCCAGACTGTTGCCCCTGTAACTACTGAAAAGGCTGCTGCCCCTCTTCAGGAACCACACGTTTGTCTGGCCTCTCCACAGATACCCCTCCGCTGTGGTTGCACCTACGGTACGGCTATCTGTATCGTTGAGGCACGCAAGCCACCCCACCTCGGCAATGTCTGTGGTTCATGGGAGTGGCCAAGAAGTATATAGACCTAAAATGTAACACTAATGGCAGAAACTGTTCTCGGCCTTGTAGCTTACTTAACTGTGTTGTTTCATTGTTGAAAATAAGTATGTACGTGCTGTACGATGATGAACAGAACGTGTTTTAATGGAAACTGACAGCGAGACTGATTTTCCTCAATCTTCATCCAAACATGAAGAAACTGTCTTCCTCGTGATTAGCGTCGTCGTCTCAGAGGCCTGACAGCTCGTTTTCCTCATTGCATACCTTCACCTTGTACACCTTGTAGAAAATTACTTTGAGACGAAAAAGCTTCTTTAGGAAGCATCGATCGTGCGAAATCCATCCTTCCTCTTTCTTTCATGACATCTTGCGTACGATGGATGAAGGCCAACAGGCAAACTGCATATTTCTCGATTTTCGAAAGGCTATGGGGGCTCCAGGGAAGTGAGTTAGGACTGCTATTATTTCTTTCTGCATAATTGCTCTGATGGACAGAGTGTATTGCAATTTGCGACTGTTTGCTAATGATGTTGAGATGTTCAGGAAGGTGTCGTCATTGAATGACTGTTGTAGGATGCTGGATAACGTGGACCAAATTTCTAGGGGGTTTGAGGAAAGTCAACAAGAGCTAAATGTAGAAAAATGTAAGCTGATGCAGATGAGTAGGAGAAACAATCCCATAATATTCGATTACAACATTAGTAGTGTGCTGCTTGACAGAGTAGCGTCAATTACACATCTAGGCGTAATGCTGCACAGCGATATAAAAAGGAACGAGCATATAAGGACAGTTGGGGGCAGGAGAATGGTCGTCTTCGCTTTATTGGGAGAATTTGGGGAAGGTGTGATTTGTCTGCAAAGGAGACCGCATAAAAACGGTTGTACAACCCCGTCTTGAGTATTCCTCAAGTGTTTGGGATCCCCACCAGATCGGCTTAAAGGAGGACATAGTGGTAGTTCAGAGACGGGCGGCGAGGTTTGTTACTGGTAGAGTAGAACAATGCGCGAGTGTTACTGAAATGCAGCGGGTACTCGACTGGGAGTCGCTGGAGGGATGTAGATGTAGATCTACAAGAATGACTGAAAGCGGTAATGAACACCAAGAAAGGGAAGCGTCAGGATGTCGTCGATGGAACTCGAAAAATACATTGTGGCTTCGGGAAACATACAAGCATCGTGGAAACGTCAGAGAACTACACGATTCACACGAATCAGAATCGAACTGCATCGTAAACAGCAAGAACAAAAGGGGAAAGTAATCCCGTTAGTGCTGAAAACTGGGATACACATTCTGCTAAATATATCCTATTAATAGAATTGTCAAAATTCATTTTGTCGCGGATTTGATACAACTGCCTTATATACTCATGCGTCACATGTCATTTAGTTCGTTTACGGTGACCCACTCTTCAATTCACCTAATAGTGTTTTTCGATTTTTACAATGCTTAAAAACATCGAAAAAAGATTTTGTAGTAAATTTCAAATTTCAAATGGAAATTCGTGTTCCGAAGTGCTGTAAATGTTCGTAAAGACAAGTATAAATGGACTTTATCAAAAACACTGTCGTATAAGTGGCGGAGTTCCTTCAAAAGTGGACAAGATGTGATGAAATATTTGCTTAACTCTGGTTGGATATCAACGTCTGTAACTAAACTTAACATCACTCAACTAAAGAAAACTTTCTCTCTTTTCTGCATTGCGTAGAGTCGTGTGGTTAGCTGTGGATGTGGCACCGTTAATTAAGGAGTGTCTCGGTTTCTCTTCTGTCGCCTTCCTAATATCCGCTAGAGAGGAGACACGTGTACCCTACTGTTATTATAAACGTACAGTGTGCGAAATGTTTTTTTCATAAGTTTGTGACGCGTGTAATTGACGCGGAGCTCTGGAACGACTCTGGTAGTAAGTGGAAAATCGCCTAAAAACCACATCCAGGCTGACAGGCTGTCTATCTGCCGGGAGTATTGAAACCGGGCTAGCATACGTCCGAATGAGTTCTTGGCGTTTTAAACGGTCGCTTGGGTCTGAAATACGTTACCTCCCGAGTAGAGCGGAAAACCTGAATTTTCTGTAACCAGCGCAGTCGCGTAAAGGTCGCTGAGGACATCACAGAAAGAGTGAATTTCCACCCCACATTCATAAAACTGGTTATGGGTTACGGATTTACGAGCCTGAATCCCAATTACTCAACGAGCTTTGGAATGTTGCCTTCCAAATTAACCGAAACCGAAAACGCACATCAAAGTAGATCAAATTGACAGCATTTTCCGACTACTGCGGTGTTGTGCACTCTTAATTCTAGACAGAGAGTGAGACAGTAAGTAAAGAATATTACATGATAGTTATAAATCATTTGAGAGCAAATTTCGTCAATGAAAGTGGAAGGAAAAGTAATGGGTCTTGCACGACGACCATGCACCAACAATCTCACAAACAGTGTGAACGAATTTCTGGCCAAAAATTCAATAAATCGAACAGCCACCGTATTCCCCTGATATGGATCCAGCCGACTTTTATTTCTTTTTCCAAATCTCAAATTACCACTTCGAGAAACCCATTTCCGGTTATTCCATGAGATAAAAGAGAATTCGCAGCTGTATCAGACGTAAAAAATCAAGAAGTAACAATGTATCTCAGCAACAGCAAAAAAAAAAAAAAAGTGGACTACCTAACATACAATGCTACTTACGAAAATATTTTGAACTGAAATAGTTCACATGACAAAAGAGTCCACACTGATATAGATATAATAGGCTGACAGCATGCAGACATTTTTTTGTTTGTTTCTACACAGGACGTGACACAACTAGTTAAGCAATAACAATGAAAGCATAATTTCAGTAATCAAAGAATACCCTATATTTAAAGATATACTACACTTATGAGGCATAATAGAACGTTATAAAAGGCGAACTGTTGACTTCAAAATATATATCTTTACTAGAATCACAATTGATGTATGTCTTTAAAATAAATTTTATAGTGGAAAATGTAGATAGAAATCAAAGTAGAACTTCTCGAGTCTTGAAGTTAAAACACTGACTTGAGAGAAGAAACTTTATTTAAATATTATATTTCATCAGGAATTAATTCTGCAATTTGAAGGTATACATGGTATCAAGATTTAACAGTCACTATTATAATGATATAAACTTAAGTTAATGAAGAGAAAGATTAAAACGTGAATTAGATACAGCAAGTAGTCGTACTGAAAATTTAAAAATGTATACAAAAGAAACTCCCAGCTTTGAAAAAAAAAATGTTACCATGTGAAAACTGAACCAACAAACAGTCTAAACGCTTCTTAAAAATAAGCATCTTACATATGAAGATAAAAAAAAAATAAAAGCCATTGATATAAAAAGTTAAAAGATCAGATAAAGGACCTGAATGGACGGACGGATAGGATGTTGTAGGCGCACAACAACTAGGTTTTTAGTGCCCTTACAACTATAATAAGAGACGGGTGTGAATCCATTACAGGGCAAATGATTAAAAACCAGGCAACAGGAAGAAAAAAAGGCAAACTAGAAACATGTTCTTTGTCGTTGAATGAAAAGTCAAAAAAGTTGCATATTGACAGTATTACTATGCCTACGGAAGGTGACAGCTGTGCAAGTGGTTAAAACACAACACCAAAAAATCATGGCTGACTGATCTCCAGAATAAAAAGGGTGAAACGACCTCTGGGCTAAACACTAAAAACCTCCAGGCTAAAATCTTAGGCCAGTGTCTGGACAATTAAAAAAAATGTATTTTTGACGACGTTACAGCGTTGAATGAATGGAATAAATCGCAATTTGTGGTTATGGCTTCACTGTACTAGGTTTAGATGGAATACCAAAGTGCGGCGAATGAAAATTTGTGCCCGGCCAGGATTCGAAAGCGGGATTTCTTGCTTAATAGGCAGACGCGCTGACCACTCTGCCAGCGAGGACGCAGTGACCAGCCCGACTGCTGAGGACTCTTCCCTGCACATCTCCCGCCACTTTGGTATGCCATTTAAACCTAGTACAGTGAAGTCATGAATAATCGCCAATTGCGATTTATTTAATTCATAAAATTTTAAAACTCTGCTCACACTAACCTCGCCATCGGTTAAGACATAGATGCGCTGCCGCTCTCTCAAAACAATATTCAATATATTCCGTTAAAATGTGACCACAGGCATCACAAAGCGGAGGATTCTCCCGACAGAGTAGAGAGCTGTAATATCAAAGGGCAGTGCCCGATTCGGAGTCTCATCAAGGCTACTTCACGTCGCCTCAGGGACTGCAGGAGGTTCGCCACGTTCGGACAGTGTTGGTTTAACCGTCACTGCCAGCCACATCTTTCCCAACAACTGAAGGAATTTCTGCCGCACCATGAAGAAGACGTCCTGCAAGAGAAAAGCACACTGCAGGATATCACAGCGTCCACAGGTCTCCTTGTCAGCCCGATCAACCGTTTCGTTGCTCTGGATTCCAACATGTACTCAGCAGAAGGACACTTGCTTCCCCCGCTGCTATCATGTATGAGCTGCACTATCGCCTTAGCTGGACACAGGGTTTGTAAAGATTACAGCGTGCTGAGCGAATCACAGCGTATGACAAACCGTGTGCCCCGGAAACGCCGCTTTTGTTCCGTTGCTCTCAGGACCGCTTGTAGCTCTGAGAAAACAGAATCAGCTGATTGTGCACCCCTGCTTTGAATCATCCATGTAACCCACGGTGAAATCGTGAAATGCTGATCTAAAATACAATTCATTCCTTTCCATGATGGTGGTGGTGGCGGCTGGTGCAGCAACAGTGTTGAATAATTAAAAAATGCTCAGTCTCTGTTGCAATATTTTATTCTCCAATAACGCGTTTCGCGCTGTTAGTGCATCGTCAGATTGGGCGGAGATGGAGCGACAGAACTGTCTATAGCTGTGGAGGAGGTGTCTTAACAATTTGTGTTGTCATTGGGTCCCATAGCAGCAGAGGAGTCGCTGTCGCGGCAGGTCCATGTTTACAACTGGTAGTAATGTTAATATTGAGTTGTTAAGACACCTCCTCCACAACTATAGACAGTTCTGTCGCTCCATCTCCGCCCAATCTGACGATGCACTAACAGCGCGAAACGCGTTATTGGAGAATAAAATATTGCAACAGAGACTGAGCATTTTTTAATTATTCAACACTGTTGCTGCACCAGCCGCCACCACCACCATCATGGAATGGAATGAATTGTATTTTAGATCAGCATTTCACGATTTCACCGTGGGTTACATGGATGATTCAAAGCAGGGGTGCACAATCAGCTGATTCTGTTTTCTCAGAGCTACAAGCGGTCCTGAGAGCGACGGAACAAAAGCGGCGTTTCCGGGGCACACGGTTTGTCTTACGCTGCGATTCGCTCAGCACGCTGTAATCTTTACAAACCCTGTTTGGAGAATAAAATATTGCAACAGAAACTGAGCATTTTTTAACTGATCTAAAATGTTGTAAAACTCAGACTAATGTCACAAGTGCATTTTTTTTTAATCTGTCAAGTCTAAATCTGGGACTCTGGTGAAGCGAAGGTAGTCATTTACTCCAACCTCAACGTAAAAAGTTAAAATCAGGCACACCCACATCTAAAAGATCGAATCCCATAAGGCCTCGTTGCTCGTAGCCTGGAACGAAAAAGCCTGAGACTGACCAACGCTACGGTATGCCGGTGTATATGGCATGGATAACTTGGTATATGTCTGGCTCGCTAGGAGGAGCTGTCGAAGTATGTGAAGTGGCGACTCACCAGTTTCGGCACAGGGACTTGGTGTGGGTTTGTTGTGGAATGGCCCAGTCGAGAGTCGACTCCCTTCATGATGCACCATGTCCAGCACCTTTAAATAAGAAGGTCTTGCAGAACCATACGTCGTTCACCTGAAGTCAAGCCGATAGCTCGCTCTTAAAAAACTGGAGGAGGCAATTCCTGTCTGCTCCCCATGAAGTGTGGCTAAGACATTTTAAAATACTAAGTGGTTTGAGGCACCGACGTTTCAGATCTCTCAGGTGTGGGAACCATGAAAGTTTCTTGTCAAATGAGAGGCCCAGAAACCTCACTGTGTCTTTAAAAGGCAGGACAGCGGTCCTCATTCTCTTTTCAGGTAAATTGTTAAAAAAAGAAATTTCTCGTTTGAAAACTGAAAACCAGTTTTCCCCGCCCATTCATCCAACCGTCGAAGCGTTAAACCATTTTTCCCCGCCCAGTCATCCAATCAGTGAAGCGTTAATTGTAACTGACGCGTGGTCATTACAAGGCTAGAAGAAGAGCAAAAGCAGAAAAGTTATCCACAAATAGAGAACACTAGACATTACATTTCACAAAGGACGTTATACTATTAATATCTAAGTCACACTTAAAACACTACCCTAAGGAACTACGTTCTCCCGCTCAAAGCGTTCCAAAAGGGTGACGCTGACTCGACATCTAAAATAACGTGGAGAAAGGAAACACCGAATAAAAATGGAAAGACAACCACGAAACCTCCATTTGTGGAGATGCTTAACAATAAGATGCCTCCAAGTAGTATAGGCTTTCTCGCTACAAAAAGGAAAAAAAAAAAAAAAAAAAATACACCCGGAAGTTGATGACGCCGCAGAAAAGCCTCCAGAAGGCCAGGCTATCGCGATATTTCCTCAACCCACACTGAAAGCGACTAAGGACCTGCCCGAATTGCAACATCCAGACACGGCGGCGGTTAATCATCAACTCCAAGGTCTTTCCAACGCAGCTAGTGATGGCAAAGTTATGATAATTGCTTGGGCACGTGCGGTCTTTTCCGGATTTTAAAAAAGGAATTAAAATGGCTTCCCTCTGTGAATCATAGATGTCCTGACTCCCAGATTAAGTTAAAAAGGTGGAGGAGGATTTCCTTGTTCTGTCTCGTTAAGTGCCGCAGCATGTTGTATTGGATACTATCGCAACATGGGCAGGGTCGGCGCAAGCCCAAGTGCCGCCCCGTGTGAGCTGCTAAATTGCTGCCAAAACGTTTGTGGAATTTTATTTAAATAAATCTGTAGGAAATGTCAGCAATCAATTGCAATTTTTGTTGTTACTTTTCAGATCTGCCTATGTTTCGGCCACTGAGTGGCCAGTCTCAAAGCTTTTAATATCTGCTTACATCTAAACTGTCATGTTGACAGTCATGTTCAGCATGACGGTATAGATGTAAACATAACTCAAAGCATTGAGAATAGCCACACTGCCCGAAACCTATGTAGATCAGGAAAATAAAAACAAAAATTGCGACTGATTGGTGGCATTCTCTACAGATCTGTACAAAATAGTCGCTGGGCGCCAGCTCAAAAATGGGGGCAAACCTGATTTTAATAAGCCTTGTGAATTTACGAAAATGTTCAAATGTGTGTGAAACCTTATGGGACTTAACTGCTAAGGTCATCAGTCCCTAAGATTACACAATACTCAACCTACATTATAGTAACGACACACACACACACACACACACACACACACACACACACACACACGTCCGAGGGAGGACTCGAACCTCAGCCGGAACCAGCCGCACAGTCCATGACTACAGACCGTTCGACTAAACCCGCGTGGCATGCATGAACTTAGAATCAACGTAAATAAACAGTTTTCAGTTGTTGGGAACAGGTATTCAACAGAAAACTGTATACAGTAAATAAATGTTGGTAGTGTGCGAGTGGTATTGTCAGACAAAACTGCCGGTCAGAGTTTGTTATTCATGCAGGCGGAGACAGGTGTTTCATGGCTCAAAAATCAAAGCCTCCGACTACCACCCAGAAACGGAGAGCAAAAGGTTTGAAAAATGCGTCGAAACCGAACTTATGCCAGGCTTACTATCAATGTCTTTATCCCTTGTAATTACTCGCAGCGTATTTACCCATTCGGCATACTTCTAGCCATTGTAGGTGTTGGGCATGTTTGACTGTAGTAATGTTCAACGATTTTTTTTTTTTTTTCATAATGCGGGAAGAATAAATCACTCGGAAACTGCCGTTGAAGGGTTTAGTAAAATTGCTTCAGGTTTAACATATATCTCAGTATCGAACAATGCGTTCGAATTCCCAAATTACATTTTGTCTTCTGCAAAATTAGTTGTGGGTAAACGCACGGCGCGTAACAGGCTGGCAGCGCTCCACTCATAAGAATAATGGCGTGTACGCCAGACTACTTCCCCCTCTCTCTTCCTTCGGCGTAAACACGACGGCGCTGCCACAGTGGCGAGGGAGAAATTAGTCCTCCACCCTCCACTTGTTCAATAGGGGCGGCCGGCAAGTAGTCGAAACGCCGTGCCACAGTCCCCGAAGCCGCTTCCTCCGAGGTTTGGTTTCGAATTCCCCTCCTGAGCATGAATGTTGAGTTTGTCCAATAAATAAATGAATAAAAATGAAAAATAAATAAAATTAAAGGGCGGGTGGCAGATTTGCCGCCCCTCGGAAAGTGCCGCCCTGTGCGGACGCACGTTTCGCACGTGCCTTGCGCCGGCTCTGAACATGGGAATATGTCACAAGCCACAGACAACGCAGAATCCAGGTCCCACATGGAGAAGGGGCGGTTATAATCCTCATGTGTGGTGGACCTGATCCAAATTGCCCCTCCCAGCACCAGTTCTGTGATGCTGAAAGCTGGATTCTGACGGGCAGTAGCTATAACTGTAGAGAAATAAGCGGCCATAGTCTGTGCATTGTCTCTCAGGCTAATCTGAAGTGTACCGTTACCCATTACAGCAGCCACTGGACACCTTTCTCCTCTCCCAAAAATTCTCCTGATGGTCTCCCAACCTTGCGATCTGTTTGTGCAACGGTTAACAGAATCCAGGAACTGTTGCCACCATCTCTTTTTGCTCTCGCGAATTATTTGACGTTTCGACCTCGCCATTCGAAAGGGCACGAGGTTGTCTGCAGTCGGCCGGCACTTGAACCGACGCGGAGCCTTTCCCTGGACCTGATATAAGAATGACATTTATTTCTTCATCAGTTCGAGATGTCGTTCCGGTGGAGCTAAAGACTGAGGAATGGATGAATTATCAGCGTGGTAGATCGTTTTCAGTGATATGATCCACCCATTCATGGTCGTTGACATGATGTGCAAATACTGTAATGTGTTCAGTCCACTCTACTCAGTATCCAGCGCAGCAATTGTCCAACAGGCTCAGTTCCATCTGTCTGGTGGATCCAAACTGATCACTGCCATGGAATCAGCAACCACTTCCCATTGAGTAGTGGGGACAACAGCTGGAGCGTAAAGAAAGAGGTCTATAGCAGAGAACGGCCCTGTTTCACTACAGTAATGTATCAGTATGTATCGTGGGCTTTCTGGTGTTCAGTAAATGTGCGCTAGAAGACAGAACCGTCGGACCGCTCTTTCCTTGGGGCAGATTGCAGAGGCGCGCAGCACATTATGTGCGTTAAAATCACCACAAAGTGTGGGGGAGCTCTGTCATGAAGAGCTTCCTCGTCGAGTGCGTCATGTGGGGGAAGGGTAGTGAACAGACAGTCAATCCATGTCGCATACGGACCCACACAGCCGGCTGTGTTGACGATTACCGCCACATCTCCTTCTCTCACTACTAAGGTCTACATAGATAGTAACCACGTATCTCAGGGTTGTAAGATGGCTTGAAATTGGTTTCCAGGATATATAGACACGTCAAAGGGAGCCATATATCACGGAGGTTGGACATTTACTCTCTCTTTCCGCCTAGGCAAAGACACTGAACTTGGTGGTGGTTCAGTAAAGTGGCGAGATGTGTCTCCCTGAGGGACATCCAGCTCCATATGATCTGGAGCTGGGTGAGACAAACTTTCAGAAATGATAACTTAGATATAATCTGACATTCCTTTCAGACACAACACACACTTATTACCATATAGACCTCGCAATATGCACTCCTCAGCTTGCCGGTCGGTTTGAGTGGTATGCACTTTCTGACACGTACTCAAGTGACCATTTCCCTTGTATCATCCACTTCCTGCATCATTCCCCATCTCCTCGTCCCACCAGTTGGAACATTTCTAAAGCCGACTGGGGGCTTTATTATTCCATGGCTGTTTTTCACGATCAGAACTTTCCCAGCTGTGACAGTCAGGTCGACTACCTCACAGAGGTTATTCTCACTGCTGCTGAACGTTCCATACCTCGTACATCCTTTTCTCCACGTCGTGTCCCGGTCCCTTGGTGGACTGCAGCCTGCCGAGACGCGCTTAGAGCCCGGCGCCGTGCTTTACGCACCTTCCGCCGCCACCCAACTTTGGAGAATTGCATCAATTATAAACGTATGAGAGCGCAATGTCGTCGTATCATAAACGACAGCAAGAAAGCTTGCTGGACTGCTTTTACTAGTACTTTTAACCGTTTTACTCCCTCCACGGTAGTTTGGGGTGGCCTACGCCGTTTATCCGGCATCAAGGTCCACTCCCCGATTCCTGGCCTGACCGTGGAGAACGCAGTCCTCGTGGACCCCGCTGCCGTTTCCAACGCATTGGGCCGTTTCTTTGCGGAGGTTTCGAGCTCTGCCCATTACCACCCTGCCTTTCTCCCTCGCAAACAGGTAGAGGAGGCACGGCCGCCTTCTTTCCACTCTTTTAATCGTGAAAATTATAACGTCGCCTTCACCATGCAGGAGCTAGACCGTGCTCTCGCCCTGTCCCGATCTTCTGCTCCCGCGCCCGATTCCATTCATATTGAGATGCTGAAGAACCTCTCTCCTGCGGGCAAGTGCTTTCTTCTTAGTACCTACAATCGCATATGGACTGAAGGTTATGTTCCCACAAGTTGGCGTGAAGCCATTGTTGTCCCCATCCCCAAACAAGGGAAGGACAAACACCTTCCTTCCAGTTATCGCCCCATTTATCTGACGAGCTGCGTCTGTAAGGTGATGGAACGCATGGTTAACGCTCGGTTGGTCTGGCTCCTCGAATCTCGCCGCCTCCTGACTAATATCCAATGCGGTTTTCGTCGACACCGCTCTGCTGCTGATCACCTCGTTACGTTGTCGACCTTCATTATGAACAACTTTCTAAAGAAGCGTCAAACAGTAGCAGTGTTCTCCGACTTGGAGAAGGCATACGATACCTGTTGGAGAGCGGACATTCTCCGCACATTGCATACATGGGGCCTTCGGGGCCGCCTTCCTCTTTTCATTCAAGCTTTTTTGGCGGATCGCAAGTTCCGGGTACGGGTGGGCTCTATTTTGTCAGATACCTTTTGCCAGGAGAATGGGGTACCACAGGGCTTCGTCTTGAGTGTGGCGCTCTTTGCCATTGCAATCAATCCGATCGTAGATTGCCTTTCAGCCGACGTCTCCGGATCTCTTTTTGTTGACGATTTCGCAATTTATTGCAGCGCCCAGCGGACGTGTCTCTTGGAGCGTTGTCTTCAACGCTGTCTTGACCGTCTATATTCCTGGAGCATCGCAAACAGCTTCAGATTCTCCACTGAGAAAACTGTGTGTATAAACTTCTGGAGATACAAGGAATTTCTTCCACCTTCTCTACATCTCGGCCCTGTTGCTCTCCCTTTCGTGGAGACTACGAAATTCTTGGGACTCATGTTGGATCGTAAACTTTGCTGGTCCACACACGTGTCCTACCTGGCTGCCCGTTGTGCCCGATCCCTTAATGTTCTTCGTGTCCTCAGTGGCACGTCATGGGGAGCGGATCGTACCGTCCTGCTTCACCTTTACCAGGCCATTGTTCAGTCGAAGCTCGACTCTTCTGCACGGCCGTCGATTCTCCGCCGTCTCAACTCTATCCACCATCGGGGTTTACGTCTTGCGACAGGTGCATTTTATACCAGCCCTGTTGAAAGTCTGTATGCCGAGGCTGCTGTATTCCCCTTGACCACTCGGCGTGACATACTCTTGTGTCGGTACGCATGCCGCCTGCGGTCGATGCCCAACCACCCATCTTACCGATTATTTTTTGACGACTCACTCGATCGCCAATATCAGTTGTCTGCAATTGCTTTGCTTCCACCTGGAGTTCGGTTTCGCCGCCTACTACAGCGGCTCGATTTTACCCTTCCTTCCACCTTTCGGTTGAGCGAAAGCCCATTACCACCGTGGCATCAGGCCCAGGTTCACACTCACCTTGAACTTAGTTCGCTCCCCAAGGAGAGCACTCCGGATTTGGTATACCGCTCGAGGCTTGTCGAACTCCGTTCGCGGTTCGATAATGCCATATTTATTTACACTGATGGTTCCAAGAGCACTGCCGGTGTCGGATCTGCCTTCGTCGTCGGGGACAACCGGTTCCAATACAAGCTCCCTGACCGAATTTCACGGCTGAGCTTTTTGCCCTCCACCAGGCCGTTTTGTATACCTGCCGCCACCGCCAACCTTTCTATGCCATATGTTCGGACTCCCTTAGTGCCCTGCAGTGTCTTAAGGACCCTTTCTCGAACCATCCTCTCGTGTATCGGATCCAACGCTCCCTCCAGTTGCTAGCAGATGACAGCTGTCACGTTTCTTTCCTGTGGGTCCCTGGCCACGTGGGTGTGCCCGGAAATGAGACCGCCGACATAGCAGCCAAGGCAGCAGCTCTTTTGCCTCGCATGGCTACCTTTTGCGTCCCATCGGACGATGTTCAACGGGCTCTTCGCCGGAGTATCGTGTCGCAATGGCACAGTGCGTGGTTTTCAGTGTACAACAATAAATTGAGAACTGTCAAACCGATCCCGACCGCTTGGAGGACCTCCTCCCGCCGCTCTCGGCGAGAGGAGGTCATCCTGGCCCGGTTGCGGATCGGTCACTGCCGTTTCAGCCACCGTCACTTGCTCTCCGCCGACCCTGCACCGCTGTGCTCCTGCGGTGAACTGCTGACAGTGCGACATGTTTTACTGACTTGTGTTAATTTTAATCATCTCCTGGTAGCCCTTCACTTTCCGTCTACTCTGGAGGAAATTTTAGCTGATGACACACGAGCAGCTGCTCGAGTTTTGCGTTTTATCAACTTGGCCAACTTATCCAAGGATATTTAACCCTTTTATTGTATTTTATCTTTCGTTTTTAGCCTCTTGTTGATGTTCTGACAGTCACCATTTTTTTTTTTTTTTTTTTTTTTTTTTTTTGAGATCATAGCGAATCTATGTTCTTGGCTGGGCGCTAATGACCATAGAAGTTGTGCGCCCTAAATAATAACTTTCATTGGTGGTTTCGCCTGTAATTTGGACTTGCTGGTAGCTTTTTTGGACTTATGTTGCTTTGTAGTGGATGCAGTGGACGTGGGATCTTTTTTTATTTTATTATTATTATTATTATTTATTTATTTTTCCCTTGAGGCATTAGATTTGGCAGTTAGCTTTTGGAGAGCGGAAGTGAAGATGGTGGCAGACACAGGATATTGCATTGTCTTATAGGTGTCTGTTTCGCCTCAGCATAGGAGATACGCTTAGTTGTTTTAATCTCCTGTATCTTCTTTGCGTCATGATAAACTCTACAGTCCTTACTCCAGTCTGGATGCTTGCCTAAACAATTGACCCACTTTGCAGGTGGTGTTCAATCAATAACTTCGTGTACAGCTTTAGGACATTTGCCAAAAGTGGTTTCTCCTTTGCATCCCAGGGTGGTGTGCCCAAACCGTTGACTTGTGCATGGAATTAGGGACGCAAAGGCCGAACATTTAAGCGCAGAAAACCTGCCTTCACAAGCTCAGTTAGTCGAAGACTATTGAAAGTTAGGATGAAGAACTCAGATTAGATAAGTTTTCCATCCACACTTTTCTTGACGTTTTGTACATCGACTATACCATACGCGACCCACACTTCCATCAATTCATCTACTGGGATGTCAACCAGATCTCTACAGAAGACTACACCCTTACTGTAGTTCAGGGTACTGTATAGCTTTATTACATATTCTTCAAGGCTCTTAGATGCTTGTAGTTTTTACACTTGTTGGGAATTTTATGCTTCCACCAACAGGGTACCATTCGACAACCGTTATACTGATTTTAAACTTGCTGCAATCCTTTAAAAACGTTTATTTACATTAAAGGGCGAAAGCTGTTCTCTTCACTTCGGATTTTATGAATTACATCTAGCGCTTTTTCAGTTACCTAGTGACGTTTGTCTCAATATTATTACCAGTAAAATTAGGTGGTTCTTTTTGGGACACCCTTTATTTTAAATTAATTTATCATATATATTATTTCTCATCTGTTTTTTATTACTTTATTTATTTATTTTTGTGGGTACGCCATATCTCCCATACTACTTATTCAGAATTAATGATTTGTTCTCCGTTAATGACGAGAATATTCTGATAGTTTAGAAGTATTCTTTTTAAAAAGAGAACTTTATTTTGAAAAATATTGTACTGTTCGTAAAATCTAAGTACGTTTATACCTGTATTTACGTTTGCTCCCAGTAAAATGCTATACTTCTGTTACTAGAAATTTTAACGTTAATCAGGGATTAATTAATGATGCAAGATATACTTACACGAGTACATTATCGTTGGCCGGCCGCAGTGGTCTGCGGGATGCCAGTCACGGTCTGTAGGGGCGCTGCGCTCGGGGGTTCGAATCTTCCCTCGGGGATGGATGTTTGTGCCGTCTTTAGTATAAGGTAGTTCATAAGTAGTTTGTAAGTTTAGGGACTGATGACCCCGTAGTGAAGTCCCATAAGCTCTACAAACATTTTGAACATCATCGTTGCTAAATTACTGACATCGATAAAACTGTGCTAGTATCCTGCATTAACCTCACACTTTCTGGTTCAACCTTTCCAAATGAAAAAAAGACAATTCCAAATACAAGTAGCCTTCGCTATGGTCGAAAATAAATCACAAGGTCAGACACTTCAAAGGGCAGGATTATACTTACCAGAACCTGTTTTTACGCATGGACAGTTATACGTGGCTTTTTCACGTGTTCGCTCATTCAGTGATAATTTTGTTTGTGCCAAAGACACAAACAGCCAAAAAGTAAACGATGATCACATTATGATTACTAATATTGTTTTCATAGAAGTTTTGTAAAATAAACAAGTTTTCAAAAAATAAAGTAAATATGATAGAGTTTATATTGATTTCTAATATGTTTCACAATTAATCATGTTGTATTTAATTATGTAAATTTTCTTTCAATGATACTAATAATTATTACTACTATACAGCATCAATAACAAGAAGGCTTCTTCTACAATCCCACCAGGGAACCATATCTGTAAATTTCCTGCAGTTAAGTTGGAAGAATGGAGCCGAGGTGGAGTAGCCGAGCGGTCTAAAGCGTCTCGCTGCGGAGCGCGCGGTTGCTCGCCGTGGAGGTTCGCGTCCTCCTTGGGGCATGGGTCTGTGTGTTTGTCCGTAGGTTAGTTTACCTAGGTTTAAGTAGTTTGTAAGCTACGGACTGATGACCACGCAGTTTGGTCCGATAGATTTACAGACATTTTTTTTTTTTTTTTTTTTTTTTTTTTTTTTTTTTTTTTTTTTTTTTTTTTTTTTTTTTTAAGAATGGATTTCAGCAAGCGAGAGCAAAACCTTGGCCCTAGACGCCGGTTGCTCCAAGTTAGAGAGGGCCTATCATTCCTGTAACAACATTTATACCTCGAAGTACCTGTCCAAGAACTTGAAACTGAAGCACTACAACTCGGTAGTATGACCCTCCGCTCTCTATACCTCCGAGTGCCTCTTGATGAATCGAAAGGGCCCACTAAAGAAACTAGAAACTAGGAAGATAGAATATTAGGACCTATAAGAGAGGGAGACGGCATCTACGGAATCAGGCCCAATAAGGAGCTCTATGAATATCAGGAAGACATAGTCCCATGTGTGAGGAAAAGGCGACTGACCTTCTAGGGGCACATGACCAGCCTGAATCACCTCAGGCTCACCAAGAGAATCATCACAAGCACGGGAAACGCGTCCAAAGCCACGACGCGACCTCTGTTAGGTCAGACTTAGAGGAACTGCAGGTCCCATTACAGGCAACCGACAACCGAACTGAATACCGTCAGGCCATTCTACAGGGAGTCCCTCACAAGCAAGAAGTGTACTGGCAACACAAGACCTAAATGGATGGATGAGAGGAAGCAGGCTCACGGCCAGTAGATGAAAGAATGCTGGGCCAAGATAAAGCAGAAGACCCTAGCTGAGAGTTAAGACGAGCATCGTGGTCCCTATTAGGGCGAAACGAACTGAAAAAATATGTACTTGGATGTATCTTACCTACCTGTGATGGATCAGGATAGAGTGCGAATTATTCGCACGTGTCAACTAGTTAATACAAACAAAAGTGAGAGGTGAGTGAGGAAGACAAACATTGAACTGTGGGTGGGGGACAATTACATATTGAAAGGTTTCATACTCTATGATTGGACAGATACCTTTGTAAAATATTTGTAGTCCAAGCACAGTACCTGTTGTGGTGTGGATAATCTTCAGTATTAAGTCGTCTGAAGATGGTCTAAGAAGCCGAAAGCTAATTTACAACAAAATAAATATTATTGTGGATCAGTTATTATTGTTGAACAATTATTTAGTAAATCTAGAAAAATAATAACACCAAAATTTAATTTATGAGATTAAATGTAGTCATATGTACAGGGTGAATCACCTAACACATGCACCGCAAATATTGCGGAAACGGAAAGTGCGAGTGATGTGCGGTTTTCACAGAATGGATAGGTAGTCAGAGGCTCGTATTTTTAGCCAACAAACAGATTGTAATACTAATTAGAAATTGTATTTCGTAGGCAAACATACAGTTTTTTTTAATGAAAGAATGGTTGTTCGTATCATAACTCAAATTTTTGACACCAGCAGTGTACAAAGAATTTTGAATTACATTGTTATCAGATTTAGTTTGGCAGCTACAACCGTTCAAAGTTTCGGGGGCGGAGAGACTGCGATAGCGTAGCTGACTGGCCGAGTGGCTAGCCCCTGTGGCACGACCCACTGTCTCATGACACCGGCCAGTAGGCTACGCTGTCGTAGCCTCCACCCCCAAAAGTGTGAATGGTTTGGTTGTAGCTGAAAAAATAAACGTGATAAAAATGTCAACAAAATTCTTTGTACACAGCTGGTGTCAAAAATTCCAGTGCATGATAGAAGCAACCATTGTTCTATTTGAAAAATTGTATGTTTGCATAAAAAATACACTTTCTAGGTATTTTTTTACAATCTTTTTATTGGCTAACAGTACGAGTCCTTGACTACCAATCCATTCTGTGAAAACCGCACATCAATCGCCCTTTCCGTTTCCGCATTATCTGCGGTGCAAGTATTAGGTGATTCTCCGTGTATAATAGCGTAATTACTAAAATATCTAGTATTTTGTACAAATTTCTCATATTTTGCAGGAATATAAATTTCGAGTTGTGCATTTTTGCAACACTGTTTTATTTTCTAAACACACAGTTTACAAACGTATTTGACGAATAGGAAACACGTCAGGTTGCTAGCAGCAATGGGCATGGCGGAAGAGAAAAACGAGTGTATGCGAGGTGTCCGAACAACCAATATCTAATAAATTTGTTCTTGTAGGCCCCGTGGTTGTCGCACAGCCTCACAACAGATGGAAATTTAACAACTTTTTCCAAATTACATCTAAATAGGCATACTGATTTTAAATGCTAATATAAATCTTCAAAACTGTATTTATTATAGAATATGTTGCATATATGTATATGTTCTTGGTTTTCTGTTCATTTTCCCTGATTTATTCTTTTGTTTCAAATCCTTAGTGTCCCCAGAACTCCGTCAGGCATTGTAGTTTCCTTGCCACTCTGTGTGACGTCACACATCCGCGCGGCCGCACGAAGCCCAAAGGAACACCTCGGAGAAGGAAAATAAATAAATAAATAAATAAAAGGAAAAAAAAAGAACAGAAAATATACGATAAAATTCCTTACACTTAAAAGAAACAAAATATATTAAAATTTGCTCCCGCCTAATACCTATTTGACTCGTACTTGTTTGTTTAGAGGTTTAAATGTAAGGTTCCATTTTTTTTTTTTTTTTTTTTTTTTTTCTTGAATACAGAGGTTTCAAAAATTTCTCTATACCCTCACAGTGTAATAATCTTAACCTATATCTATAAATGCGAACGTCTGTTCGGTGTACGTTTATCTACCCGGGGAAGGTTATAGGCACGGTTTTATGGCGATCGGATAGCTATTTATCTAATATATATTAATGTGAATAACTGTTCGGTGTACGTTTAACACGTTCGAAACGAGTGCGTTTTATGTGTGAGTTGATCTACACTACTTACTTTCCCGATAATGTTAATTAAAAATGTTTGTTTCTAAAGAAGGTACTGCATTTCTTTTCATCCTTCAAAACCAGTCTCATAGCACACTACTGAAAGATAGATCATCTATCATAATCAACGAACACGCGAGCGGAGGCGCGGGTTTAAGCTAGTATTTAATAAATTTGTTCTTGTATGCCCCGTGCTTCTCGCACAGCCTCTCAACACATGGAAATTTAACAACTTTTTCCAAATTCCATTTAAATGGGCATAGTGATTTTATATTTTTGGAAACATTTTTGTTGCACTTATGGGAAACAGCACTCTTATTTAAACTTTCATATTAAGAACAGTCTAGAGTGTAGACTTTTTTCAATTTTTTTCGACTAGTTTCGGTCTTATTTAAACCATCTTCAGGAAATAAGCTCTTTTGATGTTGTGGAGGTTATTTCCTGAAGATGGTTTAAATAAGACCGAAACTATTCCAAAAAAATTTTTGTACTCTAGACTGTTCTTCATATATAAATACTGATTTTAAATGCCAATATAAATCTTCAAAACTGTATTTTTTATAGTTTATTATACAATCTGTTACATATTCTCGGTCCTGTGACCTCATACCAACTAAAATAAAACCACTTACCTTTTCTGTTCCTTTTCCCTTAATTATTCTTTTGTTTCAACTCCTTAGATTCCCCAGAACTCCGTACGGCATTGTAGTTTCCTTGCCACTCTGTGTGACGGCACACATTCGCGCGGCCGCAAGAAGCCCAAAGGAACACCTCGGAGAATGTAACAGAAAATATACAATAAGATCCTTACACTAAAAAGAAACAAAATATATTAAAATTTGCTCCCTCCTAACACCTATTTGACTCGTATTCGTTTGTTTAGCGGTTTAAATGCAAGGTTCCATTTTTTTTTTTTTTTTTTATTTTTTTTTTTTTTTTTTTTTTTTTTTTTAAGACAAAGATTTGAACAAAATATCGCACTGGCGTGTTTTACGGCCAGTTTAGATTTGTAGTTTTATAAGTTTTTGCAAACATTTTGGACCTAAATAATAAAAAATTAATTAATATGAGTGTCTGAAACCCTTTTAGGAAAAAAAGTTAAGTAGTGGCGAATTTCGAACCATCGACACATTAGCGTCATAGTCCAACGCCTTGCCAGTTTTTTTTTTTTTCCTGATAGATCTATGATCTGCGGTCGTTTTTATTGTCCGTATTTGGTCATTCGTTGATCATTTGGCTCAGCCCTCTGACTGGGAGCGCTGAGCCACGTCGCCCCGCTCCACTACGCTACGACTATCAATCAAGAAATGAGTCCTTTAATCTCATAGTATTGATGGCTGTTGTTAACTGATGCTAATATGACATTTGTAGTGTTGTTGTTAATTCTTCAGTGCGCCATTACTTTGAAATGACAACGTGTAAGTTACAATAAGAAAATCATCAAATACGCAATGCAAGATGGCGTATGCCCGAGAGAGTTCTGGGCGAGGAATTTCACGTGACATCTCCGAACGCCTGGTTTTCGTTAATTCAATGGAGGGTGTCAAATCTCCGTTATTTTTGCAAATATGTCTCAAACGATACGAGATATGAAAAAAACATAAGGGAGCTAAGTTGTAGAGAATTTTTTCCTCTACAAATTCGGTTATTCACTTTTCGTGTCAGATGCATGGTTAACCCGTTATTTTCATTTAAATTTCGAGCTGTCCAAAGACGATCGCAAAGGCGTACTTTTAGTGTTACTACCGTAATCTAAAGTGGTAATAATACATAAATAAGGAAATACAACTGAAAGCAGGTAGCGCGATTTATAGTGGAAGAAAGAGGAGGAAGAGAGAGGAAGGCTGGGTTTACTATTAGACACAGAGGAAGTTTACTGCACGGACGTAAAGGATAGCACGGTGGGGTAGGACGGCGAGACACGTGTTACGACAGCGGAGCCAGCAGTGTATTTTCAGAAACGGTCACCTCGTAAATCCGCAGGGACAAGTCGCGAAGCCATTGTAGATTCTCGCGGACGCGCTACTGACTAACCCGCAATCGCGGCGGAGATATTCCGCGGGCGAACTGCGCCGATGTGCGCCAATGTGTTGCGAATTTAGAGGCGCGGAGAGAAACATGGGCGGCGGCGTCGTTCAGAAATAACGGCTGTGCTCGGCAGTTGTCGGGGCGGCGCGGCGGTAAAGCGGCTGTGTGGCAGGCTGGGCTACAGGCCGCTATTCCTGGCGGCAGGCGGCACGCATTCTTTAGTGTTGGCAGCGGCGCCGAAAGCAGCGCGCGCTGACCTAGCGCAACGTCCCGACCTAGGACAAAGGCGCCCGCCGTGACACCGCGCCGCGCTGCGCACAGCAACAGGCCAGGCCGCTGACTCAGCGCAGACGCGTCCCGGCAGACGCCAACCACGCTGTGCCAGCGGGCAACGACGTGACGGCACTGGAGGGCCACACTTCGCCTCATCGTCATACAGAAGGGTTCAAATCAAATGTTCAAATATCAATAAAATTCTTCTGGGCATGATACCGCGTCGTCATTTTGTAAACTTTGCCGACGTTTCGGCCACTATTGCAGGCGGCCTTCATCAGGGTCTGTGTCTGGCGAGTCAGACACAGACCCTGATGAAGGCCGCCTGCAATAGTGGCCGAAACGTCGGCAAAGTTTACAAAATGACGACGCGGTACCATACCCAGAAGAATTTTATTGATAGTGACAACTGCCGCGGAAGCCTACGTTTGCATTAAATGTTCAAATGTTTGTAAATCTATCGGACCAAACTGCGTGGTCATCAGTCCGTAGCTTACAAACTACTTAAACCTAGGTAAACTAACCTAAGGACAAACACACACACACCCATGCCCCAGGGTGGAATCGAACCTCCACGGCGAGCAACCGCGCGCTCCGCAGCGAGACGCTTTAGACCGCTCGGCTACTCCACCGCGGCACAGAAGGGTCCAAAATCATGTATCATCATACGTTGCTTGCACTCGCCATTTTGAGCAGAAGCTGAATTGTATTTCACTGTAAGGTTTTTAAAGTAAACGCTTTTTTCTACTGCGAATGAAGGGTTTTATTTTTATATTTTTTAAGTCACCCATACGCGTTTCGCCTTTCCCCAATCACCCACATGCACAAAAACAATCAGCAATCAGATACATGCTTCACAGACTCAACACAGTACCACTCAACAAAGAAAATTACCAAAAGGAACTAGACATCATCACACAAATAGCAACATACGATGGTAATATAGTAGAAAATTAAACAAAAATTAAATTAAAAAATTAAAAAATTTAAAAAAACAAAAGCTGATGATGATGATGATACATTTCACTGTAGGTTTTTTAAAGTAAACGCCTTTTTCTACTGCGAATGAAGGGTTTTATTTTTATATTTTTAAGTCACCCAAACGCGTTTCGCCTTTCTCCAATCACCCACATGCACAAAAACAATCAGCAATCAGATACATGCTCCACAGACTCAACACAGTACCACTCAACAAAGAAAATTACCAAAAGGAACTAGACATCATCACACAAATAGCAACAAACTATGGACACGATGGTAATATAGTAGAAAAATTAAACAAAAAAATTAAAAAACATATACGGGCAAAAAACACCAAACGTACAGACCCGCAGACAACAACACAGCAAAGCAGCACACAAACACATACAACACAAACTGCAATACAAAGAACACATGAAAGCAAAAAAGAAAATTCAAGATGGTACACAATGACATACAAACACAAACTAACACATAAAATAATAAACATTTTCAAAAGACAAGGCATAAAAATAGCTCTCAAAACAGATAACCCAATCCAAAAATATATCCCAAAAATCAAAACAGACACAGATAACTACCAAAGAGCTGGAATATACCAACTACAATGCAACTCATGTGATGGAAGGTATGTGGGACAAACCAGCAGAACATTCGATACCCGATACAAGGAACACATCAGGGCATGGAAATACGGAACAAACCACTCCAAAAGAGCTGGAATATACCAACTACAATGCAACTCATGTGATGGAAGGTATGTGGGACAAACCAGCAGAACATTCGATACCCGATACAAGGAACACATCAGGGCATGGAAATACGGAACAAACCACTCCACTTTTGCAGAACATCTAAAAGCATATAACCGCAAACCCACCACAATAGAAAATGACATTACAATAAATAATGAAAAACATCTCCTAACATTACAAGAAAATTATCATATATATAAAACAAAAGCTGAGAAAAAGATGCTACTAAATGACCAAATAAACCTGACCAATCAATCATTATTCTCACTGATTGACCATATGATAGACAAAAATCCCAACACATAATCACAACCCCTCCCCCCACCACACACACACACACATACACAAACAGAGATTTAAAAAACAAACAAACACACACACTCACACAAAGATACCTTCAACACACTTTCAATGAAACAGTTGAATTTCAAATAAGCTAAGGTTGGCAATACTACAAAACAAACAGCAGTGGACACAGTATGGCAGCAGGTGACAGTGGAACTAGAAAACTGCAATGTGTTTAAGAAAACAGTGTAACATTTCGACCTGGTTGCCAGAAAGAGACTGAAGTGGAGTAGCAAGTGCTGTAAGTACACCATTTTATATCAAACAACGAACTGACTTAAATCAGAAATGAAATGTTTTGTAGATATGTAAGAGACCTAACGTATATGTGTAAACAAAAGCATGTAATATTTCAGGACACCCACTGATGATGCCTTGAGAGAAAGGCGAAACGCGTATGGGCGACTTAAAAATAAAACCCTTCATTCGCAGTAGAAAAAGGCGTTTACTTTAAAAACCTTACAGTGAAATGTATCATCATATTTTTCATCTCCAGATTCCCGGGTGTGGCTAAAAGCGCTCTCCATCTCATCCGATCTTGATATACCATTTGGTCTTGGACTTCAGCCGCGGTGGAGTAGCCGAGCGGTCTAAAGCGTCTCGCTGCGGAGCGCTAGGTTGCTCGCCGTGGAGGTTCGAGTCCTCTCTGGGGCATAGGTGTGTGTGTTTGTCCTTAGATTAGTTAACCTAGGTTTAAGTAGTTTGTAAGCTACGGACTGATGACCACGCAGTTTGGTCCGATAGATTTACAAATATTTGAACATTTGAATTACGTCGCTCACATGTGTTACGTCCTCATTATTACATACTTCCAGCCCCTGCGGTTTGAGGTGTCTATGTATATGATTAACGAGCTCATGAGTCTATACATAGACCTTTCACTGTGATAAAGCTTCAAATAATTTTCACCAAAAACAAATATTTCATCTGTTAACTGCAGTATGTTTCAGGAACAATAGCAATTTTTTTTAGGAGATGGCAATAAAAACAATTTTCAGTTAAAAGATAATACAACGTGTGTCCAATTTTTATTGGGTACATAGATACAGCTCTTGATATATAACTCAAACAAATTAAAGCACATGCATATTTTTAATGATTCTTTCGTCGGTTCTTGGTAGATCACCACATTGACTTTTATTTAAATAACAGGTTTTCGACGTACGTTAAAGTCTGAGTATGTCCTAGTAAGCCGAAAACTGGATAACTAAGTGGACATGAACGTGTAGAACATACACAAAATTCTACTTCGAAGTCAGTTTGATGTTGTACTACCAAGAACAGTTCGGGAGGATTCAGTCCTGTCCCCTGTTCGCCTACCTGCCGTTGGGAGGATTCCGTCCTGCTCCCCGCTACGGAGCGCACGGTTGCTCGCCGTGGAGGTTCGAGTCCTCCCTGGGGCATGGGTGTGTGTGTGTTTGCCCTTAGGTTAGTTTACCTAGGTTTAAGTAGTTTGTAAGCTACGAACTGATGACCACGCAGTTTGGTCCGACGGATTTATAAACATTTCAACATTTCTTGGACATCATCCCAGTTAAAACCGTTCTTCTCTATGTCTGATTTAACTGCCTCTATCCATCGTCTCCTTGGCCTTCCTCTTGGCCTTCTTCCTCCCACTTCCATTCTGAAGTATTTTTAGCTGTTCTTGTGTTATCCATTCTCATTACATTGCCATACTACTGCGGTCTTCGTTTCATCTACATCTATATGGGATACACTGCAAACCACATTTAAGTGCCTGGCAGAGGGTTCATCGAACCACCGTCATACTATTTTGTCTCCCATTCCATTCTCGAATAGCGGGAAGAATGAACACCTGAATCTCTCCGTTCGGGCTCTGATTTCTCGTATTTTATTCTGATGATCATTTCTACCTATGTAAGTGGGAGTCAACAATATATTTTCGCATTCGGAGGAGAATGTTGGCGATTGTAGTTTCGTAAGCACCCCACGCCGCAACGATAATCGTCGTTGTTGTAATGATTTTTCCATCCCAGATCCTGTATCATTTCCGTAACGCTGTCTCCCCTGTATCGTGACAATACGAAACGAGCTGCCCTTCTTTGGAATCTTTTGATGTCCTCCGTCCAAAAATGGACGGACAAGCGTAGTGTATGCAGTTTCTTCAGTAGTTCTGTTGCATCTTTTAAGGGTTCTGCCAATAAAACGCAGTCTCTGGTTCGCCTTACCCACGACACCATCTAAGTATTCTTTCCAATTTAAGTCAGAAGTAATTGTAATTCCTAGGTATTTTGTGGAGTTTACGGCCTTTACATTTGATTGATTTATCATGTAAACAAAATTTAACGGATTTCTTTTCGTACTCCACGTTTCCCCAAAATGTTCACGATAGGGACCCTGATACTAACTGTTTCTCTGTGTACCTCATTTCTGATCTTGTCTCTCCAGGTACTTTGATTCATAGTCCTGAAAAACCTCATCTCTGTTGCTTGGATTCTTCTGTGATCCTTTAACAATGTACACGTTTCCATGCCATATGTAAAACATGCATCCACTGCTTAAAAGTCCTAACATGAAAACTAATTGACGGAGTTGCCTCATATTTGGTGAAAGCGTAGAATAAAAGTCCAACTTAACACTCGGAGGACAATCATTACCGAACTATTTAGAAGGCCCGCTACCGGTCATTTTGACCTGTGATGTTTTTCGTTGTTGTTGTTGTTGTGGTCTTCAGTCCGCAGACTGGTTCGATGCAGCTCTACACGCTACCCTGTCCTGTGAAAGTCTCTTCATCTGAGAATACGTTCGGCAACCTACAGCTTTTCGAATCTGCTTACTGTATTCGTCCCTCGGTCTCCCTCTTTGATTTTTACCCCACACACTTCATTCTAATGCTAAGTTGACAATTCCTTGATGTCTCAGAATGTGTCTAACTAATCTATCCCTTCTCTTAGTCACGATATGCCAGAAACTTCTTTTCTCCCAGCTTTGGTTAAGCACCTCCTTATTAGTTACGTGATGTACCCATCTAATTCTCATCATTCGTCTGTAGCACCACATTTCAAAAGCTTCTATCATATCTATCTGAACTCCTCATAGTCCATGTTTCACTCCCATACAATGCTACACTCCAGACAAATACTTTCAGAAATGACTTCCTAACATTTAAATTAATATTGGATGTTAACAAGTTTCGCTTCTTTAGAAACGCTTTTCTTCCCGTAGCCATTCTGCATTTTATATCTTCTTTACTTCTGCCATCAGAAGTTATCTTGCTGCCCAAATAACAAAATTCATCTACTACCTTCATTGTCTCATTACCCAATCTCATTCTTTCAGCATCGCCTAATTTTCTGAAAATGCATTCCATTACCTTCGTTTTATTCTTGTTAATGTTCATCTTATATCTTCCTTTCAAGACACTGTCCATTCCATTCGTTTGCTCTTCCAGATCCTTTGCGGTCTCTGACAGAATTACTATCTCATTGGCAAACCGAAATGTTTTTTATTTCTTCTCCCTGCACTTTAATTCCCTCTCAAAATTTCTCCTTCCATTCCTTCACTGCCTGCTCAATGTACAGATTGAACAACATTGAGGAAAGGGTAAAACCCTGTCTTACTCCCTTCCCAACCTCTGCGTCCCTTTCTTGCCCTTCGACTCTAATAACCGCTGTCTGATTTTTGTATAGGTTGAATATAACTCTTCGCTCCCTATATTTTACACCTGCTACCTTCAGAATATGAAAGAGTGTATTCCACTCGAAATTGTCAAAAGCTTTCTCCAAATTGACAAACGCTAAAAACTTAGGTTTTCCTTTCCTTAGCCTATCTTCTAAGATAAGTAGTAATGAGAGTATTGTCTCCCGAGTTCCTAAATTTCTCCTAAATCCACACTGATCTTCCCCGAGGTCGGATTCCACACGTTTTTCCATTCATCTGTAAATAATTCGTGTTAGAATTTTGCAACCATGACTTATTAAACTATAGTTCTGTAATTTTCTCATTTGTCTGCACTTGCTTTCTTTGTAATTGGAATTACAATATTCTTCTTGAAGTCGGAGGCTACTTCCCCTGTCACATACATCTTGCATACCAAGTGGAACAATTTTTTCATGACAGGCTCTCCTAACGATATCAGCAGTTCAGACGGAATATCATCTATTCCTGGGGCCTTGTTTCGACTTAAATCCTTCAGCGCTCTGTCAAATTCTTCTCTCAGTATACTATCTCTTATCGTGTCTTCCTCCACTTCGTCTTCCATTTCTAGAATACTGCCTTCAAGTTTATTTCCTTTGTATAGGCCCTCAATGTATTCCTTCCACAGTTCAGCTTTCCCCTCTTTGCTTAGTATTGGTTTTCCATCTGAGTTCTTGATATTCATACAGCTGCTTTTCTTGTCTCCAAATATCGCTTTTATTTTCCTGTATTTTCTTTATATGTTTTTCAGTTTTACTTGTTGAATTAATTTACTTTAACTTTTTAATGTCGCTTGGGTATTATGCTTACCCTAATCCTACCAATGTGCTATGCATAAAACTTTGTATAGAAGTTTTATTTATTAAAAAATTTGATCAAGGTAAAGAATACGTTTATTTGGAACTGAATTTACAAATGAAAATAACCTCTTCACTACCAACCACTGGATGTGATTCTTTTCGATTTCTTCCTCGGCTGCAAGTTCGAGTTTGTGGTGCCACGGGAATCAAGTGCTGGGTTATTTGCATGTTCTTGAGCAGGTTCTGAATCTTCATTTTACGAATTTGATGATTCGCCTTGTTATGTACCGTCAGGTTGGTATCTGTATCTTCATTATCATCGAACTCATCAAATTCAAAAATATCTTCTCCTTCAGAACCTTCTTCTGGTAAACCATCCAAATAGTTGAGTAATTCTTCATCTGAATGAAAATACTGACGAGTCATAATAATGAGCAGAGCACAACAACGTACTGACACACTCCAGCAACACAGTATATCTACTCGGCTACGAAATAAAGTAAAAACGAAAGAAGGAGAGGTAACAATCACACAACAATGAAATAACGTACTGGTACCCTAAGCGAATGAAAAGAGCAGTTGTTGTGCTTTTAAGGACATGGAACGTAAAAAAATATCTCATCAGTCAAAATGACTGGCTATGGTCCTTTAAGGTAAATAAAATGCGGAAAAAAGTAATAACTCATTCAGTTTTCGTAGTAGATATTTGTATTTTACGCAAATTGTAGACAACCAAAATAAATTAAAAGTCATGAAATATAAGCTTGCTAAAATAAAACATACGCAATTTATTAGATGCTAAACAACGCTCACCGGTCATATTGACCGGTATTGTCCTGCTAGTGTTAAAGATATCACTGTAGGTGTTCGAAATGGTCAACATTAACATCCACACAGAAACGACGACGCCGAACTGCTGACAAAGTGAAACCCTTAGCGTCAGCGGCTCTGAAACCTGCGTGTTTGTTTCACATATGTAGACGACACTTTTTGTCGTTTGGCCTCTTGTTAGTGAGAATTTAAACGGTTTTTTGGAACGCCTGAATTCAGTCCACCCGAATATTCAGTTCACCACGGAGGTGGAAAAGAATGTCTGTCTTCCTTTCCTTGATGTGTTGGTCAGGAGGAAGGTTGATGGTACACTGGTCCATTCTCTTTATAGGAAGCCTACTCACACTGATTTGTACCTCCGAGCTGATAGTTGTCACCATCCAGCTCAGCGTGAAGGAGTACTTCGTACCTTGGTTCACAGGGCATATGTCTTTTCAGACCATAAGAGATTCTCAGCTGAGTTGTCCCACCTCGAGGTCGCCTTTCGTCAGAATGGTTATAGTGAGAGACAGATAAACCGTGCGTTGCGCTATCAGCCTACTGTGCAACGGACGAGTGACGATAGTAATGAAGTGGCACCTAAATCTATGGCCTTTTTGCCTTACGCAGGAAGCATTTCCAACAAGATTGGTCGTATTTTGCGGAAATATGAAGTGAAATGTGTTTTTCGACCACCTAAGATTAAGGCCCTGCTGGGGTCCATAAAGGATGATCTTCGTTTGCGTAAAGCAGGTGTGTATCGTATTCCTTGCAGTTCTGACATGTCATATATTGGTCAGACAATCAGGACTGTGGAAGACCGGTGTATTGAACACAAACGTTACACGCGCTTACAACAGCCAAACAAATCCGCTGATGCAGAACACTGTCTTGGCACCGGTCATCCTATGGAATACAACAACACGGAGATTCTGGCATGCACTTCCACCTATTGGGATAGTGTTATTAAGGAAGCTGTTGAAATTAAACTAGTAAGCGACCTTATAAACAGAGATGCTGGTTCTTGTTTAAATTCTGCTAGCAATCCGGCACTGTCTCTCGTCAAAAAACAGAGGGACAAAATTAATGCTGCCTCACCTGTTGATTAAGTCACTATCGATAATGTTTATGTTTGGTCATCTTTGGTTGTGTTGACTCTGCAGTGACTTGTACTGTGTGTGTTACCTTCCTTGTTTACCCTTTGCAAAGCGAGGTATTAAGAAAGCTTGCACATTGCCTTCCTTGAGTGCAGTTGTGCCTTGAGAATGGCAGGGGGTCTTCCAGCCGAAATATCGACGGTTGTCGACGACGTCACCCGGCAGCATACGCGTAAGTTGTTTGAATGTTCACTTGGATAGCTGCACATGAATGTACGATGGATTCTTGAAGTTCATCCAGTGTGCGTGGCTTTTGTCGATAAACGACGTCCTTTAGTGTTCCCCACAGGTGATAGTCCAGAGAAGTTAAATCTGGAGAACATGGTGGATATCCCACAGCACCTCTACGGCCTATCCATCTTTCTGGTAGATTTTCGTCGAGATAAGCCCTAACACGATTTTGGTAGTGGGCTGGGGCACCATCTTGTTGAAAGTAAATCTTACGTCTCCATACAAGTCTCGGATGGCAGATAAAATGGATGTCTGAAGCTTCCGAAGGTACACCTCATCGGTAACTCTGCCGTCAAAGAAGAATGGCCCATTCAAGCCCCAGTAAGACAACCCACACCATACATTTTCACCTGGCAAATTCACGGCTTTGTCTACATGGACGTTCGGATTTTCGGCGGCCCAGTGGACGCAATTGTGGCGATCTACTGTATCATTGAGTTTGAACTGTGCCTCATCAGACCACACAATCACCTCTGCAAACTCTTCATCGTTGCGCACCATGTTAGCAAACCATTCGCAGTGCTCCATTCTGCGATCTAGGTCGTCTTCGTTCTTTGCGTGTAGCAATCGTGGGATGTAGCACAACCACTTTGCTGTCTTCAAAGTTCGCCGAACACTTGAGCGACTCAAAAATGTTCAAATGTTTGTAAAGCTTATGGGACTTAACTACGGGGTCACCAGTCCCTAAACTTACAAACTACTTACGAACTAGGACGGCACAAATATCCATGCCCGAGGGGGGATTCAAACCCCCGACCGTAGTGGCCGTGAAGACCGTGACTGAAACGCCCTCAGTCTCCACGGCCACCGCGGCCGGCTTGAGCGACTCACTCCAGTTTCACGGGCACACTGTCTCACAGACTTTTTGTAACGCGGATGAATTATTGTAAGACACGACGGGAGTTAGCTGGACTTGTTACTGTTACAGGTCGTCAAGATCGTTGTTTGTGTACATCTTTAACACAGCGAATGCGGAATCGTTAAACGTGTCGGTGGTTCTGTTTGATACTCAATTTCACCATTGCCGTCGAACCTCATTGTTTTCGAACTTCAGAACCCACTTCAAAACTGACTTCCTTTCATCGAATGTAAGCCTTGCGCCAGCCATGTTTCAAAAAATGTTCAAATGTTTGGAGTGCTTAAGGGACTTTTTAAGGGGTCATCAGTCCCTAAACTTACAAATTACTTATGAACTAGCTAATACTAAGGACGGCACAAATATCCCTGCCCGAGGGGGGATTCGAACCCCCTTGCGGCAGTGGCCATGCTGAACGTGACTGGCGCGTCGCAGACAGCTCGTCCACCGTGGCCGGCTCAGCCATGTTTACTCGAGTAACTAGCTACAACACTGACTATCCGGCGACTGTTATCTGATAAAACTAAACAAGCAAATTTAACGCTTGTGTGGATATTGCCGGATCTACAAACTATTACACTACCAAAGATGAGACAAAACCGTCAATCACTTTGCAAGTTATGGGCTTTTAAACAGGGGATACATTTTTTGGACCTCTCTGTATCGTTCTCCTCCCATCCTTTGACCCTTTTATTATTATTGGATTACGAACTCAAATGTAGTCTTAAACTGAGGATAAGTCTTTTCACTTAAAATTTCCGGGCTGATAGCTGTAGTCGATAGGTAAAACTTTACCCTCACGTTTCGTCTTCGGCTACGGATGACATCGTCGGAGGCAAAGTAGCAAATGCAATGAGGGCTCGAGGGAGCGCCGCATATACAGTGTGTTTCACTAAATGTGTTTTCTTCTGTAAGTTAGAAATTAATAGGCGACGGCAATATTTATTAAACTATGTCACCATAAGAAACGTTATACTCTCTGCGGGGCTATTAACATGGTTTATTATGTTATTCTCCAAAGAGTTACATTAAAAAGATGGCAATTTTAAATGGAACACAGTTGTTTCTATTAAGAACTGGAATTAGTAACGCCAGCTGTATATGCATCAATTTCAAATACATTCCTATCACGTTCGGATTTTTGGAGCTACAACCCTTCAAAGATTCAGTGGCAGATACCACTCACGCTGTCCATGAAGCAATGCGCCTTCTAAATGTGGTGCGGCAGAGTTGTCGCCTGTTTCATGGAGCGAAAAGCTTCTTCGATGCGCTATTAGACTGCCGACAGGTCGAGCCACACAAACAAACAGGGATTAATACACCACAGTTACTGACACCGAAAGAAGATGACATACGCGAACAACGAGTACGTTGACATGTTACTGATGCTCGGCAAATGCCGACACTATGCCACTGAAGCAGCCTTGGCGTATGCCGTGAGATATCCTAGGCGAAGAGCCCCGGCAGCCATTACGTTCTCACATGCCGAACAACGACTTCGGGAAACAGGCAGCTTGGTAGTGCACCACAGTAACAGACGAAGAACTGCAAGAAGTGAGGAGACGGAGGTTTGTGTCTTAGCTACAGTACACCTCGATCCTCATTCAAGCTCATGAGCCGTTGCTGCAGTCGCTGGTGCCAGTCTCACATGTCCGTGGCGTATACTAAACGGTCACGGGTTTCACCCGTACCGCGTGTCAGTGACCCAGGAGGTGCATCGGAACGATTTCGGTGCGAGAGTGACATTCTGTGAATGGGCCATGCGTAATTTCACGCTGGACTTTATACAAAGCGTTATGTTATCTGATGAGTCTAAGGTAAAGCAATCAACAATCCGAATATTGGTTTCAACACCACAGTGCTTTACTAGGCATGGTCCTGTTTGGAGGTGGTATGCCGTTACCTTCCTCCGACCTTCGAACTGACTTACCCAGCCAGTTATAGAGGGACGTACAGTTTAACGTGGATTCCGAACCACAGTGCTACTCGGTATTTTTTACATCAGCAACACTGCCAGAGGCGAAAGAAGTGGAAAGTGACAGAGAGGACCTGGCGGGAATGGAACCCGCGACCTTTAGATTTGTACTCTTGTCACTCTACCACTGTGCTACGAAGCCGCACCTGATGAGCTGATGAGTCTGCGTTCACAAATTATCGTGCAGTGAATCGCCATGACGTGCGCTACAATCCTCGGTGAGTACAACCTGTCGAACGTCAACGTAGGTGTTCTATTAATGCATGTCGTGGCATCCATGGGAATGAAATCATCGGTCCACATTACTTCCCAGGTACAGTGACAGCTGAGTTATATCGCGCTTTTATAGTTGACAATTTGGGTGGTCTTCTTGAACATGAGACTCCATATGTGGATGCAGCACGATGCTCACCCAGCCCATTCTGAGCGTGCTGTTGTGGAAGGACTAAACAGCAGGTTTGCAGGAAGATGGTTGGGGCGTCATGATCCTCATTCATGGCTCGCAAAGACGCCCCATTAAACACATTACATTTCCTTTTGTAAGGCTATCTAAAGAATCGTATTTATGTATCTGAGCCTACATCCCCAGATGATCTAAAATGACGCATCGAGGACGAATGTCGCTTCGTGACATCAGCGATGTTACATCTCTACCGCAGATCCTTTAGAAGGTGCATAGCGTTGTGCATTCAGGAACATGAACACACATTTGAACGTCTCATTTAAACCAAGTTCCCATCGGCAGAACATCCATCACCCACCATACAGCCATTTATTATGTACAGAGTGTGGCATCTGGTCCTGAAACTTTAAAGGGTTGTTGCTCCCAAACTGAAAGTAATATGAATGTAATTTAAATTGATGTATACACAGCTGGTGTTAATGATTCCAGTGCATGATAGAAACAACTATTGTTCCAGTTAAAATTGTATCTTTTTGCTGTAACTCTTAGGAAAATAACACAATAAACTATGTTCATAGCTCCGCAGACAATGTCACTTTTCGTACGGTGGCCTACCACTATAAATATTTCCGTCGTCTATTGCTTAGTAACTTACAGAGGCAAAGACCTATAAAGACCGTGTAGAGGGCGCCACAGTTCATCACGTGACGTCGGCAGAGAAAGTCTCTGGTAATGCCAACCACATTGATAGAAGATAAACTAATGTCAGCATGCTGCTGCAACGTTGAAGTCGAAATTCTGCCTAATTTAACACCTTCCTTTTTTAAATTAAAATTATTGAGTTGTTTGTAAATTTCAATGGCTTCTCCATATGTGATAGCATAGAAGTGAGAGGTTTTTAATAAAACACTGCTGTCGTTAAATTTAATTGCATGGTCGATCTCTTGGTAAACAATTTCAGCTACGGCCGATTTCTGTATATGTCCCAGTGTAAAAATACTCGTTAATGGATAGTATTTGTTATTCATTATTTTGTTTAAATAGGTTATTATGTATTTTATTTATTTTATTTTATTCCTTTTGATTCTCGGCTAGCTCAGTATGGGTTAAATTTTACTTAACGTCTCTGATTTGTACGAGTATTTTTACAACTCAGTTCCACATAACTAATGGTAAAATATCTTTCCATTGAAGATAGTTAGTAGTTATTTGAAATGTTGCGTGAAACTAAACACCTGCAACGAATCTAGGGTATTTCCGGATAATATACTTAAACTTTTTTTTTCACTGTCCACAGTTTAATATCTACACATCACAATGAAGAATAAATGAAGGTCCCCTGACGTGAAAACTGATCCACTATAATTGCCTTCTAAAATCAGGCTATTCAGAAAATTATTAAATGGGATAAGTATTTCATTCTTCCCATTTATTCTGAAATATAAGTCACTGTTCAATCTGAATTTCTTCGTACCTTTGTCATACAATTATCTTTACCACTGTTTTTTATTTTTTTAAAAGGCATAGAAGTTTACTCTAGCGTCCAGATGAGTTGAAATAAAATTATTTTATAAGATATTCCATAATATTCCATAATAAAATTGTTTCTGCCCTTTATGAATATGAAGGTAACACGGGAGGATAATTGCAAACACACAATGGATTGATAAAAGCACATGCATTCATTCAAAGCCAGACACGTGCATAATGCTTGCGACACTTCACTCATGCTGGATCACTTGATAGCATCAACAAACGAAGCGCTGGCTGCATTTTGATGAGATGGCGGGTGTCTTAAAGCACAAATTTAAAAATCACTATGCACCAAACCAACTCATGTTTGTGGAGGCAGCGGCATACTATTCTTAAGTACCACGAGGAATTACATTGAATTTACAAAAGAAATTAATTCAGAATGAGCAAGTAAAGTACATGCGACAATTCATATGGAAGGAATCTAGTATTAAAAAAGCATGGCTGAAGGCTAAAGTTAATGACTGTTACAAAAGTACGTGTTGCAATCGGTCAAACAAGACAGGAAAGACGAAATCAAACTAGAAAATTTGAGAAATATTTTGCATAGCATACTGGCAGATACAGACGCTACTCGAAACTGTTAGTTAAAAAACAATAAGATAATTTAAACATACTAAGTTTACACAAAGACTGAATGCCACACACGAGTATTCCAACTTGAAAAAAGCTGGACACGTAATCATCACTGGAATGACAATGAAAATACTAAATTTACACTGTATTATTCGAGCTCTGTAAATTAAGAAACACTTCGCCTTGCATAGCGAAAGAATTACTCAAAAAAACTATTACTGAAAAACCAAGACAGCCTAAGGACAGCAAAGCTCTAACAGCATGCCTACCCCTCAGCATGATGCGACGAAGTACTTACTTCCACGGTCGCCACAAAAGAGTGAAGCCCTAAGGAAACCCATACAGTATGCATTCAGATCGCAGTGTCTACCAACCCTCTCTACCTGAAAAAGATAATACCCTCTTCAACGGCTCCCAGAGAGGTGTCACCTCTTTCGTCCAAGTTGGTACCACACTAAGAGCACAGCTGCTTCGCCATCTTGCCAAGTAAGCTTGTTTCTGGCCACCCAGCAGATGCCAGCGCAAACGAAGCCAAGCGTCCTTAATTAAACGTGGCCCTAAAGCAACTGTAAGCTATTGTGCGGCAGTCAGTCAATATTAAAAATAACCTTCCACATGCACATGAACACCCAAGTTCAATCACACGGGTGGAAACATATATAAACATGGGGCATTGATCATTAACAAACAAAATTAAAAAAATTACATACTAATAGACGATATTAATGATGCAGAAACAATTAAGGTAAATGAATAAATATATACATGTGGCGTCTGTTCCGAAAGAACGGACGTCACTTCTGCTCTTGCAGTTGTTATTCTTTAATATTCACAGAATGTGACATCAACTACGATTGGGCAAAGCTGAAAATGTGACCCCTTCAACACTGGGGACACAGTGATCACCGTACCTGCAAGGACTACCTAAGCACGCCTCCCGCCAGATACAAATTCCCAGCTTCACCCTGACGGGAGGCGTGCTTAGGTAGTCCTTGCAGGTGCAGTGATCACTGTGTCCCCAGTGGTGTAGGGGTCAGCGCAACTGCCTAGAAAGCAGGAGACCCGGGTTCGAATCCCGGCTGGATACACATTTTCAGCTTTGCGCAATCGCAGTTGATGTCATATAGTCTGCGAATATTAAAGAATAACAACTGCAGGATCAGAAGTGAGCCGGCCGCGGTAGCCGAGGGGACTGAGGCGCTCCAGTCACGGTCTGCACGGCCACTACGGTCGGGGGTTCGAATCCCCCCTCGGGCTTGGATATTTGTGCCGTCCTAGTTCGTAAGTAGTTCATAAGTAGTTTGTAAGTTTAGGGACTGATGACCCCGTAGTTAAGTCCCATAAGCTTAACAAACATTTGAACATTTGATCAGAAGTGACGTCCGTTCTTTCGGAACAGGCGCCACATGTATATATAATATGCCGGTGACGGGCTGTGATCCTATCGTTAGTGGGGAGAGGTTGGCAAGTTTGTAGCCCTTACTCTTACGGCAATTAGTTTCATAACTACGAGTTTGAGTACTGTGGGTAGGGCGAAGCTGGGAATTTGACGGGAGGCGTGGTTAGGTAGTCCTTGCAGGTGCAGTGATCACTGTGTCCCCGGTGGTGTAGGGGTCAGCGCAACTGCCTAGAAAGCAGGAGACCCGGGTTCGAATCCCGGCTGGGTACATATTTTCAGCTTTGCCCAATCGCAGTTGATGTCATATATTCTGTGAATAGTAAATGAATAACTTTAAATGGAACATGACTACACATTCAGTGGACGTGTTCATCACCCTCCGCTTAGGGGTGATAAACAGTTTGGAACCACTCCTGTTATACTGGATTGGATCCAGATTAAAATCAGTTACACTAACCTCACAGATAGAGCAGCTCTAAAGTCCTCTTTAATAACCCGTTTCCAATTGTTTTACCCATCCCTTTTCACTTCTATTTCCAATCCGGGTCCCGATTTCAATAATAATAAATAAAATCAGAGAGAGGGAGAGGAGGAGATAGAGAATGGGGGAATGAAATGGATTTGAAACAGGGGGATGATAGGAGGGGGCAGGAGATGGATATGGTGTGAGGTAAGAGGGAGTGGTGTGAAGATACGGGGAGGAGGATATTGATAGAGGAAGGTGGGAGAAGTCGATGGAGAAGTAGAGGAGGGAGGAAGGGATAGACATCGGGAGAAGAAGAGATCAGGGTATATATCCCATACACATTAGCGACTGCGAAGCGTTGCCGGGTTTGCTAGTGACTCTTAAAATTCTATTGGAATATGTGCCTTTCTCTTCACAAAAGCAGGAACAAGTTTTGTAACAACAAACGCCTTGCACCTAAACTGAGAGCACAGCTTAAGTTAGATCGATGGCCACCCGATTCGCTTAAACGTTATCCATACAGGAAGCCCTGAATATTTACTTAGTAAAAAGCTACATCACTTTATTATTAGTTATTACGCATTCACTGACAGTAAATCCATAAAACAAATTAAATGAACTGGTGGTTCGACCAAGAAATGAAATATCAGAAGAAGTCTTTCTGTTGTTAGAAATAAATAATATATCATTAAGCATATTGCGATAAAGTTAACAATTCGCTGAGTTATTGAAAGTTGTACCGTTCTATAACTGCTTTTTTATTTATGTATGTATTTATTGTTTGTCCCGTAAATCATATCAGTAGAGTGATTTACATAGTCGGTGTGTGTTAAGCCAATACAAAACTTACATCGTAAATAATATCAATATTATAAACCATATCGGAAAGACTAATACAATCTATTTACGTATAGAAATCCGGTGCATCAAGCTGCGACTTTACAGAATATTGTTGCAAGATGTTCATAAGATTAGCTTAAAAAATGTTTTACAGTAATATGTTATGACAGATTTGGATCCATCTATTTCTGGATGGAATAAAAGCAGTATTTTAGTGAAAGATATTTCACAGTCCATTTAAAATTATTTTTTTGTCTTGGATTTATTTTATAAATGTTGAAACGTGATTAAGTAATTTTACTCTCGCTTACTGAACACCATTACTCTCTACTTTCTTTTCGTCACAATAGTGGTAATCCGTATTTCTGTCAAGTTTATTGATACATTTTTAAGTTCAAATTTTTATTGAGATGTGGTTCAACAGCCGTAAGATGTTTGAGGAAATGCATACTGTAAACCATCATCTGTTTATTAGTTTTCAAACTTCTACCGGTTTCTGTTATATACCATCTTCACGGAAGACTATTAAATAAAAATACAGAAACAGAATTGTACACAAACTGAAGTGAAATACATAATTTTCATAAATTAATTACTTACGAACTAGACAGATTAAACAGGTGCATTATATGCCTCCTTATGCATACTGGCATGCATGTCACACATTAAAGATAAATAAGAATAAATAAGACAGTATTGTATCCAGTATCTATTAACATGGAATGGGGAAGTCATTCAATTTCTTAAATAACGATTCACATGTGTCTCTTAGCTTTTGGAACGTAATTATTGTGACTGCCTTCTTTTGGATTTCAATGACTTAAAGTGACTGGAACAATCACCCCAAAAATAACCAAAACTAATTACTGAGTGAAACGGATTATAGAATATTGTTGTTAATGTGCTCATGTTTGTGACATTTCCTATTGATCTTTATATATAAATCAGAGTATTGTGTGTTTATGTGTACGTGTTGCATATAAATCTACAGTTTTGTTCCAGTCTTTATGAAATTTTACGCGTAAGCTTCAATCCATGTGGACGGTCGCCTTAAGTGTAAGAATTACGTACAACACATAGTTCATGGGATATGACGTCATGAACAATGAGATGCACGAAAAACTGATGCATTAAGCGAAAATGCTGCTCATTTTCTCCTAAACCACTGAACCGATTTCAACCAAGTTTTGTATACACATTCCTTACGTGAGATAACATTTGCTGAAACAGTACGACCCACATACGACACATGGTTCAGGAGATATAACGTCATAAACAATAAGAGTTCCAAGTAACTGCCACGTAATGCGACGAAACTTTATAAATACACTATAAGAGAATGACAGTACTTAGCGACTTCCAACCAACTTTAAACGTAATTTAAAACCTTTATTGAACATTTTCTCGCTGATAACCACATTAAAATTTTTGTGACCTCGTTGTCATTTGTTGTATCATACTCGTCCTAGTCTAGTTGTTAGGAAAAGTACTGGTGCAGGAGTCGATGGTCATCTAAAACATTTCTGTAGAGATTGTTATTATAAGTTTTATTGGCTGAAAATACAATGATACTCAACTTTAGAATATATATGAGTGTCTTCTCTCTTCTCGCTTCTCACGGCGTCGTCCATATGATGCTAGCTGCGCTGAGACCTAGTGACTGCTTGGTTCGTAGGCGAGTTCTGACCTAGTAACTGCCAGAGTTCTGATTAGTAACTGAAGGGTGCTGTCCAGACATATGTCGACCTCGATATAGGTTTCAACCTATTTTAGGTCATCTTCAGAATATTCATATAGCCCATGTGGCTGGTGCTGACTACTTCAGGGCTGCTTTGGCTGCACACTGCTCGTTCGTTACACTGTGCAGCCAAGCCAGCTCCAGCCACATGGGCTATATGGATGTTCTGAAGATGACCTAAAATAGGTTGAAACCATTCAAATAAAACTACATTCAGCGATATTACGTTATATCTACAAACAAAATACATGGCTGCCAGCGGGATGTTGCCTAAAAGCGACATTAGCAGACTTGTTGTTAGATGGAAAATACATTTTTACAGAAAAGATACAATTTACAAACTAGGTTATATACTACAGGATATACACAGATATTACCGTAATTCTCGTGAATGGGACAGGAAAGAGTTTAGTGACCTCCATAAGATTTTACTAATATCTATAACAAGTCACAGTGTATGACCTTCCAAGAAAATAATGCAAATTTCATACATGAAAATAAAACATACTAACGATAAAAAAATTTCAAATGATTGTTAGACTTAAGGGACTTAACTGCGGGGTCATCAGTCCCTAAACTTACAAACTACTTATGAACTACCTTACACTAAAGACGACACAAATATCCATGCCCGAGGGTGGATTGGAACCCCCGACCTTAGCGGCCGTGCGGACTGTGACTGGTGCGCCGCAGACCGCTCGGCCACTGCGGCGGCTAACGATAGACATGACTCAGTCTATACCGAAAAGGAATATATGATACAGCAGTTCCTTATGTCCAATTTTTCAGTAAGGTATTTGAATGACTAAGCTCCCTGTTTCAGAGGAAAATAGGTGCAATGATTCTGAATACATAACAACGCAGAACACCATATAATGGCTACACGTTTGTGCAGGCTGTTCCAACAGGCTGCTCCGTGAGCAGGAGCGCACACGAGCGCTCACTACCCACCATCGGAGCTGCGGTGGTGGGGGAAGCTGACTTCACGCACGCTAGTACTCGGCTGCCAAAAGTAAACAGACGCGCTCGTTTAGTTCTCGTCAAAGCATAGTACTGACAACAAAAATGTCTAGTCGCGAAAACTCAGTGTCTTGCTCTTCAAAAATGGATTGGTCTGGGTGGCCACACACCTTGACCTGCTCGTTCCTCAGGCCCTAGAATTTTTTTTGTAGTGACACTCGAAGGAAGTGATCTCAAATGTTTGTAGATCTTATGGGACTTAACTACAGGGTCATCAGTCCCTAAGCTTACAAACTACTTATGAACTAGCTAAGACTAAGGACGGCACAAATATCCATGCCCGAGGGGGGATTCGAACCCCCGGCCGTAGTGGCCGTGCAGACCGTGACTGGAGCGCCTCAGTCCCCTCGGCCACCGCGGCCGGCGGAAGTGATCTACGCAGCTCCAATCAACGATTTGCAGATACTATATGGGCGCCTCTTTAGTGGGTGCCAGTATTTATTACAAAACAACTGCATATTGTTCATATGGGGAGTAATATTTTAGGCCGAAGTGTAGAGGGATGGAGGCCACGCAGAACACATCATATAAACTGGTGTGTTGATATCAGAAAGTAAGAGTTTCCGGATCCACGATTATTGATTTTTTTTTTTTCCCCTCAGAGTGGTTGCGAACTAGGTTTCCGAAAGACAAGAGACGACACCGACCAATTTCTAGGTGTCGATGGCATACGGTTCATTATGTGATATTATAGATACAGGGGGAAGTTGATTGTTTCCATGTGAAAGGCAGGTTCTGCCAGGGTGTTAGGTTCCCCAGCCGGCCGGCTACCAGTTTGTACCTAGTGAATGGGTTACAGCAGGTAGTCAGGTTTTTCCTAATGTAGTCGTAAACCGGAAACGCTTGGCTGAGCGAGGCCGGCTTACCCAGATTGAAAATGAAATACAATATAGCCACACACATTCTAAAAATCCATATAAAATCAGGGAATGATCATACGACAAATGTAATTATATGACTGGATTCAGGAGACTTGCGAGAATCAAACGCCGTAATTACAATTGCAATATCCCTTACAGATAAAAAGCTGATAAATTTCAATACTATAATAGTAATATTACAACACTTATATTTACAGTTATTGATACGTAGTTTTTATCAGTAACAATTTAAGAAGCAAATGAGCAGCAATGTACCACGCTACCTATCTTAAAAGACGTACCACGTTATTTCCCCATTATTTCAATAAACTTTGTTTTACTCTCTTATTCTGCTTTTCGTTGAGGTAATAATGTTCTTGTGTCAGAACATAGATTCCACCACAGAAACACAAAACATGAACCCAGCAAAGCGCATTACAATTATACATGTATTTTATTATATTTGATATTATTTTTAGTAACGTTCGTTTTATGTTGAAGACTGCCACTTAAATATTTCATGGCCGACTAAAAATAGTAGATATGTTGCAGATAATTTATATATAAACAATTATAAGTATTTGTGAACAAGAACTGAATATAATTGTATAAAAATCCATTAAAAATTAAATATTAATTGTGTAACTATATTTCGACGGCGGCAGTAAATTTGAACAGTGAGATGCCGTGCTTAATGGCAAAGAGCTTTAGTCTCAACCATTTTCTAGTATTGTTAAATATATATTTGTGTGTTAAATGTAACAATATTTCTAAGTAGGTGGTCAAAGCATTTAATTCTGTGATATTCAAATTTATAATATTTTGGAAGGGAAATTGTATTTTAAAGATGAGGCGTTAGAATGCGCGGAAGAATACAATTTTGGGAGCAGAGAGAGCACGCTTTCGAACGCTTGGGAAGGGACTCGTAACGTGGACCCGGTCTGAAACCGCGTTACGAACTTCTGATTTGGAGAGATAGGCATGTATGGACTTAGAAAATTTACTGGACTGTGACTGCAGAACTTAGTCTCTGTTTGAAAAGTGATAAACTATGCACGGTAGAAAGGCTGAGGAACTGTGATAATTCAGCAATCGTGTGCTCGTGTGATTACAAACTGTGTTTTATAACAAATACTTTTATCGTGGATTAACTTGGAACTGCAAAGTTCGATGGACTACTCTAACTTACGAGTGATAATTTGGAATTTTTACTCTCGAGTGCGTGTGATACTTATTGTGCCTCTTATGAACAATAGTTGGGGAAATATTTAGTTATTTACTGATGTATAAAGTTGGACCACCTCCGCGTTTCATGCATAATAAGAGTAATAAAAACTCAATTTATAAAGAATTACTTCGTGAGTGAATCACTTCTTTATCTTAGAATCCATTGTGTTGGTTATTCAGAAGTTTAATTTATGTTTGTTTAAATATATTTTCACGTCATCATATGCAGATTAATAGACTGCCTAAACTACAGCTTAATTATTGATTTTGTTTAAACAGATTGGGTAGCTATTTAGCGGACTTACATAACTCACGCCTATGTACAGAGACAACGAGCCATAAACTTTTACTACCCGAGTTATGTATTGCCCAAGTCTTATTGGTGAGAATCGATAGGAAGGTCGCAATTATTTCAAAGCAGATGCGGTAATAACGATCGGCTTCGTGCGGTAATCCGAAATGGCGAGCGTAAGAGGGCATGGACGATGGGGCGCTACAGCCGTAGTCTCCGACTTGTAGAAATTTGAGTCGAACGGCATTCGAGCGTGGGTTAGCACGAGGTTAAGACGACTGTTGGTCCGAAGCGGGTGTTTGGGTTCGAATGCCGGGCCGACTCAGTCACATGTCGCCACTGAGTTATTTCAGTGCCCTAGGGTAGCTAAAGTCTTTCGTTTCTTTCCTCTTCCTCCCTCTCACTAAATGTACTAAACTCTCAAAGTATTCGACATTTCTTTCTTTGAAATCCCTGTATATATATGAATACACTTGCCAGTGAAATTTGTGGGGTGTCGTCTCACGTATGCATTTTAATAAAATAGATCAAATATTAAACTTCCTGGCAGATTAAAATTGTGTGCCGGAACCGGGACTCGAACCTGGGACCTTTGCCTTTCAGGGGCAAGCGCTCTACCACTGAGCTACCCCGACACGACTCACGATGCCGCCTCACAACTTTACTTCCGCCAGTACCTCGCCTCCTACTTTCCAAACTGGCGGAAGTAAAGTTGTAAAGTTGTAAAGTTGTGAGGCGGCATCGTGAGTCGTGTCGGGGTAGCTCAATGGTAGAGCGCTTGCCCGCGAAAGGCAAGGTCCCAGGTTCGAGTCCCGGTTCCGGCACACAATTTTAATCTGCCAGGAAGTTTCATATCAGCGCACACTCCGCTGCAGAGTGAAAGTTTCATTCTAGATCAAATATTATTTATAGATCTTAAAATATAACGTCAAAACCAACCAGCATGCCACTTATGCAGATCATTACAATAGTCTAAATATACAACACATTAACCTTTACTTTTAGAAAACATATTTTATATTTTCACATTATTAACGTGGAGGCAAATGTTCGAAAAGTGTTACAAGTGACCACGGTCTCCTATAAACAACATTTGTAGTCATTCGCCCATTGATCAGCGATGCCGCTCTCTTCGTGAACTGATTCTATATCCACTTTTCTTTCTTTATTTCTTTTATTGATCTTAGAGTGTTCCCGTACAGCCATCGACATAAAAATGTTCAAATGTTTGTAGAGTCTATGGGACTTAACTACGGGGTCATCAGTCCCTAAACTTACAAACTACTTATGAACTACTTACAACTAATGACGGCACAAATATCCATGCCCGAGGGGGGATTCGAACCCCCGACCGTAGTGGCCGCGCAGATCGTGACTGGAGCGCCTCAATCCCCTCGGCCACCGCGGCCGGCAGCCATGGACATATATAATCACAATAACATTGATATAGCTACAATTGCAAGCTAAGAAAAGCAAACAAAACACATTAAAGATAATGACACAAATCAAATGTAAGAAAAATTTAAATGTATCGAGAATACACAAGGTTTTATACATAACCTGTAAGTCATTTCCTAACTCTCTCTTGAATCTATTACAAATGAAATAAATTTCATGACCGCTGTTAAGTTTGTGGTTGCCAATAATGTTGGTAGTTCTTGCTCACTAAATACCTTAGCAACTTAGAAGTGAAGTTTCACCTGTTGATGCGTGAAAAAATAATATTTGTGTCTTCCGCTTCGCTGCAGTCACAACGTGATGTTTACTATGCAGATGCGATGTAGCTGTTGCGCAGATCGACAGATGAGCTTCAGTTCCGCTATGGTGACTGCAAGTTTCCGTGAACACTTAAGTCCATTGTACCAAGACCTGGTTGGTAGCATTGCTGCTGTTTGCCTAGGAAGCTAGTCATTCTTTGTCCCACTTGACCGATTCTCCTTCTGTTCGTTCGTTGTGGTCTTCAGTCCGGAGACTGGTTTGATGCAGCTCTCCACAACACCCTATCCTGAGCGAGCCTCTTCATCTCCTCATAAGAACGGCAACCTACATCTATCTGTCTGAATCTGCTTACTGTATCCATGTCTTGGTCTTCCTCTGCGGTTTTTACCCCACACACTTCCCTACAACGCTAAATTCCCAACTCCTTGATGTGTAAGAATGTGTCCTACCAACCTATCCCTTCTTTTAGTCAAGGTATGCAAGAAATTTCTTTTCTCCCCAATTCTGTTCAGTACCTCCTCGTTAGTTACGCGATCCACCCACCTAATCTTCAGCATTATTCTGTAGCACCACATTTCAAAAGCGTCAATCCTCTTCCTATCCGCACTGTTTATCGTCCATGTCTCACTCCCATACAAATACAATACTCAATACAAATGCCTTCAGAAAGGACTTCCTTAGGCTTAAATCAATATTAGATGTTAACAAATTTCTCTTTTTCAAGAATGCTTTTCTACCCATTGCTATTCTGCATTTTATATCCTCTGAACTGCGACCATCATTTGTTATTTTACTGCCCCCAAGTAATAAAACTCATCTACCTCCTTTACTGCTTCGTTACCTAATCTAATTCCTTCAGCATCACCTGATTTTCTTACACTGCACTCCATAACCCTAGTTTTGCTCTTCTTAATGTTCATCTTATATAAACTGCTAAAAGACAATCGGCTGAAACGGGCATATATTCTTCCGTACCTAAGGTAACTGCTTTCTTAGCAAGTGTGTCAGCGATATGCTTCCGACGAACGTTGTTGTACGCTTTAATCCATTCTTTCCTAGGTGGTTCACATGTGCCATTATCTCGTAAGGTACTGGGTGGTTCTTATGCCCGCTGCGAAATTATTTAAGGAGTATGAATGCAGATTTAGAGTCGAGAAGATGACAATGTGTTCTTCAGGAACCGCAAGGAAGTACTTAAAGGACTTGGAAGATGGTCGTGATTTCAGCCATCACAATTGTCTTTTACATTGGTAGTTTGTGCATAAATCCTGTTTGCGCACCTAGTTTCGTCGAGATTCTTCAAGCCGTCTGCGTAAAGTATCTTCGCCAGTGGATATTTGGCTCAGAACCCCAGCAAGGCATAATTTGCCAAAGTTCAGGAAGCTGCGAATTCACATCTCATGTCATGTTCAACGACAGTAACTTCCATCAAATATAAGCAGTTGTTGTGCAGAGATGGCTAATCGAATTTCGGCGCTACCTCTGCATACTCTCTTGAAAGTGGACACAGATTCTCACACAGCCAATAATGAGCCGTGTAACATATGACAGGACGTTCCTGTATGCAAGGTAAAGTATTCTGAAAATTGCGTCTCTTCATTAGAAGTTTCATGCTTAACCCTCTATTTGGCAATTTTGCTCTTTAATAACATCCAAACTGCGCCTGGTTTTTGTCCTGGAGTATGGATGGGCAATCGCGCATGACACCTACATTTAAGTCTTCAGATACAGCGATGTTTCGTCGTCCTTTGCGAAACGTTTCACTATAATCTTAATCTTTAGCATGCACGGCAATTATAAGTTAGCGGCGTACTAGTTTCTTTCATTTTTTTTTTTTTTTTTTTTTTTTTTTTTTTTTTTTTTTTTTTTTTTTTGATACATAGAAAAATGCTTAGAAAGGGAAAGAGGAAGCCTTGAATGTGATTTGTTATGCAAAAGTCTCGACGATTTCTTATCTGGAACACTGCAAACGGAATGATGATTATTATGAAGAAGAGCCCTCGTAGACCACTATTAAATTCACAACCAGGCCAAAAGAATAAGATAAAATAATCGCCGTGATGGAATGGCCGAGTGCTCCATGCCATCTTGCTGCGGAGCGCGCGGTTGCTCTCCTGTCGGATGTTCGAGTCCTCCCTCCCCTCGAGCATGTGTGTGTGTGTGTGTGTGTGTGTGTGTGTGTGTGTTTTGTCCTTAGGTTAGTTGAAGTTAAAGTACTTTGTAATGGACGATTAACCGCAGTGGTTAAGTCCTGATTATTCTGGACAAAGTCCAAAACAAAATTTTTACAGCCTTTGGAACAACACTATACTGTTTATACTGTAACACCTTTTTTTTATTTTTGAAATCTTACTTACAGGGAACAAACTATATTTTGAAAAATCATAAAAAGTTGTTCACTTGGCCTTACACGCCCAATTAAAGTAACTTAATATTTAATTCTTCGCGTGATTTCTGTGAGTGCCAAATAAAAAGTTTAATATTGGCTCCGCAAGTGTAGAGGTGGTTGGTTACTTTCCACGAGTAATGCACTAGTCGGAGTTCGCATGCAGTCGATATCAAACTAGAAGATGACGTTCTAGACCAGGTTCGGAGTTCTTTTTTTGAAAAGTCACTGAAAATATTAAATGTAATATAAAAAGAAGAGTAGGCTTGGCAAATGAAGCTTTCGAAAATAATACTTACAGGCAACATTATAAGCCTAGAAAGTGGGAAAAAAATTGCCAAACCTTTTGTGTGGACTGTCTTAACGTATGGATGTGAAGCATGGACTCTGACAAAGGCAGAGGAAAAACGACCTGGACGCAGTGGAAATGTGGATTTGGAGAAGAATAACGAAGACAAAAAAATCTTCGCGTGACACCGGTGTGTGCCAAATAAAGGGTTAAATATTAGCGCCGCAAGTGTAGAGGTGTTTCATTACTTTCCACAAGTAAAGCGTTAGTTGGAGTGCGTATGCAGATGATTGGACAAGTCGCATACTCGCTGGAGGTACTCGGCGAGTACCGACCAGGCGTGTGTGAGTGATCCGCGACACACGCGGCCATCGTGTAAAACAGTTCACACAAGGAGGCCGGGGAGGAGGGGGGTGCCGGTCACCCGTTTACCGCCGGAACGTGTTTCCAGCGCCAGCGCGAGCGGCTAAGTGAAAGTAAGCGCCGGTGGCTGTGATGTATTATAAACACGTGCGAAGCGCCGCGCCTGCTGACTCATTTGTTTCGGCGCGCTGCCGGCAGTTCTTTGACCCTGCCGCCGCCGCCGCCGCTAGCCACACGTGATGGATTAGCCGCGGCGCGGTGCCTTCTGACCCCACGCGACTCCCCGTGATAGATCGACACACCTCCAGCGGACCCGGGAATTTACACTCGCGGGATCCTCCGAGGCCTGCGCAGATTAGGAAAACCGCACGTCGCGGCACTTACTGGCATTCCTTTCCGCCTACAGTCACACACACACACACACTGACGCTACTGCTGACGCTTAATAAATAAAAGATGATCGTGCACGATATCTGCGCCTGGCTGCGGTCTTGTATTGTAGACTGCTGGACAGACTGCTAGACACCACTACAGCTACTCTCACGTTTCTTGCTTTTTTTCCCGTACGGAATAAACCGTTCGCTGTGGCTCAGCCTAATATGAAGTGAATGGGGAAGTGGATAGAAAGAACGTGGAGAACATAGGCTCATCGAGAAGATAGTAATCAAGTTACTACAGTAGCATCATAATGAATATAAAGAAAAAGTAAGTACGGCGTCAGATTTATTTCAGTGTATGATGCGAGAAGGCATCGCCGTGGTAGACAGTCATACATACGTTCCTGTATTGCTAACAGGACTGAAATGTTAGTGGTGTGAATTTCGTGCCACTTTTTTTAAATAGCTTTTTTTATGATTGAATGTCAACCAGTCTCTGGATTGAAGACCATAACAACAAACCTAATTATAAAGGAAGATTATGTATTCGAAATTTCACCAATTCCGAGCCCGCGAACTGTAATAAATTCTTCTACTCAAAGGTATGCATTTCTCCTTTGTATTTTGGACCTATCACTCATTTAGGAGGAATCAGAGTCTGTGTATCAGAAAACGTTTTGGGAACTTTAGCGGTTATACACACGAACCTGCACCTACACGGTCGGTCAAGAGTATAATGCGAGTGAACTTTGTGACAAATTCAACAGTGCTGTGTATACCACCAGTCTTCCCAACATTGTTCTCTGAGTATGAAAAAACCAGATTGGATTAACTTTTTTAGGGGCGATGATCGCCGAATGTAAGAAGCTGAGCTGTTTGCAGCTGCCTCAGCAACGGAGCCAGCACTTCTCAACACGTCGTATCCAGATAATATTTTTACATTACTTAATTAATGTGATTTTTATTATCAATTAGCTGAGTGGACATTATTAATATAACTAACCCTCAAATATTAAATCTCCACCTAAACCAGAACTTAAACTTTGACAAAAATCATTACGATTTAAAATTTTGTTGCCAATTTTAAAACCTCTATGCTTCCTATAATTGTAAGCATGGTCCACGCCAATAAATGTATCTACAATGCTACTTTTACTCCAATATTCAAGAAAGGCAATAGGAGTGAGTCCCAAAATTACAGGCCAATCTCATTGACGTCGATTTGTAGTAGCATTTTGGAACACATATTTTGTTCGAACATTATGAACTACCTCGAAGAGAACGACCTATTAACCAATGGCCAATACGGATGGCCACGGAGGCGTGTCCAGAATGTAAGTTCCGTTTGGTAATAAAATGAAATTTTACACAGATACACAATAAATTTTTATTGCACAAAATTCTAAAACTCTTAAACTACTTTTCCACATAACTGCCGAAATTTTGCAGGCATTTGTCATAGTGTGGCACCAGGTTTTGTATACCTTCTTCATAGAAATCTGCCGTCTATGTCTTCAACCAGTTGGAAACAGTTTCTTTCAGTTCGTCGTCATTGGTGAAGTGATGACCGCCAAGGAAAGTCTTGAGATGTAAGAACAGATGAAAGTCATCAATCACGTGAACCAGTTCTTCTGTAACCAAAGTTGGACGCCCACTTCGTTTTTCATCGTGCACATCACTACGCCCGCCATTGAACTGTCGGACCCATCTTCTCACCATCGAACAATTCATCCCATTTGGTCCGTAAACATCGCAAATTTGCCGATAAATTTCTCTTGGTTTCACTTTCCTCGCATTCAGAAACCGAATCACAGGCGGCAGCTGATTTCACAGGCGGCGGGATTTTCAATCAACACCGACATTTCAAACAAGCACAACAAAGCGTACGTAACTGCCAGCGAATCCAATTGGCGCACGATCTTCTCCTTGATACACATCGTCTACAGCGCATGTGCGGAACTGCAGCGGAGTTAAATTGAAACGGAACTTACTTTTTGGACGCGCCTCGTGTAAGCTTTATCCCATTAAAGTAAAAGGGGTCCAGCGCAAATTATCCTCTGAATATGAGCAGCAAACCTGATACAAAATATTACTTTCTACGTACCATTACTTACTTACTTACTTACTTACTCCTTGGCGCTACAGCCCATGTAGGGCCTTGGCCTCTCTGATGATCGCAGCCCAATCCTGACGATTTTCTGCTCGTTTCCTCCATCTCCTATCTTTTTCAAATCATTTTCTACATCCTCCAGCCATCGTTAGCGAGGCCTCCCTTTGCTTCTTTCGCCACCTGGATTTCCTGTTTAAACCTTTTTGACAGTTCGATCTTCCGACATTCGCTCTACATGGCCCAGCCATCTCAATCGGTTACACTTAATTTCGGTCACCAAGTCAGGATTTCCGTACTGTTCATCCAATTCCTTGTTTCTCCACTGCCCCGACTTAAGCACGGCTCCAAAAATTTCTTAATATTTTCCTCTCCCATCTTCTCAAGAGATCTCCTTCTGCTACAGTCATTGTCCATGTTTCTGAGCCATACATTACCATAGGTCTTATGACTGTTCGATAGTCACCTTCGATTTTCTGCTCAGGCTACGTGACTTACATAACATTAGGTAACTGACCTTTACATGAATCTTGTCCCCCCCCCCCCAAAACCGGTTGAAATATAATCATGCTACTTTAGTTTAGTGTAGTGCGACATCCAGGTACGCGAAGCATGTGTCGTCGTTCTAGGTTGTATCCTCAGCAGACGAGGTGATGCTCACCGTCTTTTTTTTTTTTTTTTTTTTTTTTTTTTTTCTAATGTTCGAGGTCTGATACTCATCGAATTCCTCTACCACAAGAAAACAATTACAATAATAACAAATACATCAACTGTGACGTGTATTGTGAGACATTCCGTAACCTGCGCAAGTCCATCAAGAGCAAACGGCCAGGGCCGCTCCAATGATAGACGCATCCACACGTCTCCAGGGTCACACGAAGTGTACTGGCCAAGTTCAAGTGGGAGCAGCTTGAGCATACTTCCTACAGCGCGGACACGTCACCACGTGATTTCCTCAAAGGGAAGCGCTTCATCTCGGACAACGATCCTAAGTAAGCAGTACTCCTACTGCTCTCGTCAGAGCCACAAGAATTCTGGGAACAGGAAATCCTTCTGCTTGTTAAATAGTGCGATAGTTGTGTTTAGGCTTCCGGTCTTCAATTCTACTCATTATCGTTTCGTTAGTTTTCATTTGAACACCCCTCGTAAATGCTACATTCACCTTCTTAGATCGCTGTAACTGTCTGTAATGAAAGAAAGAAAAAAATGTGTTTTCACAGAATTTTTTTGCTTGTTTTAAAGGCAGTATTGTCAGTAATTGGTTCCCCACAGCACGTAATACTATGCAGAAGACATTCTTGTGCCATTAGGTTCTCAGTTCTGTTATTTATACAGTATCAGTTTCGCTACTGGATGCTAATAACAGGAGATTATCGTCTACATCAATTTTTTCAAAAATGTTTGAGAAAACTGTGTTTTGCTAAGATCACTATTTTATTTCGGTACTAGCTACGACCTACAGGAGGTTATACAGTAGTTTAATTGTTCCATAAATATATGTTTTGTATAAGTTACACATTTTTCAGGGCACTGACGTGTTACGTAGAGTGCCAAGATCGCTTTGTTCAGAGTATTTTATTTTCATGGATCAGTACTCAACTTATAAAATGTTTTACCGTAGACTCTTCTCCAGTCATCGTTAAGAGTACATGTAGAAGAATGAGACCATTTATGCTGGTGATTTTATCCCTGAAGTATATTTTATCATTGTGACGACATAACTTGAGCACACTCTCTCGACGACGATGAAATTAGAGCATCTGAGGGTGGCATCAAGGTCTGGTGGATCGGGTTATGAACGGAAATAACATATGACATAAAAGTTTTCTGGGTGTCATGATGTAAGAAGGCTATTATTTAAATAACCGAGGTTTCGGCCAACGTTACAGTGGCCTTCATCTGGGTATAACATAGTTTCAACAGAGTGATCTTGGCACTCCACATAACAAATCAGCGCCCGCAAAAGTGTGTAAGTTACACAAAAATATATTTATGGACCAACTGATGTAAAGTATAATCTCCTGTAGGTCGTAGGCATTACCGATACGAGTTTACAATATATATCTATAAAATTGATATGTGTGTGTATGTATGTTCATTATGGACTCGAAAATAAATTTTAGGGATATCTTCAGATTAGCCCAGCAATGATCCTGTGCAGTTTGGTAGCGATCGGATCAAGATATGTATTCTCTTGAAGAATATAACGCGAAGTATGCAACAATAATTTTATAAAAGCTATTTGCTCTTTGACTTCTCAACTTTACCATATTCAGAAAATGCTTCTATTGGTTGCTACGTTCTACGTAATATGATTCAACATAATGAATACCATGCTTACACAATTCTCAGCCTGGTAATGTTTACATACTATTATCACAGACTAACATATATGTATGTTTTTACGTCTAGCACAAGGAACAACAGTAGCTAATGGAGGAAAAGCCAACGACGGCAGCACTATCAAAACACGATCTTCTCCGTCATCCACCGGATACCACCTGGCTCCAAGTATTAGCACTGCCCATACAAAGATGGTTGGATCACTAGTAAATGATAAAATTGTGCAGCTGATGGTACAAGAATGAGTTTCTTTTCAAAACTAATGCTAGAGGTCTGATTAAATTTTTTGTTTCTCCGTTGTCTTTATAAATATCAGACGATACATCGAGTCCAGAGTCTATGACTTACAACTGCTCGCTAGGAAATTGAGAGGATCAATCGCTTTCTACATTGTGTGCTTCACCTCCCGTTATATGTACCTCCTCCTCCTTCTCCCCCTCCCCTTTACCGTCCCAGCCTGTCCATCAGCTTTTCCATGAGCTCCCTTCCTTCCTACTGTCATCTTCGTTTCGTCCTTCCTTTCTATCACCAGTCCTCCTTTCCCCTTTCTTTGGCCACCTCTGTCTCCTCCTTGGTACTTCATATCCGGCCCCTTGTCTCTCTCCGTTTCCATCAAACCCCCATGTCTCTCCCCACCTCATTATCACCCAAACCCCATATTCACATAGTTCTCTACAGCTTTACACAATACAACTACAGAAATGTGCAATGTATCTGTTTTATTGAGTCCTATGGACTGATACCGTACTTTCAGGTCCGTTTCCACTTCGCTCTAATAACATCATATCTTCTGATTTATGTGTCGTACAATAATCGTCTTCATTTTTTATTTATGCATTCAGTGAGATTTATGAATACTGTCTGTGAAATATGTTGTAAATGTAAATAACAAATAAATTTAAAGCAAAGGCATAATATATTGTTTTTTTTATTTTCTTATTAATTTTTTTTTCTGCACAGACATGCACGTCTTTGTTTATGTCGTCATATTTTCTGAACTATCGTGATATAAACTTGCAGGTGCATTCAGTGGTAAATGTGAATTTATTAACATTCTTTTAACTCATTAGTCTCATGACTGATGCTGCCTTTCAAGAATTCCCCCTCTCTGCGCCATCCTTTTCACCTCTGAGTATTACTTACACCCGTCGTCAGTTATCTGTTGAACGCATTTCAGCCCCTGCCTTCAAACACGTTCAAATGTTCGTAAATCTATGGGACTTATCTACTACGGTTACAAGTCCCTAGGCTTTCAGACAACTGTAACGAACTTATACTAACCTAAGGACAACACACGCACACACACACACACACACACACACACACACACACACACTTGCCCGAGGGGGGAGAATTCGAACCTCCGACGGGAAGCAATCGCGCGCTCCGTAGCAAGAAGTCTTAAAGCACTCTCTGTCTTTCCCTGCAGCTAATAGTAGTTCAGTGGTTTCTTTACTCTAGGAATGATGTAACAACATTATCATGTCAATATGGATTTTCATAGTTATTTTGGCAGTACAGTCAGTATTTATTTTAGTGGAAATGTAGAAATTGATTGTTTTATAGAGGAAAAACTTGTTAGTTGACACAAAAGTACTTGAAAATGGTGACATAGTTTTACCGAAAGTAGTTTTACATAATAAATGGCAAAAGATAAAACTAAAATAGCGGCGACTGTGGCATATAAGTGCATTGTACAGTTACCACTAATAATATGGCGGTAATTCCCTTATGCCTTGAAACATGTCCTGTTACCCTGCCCCTCCTTCTTTTCAGTGTTCCCCACATGGTCCTTCCCCGATTATGCGCAGAATCTACTCGATCAGTGCAACTAATTTTCAACACTTCAAATGCTTCGTTTCTCTTATGCTGCGGTTTTCCACACAGTCAATGTTTCACGTCCATAGAAAGTTATGCTCCAAAGTCAATTTTCAGAAATTTGTTCCTCACAATAACGCCGATGTTCTGAACCATTTGGCCACTAATTTCGCCGGCCGCGGTGGCCGAGGAGACTGAGGCGCTTCAGTCACGGTCTGCACGGCTACTACGGTCGGGGGTTCGAATCCCCCCTCGGGCATGGATATTTGTGCCGTCCTAGTTCGTAAGTAGTTCATAAGTAGTTTGTAAGTTTAGGGACTGATGACCCCGTAGTTAAGTCCCATAAACAATACAAACATTTGAACATTTGCCACTAATTTCCTCCTAGCTTATAGCAGTCTATTTTCTTTCTTGCTTTGTTCGGCCTGCGTTACATTACTTTCAAGGTCGTGATCGCCAATTTTTATGTTCATTTTCTTGAAGAAATCAATTTTGCTACTTTTCATTAATTTTGTCTTTTTCGCTTTAATCTGAGACACATGCCCTAATTAGTAAACTATTAATTCCATTCATTCAGTATCACTGAGGAGAACAACGTCTTTAACGAATCGTATCACTGATATCCTTCACCTGAATTTTGATATCGCTCTCGAACCTTCCTTTCATTTCCTTCGTTGCTTCTTCGATGTCAATAAGGAATACTAAGGGCGAAAGACTACGTCTCTGTGTTACACTTTTTTTTAACCTACTACTTCGATCTTCGTCTTACAATATTATTATTCTCTCTTAGCTCACATAAATATTATAGATTGAAAATTTATGCCAAATTTAAACTGTGCCGGACTGGGAATCGAACCTGGGACATCTGCTTTTCGCCGGCAAGCGCTCTCCACCAACAGCGGTCTCAGCACGCTTCACGGCCCATCTTCACAGCTTCAGATTCTTCAACACCTCGCCTCCTACCTTCCAGACTTAACAGAAGTTCTCCTGCGAACCTGTGAATGTCATAATTATATTGCCGTCTTTTTAGTCAAAACTGTCAACATCATGTGCTGATTTACATTGTCGGAAGCTTTTTCCAAGGTGATAAATTATACGAATGTCTCGGTTTCTCTGAAGTCTTGCCCCCATTCTCAGGCGCAGTGCAAGAACTGCCTCTCTTGTGCCTTTACATTGCAATGACCTCCACCGGAAGCAGACATTAATAACCATACTACTAATTAATCGTACATTTCCTTATTCCCGTTTGGTAATAGGCTGAAGATATATACTACTCAAGATGCTCGGATTGCCGTGTTATATTATAAGAAAATTTCATTGTGTTGCGCAAATGATGAAGTATTTCCTTATTTAAACACTTTCTGTTGCCTAATTGAATTAACTTGTATGGCACTCCATCAACATTATCTGTTAAGTATTTAATCCTTTAATCCTTTACAAGTATCAGTACAGACCGCTCGGCCACTGCGGCTGGCTGTAGGAAGGGAGGGATATGCTGGTACCAGCATGACAGAGGCCCACGATTCAGTAGGAGAGAACAGACAACAGGGTGACTGGATTCAATTTTGCGGGTGGTGTAGAGGATATGGGTATGCTCTAGGAGCTGTAGCATAGTATGAATGAGATCGTAGAGTATCCACGCGGAGGAAGGAAGGCGGATGCAGTAAACGAGGTTGAGAGCATAGCCACAGAGTAACATATGTCTGTGGCATAGCGTACCAGGGTTTGGAGTGATTTATAGTAGGTGGGGGAGGCGGATATCCAAGCGGGATGGAAACTGCAAAGGACGGGACGCATCAAGGAACGATAGGTGTATAGGACTGTGGAGGGGTTAAGGCCCCATGTCTGGCCGCAAAGGAGATTAAGGAGGTTGAAACGGTCTGTTTGAATGTGACGGTTCCAGGAAAGGGAGCGATTAAGGGTGAGGCCAAGGTATTTGAGGGTGGAGGTTTGGGGGATGAGACGGTCATGGAGTGTGAGGTACAGGTCGCAGTAACAGAAAGATCAATGGTACGATCTATAATGATTGCCTAGGATTTGGTGGGGTTGACGATGAGGAGCCACTGCTTACATCAAATGGAGAATTGGAAAAGGTCAAACTGTGCTGAGAACGTGCAAAGCAGGGGAGGGGGCACTTCATTGTAAAACCCTTTTTATATACGGTTCGGAATGAAGCTATGCACTCTACTAGGAAGATAACAAACTAGGTTAACCTGAATAATATAGCATAATATCGAAATGAAAAATAACCACTTAACCTTAACTAGGGTTAGGGCAAAAGCCATGGAATAAGTATTCCTCCTCGTAGTTATGTGAATGGATCACAGCCATTATGCAGGCATAGTGTATATGCAGTACAAAAGAAGGCTCTGTGATAGCTGGTAGTATGGAAGCGAGAGCTGTGAAATCAGTCAGTTAGTGTTGTGCGAGATGAATTTTAGCCCAAGGCATACGAACCAGAACTGAAACTTGTCTGCAGAGTGTCGACATGCTGGATCTGGATCACCAAGGAAGCAGAATTTGTTCCAGAATCCTTCCCCAGAAGGGGAAGTTCAGCGTCGTTTTGATACACTATCTTTATTTAGATTTGATACCACTTCTGTTTCTTTATTTAGGTTTGATACCACTTCTGTTTCTATGGAGGCATTTCGTCTAAGAAAAAGTCCTTTAATTATAGCAGTTTCTTATTGAATTTTCTACGATTCTATCTTGTATCTGCTGTGCAATGGATAGCCTAGCGACGGCAAGGGGACAGCTGGCGTGCTTTCTCTCACGTAGCCTCGGCAGTTGGTATGTTGGGGTCCATAAATTAGTGTGTTTGGGCATTTGCTTTCGTAGAATTTCTCTTTTGCGAAACTGCCTACTCGGCTGTGGAAGGAAGGTGTCCTGTCATGGCCTGGTACCGGCGAGGTGCCTTTCGATGGGCACTGGATGGAGAGAGCGGTCGACGAGGGCCGACCGCTGCTACCTGCGACGTATTGTTAAAAAAAAATGTTCAAATGTTTGTAAAGCTTATGGGACTTAACTACGGGGTCATCAGTCCCTAAACTTACAAACTACTTATGAACTACTTACGAACTAGGACGGCACAAATATCCATGCCCGAGGGGGGATTCGAACCCCCGACCGTAGTGGCCGTGCTGACCGTGGCTGGAGCGCCTCAGTCACCTCGGCCACCGCGGCCGGCGCGACGTATTGCTTGCTATTACTAGTAGAGCAGCACAATGCTCTGCAGACGCACTGCAGGATGTCCACCAGACTGTAGCCACTGTAACACAACCGAGCGTCCCGCCTCAGGTTACGAATGGCTTGACGCTTTCTCAGAAATTTCCATAGTGGCTGGTTGCAGAAACGTTCTTCTGCATGACGAATGTTAAGCAGTTTGTTGGGCGCACATTCGGTAGTCTGGGCCAGCGGGGTCTTCACGCCTATGGCGCCTATGGGAACGAAAGAGAGCGTCCGAAAATTCCGAAGAGGTCGTGGACCAGTGTACAGTAACGTCTCTGTGGGAAATTTACTCGTGTGGGAGGAGCTTGAAGGGGTGTCTCCAGAATGCTATGTGGTTCGTCAAAACTTAGGATTGTGACAGTTTTGTAATTTGTCAGCGACTTCTCGCGATATCATTGGGCAGGCTATTAGCTGTATGTGGTAATTGGAGCGCTTTGGCCGTCTAGATGGGGTCGCGTGACGTGACCAGGAACGCAGGCTTGGAGAGAGATTTTGAAGGGATTCGCTTGTAGGTCTCCGCAGTGAGCGGATCAACTTAGATCTCGTCTCGAGGACTCCGTAGTGTTTGGATCTCTTGATTTCGCGGTTTACTTGTGCTGTTGTCTGAACTTGATTTTTGTCCTTTGAGCATTCGCACTTAGCGGATTGCGCATATATTAAAATTTTGTGTCGCAAGTTTGACTTGGTGATTTGCGCTTGTGAACACAGTTTCACAAGGACACTACGATCGGCTTGTCTGTTCGCGTTATAAAATTGTGCAGCCATTGTCTAGCAGCACCGACGCTAGAAAGGCTGTTAGTTAAACATCTATTCTGCTTCACAAAACGAAGTCAGAAAACGATCATTTCAGCTCCAATATGCTGTCATCGCCTGCCGACGCCTATCTGCTCCAAATATTTGGTAAAGTATCGCCTGCATTAGAGGCCCGGGACGAACCGCGCACCCCTCCTACATCCCCCCCCCTCCCGCTCCAACCAGCCGACCATCCCCCTTAGTCCGCCACTGGGTGCAGGTAGAAACTGGATTTCTCGATAAAAACAATGTCGTTCGAATGTCGAATCTGTCTACACCATCAGGGTGGTGGGATTGGAGCCACCTTTGTGAGATACTGATAATCGCAAATGAAATTTTCACTCTGAAGCGGAGTGTGCGCTGATATGAAACTTCCTGGCAGGTTAAAACTGTGTTTCGGAACCGGGATTCGAACCTGGTACCTTTGTCTTTCGCGGGCACCCTTACCGGTCCGTCCTCACAGTTTCACTTCCGCCAATACTTCGCCTCCTAAACTTCACAGGAGTTCTCCTGCGAATCTTAACCTACCTTGTTAAAAAAATTGAGTATAAAATAACAAGTGCACTTACTCACTATATAAAAAAATACATAAGTTAAAAACATGACAGCTTACAAAATACTGAAAGCTCTGAAGATTCTAGTTTACATTTTGGCTCACAGTGGCAGCACCATAGCTGGTTTCACAGAAGTCAGATATTGCATAAAAACAAACTGTCGCATAATTTTAGTCTAAGATATGAAACCCATATTCTATGTATGGGTGACATTACAGTTATATACCACAATTTCTTTTTTGTTACTAATAACAATACATATGGTATACCTTATGAAGGAGTTCAGTTTTTAATTAAAGTTTACAATTCGCTGAAAGGGTATAATAAGATGGATGGTGCAAACCAATACAAGTTGCAGTGCTGATGGCCAACTAGAAAGAACAGAGGAGTACTGGATGGGAGACAACACACCTCCTAAGATGACAATCCTTAAAAAAAATACACGTAATTCTTGCATTTAAATGAGCTAAAATTTGTGTCAATCAATAAAATTAGATGAAGGCATCACAGATTAAGCATATACATTTATAATAAAGTAAATTGTTCTTATAATAAAGGTTTATCTATTTGGAATTGCCAATGTCTAAGTTATGAGGCTGAAAAAATGTCTAGGTTACAGATGTATTGGAGATGTTAAGATTGACATAAGTATCATTAAGGTCTAGGTGCACTGTAACCCAATATCTAGGTTCATATAAGCTACATACAATTGCTAATGTCTAGGTATTGGAATGACTCAATGTTTACGTTGAAGCTGATCCAATGTTTTGGCTGTGATGTGTCTCATGTCTAAGCTGTATTAAGTTCAATATGATTGCTAAGGTCTCAGCTATACGAAGAACACAATGTCTGAGTTCCTGATACAATTCAATGTCTAGTTTAATCCAGAAGTAAATATACATGATATAAGAATGAAATTGATACATAAGATGCACATATTTTAATTAATATATGAATAGTCATCAGTAAAAGGTAAAAAAAATGTTCTAAGAATAGATAACATCAATAAAATTACAAAGTGGAATGTAAGTCACAGCTATACATACAGAACACCTTAAATCAGTGTCCAACTATTTTGGTTCACAATTTAATAAAAGGATATAATAGTATGATAAATGGATGGCGAGGACCATTAGCAGATGCAATGCTAATAACTTTGCATCAAGAGAATAGTGAGTATTGGAGAGTAGGGGAGTCACAGCCTAGGTTGCAACGTTTAAGAAATCAAATGTAAAGATTGTACTTAAGATAAGCTTCTATATAAGTGCATTCAATAATAAAACTGATGGTGCATTCGTCTATGAGGATGCACACAACTGAATTTCTAAGTTACCCAGATTTGAGTATACATGACCTACATTTAAATTCTTACATAAAGTGAACATAATTAATTTGTTTTTAATTAGTCATACCAAAAGAACAATATGTATGTATGATTATTAATATACACAAGTCAACAGCATACAGTGAAACAAGTGACTATTATACCATTTCAGATGCTTATTTAAGTTACAGTTGTGCACTCAGTATACCTTATAGCACAGTATCTAATTATTTAAGTTCACAGTTTATTTATTTATTTATTACGTATGACCTGCCTTGAGCAAACACAATTGTTTTTAGTTTTTCTTGTAATCACGTACAATTCGGAACTGCTTACCACGCGGGCTACAAGTTTATCAACATTTATAATTGTATCGTCGACCACGCCTCCTTCCACTATTTCAGTCATTACGCAATACACTTGACTAAAACACAGAACCGAAAACACAAAGCAATCGCTTCTGTACGATGAGAGCTGCACGTGACAGTTTTAGTGGTGTAAGTGGAAGGAGGTTGGCGCATGCGCAGAACGTTTTGCTCCGTGAAAAATCAAGCACCGTGCTTCATCGGATCCAGGCGTCGAGCAACTGCTCAAATGTTTCGAGGCGTTGCGAAACGCCTCGCAACGTTTGCTTGATCAGTGTGCGGACTCGTACCCAGCAATACATTTTGTTTCGAAACACTTGCTTCGGGTGAAATGCTGGATCAGTGTCCGGCCTAACAAAACACTTTAGTCTGTTGTTGCTTACTACATTCTACTGAATATTGAAGTTTAAAAAAGTTAACTGCTAGCAGGGATCAATGACAACATCATATTATAATGCTACAGAAGCTTGTAGATATGAATTAGTTTCGTATTCTGCTATTTGTGTGTCATGTTGGCTGAAAAACTGGGGAGGAAGAGGAAATGCCCGTTGGTGAGGTGCGGCAGCAGAAGGTGAATTGGAGGCTTTGGCGGATACACGATGGAGCGTTGCTCCAATGCACAGGATGGGAGACATCCCTCTGCGCCCTCTCCCCCCGACCCCAATCCCTACACCATCCCTCGCCACGGACTCGGTGGCAGGAATGCGGTCGCCAGGGGTGCAGAACTTGATTTTGTGCCAAGGCCGCAGCAGGCCCAGAAGAGCTGACCGCCAGTTTCGAACTTGACTGCTAACGTCGGTAGAAAGGTTCATACAAGTTAGTAATTCCCGTCAAGAAGGCTGGAGGCTAAGTTACTGAAAGTTTAACATTTTTATATAGGCTACTGTAAAGCTTTCTCAGAGGCGAATATTTCTGTGGGGGTTTATTGCTTCGTTGCGTCGTACCACGAACCGCCTCTGGCCACATTGCAGCAGTTGATGTTCAACCATGACACAGAATTTACAGTGATCTTCGTCACCCATTGGATTATACCCATCGGATTAGGGACAGAAAAACAATTAAAATTGCTCAAAAGAGAAAAGGCCGCAGGACCTAATGCGATACTAGTTCGATTTTACACAGAATACGCGAAGGAACTTGCCCCCCTTCTACAAGTGGTGTACTGTAGGTCTCTAGAAGAGTGTAGCGTTCCAAAGGAATAGAAAATGGCGCAGGTCATCCCCGTTTTCAAATAGGGACGTCGAACAGAAGTGATGAACTATAGGTCTACATCTCCGACATCGGTCAGTTGTACAATTTCGGAACACGTTTTATGTTCGAGTATAATGACTTTTATGACTTTTCTGGAGACTAGAAGTCTGCTGTGTAGGAATCAGCATGGGTTTCGAAAAAGGCGATGGTGTGAAACCCAGCCCGCGATTTCGTCCACGAGAGTCATAGACACGGGTTCTCAGGTAGATACCGTGTTTCTTGACTTCTGCAAGGCGGTTGATACACTTCCCCACAGTCGTTTAATGAACAAAGTAAGAGCATATGGTCTATCAAACCAATTGTGTGGTTGGATTGAGGAGTTTCTAGATAACAGAAAGCATGTCATTCTCAATGGAGAGAAGTCTTCTGAAGAGTGATGTCAGGTGCGCCACAGGGAAGTGTCGTGGGACCGTTGGTATTTACAATATATATAAATGACCTTGTGGATGACATCGGAATCTCACTAAGGCTTTTTGCAGATGATGCTGTAGTGTATAGAAAGGTTGTAACAATGGAAAATTGTACTGACATGCAGGCGGATCTGCGTCTAATTGACGCATGGTGCAGGAAATGGCAGTTTAATCTCAGTTTAGACAAGTGTAATGTGCTACGAATACATAGAAAGAAAGATCCTTTATCATTTAGCTGCACTATAGTAGGTCAGCAACTGGAAGCATTTAACTCCATAAATTATCTGGGAGTATGCATTAGGAGTGATTTAAAATGGAACAACCATATAAAATTAATCGTCGGTAAACCAGATGGCAGACTGAGATTCATTGAAAGAATCCACAGAAATGCAGTACACTTGTTCGCCCACTGCTTGAATACTGCTTCCAGCGTGGGATCCGTACCAGGTGGAGTTGTTAGAGGAGGTAGAGAAGACCCAACGGAGAGCAGCGCGCTTCGTTACAGGATCATTTAGTAATCGTCAAAGAGTTACGGCGATGACTGATAAACTCCAGTGGAAGACTCTGCATGTGAAACGCTCTGTAGCTCGGTACGGGCTTTTGTCGAAGTTTCGAGAACATACCTTTACCGAGAAATCTAGCAGTATCTTGCCCCCTCCTACGTATATCTCGCGGAGAGGTAGGCCATGAGGATAAAATCAGAGAGATTAGAGCCCACACAGAGGCACACAGACAATTTTTCTTTCTGCGAACAATATGAGACTGGAATAAGTGCGAGAACCGATAGTGGTACTCAAGGTACCCTCCGCCACACACCATCAGGTGACTTGCGGAGTACGGATGTAGATTTTAGATACTGCTGCCTTTTCCTCCTTGTTTTTCCAGTCTCTCGCCAATTGGAAACACTTGGTTTGTGATTGCGGATCTACTGGCCCAAAATACACCAATCGCTGTCACCAGCTCAACTTTGAAATTATGTCGAGTGTTAAACCCCAACAGCACATTCAGAGTCTACGTCGAGGCTTATAGCAGGGGATATACCCAGAAACATTGGTGGTATCATCATCTTCCTCTCTTCACATGAGCCTTAATTTTCAGTCTAGTGATACCGCAAATAAATTTGCCTGTGACATCTCCGATCGTTATTTGTGTTTCATTTTTTATAACTAGCAGTGTAGCGGTAATGTGACAGTAGTCGTACTCGTAAACAGGGTTAGTAATGCGAAGGTAAGGCTCCTAGATTTCCTGCAAGCTGTCTGCCAGCGTGCAGTGCGTCTGCAAAGGAAATCACATGCGAGACGCCAGTGCGAGCAACACGGAGCACAGTGCATTTCCAGTCCTTATCACGTGGCCATGACAACTTACACCGACCGACTTCCTTGCTCGTGTCGTAACGGACGATGCTGTACTCGCGAAACCTAACTGAATAAATTTAAGTAAGCAATGTTCGAGAGATGTACATTGATTTGGCTGTCAATGTATATCTCGCGTGGGGGTGGTGAGAAAAGGAAAAGAGAGAGTTCAGGGCAATATACATACATAGCCCGCAGTCTGTCGTATGCCTTTTAGCGCTACTGGCCGCACCCTTTCCTATTCTTCTTCCGAACAGAGCAAAGGAGAAATGACTGTCTAAAATTCTCCGTACGAGGACTTCGCATATCTTGTGCGAAATGTTCGTTGATTGCAGCAGAATCGTTCAATGGTGAACCTCAGTTTTATCTATAGTGTTTCGCAAAAATATAAACTAATATCTCCCACGAATTAACATATCATATCGTGTGGTGAGTGAACATAGCAGCACGCACTGAATTATATCATACTAATATGATAAAATAACCTATATTTTGTAAGGTGGTGCAATAATATTACCGATGTGACGTGGAAGGGTTGCTCCTAGCTAACTGCTACAGCAAAATCTTTCATATGAGGTTCCAAAAATAGCAGCAAACAGTTGCAATTAAATTGGTTTCATTATGACCGGTATCGGGCACTTGGTGCACTTTTCTAGACGTCTGCTGAGGAAAACCGTCATTTAGTGGCGGAAAAAAAAGCGGAGAAGAAGCTGTGGCTTCCGTTACCGGTCAAGGTATGACGTAGTTAGAATTAATAACACTCCCTATCTTCTGCTCCATAACTAACAAGTTACATAAACGATTTAGGGGAAAATCTAAGTAACTCTCTTAGGTTGTTTGCAGATGACGCCGTCATTTACCGTCTAGTAAAATCATCTGAAGATCAAAACCAACTGCTGAACGATCTGAATAAGATATCACTATGGTGTAAAAATTGGCTATTGACTCTAAATAATGAGAAGTGTGAAGTCGTCCAGATGAGTACGAAAAGAAATCCGTTAAACTTCGTTTACAAGATAAATCAGTCAAAAGTGAAGGCCGTAAAATCCACAAAATACCTAGGAATTACTATTACTTCAGACTTAAACTGGAAAGAACACGTTGATAATGTCGTGGGAAAGGCGAACCAGAGACTGCGTTTTATTGGCAGAACCCTTAAAAGATGCAACAAAACTACAAAAGAAACTGCATACACTACGCTTGTCCGTCCTTTTTTGGAGTATTGCTGCTTAGTGTGAGATCCGTATCAGGAGAGTTTGACGGAGGACATCGAAAGAGTCCAGAGAAGGGCAGCTCGTTTCGTAGTGTCACGATACAAGGGAGACATCGTTACGGAAATGATACAGGTTCTGCGATGGGAATCATTACAACAACGGTGCTTATCGCTGCGGCCTGGGCTACTTGCGAAAGTCCAATCGCCAACATTCTCCTCCGAATGCGAAAATATATTGTTGACTCCCACTTACATAGGTAGAAATGATCATCAGGATAAAATACGAGAAATCAGAGCTCGATTTGCTGTGATTTGCAGAGTATCTCATGTAGATGTAGATGTAGATTCTGGCCTGAGGCTCTTCTGGTGGTATTACTGTTGCCAGCATCGAACCTCCTCTCTTCTAGCAGGGGTTTCTGTTGGTCATTTAATGGATAAAATGACAGCAACAGGGGAAGACTACAGACCAGAAGTCGGAAAGTTCCCTTAAAATAAATTTTCAACATATTCTGTTAAAATTGACAATGCAGTCGAACAGCAGGATATGAAACACAACCTCACACTGAGAACGTCTTGCTGCTGGACAAGAAAAATATGAAAACTAATACTGAAGTAAATGATGGTTCTATTAACTCGTCCATCCCTTAATGAGAGAGTGTACTTAGAGAGAATGTTGAAGCTATATTTTAGCTAACAGGATGACTGCGCCCAGGCAGTGGCAGCTCTAGTGCTAAAGCGAGAATGTTTAAACTACTCGCGTCTGCCGTTCTGTATGCAAACCGCTGCAGTACTACAAGCTCGCGGGCAGTCGCTAACAAGTATCCGTCGAGACGGAGACGTTCATGGCTGTTGCAATAAGTCAGCATCAAAATGTAGTAATAAAACCAAAAATTTACGCATAAGGCTACCTCGTCAACCTTTGTCTTTCAAGACTAGCAAGCAGCTGAGGACGAGAAAACTTCTCTCTTTGATTTTGTTACCTCGTAGGTCAAACCGCAGTATTCCTCTGCCGGGGTAATTAGGAACTAGTAGCAAACCTTTCCAGAGGAACGACCTGTACGATCTGGTTTCACGGTTCTCAGGTTTCTGTCCTGATGTTTATCAGCCGCGAATTAGCCGGGTCCAGTCCTTCAAAATAACAATGTGAATGGCTGTTATGGCTGTTCGCCGTATTGCGAATTTATAATGGCAATTAATTAGGCCGCGCGTGAGTAGCCGAGCGGTCTGGTAAAATCATCTGAAGATCAAAAACAGCTGCAGAACGATCTGAATAAGAAATTGGCAATTGACTCTAATGAGAAGTGTGAAGTCGTCTACATTAATACGAAAAGCAATCCGTTAAACTTTGTTTACACGATAAATCAATCAAAAGTGAAGGCCGTAAACTCCACAAAATAACTAGGAATTACTATTACTTCAGACTTAAACTGGAAAGAACACATAGATCATGTCGTGGGAAAGGCGAACCAGAGATTTCGTTTCAACCCTTAAATGATGCAACAGAACTACTAAAGAAACTGCATACACTACGCTTGTCCGTCCTTTTTTGGAGTATTGCTGCCCAGTGTGCGATCCTTATCAGGGCCGTGGTGGAGTAGCCGAGCTTTCTAAAGCGTCTCGCTGCGGAGCGCGCGGATGCTCGCCGTGGAGGTTCGAGTCCTCCCTGGGGCATGGGTATGTGTGTTTGTCCTTAGGTTAGTTTACCTAGGTTTAAGTAGTTTGTAAGCTACGGACTGATGACCACGCAGTTTGGTCCGATAGATTTATAAACATTTGAACATTTTGAATCCTTTACAGGTGGGTTTGACGGAGGACATCGAAAAAGCCCAAAGAAGGGCAGCTCGTTTTGTAATGTCACGATACAGGGGAGACAGCGTTGCGGAAAGATACAGGATCTGGGATGGGAATCATTACAACAACGGCGCTTATCGCTGCGGTGTAGGCTACTTACGAAACTCGAATCACCAAGATTTTCCCCCGAATGCGAAAATGTAGTGTTGACTCCCACTTACATAGGTATAAATGATTATCAGAATAAAATACGAGAAATCGGAGCTCGAACGGAGAAATTTAGGTGTTCTTTCTTTCCGCGCACTTCGAGAATGGAATGGGATAGTATAAAGGTGGTTCGATGAACCCTCTGCCAGGCACTTAAATGTGATTTGCAGAGATTCCCATGTAGATGCAGATGTTGAGGATCCCGCGGCCTTCCGCGTCGGAGGTCTGAATCCGCCCACGGGCATGGATGTTTGTATTGTCTTTAGTATAAGTTAGTTCATAAATAGTTTGTAAGTTTAGGGACTGATGACCCCACAGTTAAGTCCTTTTACAGACATTTGAACATTTTTAAATTAATTTGAGACCAGGAAAAAATACACTGCCCCACGAGACGACAGGCAGGCATCCTGTGACATTGAATTGTTGGGGAAAAGGAGTTTTATGTGGTTTAAGTTTACCGATTTTCACTATGTTAATCGGGCCTTGCCTTGTGACATATCAATCGAGTCGTAATTTTGCGTGCTGTTTGAATCCATGTCTAGAAAGTCAGAAACTATTCAATTACTGCCGGCCGCGGTGGCCGAGGTGACTGAGGCGCTCCAGTCGCGGTCAGCACGGCCACTACGGTCGGGGGTTCGAATCCCCCCTCGGGCATGGATATTTGTGCCGTCCTAGTTCGTAAGTAGTTCATGAGTAGTTTGTAAGTTTAGGGACTGATGACCCCGTAGTTAAGTCCCATGAGCTTAACAAACATTTGAACATTATTCAATTACTGCAGACTCTCTTTGTCGTAAAGAGTGGACAGGTGGCGCGCTGGCACCCTTGTGTTCGGTTGTGAAAAGTCTCAGCTCTAGAAAGTTAAAAGAAACAACATTTCAGTTAACTTTATGAAAACAGATACTGAGAAGTTGTATGATAATAACCTAGATATTTTGAATTTGTGTTAGAGATTGCAGCATATAGCAGTTCCGCGGTGGTACGTTCTCTTTCACTGGTGTATGCCCTTATTTGTCGTGGCATACTGTCCACTAGCCCTTTCAGTCCCTGCACGCACATCTGTGCGGTTCTTCTTTTGCTCGCGTTATTTCTTTATGATTTACGCTAGGAATTTCGGTCTTGCATGACAGAATCGTCGATGGACTGTGGCAACGTGCGCAACGTGTTTTAGTTACATGATTCTACACCGGGTGACACCAGCAGTCGGAAAACTTCCAGTACACTTGAAATGTAGCCAAGAAAGACTTGTTGATAAGGTGTTGATATCCTAGTTGTGACATGTGAAGCGTTCATAACTGACAGCGTTGATTTTATATAATCCTGTGATGTTATTACGTCATTTATTTCAAATGCATGTTACTATTAGATGTTGCAGATAAGATCATAAACATCTGTAGTGAAGGCCCAAAATAGACAATTATTTGGGTACAAAATTTTTGAAAATCTGCGTAATTTTATTTATTGTTTTGTAATGAATTACTGTATGTATTTTGTATCTTAATCGTCCCTCTCTATATTCATGGCACATCACCTACAACCTTGGGTCTTAAAGGGTTAGACCAGTAAGGAATTGTTGGTGCAGATTGTCCCACTCCTTAACGAAGAATCGACGTAGATCTCTCATGTTGGTTGATCGGTCTTCTTGACCAAAACAGCCATCTTCAATGTATCTCAGACATTATCTCAAGTCTAGTGAACATGCTGGGCATTCTAGTCTTGCGATGACATTATGACGAAGGAACGCATTCACAACATGTGTACGATGAGCATGAGAATTATCGTCCATTAAGATGAATGCCCCAACGAAATGATGCAGATTACACTATACGACAGACGATGTTATCTCTGTACCGTATAGCCATTCTATTTCCTTCTACGGTGGCACCAAATGATGTCACCCCAAAATACCGGTTGATCGAAAGGCAGTATAAATTTGAAAACTATTAAATCACGGAATAATGTAGATAGAGAGATAAAAATTGACAACAATGCTTGGAATGGCATGGGGTTTTATTAGAACAAAAATAAGTTCAAAAAAATTTCCAACAGATAGCCCTTCATCTGATCAGAAAAGCAATAATTAGCATAACAAATTAAGACAAAGCAAAGATATCTTCTTTACGGGAAATGCTCAATATGTTCACCATCATTCCTCAACAATAGCTGTAGTCGAGGAATAATGTTGTGAACAGCACTGTAAAAGACGTCCGGATTTAGGGTGAGGCATTGGCGTCGGATATTGTCTTTCAGCATCCCTAGAGATGTCGGTCGATCACGATACACTTGCGACATCCGGTAACCCCAAAGCCAATAATCGCACGGCATTAGGTCTGGGGACCTGGGAGGCCAAGCATGACGAAAGTAGCGGCTGATCACACGATCATCACCAAACGACGCGCGCAAGAGATCTTTCACGCGTCTAACAATATGCGATGGAGCGCCATCCTGCATAAAAATCGTACGTTCCGGCAGGTGAGGATGATGCGATTCTGTAACATATCGGCGTATCTCTCACCCTTAACGGTAGCAGTTACAAAACCAGAATCACGCAGTTCCTGGAAGAAAAAGGGCCTGATAACGGTAGCTGTGGTAGACCCAACCAATACCGTGACTTTCTCGTCGTGCAATGGAGTTTCCACAACAGTTCTTTGATTTTCGGTAGCCCAAATTCTGTGTTGTGGAGCGTTTTGCTGTCCAACGCCATCTGTGGGACATTTTTTTTCTAATAAAACCCCATGTCATTCCAAGCATGTGTGTCAATTTGTACCTATCTATCTACATTATTCCGTGATTTATTAAGTTTTCAAATTTATACTGACTTTTTGATCACCCGGTATTAGGGAACCGTCACCTTGCTACACTCACTAGACGGTGTGGCTGCCTTTAAAACATTTCCGACGATTGTCTAGTTGACGGCAAATGTGAGTCATGCCAATTCTGACGAATCTATTCCGCACGCTGTAAGAGCCATCTTTACGCGCTCCACGGTGTCTAGGTGTCAAAGATGAACGTCGGCAGCGAAGTTACATGTTATGCAGTCTCTTATGTGCAGTTTGAGCAGCAACACGACGTCCTGTGGCCGCAGGGTTCTTCGCAGCTGAAATAAGCGGTTATCAGCTTCTGGATAGCCTTTGGGAATCTAAAGCGAAAATACACATTCAACGTCAGCGTTTTGGAGACCTTGAAACTAACGTGACGGAACACTTTCTATGAAACGTTCTTAATGACGGTCGAACTTTAAAACAGAGTTGCAGCATAGTGCTGTAGTCTAATAAAATGTATAAACATTCGTTTTGCATACTGTAAGGAAAGTGTTCATAGAAACAGGAGTTTATGGTCGCCTAACTTTGGCACCCTTATATGTACACCTTTAAACATCAGTTGTTTATCAAATCATTAAAATCGACTAATTTCGGTCCTGCACCATCATCATAGATAAACGGCTATTAAAAGAGGTTAGTCAAATGCATTAAATAAAAAGAAATCTGGCTGAAAACAGCAGGAGTCAATTTCACTAAAAATACAAAGGTCGTATTGGATTATCGTATCAGTCAAACATGAAAGACGAGAATGGATTAAGGTCATACTGGATTATCCTATTACTCAAACAAACATAAAAGACAAGAGTGGACAGCCTTTTATGTTTGTTTGACTAATAGGATTATCCAGTATGACCTTTGTATTTTTAGTGTTATTGACTGCTTCTGTTTTCAGCCAAATTTATTTTATTTAATGCATTTGACTAACCTATTTTAATGCCTTTTTATCTACGATGATGGTGTAGCACCGAAACTAGTCGATTTTAAGGATATAATAAACACCTCATAGTTAAAGATGCATTTTCTAAATACATGACAGCTGTTAACTTTCACCTCACCAAAACATTGATTATATGTTGTTTGAAGGTCGCTGAACACCAAGTGCAGAGGTTATGCAAGAACTGGTAGTAATCAATTGCTGACATGTGTCCTTTTGGTTGAGACTCAGAGTGGAGTGTAAAAGACTAAATATGGAAATGACGAAGTAAGACACAAAATATGCGTAGTCATGGTAGTCATATAAGGGCATAATAGTGATATAGAGTTATAACGATATTCGCCAGTGTCACTTGAAATGTTTGAATACGGGCTTGGGAAAAATCCAGCCCTCTAACTGGACGAAGGTTCAGAGTGATAGAGGCGAGCCACCCAGTTCTCCAGTCTGATGACAAGAGCCATTGAAATGGGTCATGTTAGCAGCGGCTGTCCGCACTTCATAGAAAGTATTATGTAATGCACTGTCAAAACATTGAATAAACGCTGGTCTTTGTAGTGCGGTCGCATTAGCACGTTACTTGTCCTTGAAAAGTTTCTGTACTTCTTTGCCGACAGTTTTTGTACTCAACAGTGTAAAAATTAAAAAGTGTATAAAGAATTAATTAACAAGAAATATTAATTTGCTTTATAGGTTTGGTCCGCCTTGAGAAAACACAAATGTTTTTTCATTTCTCCCAGACATGTTTCGCTGGCGTTGCAGCATCATCCTGTCACTACGTCCTGTATTTTCATAAAAATCCCGATATTTACAATCGAACTGTAGTTTTCACTGTTAATGTAAAAAAGTAATAATCATTCCACTGTTAATTTGACAGACAATAAACATCCCACTGATGATGCTGCAACGCCAGCGAAACATGTCTTGGAGAAATGAAAAAACATTTGTGTTTGCTCAAGGTGGACCAAACCTATAAAGCAAATTTATTTTGTAAGCATACACGGAGATTGAAGAGCTTTTAAACCCCAAGATGAAGAAATATTACACGGCTTCGCTAAAAAATAAAAGTGTAACGAGTGAACTCTTTAGCAATCCCGAATGAACCAAACCGAGTGATTTCACTGCTACGCTTGGGTCTTGTCTAAATACCCAAAGTTGGTGGCATTCATAAATAACCGCGAGATGTGACGGGCTTCCACATCTCCAACATAGACATCACGGGTACAGTTGCTCTGTAATAACCATAGACTGGACCATATCTTGCTCATGGAAAAAGAGTTTTGTATATTATTCGACGGCTTCATTTAATCCGACGCAGTGAAGACTTCAATCACTTCAGCGATACTCAAGGATGGCTAACTCGATTGTTTGGTTCTCTGTATGCTTTATAGGTGACCTTCAAGTTTCAAAACTTCCAGCAGTAATAAAAGATCTATCATTCGTATTCCTTACTACGTCCTTGCTTGCTTCCTGCATTTCATATCGCTTTGAAACATGGCGCATACATAATTCCTCCACATCAATGTGTATAGCACCTCAGTCTAATTATGTGCCCTAAAATTACAGGGTTGTTTTCCCCACTCATCTGCATTAACTTACATTTTATACCTATAGACACACATCACACTAACTAGAATTTCTGTCCAAATAATTTTGTGTCCACTTAAAGTAACTTAACGACGATATTTTCCCGTACACCACAACATCGTCTGTAAGCGCCTGTATGTCTAATGTATGCATAAAAATCCTTTTCTTTTCCTTTTCCAATACCGTATTAGATTATATAATAAGATCTGTTTGTTTGTAATTGATATGAACGTACAGTTTTATCACAATTAGGATAAAATTTTTCACACTTGCCATTCAAAAAAAAGAGGATGTCGGCAACACCATGTGACACTGCTCCACATTTCCTCCTAAAATATTTTTATTTATTTATTTATTTATTATTTTTTTGTATTTTTTTCACAGACAGTAGATAAACAGAGGGACTGGGAGGAGGAAATGGACAGAGAAGGGAACAGGAGGAGACGGAGGAAGGAGCAGGTGAAGAGAAAGCAGGGAAAGGGGGAGATGGACTAATGGAACATTCGAATCCTCGTACATAGTTCTTCGTTTGCTCGTATTTTATGTGCTTCCATTACGCATCTTATTGTGATAAAATTTTGTCAGCTTATTTCTTGGCTAGAAAATCCGTGTTTTTCAAAAGGCCAGTTGTGGACAGCAAAGAAATTAGCTTGTTTCTAAAGAATAAGAGAAAGCAAAAGATATTGTCTACCTTAAAGCACTTGAATAATGAAGTCAACAAAGTGAAATGAATGTCATTTACAATTCTTCTTTATGTATCGTGAAATTTCAATAAACGTATTTATTATCGAATATAAAATAAATAGTTATTTCTATCATTCGTAATTGAACAAGCTAACACTTTCAAATTTGAAACGTTATTTGCACAATAATTTCTTCTGTGGCAGTAACGCGTCGGGTACCAGCAAGTAAAGAAATAAAAATTAAAAAAAGAACTCTAAAGAATTTGACAGTGTGAAAATGAAACTAACATTATGGGCAGAGGGGAAATTAGGAGATGGGCTAACATAGGAATGGAATAAATACGGGGATCACTCCAAAAGAAATGCACACTTTAAAAAAAAAGGATACAGTTTTCATTCTGCATGTTAGAAAGTTTTACAGTGTGTAAATACATCCTTTCCACTTGTTTTCAAACTTAGTTCAAGCTGTTCCTGTGAGTGGTGCCGTCACAGCATGTCTTCGAGATGGCTGCTACACTTGACGTTCATCAGAAGCAACGTGCTGTCACTGAATTCCTGCGCTGTGAAAACGAGACAGTGGGTACATCCACAAGAGGTTGAAACAGGTGTATGGAGATGCTGCTGTCGATCGCGGTATAGTTAGTCGGTGGGCAACCAGGTTACGTGATAAAAGCGGGCACGGCAATATTGAGGATTGTCCTCGCAGCGGCAGGCCTCGTACTGCACACACTCCAGACAATGTGCAGAGAGTCAACGAGTTGGTGACTGCTGACAGACGCATCATAGTGAACTAATTGTAACGTTACGTTGGGATAGGGGAAGGAACTGTTTGCAGAATACTGAAAGTGTTGGTGTTGAAAAAGGTTTGTGCCAGGTGGGTTCCCAGGATGTTGACAGTGTCTCACAAAGAAACACGGAAAACGGTATGCAGCGAACTTTTGGAACAGTATGGGAATGGTGGAGATGAATTTCTCGGAAGAATTGTGACAGGCGATGAAACGTGGCTGTATCAGTTTTGACCAGAGACGAAGAGGCAATCAATGGAGTGGCATCATGCAAATTCACCCAAGGAAAAAAATTTAAAAGCACACCTTCTGCTGAAAAAGTTATGGCTACGGTGTTTTTCGATTCCGAAGGACTGTTGCTTGTGGATATCATGCCACGTGGAACCACCACAAATTCTGATGCATATGTGACGACACTGAAGAAACTTCAAGCCCGACAGAGTCGTGTTCGACCACATTGCCAAAAGCACGATGTTTTGCTGTTGCACGACAATGCACGGGCACATGTCAGTCAAAAAACCATGGAAGCGATTACAAAACTCGGACGCACCACACTGAAACACCCGCCTTACAGTCCTGACCTGGTTCCATGTGACTATCATCTCTTTGGCAAACTGAAAGACTCTCTTCGTGGAATAAGGTTTAAAGATGATGACTCCCTTGTGCAAGCTACCAAACAGTGGCTCCAACGTGTTTGTCCAGAATTATACTGTGCGGGTATACAGGCGCTGGTTCCAAGATGGCGTAAAACAGTTGAGAGGGATGGGGATTATGTGGAGAAATAAAAATATTGATCCTAAAGGATGTATCTACACACTATACAACTTTCGAACATGTAGAATAAAAACTGTATTAATAAAATAGTGTGCATTTCTTTTGGAGTGACCCTCATACCTACCGAAGCAACGCCGATGCTAAGGCTAGTCACTAAAACTGAAACTATAAACCCTCCTGCATTCACTGTACGGCCATGGAAGGATACGCAAGTATCTCGTCTACGTTACATTTATGAGATACGCACAATAAACGCAGTTTCACTTGGATGTCATTAACATTTGGCCGCGTCCTTAATGATGTTACCGTTCTACTTTCTCTTAGTGAAGATCCTTTATCATTTAGCTACACTATAGCAGGGCAGCAACTGGAAGCAGTTAATTCCATAAATTATCTGGCAGTAGTCATTAGGAGGGATTTAAAATGGAACGACCATATAAAATCAATCGTCGGTAAAGCAGATGCCAGACTTAGATTCATTGGAAGAATAGCAAGGAAATGCAGTCCGAAAACAAAGGAAGTAGGTTACAGTACACTTGTTCGCCCACAGCTTGAATACTGCTCACCAGGTGGGATTGATAGAGTAGGTAGAGAAGATCCAACGGAGAGCAGCGCGCTTCGTTACAGGATCATTAGGTAATCGTGAAAGCGTTACGGAGATGATCGATAAACTCCAGTGGAAGACCCTGCAGGAGAGACGCTCTGTCGCTCGGTACGGGCTTTTGTCGAAGTTTCGAGAACATATCTTTACCGAGGAGTCTAACAGTATATTGCTCCCTCCTACGTAAATCTAGCGAAGAGACCGTGAGGATAAAATCTGACAGATTAGAGCCCATACAGAGGCATACTGACAATCCTTCTTTCCACGAACAATACGTGACTGGGAAAATCAATAGTGGTACTCAAGGTACCCCCGCCACACACCGTCAGGTGGCTTGCGGAGTATGGTTGTAGATGTAGATGTAGGGGTCTTACAACTCGCCTTTGCTCATCTACGAGGCGCGTCCAGAAAGTAAGTTCCGTTTGGTTATATGAAACGAACGGTACAGATACAGAAAAAATAGTGATTGTACAAAAATCTGCAACTGTTAAACTACTTTTCTATATAGCTTCCGAAATTTTGTAGGCAATTGTCATAGCATGGCACAAGGTTTTGTGTGCCTTTTTCATAGAATGTTGCCGCCTGTGTATTCAACCATCAGCTCGTCATCATCATTGAAGTGTTGTCCACCAAGGACAGATTTTAGGTGTAAGAAGAGGATTACTGTCAAAAGATTTTTTTGTAACGATAATGTCTGACCTCACACACCGAATGTGACCAAACAATTCTTACGGAAATTTCAATGGGACCTGTTTGATCATCCTCCATATAGGTCGGACCTCTCTCCTAGCGATTTTCATCTCTTCTTACACCTAAAATCTGTCCTTGGTGTTTAACACTTCAACGATGATAAAGAGCTGTTACCACATGGTTGAATACACAGGTGGCAACCTTCTGTGAAGAACCTTGTGGTACGCTATGACAAGAGCCTACAAAATTTAGGCAGTTACGTGGAAAAGTTGTTTAAGAGTTGTAGAATTTGTGCAATAAAAATTTCTTCTGTATCTGTGTACAATTTCATTTTATTACTAAACGGAACTTACTTTCTATACGCGCCTCGTATGTCCATCGGATGTCGTACAGTTCGGTCCTTACAACATTGATCGCGACTACACGTTCACGAATTCTGTCCCGTGTAAATGTCCATTTCCCTGCAATAACGGAGTCACGACCACTCTAAGCAGAAACAAGCGAGAACTGCCGTCTTAAAGGAAACCACGAGGACGTTCTACGTTCAATGTCAGTACTAAAATAACCAAAGCTATGTACTTCCCTCCGAATCTTCCCCCTTGTTACCTTGTGCATGCAACACACTCGTTTATTACAAACCAAAAGCAGTGAGGTGTTTTATACGCTCGTAAGCGTTGCCTTTTATGCAAGCAGTAACCTCAATACCTGGGCTGTTTCTCTGAAAGGCTATAAAACTTATCTCAGCTGTTAAGACGCTATCTATTCCGTGACAACGGCCTTGGTTGTACAATCTTCCTTTGTAAAGAACACAGGCCGATTCATGCGGTGACAGTCCGTTTATAGCCGGAGAGGAGAGCATCAAGTAGCGTAACAAGTACCATTCAGAAACACATGCTCAGTACAGCTTTACCGCGTTTACCCTCAACGTCCAGTAAGCACATCTTACGGAGTTTGTTGCCGGTTTCAGCAAGAATTGAAGTCATTCTCTCTCTCTCTCTCTCTCTCTCTCTCTCTCTCTCTCTCTCTCTCACACACACACACACACACACACACACACACACACACACCACACTTACTCAAGCACTTCGATGCGATCACATCTTCGGAAATTTTATCTCCTATCTCGTACTTAAATCACCTGTTGACGACAGCTATTGGTCTCTGGGGACCTTTTGTCATCATTTACAGTTATTTAGACAAGTTACCAATACTTTTTCTAAAAAAAATCTACAATTACGCAACATTTGTATTCGCAGTTACAAGCCAAAACATTCTAACCGCCTGCTTAATTTATATAATGAACCGTCGATTCTGGGTGACATAGATTTGATATGTTCTTGATAAGATTCGGAAAGGATGTGATACCGTGTGTCTAGGCACAAGTGACTGTGGTTTTCTAGCACGTAACTGGAGCCTGACCACAGCTGGCCAGTCTCGTGGAAAACACGTTAAACGTGAGTTCAGTACTCAGTCCACTAACTGGCCTTCTGACACGAACAGGTACGCTGCAGAATCACTGCGACGCCGTCAGATATCAAGCCCAAACCGATGGAAGAACAGGCGGTGGACAAAATAGTATGAACACCTAAGACGGACCCAATTTATATTTATTAGTAAGGAGTCGGCCTACCATCAGCTTTGAGAACAGCTACAACTACACGACGAACAGATTCGTAAAGTGACCAAAATATCCTCCAATGTTGAAATTATGAATTTGGTCATCACTCTCTGCTCTAAACGTCACCAGGAATATGTTTGATAGATTTCCGATGCGAAACAAGGCACGGATGAACCTTTTTCAGCAAGGTGTGCGTGTGTGTGTGTGTGCGTATGTGCAGGGCCGGCGCAAGGCACGTGCCAAACGTGCGGCCGCACAGGGCGGCACTTTTATTTTTTTATTTTTATTTATTTATTGGACAAACTCAACATTCATGCTCGGGAGGGGATTCGAAACCAAACCTCGGAGGGAGCGGCTTCGGGGACTGTGGCACGGCTTTTCGACTATCTGCCGGCCGCCCCTATTGAACAAGGGGAGGGAGGACGACTGATTTCTTGCTCGCCACTGTGGCCGCACCGCCGTGTTTACGCCGAAGGAACAGAGAGGGGGAAGCAGCCTGACGTACACCCCCGGCCAGCATTCTTATGAGTGGAGCGCTGCCAGCCTGACACGCGCCATGTGTTTACCCACAAGTAATTTTAAAGAAGACGAAATGTAATTTTGAAATTCGAATCCATTGTTCGATACTGCGATTATATGTTAAACCTGAAGCAATTTTGCTAAGCCCTTCAACGGCAGTTTTCGAGTGTTTTATTCTTCCCGCATTATCAAAAAAAAAAAAAAAAAAAAAAAAAAAAAAAAAAAAAAAAAAAATAATAATAATAATAATAATAATAATAATAATAATAATAATATTAGTTCAAAATTTTTGCTCCCCTTTTCTGGGTGATAGTCGGAGGTTTTGGTTTTTGAGCCATAAAACAACTGTCTGCGCCTGCATGAGCAACAATTAAACTCTGACCGGCAGTTTTGTCTGACAATACCACTCGCACACTATCACTTTGCCAACATTCATTTACTGTATACAGTTTTCTGTTGAATACATTGCCTGTTCCCAACCATTGAAAACTGTTTATTTACGTTGATTGTAAGTTCACGCATGCCACGCGGGATTAGCCGAGCGGTCTAAGGCGCTGTAGTCATGGACTGTGCGGCTGGTTCCGGCTGAGGTTCGAGTCCTCCCTCGGGCATGTGTGTGTGTGTGTGTGTGTGTGTGTGTGTGTGTGTGTCGTTACTACAATGTACGTTGAGTATTGTATAATCTTAGGGACTGATGACGTTAGCAGTTAAGTCGCATAAGGTTTCACACACATTTGAACATTTTCGTAAATTCACAAGGCTTATTAAAATTAGCTAGATTTCTTCAATCAGGTTTCCTTCATTTTTGAGCTGGCGCCCAGCGACTATTTTGTACAGATCTGTAGAGAATGCCACCAATCAGTCGCAATTTTTGTTTTTGTTTTCCTGATCTACATAGGTTTCGGGCATAGTGTGGCTATTCTCAATGCTTTGAGTGATGTTTACATCTATACCGTAATGCTGAACATAACTGTCAACATGACAGTTTAGATGTAAGCAGATATTAAAAGCTTTGAGACTGGCCACTCAGTGGCCGAAACATAGGCAGATCTGAAAAGTAACAACAAAAATTGCGATTGATTGCTGACATTTCCTACAGATTTGTTTAAATATAATTCCACAAACGTTTTATAAAAAATCGGGTGGGGGAGGGGGGCGGCAATTTAGCAGCTCTCACGGGGCGGCACTTGGGCTTGCGCCGGCCCTGTGTAAGTGTGTGTGTGTGTGTGTGTGTGTGTGTGTGTGTGCGTGTGTCTGTGTGGGTGCATTATCAGTTCGTATTAATGCAGTGTTTCCAATGTAAGCAGGTAATTGTCTAGTATTGTGCGATATTCATTCACAGTTATCTGGACTGGGAGGGTAATGTTAGAAACTGTTGAATACCAGATTACAATTGACAAGATCATGATGGACCCTCTCCCATACTTCACTGTAGGAAGAAGGCGTACAGTTTCGAAAGCTTATTTTGGAGTTTTCTATACATGAATCACGTTGTTAGTTGGAAGCAATGTAAATGAGGATTCATCTGACCAAACAACATACTTCCAGTCATCAAGAGTCACCATTTTACGATAGTGGCATGACTTCCTTTCATACCTTTGCGTTGCCTTCCGTTATGAAAAGCTTAGCAGCAGCATCTCTTCCATTGAGTCACTTTTGCCGTGGTAGTTTTATGTTGTGAGTCCACAATGGTTCTTAATGCTCGTCTGTCGTTAACTTCGAGTTTCACGCACTATTTTCTGCGGTGGAAGGACCGAGCGCTCTAAGGCGCCTCGCTGCGGAGCGCGTGGTTGCTCCCCGTTGGAGTTTCTAGTCCACCCTCGGGCATGGATGTATGTGGTGTCCATAGTTTACTTTAAGTAGTTTCAAAGCTTACGGACTGATAACCACAGGAGTTAAGTCGTTTAGATTTACAAAGAACTGAACACTTTTCACGCACCATTTTTCTTCGTCAGCGACGTTTTTCCTAGCACTAGAGCACTGTATAGTATAAGCAGAACAATCCGCCAATTTGAATCCCGGGTTGAAGACGCTCATTTAAAGACTATGGAACACTTACGCTATTTAATATGCTCTTAAGGCCATTAAACATACTTTCCTAACGCAGAAAATATTACAGCATAGTAAATTTGTTTGCTTACATGTGACTGTAAGAAGCAAGCAACTTAAAGTTAGTGGTTAGATGGATATTTAAAGATATGATACACTCACTTACGTTCCAAATTAAGGCATATTCTGCCGTTCTAAATATTTACGACATACAGTTACAATATCGTATTTTCTGGTTTATAAATGGTACGTCCATATTCGTTTACGGTAAGTAACAGTTGCTTTCGAAAACAGTTACAGGCGTACGCACTGAGGTGCCCAGAAGCAGTGCGCGCGGCTGTTCGCCGTCGGGGCTTCGAGTCCTCCCTCGGGCATGGGTGTTTGAGTTGTCCTTAGCATAAGTTATTTTAAGTTAGTGTAACTAGTTTGTAAGCCTAGGGACTGATGACCAACGTAGTTAAGTCCCTTAGATTTACAAACATCTGAACATTTCTTGAAAACAGTTACAAAATATTGTTAAATTGCGATACCCTTCTAATGTCTCGCAGATTTTACACACGCAATATTTCAGAGTAGATTTTACGTCAAAATTGTGTTTAATGACTATGAACGTCTGGTTTCGTTAAATAACGACAGGCGTATTCTTGAACAATGTTGCAATGTAATGTTATCTAGTTCTGGATCATGTTCACTCCTTCCACTGAATCTTTTTGTAATTCCAGGTGAACACAAACGTACAACCAATCCATCTGGCGCAAGATGCCTTGTTCAACCTTTGGACGTATACTTCCTTCGCTGTTGTAAAAATTAGCTAAACGTTTTGTGAGCGAATTTTACTCGACATTATTGACATTGAACTTCAATCAACTCCCCTCTTCTGTTACACTTACACTGAAATACACTTTTATGAAACCAACTTCATTTTTAGTGTATTACACATATCGAAGAAAAAAAGCTGCTCAATATTGTACATCAAATTAAAGTAACTTCTCTGAGTGTCTCGAAGCACATGATGGTCTCACTGTGTGTTTGTTAAGTGGGGTCGTAAACTGTAATTTAAGACTCAAGAAGTTTTATTGACAACGTTTAATTTCACTTAGTCATTTTTCATTCCAGGTTCACTCAACTACCGTCTATGTTGATTCCCAGCTTCCAGCTTGCACAAAGAGCTTACATGACGCAGATGCACTCCACATGCACTCAGTCGCCGAGTGGCCGTCCTCCAGAGCACACCTGTCCAACGACAGCAAATTTTCAGTTCTAAGTGTAAACGGCTTCTCACTAGAACCTACATATTTTGACTTTTCTGTGTTTGTAAATCAATCGGACCAAACTGCATGGTCATCAGTTCGTAGCTTACAAACTACATAAACTGAGGTAAACTAAACTAAGGACAACACACACTCGAATGCCCCAGGGAGGACTTGTACCTCCGACGCCGAACAATCGCGCGCTCCGCAGCAAGGTGCCTTAGACCGCTCGGCTACTCTACCGCGGCCGTTTATATTGGACTAGCCGAAAACCCGGCGTTGCCTGGATATTTATTTATTTATTCCAGCCAGTACTTCTCTGTCCATCTTCCATTTTCTAAAAACATATTATATTTATCGGGAATATTTAAAGCTGTCTCACATAATGTACAAAATTATACGTGCAGTATCTAAACAAACAAAGATAGCAATCAAAATACAAATGGCATATAAAATTCGCAGTATCTCATGTTTATTGAGTTATATGTTGTACAGTTGTCTAATTTTTCAGGTATATATTCACTGGTATAAGTGCTGTATGCCTGTAAAATCTTTTTGGAATACAATTAGTAATAAAGAAGTAATAGATTAAAACTTGGTGCGTGATGGGGCGGTTTTCCATGATCGTTAGTGTTTTTGTGCTCATATCTCAAGAACTACTTGTCGCGCTGTGATACAATTTTGAAGGTACATACAGCTATATGTGTGTATACTGTCTGTCAAATTTCCTACGGCTACAACTTGTAGGGTAGAAATTCTAATGTTCTAATGTTTGTAGAACTTATGGGACTTAACTACGGGGTCATCAGTCCCTAAGCTTACAAACTACTTATGAACTAGCTAATCCTAAGGACGGCACAAATACCCATGCCCGAGGGGGGATTCGAACCCCCGACCGTAGTGGCCGTGCAGACCATGACTGAAGCGCCTCAGTCCCCTCGGCCACCGCGGCCGCCAGTGTAGAAATTATAAATTTAAACGTCATACCGAATACCGTAGTTTTAGTCCATGAACAGCGGAAAAGTAGTAAACGAGAAACTTTTCTTCGTTTCCTCATTTTACTATGGTTTTCAGCGAGGAAAAATATAATAAAGGTATGAAATTATCTTTAAAGTTTATTGGAAGTCGGTAAGTACTCTCATTGTCATACGGTGTATGAATAAGCTCTCGTCGGAGTTTTTTGAGTTTCCTCTTGTTTATGACGTCATATCTCCTGAACCATGTGTCGCATTTGATTCTTAACCTTGCAGGAACTGTTACCTTACGGTAAGGAATATGTATATCAAATTTGGTTGAAATCGGTCCAGTGGTTTAGGACGAATATTGTCGCGTGATATAATATTTTTCTCGCATCTCATTGTTTATGACGTCATATCTCCTGAACTGTGTGTCATATTATGATAAAATTTCTAACATACGTTCAGTGGTGTCTGTAACATTTCTCGCTAATGCAATTAATAGTGTAGGAGTAATTTTACTGCATGAAGGCCGAAAAACTAGTAAGCGACAAACTTTTTTCCTTTCATCATTTTTCTGGGGTTGTCAGCGAGAAAAAGTTTCCTAAAGGTTTGAAATTATGTTTAAAGCTTGTTTTAAGTAGCTAAGTGCTCTCCTTCTCAAATAGTGGACAGATAAAGTCACACTATCACATGCCGAAAGACGAGGATGTTTTCATTGTTTATACCTGCTGGACTATCGGCCCTATCGCAAAATCCGTAGCTCACGTCTTCTACCTATAAACAACATTCCTGACAAATTTCAGATTCATAGGTGAAGTAGTCAGTGAATGAGTGAGTGAGTGAATGAGTGACCTTTCGCTTTTATATAGAAAGAGGTTTGTATTCGCGTTAAATATGTGGTTAGTGTATTATTCCGCCGCGTAAATTGTCTGTCTCTCTGTTAATTTACTACCGTTATTTCACACGTCAGCAGACAGCAGCTCCTTCAGCTTTCTCGAGTTGTGAGTAACTCCGGCTTCTCAGCAGAAGCGACTTATTTTGATTTTTTCCTTGCGTATTTATTTTCTTAAATTTTTATGTGCTCGCGTCATAATTTAGATTCACATTCGCAGAAACAGTTTAGTGTACCCTCCCGCTCGTTTATTAATGTTTTGAAGGTACTTACGGTTTGTCGTCTTACATTTCAGTTGTTCTTTTGGCTTACTATGGCTAGGGACTATGATTGTTGTATGCGGATGCAAGCTCAGATGATGACTGTTCGTTCTAGATTCAGGTGGCGTTGCCTGCGGTTGCAAAGCTTGAGGCTGTGGAGGATGGGAGTTCTTGCCGTCGGTCAGTCGCGGGGGTCCAACAGTCGCCCTGTGCGTCTGATGTGCCCACCGATCAACACGCGGCTTTGTTCAGTCCGGTCACGCGTTGAGGTCGCCACCCCGTCCGTGGTGGATTGGAACGTCTCCCCGGCGCGTAGCGGACGGCGTAAGACATTCCGGGGAGGACCAATCGTGAGGCCCTCCCGGTTCGTCTTACAAACAGGTTTGAGGCGCTGTCGGACAGTGTTCCTGAGCCGGATGGTGGCACAAGTCCTGTGGTCACCTCTCAGTAAGCGAGATCCGGGCAATCTCAGAGGGTGGGATTGCTTGTAGCAGAGAGCTCCGTCGTTAGGCGGATAGTGGGGCCTCTTAGGGATTTGGCCAGTAAGGAGGGAAAGGATGCCAGTGTGTACTCCTTGTGCACATCGGGGGGGGGGGGGGAGTTCTAGATGTGGAGCGGGTCCTTCAGATGCCATGAAGGGTACAGGGTGCAGCCAACTGCAGGTGGTTTCTCATGTCGGTACCAACGACGTGTGTCGCTTTGGGTCGGAACAGATTCTCTCCGGATTTGAGCAGCTATCTGAGGTAGTAAAGACAGCCAGTCTTGCTTGCGAGATGAAGGCAGAGCTGACCATCTGCAACATCTTTGACAGGACAGACTGCAGTCCTCTGGTACAGAGCCGAGTGGAGGGTCTGAATTAGAGGCTCGTACGGTTCTGACCTGTAGGCTGCAGATTCCTCGACTTGCGCCAACGGGTGTTTGGGGTTCCGCTAAATAGGTTGGAGTCCACTACACGCAGGAAGCGGCTATTAGAAGGAAGGGCTATTAGAGGTAGAAGCTGTACCTGAAAATCGTAAGAAGTTAATAATTGGTTCCTTTTACCGACCTCCCGACTCTGACGATACAATAGCAGAAAGGTTCAAAGAAAACTTGTGTCAAATGCTAAACACATACACGATTCATACAATAATAGTAGGCAGTGATTTCAATTTACCCTCAATGTGTTGGCAAAATTATATGTTCAGATCAGGAGGTACGCATAAATCATCATGCGAAATTGTAATCAACGCATTCTCTGAGAATTACATCGAACAATTAGTTCATGAGCCAACTAGAATTGTAAATGCTTGTGAAAACACTCTTGATCTCTTAGCAACAAACAATCCTGAGCTCCCACCAGGCATCGAAACGGATACAGGTATTAGTGAACACGGGGCTGTCGTAGCGACATTGAATATCGAAAGTCTCAAAGTTACCAAAATAGAAGAAAAGTATATCTGTTCAGAGAAGCAGATAGAAATACACTAAATTGCTCTTTGGATGGCAGTATGGACTCATTCCAAACCCTAAACTAAGTGTAGATCAGATGTGGTTACAATTGAGAGAAGTAGTATTAACAACAACTGACAGTTTTATAGCAAATAAATTAATAAAAGAAGGAGGTGATCCCCCCCCCCTCTTGGTACACAAAACAGGTCAGGATACTGTTGCAAAAACAACGAAAACGGCAAGCAAAATTAAAACGAACACAAAGTCCCCAGGATTGACTATCCAACAGAGAAGCTCGAAATTTAGCGAGGACTTCAATGCAAGATACTTACAATACTTTCCACAACGAAATTCTTTCTCGAAATCTGTCTGAAAACCCAAAGAGATTTTGGTCATATGTCAAATATACTATAGGCAAAACACAATGAATACTCCCACTACGTGATACAAATGACGATTCCGCCGATGATAGCGCTACTAAAGCAAAGTTACTAAACACAGCTTTTCGAAATTCATTCACCAAAGAAGACGAAACCAATATTCCAGATTTCGAGTTACGAACAGAGGCCAGAATGTGTATCGTAGAATTTAATACCATCGGAGTAGTGAAGCAACTGAAATCATTTAACAAGTCATCTTGTCCAGACTGTATATCCACTAGATTTCTATGTGATTATGCTGATGCGGTAGCTCCTTATTAAACAGCCATATACAACCGCTCGCTCAAAGAGGAATCTGTACCAAAACACTGGAAAGTTGTACAGGTCGCACCAATATTCAAGAAAGGCAGTATGAGTAACCCACTAAACTACAGGCATTTTTCATTAACGTCAATTTACAACAGGGTTTTGGAACATATCCTGTATTCAAATATTATGAATTATCTGGAACAGAATGATCTATTGACCCAAGATCAACACGGATTTAGAAAATATTGTTCATTTGAAACACAAGTAGCTCTTTATTCACACGAAGTGATGAGTGCTATGACAAGGGCTCTCAAATTGATTTCTTTTTTCTAGATTTCCAGAAGGCTTTTGATACAGCACCTTATACTCATACTGCGTGTTATGGAAAATCGCCCCAAATTTGTGACTGATCTCCTGTCAGAGAGGGCACAGTTTGTAGTAATCGATTGTAAGGCATCGATTAAAAGAGAGGTGATATCCGGCGTTCCACAGGGTAGTGTTCTCTGCTGTTCCTCATCTACATAACCGATTTGGAAGAAAATCTGAGTAGCTCTTTTAGGTTGTTTGTAGATATTGTCGTAGGAAAGGCGAACCAGAGACTGCGTTTTACTGGCAGAACACTTAAAAGATACAACAGAACTACTAAAGAGACTGCATACACCACACTTGTCCGTCCTCATTTGGAGTATTGGATCCTCAGTGTATGTAGGAAGTGGGATACCAACAGCCGTAAGTTTAATAGAAACGTTCATTCTTTCACAGTTTCAGCATTCCATTATGCCATCTTCAGGTCCCTACGTCGGAGTATAATATCCATTAAGTAGCGATATCGAAACTGGTTTCGTGGATTTCTTTCTCTCAGTAGGAAGTAAAAACAGTTGACGTTGTTATTGCTTCCTACTGAGGGATAGAAATCCACGAAACCAGTTTCGATTTGTATTAAACTTACGGCTGTTGGTATCTCACTTCCTACATACTCTTGACCGCCCGCAGTCAAGGTTCCACCATCAATGATGGATTCAATAAGCCTCATCAGCTGGATTTGACGGAGGACATCGAAAGAGTCCAAAGAAGGGCAGTTCGTTTTGTATTGTCACGATACAGGGGAGACAGCGTCACGGAAAAGGTACAGGACCTGGCATGAGAATCATTACAACCACGGCGATTATCGCTGTGGTGTGGTCTACTTACGAAACTCCAATCACCAACATTCTCCTCCGAATGCGAAAATGTAGTTTTGAGTCCCACCTACAAAGGTAGAAATGATCATCAGAATAAAATACGAGAAATCAGAGCTCGAACGGAGAGATTCAGTTGTTCTCTCTTTCCGCGTGCTATTCGAGAATGGAACAGGAGAAGAATAGTCTAAAGGTGGTTCGATGAATTCTCTGCCAGGCACTTAAATGTGAATTGCAGAGTATCCCATGTAGTTCGGTGCAATTTAAGCACCGCGGCGGAGTGGCCGAGCGCATTGAGACGTTACGCTCCTATGCGCGAGGCCGTTCCCCGTCGGGGGCTCGAATTCTCCCTCGGGCATGGATGTTTGTGCTGTCTTTAGTATATGTTATGGTACTTTATAAGTAGTTTGTAAGTTTAGGGACTGATCACCTCGCAGTTGAGTCCCGTAAGTTTAACGAACATATTACAATTTAAGCCACACACAAAATTAGTAATATAATGTAAGAGGTACAGTAATTTACAAGACAGGGAGATTAAAAAGTCATGATAAGCACACTGTTTGAAAAATATAGAGATATTTCCAATAAAAAATAGAATGACGAAAAAAGAACAATTACAAAAGCAATAAGACTTTGGGGCTCTCAGAAGACCCTTTGTGTGTGTGTGTCTGTGTAAGTGTGTGTGTGTGTGTGTGTGTGTGTGTGTGTGTGTGTGTGTGTGTGCGGGAGGTCGGAAGACAAATCCGGACAACTAATGGCGCTGAGTGCCTTAAGGTGTGTATATCAGCACTCCCTTTGCATCTGCAGTGACTGTTCTGTAACACTACCCAGGAGACACGTGTAGCTTCAGAAATGCTGCGCACGCGAACAGTCGTTGTTTTCCATAAATACATTTAAAACACTGTATTAATGGAAATGTATGTCAGATAGAATCAATTTATGCGTTCGATGTTTAAAATAGGATGTGTGCCTAATACTAATCACAGAAAGTGTTAACAGAGTTATATACGCATTTAAAAGAGGGCATGACACTGAATATAATGTGTTATATTACGAAACGTGTTTGTGTAATTAATCACATAACACACCGCTTACATTAAAATATCAATGGTTTTAATGATTTAAACATCACAATTGAAAAATTGAAGTGGTAAGGAATCTGGTTTCATAAGACTTCATCAAATATGGATTTTGGAAATACGTGAATGACGTAATTTACATTCTGAGTTTCGAGTTATTTTTCACTAATATTAGTAATGATAGTTTGCACATATACAGTAAACAACATAAGGAATTGCTTTCAATAATTTTGTGAACTATAAAATCATTCTGTCCTGAAATAATGTTTGAATTACCAGTTTCTCAGATTGTGTAACCGTGATGACAGTTGTAACAATAAGTTTAAAGACAGGTTTTTACATGTATGACAACTTTTAAACATGGTAGCCAATACTTCACTAAATGTTTTACCCGTGTTATGTGTCGTTAAAAACTCCACGGTGGCAACGCTATCATCAATCTTCATGCACTCGTCCATCATCAGTTAGTGCACCCATATTCAACAAGATGATCAAACATACATGGAAAAAAAGATACATTTCCAGTTGCAAGTGATATTTTCGAAGCTTCTGACAATGTTATTTGTAATACGGAAGTTTCTGTTTGCTCTCTATACCTAACCGCAGAGCTGCATCATTTATCCAGTGCACATTTGTCGATTTCATTTGTATTCAACATAGCTCTATACCAAGAACCAGATGCATACATGCATACAGTAAATGGAATAAGTAAATAAATAATCGTTATGTTATACTGTTACATGTGTTTGTCTGTCTTATTCATTATTATCCAACTGTCCATAAAACTGACCAACATGTATAATTGTCGATATATAGGGTGCGTCACTAAATAAAGTCGCAAACTGAGATAGACACGCGATTACGGCGCGCTGTGTAGGGGTATTTCTCTACCATTACGACACATCCGTCTTATGGGTTGCAGCAGTTTAAGAAACCAAATAAAGTTGCAGCTCAATAGCATCACTTATAGGATGCAAACACTACCACAAAAATTCCAAGCTCCAGGTTTTTAAAGCCTTCTCGGACGTTGGAACGATTGTCTGAAAATTTGCAGGTGGAGTCAGCTCAAAAGTAAAGTAACTTTCAGGCTTTTAAACGCAGTACTGGCGCGCTGAAGGCAATTCAGAGTGCGTTCAGAGCTTACTGTTTACCAACCCCTTGCTAGAAGAACACAATACCCTTTTCTAGAGCTCTAGAGAGTCTCTTTTGTCACCGCTTTTGACCATGATTATGTTGGAACTACACTACTACACTAATGTCTCTTGACATTAGTATTTTTAATATCGGTGAGACACTTTGTGTAGTACCTTGTTAGATATAAAATACATGCTGTGGGGCAATTGTCTCTGTCTAAACTGTTCTAAATTACATCGTATATGATACATTTCTTAGAAGTTTTATTCAAAATACTACGCTGAACTTAAGCGCCTGATGACAGTATTACTAGCTACACGCAATACAAGCTATAGATTTATTTGATATTGCACTGCAGTTCGTACTCACGTCAAATGTGTTGACATTATAATACATTCTAGCACGAGAACTCTGCTAGGCAGTGTTTGTACTCCTTATGTGTCCGCCCACCGTACTCTTAAGTTCTATGGACATTTATGGATTTTTGCTTGTATTTCAACTTCAACATTAATAACCTCTATATCACTGTATATATCTCCTCAAGAGCTATCGAACGTAGTTATTAAAAGTTCAGAATTCCATTTAGAAAAAAAGTACTTGCTTTAATATCGAAGTTGACACCAGCGTTAAAACCACATAGCGAACGAAAACATAGGTGCCCCTCGATGCTCTAACATTTTCCGAAAGGCGAATTTCGATATGTGCAAAATTCGTAAAATACAAGGAACTCACGTTTCACTGTCCTTACGTACAGCTGTTTCCGTAACAGCGTTCAAAAATTTGACAGGACATGAAGAATGCTCCACTGAACAATTTTAGGCGGGGAATCATGTGCAAAAGTTTAAAAATGCTCACATCTTCGTAAATCTATGGAACTTAGCTACTGGGGTTATCAGTCCCTAGGCTTAGAAACTACTGAAACTAACTTAAGCTAAGTTAGTTTATAAGAAAGAAAAGAGAACTGACTCATACAATTACAGACCAATATCGTTGACATCAGTTTCCTGTAGAATTTTGGAGCATATTCTCAGTTCGAATATAGTAAATTTCCTTGAAACGGAAAAGCTTCTTTCTATGAATCAGCACGGGTTTAAGAAACATCGTTCATGTGAAACTCAGCTTGCCCTTTTCTCACGTGACATCTTGCGAGCCATGGATAAAGGGCAACAGGCGGATTGTGTTTCTCTCGACTTCAAAAAGGCGTTCGACGTGGTGCCACACTACAGACTGCTAACGAAGATACGAGCTTATGGAATAGGTTCACAAATTTGTGACTGGCTGGACGAATTCCTAAGTAATAGTACGCAGTCCGTTGTTCTCGACGGCGAGTGTTCATCAGAGACGAGTGTATCTTCAGGCGTGCCCAGGGGAGTGTGATAGGACCGCTATTATTTTCCATCTATATAAATGATCTGATGGACAGAGTAAGTTGTAATTTGCAACTGTTTGCTGATGATACTATGGTGTATGGGAGGGTGTCGTCCTTAACTGACTGTAATAGCATACAGGATGACTTAGACAAAATTTCTAGTTGGTGCAAAGAATGACAGCTAGCTCTCAATGTAGAAAAATGTAAGGTGATGCGCAAGAGTAGGGAAAACAATCCCATAATGTTCGAATACAGCATTAGTAGTGAGCTTCTTGATGCTGTCGCGTCGTTCAAATATCTAGCGATATGAAGTGGAACGAATATGTAAGGACAGTTGTGAGTAACGCGGACAGCCGACTTCGGTTTTATTGGGAGAATTTTGGGAAGATGTACTTCATTTGTAAAGGAGACCGCGTATAAAACGCTTGTACGACCACGTCTTGAGTATTGCTCAAGTGTTTGGAACCCGCAGCAGATCAGTTTAAAGGAAGACGTAGAAGTAGTTCAGAGGCGAGCAACTAGGTTTGTTACTGGTAGGTTCGACCAATGAGCGAGTGACACGGAAATGTTCCGGTAAATCAATTGGGGATCGCTGGAGGAAAGACGACGTTCTTTTCGTGAATTTCTGTTGAGGAAATTTAGAGGGCTGGAAATTGAAGCTGAGTGTAGTACGATCTTGATACCGCTTACATTTCGCGTAGAAATCACAAAGACAAGATAAGAGAAATTAGGGCTCGTAGGAGGCATATAGGCATTCTTTCTATTTGGGAGTGGAATAGGAAAGGAAATGCGTAGTAGTGGTATTTCTACCCTTCGCCACGCACCTTACGGTGGATTGCGGAGTATGTATGTAGGTGTAGCATGGACTACTGCACCCAACAGCACAACCTTAGCCTCATTGACTCAATGCTGAGTGTAGAAACTGCTACAGCCAGCAATGTCGTGAGCATACTGGATTCGTCACCTTGTTCACTTCACATATGACTGTACTTTCAGTCAGCCGATCTATGTACAATTTCACTTTAAAAAAAAAATCAGTCAAGATCGCTGTTTAAGATCTATTTAAAAGTAAACAGTTTCGCTCATTTCAAATAGTTATCTTCAGACGATTAAAACCACAGTGTTGGTCAGTCGACAACTAGCACCCAGTTAGACCCTGATCAATCCAACCAGTGACCAACACTACGGTTGTAATGGTCTGAAGGTGGCAATTTCAAATGTTCGAAATCGGTTACTTATAAATAAATCTTGACTGATTTATTAGTGAATTTACTCATCCTTCTCGCTGTTATCTCCAAATTATTTTCAAAGATAACCACATTTTACTACGAGTTGTCTGCGAAATAAATTGGGCTGTGATACCTCGAGCCCTTCTCGATGTTGTAGTGTAGTTGAAGTTAGTGATCCTTACTTCAGTGCTGACGCCCTCAATGTTCGGGCTCTTACGAGAATCGGTGAAATGCCGCGAGTAATGAGGATAACCGGCAGAAGTACTATCGATTCGTTGCAAATTAAAGAGTCGTACTATGCCAGTCCTTATGGAAATACTGACCGCTGTGTAATGGCCAGAGAAACTACTTGGTAAACAGAAAGACAGCCAGGTTAGAATCCGAGTCATGTACATAATTGTCATCTTTGCCGGATGATATAGTTCACTGCCTTCAACTCCTCCGTTTCTTGATCCTGTCGTTTGTCACAGTCGCTTACGCCTGTGGATTTCCCACTGACAACCCGCATCGATGTCAGAGAGAATCCCCATTCGTCTTGGCTCCGCATATAGACCTTCCTCATCGCGACACCTAGCTGCAAAGCCTGCAGTAGACCATTCAGACACGCTACAGCCCACGGTCCTAGTGTTTTTGCCGCGTTATTAATGGCCTAAGGTATATCCACATGAAAAAAGACGTAATAAAGCATAAACATATTTTAATCAGGCATTTCTTGTAAAACCTTAATAAAGTAACAGATCTTAAAAATTAACATTAAAAAGGAAAGTTCATAAACTTTAATTGTATTTTTGCTAAAACAAATAGATTTGTATTTCAAAAGACATATAAAAATACAGACAAGAACTACTAAAACTTGGCTACAAATATCATGGCCCTGAGACTATGTTCCATAATATACTAATATCCAGTCATGTTCAAGGAGATTATTATGAAACTTTATGAGTAACGAATTGAAAATAGACTTTGTTGTGAAGACGTAATGAACTAAAACCCGATGGGGTGTTTTTACGTGAATGAACCTGATTACGATCACATATCTGGCGAACTATACATAGTAGCCAACTATTGTATCATTTCGTAGATACATTCAGTGGTATGTGTGCATATTACCTCTAAAATGTACATCAAAGTTAAGTGTTGTTGTTGTGGTCTCCAGTCCGCAGACTGTTTGATGCAGCTCACCACGCTGCCCTGTCCTGTGCAAGACTATTCATCGTCCTTTTTTTTTTTTTTTTAATTTAATTTAATTTAATTTTTTTTTTCTTTTTTTTTGGCCTTTTGAGTGTTAACTCAATGTGGCCATCTAAAACACACAGTAGCAATGTACATATATTTAAATAAACAAAAAAAAACTGAAGTACATGAGAATAACTTCGGCAACCTACATCCTTTTTTGTTTACTGTATTCGACCCTCGGTCTCCCTCTACGATTTTTGCCCCACACACTTCCTTGTAATGCTAAGTCCTTGATGTCGCAGAATGTGTCCCACCAACCTATCCCTTCTCTTAGTCAGGATATGCCAGAAACTCCTTTTTTTCCCAATTCGGTTAATCACCTCCTCATTAGTTACGTGATCTAGCCATCTAATTTTTATCATTCGTCTGTAGCACCACATTTCAAAAGCTTCTATAATCTTTTTGTCTGAAGTCCTTATCGTCCACGTTTCACTGCCATACAATGCTACACTCCAGACAAATGCTTTCAGAAAGGACTTCCTAACATTTAAATTGATATTGGATGTTAACAAGTTTCGCTTCTCTTAGAAATGCCTTTCTTCCCATAGCCATTCTGCATTTTATATCCTCTCTACTTCGGCCATCAGAAGTTTTTTTGCTACCCAAATAACAAAACTCATCTACTACTTTTATTGTCCCATTACCTAATCTAATTCCTTCAACATCGCCACTACCCTCGTTTTACTCTTGTTAATGTTCATCTTATATTTGTTGAAAGCTTTTTCAGCAATCTGTCGTAAAATACATTTATTTGCTGACAAAAATTCCACAAGTCAAATACAGTCGTGGAGCACAAATTCCACCATGGAATCAAGCCTGGTTCATCTTATATCTTCCCTTAAAGACACTGTCTATTCCATTCAATTGCTCTTCCAGATCCTCTGCAGTCTCTGACAAAATTACTATGTCATCGGCAAACAGCAAAGTTTTTATTTCTTCTCCCTGATCTTTAATTCCGTCTCCAAAACTCTCCTTGCATTCCTTAACTGTTTGCTCAATATACACATTGAACAACATTGGGGAAAGGCTACAATCCTGCCTTGTGTAGAAATAATAAATTATAACGTCATGCCAAATGACGCAGTTTGATTACATGCATAAAGGAAAAGTAGTAAGCAATAAACTACTTTCATCATTTTGTTAGGGTTGACAGCTAGTAAAACTTTTGTAAGGGTTTGAAATCATATGAAAAGTGCAGCATATCAAGTGCTCTCATTCAGGGACAATGAATAAATAAAATCTCGTTATTCCATCGTTCCATGAAACGGCAGCTCTTTGTGCATCTTTGCGACGTAATATCTACTGAATTATGTGCTGCAGTCGGATCTAACTCACAGAGTAATTGTTATCTGATAGTAAGGAATATTTGAAACAACTTTAATCAAAATCGGATCAGTAGTTTGGAAGTAGATATGGAGATATGAAATTCAAACTCTCTCCGCCTCCCCCCCCCCCCAAAAAAAAAAAAATAAATAAATAAATAAATAAAAAAAAATCTCTCTCTCTCTCAAACACACACACAAACACACAGAATCACACGGCTAGTTTTTAATAAATTCACTATTTACCAATGACTAACTGCTTCCCCCTAAGCTGTAAAATGATGAAATGTCTCCACCATTTCCTTTCTTCCAGGAGTGATAGTCCTCCAACGTTCGCAGGAGAACGTCTGTGAATTTTCGGAAGTACGGGGCGAGGAACTGGCAGAAGTAAAGTTGGGAGGAAGGATCGTGAAGCGTGCCCAGATAGTTGAGTTGATGCCGGGCGCGGTGGCTCAGCGCGCCAAATCAGAGGGCTAGACGCCCTCTGTAATAAATAATAAAAAAATGACCCAAAATACTCAACGAATAACCCATAACGAACATGAACGTGGCTCTTGGCGCGCTCTATATCCGGAGTGCGGTGGGGAAGGCTTTTGGCGTGACCTGCAGTAAGGCTTTTGACACTGTACCCCACAAGCGGCTTCTTATGAAATTGCGTGCTTATGGAATATCTCCCCAATTGTGCGATTGTATTCACGATTTCCTATCAGAACGGACACAGTTCGCTGTAATTGACGGTAAGTCATCGAGTAAAACAGAAGTGATATTTGGCGTTCCACAGGGAAGCGTTATAGGTCCATTACTCTTCCTCGTGTTTATAAACGATTTAGGAGACAATCTAAATAGCTCCCTTAGACTGTTCGCGGATGATGCTGTCGTTCATCGGTTAGTGAAGTCAACAGAGGATCAAAAGCAACTGCAAAGCCATTTAGACAAAATTTCTGCATGGTGCGAAAATTGGCAATTGACACTAAATAAAGAAAAGTGTGAAGTAATACACATGACCACTAAAAGAAATCCGCGGAACTTTAATTTCGCGATAAATCAGTCAAAACTTAAGGTCGTAGATTCTACCAAATACCTAGGAGTTACAATTACGAACAACTTTTACTGGAGAGAACACACAGAAAATATTGTGGGGAAGGCGAACCAAAGGTTACGTTTCATCGGCAGAACGCTTCGAAGATACACCAGCTCCACCAAGGAGACTGCCTACATCACACTTGAGCGTCCTCTCCTGGAGTACAGTTGCCCCTTGTGGAACCCTCATCAGGTGGGACTAACGGAAGACATTGAGAAGGTTCAGAGAAGGGCAGCTCGTTTTGTTTTTCACGTTACGGGGGGAAAGCGTCACGGAAATGTTGCACAAATTGGGGTGGAAATCATTAAAAGAAAGACGTTATTCATTGTGGCGTTATCTGTTTGCGATGTTTCAATCACCGACGTTTAGTTCTGAATGTGAAAATATTTTACTAGCACCCACCTACTTAGGGAGACATGACAGATCGAAAACGGAACGATTTAGGTGTTCTTTTTTCACGCGCGCTATTAGAGAATGGAACGGTAGAGAAAAGTTATGAAAGTGGTTAATGAACCCTCTGCCAGGCACTTAAATGTGATTTGCAGAGTATCTATGTAGATGTAGATGACCTTAGGTGGCACTCTTGCTGCGACCGTCGAAGTAAGTACATCGTGGAATCATGCTGAGGGAATGGTATGCTGTTAGAACTTTGCTTTCTTTGCGATCAGGCAGTCTTGGTTTTCCCAGTGATAGTTTTCTTGAGGAATTCTTTCGCTATGTGAGGCGAAGTGTTTCTTCATTTACAGACCTCGAGTAATTCAATTTAGATTTTGCATTCTCATTCCGGCGATAAATTTGTGTTCAGATTTTCTCAAGTTAGAATACACGTGTGTGGCCTTCAGCCTTTGTATAAATTTAGTATGTTTGAATTTCCCTTTAAGTAATGTTTTAGTGTCGTGTCTGAATCCGCGAGCACGCTAAATAATTCTCTGATTTTCTGGTTTGATTTCGTCTTTCCTGTCTTGGTATGACCTATTGCACCATGTGCTTTTGTAACTGTCTTTACTCTGGCCTTCAGCTATGCTTTCACTAATACTAGCATTCTTCTATATAAATTTTCGCGTGTGCTTTCTTGCTTATTCTATTTTATTTTTTTTTTTTATCCTAATGTAATTCACCGTGGTCGTACATCACGTGGTACTTACGGATAGTATGCCGCAGCCTCCCCGCACGAGTTGGTTTGGTGCATAGTGTTTTTTTAACTGGTGCTTCCATCTCGTCAAAACGCCGCCGATGCTTCGTTTCGCCGCTGCTATCAAGTATAGCCGCATGAGTAATGTGTCGCTAGCATTATGTATGTGTCTGTGAGTGAATGAATGTGCTTTCCTTTAACCACTGTGTGTAAATTTCCTCGCATGTTACCTCCATATTCATAAAGGACTTTGTGATTTAATTTACTTTTGTAGAAGGTGTATGCTTTATTGTGCTTAATTTGTTTTTTTCATTTTATTGAATATATGATGATTTAAAGTATCAAACCATTACTTTCTTAATTTCACGCTCCACACCCCATGTTAAATTATCTATTCCCTTTTTTAACATTTATTTTGTTTGTTAAGACGTTGGTTGCTCCCTTGGAGAGAACAGTTGGATAAATTTCCGTTGCGCAAGTACTGTGGCCACTTGGAAAGTAATTTAGAGAGCAGTGAGCGTTTTTACTTGAATTTGCAGATCTCAACTACCGAGGTCTCACTTAGGAAACTTAACAAGCTAATTTCAACCTATAGGAACGAACTGCTGTGGTCATTAGTCCCTAGACATACAAATTACTTAAACTAACTTGTACTAAGGACATACACACACAAACACGCCCATGTCCGAGGGTTGACTTTCGTCGAGAGTGACAGCAACGCCCACATCCACGAAGTATAAACATAACAGATACCTGTATTTAAAAACAAAATCTTTGAACACCTTCGTAAGACACAGTCTTGGAACCTTCTAAACCATTTGTGTAAGGGTAGACCATATCATTCTATTTGGAAGACTCAGTAACGACGGTAGATGAGACGTGTCATTTCTTTTTCTCGCAGTTTTCACGGTTCCTGACGCCACCAGATTACTCCCTGGGAGTGTGCGTACAAAAGTTTCTGTAATGTTTTTCAATCGTGTAACTTGAGTACCAGTCTGGTATTCACCTAGTTCGATGTGGAAAACCGCCTAAAACCACATGGAGATTGGCCGCAACACTGATCGCCGTCGTTAATCCATCATGGAGGATTCGAACCGGAAAGTGCCGCCTTAAACCTCACGGCTAACCGGGAGAGTATGAAGCAAGATACTCAGACCAAGTAAATTCTTAACAGATGGACCTGATCTGCCATGGTACAAAAAAAAGAACGTAACATATCTGACAATATTTTACTCAAGATCGTCATTTAAGCTGAGATCATTGCGGGATGCTTTTAATAATTCCCACAACTAAACTCAGTCTCGAAATCTAGCAAAATATCTAAACAAGCTTTGGTTGCATTTTTCGGTCACCAGTGACAGGATACAACTTTCTCCATAGCAATGGTAATGTTACCCATTGCAGCGGCGCTATGTGAACTTAATAAATACGGTTTACCGAAATTCCTTTAGCAAAGAAGACGAAGCAAATATCCCAGAATTCAAACCAAATACAGCTACCAATGGGAGTGGCTTAGAAGCTAATATATTCGGTGTAATGGACCAACTCAAATCGCTTAATGGAGTACGTCTTTCACTGCAGGTAATATTCCAAATGTAATCCTTTCAATACGTTTATAATAGCTTATACTTACCAGTCATATTCAACTACCGGCTCGACGAAAGATTCATTCCTGAAGACTAAAAAGTTTTACAGGTCTCACGAGTACTCAAAAAACGACTTAGCATTAAATCACTGAATTATAGACCCGTATCACTGACGTAGATTTGCAGTAGAAATTTGGATCTTAAAAAGTTTTCTAACTTTATGCATTTGCAGTAATAAAATGATATATTGGCACATATTTAGCAAGAATTCAGAAAAGACAACTAGCTCTTTGCTCGCACGAAATATTTGTATCAGCAGGCGATCTCAGACTGATTATTTCTAGGTTTCTAGAGAGCTTTTGATACCTTTTCCCAAAAGTAACCGCTAATCAAATTGCGTGTCAATTTCAGTTTTGCGACTTGGTTTGTAATTACTTCTCATACGAGTCATAGTTCTTATTCATTGACGGAGAGTCGTCCAGCATAGTCACATGTGACGTTCCTCAAGGGTGTGTTGTAGGCCACCTGCTGATACCACACTACGTAAACGATTTAGAAGACAATCTTAACCGACTTAGATTATCTGGAATAACACCGTCTGTTATTGTATGATACAGATCAAAACAAATTGGAAAAAGATTTAGAGAGAATATCTGCTTGGTGCGAAAATACACTATCGATTCTAAGTAATGACTAGTGTATGGTCACCCACATGAGTACTAAAAGGAATCCGATACATTTTGGTTACATGGTAGATCATACATACATCCTTTCAGTTCAGCATAATACCTATTATAAAACTAAATACTTATAGCATTGCATACGAACAATTTAAACTGGAACAGTCTATAGATAATGTTGTGAGAATTATGTAACAGAGACCGTGTTTTATTACCAGAGCACTTAGAAGATGAAATTAGTCTATTCTTTCGTTCCCTGTGTTGTTCCTCGACAACAACGTATTAAAAGCTGATTGATACCGTATTTTGTGTATCTTTGCTTAAAGTCCATTCTTGTTGATGAACAACATGCTTCTAGTATATTTTGCCGCTTGGTACGGCCTGTAGCCATTTCTAAGGCTTTAATCTATCCGTCTTAGAGGTTGTGTTACGTTGTCGTCTGTACGTGGCTGTGAGTGTGAGCGTGAGTGTGGTTCATGTTATTTTATTTCAGCAGTGAATTGTCTTGTCTTTAGTGCTGTGACGAAGATTACGCTAGCATTATTGATATGACAGTGTTGACTTTCAACAAAATAACGTCCCAGGTAATAAAATACCTCGATATAAACGTCTATGTTGTGCATGAAATACACGACATAAAAACAATAGTTCAATCAAAATTAAAAAAAAAAAACTTATTATGATGTTTAGTGCACTGTATTAATACAGAAAACACTGAATTTTAATTTTTCCAAAACTGAATGCATAATGTGGGAATGAAAGGATTAAATAGAGTGCTTATATTACGCTCTATTGTTCTGTGCTGAACTATTGCTGCACGGTATGAAATATTCATGAGATATGATCTGGGACACTGGAAAAGTTCAGTGTAGGGCAGGTCGTTTTGTATTATCACGAAATAGAAGGTAAAATTTGGAAATGATACCCAAGTTGGGAAGAAACCATTCCAAGGCCTTTTACGTTGCCGGCCGCGGTGGCCGAGGAGACTGAGGCGCTCCAGTCACGGTCTGCACGGCCACTACGGTCGGGGGTTCGAATCCCCCCTCGGGCATGGATATTTGTGCCGTCCTAGTTCGTAAGTAGTTCATAAGTAGTTTGTAAGTTTAGGGACTGATGACCCCGTAGTTAAGTCCCATAGACTATACAAACATTTGAACATTTTTTTTTTTTCCTTTTACGTTACGATGAGAGCAATTAAATAATAATCATGGTAAATGGTAAATGAACTTTAAAGAGCCAAATAGCTATCATTACGTCTGATGCGCCAAATAGGCCGTTTTTATCTAGACCACAGACTAACTCAGAACAAAATCGACCGATCAGACATGTTTTCGTTGTCCTAGCAGCGATCTGTTTTTATGACTATTTGGAACGTGTCATTCGCTACAGTAGTGCTGAATATTTCACTACATTTCTCCCGTTATTATGATTCCATTTAGCTGTTAGTTTGAAGCGCGGCATGTCCGTTCGCTGGATAGAGAATCATGTCTGACATCAGGAAACATCTGATATCAAAATTTAGTCAATACCAAACTAAATGACTCCGCCCCTAATTGAAATCATGTTTTGAAATCGCTAGACGTTAAACACATCCAGGCTAGCTATGAATTCACAATTTTTATGTGTATTTTGAAGGAAACAAAGACTCTGAACCAATTAATTGTCGCGGGATAAGTATAGATGAAGTTGCAAAAAGAATACTATTCTTAAGCTTATACTGAGCAAACGCAACTGATTACGAAATTAGTGTGTAAACGGGTTAGATATTTTCGTAATTCTCTGAAGAGAAGTATATCGAAGTTTAATGGTTTTTCGAGAAATGACGTCATAAAAAATCATACCTATGGCTTGAACTAAATTTAAGAAGTGGTTTTACTTGCTCTTAGAAGTCATACGGATATACCTTGTTTGAATTGCAGAAGTTTCTATTTTTTTTTCAATTTTTAATTAGATATTCATATAAAGAAAGTGAGAGTTTAAAGATATAAACTGTTGCTGCGGAAAATGAGCACTGTCCTAGTTGCCTGCAGACACTACGTTTCGTGGCCATATGTCTACATCGGTAACTTTAGATACCAGTTTAATTCATTATTCATTTTATAACTTTAAAAAGCCTTTTTCTTGTTGCAATATAATATTTATATACTTTTGTGAAGGGTTCCAGCCATTTATTTTGAGCAAATCATCAGTGCGTTTATTGGTTTTGGTAATGTTCCCATATTTCGGGTGGTTGCCTAATTCCGGGAAGCTGAATATTTTGATTACTGTGTACTGCAATGTGTAACGCTTTCCGACAACAGGTAGCTAAGGCCGACATGTTCTCGTGAGCCCGGTGGCAGTGCTTTTAACTTGTCGTTCTCTTACTGGTGCTTAAAAAAAATAAAAAAAATTCTTTGCTTTTCATTTTATTTCTTCTTTGAAGAGAATTATATAAATATTCCCCTGCAATACTAAACCTCGCTTTTCACAAGTCAAAGACTGGTAGCTGAGTCGTAATATTATTTTTTTTTTTTTAAAGAAAGTACCCGATATCAAGGCATTTTGCCCTACTCTTATGTATTTCCAAAATACACATTTCCTCTCTGTCTAATCTTCTACTACGGCTATGAAAAATCGACACATTTTACACTCTGAACAATATCTGTATTGAATTCCGTAACCTCAATGATGTGAAACATTTTACTGCTGATTTGTACATGCTTCACTTTCATCTTATAAGAATCTCGAAAGATATTCTAGTAGTAACAAGGCAGTGAAGTAACATATTTAGATTCCTGCCGACGAGATGAGGGGCAATCTTAATTCACTTGAAAAAAGATATGAATCGTATGTCGAGATCACAAATAGATTTTTTCGTATGCTCGGTTTCGATACACACAGTTGCAATCATCTGGTTTCAGAAGGCTAATATATTCGTTGAGCCATACGAGCATATCCACACCTGTGTTTCAAGAAATGTATTAGCCTTATCAGGCCAGATGATGATAACAGAGTGTACCTAAACCGGTGTTCGAAATAAAAAAAATATTTTTGAGCGTGAAAAATTAATCATGTCTTAAAAAATTGGATAATCGGCTTCAATCACTTATCGTTGTGATTTCTTAATCTTTATATGCTAATTCTACTGTATGAGCACTGCAACCATAATTTTTAATGTCCTCCATTTTAAATGGGACATGTTTTGCATTAATAGCATCAATTGAGGTGTTCAGAGCTTCTATTTTATCTCTCAAATTGGCATAATTTATTGGTACTTTAATGTATAAATGATAAGCATATTATTTTACACTTTAAGTAAAGGACGCATACAATGAATCCTGTCAAAGCGAAATCTATCGGCCGCTATGAATGGTTATAAGCAATAACAGGAACACATCGTATTTTACTGCGAGTGTTCTAATATCACGTGTATAAAATCAATCAAAAGACAACTATTTTTGAACCTTATGGGAGGTGAGTGTGTGTGTTAATTTTACTTGCGATAGGGTGGTGTGTAATCCAGTCGCAAATGAAAGTTTTATTTTATTTCTTTATTTCTTGAAGTACAAAAGATACATTAAAAGTGAAGTTTATGTGCACACTAGAAAACACTGCATATCCAACTGACATATGCAATGATCTGCTACAAAAGATGCATTAATAGTGAAGTTTATGTGCACACTAGAAAACACTGCATAGCCAACTGACATATGCAATGATCTGCCTACATTCTTTAAAATAGTATCTGAAGTAACTTTATCAGAAATGTATAGACACCTCCATGGTGCGCAACGAAGTACTTAACATGTTTGTTGAAACGCTTGGCCGGCCGCGGTGGCCGAGGAGACTGAGGCGCTCCAGTCACGGTCTGCGCGGCCACTACGGTCGGGGGTTCGAATCCCCCCTCCGGCATGGATATTTGTGCCGTCCTTAGTCTTAGCTAGTTCATAAGTAGTTTGAAAGCTTAGGGACTGATGACTCATAAGTTCTATAAAGATTTGAACATTTCTGAAACGCTTGGTATGTACACTATCGTAATTCCGTTCGTGGTCTTATATGTAATGTCATAACAAATGTATGTGAATGATCAGCAGCAATAAGTCGCAAATATTTATTTATTTATCTAGATTTCGGTCATTGTATGATCATTATCAGTGCATTTAATAATGTAGTTTAAAACATAAAATTTTATGATCTCCATGTTCAACTTTACATTCACACTGAGGCGGCTGTTATAGTTATTACACAACTTGCTTCACCGAGCAACTGAAGCAAGTTATGTAAAAACTGTGACAACAGCCTCAGTGTGAAAGTAATTTTCAACATAAAAGTTCGGAAAACTTTGTTTTAAACCATGTTTTTAAAGCAATGATAATGGTCGTACAGTAACCGGTATGTAGATATGCAATAACAAATAAATATTTGCCTTTGATTATTGCTCAACATTCACTTATTACAACACAGCGATGAGCACGGTGAACCAATATGAAATCAAACTTGATAAATTTTCGTACTTGCGAATAACGTAATAATTATTTTTTAATTTACTGTCAATAATGGCTAGTTACTAGCCTAAATCTAGATCTGCACAAACAAAAACTATTAATCTCAATGAAGACTCATTGCTACGGACTATTCAATTTGGAAATTCATGTAGTCGTGGGGGATCACATTTCTTCGATATTGATGGTAATCTAATAATGTCTCGGACACTTAACAAATCGATCCACTACAGACTCCTATAAAATAAAAGGCGAAACGCGCGTAGAACGTTAATTAACATATGAAAGAAAAAGGCGTTTTGAAATTGCAAACCGACTTATCATATACGAGGTATGTCCACAAAGTAAGTTATATAAACCAAACGTGAACAGATACAGAAAAAAATATTTATTGTATAAAAATCTGCAACTGTTCAAATACTTTTCTACATAACTTCCGAAATGTTGTAGGCACTTGTCATAGCGTGAGACAAGTTTTTGTGTGCCTTCTTCATAGAAGGTTTCCGCCTGTGTATTCAACCATGTGGCAAACATGTTCTTTCAGTTCATCATCGTTGAAGTGTTGACCACCAAAGACAGATTTTAGATGTAAGAAGAGATGAAAGGAGTCTTCTTCTTCCCTTCATGTTGCCGCCCGACCTCACAAGGCGAATGTGAGCGAACAACTCTTACGGGAATTTCACTGGGACGCGTTTGATCATCCTCCGTACAGTCTCGCTCCTAGCGACTTTCTTCTTACACCTAAAACCTGTCCACGGTGGTCAACACTTCAGCGATGATGACGAGCTGAAAGAACATGTTACCCACATTTTATTCTCCAATAACGCGTTTCGCGCTGTAAGCGCATCGTCAGACTGGAAAAAGACAAATGTTTTGTTACAGTCCGTGTACCTGGCGGGCAGCGAATCTAATGTGGCTAAGGTGAGTAAGTTTGAAAATTCAGACTTACTTGGGCGGAGATGGAGCCACAGAATTATCTATAGCTGTGGACGAGGTATCTTAACAATTTGTGTTGTCATTGGGCGCTTGCAAAGAGGTAAACGTACAAACTACGTAGGGTTATTTGAACTAGTTCAAATAACCCTACGTAGTTTGAACTAGTTCAAATAACCCTACGTAGTTTGTACGTTTACCTCTTTGCAGGCGCCCAATGACAACACAAATTGTTAAGATACCTCCTCCACAGCTATAGATAATTCTGTGGCTCCATCTCCACCGAACTAAGTCTGAATTTTCAAATTTACTCACCTTAGCCATATTAGATTCGCTGCTCGCCAGGTACGCGGACTGTAACAAAACAGTTGTCTTTTTCCAGTCTGACGATGCGCTAACAGCGCGAAACGCGTTATTGGAGAATAAAATATTGCAACAGAGACTGAGCAGTTTTTTTAATCATTCAACACTGTTGCTGCACCAGCCGCCACCACCACCATCATGAAATGTTACCCACATGATTGAATACACAGGCGGCAACCTTCTACGAAGAAGGCATAAAAAAGGCTTCTGCCACGCTATAACAATTGTCATTTCGTAAGCTATGTATATAAGTAGTTTAATAGTTGTATATTTTTGTACAATAAAAATTTTTTCTGTATTTGTACACGTTTGTTTTATATAACCAAACGGAACTTACTTTGTGGACGCACCTCGTACTCGCTGCGAAAAATTGCGACACAACCGAACTCGCAGGTGTTAGTCACAGCGCACTGGTTGACACACGCGGCTGCGGAGCCAGTGAAACAGACGCGCATCGCGACGCGGCGCTCGGTCTACGCCGGCCGCAGCTCCGTGGCGTACCGCGCGCGCCGGGGCAGCTTTCCTCAATGAAGTCATCTGAGCAGCGCGCAACCCGGCTAGCCCCCTGCCCCCCCCCCCCCTCCCCGCCCGCGGACGTGACGCGCGCCGCACCGCGCATGCGCGACTTGCGCTATAACAAGCGTGGAGCGACGCATGGCGGCGGCAGTTCTCGCTTCGACTCCAGCCGCGCCAAACATGCACAATACCGGCGCGAGGCCGCCACCAGCCTGACGACGCAAGCTCAGCCGGCCGACGGGACCTCCGCGCGACGCCAGCGACGACGCGCTGTACGCCGACTCACCTGTGCTCTGCCTCAACGCCGTGTCGGTTGTCCGCGCACGAGCCACGTGAATACTATCGGTCTTTAAGAACTCGTCACGTGCCGGAGAGTGTCTGAGCATCCGCGTCGGTTTTCTCCGTGAAATGTTTTCTGAGCGTGCGGTCTAGGAGCGCCTGTTGACCTGCAACCCTTCGTGCAGCCCTGGTTCGACAATTGCATAAACAGGTAAGCAGATAGTGGTCTCAAACGACAATTGTGTGCTTTTAACTCTTTAATCCCCACATGAATTCAGCTTTGGAAAAATTCAAATGCAGTGTTTCAGTATTAATACAGTATATATTACTTTTTGATCGAACTATTGGTTTTTTATGTCGTGTATTTCATGAAAAACACAGACGTTTGTGTCGAGATATTTTATTACCTGGGACGTTATTTTGTTGACAGTCGACACTGTCAGATCGAAACTGCTAGCATAACTTCGCCACTACGGTTGGGGGTTCGAATCCCCCATCGGGCATGGATATTTCTGCCGTCCTTTTAGCTAGTTCATAAGTAGTTTGTAAGCTTAGGGACTGATGACCCCGTAGTTAAGTCCCATAAGTTCTACAAACATTTGAACATTTTTAACTTCGCCACAACACCGAATACAAGACAATTCACTGCTGAAATAAAATAATATGAACCACACTCACGCTCACACACTCATAGTCACGTATAGACGGCAAGGTAACTCATCTACATCTATATAGATACTCTGCAAATCTCGTTTAAGTGCCTGGCAGAGGATTAATTAACCACTTTTATAACCTTTCTCTAATAGCGCACGGGAAGGAAGGACACCTAAATCGTTCCGTTTTCAATCTGATTTTTTTTTTTTTTTATTATTATTTATTTATTTTTGTGAAGGTCGCGTCCCTATGTATTTGGATGCTAGCAAAATAAAAATGTGTGTTTTTAACCCTTTAATCCCCACATGAATTCAGCTTTGTAAAAATTAAGATTCAGTGTTTTCTATATCAATACAGTGCGTAAACATCGAAATATATTGCTTTTTGATCGAACTATTGGTTTTTTATGTCGTGTATTTCATGCACAACACAGACGTTTGTATCGAGATATTTTATTACTTGCGACGTTATTTTGTTGATAGTCGACACTGTCAGATCAAAACTTCTAGAATAACGTCGCCACAACACCGAATACAAGACAATTCACTGCTGAAATAAAATAATATGAACCACACTCACGCTCACACACTCATAGTCACGTATAGACGGCAACGTAACTGATCTTCATAGATACTCTGCAAATCACATTTAAGTGCCGGACAGAGGGTTAATTAACCACTTTCATAACCTTTCTCCAATAGCGCGCGGGACGGAAGGACGTCTAAATCGTTCCGTTTTCAATCTGATTTCTCTTATTTTCTTGGGATGGTCACGTAGGTGGATGCTAGCAAAATATTTTCACATTCAGAAGTAAAATTCGGTGATTGAAATTTAGCAAATAGATCTCGCCGCAACAAATAACGTCGTTCTTTTAATGATTTCCACCACAAATCCTGCAACACTTCTGTGATGCTTTTCACCCTGTAACGTGTTAAAACGAGCAGCCCTTCTCTGAACCTTCTCAATATCTTCCGTCAGTCCCACCTGGTGAGGGTCCCACACTGGGCAACAATGCTCCAGCAGAGAACGCACAAGCGTATAGATTAATGCCTTATAAGTAGCTACGCACCGCACCACGGGGCAAAATGTCGTACTAGAAGCATGTTGTTCATCTACGACAATGCAACTTTAAGGACTGATACACGAAATATGGTATAAATCAGCTTTTAATATGTTGATCGAGGAACAACACAAGGAATGAAAGGGTTAAGGAAAAGAAAAAGATGCTTTCGTCCACTGTAATACTCCATGAATCAAATTATAGACTCTATTTTCGGATTTTTTTTTTTTAATTATTTTTATTCCGGACTTGACGATTATTTCGATTGTCTTCCTAAAACACACACATCACGATATGAAGAAACTGAAGTTAGTCGTGTACGATCATTATCGAATATCGAGGGAAGTAATCTTTGCTCTCCCTTACAATCCTCTTCATTGGTTGTACGCACCTTTCACAAGTGTTTGCGGTTGCGGTTTTTTTCCGACTCGTGGTTTGGATATTTTAACAAGAGTCGATTTTTTTTCTCGCCTTCGATTCTGGAAGAAACATAATGCGGTAAAACAGTAGAGCTATTACGTAAAATCGCGCGCTTGTGCGGCCCACATTATTCTGTAACATAAATCTTTGAACAGTTCCATAGAAATGTACTGTTTTTGACCGTGGTATGACGTAAAATGAATCATCGTTTTGGTCATTATTCCTAGTGGCATTTCCCAGAACCTCTTGAATACGAACCATTTATGTATTTACCAAACGTTTTCTGTCCGCCTTGCACTGATAGGCAAATATTTTGTGTACTCAAATACGATAACTGTGTGTTTTGAGGAGGAGAAAGTTCATCCACCATAACGGCCCAACGGTCAAATTATAGTACTTCATTTCTTCAACTCTCTTACAATACTCGGTAGTAATCGTAAGCTATTTTCTCGAGTGTTTGCGTGGTATCTTGTCGTGTTGTAGCAAACCAATAGCTTTTTTTCACCTTCAAGTCACGAATAAAATTATTTTAGCAAAATAGCAAACCTATTACGTAAAACCGTAAACAAAAATCTGTGATTGTGTATCCCTGCCCACAATTATGTATAATGTTCCCCATGTGATTTTTCCGTAATCCCGCAAGAAGTTCCTCTGTTTGCCTCGGTGATACACTGTAGAATGAAACAGTGTTTTAGTTTCTATTCCCACTTGCATTCCACAGAATATACTGTGTACGAAGTGTTTATGTTTTACTAAATATCCTCTATGCGCGCGCTTTCCTCCACAATTAATTTCTTTACATTACCTCCATACCACCAATATTTCAAACTGCTGCCAGCATTTTATTTGTCTAGTAACGTTAAAAATAACTTTAATTGATAATTAATAAAATAAATTATGTGTGAGTATAATTTTCAACTAATTGGTAAAGCACTTGATACTTGCCTCTCAACTAATGAACTTCAATGGAAATACAACGACCTTTAAAGGTATTACATTGTTAGTAAACATAATAAACGAGAAATGAAAGTTTTGCTCTGTTGAGTCATTAGGAATTCAACTCTAATTTCTCATTGTTCATTGTTGTAAATAAGTTGCTTGGATTTAAAATCATGATATTTTCAATGTGTAATGGTTATTCGATAAAAAATTAAAAATTTATCCTCCTGCGAAGTTACTTTTAATTTAAATACTTTTATGTGTGTATTATGACGAATCCTTACCTCATATAATATAGCCACATGAAGTAAGTTTTGAACTGTCGTGTGTTGTCGGTACTGTCATATTCGAAACATGGTACAAACTAAAGACTGATGCCTCGATTTCGTGTGTACATCGTACTGAAAGCGTCTGTCTGCTGCGTGTAAATTCAGTTCACATGCCGAGTGAATTTAAATGGATTGTGGATTAAAACTGACGTACCAATGAAATTTGTCAGTATTAAGTCGGAGCACGCAATCTGTTTGACAGTTCATTCTATTTTTAATACTTTCCTTTTTTATTTATGTTTTTATTTCATTTTTTATTTATTTATTTTTTGTTCGTTTTACATCGCCTTGATTCCATGGGATCAACTTCATATCAGTTTAACGGTGTCATCTCATCAGTGCTATTATCAAAACGTAAAATCAATGTTAAAAATTGAACTGTAAAATACAAATTAGTCATTTTGATAGACAGATCCGATTGCTAAATCTGGTAATTTATATAACGAAAGAATTAGCGATCTTGGCTGTTGTTTTACGCAATAAAATGTAAAAGACAAGGAGACTTTTTAATACGGGCCCGTGTCTTGATATAAAACTGATGCACCAGTCATACCTCTAGCGCACATCTTGGTCGCTTGGAAGTAACAGCCGCGTCTGTTCCTGAGATATACAAAATCTAACAGTTATGTTCGCAGAGCGGCTGTTCCTGAGATATACAAAATCTAACAGTTATGTTCGCAGAGATTACGCAAGCAGTCTTGACTTGGTATTGTGAAGGCACAATTTAAAAAATCCATATTTGAATTAACAGAGCTATAATGTAATAATTATGTCAGTCTTGCGACTGAAAATGAATTAAAAAGACTTGTATTAAATTGTCTATGAAACAAGCCAAACTCGCGATCTAGTGTCACATTGTTTTGGTGGATATATTTTTTGGCTCAATAACAAAATGTGATAGTTACCAGAGATGAAGAATTCTTAAAGTTTTCCCAGCAGATAAAAAATTCCATAATTGTTCAGGAGTGAGTCCTGGAATAGTTGGAACACACACTCTTCGAAAGACAACAGAAGACGTTTATCTGGAAATTCAGGATTGACAACAGAAAAGTTCATAGAAAAAGACATACTATTAATCAAGGGTCAATATTTACTTTTCCGCTTTCAAGCATCTCATTTCGACCCCATAAAACAGATGGGAAGGATAATTAGACTTTGGCTATCAGTCGCTAGATTTACACACTAATTACTTGACTAACTTAAACCAACTTACGCTAAGGTTAACACAAACACCCAAGCCCGAGGGAGGATTCGAACCTCCGACCGTAGCGGCCTTGTAGAACCTGACTGGCGCGACGCAGACGCCTCGGCCACTGCGGCCGGCCGTTTGCAAGTAACCTTTCTTTCCTTGTAAAACTATGGCGGACTTCTAGAACATACAGTACACGATACAGAAAGATTAAGACAGTAATGCTACAGGGTGTATTTTTAAAAAATCTGTGCTATTCTGGAACCCGAAAAACATGCAAATGTACCTCATAACTAAACCTTGAATTGAGACTCCCCATATATACGGATGTACTTATGCTACAATACTAGCGAAACTGCAATGTTTCGCAGTTCATAAATATGCATAGGAAATGGATATAAATCCTACACTTCTTCCTTAATCTCTCTGCGCATCACCTCCACCATCTACCTGCCAGTTTCTTACATTCCTCTATGTCCTCTTATCTCTGTATTACGCAAGGGAAAACCCGGCGTTGCTCAGGTATTTATTTAGTACTATATTCAGTTAGTGAATGTAGACCTCCCTCCTCACTCTGCCCATCGTCTCCTTCTCCAAACTCTGTCTCCCTCTATCTACGTCTGTCTCCAATTCTTCCTCCTCCACCTCCAATCTACATATTCATCCTCTTGTCTCTGTCATTATCCCCCCGCTCTAGGCCAGGCTCCTCCTGTCCTCTCTCTCTCTCTCTCCCTCCCTCCCTCCCTCTCTCTCTCTCCCTCCCTCCCTCTCTCTCTCTCACACACTTACTCTCTCTCTCTCTCTCTCTCTCTCTCTCTCTCTCTCTCTGTTCGTCTTCTCTCCCATTCATATGAAAGATGACATATCTGCCAAATATCCTTGTGTCCAAGTCTGGAGTAAGGTACCTTTCTTCGGCCACAAACCATACGAATTATTATTGTAGGCACTAAGTTTTCTCTTGTTTTGAAGATCAAGTGTGCAAAATTTTATCAAGACCGGAACAAAACAATAGACTGGTATCGAGCCAGCCGCGGTGGCCGAGCGTTCTGCGGCGTAGTGCACGGCCACTACGATAGTGGGCTTCGAATCCCCCCTCGGGCATGGATATTTGTGCCGTCTTTAGTATTAACTAGTCCTAGGTAGATTGTAAGTTTAGGGACTGATGACCCCGTAGTTAAGTACCATAAGCTCTACGCACATTTGATCATTTGATTTGAACTGGTGTCGAAGTCTTTTGAAAAGTACCCCTATCATACACCGCCGAAATTATTATGTAGACAGTGGCATTCCTCATGTATTGAAAGTCAAGTGCACAAAACTTTATCTTAATGGAATGAATGGCATGTTAGCGCATAAAGTGCGAATCTAGTCCGAAGTGCCGATACCCGTACAAAGCTCCGAATTTTTGTTTTCCGCCGTGCCTTTGTAACTTCATTTCGTTATCCTTCTAGTGATATATCTATTTATGGCCGTAGTCATTGATGCTGTAATAGTCCTACGATCGCTGATTCCCTGATGTACGCTGTTGTTGTGGTCTTCAGTCTGCAGACTGATTTGATGCAGCTCTGCACGCTACCCTAACCTGCGCAAGCCTCTTCACCTCTGAATAGAACGGCAACATACATCCTTTTCAACTTGCTTAGTATATTCGTCTCTCGGCCTCCCTCTGCGATTTTTACGCCCCACACTTCCCTATCCACTTAATCTTCAGCATTCGTCTGTAGCACCACATATCTGAAGCTTTTATTCTCTTCTTGTCTGATTTATTTATCGTACATGTTTCACTCCCGTACAAGGCAACATTCACATGTACCTTCAGAAAAAAATGCTTAATACTTAAATTAATACTGGATGTTCATTTTCTTCTGTATAAAAACGGGTTTCTTTTAATTGCCGTTCTGCATTTTTTGTCGTCTGCTCTGCGCCCAGAGTACCTTATTTTATTGCCGAAGTAAATACATTCATCACCTTTATTGTCTCGTTACCTAATTATAATTATTCTCTTAGACGACATTTCATTGCTCTTGTTTTGCTCTTAATAATGTTCTCTATTCTTTCAAGACACTGTCCATTCCGTTCAATTGCTTTTCCAGTTCCTTTGTTGTCTCTAACAGAATTACAGTGCCATCACAAACCACTAAGCTTTCATTTCTTCATCTGGAACTTTAATTCCTTTTCCAAATTTCACCTAGATTTCATTCACTGCTTACTCAATGTACAGATTGAATAACATTGGGCAAGGTCTACATACAACCCTGTCTTACTTCCTTCCAAACCCTTCGACTGTTATAATTGATGTACAGGTCGTAAATAATATTACGTTCATTTCCTATATTCCAGACTCCCCCCCCACCCCAATTCAAAATTTGAAGAAAATTATGGTACCAAATGTCTCCATACAATGTACGATTCTCACCGACAGCTCCCTTAACCATTACTTTAAACGACAGTAGTACAGGCAAGTGAACATCTCAACACACATTGTTATTAGTTTTTAGAACTAGAGCTTCTATTTACTTTTCACATTGTCTCGTCTATTATAGATCTAGATCTCGGTGTCACAATGAAAGTTACTCTTCCTGCCTTCTAGTAGCCCGTGGACAAAATGGTTCCCTCCACTATTCTACCGACCAGAAAAAAAGCCGTTGGCCACTCTGAGATTTCAAACGCAAGTCTCCATGATATTACGCACTTGTAACTTCTACGAATGCAAACCGATCACTCGCTGTTAATTAAACAGAACTCCCGTTATGAAAAGTTGTTCACCTCCGTCCCCATGTGGTCGTTCTTTCTTTCAGGAGAAGGGGACATGGGTTTGTTTCCCGGTATTGTCAAGGATATTTCCTTGATAGAAAGACTGGAAATGAGTGAAGTCAGCCTCGTGATGCTACATTTGTGAAAAGTAGGGGTACCAGCCGTGGCGTCCGCAAAACATTTTCCAAGCTTCATAAACACAAGAATTTGTAGATTTTCATTTTCAAATTCATTGATTTTGGTGTCCCAAGAAATACACTGAAGAGCCAAAGAAACGTACAGGCTTGCGTAAGAAAACACAGACGTATGTAAACACTCAGGCCGGCCGCGGTGGCCGGGGAGACTGAGGCGCTCCAGTCACGGTCTGCACGGCCACTATGGTCGGGGGTTCGAATCCCCACTCGGGCATGGATATTTGTGCCGTTCTAGTTCGTAAGTAGTTCATAAGTTGTTTGGAAGTTAAGGGACTGATGACCCCATAGTTAAGTCCCATAATCTTTACAAACAAACATAAACACTCAGATGATGGCCCTGCGGTCGGCTACAATGACAGGTCATTACGATTTAAGTCTGTTCGAATACGGTATTACAGTCGGCGCACGATAGCTGGCACACAGCATCCCCGAGGAGGCGACGAAGTTGGGTTTTTCCCGTACGACCGTTTCACGATTGCACAGTGAATATCGGAAATCTGGCAAAGCCGCGGCGGATCGGCCGTGCTTACTGGGGCGCCGTGCTGCGGTGCGCGCGGCCGATCGCCGTCGGGGGTTAGTCCCCCCCCCCACCCCCCTTCGGGCATGGATGTTTGTGTTGTCCTTAAGCTGTCGGTACACGGAGCGTGTATCTGAACGAATGGGGCCAACCTGGCGATTTTTTGACGTCACAACGTGCGAACCACACGTTGCCGAGGCTTTCCAAACGTGTCGGGCAGTATCAAGCATGCCAGATATTCTCAAAGTGCGTCTGAACGATCACCAATAAGGTGGGATAACGCCACCGACTTCACACCACGTGGCTATCCGGGGAAGGGGGTTTAGTTCTTTTCGGTAGAGAGATATTGGCCGTCGTATTTCATGGGTTTTATGTTTATAACTTAGGTCTTATGAATGTATGACATTTCATACCGCCGCGGTGGAGTAGCCGAGCGGTCTAAAGCACCTCGCTGCGGAGTGTTCGGTTGCTCGCCGTGGAGGTTCGAGTTCTCCCTGGGGCATGGGTGTGTGTGTGTTTGTCCGTAGGTTAGTTTACCTAGGCTTAAATAGTTTGTAAGCTACGGACTGATGACCACGCAGTTTGGTCCGCTAGATTTACAGACATTTGAACATATCTGAACATTTCATAGCAAGTATAAGTAACTGAGTAAACTGAGAATCTCTCGAAAACCGGTCATTAGATGTACAATTTGCTGGAATAAATGACTGGAAACGTCTTATATATGGTTAAAAATTTCCGTATTATAGCAATCTGCCGTTTCAAGGCAAGCGCTACTGAAGTTCTGTCGACACGAATTGTTCTTTACATCATTTGTTGTAATTACATGTTAGCAAGCAAAAGATATATCAGTGGTGTATACAACACGCCTGATATTTTTGTTGATGATATTCAACGATAGTAGTGACTGTGGCGTAGGCAGCAAAGTCGTGGACTGTGGAGTAGAAGAAATCTCGTGGCGCTGGTTCATAGCTCCTCAGAAGCAAAATTTTTGTTCTTTTTTTATTCTGGTTTTCTGATAAGACTTTCCTACAAATTTCGTAGAAGTATACTGCGTAATATTCGATGCTAAGTAAATATAAGTGCGCATCGTCTGAGGAGTGAGTTAGTTGAATTCGTTTTATGAACAGAACAGTTTGCACCTTACTTAGAGTAAAATACAGACTTTATTGTTTCACGTATTGCATTTTACATGTTCTTAACAACCTTCTACTGATTGTATCATTGACCTTGGAAGAATGACCTTTAAATTTTACTAAAAAGCGAGACTGTTGCAATGTTTGCCTCATGTTAAGGCCTTTTCTAATTTCATACTGCACAGTTTGTGAGGAAACTTTTAGAATTCCCTGCACTTATTTACATGACATGCAACTTTTATACGAGTCTTATGTTCATAGATATTTTGTTGTTAGTTATATAGGCCTATATCACAGAACGTAAAGAACATATACAAGCGCGTAACTAAGCGATTTAATAGAGGTAAAGCAGGAATTTCACTCTTTTCGTAACTGTCGCTGGAGCGCGCTGTGGTCGCGTGTAGCTCGTTGAGGCACACGTCTCGTATGCACAAGTCGCGCCGTCTCCGAGCATTCAGCCTCACGGTGGACTCGACGCATTGACCACACACGTTCAGACACACGCTCCGTGTGGCTACGGCTTTAGGTTAGTTTACCTTAGTTTAAGTAGTTTGTAAGCGACAGACTAGTAACCGAGCAGTTGAGTCCGATAGATTTAGAAACATTTGAACATTTTTTTTTTTTTTTTTTTTAATCCGGCATAATACCAAATCTCCGACATCGCTGCAGCTATAAAAAAGGCCTGCAAGAACGGGACCAACGACGACTGAAGAGAATCTTCCAACGTTTCAACCCTTCCGCAAATTGCTGCCGATCTCAATGCTGGGCCATTGACAGACAACTGTCACCGTGAGAACCATTCAACGGAACATTATTGTATGCAGAATGAAGCTTTCACTGTGCATCAAAATGTGCGCTGATATAAGACTTACTGGCAGATTAAAATTGTGTTCAGGAACTGGGATTCGCACCTGGGACCTTTGCCTTTTGCGGGCCGACTGAGCTATCTGTGCACGCTTCACGGTTCGTCTTCACGACTTTCCTTCTGCCAGTACTTCTCATACTTTCCAAACTTCAGAGTTCTCCTGCGAACCTTGAAGAACTAGCACTCCTGGAAGAAAGGATATGGTGGAGACATGGCTTCGCCACAGCCTAAGGGATATTTCCAGAATGAAACTTTCATTCTTCCCTCGATATGAAACTTGCTTCCCCGCGTCCCAGGTTCTAATCCCAGTTAATGTACCAGAAAGCTTCATTATTGATATGGGCTCACTCAATTACCCTCACTGACTGCACGACTCAAAGATTTACGCATCATCTGGGCTCGTCGTCACGGACATTGGACTGCTAATGTCTTAACGAGTGTTAACAAATTGCCTGGTCTGAAGATTGTCGTTTCCAGTGGTATCAAGTGGATGGAAGTGCTCGGGTATGCAGACAGCCTTGCAAGCCAATGGACCCTGAATGTCAGCAGGGGCTGCTGAAGCTGATGGAGGTTCTGTAGCCGAGCGCTCTAAGGCGTCTTACTGTGGAGTGCGCCGTTACTCGCTGTCGGAGGTTCGAGCCCTCCCTCTGGCGTGGGTGACTGTATTGTCCTTAGCACAATTAACTTTACTGTAAGTAGTTTGTAAGCCTATGGACATCACCGCAGCAGTTCAGTCCCTTTCATTTACAAATATTTGAATTTCGAGACATTGTAATGGTGTGTACCTGTAGTGATATGGAGTCGCAGATACGTCTAGATACGACTCTGACAGGTCGCGCGTACTTAACGAATACTGGCTGATAACCTGCACCCATTCATGTCCATTGTGCGCGGACTTCGGCGTTTCCAGCAGGCCAATGTGACACCCTACACGTCCAGATTTGCTACAGAGTGCCTCCAGTAACACTTTCCTCAGTTTAACCAACTCTGCAATATTTTTACCTGCTGTTTCTTTTACCTAGTCTTGTTTCGACCCATTTTGACGATTTTCTCCACCGGCGCGCTACTAGTTCTATTGCGCCTAGAGGGCCTCTACTGCTTCGCACACGCGCGGTGGGTCGTCAGCGGTGTATAAAGGCGCCGCTGTTTCTGTTCTGCCTCAGTTTCCGCACTCCCCTGATGATGGCAACTAGTTGGTCTGCCGAAATATCGTGTTTAGTTGACGACGGTATCCGGCTGCACACCCGAGATTAATATTATTATTTATTAAGCCGGGAAAGTCTACGCAACCACACCCTTTAACCAACTCTGCTGGCCACCGAAAGCCCCAGATACTACTATTACACATATCTGGGATTCCTTGCAACGTGTTGTTCGTAACGGACATCTTCCCTTCTTACAAACTTATCGAGAGCCCTGCAGGATGCACGGTGTCCATTCCCTCCAGGACTACTTACAAGGAGACAGCACGACCGTGGGGTCGGGGATTTGTCCGAAATTTTGTGTGGTGAAAGAGGACCCCTAACACCTCATGTGGTTAAAATATTAGGACGCACTACTCGGAAAACCCCGAGAAAAATCGACCCGAAGTTTCTTAGGTGCCTTATGAGCATAAAATGTTAATCCATTGCTGAGCCGACGTCTGGCCTAGGTGGTTAGGGCTCGGACTTTTACGCAAGAGGTCTCGGGTTCGATTCCTCCTCCGGCACTTTTTCTTCTGTTTCATTTTCTTTTGTTATTCCACCATTGTAACGTATATGAGGAGAAACATAGCGTTCAAAAAAATTTACCGCCATTTGACTGAAAGGGTTGGGTTTATTTATTTATTTTGGTCACAACCTTGTCGGCCTTAGGTCATTTTCAAGTGCTATGATAAAAGTCGTCAGACAGGTTTCCTTACGTCGTAGTCAACCTGTCTGACAACTTTTATCACAGAACTTGAAAATTGCCTAAGGCCGAAACCAGGTTGTGACAATAAACAAAAAAACTTTCAGTCAAATGGCGGTCAATTCTTTAAAAAAAAATTATATGACTGAGGCTTCTGATGCATACAAAATCATAGATTAGGTTTTTAATCAGAATAACAAAGTCGCTACAAACGTGACAGTGGACTTACATTTTATACTCATAAGGCACCTAACCACTCCCATGAACCACAGACATTGCCGAGGTGGGGTGGCTTGCGCGCCTCAACGATACAGATAGCCGTACCGTAGGTGCAACCACAGCGGAGGGGTATCTGTGGAGAGGCCAGACAAACGTGTGGTTCCTGAAGAGGGGCAGCAGCCTTTTCAGTAGTTACAGGGGCAACAGTCTGGATGATTGACTGAGCTGGCCTTGTAACATCAGCTAATGTGGCTTTGCCACACAGCTACTGCGAACGGCTGAAAGCAAGGGGAAACTACAGCCGTTATTTTTCCCGAGGACATGCAGCTCTACTGTATGAACATATGATGATGGCATCCTCTCGGGTAAAATATTCCGGAGGTAAAATAGTCCCCCATTCGGATCTCCGGGCGGGGACTACTCAGGAGGATGTGATCATCAGGAAAGACAATACTGGCATTCTACGGGTCGGAGCGTGGAATGTTAGATCCCTTAATAGAGTAGGAAAATTAGAAAATTAAAAAGGGAAATGGATAGGTTGAAGTTAGATATAGTGGGGATTAGTGAAGTTCGGTGGCAGGATGAACAGGATTTCTGGTCAGGTGAGTACAGGATTATAAATACAAAATCAGTTGGGGGTATCACAGGAGTAGGATTGATAATGAATAAGAAAATAGGAATGCGGGTAAACTACTATGACCAGCACAGCGATCGCATTATCATTGTCAAGATAGACACGAAGCCAACACCGACAACAGTAGTACAGGTTTATATGCCAACTAGCTCTGCCAATGATGAGGAGATAGAAGAAATATATGAGGAGCTAAAGGAAATTATTCAGACAATTAAGGGAGAGGAAAACTTAATTGTTATGGGAGACTGGAATTCGGTAGTAGGACAAGGAAGGGAAGGGAAGATAGTGGGTGAATATGGTCTGGGCAAAAGGAATGAAAGAGGAAGCCGCCTGGTAGAATTTTGCACGGAACATAATTTAGTTATAACAAACACCTGGTTTAAGAATCACAAAAGAAGGTTGTATACGTGGAAGAGACCAGGAGACACAGGGAGATACCAGATAGATTTTATAATGGTAAGACATAGATTTCGGAACCAGGTTTTGAAGTGTAGGACATACCCAGGGGCAGACATAGACTCTGACCATAACTTGTTGGTTATGAACTGTAGGCTGAAACTGAAGAAACTACAGAAAGGTAGGAAAATAAGGAGATGGGACCTAGATAAATTGAAGGAACCTGAAGTTCTTAAGAATTTCAGAGGGAGCTTCAGGCAACAATTGACAGAAACAGGGGAAAATAAAACAGTTGAGGAGGAATGGGTAAAATTGAGAGATGAAATAGTGAAGGCAGCAGAGGACAAAATAGGTAGGAAGGCAAGACCTACAAAGAATCCTTGGATATCACAGGAGATACTAAATTTAATCGATGAAAGGAGAAAGTATAAAAATGCAGTAAATGAAACAGGCAAAATGGAGTACAGACGACTAAGAAATGAGATTGACAGGAAGTGCAAAATGGCTAAGCAGGAATGGCTAGAAGGCAAATGCAAGGATGTAGAAGAATGTATAAATAGGGGAAAAATAGATACAGCCTACCGGAAAATAAAAGTAACATTTGGAGATAAGAAAAACAGCTCTATGAATATCAAGGACACTGATGGAAAACCAGTTCTCAGCAAAGAAGGGAAAGCTGAAAGGTGGAAAGAGTATATAGAGGGGCTCTACAAAGGAAATGAACTTCGAAACACTATTGTAGGAAGGGAAGAGGATGTAGATGATGATGAAATAGGAGATACTATACTGAGAGTTGAATTTGACAGAGCACTGAAAGATCTAAGTCGAAACAAGGCCCCTGGAGTAGATGATATCCCGTCAGAGCTACTGAAGTCTCTGGGAGAACCAGCCATGACAAAATTGTTTCACATTGTGTGTAAGATGTATGAGACAGGTGAAGTACCCTCAGACTTTAAGAAAAATGTTATAATCCCCATTCCAAAGAAAGCGGGTGCAGACAGGTGTGAAAACTACAGAACCATCAGTTTAATAAGTCATGGTTGCAAAATATTAACACGAATTATACACAGAAGGATGGAAAAGCTGGTAGAAGCCGACCTCGGGGAAGATCAGTTTGGGTTCAGGAGAAATGTAGGAACACGGGAGGCAATACTCACTTTACGGCTTATCCTAGAAGATAGGTTAAGAAAAGGCAAACCAACATTTCTAGCTTTTGTAGATTTGGAGAAGGCTTTTGATAATGTTGATTGGAATAAACCTTTCAAGTTCTGAAGCAAGCAGGAGTAAAATTTAGGGAGCGTAAGGTTATTTACAACTTGTATAAAAACCAGACAGCGGTTGTCAGAGTTGAAGGGCATGAAAGGGATGCAGTGGTTGGAAAGGGAGTAAGACAGGGTTGTAGCCTTTCCCCAATGTTGTTCAATTTGTACATTGAGAAAGCTATAAAGGAAATCAAGGAGAAATTTGGAGAAGGAATTAAAGTTCAGGGTGAAGAATTAAAAACATTGCGTTTTGCCGACGACATAGTAATTCTGTCAGATACAGCAAATGACCTGGAAGAGCAATTGAACGGAATGGACAGTGTGCTGAAAGGCGCATATAAGATGAACATTAACAAGAGCAAAACTAGGGTAATGGAGTGCAGTGTAAGAAAATCAGGTGATGCTGAAGGAATTAGATTGGGAAACGAAGCAATAAAGGAGGTAGATGAGTTTTGTTACTTGGGCAGTAAAGTAACAAATGATGGTCGCAGTACAGATGATATAAAATGCAGAATGGCAATGGGTAGAAAGGCGTTTTTGAAAAAGAGAAATTTGTTAACATCGAATATTGATTTAAGCCTAAGGAAGTCCTTTCTGAAGGCATTTGTATGGAGTGTTGCCTTGTATGGGAGTGAAACATGGACAATAAGCAGTGTGGACAGAAAGAGGATAGAGGCTTTTGAAATATGGTGCTATAGAAGAATGCTGAAGATTAGGTGGGTGGATCGCGTAACTAATGAGGAGGTACTGAACCGAATTGGGGAGAAAAGAAATTTCTGGCATACCTTGACTAAAAGAAGGGATAGATTGGTAGGACACATTCTTAGACATCAAGGAATTGTGAATTTAGCGTTGGAGGGAAGTGTGTGGGGTAAAAATCGCAGAGGGAGACCAAGAGACGCGTATAGTAAGCAGATTCAAGTGGATGTGGGTTGTCGTTCTTATGAGGAGATGAAAAGGCTTGCTCAGGATAGAGTAGGTTGGAGAGCTGCATCAAACTAGTCTCTGGACTGAAGACCACAACAACAACAACAACAACAAGGCACCTAAGAAACTTCGAATCGATTTTTCTCGGGGTTTTCCGAGTAGTGCGTCCTAATATTTTAACCACGTGAGGTGTTAGGGGCCCCTCTTTCACCGCACAAAATTTCGAACAAATCCCCGACCCCACGGTCGTGCCGTCTACTTGTTAGTCGATCTACACCACGTCGAGTTGCGGCTCCCCTCCAACCACCCGATTATTAAGCAGAAGTGCCAAGTCTTTGGTCCTTCAATGTCAATTACTCCGTGAGTATATATATATATATATATATATATATATATATATATGTGTGTGTGGCGTCGGTTATTCTGGACACATATATATAACTTACATAAATTGCCGATGACAAGCAACGGTCCTTTCTTCAGTGCGGAGGCACTCCTAGGCTCTTACTCTTATGGGAATTAGTTTAAAATAACAACGAATTTGAGTTCCAATAGGCAGAGTAAGTTGAGAATTTGTATCTGGCTGGAGGCGTACTTGAGTATTCCCGTGCAGGTGTAGTGATCGCTGTGTTTTCAGTGCTGTAGAGGTCAGTGCAACTGCCTAGAAAGCAGGAGACCCGAGTTCGAGTCTCGGCTGGGTACACTTTTTCAGCTTTACCCATTCGCAATTAATGTCATACATTACGTGACTATGAGTATAATAATCGTGATTTATGTCAAACGATTTCAGTTCCCAAATTTATGGAAATTGTATGATATTAACCAAAGATACCATCAGAAGTGTCAGTTTTTTGTATTGTTCGCCGCGTTGAAATGGTCACATTCTGTAAGGCGCTTTGCTACGAATTGCGCGACCGCTCCCACTAGACTTTCTAATCCTGCCTCAGCCGTGTGTGTGTGTGTGTGTGTTGTCCTCAGCGTCAGTCAATTTAGATACTTCGTAAGACTAGGGATCGATGACCTTAGCTGTTTGGTCCTTAAGGTTTACAAAAATTTGAACATTTTGTATTCTTTTAAATCGGAAAATAGTACTAACTGTAGAAACTACTATGCAACATCTGTGTCGTCCACGAAAATTGTTTTGCTTGTACAAAGTAAGCCATATAATGTTAATAAATTTACTGAATTACGTTAATTTCAAGATTACCTGACATCGTCTGGTCTGGAGGCCATCAATTCGTTTTATAGTTTCCAAAAGAGAAGCCAAGATCGCAAACTAACAATTTATTAAGTGACGACCGGTTTCGGTGCACTGTGTCACCATCATCTGGTCATATATATATATATATATATATATATATATATATATATATATATATATATATATATATATATATTATAATCTGGTCATCTTGTTAAAAAATTGGATATAAAATAAGAAGTGCAACATTGTACTTAGTCACTATATAAAAAATACATAAATTAAAAACAGGACAGCTTACAAAATACTGAAGAGCTCTGATAATTCTAGTTTTTCAAAAATGTTCAAATGTTTGTATAGTCTATGGGACTTAACTACGGGGTCATCAGTCCCTAAACTTACAAATTACTTATGAACTACTTACGAACAAGGACGGCACAAATATCCATGCCCGAGGGGGGATTCGAACCCCCGACCGTAGTGGTCGTGCAGACCGTGACTGGAGCACCTCAGTCCCCTCGGCCAACGCGGCCGGCTTCTAGTTTTTGTTTGCGATCTTGGCTTATCATTTGGAAACTATAATACGTTAATTTCGTACTGCAGTCATACACCAAAACATACTCGCAACGTGCTAGAATGGGCCCTTTTTGCAACTCCGTAAGGGTTTCATACGGAATTTGTAGACAATATTTTAGGGACTACTATATTGTGCCCATTTTCGGCAATTTTTTACATTTTTCATGAGTGAAGGAGGCCGTATAAAGGAATACGTACTTACTCTCAAGTAGCCCAACTACCAAAAAAAAAAAAAAAAAAAAAAAAAAATCTAAGGCAGATTTTAACTGCTAAAGCCACAACGCTTCACGTATTTCTCGGCAGCGCTATGTCTACGGTGTAATAGAGTCGCATTTCTTGAAACGCATGAGAATTGTCAGGAATAAAGAGTCTGTACTCCGCAATTCCAGGAGAGGAGAATTGTCGCCTCGTGCTTCCTCTTGCGGACGCTATGATCGTCCACGTTTCACTCCAGACAAATGCTTTCAAAAAGGACTTCCTAACATTTAAATTAATATTGGATGTTAACAAGTATCGCTTCTTCAGAAACGCTTTTCTTCCCATAGCCATTCTGCATTTTATATCTTCTTTACTTCGGTCATTAGAAGTTATCTTGCTACCTAAATAACAAAATTCATCTACTACTTTTATTGCTTCATTGTCTAATCTAATTCCTTCAGCATCGCCTGATTTTCTGACATTGTATTCCATTACCTTGGTTTTACTCTAATACTTATAAATATTAATAATTTTTCAGATTTTGTTAGGTATAAGTATCAAAGAATGACTTTGAAAAACTTGCACTTATTTTGGACCCATTTTCTTCAAGGGACTATTTCTATTTTTATTTTTATGAAAGGAACTGTTAAATACGTTGTTGACATTTTTTCGCAGATTTTAAAACAAATAATTTTGTTCTACGACCTTCTGCAGCCGAGATAAATGTTTCCATTAAAAAAAAAAAAAAAAAAAAAAAAAAAAAAAAAAAAGCCGCGGTGGAATAGCCGAGCGGTCTAAAGCGTCACGCTACGGAGCGCGCGGTTGCTCGCCGTGGAGTTTCGAGTCCTCCCTGGGGCATGGGTGTGTGTGTTTGTCCTTAAGTTAGTTTACCTAGGTTTAACTAGTTTGTAAGCTACGGACTGATGACCACGCAGTTTGGTCCGATAGATTTGCAAATATTTGAACATTTCCATTAAAAAATCAAGTGGACGTAATTTACATTTTACAGCGATGTGCTTCTTGGAGCTACTTAGAACACTTTTATTAGTAAATAAAAATGCTTGGTTATGTTGCATTGTCTTCTAGTGGCCGGCCGCGGTGACCGAGGAGACTAAGGCGCTCCAGTCACGGTCTGCACGGCCACTACGGTCGGGGGTTCGAATCCCCCCTCGGGCATGGATATTTGTGCTGTCCTAGTTCGTAAGTAGTTCATAAGTAGTTTGTAAGTTTAGGGACTGATAACCCCGTAGTTAAGTCCCATAGACTATACAAACATTTGAACTTTTGAGCCTTTTTTTATTTATTTTTTTTTATTTTTTATTTTTTTTTTATTTTTATTTTTTATTTTATTTTTTTTTCCTTCTGGTGTTACTAATCGACTGGTAAAGTGAAGCGTGCAAGCGAGCAGTCCCTTGGGCCAGAGCGGGTGAGCGGGCCGGGGGGGAGGGGAAGGGGGAGGGAGAGACTGGCGCGTGGCGTCTATGAGTTTTTTTTTTTTTTTTTTTTTTTTTTTTTTTACGAAATATGAGGACATAAAAAGTTATCCCGTGGGTTCTGAAGGATGAATAATGCACGTATTATACACATACGCAAGACAAAAATAAAATTAAAAAAAAGAACTACCCCACTTTTTTCAAAAAAAAAAAAAAAGGCTTTTTTTGTGCCGACTTTAGTGGACTGTGCAGTCCGCTCCAGACTGTCTAATATATAAAGCAGAGTGTCCGTATGTTTGTACGTGTTGCATACGAATCTACAGTTTTGTTCTAATCTTTATGAAATTTTGTACAAATAAGCTGCAATCTACGAGGACGGTCGCCATAAGTGTAAGAATCACGTATGATATATAGTTCTCGAGATTTGACGTCATAGACAATGAGATGCGCTAGAAACTTCTGTACTAAGCGACAATGCTGCTCATTTTATCCCAAACCACTGGACCAAATGTGGTACAGAAGAAAGGAGACGAAGAATTGTTGACTCATTTCGTGCCATACTTATGTTAAATAACAAGTTTGGAAACGTGAATGTTGTCGAGTTATAGAGGAATTTAGTTTCTAAAGAATTTTAAGTATTTTTCCATATATATCGAAACGTATCAAATCAATTCATGCATACAAAAAAGCAATCGGTAGATCATTTTAAGGGCTAAAACTTTCCAATTTAACATTTTGCCATCGGAGTTCTTTTTTTATTTATTTAATAAAAAGGGTTTTTTGCAAATTTGGAAATTTTTTCGGCAAATTTCGCCATCTAGGCTCGAGTTTCATGAAATAGGAATTCTATTTCGTTGTAATTTCCTCCTCGCTCATATTTCTTTCTTTTTTTTCAGTTAATAATTTCTGCAAATTTAGCATTACGCCGTCACAGAATGTTTGCACTACATCTTCATCTTCTCTCAACATAATACTGTATAGTCTCTAACTCTATCATGTGAGTTACATACCAACCATACAATCAGTGAATGGATTATCCAATAACAGTATTGCAACTTGTAAATAGATGGTATACAAAAATTTAAAGAACGTGGAAGGTCTGGCCTTTTCAATTTATCATTCATTGTTTTCAACATTCACTTTATTAAGAACATTCATAATTTTACAGATTTGCTCTTTCCCTTTTATTACTCAGCAAGAATTTTTGTCCATATACAGGGTGTTTCACTAAGTGTGTTTGCCTCTGTAACTTATAAAATAATAGGTGACGGGAAATTTTAATGCGGTAGGTCAAAAGAAGAAATGTTACACTTTCTGCTGAGCTATGAATATAGTTTATTATGTTTATTATCATGTTCCAAAGAGTTACACCACAAAGATATATTTTTTAAATGGAACAATAGTTTTTTCTATCGTGTACTGTATTCGCTGAAACCAGCTGGGTCCAAATCAATTTAAACTACATTCCTATCACTGTTAGTTTGGGAGCTACAACTCTTCAAACTTCCGGGGGCGGAGGCTGCGATAGCGTAGCTGACTGGCCGAGTGGTCACCAGCCAAGTGAGCTACGCTGTCGAAGCCTCCGCCCCTAAACTTTGAAGGGTTGTAGCTCCCAAACTAACAGTGATAGGAATGTAGTGTAAATTGATTTGGACGCAGCCGGTTTCAACGATATCAATGCACGATAGAAAAAACTATTGTTCCATTAAAAAAATTATATCTTTGTGCTGTAACTCTTTGGAAAACGATACAATAAACTATGTTCATAGCTCCGCAGAAAGTGTAACATTTCTTGTGTTGACCTACCGCATTAAAATTTCCCGTCACCTATTATTTTATAAGTTACAGAGGCAAACACACTTAGTGAAACGCCTTGTATATAAATATGAATGTTTTTATGTATGCCCTCTATGTGTTCATAAACCATTCATTCGATTGCAATGAAACTTTGGTGAACTGCTCACCGTACGCCCAGGAAGGTTTCTGGCCCAAAAACAAAAGAGCATGACACATAGCTCCGGACGTGGCCGGCGTGAAATACAGGCCTGAGCGCGCACTTCATGGTACGTAAGCAAGGTAGTTCCGAGCCGGCGCGATCGCTAGCCGATTGGCCGGCCGCTGGGGCACAGCCCATTGCGTCATAGCGGGCAGCCACTGAGCTAGCGATCGCGCCGGCTAGGAACTACCTTGCTTACGTCGCATGGTGAAGCGCACTAAGGCCTGTATTTTCCGTTGGCCGTGGCTCCTGAGATATGACGTCATAATTAATGAGAGGCCACCGCATGGGAATGCCCAAAATTATGCGTCAATTACTGTAAAATGGGAGTAGTTAGGGACCTGCAACAAACTTTGCCTGTAATTTCGGACGTTTATGAATCGTTTTGTAACTGACCGCCCCCCTTCCCCCCCCCCCCCCCCCACATAAAAAAAAGCAAAACAAAAACGATGAAACGAAAATAAGTCTACCGCTCACAACTGTTATACTGTAGATGCCGTAAAACTGTCGCCAGGCGTGACCTTGTATCAAATAAAGTTAGCATTACAGATTTGCATGTTAATATTTATTTTTGTCTGCAAGTCTCCCTTAATTCTCTTGCATCCAAATATAAGCAATCTGTTTTCTTAATCTCTATCTATATATACTGACTAAACACGAAATCTCCAAAACTACTGCATCTATTAAGCTGAAATTTGGAGTTTATAGGTAGAAAACGTCAGCTAAGAAAGTATTTTGTGGTAGGTGCATGGCGGAGCATACTTCTTCTAAATACTCACGAAATCTATAGTTTCATTCCGATCTTCACGAAATTTCGCGCACTTGACCTTCAAAAATAAGAGGAAGGTCACCGTCTACCTTACGTTTCATACGGTGCATGGGGGACAGTACTTTGCAACATAAAAATGGATCCCCAAATACATAAGTGGCGCCATAATTTGAGAATAGCTCGACCGATTTCACAGATTTTTCTTTTGTTATTCTCAGAACAAGGGTTGTATGAAATAAAACTGTAATATTTGAGAAGAACATAGTGTGTTTTTCAATGTGACCCTGCGTTTCTATTGCAAGAAATCTACAATTTTGTTCCGATATTGATGAAATTTTGCACACTCCCCAAGAGGAATGTCACTGTCTGAATAAAATTTCCTTCGTTGCATGGTGAAGGGCACTTAACTTACGGAATTTTACAAAATACATAGTTTTGCTCTAATCTTTATGAATTATGAATATTTTCACACATGACCTTTAAACCAAGAGGGAGCCCACTTGGTACATAAATGTTTGTATGATAAATGACAGTGGGTACCTTGCAGAAAACTTTGCCGAGTGAGGGAAAGGCGGAAACGAACAGAGAAATGGGAGAGAAAGAGGTGGATGCAGAGAGAGGAGGGAAGAGGATGTGGGATAACAACCTTACTGCAAGAACTATATTACCGATTAGCAGAGAGTCATGTGGCGAGCAAACAGGAAGCTGAATGTCACCTGTAATTACAGCCAGCTGTAACATTCGGACAGACCAACAGACCTGGGTGTCGTGCTGGATAGATCACTGACGTACAAATATCACTGCGAAAAGATCTGCCAAAAGGTTGCCGCCGAAACAATATCTTAAGGAAACTGACGAACAGTAAATGGGAAGCTAGCCCGAATCAATTACGAACAACTGCTCAAGCACTCTGCTTTTCCACGGCAGAATATGCATGCCCTGTATGGTCCCGATCCACACATGCCATAAATGTCACCACAGCCGTAAAATGAAACGTGCAGGCTAACAACAGGATGTATGAAATCCGCACCACTTGTGAAAGTATATAAAGCAGCTGGATTCTCATCTCCTGAATGCCGAAGAACTGCTCATGAATACATAGAAAAATTGAAACAGACCTTCGACGAGCGCCACCCGCTGCATGGTTCCTCATGCGGACATGGCAGACTTAAATCCCGCAAGAGATTCCTCGCCAGTGAAGCTGAATGAACCCCCAAAGGACTACCCTGCTTCACGAGAAATGCCGAGCGGCAGTACAACAAGCTGGAAGATTTGGAGAACACTGAATCGTATAAGAACAGGCGTAGCACCAGTCAAAGCAAATCTAGTCAAATGGGGTTTCAAAGAAGGAGACAACAAATGCAACTGCGGTGAGGTTCAAGATATGGAACATTTTCTACAGTGTTCCACCTGCCCCATGAAGTGTACACTCGATGAACTTCGGCTTGAGAAGAGAGAAGCATTGGACTTGGCCCGAGACTGAGCTGAAAGACTTTGAAACAAATTTCCGGATACGAAAAAGTAAAGTAAAGTAAAGGCCGAGCAATCCGAACTGCAATAACTGTGACTGACGTCTTACAATTAGACTATATAATACTTAAAAAAACTTGCTATTCTGAACTTACTCCCGAGGGCTGGATAACAACAACGCCACAACAAGAAATTTTACCAATCAAAACATTAACAGGACAGAACTGTGCTATTTTCAAATTACTCCCGCACGCTGAATAGCGACAACGGCACGAGAGACTACAAATCAAAACGTTTGTTAAGCTTATGGGACTTAACTATGGGGTCATCAGTCCCTAAACTTACAAACTACTTATCAACTACCTTATACTAAGGACGGCACAAATATCCATGCCCGAGGGGGGATTCGGACCCCCGACCGTAGTGGCCGTGTAGACCGTGACTGGAGTACCTCAGTCCCCTCGGCCACCGCGGCAGGCGAGAGACTACAAACCAGACAAAGTAGAATTCTCGAATGAATATACAGTTTCATAGCAGAAATGGGCAAAATCACAAATTAAACACAGCATCACAAAGTGTTTACCACACCGAAATCACTGACACGCGCGAACCCAACAGCGCCGTGAAAAGACGGAACTGTACAACTGGGTGAGTGCTACATAGGCAATCGCGTGCAGAATAGAAGTCCAAGTGCATACTCAACTTGCCAGATGGTCGGCAGGTCCCGCCTTTAAGCTACTGCTCTCACTAATACGACCGGTACCGTCGCGTCATTTCGTGCCTAGGAAGACACTTCTCCCAGCAATCATTCGAACTCTCGGTCAACTCGTTTTCCAGATGCATGCAGCAGCCTTCCTCCAACAGCTGTTGCTCTCCGACCCTGATCTAAACACGACTGCCTTACTGTGCATGCTGGATGGAATCAACGACGCGAGACGGTACAAAACAAATTTACATCGTGGAACTGAACAGCCTTTAAATTCACAAGAAAACACTACACTGAAATTCACCTTCACGTTACACAGCAAGACCACTCGATGATACAACAGAAAAGACCATTAACCCTCCATTACACTGTGTTAAACATTTAGCATATGCAGATAATATAGACATTATAGCACGGACAGTACCAGCACCGAAAGAAGCTTTCACAGCCTTAAGTCAAGCAAGTAAGAAAGTGGGCCTTATGATTAATGAAGATTAAACTAAATACATGGCCTGTGGGAAAGCATATCAACCCAATATGCCGTGGATGGATACATATTTGAAAGAGTTGATAGCTTCAAGTATCTTGGTTCAAAAGTCACTTGCTTTAATGACACCTCAACAGAAATTAAGATCAGACTGATATCAGTATACAAGGCATATTTTGCCTTGAGTAATTTATTCCAGTCAAGACTCCTCAGCCGCCCAACAAAATTCACTCTTTATAAAATTTTAGTTAGACCTGTTCTCACTTATTCTTCAGAAACAAGACCCTTGACGGAAACTGATGCAAGGCTGCTCAACAGATTTAAGAGGAAAGTTTTGAGGAGAATAATTGGCCCTATGTATGATGGAGAACAGTGGAAGAAAAGGTACAATGAAGAATTGTACACTATATATGCCGATGTTCCTGTAACAAATATCATACGATCAGGAAGGATAAGATGGGCAGGTCATGTGGCAAGAATGGTAGAGTCTGAGGTGACAAAGAAGATTCTTTTTGGAAATCCAGATGGCCAAAGAGGACGAGGTAGACCTCGAGCAAGATGGCTGGATGGAGTGGAAGAAGACCTACGAAAGCTAGGATGCAGAAACTGGAGGAGGGTAGAGCATATCACCATTATGGACGGCGGAAGCTCGCTGGGAAGTCCAAGGTTCACCCAGGACTGTAGTGCAATATATATATATATATAATCTTCAGATCTCTATACTAGCTCACATAATGAAACTGTGCCATTCAAACTTAGTGTATACTTCGATATACAACTGTGCTTTTCGTGTATCACGGCAGGTGGCTGCATCTACTTACAGCAGTTGAGTAAATCCGGTGTTATACGACACACCTATATAAATCCGGAACTGCCTCTTTTTCTTCCGTCCTATTACACAACAGACCTAACCTGTAGAAGTCCACATGTGCACCTCAAGAGCACATACTTGACATGACTTATTGGTTGGCTGCTTTACAAGAGAGCCTGCATTGAAAATAGTATTGAAGAGAAGACCCAGATGGCTTTATTTGATTTAAAGTTTGATAGCCGCGGTGGAGTAGCCGAGCGGTCTAAAGCGTCTCGCTGCGGAGCGCGCGGTTGCTCGCCGTGGAGGTTCGAGTCCTCCCTGGGGCATGGGTGTGTGTGTTGTCCTTAGGTTAGTTTAGTTTAAGTAGTTTGTAAGCAACGGACTTATGACCACGCAGTTTGGTCCGATAGAATTGCAAACATTTGAAAAAGTTTGATATTGCTGAATCCTAATGCTGGTCAGGGAACCATCCAAGAGACAGCAGGGAACCATCCAAGAGACAATCACTGGATAGCACACTAGGCAATAGCACAAAAAAGAGAAGGCAGCCAAATACAGCAAATGCTGATGCTGAATCGATCACTGGCCTAACTACTGTGGAAAATCTACCACATGTAAATATCATAAGTGTCAAAAAATAACAAAAGTAATGTGTAAAAAATGTGACATGTGTTTGTGTTTTGTACCAGATAAAAATTGTTTCTACAATTTTCACAATGTGTAAATTAGGGAAGTATGTAATTGCAAAGCAGTAACATTTTGCCAACTGATGTATACCCCAACTTTCTCATGTTTTTACTTTTTTAATAACTAATAATTTACTTCAAAGTCTTAATTTGCTGATGTATCATAAATTTTGAACGATGCTCCAAAAAAAATCCTATATTGGAACTTTCTGGCAGGTTCAAATTGTGTGTCGGAACTGCGTTTCGAATGGTGGACGTGGCTTACCCACAGCCTAAGGGATGTTTCCAAAATGGAACTTTCACTCTGCAACGGAATGTGCGCTGATATGAAACTTACTGCCATATTAAAATTGTCTGAAGGAACCGGGATTCAAACCTGGGCACTTTGCCTTTCTCGGGTAAGCACTCTACCGACTGAGCTATCCCAGCACGATCCGCCTCCCTTTCTTCCAGAAGTATTAGTCCTGCAAGTTTCGCCGGAGAACTTCTTTGAAGTTTGAAAGGTAGGAGGCGAGGTACTGACAGAAATACTGAGGACGGATCTTGAAGCGTGCCGGGATAGCTCAGTCGGAAGAGCGCTCGTTCACGAAAGTCAAAGGTCCCAGGTTCGAATCCCGGTTCCTCCACAAAATTTTAATCTGTCTGAAAGTCTGATATCAGCACACACTCCACTGCAGAGTGACAGTTTCGTTCTAAATCCTAAATTGTTAACCAATCGTATTTTGACAGTGATACAGTGAGAAACGCATGGTTTAAGTAAATGCAGTATCATGGAAATGGGTTATGTATTACGTACGTGGCCGGAAAAAAAGCACCTGAAATAACAGTTATAGTAGAATCTATAGGGAACATAATAGCAAATAGTTTACGTAGTTTAAGACAAATATCGGGGTGATTTGGGAGGGGATGTGTTTAAGGTTTTTCAAGTATTTATAGCTACTACAAAACGATACATCATTTTTCCATAAACGAGGTGTCATCGTTTAAACTTCACTGAAAGATACATAAACTTCCCTTTTCACTGTAAAAAAGAAAAAAATGCATCAAAGAAGTCATAAGAATGATGACATGAAAACAAAAAATAGGTTCTAATTTTTTTAACTTTTATACGAGTTAATACCTAGATACAAGGATGTGTAAAGCGTCAGAGAAGAACGTTGACGACGAGAGGAAGACCACACAGGTACTTTTAACAAACTGCGAGAACATTGTTACAGTTTGTTACAAGCTAAGATTCGAGTAAGCCAAATATTTGGCACCGATGTAGAAACATTTCACAGTATAAGCACCAAGAAGTTGTTTAATTTTGGCTGATAGCCCAGGATCACAGAAAAGTATGATTCATAATTCAACTCTGGTATCGCCAACATTCTCTAGAAATAGCTTCCGCAAAAACGCTGCCTGTGGATACTTGCCCAACATACCACACTACTAAGGACATGACAAACACAAACCCGCCGTTGCGTCACGTGTATTTTCGGTCACATCAGAAGGATCCGAGACGGAATCTGGTTCCGCTCCAGGCTGATGGATTTAGTAATAGCAGATGGTTTTCAATACGTACCCAAAACTGAGACAAATATAGAGAAAACCAGAGATGATGTAATTTTACGCACACTATACTCTACGACATATTCTCTTCAGACCCGAGCACATACCGGAAATGTAAATGAACTAATTTTCTGCAATTTGGTTTATTTTATTGCAAATTAACAATAAATTACAGTACAAAAAAGTTTTTCAATCATACTGACGTAAACAAAGTCGGCATTGAACCCCGAGGTATCATATATGAAAATGTTCCAAATGTTTGTATAGCTTATGGGACTTAACTACTGGGACATCAGTCCCTAAACTTACAAACTACTTATGAACTAAGTAATACTAAGGACGGCACAAATATCCATGCCCGAGGGGGGATTCGGACCTCCGACCGTAGTGGTATCATATATGATACCCGAAAGTTTAAAGGTTTATAATCTGTTATTACGTCGATTTACAGTCAGATATTAACTGAGGGATGTCTGGACACTCTCAAAAGGATATTTAGGCAAGTAAAAACACGATTAGGAGAAAACATCTCTTTACCTTTATTTCGTCGAGACATGGCGTGGAACTGCGGAATCTGAAGCTTTCAGACCGTGCTGCCAGCTATAAGCATTCAGGAGAAGGACGAACAGATGAGCTGCAGCAAGCGCGAAATCTATAGATCACGATACGACAGACCAGAAAACGTTCAGCTGAGTAAGCGCCCAAGAGCAAAAAATAAAACCTAGAGGTATCATATATGATACATGGGGACTGAAGACGATATGGCAACTCAAATTAAAGCAAAGAAGCTTTCCATGTGTCTTGTGTCTGGGACACGAGTCTTGCGTTGTATACAACCTTCTGCCACATGCACCACTTCGTGATATATTGCACCGAGGTAATGAGTAGAAAACATATGCGTTACATCTCATTAGGGGCAGTTCAACTGCCTTCATTGGTTGAGCTAATTATCGTGTCCTGGCTCAGGGCGTCAAGGCCCCGCGTGCATCTTGTTTATTGCCTTGCACCTCGGCGGCAATGTTTTGATGTGCCGTCCAACAGGTTTCCTGCTGGAAATCTTCCATTCATTAGTAGCGTCTTCATAATTCTGCTTCCTTTACATTAACACTATGGTAAATAAAAAAGAAGTCGTACGTCATGTTTGACTAGGAACCTCTGAGGAACAGCTACTAAGGCGTAATTGGAAACGTTTTCCGTGTCCTTTACACAAACTGACAACTTTCTTTCCCGAAGTGTGAGAATCCTGCGTCTGCGTGCGTCTGTGTGTGTGTGTGTGTGTGTGTGTGTGTGTGTGTGTGTGTGTGTGGCGTATAGTCACATTTGCGTTTTACGATGATGAGAGAAAAGAGAGTTTGAAACCAAGTATCGGCACATAGCCTACTCTTCTCGAATAGGGAGGAGGGGAGCGCATGTTGATATCCCCCATCCAACCTATCACCAACGACAGTGACCCACGGCCTCATTCTAAGAGACACTGAGATCAGATTTGAAATTTAATCCCGGGAACAGTCGCAAAATTTGGTTACCAGGAGGTTCACGACGTCTCTTTATCTCAAACGAAAAGTTGCCAACAGTGTTAGTGGTATCAGGTCGGTTACCCATCCAAATATCTGCAACACCAGATTTTGCAATCATCTGGCACAAACCGGTGTATTCGACAAGACTCCTCGTTAAAGGTATGGTAATAAGGTGCCATTCTCTCAATAATTTCCGTCTATACGGCGACTGTTGCTTCTAGCCAGTATAGGGAAAGCTCAGTCTGCATTGGCGGGGGTTGTATTATCTAGGGACATGAAAATTATTTTACGGTGTAATTACTGTATTCTCTAATCACTTGATATGTTCCATTAACACGCCACCATTTATACATTTTTAACAGTTTTAAAATCTGAAAATGGTCCGTTAAGAGTCGAAACCAGTACTCACATAATAAAAATGGGGTTCTTGATTGTGATGATTTAATCTGTTTTTACATTAATATTCCATTAATATTTTCATTTCCTGTAATCAGGCCTTTTAAACATAGTTTTGCTCTTTTACCAAATATTAATGCTGCGTAAGTGATTTGCAAGATGAGGTGTTGAAAGACACAAAAGGACAGTGCCTAAAGATCAAATAAACGTAGGATTCCTGTCAGGACAAAACCATCTGGGTCCTCAACTAGATGTACATGTTCAGGCTTCCGATTTTGATGTTTTATAGAATTGTTATTCTCATAAACCTATTATAGTGATAACATAGGAGTAAACAGCTTAATACGATACAGAACAGGATACTGCAGCAACTTTTATTGGAATTAGTCGGTGTAAAGAACATCAGCTTGCGGGAATAGCCGCGCGGTTTGAGACGCCATGTCATGGATGGCGCACCCGCTCCCGTCGGAGGTTCAAGTCCTCCCTCTGCCATGGTTATGGGTGTGTGTCTTTGTGCCGTGAATGTCAGCATGCAAATTCAAAAAAGCGGATAAAAATTCGATTAACGCTCTCTTGGGTGAGGTACACCAGTCTTTGCAAACTAACAATGTGAGTATATCTCAGATGAGGCTTATATTCAAAGAAATAATATCGATAACTGATGACAAACTTATACCTACGAAATTAACTAAAGAACAACCCTCCGTGGTACACAAAACGGATTACATCACTCTTGCAAAAGCAAAGAAGAAAGCAAGCCAAATTTAAATAGACACAAAATCCCCAAGTCTGGCATTGTTTTTTACATACTCGAAATTTATCTCGACTACAGTTCGAGAACCTTATAATAGTATCCACAACGAAACGCTGTGCGTAATTAAGTAGAAAATCCTATGACATTCAGTGGCTAAACACGATCTATACCTTCACTACGAGACAACAAAGGTGATGCTACTCATGACGGTTGCGCTAAAGCAAATCGCCAAACACAGCTTTCCGAAATTATTTCAATAAGAAGACGAAATAAATAATTTGTAATCTAATCAGAAACAGCTGCCAACATGTGTAATCCTTGGAGTATTAAAGGAAATTAAATCACATAACAAAAGTAAGTCTCCCGGGCTCAACTGAATACGGGTGATTTTCAGGTAACGGGCCAAAACGTTTCTGGAGTGATAAAATACATAACAGCATTGATAATAGTTGGAAATTCCGAATGTTTATTATTTTTGTTGAATAATTAAATGCCTATAATATGTACCTGTAAAAAAATGCAGGTACAAACGTTTTCAAAATGAAATGTGTTGCGCCTAAAAAGACTATCCAATAAACGGTTTGAGGACAGATTATCAGCCTCTATCCTGTCAAGCTACAGAGAGCTTGAACCTGACAGTGAAAAGACTTTAGCTCTGAATGATCACAAGAAGCTGTAATGGTCGCGTTGCTGCGGAGTGTGCGGTTGCTCGCCATCGGAGTTTAGAGTCCTCCCTCGGGCGTGGTTGTATGTGTGTTGCCTTAGCATAAGTTACGGTTGGTCGCCGTCGGAGGTTCGAGTCCTCCCTCGTGTGTGAGTGTGTGTGTGTGTGTGTGTGTGTGTGTGTGTCCTTGGGTTAGTTTAAGTAGTTTTTAAGCCTAGGGACTGATAACCACAGCCGTTAAGCCCCATAGACTTACAAAAATTTATTTTGTTCCGGCGCAGCACTGGTTACAGTACGCTGTGCGGCGACATCTGTTGGAACGAAGAGTTGCAAACACAGAATTGCAGTAACAGTACCCACGAACAAGTAACATGCAACATAAAATTCACGACATAATACTGATGGCAGAAGACTAACATGTCTTACCGAAACATCGCGAGGAGTGACTGTGGCCTAGAGCGTCTTCAAAGAAGTGCGTACACTAATTACTGCCTCTCAGTGTATTTATTTATTTCTTAACGAAATTTGTCATAAATAATATGTCCAACAAACAGCTTCGTTCATATATACAACACCTAGAACAAAATCAATCTACACAAGGACTTAAAAGCACTTAGTTCAAAAAGGGGCCCAGTACTCAGGAACACACATTAGCAAAATTTTGCCAGCAACTATAACAAATTAATCTGCAAATAAAGATCAGTTTAAGAGGAGCCTGAAAGTCTTACTAGTGGCCAACTCCATCGGCTCCAATGAAGAATTTTTGAATAGAACCAAATTATTTATTGTATGTACTCATACGTTTAGTATTATTACTTCAACTTGAAAAAAATATATATTGACATGTTCCACATCCACGAGTATCTCCTCAGTACTAATCTATGGGACGAACGGCTAATCTAATTTTATGTAATCTGAGCGTCATTACGTTGCCTTGATCGCTGCCTTTTAAACATGCTTTGTCGCCCTGCTATTGCGGAACTTCATAACACGACTGTATTCTCAACATAGTTCTCAGAACGTGATCCCTACATAAGAATAGCACGTCTGACGTGCATTGGAGATAACATACGTACTCTTCAACGGACACCTCTTTCAGATGAGTTCACCGGTTCCTCAGTGGCTCCTCGTATGTCCGACGAGCAGAAACACTCCCTACTTAATAACTTTGTGTTTTTAATTACGTGCTTATGACATTTAGGCGTCTTTGTGATCAGCTTGATTCATAACTTCAGACAGTCAATTACCCATGCATCGGTGGGACAAACTTTGCAAACTTTCTTTTAAATCGACAGATAGTGTTGAATGACGTTGCAGCAACATGAGAACGATCAGTAGCTTCAATTTAAACAGGAAGACCTTGACATGGATTTGAATCCCGGTTGGGTAATAATTTCCCCCATGGATTTATTTCGTTGCCCATTAGCGGCTGTATGTTAAAGAGTTTAAATGTAAATAACACTCAGTTTATTGCGTAAAACCAAGTACGTGGCTCTACTTTCACCTGTTGTAGCAGCCTGGTCTCACTGAACAGCTGACTATTCAGGCCAGACACCTGTGGTAACGTGGATGCTGTCATATGTGTCACATGAGTAAGGACACATCGTCCCAATTTTGACATGATTAAACGGGAACATAGCCTCAGAAGCATCACCCTGAGGTGGAAGGTTCCTGATACTCCACCAACCAGTAAAACAGAAGAACGCACCAGGAAGAAGAGGTACTTAAAGACCAACAGACAGTCTGCCATTGACCGACACAACTAGATGGTTCTGTACCACTTGATGTCGTTCCAACTGGGGCCAGGACAGCATTGCTGATTCCGAGTTAACGTTCCGATACTACTTGCGCCAACAACGTTTCGCTTTCGCTGGGCTGCTGCCGTCCATCATGGATGTGCCCAGAATATTACGTCATGAAGAGGCGCTCACTTGACGGCCAACATGATGTTACATTGAATTAAAGTGAAGAAAGGCTACTTTTATGTTTCTTAAGGAATAATTTGGCACTTCATTCCATAAGAGAACCCATCCAACAAACCCCTTACTGTACGAAAGGTGTGTAACCCCTTATGGGAATGAAGGTGGGGCTGCAAGCAAGTGGGATGAAAGGAGAAATTGTTCAAATGTTTGTATGGGCCTTAACTGCGAGGAAAGAAGAAACAGGCCACTACAACAGCAGTCTCCTGCGGATCTAAAATTTTGTTCGTGTGATGAACATTTCCGTGAGGCCGGGATTATTAAACCTCACAATAGGAACGTATTATCCAACAAAACGTCGACTACTAACAGGTAGGGGGGAGGGGGGGGGTGAAGGGTGACTTTGTGCCTACCCTACAGAAAATTAGGAAAAAATACTAATTATCAAACGTTACATGACGCATCCAAAGGGAACCCGTCAATTTTTTAAACAGTGCCATTAAGGACGTCGTTAAACATATATGGGCCACACACGGAGATGCGGCTGTACGTTTATTTACGCCTTTTGAAATAACACCATCAACAGAATCCAGGCCTGGGGTAAACATACAAAACGTATAGCGTTTTGGCTCTACTGAACTATAGTAGATAAGCATAGTTCAGCAAGGCCATGACGTCGTACGTTTGGTGTGAAGTTTTATCCCAGGCCTGGATTCTATTGATGATAAAGTTATTTCAAAAGGAGTAAATAAACGTACAGCTCCATCACACCCTCTGGCCTATTTATCTAACAGCGTCTTCACTAGCACTGTTTAATAATTGAAGTACAAAATATTTTAATTCAGGTTTGTTTGTTGTAACAACATACGTTTTAAAGACGAGCAGATGAGTAAAGAAGAATCTAGAACATGAAAATATCTTGTGGCACACTCGTAGCAATGCCAAAATCAATTTTATTAACGTGTATTAATAAGATGGGGGAGCCCATGATGATCAGCTGAAAAAATTTAAAAAAGGACCATTTTCATTTTTTTACCCGTAATATACATTTTAAAGAGCTCATTATGTGTAATACTGACCCGAAATTAAAAATATTGATCATTACATCCATGTTGAAGGTCGAATTTACAAATAAAACTTAAATTTTTGTGTGAAGTTGAATTGAAAAATGTATCCCTTTCAGGCCATTGCACGCACAATTGTGGGTTTCCGGTTTTGCTCGCTTTATTTCTTTATGATTCACGCTAGAAAGTTCAGGTCTGTATCACACAGTCGTGCATGGACTATGGTAACGTGCGCAACGTGTTTTAGTTCAATGTTTCTACAATGTGTGGTACCCGCCGGCCGCAGTGGCCGAGCGATCTGCGGCGCGCCAGTCACGTTCTGCACAGCCACTATGGTCGGGGGTTCGATTCCCCCCTCGGGGATGGATATTTGTACCGTCTTTAGTATTAGATAGTTCATAAGTTGTTTGTAAGTTTAGGGACTGATGACCCAGTAGTTAAGTCCCATAAGCTCTACAAACATTTGCGACTATTTTGGTACCAGCAGTCTGTAAACTTCAGTACACTTACAATGGCGGCAATAAAGACTTGTTGGCTAGGTGTTGATATCCTTGTTTTGACATGTGAGCATATCAAATCTGACAACCAGTTGATTTTATATGATCCTGTGATGTTATTACGTCATTTCCTACAAAGACATGTTACTATAAAATGGTGCATATCATATAAATTTGTAGTGAAGGCCGAATACAGGCAATTGTGTGGGTCCAACAATTTTTGAAAATAAATTTATTTTCTTTTTTGTTCAAAAAGCGTTTGTAAAGCTTGTGGAACTTAACTTCGGTGTCATCAGTCCATAAACTTACAAACTACTTATGAACTAGCTTATACTAAAGACGGCACAAACATCCACGCCCGAGGGGGGACCCGAACCCCCGACGGAGAACGTCTTGCACATTGTAGCATAGCGCCTCAGTGCGCTCGGCCGCTCCGCAGCGGCTTTCTGTTTTGTAACGAATTACTGTGTGCATTTTGTATCTTACTCGTCCCTCTCTATATTAATCCTTTCAGACCTGATTTTTTTTCTCTGTGAAGGAAATTATTTTTAATGCTGTAATACTCTTAAGTTAAATTTTCAATGATTTTAGAAGCAAGATTTATGCAATTATATGCACCCATTCTCATTCTACAACACTGCGTATACTGAAAAACAAGGCTTTTTTTAGGGCTAAATTAATTAATTTTGTAGTACCAACTGTTGTAATACATCAACTGATCGTTCAATAACTACATCGCAAAATAACAACTACTACTTTCCGTTATACAGTGGAATACAAGTAACCCACAATTTCCGTGTTCTCTGAAGTTCGCAAACTGCTGCGCAGTGCAACACCCGCTTCTTAATATACACAACTGTCCTACACCCCTACACCACTGTCCTATGGCATCATGTGACATCTTACGGAACTGCTGGTACCCCTCCCTCCCCGCACCTCTGAGCGTGGGACCGGGCCCTTTCGGAGGTTTCCCGTCTGTATATATTTGTCTGTGTTTCGAGCACAGACAAATATATACAGACGGGAAACCTCCGTAAGGGCCCGGCCACACGCTCAGGGGTGCGGGGAGGGAGGGCCAGAGCAGTTCCCATGATGGCGCTGAGGTCAGAAGCATCCCTTTAAAACTGGCCAGAGCAGGCGGCAGGTAGCGGCCGTCCCTACAACCACCTCACCACCTCCCCTCAAACGCCGGCACACGGGGGACAGCCGAGGCCTCGTGGCAGGCGGCACGAGTTCTCCCCTCAGCCTTCCCTCCACGCTACACCTCAGAAGCGACTCTAGTGTGGTCTACGGGTACTAAGCCGGGGAACCGCCTGACACCAGCTAGCATCTTACGGAACTACGTGGGGAGCGTAGGACAGTGGCTTGGGGGGGCTTCTCTGTATATGTTACTCTGTGGTTTCGAGGCATTTGGAGGCCCCCTCCGCCCCCCCCCCCCCTCACCCTAGTCGGCCACTGAGATAGATGCAGTTTTTCATAATTTTAAAATTTATTTTACCTGGCCATAAAGTTTTTTAGAGTTGAAGTTCTGACCCCCCCCCCCGCCCTCCTCCATATTTCTTGGTATTGCAGTTTTAGGGCAAACATGCGCCAGATGTGGGCTATCCAGGTTCGACTCTCATTCCGTCACAAATTGTCAATCTCAATGTTCAATTTCATTCTGCACCACATAAGTGCTCCGTTCATTACGATTGTTTACAGTCGAGGTCGTGGTGTTATGCTGACACGCAGTTTCCAGTAGGTGCGCACTCCGCTGCCAGTGGCGGCGCTAGACGAAAACCTGGCGTCGGCGAACTCGTCTTTGCGAGGCCCCTTTCATATTTTTTAGTAATGAAGACAATGTTAAATGAACTGAATTATACATCAATAATCATTATACTAAAATTCTGTTAGTATAATATACAGGCATTATTGAAACGACAAAATTTTTTTAAGTTCACATCTTAATAGTAGTCACTATTTTTGGCTTCAGTTGATAGTACTGACAACACGGATAGTGCTTCTTTGCTCATCGTAGGTCTTATACAATTTTAACTTTGAGAAGCTTCTCTTGGCCGAAGCTGCACTGACTGGAACTGTGAGCATGACTGTAATTGATTTATAAACATTTGGATATACTTCTTCCAAATCGTTTTCTAAAATGTACTGAAGAAATTGTTTTGCAAGTATTTAACTAAAAATTGCATCACTGCTGCAGTCATACCAAAATAAATACGAACAACTAAATAGTTGCCGGTCGGGAATGGCCGAGCGCACTAAGGCGTCATACCACGGAGAACGAGATCGCTCTCGTCGGGGGTCGAATCCCACCCTTGGGTACGGATGTTGTGTTCGTCCACTGGTTAAGCTAGTGTAAGTTAGATGTAGGTCGTCGCTACATAACCTAGCAGTTGAAAAGCGCCGTTAAACATCAAGTAAAACAAACAAAGTAAAATTTTAACAATGTTTTGCGAGGCCCCCACAGGCGCGAGGCCGTCGGCGGTCGCCGACGCCTAGCGCCGCTACTGTCCGCTGCGGAGCTAAAATTCATTCCGGAGGCGCTACGCGGTTTGTGGAATAATTCGCTTCGATGTGCATTCTTAGCTAGATGCTATCGTTGCATCAGTTTTTGGTACGGCATAAAAAGCGTCCCCGCGACTGCAGCGGCGATAATGACAGCGGCGCGTGCCGACAAGTGGCAAAAAGCGATGCGGAGTGTGCGTCCGGGCGAGGAGGGAATGCATCTGGAGCAGCGGCGAAGGTCGGGCGCGCGCGCGGCAGATAAGCGCCGCCGTGGGTTTCCGCGGTGGCCCGGCGCGGAGCTGCGCGGTCAAGGTCGCCGGCGCGCGGACAGCTGTTTTTGTTATCGGCGGTGATAGCGGCGGTGCCTTATCTGCCGCGCGTGGCCGCCCCGCGGTCCGGCGCGTGTTACGGCCTGCACGTGCAACTGACCTCTGCCTCCAGGCAAACGGCCGACACGTGGCGCGCATGAACTGCGCGCGGAAATAGACGCCCGCCCTAAGTGCTCGTCTGCCGTCTCGCGCGCACACGCGCGGCGACAGGACACGCCACGTCATGCATCCGTTTTCCCCACTTACGCTTCCACTCCTTGCAGTTTAAAGGCTGACAGCTTAACCCGTTCACTTCAGAACAACATAAATAAAATAAATAATCTTATAAAATAAACAGATATCAGCTCGCAATTTGACACTATTTCCGACTTTAGCTGCTCCTTCTTCAGTTGCTCTACCATTTTGTAACATATGAAAATTTGTGCCGGACCGGGACTCGAACCCGGGTCTCCCGGCCCCGGTGGCCGAGGGGACTGAGGCGCTCCAGTCACGGTCTGCACGGCCACTACGGTCGGGGGTTCGAATCCCCCCTCGGGCATGGATATTTGTGCCGTCCTTAGTTGTAGCGAGGTCATAAGTAGTTTGTAACTTTAGGGACTGACGACCCCGTAGTTAAGTCCCATAACATTTTTTTTTTAATATTCTTTCAAACCGTCTTGATTGCAAACTTTTTTATTAGTCAACGACGCGTTTCGCCCTTTAGCACGGCATCTTTTTTATTTTAAGCTTATGGGACTTGACTATGGGGTCATCAGTCCCTAAACTTACAAACTACTTATCAACTACCTTATACTAAGGACGGCACAAATATCCATGCCCGAGGGAGGATTCGAACCCCCGACCGTAGTGGCCGTGCAGACCGTGACTGGAGAGCCTCAATCTCCTCGACCACCGCGGCCGGCGGCCCATAACTATACAAATGTTTGAAATATTTTTTTTTTTTTTTGGCCCCTTTTGTAAAAATTGGATAGAACGGAGGAACAACAGAAGTACCTGTCATTATTTTACATGTTTTAAATCTAATTTTTTTTTCGCAATTTTTCCAAATTTTATAACTTTTTAAACCTTCCACGACTTCCACGAATGTGACATGAACATTATCCTGGATATGTGCGCGTGATTTGCCCACTCTTTCCGCCCACTATGGAGCCGATACGTACACCATATGATGACGTCTTTATAATGCTACTGGGTCTAAAATACATATTATTTAAAGCAATATGATTTATATTAAGAGGTACGTAATACGAAGTTCACCGGGTCATCTAGTCAACCTGGCATGCTCCGCAATTGCTAATATGTATGTACTCTTGCTTTGAACTTCAAATCTGCAAAATTTCATCACAATCGTACGAAGGATATTGATATCCCAAAGAAAAGAGCTCTTTCAGTTTTCCACAAATTTTCCTATTTTCTGGCCAACTATTCCAAACTTTTACTTCACTCAAACCTTCCTGTCGCTTTGAACTTTTCGCGAGCGGTCACCTTCAACCACTCGGTCACCCGGAGACGTTCCACGGCGAAAAGCAAACTTCCGTATGTCACAGTTGTCTACTTCCCTTAGTGCAATTATCGTGATTTCCGCCTGTCTTCACTGTCACATTTACCATCATACGTCTGTTTCTTGAGAACAAACATTGCTGCAGACCATCAGTAATGTCACTTCTAAATATTCCAGATTTCAAAAATGTTCAAATGTTTGTAGAACTTATGGGACTTAACTACGGGGTTATCAGCCCATAAACTTACAACCTACTTATGAACTAGCTAATACTAAGAACGGCACAAATATCCATTCCCGAGGGGGAATTTGCGCCCCCTCCCCCCCAATCGTAGTGGCCGTACAGACCGTGACTGGCGCGCCGCAGTCCCCTCGGCCACCGCGGCCGGCATTCCAGATTTCGAATTACTAACAGAGGGCAGAATGAGTAACGTTGAAGTAGATATCATCGGAGTAGTGAAGTAACTGAAGTCACTTAACAAGAACAAGTCTTCTGCTCCGGACTGTACACCCATTAGATTTCTATTTGATTATGCTGATGCGATAGCTCCTTACTTAATAGCCACATACAACCGCTCGCTCAACGAATGATCTGAACCAAAAGACTGTGAAGTTGCACAGGTCACACCTATATTCAAGAAAGGCAGTAGGAGTAACCCACTAAACAACAGGCCTACTTTAGTGACGTCAGTTTGCAACAGTATTTCGCAACATATCCTGTATTCAAATGTTAGAAATTATCTCGAACAGAATGAGCTATTGACCCAAGGTCAACACGGATTTAGAAAATATCGTTCATGTGATACAACTCCACTCTTTACTCACACGAAGTGACGAGTGCTATCGACAAGAGATCTGAAATTGATTCCCTATTTCTAGATTTCCAGAACGCTTTTGACACTGTACCTCACAAGCGGCTTTTAATCAAATTGCGTGGTTATGGATTGGGATTTCCTGTGAGAGAGGACACACTATATAGTAATCGATAGTAAGTCATCGACTAAAACAGAGGTGATATCCGGCGTTCCACAGGGTAGTGTTATAGGTTCTCTGCAGTTCCTTATTTACATTAACGATTTGGTAGAAAATCTGAGCAGCTCTCTTAGGTTGTTTGCAGATGACGCCGTCATTTATAGTCTAGTCAAGTCATATGAAGATCAAAACCAACTGCAGAATGATTTAAATAAGATATCAGTATGGTGAAAGAATTGGCAATCGACTATAAATAATAAGTGTGAAGTAGTCCACATGAGTATGAAAAGAAATCCGTTGAACTTTGTTTACAAGATAAATCAACGAAAAGTGAAGGCCGTAAACTCCACTAAATACCTAGGAATTACTATTACATCAGTCTTAAACTGGAAAGAACACGTATATAACGTTGTGGGAAAGGCGAATCAGAGACTGCGTTTTATTGGCAGAACGCTTAAAAGATGCAACATATAACTGCTAAAGAGATTGCATACACCACGCTTGTCCGTCCTCATTTGGAGTATTGCTGCCTAGTGTGGGATCGTTATCAACTGGGTTTGACGGAAGCCATAGAATGAGTCCAAAGAAGGGCAGCCCGTTTCATATTGTCACGATACAGGGGAGACAGCGTCACGGAAATGATACAGAATCTAAGACGGGAATCGTTACAACAACGGCGTTTATCGCTGCGACGTGGTCTACTTACGAAACTTCAATCGTCAACATTTTCCTCCGAAGGCAAAAATATATTGTTGACTGCCACCTACATAGGTAGAAATGATCATCAGCCACCTACATAGGTAGAAATGATCATCAGAATAAAATATGAGAATTAGAGCTCGTATGGAGAGATTAAGATGTTCCTTCCTCCCGCACGCTATTCGAAAATGGAATGGTAGATGAATAGTATAAAGGCGATTCGATAAACCCTCGACTAGGCACTTAAATGTGATTTGTTGAGTGTCCCATGTAGATGTAGACACGGTGATACGCAAATCGCGTCTCCAGTTACGTGACAAGCAGGAGACTGGAAGGCTGTACGATTCCAGTAGCCCATTACATTCACACAGGCACAACTCTGGTCTTCCATACTGCGGAGTCGCTTAGGATGTAAAATGCAATTGTAATCAATTTCATTGGTTGAGGGTGACAGAAGCGCCCTTTTTTGTGTACCCTGATGCCTTTAGTACAATATATAGTGACTCTAGTAGTCACGGTGGTATTATAATAGTTTTATTATTACCGCCAGTACATGCAGATGGGACAGAAAATTTGTGCTTGATAATTTTTAATATCTAGCTCAATATGCGCAATATTAAAACGAAAAAAATGGGGCACATGCATTATATAACTGAGATACAATTATTTCACGAAATCACTTGCGAGTTTGTTGCAATACAAACAATATGAACTGTTGTGTGATTGTTCTACTATCACCTATTCCATGGATCCCAAGTTCTTCGTTTTAAATTGTACAAGTATTGTCGTAGCTTTTTGAAAATTCAAAAGCACAAATTTTAGGTCTATCAGTACATGTGCAATATTCAATCACCACTTTCTGAATATAGTAGGGGAATTAAACAAAACCCTAGTTTCTACAGGTAATCATATAACTTTTTAGAAAATGCCTTTCCGAGGCTGTTACCTGAAATGGTCCTCCATGATACTTCCATAGGAGAAATTGAGTCAATAATTAAATCACTAAAGACTAAGGACTCTTGTGGATATGATGGGGTATCTAGCAGAATTCTAAAGTGCTGTGCTCCATATGTTAGTCCAGTACTAAGCCATATTTGTAATTTTTCCTTTCAGAATGGTCAGTTTCCTGCAGATTAAAGTACTCAGTAGTGAAAGCACTTTATAAAAAAGGAGAAAGGGATAATGTAGACAACTATAGACCTATTTCTATGCCATCGGGTTTTTCTAAAGTTATTGAAAAGGCTGTATATTCAAGATTAATTGATCATTTCAGTTCACATAATTTGTTGTCAAACGTACAGTTTGGTTTTAGAAGTGGTTTAATGACTGAAAATGCTATATTTTCATTTCTCTGTGAGGCACTTTATGGATTAAATAAGCGGCTACGGACATTATGCGTCTTCTTTGATTTAACAAAAGCGTTTGATTGTGCTGATCACAAAATATTGTTGAAGAAGTTGGAACATTATGGAATACGGGGAGTAGCTCACAGCTGGTTCACCTCTTACTTTAATAATAGACAACAGAAGGTAATTCTACGCAGTGTAGAAAATGGCCATGACGTACAATCCCTATGGGGCACATTTAAGTTTGGGGTGCCCCAGGGGTCTGTTTTGGGACCATTGCTGTTTCTTATTTGTATAAATGATATGCCTTCGAGTATAACAGGTGCCTATAAAATATTTTTGTTACTGATGATACCAGCTTGGTAGTGAAGGATGTTGCTCGTAATATTGACACAGTATCAAATAATGCAGTTCAAGAGATAAGTTCATGGCTTGTAGAAAACAAGTTGATGTCAAATCACAGTAAAACTCAGTTTCTGCAATTTCTAACACATAATTTGACTAATGCTGACATTTTGATTACATATAATGGGTATATGATGAGACTGAACAGTTCAAATTTCTAGGTATTCATATAGACAGTAAGCTGTCATAGAAAGCTATATTTACCATTAGAACAATATCTGGAATAAGTGATTTTTCATCACAAAAAGTAGTCTATTACGCTTACTTCCACTCACGTATGAAGTACGGCATTGTTTTTTGGGGTAACTCGCCTGATGAAAAAAGGATATTTCTGGCTCAAAAACTGGCGGTTAAAGCAATATCTGGTGTAAGTTCACTAACGTTATGTCGATCCCTTTTCAGTAGTCTGGGAATTTTGATATGGCGTCACAATACGTTTTTTTTTTTTCTTTAATGTCGTTTGTTGTTAATAATATCAGCTTAGTCCCCCGAGTTAGAAGCTTTCACTCGGTGAATACTAGACAGAAGTCGAATATACATTTGCATCACACCACCTTGACACTTGTGGAGAAAGGTGTACAGTATTCTGCGGCATCCATTTTCAATAAGCTGCCATAAGAACTAAATCTTAGCACTAATCCACACGCTTTCAAATCTAAATTGAAGAGTTACATCATGGCTCACTCCTTTTATTCTGTCGAGGAACTCCTAGAAAAGTTAAACAATTAAGCTAATAAATAAATAAATTTGTTATGGATTAAGAGAAGTTATACTATTTAGTCGATTTCAAAAACACATTTCAAAAAATTTAAATAAAACAACTATGTTCTAGTTATTGGTCTAGTGCATGTGAAATTTTTTAATAGATTTCAAACATTAAGATGCGTTACTGCAGACATGTAACTTTTAGGTTAATTTCAGTTTTCTTCTGTGAGTCAATCAACGCAACCAGCATGTCGAGTCTCGGCGAAACTGCGACGCCGCTTCTCAAGTATCCCCGTGTGAATAGGGCCATTTGACAACATTTGCAGCTTCTCTTGGGCGCACAGTATCTCAGTCGCTGGGCGACTAGAGTATCCTCGTGTGAATAGGGCGGCAATGTGCTGCTTGACAGAGTCGCATCCATTAATACCTAGGCGTAACGTTGAACGGCGATATGGAATGGAAGAGCAAATAAAGACGCTCAGGCGAAGGCTAATGGTAGACTTCGCTTTATTGGGATAATTTTCGGAAGGTGTGATACGTCCGTCAAGCAGACTGCATATAAAACACTTGTACGATCCCGTCTTGAGTATTGCTCAAGTGTTTGTGATCCCATCCTGATCGGTTTTGATAGAAACATAGAGGTAGTTCAGGGCGGGAGGCGAGGTTTGTAACTGGTAGATTCGATCAAAGCGCGACTGTTGCCGAAATGCTTCGAGAATTAAACTGGGAGTCTTTGAAGGGGAGGCGACGTTCTTTTCTAGAAGCACCGTTAAAGAAATTTAGACGGCAGAAATTTGAGACTGCAGAACGATTCTACTGCCTCCAACCTACACTCGCGTCAACACCAGAAGGATAAGATTAGAGAGGTTAGGGCTCGTACGGATGCATACAGGTATTAGTTCCTTCCTCATGCTATATGGGAATGGAAGAGAAAAGCAAATAACTAGTAATGGCACTGAGTACCTTCCGCCACGCACCTTTGGGTGGATTGCGGAGTAGGTATGTAGATGTAGAGGTAACCTCTCGACTTAGGTCACATAAGTTTACAAGGTTCTATATGGTACATTTAAAGCGTTACCTTGTTTTCTCGGGGTTTTGGTGTAACTTCTGATAACTCAACATCAGTAATGCACCAACCTCAGGATCACTCGAATACGAGCAGATTTGAGGTGTACGCTATTAATTTTTTTAATGTTTGTAAATATATGGGACTTCTTTGGTTATTAGTCCCTAAGCTTACGAACTACTTAAACTAAGAAACTTCCTGGCAAATTAAAACTATGTGCCGGAACCGGGACCCGAACCTGGGGCCTTTGCCTTTCGCGGGCAAGCGCTCTACGGACTGAGCTATCCCGACACGACTCACGATGCCGCCTTACAACTTTACTTCCGCCAGTTTCTCGTCTCCTACTTTCCAAACTTCACAGAAGCTCTCCTTGCGAACCTTGCAAGACTAGCACACCTGGAAGAAAGGATATGGTAGAGACATGGCTAAGCCACAACCTAAGGGATGTTTCCAGAATGAAACTTTCACTCTGCAGCGTAGTGTGTGCTAATATTAAACTTTCTGTCAGATTAAAACTGTGTGCCAGAACCGGGAGTCGAACCTAGGACCTTTGCCTTTCGCGGGCAAGCGCTCTGCCACTGAGCTATCCCGACACAACTCAGGACGCCGCCCCACAACTTTAAATTCTGCCAGTACCTCGCCTCCTGCTTCGGAAAGTAGGAGGCGAGGTACTGGCAGAATTGAAGTTGTTGGGCGGAACCGTGATTTGCTCAGTGGCAGAGCTATCCCGACACAACTCAGGACGCCGCCCCACAACTTTAAATTCTGCCAGTACCTCGCCTCCTGCTTCGGAAAGTAGGAGGCGAGGTACTGGCAGAATTGAAGTTGTTGGGCGGAACCGTGATTTGTGTCGGGATAGCTCAGTGGACGAGCGCTTGTCCGCGAAAGCCACAGTTCCCGGTTCCAGTACACAATTTCAATCTGCCAGGAAGTTTCACATCAGCGCACAGTCCGCTGCAGAGTAAAAGTTTCATACTTAAACTAAGTTAAACTAACCTAAGGACAACACACATACTATGCCCCAGGGAGGACTCCAATCTCTGTCGATGAGCAACCGCGCGTTCTGAAACAAGGCGCATTAGACCGCTCGGTCACTCCATCGCGGTTCTACGCTATTGATCTGAAATTATGTCGAACAAAACCAAGTAACTTTTAATCGGTGGTTCAACCAAACACTTTAAACAAACTGGCAATAATCAATTCCCAATGTACCACAAAATCCCCGGGGACCTGTCTGTGCGCAGCTTCACTCATTTTTCAAAAAAAAAAAAAAAAAAAAAAAAATATATATATATATATATATATATATATATATATATATATATATATATATATATATATATATATATATAGATAGATAGATATATAATGATCTCTTTCTCTCTCTCTCTCTCTCTCTCCCTCGTTTATATATTGCATAATTTAAAAACTGTTGGAGAATTTATAACACACACATTCAACTCCTCATTCCACACTTTTAATAATTGTTTACATCTGTAGGAGTGCACTAGATATTTAGAAAGAAAATTGAAATTTTAAATTAACATGTTAACCTTCATAAGATAATCACCATGATAATGAGAGAATGACAGGCATGAAGATACGCACATGGACACGTGATGTCATGTTATGTCGAAACAAGTGCAGACTGATGGCCAATTCTTTTTCCAGAGTTTGCATCAAATGTGTAGGTAGTGTTACATTGCATGCAGACCCCTTGTTCTGATTGGCGGCAATCGAAAGACTTGCTGCCGTACTGGTTTGCAGCAAGGAACAAGGCGAAGTTACAATGGGACATTACTGTCGTTGTGTATGGTGATTGAGAATGACAATTGCGCTTTTAGAAAAATCGGATATGGAGAGTCGTCGAAGTTGTGTTTTTTTACTTTTTTATTTTTTTATTATTATTATTATTATTCTAAAACAAAACAATATGAGAAGTATATTTTCGGAAGTAAATGAATACAGTCAATCTTTACATATCCCGCCCTCCAAAAATCATCCCGAAGTATTGTATTACCCTAAAAATTCCCCTGACACTTCTTTCCCTCCAAATTGCCCCTTGAAAATTTTTCCCCTAAATCTGGGGGAATGCCCCCAAGTTGGCAGACCTGGACCTCTGTAGGTCGCCTTTGTATGAAAGATTCAAAACAGCTGCCGTGAATTGTCAAAGTTGTTAGAACTATGAAATTATTAAATTTGCAATCTTTTTTAAATTTTGGTGCCTTCTAATATTCTATAAAATAAGCTTAAATATGTCTTCGTCTTCTAATAACATATAAACCTTCGTAAATGTTTCTAATACATAATTATGAAAAATAACAATGGATGTTACAGTTATCGCAATAACTTGAAAACTATTAGTAGGTAACTGTTCCTAATGTTTATGTAGCGATGATTCTCATGTATTTTCAATTCTGCAACGTAATTGGTTATAAAGAATCATATATATTCTGAGTTTATCTAAATATTATATTGGGCATTCCTGACTTATTTTGTTATGCTGTCAGAATTTAATTTAAAATTGATTATTACTGAAAGCTTACAGGGTCACATATGATCCTATGTACATTACAGTACATTGGTATTTTAGCTAAAATTCAACATGTCTATTTGATCGCCGCGGTGGAGTAGCCGAGCGGTCTAAGGCGCCTCGCTGCGGAACGCGCGGTTGCTCGCCGTCGAAAGTTCGAGTCCTCCCTGGGGCATGGGTGTGTGTGTCTTGTCCTTAGGTTAGTTTACCTTAGTTTAAGTACAGAGTGTCCAGAAAAGGGCTTCCTGATTACAAAATTAAATATCTCGTAAATAAAGATCGATATAGGAATGCAGTAAACGGTATGTTTATTGTGAAAGCCATAAGAAGTTTATACAGCAGTTTGAAATAATAGTTACAAAAGCTGCTAACAGATGGCACTGTACGCTGTACAGCTCATATCAGCATACATAAGTGAAACAATCGTATGAAAACACTCTTTGCAAACAATCACATGACAATGTTTTCAAAATGTTCACCATTGGCACTACAGAGGTGGCGCAAACGAAGAATGAAATTCGCCATCACATTTCTTAGTGTCTCAACCGAAATGGATTCACATGCCACAGAGATCGCCGATTCAAGCTCGTCCAGCGTGGCGGGATGCTTCGGGTAGACCATATCTTTCACTGTACCCCACAAAAAAAGTCACAGGGAGTCAAATCCGGCGAATATGGAGGCCAATCCATTTCTGCACCAGTAAATTTGGGATATTCCAAACCAATGACTCGATTCCCGAAGTATCCCTCAAGAAAGCAAACACTTGTTCGGTCCGACGTGGTCGGGCTCCATCTTGCATAAACCATTCAGTACCTGGTCGATCCTTTAACGCTTGCTGTGTGGCGACAAATTGTTTCAAAATTGCATCGTAACGTGCACCAGTGACCGTTTCTCGAATGAAAAAAGGGTCAATAATGCCTCCGCTGCATACTGCAACCCACACAGTAACTTTAAGAGAATACAGGGGTTTCGCTTCACACCAATATGGCTTTTCGGAACCCCAAAATCGCCAGTTCTGCTTATTCACGTATCCATCTGTAAACCAGATGCAGCCAACATCAAATCCTTCACTATCAATCATTGTGAGCATCTGATTAGCAAAGGCAATCCTTTGTTACACAGCTCGTACGGGTATGGCCTGGTGCGTTTCAATTTTGAATGGAAACCTGTGTAGGCTCTTTCTCAGTATTTTCTGCGTGCTGGAACGCTGCAAACCAGTCTCAGATGCAATTCTACGGACCGATGACACTGGATTTCGCTGAATAATTCCAGAAACTGGGACGATATTTTCAGGCGTAACTGCGCTTTGCTTGCGGCCAACATGACCCACTAGATCATCAGTTACGCTGCCTGTTCGTTGAAATTTTCCGAAGAGCGTACGAATGGTTTTCTCATCGGGTCCTTTTGTAACATTAAATCGTGTTTGAAAACTTCACCTTGTTGCCGTAGGACTCTCTTCTAACCTGTGGTACTCTAGCACCAGAAAAACGCGTTGTTCAATGGAGTACATGATTTTAATCTCTTCCTTCGGTACGCTAGCCTCCTTTCACGTTTCAATAGTGGAACTGATCGCTCTGGGCTTTGGATCACTATTTATACCAGGCATGACGTATGGCGATTACAGCGCCATCTGTTAGCAGCTTTTGTAACTATTATTTCAAACTGCTGTATAAACTACTTACAGCTTTCACAATAAACATACCGTTTACTGCATTCCTCTCTCCATCTTTGTTTTCGAAATATTTAATTTTGAAATCAGGGAGTCCTTTTCTGGACACCCTGTAGTTTTTGAGCTACGGACTAATGACTACGCAGTTTCGTCCGATAGATTTACGAAACATTTGAACATTTGATTTTGTCTATTTGATCAGCTACGTTCTCTCATAGATTTGCAGATTTACGCTAAACTATTTCATTATTTTATTTTTGATAATAGTTATATAATCCAAATTGTACTCAGATGTGTCTCGTGAAGCTTTTTTTGTGACTACTGCTGTGTGAAAGATATAAGAATTTCTATATGTATGTTTAGATAGAAAATTGGGTGGTAACTGTGTCTGAATATTGCTATGGCGATGGCATTGAGGCGCAATGCTACGATGCGCGAGGTCGTTCCCCGTCAGGGGTTCAAATTCCCCTCGGACATGGTTGTTCATAAGTAGCTTGTAAGTTTAGGGACTGATGACCCTTGCAGTTAAGTCCCTAAAGCTTGACAAACATTTGAACATTTTTGACTGTGTATACAACAGTACAGGCTTTTAGGCAGAATGTTGACTGCTCTTTCAACATGTCAGTAAAAACCAGACACCATTGATATCTTTAATATATACAATGAATGTTTGTCCGTATTTTATGCACTGTCTTACCGTTCATCCGACTGCGATCAAAATTTGTCAACATATTGCTTGCACTTTCGCAATGGTTATTGGCATAATTATACTACCGTGCTACACCTAGTTCAGGAGATATCCTAAACACTGAGATGCGAGAAAAACTTCCCCATTATTAATGACGTTTAAATGTAATATGTAGATTGAATGAAAGTACCAATGGTTGTAATTAGATATTTTAATTAATTAAGCGACCGATTTCGGTGCCATATTCGCACCACCTTCAGGCCCCCGTTGCGTTACTGTAACAATTAATAGCAAATTTAAAAAGGGTGGCCATTGACACCGGTAACCGTAAATTTCAAGTATCAAGTCGTCGTTTGATACCTGTCATGCAATTAAAAAATCTAAACCTGCTGGTACTTTCTTTCAATCCACATAGTTATATCAACTGCAGTCTCAGTCCATTTATTATGTACAGAATTTAAATTTATTACTGCTTCTCTGCTAAATGTTGTGACATGTTTACCAACAGTATTCATTTATACCAATGACTGTAGCTCCAAAATTAGTACATTGCACGACTTATAGTTCAGGAGATATGACGTCATCGACACTGAGACGCGTGTGAAACTGCCGCGTCATGTCCTGTTTTATGCGCTGCCACACCGTTCATCCGAGTGCTATGACACTTTGCACACTTAACTTCGAGAAGAAGAGGAAAACCCCGCCTACGTATGATTTTGTATGGTGTATGACAGAGGGCTCTTTACCTACATAATTCGACAAGATCTAAAGGTCTTTTTTCGAATTTGTTGTAATTTTACACAGGTAACCTTCAAAACAAGAACAACACAACCGTATACCTAAGATTGCATACGGTGCGTGGCGGAGGGTACCTTTCAATTAACTTTGATACTACTTCTAAGAGTAGAATCACGTGAAAGTTAACAACGTTGCATAATTTGTCGCATATGGAGGCAATAGACTGACGGGATGGAGGATGGAGGAGGAGGAGTTGGACAGAGAGACGGCGATAGGCAGAGCAAGGGGGAAGGTGGAGATGGGCAGAGAGAGAGAGAGAATGGTAGGACTAGATGAACAGAGAAGGGAGACGAACAGGGAGAGACTCAGCGAAAGATCCGTACCCAAAGACTGAAAAGTTGCCCAAGTTATTCCAATATTCAAGAAAGGCAATAGGAGTGATCCTCAAAATTACAGACTACTCTCATTGACGTCGATTTGCAGTAGGATTTTGGAACATATACTTTGTTCCAACATTATGAACTACCTAGAAGAGAACGGCCTATTAACCAATAGTCAACACGGATTCAGAAAGTATCGCTCTTGCGAAACACAGCTTGCCCTTTATTCACATGAAGTGATAAGTGCCACCGACAACGTATCTCAAATCGATTCCATATTTATGGATTTCCGGAAGGCTTTCGACACTGTACCCCACAAGCGGCTTCTAATGAAATTGCGTGCTTGTGGAATATCTCCCCAATTGTGCGATTGGATTCACGATTTCCTATCAGGAAGGACATAGTTCGTTGACGGTAAGTCATCGAGTAAAACAGAAGTGCTATCTGGCGTTCCACAGGGAAGCGTTATAGGTCCCCTACTCTTCTTCGTGTTTATAAACGATTTAGGAGACAATCTGAATAGCTCCCTTAGATTGTATGCGGATGATGCTGTCGTATATCGGTTAGTGAAGTCAACAGAGGATCAAAAGCAACTGCAAAGCGATTTAGACAAAATTTCTGCATGGTGCTAAAATTGGCAATTGACACTAAATAAAGAAAAGTGTGAAGTAATTCACATCACCACTAAAAGAAATCCGCCGAACGTCAATTACTCGATATATCAGTCGAACCTTAAGGTCGTAAATTCTACTAAATATCTAGGAGTTACAATTACGAACTGGAGAGAACACATAGAAAATATTGTGGGGAAGGCGAACTAAAGATTACGTTTCATTGGCAGAACGCTTCGAAGATGCACCAGCTCCACCAAAGAGACTGCCTCTTGTGTGTCCTCTCCTGGAGTGCCGTTGCCCCTTGTGGTACCCTCACCTCACCTGGTGAGACTGGCGGAAGATATTGTGAAGTTTCAGAGAAGGGCAGCTAGTTTTGTTTTATCACGTTACGGGGGGAAAGCGTCACGGACGTGTTGCACGAATAGGGTTGGAAAACATTAAAACAAAGACGTTATTCATTGCGGCGTGTTCTGTTTGCGAGGTTCAATCACCGACTTTTACTTCTGAATGTGAAAATATTTTGCTAACACCCACGTACTTAGGGAGAGACGACCATCACAATAAAATAAGAGAAATCAGATCGAAAACGAAACGATTTGGGCGGTCTTTCTTCCCGCGCGCTATTAGAGAATGGAACGGTAGAGAAAAGTTATGAAAGTGGTTAATGAACCCTCTGCCAGGCACTTAAATGTGATTTGCAGAGTATCTATGTAGATGTAGACAAAGAGAATGGGTACAGAGAAAGAAAATGTAAGGAGAGAGAAACTAAGTTAAGACTGTGTTTTCAGCTAGTATATACGAGGTACGTCCAGAAAGTAAGTTCCGTTTGGTTATATAAAACAAACGTGTACAGATACAGAAAAAAATATTTATTGTACAAAAATCTACAACTGTTACTCTGCTTTTCTACATAGCTGCCGAAATTTTGTAGGCACTTGTCATAGCGTGGCACAAGTTTCTGTATGCCTTCTTCATAGAAGGTTGCCGCCTGTGTATTCAGCCATGTGGTAGCATTTTCTTTCAGCTCGTCATCGTTGAAGTGTTTATAGGACAAATTTTAGGTGTAAGAAGAGGATTTCCAGCAAAAGGTTGTGGTTGTTTCCACGATAGTGCCCGACCTCATGTGTCGAATGTGAGAAAACAACTCTTACGCGAATTTCACTGGAACGTATTTGAAATGTTCAAATGTTTGTATAGCTTACGGGACTTAACTACGGGGTCATCAGTCCCTGAACCTACAAACTACTTATGAACTAGCTAACACTAAGGACGGCACAAATATCCATGCCCGAGGGGGGAATTCGAACCCCCGACCGTAGTGGCCGTGCAGACCGTGACTGGAGCGCCTCGGTCCCCTCGGCCACCGCGGCCAGCGACGTGTTTGATCATCATCCGTACAGCCTGGGTCTCGCTCCTAGCCACTTTCACCTCTTCTTACAACTAAAAATCTGTCCTTGGTGGTCAACATTTCAACGATGATGACGAGCTGAAAGAACATGCTACCACATGGCTGAATACACAGGCGGCAACCTTCTATAAAGAAGGCATACAGAAACTTGTGCCACGCTATGACAAGTGCCTACAAAATTTCGGCAGCTATGTAGAAAAGTAGTTTGACAGTTGTAGATTTTTGTACAATAAATAGTTTTTCTATATCTGTACACGTTTGTTTTATATAGCCAAACGGAACTTACTTTCTTAACGTACCTCGTAAATAAAAATTACTTGCCTATAGCAACCCAAGGTTCCATCATTTTGATTAAATGTAATTTTTTTTTTATTATTTTTTAATCGCCCTGTATTTTCATACAATGGACGATCAGTTTTCTTTATGGTAAGTTGAAAAAAATTTCGTTGTTGTACAGTGAGAAACGGAATGGAAGTGTGTAGCGTGCAGCGCTGGCTTTGTGAGCTTCTATGCCTCCGCCTGCAGGTAAGGCACGCGTGCGGCCTAAGTGCGTGCTGGCGACGCACGCGACCTTCACCCCTGCGCGACAGCCTGGCGCCACCGCTGCCGGGGCGACGCCCATGGCGGGGGAGGGCCGCAGCCGCAGCTGCAAAGCGCCGACTCACCACATGGTCCGAACACTTCACTGTGGTACCCGTATATTTCCCTGCGGCATCGTTGTCGTAGTAGTGTTCTGAATAAGATGAACAAGAAAACTATTTATTCTCTTTGTTCTCGAGCAGTGGATCCCAAAAATTTTTACACCAGGGCCACTCTGATTTCTTAATTGTGATCAGAGACCACAAGGTTTAAGAAAAATAAACTTCAATTCAAACATTTCACGTGTAATACGAGGCGCGTCCAGAAGGTAAGTTCCGTTTGGTAATAAAATGAAATTGTACACAGATACAGAAGAAATTTTTATTGCACAAAATTCTACAACTCTTAAACTACTTTTCCACAAAACCGCCGAAATTTATCAGGCATTTGTCATAGCGTGACACCAGGTTTTGTATACCTTCTTCATAGAAATCTGCCGCCTGTGTCTTCAACCAGTTGGAAACAGTGAAATTTGGGGGAAGTCCATAGCGAGAGCAATAATTGTAAACCTACGGTTTTCCTGGATCTTGTCATCAATCGCGTGAACTAGTTCTTCTTTAACTAAAGGCGGACGCCCACTTTGTTCTTCATCGTGCACATTACTACGTCCACCATTGAACTGTCGGACCCATCATCTCACTAGCGAATCACTCATCGCATTTGGTCCGTAAACATCGCAAATTTGCCGATAAATTTCACTTGGATCCACTTTCCTCGCATTCAGAAACCGAATCACCGATCTGATTTCAGGCGGCGGGATTTTCAATCAACGCCGACATTTCAAACAAGCACAACAAAGCGTACGTAACTGACAGCGATCTCCAAATGGCGCACGTTCTTCTCCTTGATACACTTCGTCTACAGCGCATGTGCGGGTCTGCAATCGCAGAGCTGCAGCGGAGATAAATTGAAACGGAACTCACTTTCTGGACGCACCTCGTATATGGCTTCACTGTACTAGGTTTAGATGGAATACCAAAGTGCGGCGAATGAAAAATTGTACCCGGCTGGGATTCGAACCCGGGACCTCCTACTTACTAGGCACACTCGTTGACCACTCCGCCACCGACGACACAGTAACCAGCCCGACTGCAGAGGACTCTTCCCTGCACGTCTCCCGCCACACCCAAATCTCCATTCGCCACACTGTCTCTTTCCTATTACCACAGTCTATTTGTTCTGTAAACCTAAGACAGTGAGGCCATAAATGATCGCAAATTGCGATTTATTTCATTCATTGAACGCTGTAAAGTCATCAAAAATATGCTATTGTTTACACGCCGAGGCTGGTCTCCTGACGACAATTGTGTCTCGATACCTCATGGTCTGTTCTCCCTGATGCGAGAATACAGTATTGTGGCTGCGAGCAATACAGAACAAAATAGGCTGTGGTTGTAGGAAAGAGACATTGTAGCGAATGGAGATTTGGGTGTGGCGGGAGACGTGCACAGAAGAGTCCTCTCCTACCGACTGTGCTATCCCGACACGACTCACGATGCCGCCCCACAACTTTACTTCCACCATTACCTCGCCTCCTACTTTCCAAACTTCACAGAAGCTCTCCTGCGAACCTTGCAAGACTAGAACTCCTCGAAGAAAGGATATGGTGGAGACATGGCTTAGCCACAGCCTAAAGGATGTTTCCAGAATGAAACTTTCACTCTGCAGGTTCGCAGGAGAACTGTGAAGTTTGGAAAGTAGGAGGCGAGATACTGGCAGAAGTAAAATTGTGAGGACGGGCCGTGAGTCGTGTCGGGATAGCTCAGTGGTAGAGCGCTTGCCCGCGAAAGGAAAAGGTCCCAGGTTCGAGTCCCGGTTCCGGCACACAATTTTAATCTGCCAGGAAGTTTGTTTCCGGTTTTTTCATGCTCACTGTTGATTCCACAAATTCCCACAAACAAGTGAGAAGTCGAAGATGGAAGTCTAACTTTGTTTGCACGAAAATATAATCCCGGTCCACCGCCGTCTGTTCCCTCTTTATATAGCGATTACAGGCGGCGCTAGTGACATTCCATCGTTTGTCGCCGACAACGTAAACTGCACATTTCACCTGTTTCCATCCTTGTTTCATAATGTTCCAGTTTTGGATGGCCGGCGGCATACAGAATGCGGAAATACTCTCAGCACACATAGATTGTACGGGTTAGTCGCCAGAACAAGCTTTCTTTGCAGAACAATGGCTGAAAACCTCCAACAAGTCGGGGGCCGTTTGCAAGTAGTGAGGCACTGGAGGCCTTCAAACAATACGGCAAAATCCGGAAGGCGAACAGTTGTCCAGTAACACAGTGAACTGCTACTTGGTCTACCATTGTCTCTGCGGTGCCATTGTCGAAAAATGGGCGTTGAATTCTACACAGAGGAGTTAATTACTTTTTGTACTGGAAAAACCTGTCCTAAAACCAGAACTAGACTACAGAGCGAGAAAAGTCACAATGGCACAACGAATGCCTGGAAAAAACAGCTATATGAACGAGGTGAAACTAATCGATCTATATATATAAAAATGAATTGCTGCTGTTCGTTAGTCTCGCTAAAACTCGAGAACGGCTGAACTGATTTGGCTAATTTTAGTCTTGAAATATTCGTGTAAGTCCAGGGAAGGTTTAAACGGCGATAAAATTTGGAAAAATTGAGAGAAAAATTTTAATTTAAAACATGTAAAATAATGACAGGTACTTCTGTTGTTCCGCCGTTCTATCTACTTTTTACAAAAGGGACAATGCATTTTTTTAAAAGTTACTTATAGCTTCTGAAAAACAGTTAAGAAAAAGAGTAAATAGCTTTTCCAGAGAGTAATTATTTTTCGATATTTCGAGTTATATACTACAAATTAAAATTTCTTGAATTACACTCTTCCTAAGGTATCTTATCCGGTACTTCAGCGCTCAAGCTATCAAAAAAAAAAAAAAAAAAAAAAAAAAAAATGTTCAAATGTTTGTATAGTCTATGGGACTTAACTACGGGGTCATCAGTCCCTAAACTTACAAACTACTTATGAACTACTTACGAACTAGGACGGCACAAATATCCATGCCCGAGGGGGGATTCGAACCCCCGACCGTGGTGGCCGTGCAGACCGTGACTGAAGCGCCTCAGTCTCCTCGGCCACCGCGGCCGGCCCTCAAGCTATCTCCTCACCAGATTTCATCACAATAGATTCAGTGGTTTACGTAATGATATGTAGCCAACTCGGTTCAACCGTTGTCGAGTTTTAGCGAGACTAACGAACAGCAATTCATTTTTATCTTTGACAGTTGATACACAGGTCAGATCGTGTAAAGCGAAGATTACTCTTTCAAACAATATTTCTGAACGCACCCAATACAACAACTAAGTCATTACATTACATGTTTTACATCTAAAATTTCCTCGCGATTTATCCATATTTTATCACCGTTTGAATCTTCTCTGAACTTCCACGAATGTGACATGAACATTTTCCTGGACAAGTGTGAGTGATTTGCCCACTTTTTCCGCCCACTATCGAGCCGATACTTAGACTATCTGATGCCTTTATAAAGCTACTGGGTTTAAAATACATACGATTGAAATTAATATGGTTTATATTAAGAGGTAAGTGATACGAAGTTCACCGGTTCATCTTGCCAATAAAGAAAACATGGCTTTGGCAACATTACCTTGCCATGTTTTTGTTGATAGACTTTGGTCCAATATTCTACGTGCTGTCTTCTGAGCCAGTTAGCTCCAATTTGATCATTGCCTTGGTGATTGTCAGGACAGGTTCTGGTCAAATAAATGGAGTCTCTGCCCCCATCCTGGCTAATCTGTCGGCATGTTCGTTGCCACTGATCCCCGAGTGGCGAGGGACCCACAATAGGTTTACCTTATTGCTTTCCCCTAACTCCACAAGAACCCTGTGACATTCTGCAACAATTTTAGATCTTGTTGCAGGAGCTGCCAGTGATCTCAGGGCTGCCTGGCTGTCTGAATATATATAGATGCTATGGTCTTTGTAGCACCTACACAAATTCTCCTCCCTGATGGCAGTGATTTCGGCCTGGAATAATGATGTCAGTTTCCCTAGAGAGATGACACCCTCCAGTCTTGGCTGCACCCCGTATACCCCGGCCCCAACGCCTTGGTCTGATGTCGACCCGTCAGTCAACCAGACAATTTTCCCCGTACGGTGTCGAACTATTTTCTCCCACTGCTCCCAATTGTTATATTGAAAGGCTTGTTGAAGCAGTATGGGGTTATAATATAGTCAGCTGGCATTTCCCCAACCTTTCCTCTATTTACCTCACTCACTATTTTAGTGTGTGAGCTCTTACCCTTAGTTTTAAATAACTGCTACTTCGAGTGTTAGAGGGCAGGGAAAAGTTGAGAATTTGCGTCTTATAGGAGGCGAGCTAGAGTAGCCTGTGCTGTTCTGGTGATCGCTGTGGCCCCTAATGGTCTAGGGGTCTGCGCAACTGCCTACAAAGCAGGAGCCCTTGCTTCGAATCCCGACTGGGTACACATTTTCAGCTTTACACATTCGCAGTTAACGTGGTAAATTACTTGAATATAAAGAGGTAAATATTGGGACCTGACAAAAAGAAAAAAAAGGATGAAATTCGGAAGCACTAAAAAATTATTGCAGGTTTGTTAAAAGAACTCTGTTATTTTAGGAAGTCCTAGGTCAGACTTAATCACATAATATAAGAACGTAAGTAACCTTGTAGGTATATGGCGACTTTTGATATTTCTAATACGCCTACATCACCTACATTAATCTTCTTCATTCAATGTCTACTAATTAATGTCGCGTCAGATGAATAGAGCGCGATTACTTTTGAAAAACGCTTTATATTTGGCCTACGCAACCTGATGAAATTAAAGAGACGTTAGTACTTAAGCTTTGATTTCAGTTTTATTTTATATAGTTGAAAACCCGGCTTTGCCCGGGTATTTATTCATTTATTCCTGCCATTTTTCGAGTATATATTCATTCGTGTAAGGGCTGTACGTCTGTAAAATCTCTTGGAATACGATTAGGTGTAAAGATCGGACGGTTTTCCATGAACGTTACTGTTTCTGTGCTCATATCTCATGAACTGGGTGTCATACTGTGATACAATTTAGAACGTACACTCAACTACATGTGTGTATACTGTCTGTAAAATTTCCTGCGGCTACAATTTCTAGTATAGAAATTAAAAACTATAACGTCATACCGAATGCCGTTTCCATAAACAGCGAAAAAGTAGTAAACGAGAATTTTTTTTTTCCTTTCATCATTTTGCTATGGTTGTCAGGGTGAAAAAGTTTAGTGAAGGTGTGAAATTATGTTTAAAGTTTTTTGCGGGTCTCTAAATACTCTCATTCTCATAATTATAGTCTCCCCGTATTATGTGGAATTCTTTGCGATGCCTATTGTTCATGACGTCATATATTCTGAACCATGTGTCGTATATGAATCTTAACCGTGCAACAATTGTTACCTCACGGTAAGGAATGTGGGTACCAAATTTGGTTAAAATCAGTCCAGTGGTTTAGAAGAAAATGAGCAGCATTGTCACTAAATGCAGGAGTTTTTCGCGCATCTCATTGTTTATGACGCCGTATCTCGTAAACTATGTATCGAGATTATTACACATACGGCGACCGTCCTCAGGGATTGAAGCTTACGTGTACAAAATTCCATAAAGATTGGAACAAAACTGTAAATTTGATTGCAACACGTACACACGGACACTCTGGTTTACAAATATATATATATATAGATTTCGGCTTCAGGTATGCAGGTAGCAACAGGGTTTTGCTATGTGTTTCCTCATTAGCATGCATTTGGTGAAACTTTTCTTATTTATGTGTTTCTATATCTACATCTACATTAAAGTGCATTGCAGAGGGTTCATCGAACCGCTTTTATGTTTCTCTGCAGTTCCATTCACTAATAGCACGCGAGAAAAAGAAACAACTAAGAGGTTATAGTGAAACGAGCAATATTTCTGGTTCCACTGGGTACTGGGTCGTGAGAGGAAGGGATGTCATGAATTATACTTATTACTACTTAATAATGTTAGGCTTAGTTATGAGCTAGTCACATACTGAGCCGCGGGTCTTTTTCAATCATGCAGATTGGTGGACAGCTGGATGTGTCAGAGACATTAACAGTGCAGCAAAGTGGACGGCGTAAAATGCCATGGAGAAAGGCACTCATCCAGTGAAAATTAAAAAAGAAAATGTGTTGATAAAAAAAAAGAATAATGAATGTTTGTTAGTTACAGAAATGCTTGAAAAAGAAAGTCGATGTGTAAGATACGTTTCCAATAGATGGAAGTTGTTATTGTGAGTATTTGTATTTCATGGTGCTCAAATAGAGTTTGTTGTGAAAGACAACATTCTGTTTATTTCTCTTTATTTTAAACATATTCAAAATAATAAATCAAATTATTACAAGACGATCGCCTGACCTGCAAAATCTTGGATTATATCGAAGTCTACGATGCCTTTGTACGGTTACAAGATTACTAAAGAAGATTTAACACGGCGTCCTAATTATAAAGTTACGTTTACTTTAAAAGCAGTTGACATAAGGGAAATTGTTTTATATATCCCATCTTACAAAATTTTTATCTTCTAATCTTGAATGTTATCGAGTTGCGACTAGTCAAAGTAGTAAATCAATAATACGAAACACTCCAATGTGAACTAACAGAATATTACATTAATAAATACTCGGGCATCGTCGGGTTTTCAGTTAGTATTTACATGCAGCTAGTATTTAAATACAGTTAGGAATTATTAAGCTGGTCAGAAAGAGTAACACTGTGCCCTCCCGAAGCGGAGGCTGAAAGTTGTAAGACCTGTAGTGACACGTTCAAAATGTTGAAATGTATGATATATACATGTGGCGTCTGTTCCGAAAGAAAAGACGTACTTCTGATCCTGCAGCTGTTATTGTTTACATATTCACAGAATATATGACATCAACTGCGAATGGGCAAAGCTGAAAATGTGTACCCAGCCGGGATTCGAACCCGAGTCTCCCGCTTCCTAGGCAGTTGCGCTGACCCCTACACCACTGGCAAGTGGCAAAACAGTGATCACCGCACCTGCAAGGACTACCTAAGTACGTCTCCTGTCAGATACAAACTTCCAGTTTTACCCTACCCACAGTACTCATACTCGTAGTTATGAAAGTAATTCCCGTAAGAGTAAGGGCCACAAACTTCCTCACCCCTCCCCACTAACGAAAGGATCGTTGCCCGTCACCGTGTTACAAAAAGGTATGGTCAAACTTTCAGGAAACAGTCCTCACACACAAAGAAAGAAAATATGTTATATAGACATGTGTCTGGAAACGCTTAATTTCCACGTTAGAGCTCATTTTATTACTTCTCTTCAACTCACATTAATCATGGAATGGAAACACACAGCAACAGAACGTACCTGCGTGACTTCAAACACTTTGTTACAGGAAATGTTCAAAATGTCCGCCGTTAGCGAAGATACATGCATCCACCCTCCGTCGCATGGAATCCTTGATGCGCTGATGCAGCCCTGGAGAATGACGTATTGTATCACAGCCGTCCACAATACGAGCACGAAGAGTCTCTACATTTGACACCGGGGATGCGTAGACAAGAGCTTTCAAATACCCCCACAAATGAAAGTCAAGATGGTTGAGGTCAGGAGAGCGTGGAGGCCATGGAATTGGTCCGCTTCTACCAATCCATCGGTCACCGAATCTGTTGTTGAGAAGCGTACGAACACGTTGACTGAAATGTGTTTGGAGCTCCATCATGCATGAACCACATGGTGTGTCGTACTAATAAAGGCACATGTTCTAGCAGCACAGGTAGAGTATCCTGTATGAAATCATAATAACGTGCTCCAGTGAGCGTAGGTGGAAGGACATGAGGCCCAATCAAGACATCACCAACAGTTCCTGCCCAAACGTTCACAGAAAATCTGTGTTGATGACGTGATTGCACAATTGCGTGCGGATTCTTGTCAGCCCAGACATGTTCATTGTGAAAATTTACAATTTGATCACGTTGGAATGAAGCCTCACCCGTCGCATGTCAACACAAGCACGGAAGTTAACATTAGCTTTCTTCAATTGGGCAGACTGGCTGTGAATCGCGGAAGTACAGCACATACTAACGAAACAATTGGGTATTTTGACAATTTTCTGCACGAATTATTTCACTTTACATTTAAAGAGAAATACTGAAATGAGCTCTAACATAGAAATTATGCGTTTCCGGACACATGTCCACGTAACATATTTTCTTTCTTTGTTTGTGAGGAATGTTTCATAAATGTTTGGACGTACCTTCTTGTAACACCCTGTAGACAGGGTGTCCCAGCTATCTTGTCCACCCAAAATATCTCTGGAACAATAACAGCTATTGGAAAACGACTCTCACCGGTACAATGTACGGCTGGGGAAATGTGTTTTTAACACAAACTTATGTTGTTGTTTTTTTTTGTTTTTTTTTTAATGGATACCCTATATTTTTTCTTTGGCAATCCATAGCATGACAAATCACATAAACAATGGCGTTGATTACATCGCAATATTCCAATTACATCCCGAGATATTGCGACGCGAAGTTGACGCTTGAAATACGCGAAATGCGCGGCTAACGCACGTCCTGAGACTCAGGCGAGAACCCCATGCTGCTCAGGACGTGCGCTAACCGCGCGTTTCGCGTTTTTCAAGCGTCAACTTCTCGTTGCAATATCTCGGGATGTAATTGGAATATTGCGATGCAATCAACGCCATTGCTTATGTGATTTGTCATGCTATGGATTGCTGAAGAAAAAATATATGGTATCCATTTAAAAAAAACATAAGTTTGTGTTAAAAAACACATTTACTTTCGTTTTAGAATGTTTCCAAATATGTACATTCATGGGCTCCAGCCGTACGTTGATACCGGTGAAAGTCGTTTTCCAATAGCTGTTATTGTTTCAGAGATATTTTGGATGAACAAGATAGCTGGCACACCCTGTATATAGGCGAGAGAGGAGTAGGTGGAGGAGGACACGGACAGAAAGGGGAGTGAGGAGACAGAGAAGGTAGAGGAGGAGACGGAGAAGGAAGAGGAGGAGAATGAGAGAGGAGAGACGGCGACAGATAGGTGAAAGGAGATGAAGATGAACAGAGGGAGTGGGAGAAGGAAATGGACAGAGAAAGGGACAGGAGGAGACGGAGGGAGGAGCAGGTGAACAGGGAGAATGAAAAGGAGGAGATGGACCAATGGAAGATTGGAAACCTCATATATAATTCTTCGTTTGCTCGTATTTTATGCACTACCAGAACGCATCTGATTGCGATAAAATTTCTTCAGCTTACTTCTTGCCTAGAAAATCCATGTTTTTCACAAGAGCAGTAGTATTTTGCGTGCTCACGAGTCGGACAGCAAAGAAATTAGCTTGTTTTTGCTGAAGATGAAAAAGCAAAAAATATTGTCTATCCTAAAACACTTGAATAATGAAGTAAACAAAATGAAATGAATGTCACTTACATTTCTTCTTTAGGTATCGTTAAATTTCAATCATCATCATCATCATTAGAGACTTATTATGCCTTTCAGCGTTCAGTCTGGATCATAGCACCTCTAATAAAATTACTCCATGATCCCCTATTACAAGGAGTTCAAATGTTTCTCAAGATTAAGAGATGAACTTTCACTCTGCAGCGGAGTGTGCGCTGATACGAAACTTCCTGGCAGATTAAATTGTGTGCAGGAACCGGGACTCGAACCTGGGACCTTTGCCTTCCGCGGGCAAGCGCACTACCGACTGTGCTATCCCGACACGACTCACGATGCCGACCCACAACTTTACTTCTGTCAGTACCTCGCCTCCTACTTTCCAAACTTCACAGAAGCTCTCCTGCGAACCATGCAAGACTAGCACTCTTGGAAGAAAGGATATGGTGGAGACATGGCTTAGCCACAGCCTAAGGGATGTTTCCAGAATGAAGCGAGGTACTGGCGGAAGTAAAGTTGTGAGGCGGCATCGTGAGTCGTGTCGGGATAGCACAGTCGGTAGTGCGCTTGCCCGCGAAAGGCAAAGGTCCCAGGTTCGAGTCCCGGTTCCGGCACACAATTTTAATCTGCCAGGAAGTTTCATATCAGCGCACACTCCGCTGCAGAGTGAAAGGTTCATTCTGGAAACATCCCTTAGGCTGTGGCTAAGCCATGTCTCCACCATATCCTTTCTTCCAGGAGTGCTAGTCTTGCACGGTTCGCAGGAGAGCTTCTATGAAGTTTGGAAAGTAGGGGGCGAGGTACTGGCGGTAGTAAAGTTGTGGGGCGGCATCGTTAGTCGTGTCGGGATAGCACAGTCGGTAGTGCGCTTGCCCGCGAAAGGCAAAGGTCACAGGTTCGGGTTCCGGCACACAATTTTAATCTGCCAGGAAGTTTCAAGATTAAGGGACTTAACTGCGGAGTCGTTAGTACCAAAACTTACACTTATGAAGTACCTTATACTGAAGACGACAAAGCTATGCCCGAATGGGGGGGGGGGGGGGGATTCGAATCCCCGACGGGGAAGGGCCTCGCGCATCCTAGCTCCGCCACGGCGCCGTATCACGTATTTTGATGCAAGTCACGGTGCTCGTACACCTCGTAGCCCTCGGTGGGAGGGATAACGGCCACGCCACCCGTCGGCTGACGAATTACGGACGTCAGCGCCCGCCAGAGGTTATCGCCCTCCGTTTATTTTTTCCCGCGGCGATCATTGTGAGCGTCGCGCACGCCCCTAAATAAGCGCGTTGTTGTACTCGAGCAGGGCCTTTTCCGTGAATCGCCGGCTGCCGGGGAATTCCCAGGATAGCTCGCCCTCGCAGCAGCGTTTGGGGCGGTGACCCGCGCGGTCGCCGGGCCGGCGCGGCGGTCACGTCTGCGCCATAACTCTTCCGCGCCCGCCGCTCACCCGGGTAATCTCTCCAGCCGTCTTCCGCCGGGATCACACGGCCAAATTTGTTTCTCATTATCGGTTTGTGTGCGTGCGTGCGCGCGCGCCAAGGTTGTGTTCTCAGACGTCACAAACCACTACCTTCACATAATGAACGATACTAAGAACTCTAAAAAAAAAAAATCGTTAGTACAATCGAAGAGAAATTCGACCTTGCGACAACTGTATTCCAAAATGTTGTTTTTCGTCTAACAATATGAGATGACGAAAGCTCCGTGGTATACTGAAACGTCAGTCCCTAAACTTACAAACTACTTATGAACTATTTACGAACTAGGACGGCACAAATATCCATGCCCGAGGGGGGATTCGAACCCCCGACCGTTGTGGCCGTGCAGACCGTGACTGGAGCGCCTCAGTCTCCTCGGCCACCGCGGCCGGCCCGAGGCTTAGTTTTATCCACTCATTACCAACGTAGTGTCCCTGATCATTATCACTCATTACTCGTGACATTTTACAGCGCGACCGTGGTGTTCGGCTACTGCAGACTTGTTGGACTGAAGAAGTTGTGTATACCGCTGGTGTTCGACGCATCGATCCTGTATAGTGCGCGCGGTTTGACCTATTTAACGTTTGCCACATTCACAAGGGGTTTCATAAACGCCCACCTTTCGCAAGAACAGATCATCATTGACAGATCCCATCAGAGCTGAAGTCTTACCCGGTGGGCGACACATCACATCCACTTTATGTTTCTCCATGATTTTAGCAATTTTAGAAGAAACATTACCCACGTCTGAGAGAAAGGCCATAGATTTCACTTCCCTTTCCACTTCCTCATACTTAACCTATGATTTTACTGGGGTTTTTATTCGCAAGGCTTTCTTGGTGTTGCCATATATCTTGAAAACTGCCATAAGTGTACGAGTTCATCCTACAGGCTGTCGGCATCAGACACTACATGAGCCTTTTTTTCAGGCGTCTACCTGCCACCATCCTTCACAAACTATGAGTGTTCTGAAAACCTTGGTTCACAGGGCTCATGAAGTGCCTCATGTTGACAGCCTGCAGGCATTTATCAAGAAAAATGGCTATTCGCAACACCAGGTTAAGAAATTCTTGCAAATAAAAACTCTACAAAAATCACAGGTAAAGAATGAGAAAGTAGAAAGGGAAGTGAAATCTACGGCCTTTCTCTCATACGTGGGTAATGTTTCTTCTACAAATTGCTAGAATCACGAAGAAAAATAAAGTGGCTGTGATCTCCCGCTCACCGGCTAAGGCTTCAGCTCTGTCGGGAACCGTCAAGGATGATCCGTTCTTGTGAAAAGCGGGGACTTATGAAGTCCCTTGTGAGTGTAACAAACATTTCATGGGTCAAATCACGCGCTTCATACAGGATCGATGCCTGGAACTCCAACGTTATACACGCCATCTTCCATCCACCAAGCCTGCTGTAGCCGAACATTGCATTTTTACTGGCTATGCCATGGATTACAGAAAAGTGATGGTTTTAAACACAGCTACTACTTTCTGGGACTCATTGGTAAAGAACGTACAAATTCAACTGGCGGACAACCTGCTAAACCGTGACGAAGGATTTCATCTTGACAATGCTTAGAAGCCGCTCAATGTCGTGTCTTCGTTGGGAAGGAATAAGAATTTCTGCGTGTTCACTTCCGACAATGTAGCCAGTTTAAATTATTAATTGCCGCGCGTACTTCGGCGCCGTGTTGTGGTGCGCGCGGCCGTCCACCGTCGGGGGTTCGAACCCCCCTTGGGCATCGCTGTTTGTGCCGTCTTTAGTATAAGGTAGTTCATAAGTAGTTTGTAAGTTTAGGGACTGATGACCCCGCAGTTAAGTCCCATAAGCTTAACAGAAATTTGAACATTTTAATAATTACTTATTTACTTATAAGCACTCTGGATTCGTAGCAACCACTTTGTGTTTGCACTTTGCGCTTATATGTTTATCTTTGACGTACGTATTTCATCTATGACTAGCGCAGCAATTACGACTGTGATATCTTCGACGCAAGCGCACTTCAATCCTCAGTAGCTTTGTATCACGTGATTTTCGGATAAATAGGCATGCACAGAAGCTGAGAATTGTCATCGACTCGCCTTAAAGATGGTTTTGAGGTTTTTAGCCGAAATATCGGATGAAGAATTATCACTGATCCGGGTGCACTCCCGAAAAATTATGGAATATAATGTCCGCTGGGAAAACTTCAAGAATCATCTTCAGATCTGTTTCAAAACAGGTCCTGATTTAATGAAGTCAAAGAGATAGCATGAATTTTCTGTCGATGATGAAATGGCTGCATTATGTGAGGATATGGTTTAGATATGAAAATTGTAATCACTTATTTAAACCAGAAGAGTATGGTCCAAAACGTTTTGTAATCGTGGATGGAAATAATGTAATAAATTTATTCAGTAATAAAATTCTTTATTTGTGTATATAAAGACATAAGCATCATATGAAAATTCTTTTTACGAGAGCGGGATTCGACCCTGGATCTCCTGCTCACTGAGCAGTTGCGCTAACCGCTATGACCTCTGGTACAGTGGCTACGCACAGTAGTGCGTATTTACCCTGGCGCTCCTCCCTCCCGTATCCAAATAATTCTCACCTCGGACCGGAAGCCCCTTAAACTCGAACAACAATGGCACAGCATCTCGAAACAATGAAATGGGTATACTACGCGAAAGCAAGGTACAGATGTCTTTGTACAAAATAAACTCCAACATGATTTGAAAAGGCTTTACGGTGGTGTTAGTTTTTAAGGCTAATATCACATACAGTTAGTCACAGACAAGAATTTGGTCGGAGGAGGGAGGAGTACCCGGGTAAATTCGTGCGGTTAAGCGGAGCAACTGTACCAGGATGGCACAGTGGTTAACGCAAGTGCCTGGTGAGCAGGAGGCCACGGTTAGATCACCGCACAGGTAAACATTTTCACACACTACACACTACAAAATCTAATGAATTATTGAAAATACACATATTTCTTCGTGTTTTGGCCTCCTTTTCCGCAGTTGCAGTTAGACAATTTGTATAAGAGGTATGTCCGCAAAGTAAGTTACGTTTCTTTATATAAAACAAACATGTACAGATACAGAAAAAATATTTATTGTACAAAAATATACAACTATTAAACTACTTTTCTACATAGCTTCCGAAATTTTGTAGGCATTTGTCATAGCGTGGCAGAAGTCCTCGTATGCCTTCTTCGTAGAAGGTTGCCGCCTGTGTATTCAACCATGTGGTAACATGTCCTTTCAGCTCGTCATCATCGCTGAAGTGTTGACCACCATGGACGGGTTTTAGGTGTAAGAAGAAAGTCGCTAGGAGCGAGACTGTACGGAGGATGATCAAACACGTCCCAGTGAAATTCCCGTAAGAGTTGTTTGGTCACATTCGCCTTGTGAGGTCTGCCGGCAACGTGAAGGGAAGAAGAAGACTCCTTTCATCTCTTATTACACCTAAAATGTGTCCTTGGTGGTCACCACTTCAACGATGATGAGCTAATACAACATGTTTGCCACATGGTTGAATACACAGGCGGCAACCTTCTATGAAGAAGGCACACAAAAACTTGTTGCACGCTATGAGAAGTACCTACAAAATTTCGGAAGTTATGTAGAAAAGTAGTTGAACAGTTGCAGATTTTTATACAATAAATATTTTTTCTGTATCTGTTCACGTTTGGTTTATATAACAAACGGAACTTACTTTGTGGATATACCTCGTAGTTTATGGGACCGTCTTATGCAACTGTAAATTAGTCTACTTTAGACCAGACGTGTTTCGCTTTATTCTAAAGCATCTTCAGTGGTCATAATTTTTATGTTTTCCTCTTCATTTGTGATTTGTAGCACATTGACACTTGCTGTCACTGCTTATATTGACACTATTTATACTTTTTACAGTAATACTTCTTACTGTGTAAATAGTGTAAATATGAGCAGTGTGGCAATGTCCTACAAATAACACATGAAGAGGAAATTCATGACCACTTAAGATGCTTTAGAATAAAGCGAAACATCTCTGGTCTAAAGTAGGCTAATTTACAGTTGCATAAGACGGTCCTATAACCTATACAAATAGTGAAAATATTTTTCTAGAGGTGACTCGGGACAGTGTACCGAACATAACATACTAGTGTTTTGTCATTTGGGGCATTAAAATGTAGCAATTAAGAGAAGTGTGTTTTCAAGTTAAGTAGTTACCTCCACGAACGCGTAGCGCCAGGAAGCCTATATTCCTTGAGATAAGGAGTAACGCGGCACAAGACAAATGTTCAAATGTTTGTAGAGCTTATGGGACTTAACTGCGGGGTCATCAGTCCCTAAACTTGCAAACTACTTTTGAACTAGCTAATACTAAGGACGACACAAATATCCATGACCGAGGGGGGATTCGAACTCCCGACCGTATTGGCCGTGCAGACCGTGACTAGCGCGCCTCAGTCCCCTCGGCCACCGCGGCCGGCGGCAAAAGACAAAACATGAGATTGCAACATTTGTGTTTTCTCTGTGGTATAATTGTTCGACGCAGTATTAAAAATGATACCTGTCTATATTAAAGCACCACACATAAAAATAATTACATTTATTTTTGTTACACCCTCTACGTCTATCACGGATGTATTGTGACGTGCAAATGTGTCTGAATGAAAAATGTTCAAATGTTTGTAAATCTATCGGACTCAACCGCTGGATTATTAGTCCGTAACTTACAAACTACTTAAACTAAGGTAAACTAACCAAGGACAACACAAACACCCATGCCCGAGGGGGGACTCGAACCCCCGACGGAGGACGGCGCCCCAATGCGGACGGTTAATCCGCCACGGCTGTCTCTGAATCATATCTTTATAATGAAACAACATTTAAGTTTTCGTCTTTCATTCTGCATCAATGTATACAGGGTTTTGAAACTTATTTACATTAAAATCGTGAGTCTGCACTCGAAGTCGGTAGTTAGCCTTCAGCAGAGACCAGCCTCTCGGGCTGAGCGTTCTTACCACGAAATGCTAGCAACCTTTTAAAACGGAAGAAGGACACCAGCAGAAGTGGAGCTGCGAGGATGTATTGCATGGCCGGTACCTTTCTCGGCAGGAGCATCATCGTCAAAGGACAAAGTTAGGAATTCGGGTCCCAATTTCGTACAAAATGTTAACCTACTACAAAGTTTCATATTTATAATCATTCTTGCTATATCGAAGACTTACAAGGAGATTGACATTTCTAAATTTAGAACTTTAATATCTTAGAAGGATCCAGAATTTTTTTGGGCTTAATGGCTTAGGTACATCGCTCAGTACGAGAGTGTTACCTGTTATGAATTACGTCGGTATCAAAGTATGGCCTCTTGGAATGGACTTTCACATTTCTTTCTGTTGGGAAGATATTTTGAATTTTTTCGGCGACCCACTTGTATACACCTCGTGAGGCAATCGCTGGTCGCGACCCAAAGTTTGTGAATTACTACTTTAGGGGAACAAGAAAACCGAGAGCCCATTTTACACTTTCGACAAACCAACAGTCGATCCCTGATGCGTTTGTGAATTACTACTTTAGGGGAACAAGAAAACCGAGAGCCCATTTTACACTTTCGACAAACCAACAGTCGATCCCTGATGCGGACTGTAACATGTAACGTTCTCCGTATTTGAGGTAACTTTCTGTTCTTTAAAATATTGATGATGATTATTTATGGTAGGCAATTGCGTAACTTTAGTCTTCTTCGGTTTGATAGTCTAATAGGCTCTCAAATTTTACTTAGCTTGTACTTCAGAAATTTAATTTGTTACTCGTGTTTGATCGAACGAATTGATTTATTGTTTCTTATTTCACCTGAACATACTGTGAGGTATTACTTTTCTGAGCCTATTTAATGTCCTTAGCATACAGATTCTTTATCTCAGGGGCTATAAATTGTTTTGAAAGGTTATCTTTTTATCAGTCCTGGCAGTTCACTAAAACGAAGTCAGTTACAGAAGAATTAATTTATTTAGACCTTTCATGAAATAGTCTTTGGAAGTTTGCTTTTAATAAGGTTCATTTCACTGACTAGCGGATTAAGTAAATTTTACTATATATTGCGATATATCACCGTCTAAGATATTTATTTCAGCACTGTTCCAAATATAACTGATTTGGTAAAGGTTCTAACTATGGAAGACCTCTGTTAAGACACTTTTTTTTTCTTTTTAAAACTTCGCTCTCCTATATATATTTTTCTTTAGACATGAGTTACAATACGTGCAATTGAACAAAGTCTCACGTACGTATTCACAGTTCGGGAATTTGATCCTGACGATAAACATTTATCACAATATCTCTGATATAAGTTAGCGTTCATAATATTTTCAAGTCTGCTAAAGCAAAGTTCTTGGTTAAACTTCCTCTTTATAAATGAAAACAATTATTATTCTATCCCCACGAATACTGAGATTAGCTCGTCGGGAGGCAGAATTTTAACTACCTTCTGTAGCCTAAATCCGATTTAGAGACCACAGATGATGTTACCGCGAAACGCGTCATACTTCGAAACTTCATCGCTCACTATCAAAGTCCTTATACCTTTAAGAAATGAATTAATCTCTAATTAATTAGTACTGAACTAGCCCAGTCACTATTCCTGAAAAGCATGCGAACTGAACATATCGAGATCTGAATACATAGAAAGCTGAATGCACAGAGATCGTAACTGAATACATAGAGAGAGAAAGTAAGACTGAAGGTACTATTTATATAAGTTTTCCAACAAAAGATGACTGTAATTTAGGGTGTTCTGGCTAACTTATTCTGTGGCCTTTATTCTGTATTACAAACATATGAACTGATTTCTTTTAATCACAAATAAACAATCCCTGAGACGGATTTTCGTCTCGAATATGTCAAAGACATTAACGGCAAATCTCAAGCATTGCTTCTGTGTTCCAAAGATAATTGCCACTACTGCCAAGGTTCTCCATGCAGCGGAATAGCACCTCGGCAATGGACATATTGGAACAATCCTGTTAAAGTGATATAAATATCAATTTAATTATAAATAAACAGTCCCTGACACGAATTTTCGTCTCGAATATGTCAAAGACATTAACGACAAATCTGAAGCATTGAATTAAAATGATGCGGCCGGGAATCGAACCCGGACCTCCATGTTTACTGGGCAGACATCTTACCGTTAGACCACCACACCACAAACGATTTTAATTTTAAAATTTCTTTTGAAAATAGTAAAAAAACGTATTCTATATATATATATATATATATATATATATATATATATATATATATATATATGTGGCGTCTGTTCCGAAAGAACAGACGTCACTTCTGATCCTGCAGTTGTTATTATTTAATATCCACAGAATATATGACATCAAATGCGATTGGGCAAAGCTGAAAATGTGTACCCAGCCGGGATTCGAACGCGGGTCTCCTGCTTTCTAGGCAGTTGCGCTGACCCCTACACCACTGGGGAGACAGTGATCAACGCACCTGCAAGGAGTACCTACGCACGCCTCCCGTCAGATACAAACTCCCAGCTTCACCCTGCCCACAGTACTCAAACTCGTAGTTATGAAACTAATTCCCGTAAGAGTAAGGGCTTCAAACTTACCCACCCCTCCCCACTAACGATAGGCCGTCACGTGTGTGTGTGTGTGTGTGTGTGTGTGTGGCGTCTGTTCCGAAAGAACAGACGTCTCTTCTGATCCTGCAGAAGCTGGGAATTTGTATGTGACAGGAGGCGTGCTTAGGTAGTCCTTGCAGGTGCGTTGATCAGTTGTGTCCCCAGTGGTGTAGGGGTCTGCGCAACTGCCTAGAAAGCAGGAGACGCGGGTTCGAATCCCTGCTTGGTACACATTTTCAGCTTTGCCCAATCGCAGTTTATGTCATATATTCTGTGAATATTAAAACGTATTCCGCCTCGTAAAAAGTAGTAAAAGGTCAAAATTGACGGAAATGGCGATCCTAATGTTACGATCGCGATGTTGTGTTAGACACAGTAGGCCGATGCGAAAGCCTGGGAGCAGGCGCCTCGGCAGGGGATAGGTGGGTGACGTACCATTTCGGGCGGCAGGCTGCGACTCGCCGGTGTATATACGGAGCATGCGTGTCGCATCTCGCCGGAGCGTGGGCTTTCGTCATCGGGCGTCGCGTGCGTGCTTTGCTGCGAGGCGAGGGGAGCCTCTGTACATACGCGCACTGCAGACAGCGCGCCTAGCCGACAGGCACAGCTCGTGAGTCACGCCGGTCCGTCTAAGGGTGGGGCCGCGGGATCACCCGCTGCTCGTGCTTCCTTTATTGCCACAGCGGGTTTTTAACCCGGCGGGCAAAAAGCTGGCCAAGGCCTGCGTCTTCTGAGTAACAAAGTACTGCTCGCAGCAGTTACCGCGCGAAGGCGATGTATCCATACAACTCATTCGCCACGCGCTACCAACGCGTCAAGGCCTACGTTGTCTGTTGAACAAATTACTCTTCAGAACAGTAACCGTCTAGAGGCACTTCATCCATACAGCTCCGTCAGCTCACACTACGATGCAAGTAATATCTTTCGGAAATATTAATAACTAGCTGAAAACCAGGCGTTGCTCGGTTATTTCCTTATTTGCGATTGGATAGGGGATTTCCTGTCAGAGAGGACACAGTTCGTAGTAATCGATGGTAAGGCATCGACTAAAACAGAGGTGATATCGGGCGTTCCACAGGGTATTGTTATTGGTCCTCTGCTGTTCCTTATTTACATAAACGATTTAGGGGAAAATCTAATTAGCTTTCTTAGGTTGTTTGCAGATGACGCCGTCATTTACCGTCTAGTAAAATCATCTGAAGATCAAAACCACCTGCAGAACGATCTGAATAAGATATCAGTACGGTGTAAAAATTGACAACTGACTCTAAATAATGAGAAGTGTGAAGTCGTCCACATGAGTACGAAAATAAATCCGTTAAACTTTGTTTACAAGATAAATCAACGAAAAGTGAAGGCCGTAAACTCCACAAAATACCTAGGAATTACTATTACTTCAGACTTAAATTGGAAAGAACACGTAGATAATGTCGTGGGAAAGGCAAACCAGAGACTGCGTTTTATTGGCAGAGCCCTTAAAAGATGCAACAGAACTACAAAAGAAACTTCATACACTACACCTGTCCGTCCATTTTTCGAGTATTGCTGCCCAGTGTGGGATCGTTATCAGGTGGGTTTGACGGAGGACATCGAAAGAGACCAAAGAAGCGCAGCTCGTTTCGTATTGTCACAATATAGGGGAGACAGCGTTACTGACATGATACCGGATCTGGGATGGGAATCATTACAACAACGGCGCTTATCGCTGCGGCGTGGGCTACTTAAGAAACTCCAATCGCCAACATTCTCCTCAGAATGAGAAAATATATTGTTGTCTCCCACTTACATAGGTAGAAATGATCATCAGAATAAAATACGAGAAATCTGAGCTCGAACGGAGAGATTCAGGTGTTCCTTCTTACCGCGCGCTGTATATCTCAACCTCTCCCCCGACCCAATTCTTCCCATCTCCCTCCACCCTCCCGCCTCCTCCGTTCATTCCTCCCCCTCCCATATCTACGAAAACTCACATAAATCTCTCTTTTTTTTTTTTTTTTTTACCAGGGGAATTGCAAAATAAGATTCCCCTGTCGGCTCGGCTGTGGTCAGAGATGTGTATGAAAGGAAAAAATAGAACGAGACATTAACGATAAGACATATCTTTATCTTTCTACATAACTTTCAAGTATATTAAGACATTTGTCATACCGCTTTACAATCTTCAAAAAGGCGTTCAGGAAAACTTATCGGGCCGTTGCATACGGAAGAAGCTTTGAACGGCTTGTTTGACGTCACCATTGCTCCTACCGCCAAGAGTCTTCTTCATATCTGGAAACAGATGGAAGTCACTTGGTGCGAGATCAGGACTGTATGGCGGATGGTGTAGGCGCTCCCAACCAAGAGTTGCAATATGGTTTTGCGTTGCCGTCGCCGAGTGCGATCTCGCATTGTCATCCAACAGCAGAACGCCAGTTAGATCTGAGAATACCAGGTGACTTTTTCCGAAACACCTAATTTCGACAGAGTGGCAAAGTACCGCGCAGCATTGATGGTTGCATCCTCCAAAAAGTCCAGCAACATAACTCCTTGGGCCTCCCAGACAATGGTGGGTAGCACTTTACCTGAATACGGAGTGCTTTTGAACTTCTTTTGGATAGGTGACGACGGATGTTTCCACTACATGGATGCGGCCTTCGATTGAGGCGTGTAGTAGTGGACCCACGTTTCATTCCCCGTCACAGTCCGAAATGGACAGGCATTGCCATATTAACGGTCGACCACTACCCAATGGTGTATCGGAGTCTTGCACATTCGCGTCCACCTGTCGTGTCGTGTCCCACCCATAGCCGTTCAACGTTTCTTCCGAATGCAACGGCCAGATTTTTTTTTTTCCTGGACGGCTTTTTGAAGCTTATAAAGTGTTTGACAAATGTCTATGTACTTGGAACTTATGTATAAAAATAAAGAAATGTCTTATCTTTAATGGCTCATTCTCTATTTTTTTTCTTTCACACACAACTCTGTCCACAATCGATAGGGGAAACTTATTTTTCAACTCCCCCTCGTATATAAAAACAGTCTCGAGAGCAAACTTGAAATTTACGTTTTCTTTACAACGATTAGCGGATCAGTTGAGATATCTAAGTTCAAAAGTATTGTCAAGGGAAAATGAACTAAAATGATTTGACGACTTTCTGTCGCTTCTACGGAGCAGAGACAATAACATTACGGCGACCGAGATAGTGGTAAAAGCGGAAAGATGTTGTAGAGGGGATTGGTGCTCACTTGTGTTTACCAAACAAAATACACAAGCAGTTGGGTTCAGATAGTGTAGTGAGCAGGTAGTGCAATGCAACAAAAAGTGACTTAAACCTATGGCATGGAGACAGACACAGAGGAAGGTGGCTGCACTATTGAAGTGTCCCAAAGTGTATTTTCCAGGACCTCGAGGCTATTTCAGACAATAGAAACCGTTAAAAGTAGGCAAAGCCAAGGTCGTCCACGAGTAACATCACCACGACATGACCGTTATCTTCGGCTAACAGTCCGTTGACACATGAGGTTGAATTCAACTCAGCTGCAACGCACTGTCGAGGCAACAACAGGACACGAAATATCAACACAAACAGTCCGAAAACACCTTCGGGAATGTGGCCTCTACTCACAAAGGTCTATAGTGTGAGTTCTATCAAAACCACGACACCGTTTAGCCCGGAGAAACTGAGCGGAGGAACATCAGGATTGGAGTCGTAACGAATGGCATCGGGTTCTATTCACAGATGAGTCAAGATTGTGTGTTCAGCCGAACAATCGTCGTACCCCTATCTACGGACAAAGTGGATTATCTTGCTTATCTGCAGGAAACATCACGATATTATGGCAATTGACGAATGGTGTGGATAGGAGTCAGTATTGGCGGGCGTACAGACCTCTATGTCGTTCATAATGGCGCTTTGACTGCTCAGAGTTATAGAGATGAGATCCTCCGGCCCTTTCTTGTGACCTAAGCTGGTGCCATAAGAGGTGGGTTCCTTTTGGTGGACGATAACGCTCACCCCCACATATTCATAAAGGGCAGTTTTATTACTGGCAGTAACTTTGATTTAATTCCCTTTTGTACAAGGTGTGTGCTTTATTGTGCTTAATTTGGTCTCCCCACATTTATTTGGTTGTTCATTTTATTGAATAGATAACGTTTTAAAGTATCAAACTTCTGCTTTATAATTTCATGTTCCCCATCCCATGTTTAATTATCTATTCCTTTTTAAAAATTAATTTTGTGTTTGTTAAAACGTTGGCTGCTCCCTTAAGGAGTGAGCAGTTAGATAAATTACTGTTGCGCAAGTACTATGGCCACTCGCAAAGTAATTTAGAGCAGCAGTGAGCGTTTTAACTTGCATTTGCAGATCTCTGCTGCCCGAGATATTTCATAGAAAACTTAACAAGTTACTTTCAATATGGAGTGCTGCCTACCTCCGAAATACTTACTCGTTCCTGTTATAACCACACCTAGAACCCCAAGTTCGAAAAGAGACCCAGGAGCGGATGGGAAAAAGCTGATTTTACCATTCCAGAGAAATACGTCAGAAGTGTATCAGTAAGAATAATATAAGGGAGCCTGACATTTAGTCGCATCGCCATTCTGTGTCGCGAAACGGAGAGAATAACGGTCTGTTAAGTTACAGAGGGGCCATGACTAGGTTGTGGCTATCTACCTGCTGATCTGTCTGCTAAGTTTCGGATCAAGGCATGTCGCATGTGTCACTGCTAGTCCTGAGCCAGGAAAAACCCATAGCTCTGCAACATATCTGGATCAACACATACTGAAGAGGAATCACACATGGAACGAAACTACAGTGCACAAAACAGGACATCAGGTGAGATATCATAAACAATTTACATTCGGTAACGTATTTTATTCAGATATTGGTTACAATTGTAATTTGTTTGTGATACAGTACGATATTTTGCTGTCTCAACTCTTTACTTAAGGTTTACGTGGAGTTTACTTAGAGCGAGGAACCATGCGGCTACCATAATAGTGCAAAAGTCATTCTCGTTGCCCTCTAATGTGGTGCTGATCTTCTCGGATAGTCAGTTCAGTTGCTTACCTATGGGGTATGGACGGTATGAGGTTATCAATCAGCTCTTGAGGGATATTTGGCCACTATTTGATGAGTACAATATTCAGCTTTGCAACAGGTGTGGGAGGTGCTGATCTGGATGCAGTTCGTACGGCAAGTGCATCCCAGACTGGCCACACCATTCAATTCCCTCAGCTTCAAGCATGCTGTGCACCATTGCAGCTCCTTAAGGGAGCAGCCAACGTTTTAACAAACACAAAATTAATTTTTAAAAAGGAATAGATAATTAAACATGGGATGGGGAACATGAAATTATAAAGCAGAAGTTTGATACTTTAAAACGTTATCTATTCAATAAAATGAACAACCAAATAAATGTGGGGAGACCAAATTAAGCACAATAAAGCACACACCTTGTACAAAAGGGAATTAAATCAAAGTTACTGCCAGTAATAAAACTGCCCTTTATGAATATGGAGGTAATGTGGATAAAGGAAAGCACATTCATTCACTCAAAGACACGCGCGTAATGCTCGCGACACTTATGCGGGAACACTTTATAGCAGCGGCAAAATGTAGCGTCGGCGACGTTTTGACGAGATGGCGGGTGTCTTCAAGCACAATTAAAATCAAACTATGTACCAACCGAACTCATGGAGGCAACCGCATACTACGCTGAAGTACCACGTGGTGTGCGACTACATAGATTTTACAAAAAGAAATTAATTTAGAATAAGCAAGTAAAGCTCATGCGAGAATTCATATAGAAGAAAGCTAGTATCAGTAAAAGCATGGCTCAAGGCTGCAGTCATGTACGTTACGAGAGCACGTTGTGCAATCGGTCATACCAAGACAGGAAAAATTGAATCAATCCAGAAAATCTGAGAAAAATTTAGCATACTCGCAGATACAGACACAATGCGAAAACGTTAATTAAAAAACAGCTAGGAAATTGAAACATACTAAGTTTACTCGAAGGCTGAAGGCCACACACGTGTATTCTATTTTGAGAAAATGGGACACAAAATAATCACTGGAATAAAAATGCAAACACTAAATTTAAACTGAATTACTCGAGTTCTGTAAATTATGAAACACTTCACCTCACATAGCGAAAGAATTACTCAAGAAAAACTATCACTGATAAACCAAGACTGCCTGATCACAAATAAAGAAAAGTTTTAACAGCTTGCCAACCCCTCAGCATGATTCGATGAAATAGTCACTTTGGCGGTCGTGGCAAGAGTGAAGGCTAAAACCACGCGAAAAGCCTTCCCCTCCACGCACCGCATGTAGGGCGCGCTAAAAGCGATGCAGAATGCGTCCAGAGCCAATTGTCTACCATCCCTTGCTACCTGAAGAAGATAATACCCTCCACTAGAGCTCCAGAGACGTCTCTTTGGCCACGTCTTTCGTCCTTGATTATGTTGGTACTACACTGAGAACAGGCCACCTCGCCATCTTGCCAAGTAAGCTTATCTCTGGCCACCCAGCAGACGGCAGTGCAGAAGACATACGAAGCCATGCGTTCTTAACTGAAGCAAAGGAGGCCTAAAGCGCGAGGCGGCGACTGTAACCCATTGCGCGGCAGTCCGTCATCATTAAAAGCTACCTTCCACATTCATACGAACACACAAGTTCAATCACACGGGTGGAAACATATATAAACATGGAACATTGATCATTAATAAAAGAATAAAATAATTGACATACAAATAGACAATATTAATGGCAGAGAAACACTTAAGAGTGATGAATAACTCAAAATGGATCACGATCACACATTCAGTGGACGTGTTTCAGTATCAAACATGTTACGCTGTTCCTCACATCTTGCACGCTCCCTGTGTTCTAAACATTTGCACCCCGTGTGTTTTAACGTTATATAAACAGCCTTCCCAGTGTACAACTCTATTAGACCGTCTATCCGAATTAGGCCCTGCTGCTTGACTGCATCCACAATAAAATTTTACCCCTAATTTTCGTGCCTCCATGTAAATCAGACGCCAACCACATCGGGACGAACTGTTATGGTCTCTGCTAACATTTGAAGTCAAGCTATTCTGGTCGAGCTCATTATTATTAATATTATGGAAATGCATCTTCTTAAACGTTATTCTGTTGCAGTTTGACCCTCTTATGCAACTGTAAATTAGTCTACTTGAGACTAGAGGCGTTTCGCTATATTCTAAAAGATCTTCATTGGTCAACGTTACAGCGAATATTTTTTGTTTTACATTTCTGTTTGGTTTTACTAAATTCGATCGATAACATTCCTCATGCAATGGGATTATTGAATTCTGAATAAAATGATTAATGTTACTCAAGTATTTTTATGTTATCCTCTTCACGTATGTTTTGTAGCACATTGTCACTTGCTGTCATTGTTTATATATACAATTACACTTTTACTGAAAAACTCGGCACTTCTGTGGCCTGGTGGTCTCTGTTTTGTTTTTGTTTGTCATCAATGTGTGTGTCATTTGCTTGTAAGATCCTGCAGGGGACTTCCAACAAAGTGTTGATTCCATGCCACGTAGAGTCGCTGCACTTCCCCTAGCAAAAGCAGATCCGACAATACATCTACATCTATATAGATACTCTGCAAATCACATTTAAGTGCCTGGCAGAGGGTTCATTAACTACTTTCATTACCTTTCTCTTCCGTTCCATTTTCTAATAGCCCGCAGAAATAAAGAACACCTAAATCGTTCCGTTTTCGATCTGATTTCTCTTATTTTATTGGGATGGTCATGTCTCCCTAAGTAGGTGGGTGCTAGAAAAATATTTTCACATTCAGAAGTAAAAGTCGGTGATTGAAACTTCGCAAACAGATCACGCCGCAATGATTTCCACCCCAATACGTGCAACATATCCGTGACGCTTCCCCCACCCCCCCCCCCCCCCATAACGTGATAAAACAAAACGAGCTGCCCTTCTCTGAACCTTCTCAATATCTTCCGTCAGTCCCACCTGGTGAGGGTCCCACAAGGGCAACAGTACTCCAGTAGAGGACGCACAAATGTTATGTAGGCTGTCTCTTTGGTGGAGCTGTTGCATCTTCGAAGCGTTCAGCCAATGAAAAGTAATCTTTCGTTCACCTTCCCCACAATATTTTCTATGTGTTCTCTCCAGCCTAAGTTGCTCGTACTTGTAACTCGTAGGTATTCGGTAGAAATTATCACCTTAAGATTTGACTGATTTATCGTGTAATTGAAGTTCAACGGATTTCTTTTAGTGGTTATGTGCATTACTTCACACTTTTCATTGTTTAGTATTAACTGCCAATTTTCGCACCATTTAGAAATTTTGTTTAAATCGCTTTGCAGTTGTTTTTGATTCTGTGTTGACTTCACTAACCGGTAAACGACAGCATCATCCGCGAACAGTCTAAGGGAGCTATTCAGATTGTCTCCTAAATCGTTTATAAACACAAGGAAGAGTAGGGGACCTATAACGCTTCCCTGGGGAACGCCAGATATCACTTCTGTTTTACTCGATGACATTCGGAAAAAGCCATGACTTTTGTCACCTCAGCGCGTATTGACACTAAATACTAAGTACTAAGAGTAGTACAAACGCAACCTACTACATGGAGGTCGAGATATTTTAAATATTTTAATTTATTTTAAGCATTGATAATGACCACACAGTGGTCGAAATCCGGATTTGCTAACAAATAAAGAATTTTATATTTATGACGACTGATTGCTGAATAATTACCACAAACTAAATACTCGCTCAATAAATATTGTTTGATGGCCACTTTAGAGAGACACGTGCCCACAACGCCAGCAGCAGGTATTGATTCTCACGGCTGACAGTGGTTGCAATGTTTTCATCGTCAATGTAATTGCTGAACGGGCACATTAGAGTGATTAAGACATACGATGCATTCTTCACGGTGCAGTCTTCACCGACCGCAGTAGACGGCTGTATCCGTAATGGAACGTGTCACGGCTTCACCGCAGACCGTTGTGGTGGAGGTCACGATGCGAGACGAGAAGAACCGTACACGCATAGTTTCTTGGCAGGATGTGGAGAGCCTTGAAGCGTGAGTTACACGCCCACAAACTCGGGGCAAGGTAATCCGACGCAAAATCTGCCGTCGATTCCTAGAGCTCCCTACACAAACAATAACAATTTCTAACACCACACGAAAGCGGTTTAGTTTGTGACTTCTTACTGTTAAAGAGTCGTACCTAGCTGAGCTTACGTCGCGACTGTTTTTTTCTCCTCTTCCTTCTCCTGCTGCTCTGTATGCAGATGTTTCCTAATTTACATGTAATCCGGCGATCGCTGATCCACGACGCAGTCGCGGTGCGAAAATCGTGCGTTTCACCGAGTTAGGCCGAACGTTACGGCCGTTGCGGGCGACGGAACGTCGTCGCACATCAAGTGCGTAATTTAGGCCGGAGACTTTGTACGCAGGCACCGCCTTGTCCCAGTGACAAGGGAAATTCACGCGCAGGTCGGGGTTTTATAGCCGCGCGCGACCGGACCGGTTTATTTAGGAGCAGCCAGTCAACTGGCGAAACGTTACATTGGCAACCGCGCGATCGTGGCGGGCCGCGCTTAATAGTGGTTTACTGTCCCAGCGCCTCGTGACCGTCCCGTGTCAACGTGGCCTCCTTTGCCCTATACAATAACACACACTCGCTCTGCACAATAGCACTCTCGGTTATTTCCTTAGCTTCAACCGCAACTAATTTCGCTCCAGAACTAATACGTGTTTATATACATGTGGCGTCTGTTCCGAAAGAACAGACGTCACTTCTGATCCTGCAGTTGTTATTCTTTAATATTCACAGAATAAATGTTCAAATGTTTGTATAGCTTATGGGACTTAACTACGGGGCCATCAGTCCCTAAACTTACAAACTACTTACGATCTAGCTAACACTAACGACGGCACAAATATCCATGCCCGAGGGGGGATTCGAACCCCTGACCGTAGAGACCGTGCAGACCGTGACTGGAGCGCCTCAGTCCCCTCAGCCACCGCGGCCGGCTATTCACAGAATATATGACATCAACTGCGATTGGGCAAAGCTGAAAATGTGTACCCAGCCGGGATTCGAACCCGGGTCTCCTGCTTTCTAGGCAGTTGCGTTGACCCCTACACCACTAGGGACACAGTGATCACCGCACCTGCAAGAACGACCTAAACACGCCTCCCGTCAGATACAAATTCCCAGCTTCACCCTGCCCACAGTACTCAAACTCGTAGTTATGAAACTAATTCCAGTAAGAGTAAGGGCTTCAAACTTACCCAACCCTCTTCAATAAAGATAGGATCATCGCCCGTCACCGGCAAAAAATGTTCAAATGTTTGTAAATCTATCGGACCAAACTGCGTGGTCATCAGTCCGTAGCTTACAAACTACTTAAACCTAGGTAAACTAACGTAAGGACAAACACACACACCCATGCCCCAGGGAGGACTCGAACCTCCACGGCCAGCAACCGCGCGCTCCGCAGCGAGATGCCTTAGACCGCTCGGCTACTCCACCGCGGCCGTCACCGGCATATTATATATATATATATATATATATATATATATATATATATATATATATATATATATATATATATATATATATATATATATGCCGGTGACGGGCAATGATCCTATCTTTATTGGGGAGGGGTGGGTAAGTTTGAAGCCCTTACTCTTATGGGAATTAGTTTCATAACTACGAGTTTGAGTACTGTGGGCAGGGTGAAGCTGGGAATTTGTATCTCACGGGAGGCGTGTTTAGGTAGTCCTTGCAGTTGCGGTGATCACTGTGTCCCCCGTCAGTCTCGAGGCAGCCGTGGCGGACGACGGACTTGCGGCGGCAGCGCGAGGCACCGAGCGTAAACAACGGCTGTTTACCTGTTGACAGGTTGGTCTTTGCTGCGCTTACGCTTAACTCCTATTTGAAATGATTGTATGCCGGAAAACATGATGGAAACTCAATCTTACTTGAGAAAAGATAGATAAAATTTACGTTTGATCGTAGCTATGTAAGACCTAAGCCTTTAGAGTTAAAAATATGGCTATCTGAAAAAGTTAGGATTACTGAAGACGATATTGAAGGAGTACATTTGTCTTTTGTTCAATGTGCTATGTATGTTAAATTGAAAGATCCTACTTTGAGCAACATTATTGTTGATAGGATTGGTGATAAAATAAAATTTAATCACTCTGACGGACATGTTAGTGACGTACTAGTATGCCATGCAGGACTAGGAATACGAACTGTGAGAGTGAACTGCCTTTTGAGGTACCGGCGGAAGCAATTGATGACGCTTTTAAACCTTATGGGCGTGTAATTTCAAATGTAGCCGAAAAATGGGCGGAACCTCATATGTTTCCTGTCCTTAACGGTGTGAGACAAGTAAAAATCGAACTGTTACGGCATTTACCATCCTATATGAATATTTGTGGCTATCGAGCTTTGATTATATATGACGGTCAGCCTCGCACTTGCGCGATATGTGGCTCTACTGGCCATGTACGCGCTGAGTGCAAGAAAAAAAGAGTGGCGCAGTTGCCTTCCGCGGAAGAGGTAACTTCTGGGCCGGTAACCGCGATGAAGCTGACATACGCTGCCGCCGCAGTCTCCCCGAAACGACCCGAACGCGCATTGTCGGACCAAGGCACGGCGTCTACACAGCAGACGTAGCATTAGGAGAACACGAAATCAGTCCGGTAGCCAAAAGGATGGAAACAAAGGCAGTCCCGTATGCAACCATCAGCAGTCAAAATGAAACTCCTTCTGAACACCTATCCGACACTTTGAGAGATGAATCTCAAGGACAGAGTACATCGGCTTTTGAGCAAATTGCAGAAGACACGACAAATTTGTCCCACAATGATGTTGCACAAAACGTTGCAGTAGTAGAGGATCCCCAGCGTGACAGTGCTACTTCTGCAATAATTCGGCCCGACAATATCGATAGGGTCAGCCTCGAAGAGGCACAGAATGTAGATCAAGCCATTGAATCTCAGGGGGAACCCTCAACCAGGAAAGAAAATTTACGTTCTCCGATACTACCTCAGGAGTTGAGTGAGAAATCTCCAGACGTTTCTTCAGAGAAATCTCTTACTAAATCGCCAAAAAAAGTAATAAAAGAATAATAGCCCATCAGGCAGCTGAGAATATAGCCCCAGCTATAAGGGAAAAGCTGCAGAATGTTAAAGAAGGACCAAGAACGCAGAAAAAGGAGTCTGCTATGAAGTTACAGAAGGAGAAACAAAGCCAAACCTTACACAAGAGTTCCAACGTTGAAAAACAAATAGCCCTTGACCCACCAACTACAGAACAAGAAGAAAGATCTCGGTTAAGAGATGACACTCAAGAGGGACGAAAGGAGTGGGCTGACGAAGTAGAAGATCAAGATCTGGAAAGGTAAGACACCAGCGACATGGATTTTTACTAATTTTACACGGATGAAGTACGAAGCGTATAATTCAACCACTTATACCTAGGCTTCTTAAAGGTGTATTTGCAATTTTATCCTGTATGACAGTACGAGTGCATGATTATGGTGTTAGCAAAAACTGCACAGTACCATACCATAGGAGTCCATAAGCGAGGGGCAAAATGTGTTTTAAAAAATTGGATTACAATTGTAGTCACTTTCCAATCATGTACCAATGCTTTACGGTGATGCCATCAAAGTTTTCTCCTCTTTTTATAACACTAAATGCAGCAAGCTTATAAAATAGTCACACTTAATATTAATAGAATATGGTCAGCTCTCAAATTAACATCCTTGCAACAATTAATATATGACTCTGATGCTGACATAGTGTTTCTACAAGAGTTTATGACAACAAACCTACATATTCCTGGTTTTCAGACTATCTTAAATGTAGCTTTTGAATATAGCACGGGAGTAGCGCTCCTGATTAGGGATGGTATTCCCATCAAAGACTTAGAACAATTAGAATCAGGACGAGGTATAGGATGTAAAATTTATTACGTCACGTTTGTTAACCTGTATGCCCCTTCCGGAAACAGTAATAAACTCCAGAGAGCAATTTTTTTTAGAGATGAACTTATTTACCTGCTACGAAAGAATCCGCAGAATCTAATTATTGGAGGCGATTTTAATTGTGTCCTTAACAGAAAGGACCAGACTCCTAATTTCAATTATTGTAAAGAGCTTCATGACTTAGTACAAAAATGCACTTTAAAGATGCCTGGGAAATTAAGTATCAAACTTTAGTAAAATTTACGCACTTTACTTCATCTTCGAGTAGCAGACTCGACTGAATTTACATCTCTGATCCACTCACTGAAAAAGTTATAGTAGCGGACGTCATCCCGTCCTGTTTTTCAGATCATTCCGCGCTGTCAGTAACAATAAATTTACCACGACAACCCACAAAAATGTATCGAACTCAGTGGCACCTCAATACATCGATGTTAAATGATGTAAAATTACGTGACGAGATTACGAAATCATGGAATTATTGCTTACGGTCAATGTGTAGGTACCCGTCCAAATCCGAGTGGTGGACAAAAGTAGGCAAAAAGAGGTTGAGGCAAAGCTTAATTATCTATAGTCGTGAAAAAGTCCGAGACAACAAGCGAACCTTCGAATTTTACTACAGTGTTTTACGAGATCTCTACGAGAAGCAGCAACTAACAAACACAGAATTACAACAAATTAAAGAAATAAAAGCTAAAATGTTAAGTATAAAAACAAAGCAGTTAGAAGGTTTAAAAATTAAATCTAAATCTAAATGTCTTGCAGAGGAAGAAACTACGTCATTATACCATTTGATAAAACATCAATCTCTCCGTAAACGCACGTTTATTGATGAACTCGTCACAGAAAACGGGCACCTACTCACCCCCACCCAGAAATTGTACAAGAAATTTTCCAGTATTACGAAAAACTGTATACAGCAAACGATATTGATGACGCTCCATTATCGCAAGTAGTGAATTCCTTGAATAAAATTATAACACCAGAGGATAACAGTGAATTTTTAACTGATTTTACAGTGGAAGAAGTTTTCGAACTGGTGTCCAAATCACCCTCAAATAAATCACCAGGCCCGGATGGACTTCCAAAAGAATTTTATTTGAGTTATTGGGATATAATTGGATCAACTTTTACAGCAGTTTTAAATGAAATAATGAAAGGAGGGATCATACCCCCGGAGCTGAAGGAAGGAAAAATTGTTTTGGTGTCGAAAAGTAAAAGTCGGAAGAAAATTGGCGGGTTTTGGCCGATAACACTGATGAACTTCGATTATAAAACCATTGCTAGAGCGATCAATGAGACGATGACACCATTAATACGCAAAGCAGTCAACACACATCAAACCTGTTTCTCAGGGCGATCTATTATGACAGCAACTTCCGAATACAGAGATCTGGTTTCGATAGTCGCCGTTACCAACATTTAGTGCGCGTTACTGTTTTTAGATTTTAGTAAAGCCTTTGATCGAGTTAGTCATCGATACATCGAGTGTATACTACAGCAAATAGGAATAGAAGAAAGAGCTCTTGGGGTGGTACGCAACATGATAACTTATATTAAGGCATCCGTATCCATAAATGGCCAGCTGTCAAAAGCAATAACTATACGGAGAGGTGTTCCCCAAGGAAGTCCTCTTTCCATGTTACTATATGTGTTATCGCTTGAACCACTACTTCACACGATAGAAGAAAAGCTAAGTGGAGTGACAATGTCGGGCACAAATTTTGTAGCGAGAGCATATGCAGACGACGTGGGCATCGTTATACGGCGGGAGGATGAAGTAGTTCTTCTGAAAGAAGAAATTGATACCTATTGTAAAGCTTCTGGGGCGTAAATCAATACTGATAAATGTAAAATTTTAAATCTTAGAGGACTCGAACATTTAGATATAGAGTGGGCAAGTTTCGTGGAAACTCACAAAACTCTGGGTATTATCATCAATATGTGCCCCATAAAAATGTCCGCTATAAACTGGAAGGAGACAGCTGGAAGAATTCGTGGTGCACTAATGGACAACAAATGCCGCTCAGTGAACCTTACTCAGAAAATTAAAATAATAAATACATATATTTTTTCGAAAGCTTATTATCTATCACAGATCTTTCCATTGCCGAAATTGCAAGGAAAAACCATTATGCAACTTGCAGGCAGGTACGTGTGGCACGAAAGTATTTTTAAACTAAAACCCAGCGATTTGGCCAAGTCCAGAAAAGCAGGAGGTCTAACTGACATCTGCAGAAAGGCTTTGGCACTTTACATAAAAAGAATAGTAACACTTTTCAATAACGAGCCTCATACCATAATTGCCAAACTCTTCACAGCTGTCCGTCCTGTAAGTATGCAACAGCCCATTAATGTCGGTAACTTAAACTATAAACTGAAACATATAAAAGATTTTTACCTTGAACTTAGCTACATAGGAGAGGCCACGATGAAAAAATTACATTTAACAACTAAAGAAGTTATTGAAAAATGGCAACAATCCCACAGTCCTAACAATATCGAATCAAAGTATCCGTTGGTAGACTGGAAAACTGTTTGGAAAAATCTTAGCCTTAACATTCACTGTTCCGATGTCGTCTCGTCCTGGTATAAAGTCGTGAACAATCTTATTTCAACCAATGAAAAATTATATAAAATTGGTTTGAGTAACACAGACAAATGCTCAAAATGTGGCCTAGTGGACACATTAAAATACCGATTCACTTGTGGCAACCATCTACAAAATTGGAAGTGGGTTCAGAAAAAGTTAGGGCTACTTACACGACGTTCGGAAACGTCTTATTCAACAGATATATTACTGTGGCCCGACACCGAATTTTATCCATCAACAAAAAATAACACAGTGATGTGGCTCCTCGGAAACTACGTCAATTTTGTAGTCAAAAGATGTGGAGGTGACAGCAGTGTAGAATTTTTCTTATACATGCCAGCAGCATATTTACAAGTACGACGATATCCAAAGATAAAAAAAACTACTTTGGGAACATGATAGGAATTTTGTTCGAGAAGGAGGGAATTGGTTAAAGAAGATAATGTAAGACGAAGTAGAAGGAAAAAAAATGACGAACTCATTGATGTTGAAATCGATCCAAATATATATATAAGGAAAAAAATTTCAGTCATACAAGACGTTGTATCATATTTTTGGATTGGTCATGGCAATGACATTTCGTTTCATCACAGTAGAGACAGCTGGACTTCATTTCTCGTTTAGTTTTACTCAAATCGTAAGAATTTTTTATTCCTTTAAAATTAGAATTTTGTTTAGTGCAGAAAACTGTATTGTGTTATATTGTCAAGAAGAAATTAACAGCACCATGGGAATCTTGGTTGGATTATTTGATATATAAACAATACAACGTCCTAGCAGAAATAAATTATTCTAAGGTAATTACTTTCCTGATGTAAATCGAAAGTAGCATGACCGACCTCATTTACGGAGAATAATTATTTAGTTATTATTTTTTAAAAAGATCAGCAACGGGTGACTTCGGAGTTTTAGAGAAGTCAAAAATAAAGCAAAAACGAAATATTATTGATTGTCAAGAGAAAACGACCAGGAATCCTACTGCACAGGCAGCTCACTTTTCGAGAAGACGAGCTTTGAGGTCAGACGGAGCTGAAAAAAAAAGTGGTGTAGGGGTCAGCGCAACTGCCTAGAAAGCAAGAGACCCGGGTTCTAATCCCGGCTGGGTACACATTTTCAGCTTTGCCCAATCGCAGTTGATGTCATATATTCTGTGAATATTAATACGTGTTTTATCATATTCCCATCGTCACTAGACTATACTGTTATATTTTAGATATCCACCACGCATCACACATCTCTCTCTCTCTCTCTAAATTTCGTTTGTCTCTTTACCTTCTAACTCTTCACAATTCTAAATCTATTTCAGAAATTCCATTTCATACTGAAAGCACACTGCATAAAAAAATCGCACTGACGTGTTTTACGGCCAACTTTAGATTTGTAGTTTTATACGTTTTTGCAAACATTTGGGACAAAAATTATAATCTAAATAATAAAAAATTAATTCATAAGAGTGTCTGAAACCCATTTAGGAAAAAAAAATTTAGGTAGTCGTGTGTTTCGAACCACTGACCTTCAGCGTCACAGTCTGACGCATTGCCTACTACGCTACGGATAACAGTTTTATTATTATTATTATTATTATTATTATTATTATTATTAACTCTTTATTATTATTATACAAAGCATTTATACATAATATGCAAAAACAAATTATCTATTATTGCTTCTGATATCTATTTTATATTTTCATTATGTTGGTCATCTTCTGTTGGTTTGTTGTAACTTCAGAAAATCATTGTTGCACATCTTGTGATACCTCCTCACATTTAACTTATTTACATTCTTATTTCAGGGTATGAAAGAGGAAATTTTGAAATTTTTGTTTATATTTTTGGTAGCTTCTGTAATTTGTTGTGTTCTTCTTTAATATAAATCACAAATTGTTCTAATGTTGAATTTTTGTTTTTAATTATGTAGTTTATAAATTTTCCAAGTAACCAAAGATAGCTGTTGTGTTTCATACTAGGGTATAGATTCCAGTCTGGATATAGTATATTCCCTACCTTTATTGCATTTTCCGACGTCCTGTTAATAATTGCTAGCTTTTTTCGGATCCACTTCCAGATGGTATTTCGGAGAAGTTCCGTTCTTTAATTTCATACTATTTATACATAATATGCAAAAACAAATTATCTATTATTGCTTCTGATATCTATTTTATATTTTCATTATGTTGGTCATCTTCTGTTGGTTTGTTGTAAAAAACTTCAGAAAATCATTGTTGCACATCTTGTGATACCTCCTCACATTTAACTTATTTACATTCTTATTTCAGGGTATGAAAGAGGAAATTTTGAAATTTTTGTTTATATTTTTGGTAGCTTCTGTAATTTGTTGTGTTCTTCTTTAATATAAATCACAAATTCTTCTAATGTTGAATTTTTGTTTTTAATTATGTAGTTTATAAATTTTCCAAGTAACCAAAGATAGCTGTTGTGTTTCATACTAGGGTATAGATTCCAGTCTGGATATAGTATATTCCCTACCTTTATTGCATTTTCCGACGTCCTGTTAATAATTGCTAGCTTTTTTCGGATCCACTTCCAGATGGTATTTCGGAGAAGTTCCGTTCTTTAATTTCATACTATTGATAGCGGTCGTTACTGATGCTAATATGGCATTTGTAGATTATCATTTATCGTACGAAGAATGGCGTGTTTTTGTTAATCCTTCGGTGCGCCATTGCTTTGGTATGACAACGTGTAACTTACAATAAGAAAATAATCAAATACGCAACGCAAGATGGCGTATGCCAGAGAATTGTGGGCGAGGAATGTCACGTGACTTCTGCGAACGGCTGGTTTTCGTTAATTCAATGGAGCGTGTCAAAACTCCGTTATTTTTACAAATATCTCTCAAACGATACGAGATATGAGAAAAACATAATAGAGCGAAGTTGCAGAGAATTTTCCGCTCTGCCACATAGGTTATTCAATTTTCGTGTCAGATGAACGGTTCGTTTGCAGTTACAATTATATTACAAACGGCTTTTTTTTAATTATTGCCGTATTTTTTTGTCCAAAAAATTTGAAAAATGGGAGTTCTGGTCTCTGGCGGCCTACAATTATTTCTGATCGGTTGAATGGTTCGCCTTAAAAGCAGGTAACACATTACGGACACACAGACAGACATCCCAAAACCGCCGTTATTTTTGCAAATATATGTGAAACGATACGAGATATGAAAAAAACGTAACAGAGCAAAGTTTTAGAGAATTTTCTCCTCTAAAAATTCGGTTTATCAATTTTCGTGTCAGATGAATGGTTAAGCCGTTATTTTCATTTAAATTTCAAGCTGTCAAAAGACGATCGCAAAGGCCCACTTTTAGTCTTACTACTGTAACCTAAAGTGGTCCAATATTAAACACACCCAGAAACAACAATGAGTGATTGGCAAAATTCGGCGACCAGTAGTTCCTGAAGCTACACCTTATCCCATTCATTGATCATTATATAACATTCTAACATATACAGTCACGACAATCCAGAAAATATTTGTTTTATATTGCGACAGTACCGCTCCAAGAGGCCGGCAAGCTACATTTCTGAAGAAGATATTGGACGAGTGCGAATAGCGTCGTTTATATTGATTTTAACACATTAGGAAACGTATGGAATGCCATAAAAATAGGTAAAAACTTAAAAATAGCTCCACATTTATCTTATTTAAGTTTCCTAACGACCATGACAAGGTACGAAATAATACATTACAGGACAGTTTAATTACAGTTATCCTCTAACTTACACACTTCTGATAAATAACTTCATTTTCTATTAAAAATAAAAAATGGATAGTAAACACCAGACGAACTTCTATTTGGAAGAAAGACGTCGCTTTTCTACTTACGAACGTTAAGGTTTCAACACTACAATTCCAGTCGACTCAGTGAGTGTTGAACGCAGCAAACATATACAGAATGCAATAACTACAGTATTTAACGTACCAAATCTGCTACAACAGTTGCAGCCAAAGGAAAAACGTCACAGACGACACAGTAAAACGACAAAAGCCATGAATCTGTTTTCCAGCAGAGAAGCAGCCAATTCCATAATTGTTGCTACAGCTGTACCACAAATGGCAGGAATCTTTAAAACATTAGCTTTTTAAGCTAAAGGAATCACACTCAACAGAATATGCACGTTTAAGACAGACGTGTGGGGTGTAAAAATGTGCGAATCATTAGACTCCACGCCGAATTAATACACGTAAAAAAAAAAAAAAAAAAAAAAAAAAAAAAAAAAAAAAAAAAAAACCTGCCTGCCATAGTAAGAAAAGACATAATAGAAATTTATTATTCTCTTATGTTTATAGTCAACTTACGTTAACTAGGAGGGATACAGGATAATGAGTGGGGAAGGGGGGGGATGTTTAGCATACGGTGTAGGAATGGTAAGTTAGGTTAAGGTCGGGGTAGTTGCGGGACCGTAGACCTGCCCCAATAGGCGTTGTCCCTTCAGCACATTCTACGGTCCTGCAACCACCCTAGCCCAAAGAGGAACCGGAACGTTCTATCTCCTCCATGTTTATTTCACATACAAGAAACATTTTTCTTAAACCATTCAACATATGACTCTGAAATTTGATAATATGTTCAATGAGTATTTCTCTACAAAGTTACAATGTTATGTTAAGACATATTTATTGGTTTTTGTTTTACAATTTTTTTAATGATTACATTTTTTTCCAAAATTTTGGATGTTTTATTCTACAACTCCTCCATTATACAATATATTTTTCCAATTTGGTGAAGAAAATTAAATAATATTGTGTGTAATTTTGATTCATTTACTGTCGGTAGTTTTTGAGAAAATATTCCTTAAATATGAAAATTTCAAATTTGCGAGAAATGGTTTCCAAAGTTTTTCAATATATTCCCGCTCAATACAATGGGTCATCAGCATCCTCTTCTTTTTCAAATGATAGTTTTCTTTTCACAGGTCTCTTTTTGCCGTTTGGTGGAAATGGTGGTGTAATCTAGTTGGAAACCTAAGTCTTTCAGCATACCACATGTTGCAACTGCATCATACACTTCAAAGTCCAATGTTTATATCTGTACAAACACTGTTTTTGGAATTCTAATCCAAATTAAATTGTTCAAAGTTTCGGCGAGATTTTTACTTTTTCCATGTAGACATTTTACCAGTAAATTTGGGCGAGACAAATCTCTGAATATGGACTTCATTACATCAGTTACAGATTTTGGCAAACTGTTTTATGGTTATATTCCTTTCCTGATTGGTACTTTCAGCATGAGTCATCACATATGCTACATAGTGCATGTTGTGGGTGCTCATTTGTCGATGAATTATGAAAAATTAATGCCCATACGTTCAGTGATGCTTGTATTTTGCCTAATTGCACAACAATAATCTCTCTGCTATCTGTCAATTGTTTAATCTGTCAATCTTCTTCTTCCTGCAAGGGTCTTACCATCACTAAGCTTCTGGGATCATAATGCCTTTTTCAGTTTGCGCAAGCGAGCCCCCGTGCGCTTCTACTAATGTACGATGCTTTCTGTTTTTTAATGCAAATTTCATTGTCATAAGGTTTGACTTCCTGTACAGTTTTATATCCCTTAGAATCACCATCCCCTAGATAGTACATCGTACATTATACCACTCCTCTGCTCTGCAAAAAAATCTTTTCACTCCCTCTACCATCATTCCATTTTTGCCGTGAAAAATTTTCTTTACAATCTTCATTATGTTTCTCGTTGGTATTGTCTTACATCCACAATGTTAGGAGAGAATAGCAACATCAATAACTCTGCAGTTATCTCCATTGATGGCTATCACGACTCCATTTAGAGATTTTTGTCCTCTATGTTGCCATAATCCATTTAAAGCAATGGTTAAATCTCTACAATTTCCAATATCAATCACAGCATCTCGACTGCTTTCTTCATTGTTGTTTGAGCAACATCTTCAGCCCTATCAATTCATTATAAAAACCTAACTTGGTTGGTGGATTTAGAAAAGTTCATAATTACAAATAACACAGAATGTATAGTTTTGCGGCGAGTTTTACTGATAAAATTCCTCGGACTTCCAGCCGCGACAAGTGGCGTGATATCCACGGGCTTTCGACCGAGATCTCCTCGGCCATTGTCAAGTGGTGACTGTCGAGGCATTGCTGCTGCCGTCCTTATATAGCTGCGCGGCTTCCTGTGACGTCACTGGTGCTTCGCCGCATCACCATATATGGATATGTTTTGGCCGCGTGCCTGCCGCGCCCGATTGAAACGTCCGATGGCCTGGTCTCAAGCTGTGCTCAGCTGCAAGTCACCGTCTTTATTAAGTACTTGAGATACTTTAATTTCGATCGCCTCTTTTATTACGCTATCCCAGAAAATATTTATTGTAGTAATGACTGATGTCTCATCAAAAGCATTGCGATGTTTGTTTTCCAGAGCGTCCTCCGCAGTTGCCGAGTTCTCAGAATAACGTAAACGGAAGCATCTTTCATGGTCAACACAGCGCTGTTCAATATTGCACACTGTCAGCCCGATGTAAAACTGTCCCACCCACACGGTATCTTGTACACATGTAGCGTTCTAAGGCCTAGATCATCTTTCACAGTTCTCATCAGCTGACGTTATTTTGTAGGAGGTCTGAAGACCAAGTCAATCTCGTATCACTTAAAGAGCCGGCTAATCTTTCTTTTGTGTACCAGCCTCGTCGCCGCCTTTGTGTCTCGTTTCCGTCGTAGGTGTCGGTGGCCGAGTGGAATGAGACCGACACAGGAATAAAGATAGCACGCTGGTGCAGGTGCGGATGGGAGCAGCCAGAAACTAGAAACACTAGCGTCAATTAGAACGAGATATATATTGCACAGAATTTATACAATACTTAACTTTTACATAGTTGTGTACAGGAGAGTGCTGATACATAGTTGAGCTAGAGGCCTGCCTAGTGCCTATACGATAGCCAAGTCTTCACTGGTGCCTATCTGATTCCGAAGTGTTAACTGGTTCCTATCTCAGTCCCAAGTGAACGATGTCGTTCAGTGGTGGCCACGAGCGGAGTTGCAGCAGAGGGCGCTCGTGGCTGACGTCGTAAGCATGCCGCGCCGTGCGTGCATGGCGGCGCGCGGCGAAAGTAGGTGGCGCGCACTTTGGACTTGTGCGACACCACACTTTCCTGTTACCCAGTCACAAAACGGCACAAAAGCAAGCTTGTTTATCTTCTCGCCGACGGTCTCCTGCTTGCGTCTCTTCGGGCGAATGGGTAGTGAAATCTGGCGTTTGCTGTCGCCATTTTTCTTAAACACTTTCCGTAAGTAGCTCAGCTCCTTCTGCAGTTGTTCGTTGTCTGAGATTACTTCTGCTCGGTGCACCAATGTCCACAGAACAGATCGTTTTTGGGATGGATGGTGGTGGCTCGTGGCGTGCAGATACCTGTCCGTGTGGGTGGGTTTCCGGTAGGCAATATGGCACAGTAATCCATGTGCTATACGCCGAGGAACGGCAAGGTACCATATCTCTCTGCCTCCATTTTGTCATGGATGTTGTTGACGTGGTCCAAGAATTTACCCAGTTCTCGCGACCATGAGGCCGTACAACGATTTTATCGTCAACGTAAGGATAAAAACAGACTAGACTTTGCAGGAGCCGTGTGCAGGACGATGTTCTCAAAGAACTCCTTAACAGATTAAGAATAACAGGAGTTAATGGGCTTCAAATTTCAACCAGACTGATGGTGTCGCAATGGGAATCCCTGTTAATGCCAATCTGTTTATGGAGTACTTTGAGAACACAGCCCTGGGCATGACTCCTGGAAAGCATAGCCGTTTTTATCATTATGTTGACTATACGGTCGCTGTTTGGCCTCGTGGACGTGAAAAAATGGGTGAATTTGTGGACCACATCTACAACAACCATGACAAAATTAATTTCACGATGGAGGTAGAGAGAGATGGTGCCTTGCCGTTCCTTGACGTACTTGTCAGGCGTAAAGCAAATGGATACCTGTGCCACAGTGTCTACCGGAAACCCACCCACACGGACAGGTATCTGCACGCCGCGAGGCACCACCACCCATCGCAAAAACGATATGTTCTGAGGACGTTGGTGCACCGAGCAGAAGAAGTCTCAGACAACGAACAACTGCAGAAGGAGCTGAGCCACTTACGGAAAGTGTTTAAGAAAAATGGCTACAGCAACCGTCAGATTTCACAACCCATCCGCCCAAAGAGACGCAAGAAAGAGACCGTCGGCGAGGAGAAAAACAAGCTTGCTTTTTTGCCGTTTTGTGACTCGGGGAAGATTTGCCGGCTCCTTAAGTCTTAAGGCCTCCTACAAAATTACGCCTGCTCATGAGACATGTTGACAGATGATCTAGGCCTCAGAACGCCAGGTGTGTACAAGATACGCAAGATACCGTGAGGGTGTGAGCACTGTTACATCGGGCAGACAGCGCTGTGTTGAACACGAAAGATGCTACCGTTTCCGTTATCCTGAGAAATCAGCAATTGCGGACCACGCTCAGGAAAACAAACATCGAATTGGGTTTGGTGAGACATCAGTCATTACTGGAATAAATACTTTCTGGAAAAGCGTAATAAAACAGGCGATATCTGGAAAAAAAAACTTTATTAAAAGACGGCTTGCAGCTGAGCACAACTTGGGACCCGGCCACCGGACGGTTGCAACGGGCGCGGCAGGTACGCGACCAAAACTTTGACATATAAGGCGATGTAGTGAGCACCAGTGACGTCACAGGAAGTCCCGCAGCCCTATAAGGAAGGCGGAAGCACTGACTAGACAGTCGCTACTTGACGATGCATGAGGAAAACATTTAAATATTTGTTAAGCTTATGGAAATTAACTGCGGAGTCATCAGTCCTTAAACTTACAACCTACTTATAAACTCAAAATGTTTGCTCAAATGTTTGTGTAGCTTATGGGACTTAACTACGGGGTCATCAGTCCCTAAACTTACAAACTACTTATGAACTAACTCAGACTAAGAACGGCACAAATATCCATGCCCGAGGGGGGATTTGAACCCCCGACCGTAGTGGCCGTGCAGACTTATAAACTAAGATATACTAAAGACAGCACAAACATCCAGGCCCGAGGGAGGATTCGAACCCCCGACGGGGAACGGCATCAGAGCACAGCGCCCCAATGCGCTCGGCCACTCCGTCACGCCATGGGCGAGGAAATCTCGGCCGAAAGCACGTGTATATCAAAACGTATGACGCGGCTGGAAGCCCGAGAGATTTGTATGTCCACTTAACACTGTTCCTGCAGCACTGCCCTTTCGCACACAACACATACCAGGCACTAACCTAAATTTCTTGTCATACACCTTCTTTTCACTACGAAGTAATTCTTTATAAATGGAGATTATCACTCTTATTTGACATGAAACGCGGAGGTGGTCCTACTTTATACATCGGTAAATTACTAAATATTTCCCGAACTATTGTTCATGAGAGGCACAATAAGTATCACACGTACTCGAGAGTAAAAGTTCCAAATTATCACTCGTAAGGTAGAGTAGTCCATCGAACTTTGCAGTTCCAAGTTAATCCGCAATAAAAGTATTTGTTACCAAACACAGTTTTCCGTCACACGAGTACACGATTGCTGAATTATCACAGTTCCACAGTCCTACTAATGTGCATAGATCATCAGTTTTCACCAGTGACTAAGTTCTTCAGTCCACACATGCCTATCTCTTCAAATCACAAGTTCGTAACGCGGCTTCAGACCGCCCAACGTGACAACTATTCACCGCCACGTCCAAGTTAGGAGTCCCTTCGCAAGCGTTCGAAAAGCGTGCTCTCCCTGCTCCCAAAATGGTATCCTTCCGCGCACCACAACGCCTCATCTTTAGAATACACTTTCCCTTCCAGAATATGACAGACTTGAGAAAGCAAAGGCTGTTGCACTCTCGATTCAAAAAAGAACACGCAAATGATGACAGGCAAAAGTTAGTAGAGATTCGTGCGTCTATAAAAAGATCGATGCGTGAAGCATACAATAATTATCACAGCAAAAGATCTTTCCGAGAACCAGAAAAAATTCTGGTCCTATGTAAAATCGATAAGCGGGTCAAAGCCCACTGTCCAGTCACTAGTTGATCATTCCGGGGCAGTAATAGAAGAAAGCAAACGGAAAGCTGAAGTTCTAAATTTAACCTTTAAGAAATCTTTCACGCAGGAGGACCGCACAAATATACCATCATTTGATCAACGTACTAATTCCGAAATGGGGGACATAGCAATAGGTATTTCCGGTGTAGAGAAGCAGCTGAGAGAGCTAAATACGAAAAAGTCTGCTGGTCCGGATGGTATACCAGTTCGGCTTTACAAAGACTATTCTGCGGCATTGGCCCCCTACTTAGCTTGCATTTATAGCGAATCTTTAATTCAGCGCAAAGATCCTAGTGATTGGAAAAAAAGCGCAGGTGACTCCCGTGTATAAGAAAGGAAAGAGAACTGACCCATACAATTACAGGCCAATATCGTTGACATCGGTTTCATGTAGAATTTTGGAGCATATTCTCAGTTCGAATATAGTAAATTTCCTTGAAACGGAAAAGCTTCTTTCCATGAATCAGCACATGACATCTTGCGAGCCATGGACGAAGGGCAACAGGCGGATTGTGTTTTTCTCGACTTCAAAAAGGCGTTCGACGCGGTGCCACACTGCAGACTGCTAACGAAGATACGAGCTTATGGAATAGGTTCACAGATTTGTGACTGGCTGGAAGACTTCCTAAGTAATAGAACGCAGTACGTTGTTCTCGACGACGAGTGTTCATCGGAGACGAGTGTATCGTCGGGCGTGCCCCAGGGGAGTGTGATAGGACCGCTATTATTTTCTATCTATGGACAGAGTAAGTTGTAATTTGCTGCTGTTTGCTGATGATGCTGTGGTGTATGGGAGGGTGTCGTCTGTAACTGACTGTAATAGCATACAGGTTGACTTAGACAAAATTTCTAGTTGGTGCGAAGAATGGCAGCTAGCTCTCAATGTAGAAAAATGTAAGGTGATGCGCATGAGTAGAAAAAAACAATCCTATAATGTTCGAATACAGCATCAGTAGTGAGCTTCTTGATGCGGTCGCGTCGTTCAAATATCTAGGCGTAACATTGCAGAGCGATATGAAATGGAACGCGCATGTAAGGACAGTTGTGAGTAAGGCAGACAGCCGACTTCGGTTTATTGGGAGAATTTTGGGAAGATGTACTTCACCTGTAAAGGAGACCGCGTATAAAACGCTTGTACGACCACGTCTTGAGTATTGCTCAAGTATTTGGGACCTGCAGCAGATCGGTTTGAAGGAAGACATAGAGGCGGTTCAGAGGCGAGCAGCTAGATTTGTTACCGGTAGGTTCGACCAATGCGCGAGTGTCACAGAAATGCTCCGGCAACTCAATTGGGGATCGCTGGAAGAAAGACGACGTTCTTTTCGTGAATTTCTGTTAAGTAAATTTAGAGGGCCGGAATTTGAAGCTGAGTGTAGTACGATCTTGCTGCCGCCTACTTACATTTCGCGTAAAGATCACAAAGACAAGATAAGAGAAATTAGGGCTCGTACGGAGGCATATAGGCATTCTTTTTTTCCTCGTTCAATTTGGGAGTGGAATAGGAAAGGAAATGCCTAGTAGTGGTACAGTGTAGCCTCCGCCACGCACCTTACGGTGAATTGCGGAGTATGTATGTAGATATGTATATGTAGATATGTAGGAAGGAAACCTGTCTGCAGATGTGCGCGCCGCCCGCGGTGTGCTGCGTGCTGGCGGCCGTGGCGCTGGCGCTGGCGGTGGCGCGCGGCCAGGCCGGCGGCGCCTCGCGCTACCGCTGGACCATCCCCAAGGAGCAGATCTTCAGCGACAACAAGGTCATCCCCTTCGACCAGCAGGTCTCCGAGTTCCTCTACAAGGGCGAGACCAAGATGTGAGTACCGCCATCTAGCTTAACTAGTCGTCTCGCGCGCACCAAACACGAGCGTGGACGGCGAACCGCTGGCGTCACACTGTGCACTACGGTGGTGATAGCTTGAGCTTGTGAAAAGCTTACTTACTGCTTTGAAATATCGGTTGCTTCATTTCTAATACACATACTAAAACATATACAGGGTGTTTCACTAAGTGTGTTTGCCTCTGTAATTATAAAATAATAGGTGACGGGAAATTTTAAAGCGGTAGGTCAACACAAGAAATGTTACACTTTCTGCAGAGCTATGAACATAGTTCATTGTATCCTTTTCCAAAGAGTTACAGCACAAAGATATAATTTTTTTTTTAAATGGAACAATAGTTTTTTCTATCGTGTATTGGATTCGTTTAAACCAGCTGCGTCCAAATCAATTTAAACTACATTCCTATCACTGTTAGTTTGGGAGCTACCACCCTTCAAAGTTCCGGGGGCGGAGGCTGCGGTAGCGTAGCTGACTGGCCGAGTGGCTATCCCCTGTGGCACGGCCCACTGTCTCATGACCACCAGCCAGTCAGCTACGCTGTCGTAGCCTCCGGCCCCTAAACTTTGAAGGGTTGTAGCTCCCAAACTAGCAGTGATAGGAATGTAGTTTAAATTGATTTCGATGCACGATAGAAAAAATTATTGTTCCATTTAAAAAAATTATATCTTTGTGCTGTAACTCTTTGGAAAATGATGCAATAAACTATGTACATAGCTCCGCAGAAAGTGTAACATTTCTTGTGTTGACCTACCGCATTAAAATTTCCCGTCACCTATTATTTTATAAGTTACAGAGGCAAACACATTTAGTGAAACACCCTGTATATACATATTTCGATTAAATATTTATCACTTCTTATTAAATTATTGCAATATGTATTGTTTGACAAATCGTTAAAAACTCTTCTAGTATTTGCCACCTGGGTGTGTATTGTGAGCAACGTTTACTCATTCGACAGCTCAGTTTTACGGGATACCAGATGCACTATCAAATCTGCACTTTAGTTTAGTTGAATACATTCTGTGCGTAGAAATCAAGCAAAAGTATCGATTGTCATCCAAGACGAAGGTAAAGCATGTTCACAAGTTATAGTTTCAAAGCAATTTTTACCTAATGGAATTTTAACAGCTGTCAGGGCTTTAATAAAATTCTGTCTGTGATAAAACTGGTCAATTATACATACAACTTCGGCGCCGTATGGTGCTGATGTTGGCAACGACGTTTTTATGATCTTTTAAAACTCGAACAGCTAGAATGAGAAGAAATAGTTCTTCATGTTTACCAGCTTCTATTATTTACCATTGTCCGGTCAGTAAATTAATTATCCTCGTAAAGCGAACATTTTGTTGCAAACATTAGGAAACTACGCCGCTGATGCAGTAACTAAACTTAACATCGCAGTAGCTTCATACATCGTTACGAGCCGTATGTGCCATTATAACTAGTAAAAAACAGTGCGCATCATTTAAAAGTAATTAGTATTGTTATTATACATATTTCTTCGTGTTTTGGCCTCCTTTTTTTGCCGTTGCAGTTATACAATTTGTATAGGTTATGGGACCGTAGTAGACTAATTTACAGTTGCATAAGATGGTCCCATAACTTATACAAATAGTATTGTTATTGTCTAAATGTTGATACTGTTATCGCGAATGTAACAGTAGTTCGTAACTTTGGATCCTTCGCTAAAAGGACACTTATCGAAACCTGTTGTTTACAACGTGTAGAAATTGTGCATAACTACAGATGAATTAACCCATCTCCAATAGTTTTTAAGGCCTTGTCACGGTGACAGTTTATTAATCATATATTACGCCTTTCAGAATCCATTGCAAGCGGGGTAAAAAAAAAAAAAAAAAAAAAAAAAAAAAAAAAAAAAAAAAAAAAAAAAAAAAAAAAAACACGAAAATCATTTTCTGAACGATTAGAACAATTATGAGCTTCACATGCCACCATGCTGATAGCGTACTGACTGCCATATTCTATAATCGCGCTTCGAACCGAAGGAACAAAAACGGCCGTGCGTCTATATCCAGGTGCCCTAATGTGCACTACACTGCGAAGGTTGTAATGTAATATCTGAAGGAATGAAGGAAGTACTGTCTAATGTCCTGTCAGACAGTCTGATATGTTACAGTGTTCAGGAGTAGAGAGGAACGTGGCCAATGGGATACAGCTAGATTTTGTCGCACAAGCAACAGCTTCCATATAACACGGTGCTAAACTCAGTATTTGGCAATTTCCTCTCTTACGGAATAGTAGCATACAGACTGCTTTGTAGAGAAATCGCACCACTGCAAAATTCTACCGAAATGCTATAGGGCAGCGGTCGGCAACTGGCGGACCGCGGTCCAGGTCCGGACCGCGGAAGGCCAAAAACTGGACCGCCAAAAATATTCTGGGAGTATAAGTTACATACTCAAATTATTATAATAAATAAATAAGAACTTTTTCTGTACATAACAATTCATATAAGAACCACCCTGATATATTTTTTTCTAGATTTTACAATTAACTGCTGAATAATTAGAACGCTTTTTGATTATTATAGGTAGATGAAATAAATAGTTGTCATGATGTGTAACGCCGGAGAGTACACTGACGAACGGCGGGAGAACGGTGCAAGCTGGCAGGTGAGCCGCATAAAAGCGCTGCAGCACCGCGCGCATGCAGCACCGGAACTTTATTGAATGAACAGTGAAATTCTATAAATCAACTTCTTACTCTATCTTCGATATCCCTACTTCAACGGTCAGGGCATATCCATGCAAACACCAATTTTGTGGTCCTACCGAACGAAAGCCTGAAGATACTTCACAAAATAACAGAAGTTTTTTCTGGATATTTTATACATTTCTATTTTATATCTATTGTATTTCATATTAGATTGAGAGTAAAAATTTAAAAAAAATAGTGAAGAATATTACTTTTCCTAGATTTTTGAATACAAATATGCTTGTTTGTTGTATTTCATATTACTTTGTCAATAAAAATTAATATAAAAAATTAATAAGGAATATGAGATTTTACTTGCGGACCTCGATAAAAATTTTCAAAAGTATCCGAACCCCATCTAAGATTGCCTGCCGACCTCTGCTATAGGGTCTACAGCATATACACATATATACATGGAGTGGCATTTGAACCTCAGTACAAGGAAATCTGTCGTACTACAACTACGTAGAAACAAAATTCTACATCTACGTATTTACTCCGCAAACCACATATAATTGGGAGTTCATATAACCGCTTTCATAAAATTTCTTCACCGTTCCACTCTGTAATAGCATACAGGAAAAGAGGAACACCTAAATTTTTCCTTCTTCGATCTGATTTCTTTTATTTTATTACGATGAACATGTCTCCATATATGGGTGAGTGCTAACAAATTATATTCGCATTCCGAAGAAAACGTTGGTGAAAGATTTTTTGCACATAAATCTCGCCCCAACGAACAACGCCTTTGTTTTAATGATTTCCACGCCAACTCGTGCAGCAGTTACGTGACATTCTGTCTCCTACATCGCGATAATACAAAACGAGCTGCCCTTCTCTGAACTTTCACTATATCCTCTGTCAGTCCCACTTGGTGCGGATCCCACACTGGGCAGTAATACTCCAAAAAAGGGTGCACAATTTTAGTGTAGGCAGATTCTTTAGTACAAATGTTGTGTCTTCTATGTGTTCTGGCCAATGAAACGTAGCCTTTGGTTTACCTGTCCTATAATATTTTCTAAGTGTTCTTTCCGATTTAAGTTGTTCGCAATTGTTTTTCCTAGGTATTTGAATTTACGGCCTGTAGTTTTCTGATTGATTTATCGTGTAAATGAAGGTGAACAGATTTATTTTAGTGCTTGTATGGATGACTTGTACACTTATCATTATTAAGGGTCAATTGCCAGGTTTTGCACCATTATCTAAATCTTTCTTCAGTTGCTTTTTATCTCCTGGTTACTTTACTAACCGATGAATGGCAGCAGCATCCGCGAACACTCTATGAGAACTACTTAGTGAGTCTCCTAAATCATTTATAAACATAAGGAAGAGTAGGGGTCCTATAACACTTCCCTGGAGAAAGCGAGATATCATTTCTGTTGTGTTCGATGACTAACCGTCAATTACGATGTACTGTGTCCTTTCTGATAAAAAATCACGAATCCAATCCCTAAGCACCCAGTCTGATTATAAGACGCTTTTGAGCTACAGTATCAAAAGCCTTCTGTACAACTAGAAGAACGGAATATATTTGACATCCCTTGTCGAGCTAGCTGTGTTTCACAAGAACGATACTTTCTGAATCGTGTTGTCAGTAGGTTGTTCTCTTCAACGTATTTAATAATGTTTGAGGAAAGTATTTGTTTCAATATTCTGCTGAAAACCTACGTCAATGGTATAGGTCTATACTTTTGCTCCTAATGCCTTCCTCGAATAATGAAGTTGCAATCTTCCAATCTTTGGGTACGGATGTTTCACTGAGCGAGTGGTTGTATGTGATAGCTAGGTATGGAGCTGTTGCATCAGCATGTTCGGAAAGGAACGTAACTGTTATACAATCTGGACCGGAAGACTTGCTTTTGTTAAGTGATTTAAGGTTCTTTGCTACTCCAAGGGCAGCCAGTTCCAAATTACGCAGACTGGCAGCTGTTCTTGGTTCGAATTCTGTACTATTTGTTTCGTCTTCTTTGGTGAGGGAATTTCGGACAGCTGTGTTAGAAATTCTGTTTTAGCAGCACTGTCATCAGCAGCAGCATCATTGCCATAGCGTGGAAGGTATTGATTTATTTTTCCGATAGTGTACTTTTATTGCCGCTAGTATATCTATGTATGACCATGAGATTTATAATTACGGCTAGCAACAGTTACTCACATAAAATGCCGGGGAGTAGTCATAATATACTGGAACGGCCTCAAAAATCGTGGGTAAGAGAGATGCCAGACTGAAGTTCAGGGGAAGGAAATTCTGGAAGGATAGTTCATTAGTAGAGGAAGTAGCTTACAAAGGACTCGTTCGGCCAATAGTGGAATATTGCTCGTTAGTGTGTTTTCTATACCTGGTAGGGTTCATGGAAGAGATCAGTGGCGTCTCTTCAGCGAGTGCGGTTTGTGAGCCACCGCCTGAATGATACAGGAAATTATAATATTATTCTTAACTTCATTATGTCTCTGATGTTGCTTGGTTATGCCCCAGATCACGTAAGAAACATGATCTGGGGTAACGCTTCAGCTACCTCCAGCCTAGCCTCTGGCAGTAGGCAACGCGCTTAACATGATCTAAGGCATTTGTAGAGTTCTCAACAAGGAAATCAGGAGTCATTGTCATAAGGAATTGTGTGAGTTATCAGACTACCTTTGCACTTTTGATGTAGTGTATAGATTTTATTGCTGTACCTGGCTGTTATTTCGTTGAACGAAAACTATTTGCATTATGAAAGGCTACTGTGATTTAAATCATCTTAATATTGTAGTAAGAAACATGGTTAGTTTGAAATTCACCATTCTACTCTTTTTAAATACAACAGATTTATTGCATATCTTACTGAACTGTAGACGTTTTGAGTTCTCTACGAAGGGTAGAAATACATTTGCACTATCAGAAAGTAAGAAAGAAGACTATTGAATTATTGAACACATTACATAATGCATTTTGTTACTTATCTAATCAGGAGCAAAATTTAAAAAGTGAGAGAAAAGAAAAGAAACACAAAAACACACACACACACACACACACATCGAATTTCTCCTTGCAAACGCTGAGCTTTGTCATCCAAGTGTCTACAGTTTTTTTGCGACATATTGGCAAAAAATCAAACTTATAAATGCAGTAAATTATATTTCTAGAGGTGAAATTAAGAATACGGATTTTCTGGTTTTACGTAAAACTGTTTATTTTTTCTTTTAAATACTAATGTGAGCATCAGTTCAAATGCTCAAATGTTAAGCTTAAGGGACATAACTGCAAACTTACAAATTAATTATGAACTATCATATACTAAAGACGACACGAACATCCATGCCCGAGAGGGGATTCGAACCCCCGACCATAGCGGCCGTGCAGACTGAAACTGGCGCCGCAGATCGCTCGACAACTGCGGCCGTCGAGCACCAGTTTCCAATACTTAATTAACACGATAGGAAGAGGGGGAGGGGTAAAAGGAGGGACAGAAAATATCGATTTCCCGACTATAATGTTTGTTTAACGGAATGTACAGGCCGCCTTGCAGCGGACTGCAAAGCTGCTCCCCATCGGTGTTTCGAGTCCACTCTCGGACAGGAGTGAATGTGCTATCTTTAGCATAAGTTAGTTCAAGTAATTTGTAAGTCTAGGGACTGATTGCCACTGCAGTTTGGTCCCAAAGTTTGAATTAGGAATGAAATGGTGTTATCACTACCTACCAATTAAATTAATTTTTTAGTCTAATGCAATCTTACGGTAGATATAATAGTAGGTTTTTTCCGAGTGTTGCAGAACATCGGTGTTTATGCAGTTTTGATTGTTTTTGTTCCATAAACGTTCAAATGTTTGTAAATCTATCGGACTCAGCTACGTGGTTATTAGTCCGTAGCATACAAACTATTTAATCTAAGGTAAACTAACCTACGGACAACACAAACACCCATGCCCGAGAGATGACTCGAATCCCCCCACGGCGAACGGTCCGCGCACCGCATCATGGCGCCCCAGTGCGCATGACTAATCTGTCGCGGCTTGTTTTTATTTACTTTATGTAATTTATTTATAATATATTCAAATATATGTAAATCTAGATCAAACTACCGTGATAGTCAATCCCTAGGCTTACAAACTACTTAAAGTAATGTAAGAATAATACACACACCCACCCACCCACCCACACACACACACACACACACTCACACACACACACTCACACACACACACACACGCCTGAGGGAGGATACGAGCCTCCGGCGGGAGCAGCCTGGCATTCCGTGGCAAGGCGCCTAGAACCGTTCGGATATTCCCTCGTGGCTATTTATATGTATTGAGACATCTGTTTCATACATATTATTCGATCATAATTTAGTTGGTCGAATAAGTTTTGACGGAACACTATGCTGGAGGTTCATCTGGCATGCAAACGTTTTTTTATTTTTTATATATATTTTTTTTAATTTTTGAATTTTTTATTTTATTGATTATTTAGTGAAAAACTGCGTTAGTGAACTAAAAGGGTCTGACGGGCCGTTTTCTCAGTTAAACTCATCGTTCTTTGACTTTACCCGAGCCGGCCGCGGTGGCCGAGGGGACTGAGGCGCTCCAGTCACGGTCTGCGCGGCCACTACGGTCGGGGGTTCGAATCCCCCCTCGGGCATGAATATTTGTGCCGTCCTAGTTCGTAAGTAGTTCATGAGTAGTTTGTAAGTTTAGGGACTGATGACCCCGTAGTTAAGTCCCATAAGCTTAACAAACATTTGAACATTTGATTTGAACTTTACCCGACATAGCAGGATGGTGGCGATTTGCATAGATTAATAATGTACAAAAGGAAAATGTCAAGATCGTAATATGATAAACAGTTTATAGTGCAACCTGCTTGTAAGGGACTAACCAAGCAGTTGCTACTGTAATTTGTTTATTGTACATTTTGACTCCTTTTTTAAACAACATGACGACGTTGTAGTATTAATACGACAAGATGATGATGGCATAACCCAGTCAAATCGGTCGTCAGTAAATAATTGGCGTTTTCCTCTTGAACATTATTAATGATTGTTCTTTATACATGTCTCCAAGTATCGAAACACCGCCGCCTTCATTTAGTTTAGTTACATATGTTTCCTCCCTTCCGTAACCTTCCCTTTCGACCTACACTGGGTCACAACTCGGATACTTGGTTTGCCAACTCCTCGAGACAGGGTCACTCCCAACATTCATCGCTATTTCGCCAAACAATTAAGTTTGTTCTGATGTTGACAAGAAGAGGGTAAAGTCATCATCATCATCATAATCATCATTAGAGACTGATTATGCCTTTCAGCGTTCAGTCTGGATCATAGTACCTCTAATAAAATTCCTCCATGATCCCCTATTCAATGCTTACATTGATGCCTCGTCTGATGTTATGCCTTTTACTTCAAAATCATTCTGCACCGAATCAAAGTACTTTCGTCTTGGTCTACCTCGACTCCTCTTACCCTCCGCTGCCGAGCTCATGTAACCTTGCTTCTCCCATGCGTGTAAGATGACTCCACCATCTCAGTCTGTTCGCTCTAACTTCTTCATCTATGGTGTTCATTCCAAGTTTTTCTTTGATTTCCTCATTATGGACACCCTCCTGCCATTGTACCCATCTATTAGTACCTGCAATCATTCTTGCTACTTTCATATCTGTAACCTCTACCTTATAAATAAGGTAACCTGTATCCACCTAACTTTCACTCCCATACAACATAGTTGGTCGAAAGATAGAGCAGTGCACTGCTAACTTAGTCTTGGTACTGACTTCCTTCTTGCAGAAGAGAGTAGATCTTAGCTGAGCACTCACTGCATTCGCTTTCCTACACCTGGATTCCAGTTCCTTCACTATGTTGTTCAAAATCAAATGTTCAAATGTTTGTATAACTTATGGGACTTAACTACGGGGTCATCAGTCCCTAAACTTACAAACTACTTATGAACTAGCCATAGTGGCCGTGGAGAGAGAGACTGAAGCGCCTCAGTCCCCTCGGCCACCGCGGCCGGCTGACTATGTTGTCATCCTGCGAGAAAATACATCCCAGGTACTTAAAACTGTCTACCTGTTCTAACTTTGTTCCTTCTATCTGGCACTCAATCTGTTTAAATCTCTTTCCCTCAGACATTGCTTTTGTTTTGGAGATGCTGATCTTCATATCATAATCCTTGCACCTCTGATCGAGCTCTGAAATATTAGTTTGCAACCTTTCAATCGAATATGCTATTACAATTAAGTCATCCGCATATGCGAGACTGCTTATTTTGTTTTGACCTACTTTAATCCCGCCTGGCCAGTCTACTGTTTTCAACATATGATCCATGAATAGTATGAAGAACAGCGATGACAGGTTACAGCCTTGTCTTACCCCTGAAACTACCCTGAACCATGCGCTTAATTTGCCATCTACTCTAACTGCTGCCTGACAGTCTATGTAAAGCCCTTTAATTGCCTGCAGAAGTTTGCCCCCGACAGTAGCTTCGACCTAGGAACACGGTCGTAAGCCTTTTCTAGATCTATGAAACATAGATACAATTCCTTGTTCCACTCATACCACTTTTCCATTACCTGCCGTAAGCTAAAGACCTGGTCCTGACAGCCTCTAAGAGGCCTAAACCCACACTGATTTTCATCTAACGTCCTCGATTAATACTCGCACTCTCCTTTCCACAACACCTGAGAATACTTTGCCTACAACGCTAATTAGAGATACCTCGATAGTTGCTACAATCTTTTCTGTTTGCATGTTTGAAAATTGGCGTGATTACCGCTTTCGTCCAGTCAGCCGGAACCTGTCCCGATTCCAACGCCTTCTCAATTATCCTGTGTAACCATTTGAGACCTGATATTCCACTGTATTTGACGAGTTCCGGCTTAATTTCATCCACCCAGGCGCTTTATTGCACTGTATTCTACTAACCATTTTCTCCACTTTCTCACATGAGATCCTGTTTCCATCGTCGTTCCTATCCCATTCTACATGAAAATCTGACACATCATTGAACGTTTCTCCGACATTGAGCAATTCTTTAAAATATTCCCCCCATAAAGTGTGAACTGTAATTAGAGTTTTACTTTCCAACGCCTTAACATTCAGATCAAGAGAAACCACTAGAGTAGATGGGTAAGATTGAAAGAACCAGCAACTGGTTCATTTAGCAAGCACCAAAGCGTCACGTGGATGATCGTCCAACTCCGGTTGTAGACGTTGCAAGAGAGGCGTTTTGCACCACGGTGTTGGCTACTCAGAAAGTTCGCCTGCATTTATCTTGCGGGTAGATGGGATAAAATGACTGAAACTGTAGGCCACACGCCAGTGGCTTTTCCCGTCTGGGCCGGGACGGCTGCGTTGTCCCGGTGCCTGGGAGATGTGCCGGCTGCCCCGTGGACGGCGCAAGGCCGCGCCGTCCCATTACACAATGGCACACGCGGCCGGCGCGTGACGTAAGGCCATTCAGCGAAACCTGTTCCCAGCGCCGGCCGCCCGCACTGGGTCACTGGTCCCAGACACCCGCTCCGTTTTGGAGCACCTGCGCAAAAATGCCTGTTCTCTGAACCGCGGGTTCTGTTCCCGGAACTGCAAGTGGGGGTGCGGCAAGGAGGGGTCGTGGGACTGCCACAGCTTGTTTCATCCTTGACTTCGTGTCAGTGGAAGGAGGTGAAATGGTGTAGGGGAGGGGTATGGACTGAAACAAAGCCGCGGTGGAGTGGCCGAGCGTACTAAGGCACCTTCCTGCGGAGCGCGCGTTTGCTCGCTGTCGGAGGTTCGAGTCCTCCCACGGGCATTGGTGATTGTATGGTCATTAGCATCAGTTACTTTAAGGGCCGGTTCGTCCATCTCTCGTTAATCTTCTCGTTAGTAAACGAGAAGATGCCTTTAACGTCCAGTTAAATGTGCTCGTTAAGTACATAGCGTTTGTCTCGTTTGCTAACATGGAGAAAACGAGAAGTTACGATATATTTCGACTATGTTGGCAATATAAACAAATGGAAGTGCCGTCTGAATAAACAGCTGTTCCCCTTATTTAGCTATCAAGGAAGAGGTTATCAGATAGTTGTTGTTTGGCGCTATGGAAAACAAACGTGAAAGCAGCTCGAATTTTAAAATCAAATGTTTGTTAAGCTTATGGGACTTAACTACGGGGTCATCAGTCCCTAAACTTACAAACTACTTATGAACTACTTACGAACTAGGACGGCACAAATATCCATGCCCGAGGGGGGATTCGAACCCCCGACCGTGGTGGCCGTGCAGGCCGTGACTGAAGCGCCTCAGTCCCCTCGGCCACCGCGGCCGGCTATGTGTTCGCAACATGTTCAATCTAACTCGGTACATTTTGTGGCTTTTCCCCCTAGGTGTTCTGTATTTTGTTTTTTAGCCTTTGAAAGTTAACTCGTCGTTCGGAATAGGAGAATGATGATATAGTTGTTTACTCCCTACAACTCATTACAAAAACATCCAACCGTTGTGAGAGGTGCAGTTCTGGCAGCAATGCGTCTGCCAAGTGCATCCAAAAACTTTGTCAAATGTTTGTAAATCTATCAAAATTCATTGTTTATTATTACCTAGGCTTACAAACTACTTAAACTAAAAATTTCATTCCATTCCATGATGGTGGTGGTGACGGATGGTGCAGCAACTGTGTTGCATAATTAAATAATTCTCAGTCTCTGTTGCAATTGCAACAGAGACTGAGAATTATTTAATTACTTGAACTAAGTTAAACTAACATAAGGAGAGCACGCACACCAATGCCTGAGTGGGAAATCGAACGTCCGACGGCATACAAACCAAGTGCATCTCAGCTATCCTCAATCGAATTAAAATCCAGTGAACAAGCTGGCCATTCCATTCGTTCTGTTCCTTCAACTTCAACCATGTTGTCCACCAGCTCGAATTTTACAAGAAGTTAGTGCGAGAGTCTTGTGTCCTTGAGAAATATAAGGACACATTGGAATGTAAAAAACCGACACTTCGATATGGAAGGAAAAGGAAGCGACATTGTGGCAAATGAATTAAATGCCGTCCACGGAAAATGCAGGACAGAAAAAGTGTTTAGGACCTAGTACGATAAAATGCTACCAAGTGCGTACGTAGTACCTTAGTGCAAGCAATAACTTGCACATAGGCGAAAGTGCACTGTTCCTGTAGATCGGAGGAAGAAATCACATTTTAATCCCTACACTAGGCGCAACAAGCATAAGTAAATATTTAATTAACAAGCTTGCAGACATAAATAATATAGTCTGTTTTCTATTACGACAGATAACATACAAAGGACACAACTTTATGTTGGACCCTTCATATGCTCGTGGAGTTTTTCATGCAGCGTTTGCAAAGTGGCTGTTCGAAGACGGCATCGTGTAATAAATTCTGTATCATCCCAGCATTTAAAAGGATTAGTACAAATATAAATACGTCTGGGACTCCTTATAGAGCCCAAAATATTGACATCATCGTCATTGTCAACCAAATCTGTTATCCCAGACATTTTCTTCATACCAATTCTCACCTAACTAGTCGTTACTCGTAAGTTTGTATTTTGACATCGCAACAATAACTTTAAGGTTAAGTTACGTATCTGCAATATATCAAACTCATTTAATCGCTGCTGACATGGATGAGACAAGAAATATGACGATCTAATTTTCCAATACAGCTGCTTTCCACACTGGTTTTTCATACATGTAGTGCGTCTGTTATTTTGTTCGATAAATCGGTCTCATATATTGCGGTATTTTAGCGCTTTGGAATCCTGCTGTTTTCATACAGATTCTAACTTAACCGGTCGTTAGCCATGTAAAGAGCAGAATTCTACTCGTTAACTTAACGGCCAGTTTGATATCTTTTAACGTCAGGTAAACTCATAGCGAAACATTAACAAACGCAATTCTCCACTAACGACAAGTTAAAATCTTAGCTGGAACTTAACGAGACATTCACAGACCGGCTGTAAGTTAAAGTAGTTTCTAAGCCTAGGGACTGATGACCAAATAGTTAAATACCTTAGGGCCGGTTCATCAAAATGTTCAAATGTTTGTAGAGCTTATGGGACTTAACTACGGGGTCATCAGTCCCTAAACTTACAAACTACTTATGAACTAGCTACAACTAAAGACGGCACAAATATCCATGCCCGAGGGGGGATTCGAACCCCCGACCGTAGTGGCCGTGTAGACCGTGACTGAAGCGCCTCAGTCTCCTCGGCCACCGCGGCCGGCGCCGGTTCATCCATCTCTCGTTAATCTTCTCGTTAGTAAACGAGAAGATGCCTTTAACGTCCAGTTAAATGTGTTCGTTAAGTGCATGGCGTTTGTCATTGCCAGATACACCTCTCGTTTACTAACCTGCAGAAAAAAGAAGACACGATATATTTCGACTATGTTGGCAATAGAAACAAATGAAAGTGTCGTCTGAATAAACAGCTGTTCGCCATATTGGACTAGCAGGGAAGAGATTAGCAGACAGTTGCTACTTGGCGCTATGGAAAACAAACGTGAAAGAAGCTCGAATTTTACAAGAAATGAGTGCAAGAGTCTTGTGTCCTTAAATGTAAGTACACTCTTGACTGAGAGATGCCAGTGCCAATGTTACCTACCGAACAGTTTTCCCAGCAGACGTTTTGCAGACACGAGCGAAGTCCCCAATGGCAATGAATATACTGCCAAGCGCATAGAATTTTACGTGCAAGCAATAACTTGCACTTAGGCAAAAGTGCACTGTTCCTGTAGATCTGAGAAAGAAATCACAGTTTAGTCCTTACACTAGGCGCAACAAGAATCAGTAAATACTGAAGTAATAAGCTTGCATACATCAATAATGTATTCAATTTTCGGTTACGAGAGATAATTTATAAAATACATAAAAAATTGTTATACTCTTCATATGGTCGTATTTTTCATGCAGCATTTACGCAGTTGCCTTTCCAAGACGAAATGGCGTAACAAATTATGCATCATCCCAGCAATCAAAATTATTTGGAGGAACATAAATACGTCTATGACGCCTTATTGGGGCAATGATCTCAAGATCGTCCAAAATGTTGACGTCCTCTCCATTGTCAACCAAATATCTTATTCCAGCCATTTTCATCACACCGATTGCCACTTAATTAGTCGTTACCCATATGTTTATATTTTGATATCGCAACAATAATTTTACGATTATGTTACGTATCTGCAATATATCAAACTCATCTAATCGCTGCCGGCCGCAGTGGCCGAGCGGTCTGCGGCGTGCCAGTCGCGGTCTGCAAGGCCGCTGCGGTCGGGGGTTAAAATCCCCCCTCGGGCATGGCTGTTTGTGCCGTCTTTAGTATAAGCTAGTTCATAAGTAGTTTCTAAGTTTAGGGACTTATGACCCCGTAGTTAAGTGAGGACTCGAACCTCCGGCGGAAACGGCCGCTCAGACAATTGCATGACGCCTTAGACCACGCGGCCATTCCGCACGGTTATTATTATTCCATGGGCATTTATCCCTAACTAAAATACTTACAATTTTAAATATGGCCTTATACGCAACAACTAAATGTGAAATAACGTTCATAATTGCAGCCCCACAAGTTGTTTAAAATAGTTACAAAACTTATCTGGATTTCGACGACACTGTGGAAGTAATCATCAGAATGTAAAATTTCCACATGAGACTTTTACAGGAATGATGAATGTTCATGTTGTATAAAAGATCAAAAACAATATGCTAGTTACTAGATATCAGTCTGAACAAATAAAATTTTTAAAAGTAGTGGCAAGCCACTAAGGGGCTGCCGATGTACCAACAGATCAAGGCGACATCAACTTTTCTCACCTTCTCTGTTGTTGTTGTCTGGTAGCAAGCACTTCTGAATAATCGATCGCGATAATCACTATACAGTGTGAGGCTATTAAAACGGGATTTCGGAATATGTTTTCATAAAAGTTGCAATAAAAGATGTTCACCTTGGAGAAGGACGTCCATTAATATAAAGGACGACCACCCTGAACCACGCGCGGGTGCGGGAGGAGGCGTGACTTTGAATTCATAATTGTAGATTTCGATTCGCCGTGAAAAAATATGTAACTTTGCCAGAAAAATTTTCCTTTTTGTTTCGTGATAGATTGCGCTGGAATCAGCAAAAATAAAAATTAGTTGATGACAAACGGTAATATTTCAAACAAATACACATCAGATTAGTAAAATCAAAGTATAATTTTTGATATTTTTGATGATGCTACAATGTGCCACCCTCCCACAATCGTATGAAGCACATATTGTGATCATGGACTCAGTCCGTGGTCATACTGTTCATTGTACTTCAATGATTCGCACTGTACATATCTCTACGTAATTGTTCCATGATGTTGACGGTTTCCTCAAATTTTGAAGGTCATAGTTCGTCAAAGGTCTGCTAATCTGTTCCCTGATCGGGATGTTCTTTCTACAACGACTTTTCTATTGTCCATCTGTTTGCTCACACTGGAAGAGTTAAACCAAGAGAAGGAGCTCGATGTCTGTTTGTTCGATATATAGCATTTTTCAATGATTTTCAACCCATTTTCATTTTTGCCGATTACAGCGCCATCTATCATTAAACGAAAGAAATGTTTGCTACAAAAGTTGCATACTTTTCTCACGATTAATCCAAATCTGCAATAAAAATAGGGTTTCCTATATAAGATTTCAAAGTCATTCCGCCTGGTGCAGCGGGATGGAGCTTTGTGATGATGCTTGGCCCTCTTCGAGGGAAACAGCTTTTATTACAACCCTTTATTAACCAAGTTTGCATTCTTCCAAATATTCAGAAAAAATAACAGTTTTAAAAATCTCACCCTGTCTATGCAATCTTCGGGCACATATGCTAAACCAGATCGAAATGTCATCTATTACCCCAGAATATAAGGTGCCTATTACCCCAGAATATAAGGTGCAAGTATATTAAATCAATATATCTGATTTCAGCTCGCACGCCCATTTGAAGATTATAGCTGTACATCATGTAAGCAGTTTCATTTATTAGGCAGCTTTATATTGGTCGATAGGCATACCGGATGATAGGTAAGTGGTCATAATGTGTTAGCTGATCAAAGGTATCGTATCTACATTTGAGACACTGCAGTGTATACGACGATATCAAGCGTATGTAAAGTCTACACAATTCGACTTTACCTATGTATATACTTTAAAAATTTACGTAATATGCTGCATAACAGTAACTATCGAATACCAAAAATGAATTGAGATCTTTGTGGAATGAATGCGAGACTGCACAAATTAAATTTCCCAACGAATAGTTTTGTTAAATAATGAGATGAAAAGTCGTCTTTAATCGCAGATGCCAAGTAAAAAGACAAAACTTTGTTTAGCGCGTAATTGCAGAGCACGTATGTAGTAACGAATGGGTTCCTGCCACTTTTCTCGGTCAAAAATACCTTCATTTTCCTATGTTATCTACCTTTTATGTCCACCATGCTCCGTCCATAGTATGGTTAAATTGGTTCCAAACAATTCCACGTACACTTTATCAAATTCGTTGCTGATACTGCTCATTACTTTCGTCTTTTATAGTTTTAATCCATGTTCCGTACCTATCACCCTGCGCACTCTTTCCATCGTGGCCTATAAATTCTCCTTCACTTTCAGTAAGGACAAACGTCATCGGCCAGTCTCGTGACTGACAAGCTGAAATCTATAACGGCTATGTCTCTTTGAATACACGAGTTCTTATGGCCGAAGTTACGCAAAGCTGGGCGCTGCCAGTACTTGTATGGGTAAACGCCTGGGTACGGCAAGTGCTGTCGTTTGCTTTTGATGCCAGAGGAGGGCTGGTGGCGTACAGTCTCGTAGTTCCAACCCTTGAGTCAATATTCTGGATTAAAGTCCACACCTCGCCACGGCGTCTCGTGAAGTGAGTGCATGCTGTACTGTTGTTAAGCTGGTGGTCGTATGCTGTCACTGTCATAACCGCTGGCTGTAACCAAAAGCCATAATAAAGAATTTTATATATACATTGTAAGAATCTCAATTCTATTGTAATGCTGTCACTGTCATAACCGCTGGCTGTATGGTCACTGTAACCAAAAGCCATAATAAAGAATTATATATATATATATATATATATATATATATATATATATATATATATATAATTCTTTATTATGGCTTTTGGTTACAGTGACCATACAGCCAGCGGTTATGACAGTGACAGCATTACAATAGAATTGAGATTCTTACAATGTATAGCACAATATGAATAAATATCTTACATCATACAGCCTTAGAATAAAAGTAGAAAAATCATATGTACCAGACATAAAACAATACATATTTAACAGTACGAGTGACATTTGTAATACAACAAAAGTGCAAACAGCATACGACCATACGAGAGGTGCAAAGACAAATACAAGTCAAAATATAATATAAAATCACTTATGCAGTTTCACGCTGTGCATGTTCAAGGTAAACACACTAGCTCTAAAATTAGAGCTGTATGCCGGTGACTTTGAGGTAGTCCTTCAGTAAACTGTACTTACACTTGTCGAATCCATGAAGGAGGACAGTGACACTTGTGGGGAGGGGGTAACCCCTCGCAACCAGTGTTCGGTAGAATACACTTTGTGCGGCCGTGTACTTGGTGCATGCCAGTATGATGTGGTTGAGATCCGCCACAGCCGTTACATCTTTGTCGCAATGCCGAGAAGCGATGATTTTCAAACGGTGTAGGTGGGCAGGGTAACATCCATGTCCCAGTCTCATCCGAATGATAGACGTTGCATGACGTCTACTAAGCGTCATCGATGAAAACCACGGTCATGAGGCGACATTTGGTTGTATAGCTGCCAGGTGTCCTCCCTTAAACGCTTGAGAGAGGTGCCATTCGTGGTCCCAAGTGCGATAGGCAGCTTTTCGAATCGTCGTTCGGAAGTCTGTATATGGAATCCGCGTGGGGCAGTGTTGTCCTTCCGTAATACTTCTCTTGGCAAGGCGGTCTACTGTTTCGTTATGGAGTATACCTTGATGTCCTTTAATCCAAAGTAAGTGGATGTCTATGCCCACTGTCTGTGCATTTGTTATGACCTCCAAGACGTCCAAGATATATCTATTCGTTTGTTTGTCAAACGTCGGATGTTGTAATTTTTTCAGCACGCTTTGAGAGTCCGTGAGGATCAATATAGAGTCAAATGTTCGTGTGCCGTAATAAATGGCCTCCCTGATGGCCAGTAACTCTGCCGTGTAAATAGATGACGCAGGCGGAAGCGCAAACGTTTGGTAGGTGCCGTTGGAGGGTATGGGGGACTTAAGCTGGGGCACGCGATGGTACTCACAAGCAGTGGGTTACGTACCGACACTATGAAAATGGTGGGTTTTTACTATATTCAGATGCCTAGCTTATGCAGTATGATGTGCAACTACCTATCGTCTTTCCTCTCAGGTAGTTACAATCACCTGCTGAAAATCTTTCCCTGGAACGTAAAGGTGTCGGACGTCTTCTCTCGACAGAGGTTACCTCGCCTAATCACCAGCTTCATTAAATGAAACAGGGGCAGGTAGAACGCTCAGTAACTGTGATCAAAATTCGGATATACCGAGTGATCAAAAAGTCAGTATAAACTTGAAAACTTAATAAATCACGGAATAATGTAGATAGAGAGGTAAAAATTGACACACATGCTTGGAATGACATGGGGTTTTATTAGAACCACATCTACCGTTATCGGGACTTTTTTCTTCGAGGAACTGCGTGATTCTGGTTTTGTATCTGATACCGTGACGGTCATTCTCCCGGATAATAAAAGCGTCCAAGTGAGGCACGTATTTAATAATGAATGGAACGGGCCTTATGCATGGATCTGAAGCAACAGAAAATCTGCATGAAACATTATGAAACAATCATACATATACCTTCAATGGTCCACGGGCGTCCCGTCGGATGTACTGTCAAAGCTTCATGATGTTGTAAGACAGTTGTTCATGATATTCAGTTGCTTACTATAATATACTGTTGTATTGCAGTTGTCTCGCCTGTATATGTTGTGGACGGCTATTAAAGCGCAGGCGCCAAGAAGGTGGTGGGTCAATGACGTCATAGTAGACGAATCATAGTCGACAAAATTCAGAGCTCTCTTTAACGGAGGAGTGACCCGTAGTCTACGCGGACGCGACTCTTGGAAACAGCGTGACAGCAAATAGCTGTTAGTGTGGCACACAAATTAAACGATACACCTTCTGTAGCCCGTCCGCGCCGACTCGTTGGATATGTTCGAATGCGGCTGACGACGTCTGAGTATCGTCAGTGCCGGTTCCCATACCTTGCTTACTTGCAATCCCCTTTGTCTGCTAATCAGGTCGTTAGATACACGTACTTAGACTGCTTCTTTAATGATAGTCAAAGTACATGGATGCAGACGAGAGGATATTTGTCTCCCCACAGTTCTCTTGCAGCAATAGGCTTTTCTGGCTGACCTACTGTGCTGTGACGCTTCTGTTCATCTCATATTTGACAGTGCGACCTAGATGGACAATGTATGATTTCCCACATTGGCACCGGAGCTTGTATATGCCTGGTCTCCTTAGAGCTATATTGCCTTTGACTGGACGCAGCATCGTTTCCACTGGCTCTGGATGAGGAAAGACACATGTACAAAAAATGTTTCTGAATAGCCTGCAGATCTTGAAGGTCACACCACTAACATAGGAAGAAAAACCAATATCTTAGACTTCTCTGTTTTTTCTACTTGTTCTTGAGATCTTGGTCGTGGTGGTCGAAATGCATTTCGAATCTCATTTCACAAACACAGAGCGAAGATAGTTAAGCTCTGCTGGTAAGCTCACTGAATGTGATAAGTAATACACCGCTACATGGAAAAAGGTGGTAATAGTTCGTAGCTCTTAGGTATAGGTCAGTGTTTGTCGATTTACGAAATACACTATGAGCCAAGGAACCGTCTTCCTTTCAACGCCCCAAGACATGCAGAAACTTGAGATCTCCATTCTTCTATTGATCCATGGTGAAGCAGATGCTTCGGTGGCTGGAGCTGAGATGTTCCAGAAATGAAAGAAAATTGCTGTCCAGTGTGGCCACACCACAATACATCCAGAAACAGATTTCAAAACCGCAGTCTGTGATGCTTTATTCTCGAAGTCTACCACAAGAAGGTTGGCTACTATGGAAGACTGAGGGCCACCAATAGCAAGGCCGTCATATTTTTTTCGAAAAATTGTCCGTTAAATAAAAAGTAAGTCGAGATAAGAACTTGGTTAAGAGATGTAATTGTCCTCCTCCAGTAAGTTGTTGTGAAAAAGGAAACCACAACGAAACTCAGTAAGACAACAGTTGGTTACTATTCAGAACTCAGGCAGTTACTAGGCAGCTACGAAGTCAGAAATAGGTCAGTTACTTGGTCGAAACTCGGCTACGAACTTAGCAGTAACTAGGTCACTAGCATCATAAGGAAGTCACCGCGAGAAGAGAGAAGAAACAGACATTTGTTCTAAAGTTGAGTATTATACTTTTCAGTCAATAAAACTTGTATTATTAATCTGAATAGTTGTTACAGTTAACATTCAATTCCAACACCAGTACCTTTACTGACGACTAGACCGAGACGAGGAAACAACACAAGGCGACGAGGTCACAACAAAAGGGACGCTTTAAAAAAAATCGCACTGACGTGTTTTACGGCCCACTTTAGATTTGTAGTTTTATAAGTTTTTGCAAACATTTTGGACCAAAATAATAATCTGAATAATAATTAATTAATTCATAAGAGTGTCTGAACGAGCGGTCTAAAGCGCCTCACTGCGAAGCGCGCGGTTTCTCGCCGTGGAGGTTCGAGTCCTCCCTGGGGCATGGGTGTGAGTGTGTGTGTTGTCCTTAGGTTAGTTTACCTAGGTTTAAGTAGTTTGTAAGCTACGGACTGATGACCACGCCATTTGGTCCGATAGATTTACAAACATTTAAAAGAGTGTCTGAAACCCTTAAAAAAATTTGGTAGTGGCGGGTTTCGAACCACTGTCCTTTCGCGACACAGTCCAGCAACTTGCCCACTACGCTACAGCTATAAATCGAAACAGAAGTTAACTGATGTTAATATGGCATTTGTAGACATTGGATTATCATTTATCGTACGAAGAACGATGTGTTTTTGTTAATTCCTCAGTGTGCCGTTGCTTTGAAAAGATAACGTGTAAGTTACAATAACAAAATCATCAAATACGCGAGGAATGTCACGTGACATCTCCGAACGGCTAGTTTTCGTTAATTCAATGGAGGGTGCCAAATCTTCGTTATTTTTGCAAATATGTCTCAAAGTATACGAGATATGAAAAAAAACACGAGGTAAGTTGTAGAGAATTTTCTCCTCTAGCAATTAGGTTATTCAATTTTCGTGTCAGATGAACGGTTCGTTTGCAATTACAATTATATTACAAACGGCGTTTTTTGGTTTTACTACCCTATTTTTTGTCCGAAAAATTTGAAAAAGGGAGGCTCTGGTCTCTGACGGCCTACAATCATGTCTGTAAAATTTGGTGCTGATCGGTTGAACGGTTCGTCTTAAAAACAGGGAACACGTTACGGACAGGCAGACAAACACACATCCCAAAATCGCCGTTATTTTTGCAAATATCTTTGAAACGCTACGAGATATGAAAAAAACATAAGAGAGCAAAGTTGTAGAGAATTTTCTCCTCTGCAAATTCGGTTATTCAATTTTCGTGTCCGATGAATAGTTAAGCCGTAATTTTCATTTAAATTTCTAGCTGTCAAAGACGATCGCAAAGGCCCACTTTTAGTGTTACTATGGTAACCTAAAGTGGGCCAATACGAAGGCCACAGGTGGTGACGCGGCTGTTATTTGTTGACGCGTTTCGACCTCGTCATCGCCGGAATCTAAAACCAGGGGTAAAGTTTCGTACAATTGTATCACGTCATGGGCCCGCTGGATTCTGACGACGAGGACGAGGTCGAAACGGGCGCAGGACGGAATCCTCCCAACGGCAGGTAGGCGAACAGGCGACAGGACTGAATCCTCCCGAACTATTCTAGCACAGTGGCACCTCCTGCAGGTACCAGCCCCCAGCGCCCAGCCCCACCAACCAGTGTTCAGCGTTGATTCATACTGTCATCAGGTATGGTCAGTGTTGATTACATAACAAGTGTTGAAGTTTGGCATTATTCGCCGGCCGCGGTGGCCGAGGGGACTAAGGCGCTTCAGTCACGGTCTGCACGGCCACTACGGTAGGGGGTTCGAGTCCCCCCTCGGGCAGGAATATTTGTGCCGTCCTTAGTTGTAGGTGGTTCATAAGTAGTTTGTAAGTTTAGGGACTGATGACCCCGTAGTTAAGTCCCTTAAGCTTAACAAACATTTGAACATTTGAACATTATATATCTCGCCTCCATGCGTAAGTTCTCTACTGCTCCTGCCGTTTCTTTCAAAGTTGCAACATCATTCGTGCTGACGAATTTGGTGAGTTTTTGTTGTTGTTTTTGTCTTATGGAATGTTTACTTTGGAAGCTTTTTACCGAGGTACCACTAGCAACAAACAATTTTTTGTGAAAAATTCCGCGAATACAACTGTCGTTCTCCATTTTTGTAACGTTTTCGTTGTACTTGTTTATAATGGGCTCATGCTTCCTTATAACTCTTCCACTTTTCGACGTTGATTAATGGAATTTTTTTTCTCGAGTTACCTTTTTCTACTTATTACCTCCAAATTTGAAGATTGTCCTTTAATAATTTTATTATTAAAAGTTTAATATTGCAAGAAATTTAATAAATTAAAATAAGATTCTAGTGGGAATCGAACCCGAGTCGCAGAAATAGCAGTCTGTTCGCTTACCTACTATGCCCCAGCACAACATTTAAGAGTATTGTTCATAATACATACAATATCCGTGAAAGTCTTTCAGGAGTATTTCCTATTTTCCGATTTTCTATTAAGGCAAGTTTTATTAGAAACTACAGAAGTTCATAACGTTAAGTCAAGCCAGTTCAGTGAGACTCATGTCCCGCCCTCCCTTTCCTTAGGGAAAAAATTAGCCTGCCTTGTCCTCTGTTTATAATTCGACGCTGTATCAAATAAACTTCTATACCAACTGCTGAAAATGTTGCACAGATTTATCAATTGCGAGTAAAAGGTAATCTTTAGATGGTAAGATCCAAAGTGATATTACTGTACGTCTACTCTGACTCTGAAGTTAACTGGGGCTTAATTCTCACTCTTACTTTACTATAGAATATAGGAACATACACTGAACATATGCTAGATAGCTTTGCTTGCCTGAAATATTCATAAAGGTCTGGCCACACACTCTGGTCTCGGGCCGCCACCAAGTACTTGCTTAAAATAGGTTATGAGAGGATTCAGTCCCGTCCTTTTCCACACCCTTGCAGGCTCGGGAGGATTCAGTCCTATTTTTCTGACCGCGGGAGGAATGGATCCTGCGCCCGTCGAAACGCGTCAATACGTAACAGCCGCATCAACACATGAGCCTTTGTAATTTTTTTTTTTTTTTAAGCGTCCCTTATAGCACCGGTTAGTTACGAAATCTGAAAATGGGCGCATACCTCATTGGTGACTTCATGTCAGATTTAGAATATTTGTACTTGGAATATACGTTTAGGTTGAAAAAAAACCGTTCTACAGGACTGGCTCAGCACGGAGCGGGCCCCGAGCCTGGCTGCCATTGAGACACTTTGCAGCGGGAACCGCCGCCCATTACAGGCGATTCGGCGGTCGCAAATTTGGCTACACGTAGCGGCCGTGAGATCAATGAGGCGGGGCGAGAAAGGGCAGGAGCCGGGCGGCCGGAGCGGTTCGCCTTCAGCGTGATAGGCACCAGCCGGAAACATCGCCGGCCGGAGGCCCACCGCCCCAAACTGGTTCCATTAACTTCTCTTTCCATACGCCATCCTGACACAATGTAGTTTACTACAACTGTACGGATTACCCTATCGTACCTCACAAGCGGCTTTTAATCAAATTGCGTGGTTATGGTATATCGCCCCAAATTTGCGAATGGATAGGGGATTTCTTGTCAGAGAGGACACAGTTCGTAGTAATCGATGGTAAGGCATCGACTAAAACAGAGGTGATATCGGGCGTTCCACGGGATAGTGTTATTGGTCCTCTGTTGTTCCTTATTTACATAAACGATTTAGGGGAAAATCTAAGTAGCTCTTTTAGGTTGTTTGCAGATGACACCGTCATTTACCGTCTAGTAAAACCATCTGAAGATCAAAACCAACTGCAGAACGATCTGAATAAGATATCACTATGGTGTAAAAATTGGCAATTGACTCTAAATAATGATAAGTGTGAAGTCGTCCACATGAGTACGAAAAGATATCCGTTAAACTTTGTTTATAAGATAAGATATTACTTCAGATTTAAATTGGAAAGAACACGTAGATAATATCGTGGGAAAGGCGAACCAGAGACTGCGTTTTATTGGAAGAACCCTTAAAACATGCAACAGAACTACAAAAGAAACTGCATACACTACGCTTGTCCGTCCATTTTTGGAGTATTGCAGCCCAGTGTGGGATCCTTATCAGGTGGGTTTTCTGGCGGACATCGAAAGAGTTCAAAGAAGGGCACTTCGTTTCGTATTGTCACAATACAGGGGAGACTGCGTTACGGAAATGATACAGGATCTGGGATGGGAATAATTGCAACAACGGCGCTTATCGCTGCGGCGTGGGCTACTTGCGAAACTCCAATCGCCAACATTCTCCTTCGAATGCGAAAATATATTGTTGACTCCCACTTACATAGGTAGAAATGATCATCAGAATAAAATACGAGAAATCAGAGCTCGAACGGAGAGATTCTTCCCGCGCGCTGTTCGAGAATGGAATGGGAGATAAATAGTATAATGGTGGTTCGATGAACCCTCTGCCAGGCACTTAAATGTGATTTGCAGAGTATCCGATGTAGATGTAGAACACGACTCGTCAGACACGAATCCTCGGCGTATTCACACACTGGAACTTCCTGGCAGGTTAAAATTGTCTGCAGGAACCGGGATTAGAACTTGGGCCCTTGCCTTTCGCTGGCGAGCGCTCTATCGACTGAGCTATCCCGACACGCTTCACGGTCAGTCCTCACCATTTCACTTCTGCCAGAACCTCCTAGTTTCCAAACTTCACAGACGTTCTCCTGCGAACCTTGCAGACTAGACTAGTACTCCTGGAAGAAAGGATATGATGGAGATATGGCTTAGCCACAACCTAAGGGATGTTTCCAAAATGAAACTTGCACTCTGCAGCGGAGTGTGCGCTGATGTGAAACTTCCTGGCAGAGTGAAATTGTGCGTCGGGGATTCGAACCTGAGATAGCTCAAATGTTCAAATTTTCAAATGTCTGTAAATCTATCCGTAGCTTAAAAACTACTTAAACGTAGGTAAGCTAACCTAAGGACAAACACAGACACCCATGCCCCAGGGAGGACTCGAATCTCCACGGCGAGCAACCGCGCGCTCCGCAGCGCGACGCTTTAGGCCGCTCGGCTACTCCACCGCGGCCGGGATTAGAACTTGGGACCTTGGGACCTCACCACTTCTGCCAGTACCTCACCTCCTAGTTTCCAAACTTCAAAGAAGTTCTCCTGCGAACCTTGCAGGACTAGGCTAGTACTCCTGGAAGAAAGGATATGGTGGAGATATGGCTTAGCCACAACCTAAGGGATGTTTCCAAAATGAAACTTTCACTCTTCTGCGGAGTGTGCGTTGATGTGAAACTTCCTGGCAGGTTAAAATTGTGTGCCAGAACGGGAATTTGAAACCGGGATAGCTCGGTAGAACGGATGCCCGCGAAAGGCAAAGGTCCCAGGTTCGAACCCGGGTTCCGGCAAACGGTTTTAACGTGCCAAGAAGTTTCATATCAACGCACACTCCGCTGCAGAGTGAATGTTTCATTCTATTCACAAATTACTGACGTAATGTTGGTGCCCCTAATCCTCATTATTGTTGCACTTCACTGATTCCCACAAAGAGTCCGAGGCATGTGATGAAAGTGTCTGATGTGAAATATTTATTGTATATGTCATTTGTATGCAGAATGCGTCATTAGTCGCAGTACACCATTTTATTTCAAAACCACTGAAGAAATTTAGAAACCTGAATATTCCAGTAAGGTACAGGAGTTCAAATGTTCGAATGTTTGTAGAGCTTATGGGACTTAACTATGGGGTCATCAGTCCCTAAACTCACAAACTGCTTATGAACTAGCTTATACTAAACACGGCACAAACATCCGTGTCCGAGGGGGGATTCGAACCCCCGACCGCAGCGGCCGTGCAGACCGTGAGTGGCACGCTGCAGACCGCTCGGCCACTGCGGCCGGTGGTACAGGAGAGGTGATGTACCTTTTATGGTAGGTACCGTACACTGGTGACATCTTGAATCTATGTCACTTTCTTTAAATGGAAAGATAGTTGTATGATATATCAAACAACATTAGAATTTTCTGACAAGTTCATTCTTCCAACAGTTTCGACGCCACAGTTGTGATTCAAATGTTACATCACGTTTTATTTGGCGGTAGAGACTGGACTGTTCTCAATAAATAACCATCATTTAATATGTTCGACATGCTGTCCCTCTTGGTCAAAGTACATTTTAAGTCGCTGACTCCAATCATGCACTCGCAGGAGGATTTAGCAGAGATACTGGAACATGCTTCTTCAGTACGTTGCCCGAGATGGTGTTAGTTTCTTATTTTCTATGTATATGCTGCGATTTACATTAAATGGCCCTACATACAAAAGTCAAGTAGTGTAATATACGATGATTTGTGTGGTCATTCCACAAAACCACGTCGGCCAATTCAATGACCAGAAACTTGACCATGTAATCACCGACAAACAACTGATCCGTAGTGTGGTGGGCACCCAACGCGTTCAAAATAAGAGGGAAAGCTGCCGTCTTCATTCAGAACTGAGACAAACTTCAATTTTTACAGCATTTCGAGGTAGCTTTCAGCATATACGTTCTGGCCAGTGAAAGTGGGACTAATCACATGTGTACCCCATATTCCACAGCATTGAATGTTTCATCTAATGAGGATTCTGATCACTCTAGTATCTCTGGTCCTGACGGTTGACTTCACCACTGACAGAAAAGTTTACCTCGTCACTGAAAAACATACCTAATGCAAAACAGGGATCTTATTGTACCTTTCGAACCATAATCGCTACTTCGGATCTGATGAAATAAATCTTGGGTGAACAGCTTGGTTTAAGTGTGCATAGGACACAGTATTTTGGCAATCGACCACGTTGCCTTCATCAGATGTGCTGATGTACTGTACATTACGGATATTTTTGATGTACCACATACCACAAGACCAAATTTCCATACAAAAAATTACTTAGGATCAACAAGGCTGACTTAATTACGGCGTTGGTACATACCGTAAAAGAGAGACCACCTCACCTCTACCTCACTTGAATAGCCAGGTTTCGCAGTTCCTGTATAGTTCACATATAATAAAAAGACGTACTGAGAATCTTGTCTCTGCTGCTGTGTGCCCGACAATAACCTGCGAAAGTATTGGAGGACAATTTGCTCCTACAACTCAGAAATAAGCTATATCTCTGGTTAACAGACCGGGGATGCGTACTACGGGGAATGTTGGAGTGGAATCCAATACCATTCCAAACCATAGTAATGGGTGCAGCACCAGTACCGAGATTAATAAGGCATCAGATCAACAATCGCGCACTACGATATATCCCGGCTCTGACCAACGTGGTGATTAACTTAAAATCCGGATTGAAATGACACTGTTTTTTACCGACAAATCCCAATTCTACCTGCATCACCATGATTGCCTGTCTAGAGTCTGAAGATACCGTACTGACAAAGGGAACACGAAGTATGGTTCAAACGGATTTTGATGCGTCGTAAGTATTTTGTGCACCTGCAAATCGGTAGCATTTATTACATGTGAGTGGTGCTGCAATGTTCTGTGCTTTCGGTATTTCTGGGATACTTATCGACCAGAATTTTATACACCTGTTGAAGCTAGTAACCACTGCGACAGTGAAAAAAACAAAATTGCGCATTAAATGAAATAATGAGAGATTGCTGTGTTATATTTTACCATAATGACCATTTACTCAAGCGATAATATAAGAATGGCTACGAAAGCATGTAATTTAATATTTCATTGACAATGAAATAAGAATATTGCCTCATAAAAAATGGAGACCACCAAGATAAAAGAATTGGATCCAATGCGCCTTGATTTCCACGAAAATCGAGATCGAAGCCCCGCGCGTAACTTCCGTACTTGTACACTGTCGCCTTCAATGAGTGTGATCGTGGTGGTGCCGGCAAATCGCTTAACTGCTACGCGGACGGTCGTTGTTAAAATCGTACTCCGGACTTTTTCTCACATTTATCCGACGATTAATTGTGCATAATTGTATTCTTTCAGCCGCAGCGAAGTGGCCGAGCGAATTGAGGCGCTATGCTCCGATGTGCGAGGCCGTTCCCTGTCGGGGTTCGAATACCCCCTCGGGCACAGATGTTTGTGCTGTCTTTAGTATAAGTTTGTTGAAAAGTAGTTTGTACATTTAGGGACTGATGACCCTGCAGTTAAGTTCCATAAGCTTAACAAACATCTATAGGACTTAACTTCTTTGGTTCTTAGTCCCAGGCTTACAAACTACTTAAACTAAGCTGAACTAACCTAAGGACAACACACACACACTGATCCCCCAGGAAGGACTCGAACCTCCTACGGTAAACAACCGCGCGTTCCGCAGCAAGGCGCCTTAGAACACTCCGCCACTCCACCTCGGCTATATGTTTTCACAGAAATTCTTAATGCTTGAGTAATTTGTCATGATAATAACTAATATTAATTACTCAATGTGTTATGTATTGCGACGAAATATGAGCATCCACTTGCACTATGGAAGTTATTCCACCCTAATTTTCTCCGCTGTGCGAGCCGTACAATGTGCATTTTGACCGTCAGGTAAAACTCTTCATTAAAAGATTACAACATGCTTCGAATTGTTAACAACTAAGAGCGAAATCGTTTCACGAGAGGACTCGATACGAATACAGTCGTTACTGTAGCATCAGTCTTCCTTCCCATAATTAAATATTTTGGTTTGCTTCGCAGTTACTTGAGGAACGAAGACTTTTTTCAATATTTCAGTGTTTTGCATTGTTGTTGATAAAAAAATAAAAAAAAAACACCGTGCACCTGGAAATCGGTAGCATTTATTACATGTGAGAGGTGCTGCAATGTTCTGTGCTTTCGGTATTTCTGTGATACTTGTCAACCAGAATTTTATACACCTGTTGAAGCTAGTAACCACTGTGACAGTGAATAGATAAAATTGCGCAATAAATGAAATAATGAGAGATTTCTGTGTTATATTTTACTATGCTGACAACTTACTCAAGCGTTAGTATAAGAATGTCTATGAAAGCATGTAATTTAATATTTTATTGACAATGAAATACGAAGAGTATAGTGACCCATAAAAATGGAGACCACCAAGGTAAAAGAATTTGATCTCATGCGCCTTGATTTCTACGAAAATCCCGCGCGTCACTTCTGTACCTTACACTGTCGCCTTCGATGAGTGTGAGCGTGGGGCGGCCTGCAAGTCGCAACTGCTACCGCGCACGGTCGTTGTTAAAATCGTGCTCGGGACTAACACTTGTCCAAGGATTAATTTTTTTTATTATTCTTTTAATTATACAATAACCCAATACCTATACATAAATGGGTCTTCTTATGCTACTACATTTTTTGTGCTTTTTATGCTACTTCTAATGTTTCTACTGAGGTACTTGATACGTTTTGTTTTTGCTGTTGTGTCTGCCGTATGTGCTGTGTCATGCAGGGAGCGTTGGCATGTTATGTTTCATGTGGAAGTCGCTATTGCTACGTTTAGTGTCTTATTTTGTGTCCCCCCCCCCCCCCGTGCAGTGCTCATGGTGTGCCAGTAATGATGTACAAACCTACTGGTTGGCCTGTGCCCCCCGAACTAATCCCGGAGGGCGTGCCCCTGGCACTGGGCTGGCCTTTTGCACTGCAGTCCTTGTGTTGTTGTGTTTTCTCTTAAGCCTAACTGAATCTAACATATCTAGCGTCGCAATCGGTGATTTGGCTGCACTCAGTCCTCCTGATCCAGGGTACGGCGGAGTACCCCGGCGGCACGGCCTGGTGCAGCAGTCATGCCTGGAAAAAATGTCTCATTATCGGTTTATAAATTCATGTCTGATGTGGTTTGAGATTTTGTCGGTTAATTCATTGAGAATTTGAAAATGTGCTCCATGTCTGATGAGTTGGTATGTGTCTGAGTTAGGTAGTTGTAGTCTGAGATGAGAGACAATATGATCGTATGTAGGGCACTCGAAAGTGACGTGTTCTGGAGTTCCTTCCGGAGCTCCACAGCCACACTCTGGAGTCGCCTGCTTCCTGAACCGACATAGATACGTCGGGTACGGGCCATGGCCGGTGAGAAAGTGAATCAATCCTCTGCTTGGCTGGAAGTATCTCATTTTAAGTCTTTCTGACACATTTGGGAGGAACTGGTGTGTCCTCCTTCCAGTGTTGTCCTGGTCCCAGATGTTTTGCCAAATTTCTAGTCCCCGTATTTCGATTTCCCTTTTCCTCTCCACCCTGGCTTCCATCATCTCCTGTATTTTGTCCCCATTTCCCTTTTTCAGCCAGTACGCCGCCGCCAGCTCCCGAATCCTGATATCTAGGGGACAAAGCCCCATCAACACCAAGAGGGCGCCGCCCGGCGACTTCCTGTATGCCCCAATTGAATGAAGGAGGATACTTCTCTGAACTCTTCTCACCGCTATTGCAGGCGCCACTCTAGTGAGTCTGTGGGCCCAGCTGCCGGATCCGTAGCTCGTGATGGATGTCAGAATACTGTTAAGTGCTACCAGGGCTCTGTCTGCAACTGCATCCACATGGGCCGCGAAATTCCAGCGCTCGTCCAGTATTACGCCCAGGTACCTGGCTTTGGTCTATTCGAACAGTTGGATTTCTAACTAGACTGCCTTTCAAAAGAAGATAGGTTGATTTGCTTGGCGCTATGGTCAATTTTGTCCTTTGACACCATGAGGTCAGAATGTTAATGGTATTAGCAATTTTGCGTTCCAGTTCCTAGCGGCTCTTGCCACCGACCATAAGGAGGAGGTTAATTGTGCATAATTGTATTCTTTCAGCCGCGGTGGAGTGGCCGAGCGAACTGAGGCGCTATGCTCCGATGCGCGAAGTTGTTCCCTGTCGGGGTTTCGAATCCCCCTCTCGGGCATATATGTTTGTGCCGTCTTTAGTATAAGTTAGTTGATAAGTAGTTTGTAAGATTAGGGACTGATGACTCCAAAGTCCCATAAACTTAACAAATATTTGTATTCTTTCAAAATTTAAAGTTGAAATGTTTGTAAATCTATAGGACTTAACTTCTTTGGTTCTTAGTGCCTAGGTTTACAAACTACTTAAACCAAACTGAACTAACCTAAGGACAACACAAGCACCGATGTCCGAGGAAGGACTCGAACCTCCGACGGCAAGCAACCGCGCGTTCCGCAGCAAGGCGACTTAGAACTCTCCGCCACTCCACCGCTGCTATATGCTCCCACACACATTCTTAATGCTTGAGTAATTGGTCATGATAATAACTAATTTTAATTACTCAATGTGTTATGTATTGCGACGAAATATGAGCTTCCACTTGCACTATGAAATTCCATCCTATTCTTCCCCGCTGTGCGAACCGTACGATGTGCATTTTTACCGTCAGGTAAAACTCTTAATTAAAAGATTACAACAAGCTTCCAAATTGTTAGCAACTAAGAGCGAAATCGCTTCCCGAGAGGACTCGATACGAATACATCCGTTACTGTTGCATCAGTTCAGTGTGCCTGTCTTCCTTCCCATGATTAAATATGCTTGGTTTGCTTCGCAGTTACTTGAGGGACGAAGACGTTTTTTCAATATTAACGACCAGTGTTTACCATTGTTGTTGATGAAAAAACCGTGCACCTGGAAATCGGTAGCATTTATTACATGTGCGAGGTTCTGCAATGTTCTGTGCTTTCTGTATCTCTGTGATACTTGTCAACCAGAATTTTATACACCTGTTGATGATAGTAATCACTGTGCCAGTGAATAAATAAAATTGAGCAATAAATGAAATAATGAGAGATTGCTGTGTTAAATTTTACTATACTGACAACTTACTCAAGCGTTAGTATAAGAATTTCTATGAAAGCTTGTAATTTGATATTTCATTGACAATTAAAAAAGAAGAGTATAGTGTCTCATAAGAAATGATTGCACTTTTTACACCAGTGTAATTTTGATATATGTTTTGTTGTTTGATTGTACAAGAACTTCATGTAACTGTGCTTACTTTGATTTTATCTTTGCAATAAGAATTGATATAGTGGAAAAGAAGCATATAATTATACACAATCAGCGGACAAGTGTGGAAAAAAATAGTTTGTTCTTATTGTCAACCAAGAATCTTGCCGGCCGCAGCACGCTGAATCATTTGCCGGTTACCAGGTGTAGGAGATAAGCGCGGGAATTTGATTTCGGTTTTGTGGAAACCAAGGCGCATTAGATCAAATGCTTATAGGTTGGTGGCCTGGAAGAATTCCCTCACAACATACATCTGCGATCCATAAAAATCCTTTGTACCATACTCCCCATTGTGAGGGGGTGGGGGTAGGAGTCCGTCTTAGCATCCTTAGTCAGAATTGTCGCTACACGAATCACTCAGTGTCATTTCTGAAGTACTGGAACTTGTCCTCTAACTCAAGCTATCCAAAGGCTGCATTGCAGCAGCTTAAAGCACCGCCAGGCGTGTCTCGCAGTGTCCAAAACTCGTTAGTCGCCCATCGAATTGAATTTCTGTCTTTGCGTCCCTGTTCTCTCGCCTATCGATAACGTCTGGTCGATAGTTGAGGATCGACTAGCCCGGGATACATCACCGCTGCTACACCACATCAACGTTGGTAACTTGTAGAAGCAACTTGCTCTACTATGCCCCTAGACTTCCAGATTCTCTTTGAGTCTATGCCAAGGCGGGTAGCAGCAATTTTAGACAGCAATTGCGGCATTACTCGATACTAATTTCATCACCTTCCTCATTTCACATGGGGCTGTACTTTAGATGTTGTGGTCATTATAAAAAGTGTTATCCCCCCGATAAATCTGGCTGTAATATCTCTTGTTCTCCTTGGTGTTCACTCTAGATGGCAATCAGTACACATATCATTAAAGTAACGCTACCGCAAGACTTCCTTGAGGCAGGCCGGAAATTACTTTCTTGTCGAAAGTCTTTTCTTCGTTGAGAATGCCATGCTGTATTCTGTTTGTTAAGAATTCTACAGTCCAATCACAAATTTTGTCTGATATTCCGTACGTTTACATTTTTTTCATTGGACGACAGTGCGGATCAGTCTCGAACGATTTTCGAAAGTGAAAGAACTCGGTAGCAACCTGGGAGCCTACTTTCCGGGTCTTGTGGACCAACAGACGAGTCGGGTTGCACACAGTCATTGCTTTCGTAAGCCAAGTTGATTACTACACAGGAGATATTCTTTTTCCAGAAACACGAGCATAAAAAGTGTTCCAATTCTACGACAGAACGATGTCAGAAATGGACCTAGAGTTTTGTACAGAATCTGTTGGGAGAAGGAACGGGCAGCATGTTTTTCCCACGACGAGAAAACATAGATATTACAACTCATATGAAAATTTGTCGACAGCTATTCTTTCAATGCATCAATCAAGAATGGAAGATAAAACGTAAATACCATATGTATCCTGTGCCGCGACGTACAGAAGCGGATGTGGCTATATGTAGGCCTTTAGAAAACTTCGAACACTGTGATAAATGATCTGATGGAACAGTAAGTTGTAATTTGCGGCGGTTTACTGATGATGCTGTGGCTTATGGGAGGATGTCATCATTAATTGACGGTAATAGCATGCCGGATGACAGACAAAATTTCTAGTTGGTTAGAAGAATGGCAATTAGCTCTAAATGTAGAAAAATGTAAGGTGATGCACATGAGTAGGAAAAACAATCTCATAATGTTCGAATACAGCAGTAGTAGTGATCGTCTTAATACAGTCGTGTCGATCAAATATCTAGGCGTAACATTGCAGACCGATATGAAATGGAACGAACGTTACTGATAGGTTCATGCAATGCGCGAGTGTGACAGAAATGCTCCGGGAACTCAAACGGGAATCGCAGGAAGAAAGACGACGTTCTTTTTCGAGAAATTCTGTTGAGGAAATAGTCGGAGTATGAAGCTCAGGCGGAACGATCTTGTTGCTGCCTACTTACATTTCGCGTAAAGATCACAAAGACAAGATAAGAGAAATTAGAGCTCGAACAGAGGCATGTGTTCTTTTTTTCCCTCGTTCTGCTTGGGAGTGGAATAGAAAAGGAAATGCCTAGTATTGGTACAGTTTACCCTCCGCCACGCACCTTATGGTGGATTGCGGTGTGTGTGTGTGTGTGTGTGTGTGTAGCTGTAAATCTCTAATAAAGTGTCATCGACATGCCTCTTTGAACGAAAGTTGAAACAAGCCTACGATTTTCAAATGTACAACCACCAAGAAAGTGGGCGACATTTTTTGCACCATTACAGAGGAAAGCTGCAGACACAATTTTGTAACTTCCACGTTATAAGAGAAAATTTCAGGTTTTTGAAAATGTGGCTGTTTAACTTGTGTAAAGCAAATATCCTCTGTCCAGTCACGTATAAAGTCAGTTCGTCCGGCCAAACTGTATCAGTTCCTTTCAAAATATTTCTATACAATAGCTCCATACTTAGGAGTCCAACTTGATACTCGACTATGATCTGTACCTAAAGAAATTACAAACTCATTTAGTTGAAGTACATTTGTAGTAGAACTTCTTGATTGTTGGGCCCGCAGTGAAGTAAATGTATCTAAAGGACATAGTATTGAGAGCTCCAGATCACTGCTATACTTAATGATATAATTATAGCAGTGATCTTAAACTCTCAATACTATGGTAGAACTTCGTTCCCCTTCCCCACAACATTATCTATATGATCAATCAAATTTCAAGTGCTCGAGATTGTTAGTCCTTGGAATGTAGTTGAATCGACCGCCTAAAAGTTTGTGTAACACAAATGGGACGCATTCCTTTAAGATTTATGTGGATGACCTCAAATTTTGTATTATTACACTCGAGTGGCACTTTTCACACCATAGAAATATCCCGTCTAAATAATTTTGCAATTGTGTCTGATCTTCTGATAACTTTAGGAGCCTATAAATGATATCTTCATCTACGTTTTATTGGTAGAAGGCCCAGAATATTTAACTATTGCACTAAGGAGGCTCCCTACCTAACGTTGTCAGTCCTCTTATACAGTATTGCTCTGTGGTATGGAATCAGTATCATAGGATTGACGGAGAACATATAAAATGTTTAAATGTTTGTTAAGCTTATGGGACTTAACTACGGGGTCATCAGTCCCTAAACTTACAAACTACTTATGAACTACTTACGAACTAGGACGGCACAAATATCCATGCCCGAGGGGGGATTCGAACCCCGACCGTAGTGGCTGTGCTGACCGTGACTGGAGCGCCTCAGTCACCTCGGCCACCGCGGCCGGCTATAAAATGTTTAAAAAGAGGTCAGCACGTCTTGTATTATCGCATTATAAACGAAGGAGTGTCACGGAAATGGTACTTCAGCTACTGTGGAAATCATTACAACAAAGGCGTTCCTCGCTTTGGCGAGAACTTTTCACGAAATTTCGATCCAGTGTCTCCTCGGAAATCGGAAATGTTTTGTTTACTTTCGTCTATGAAGGGAGAAATAATCTTAGGAGTGAAATACTCCCTAGTTTAAGTGTTCGTTTTCCCTGCGCGCTGTTCTATAATGGAACGGTATTGAATTGGCGTGAAGGTGGTTTCATGAATGTTCTACCGGACGCTCAACTGTGAACAACAGAGCAGTCATGCAGATGTCGATGACCCCAAGTTACTACAAGCCAATGGCCCGTTGATTTTCTTCAAACTATAATTACTACCCCATTGTGGCCCCATCCTAGTCTACGTCAAACTTTGACCTTAAATGGTTTCCATCTCGATGGAATTTGAGACCTAAACTTCGTCCATTCTTGTAGTAACGTACTGTATTCTATATCTACTCTTTAGTACTACTAAATTCATTGAAAAACCAGTGGAAGTTGCAAATAGTGTAATTTTTACTCAAGAAACTCTTTGTCAAATATGGTCTCACGAGGATAGTGTCCACATCTACGACTGGAAGAGTTTCTCCTCAACTGAAGTTGTGAATCCGCCAGTGCGCCAAAAGTAATTTGCGTCACCGCCTTGACCCAGCTTTGATAGGTGACCTTGTTACAGCAGGTGTGCTGGCCTCTGTTTCGTATCCTTGGCAGCGGTCGACGAGTTCGAGGTCCCGCCTTCATAAGCAAGGATCCAGAGCACCGGCCACGCTGCAGCGCTTTTCATAGACAGCGTCACGTTCTCTTTCAGCAATCATAAAAACCTCCAAGTCAAAACAGGACAGTTCTACCATGTGTCTTGTCACTTTCGAAGAATCTCTGCGTGTGACAGAAAACGCCATAGATGTTTCACAATCGGGCAGATATTACATGTGATTAAATAATCTATTACTGCTTCGCAATTTGTGAATTCTGCCGACTATAGCTACATTTCTGGTTTATTACTTGATCACCAAGTAAATGACCTTGAGAAATGCAGTTATAGTCAGCTGATTTCGCAAATTTCGAAGGAGTAATTGATTATTTAAAAACGGATGACTTACCCAAAGGACCGGCTCGTCAATAGACACAAATAAAAAAACACACAAACACACATGTATGTGTGTTTGTGTGTGTTTTTTTTTTATTTGTGTCTATCGACGAGCCGGTCCTTTGGGTAAGTCATCCGTTTTCTATTTTTTATATTTGTTTGTCCCACCAGGAAAGTTTACTTCTATAATTTATATATAAACTTTCCTGGTGGGACAAACAAATATATATATATATATATATATATATATATATATATATATATATATATATATATATATATATATATATATATATATTGCGAACCATCTACAATGTCTGTTCCTTTGGAACAAACGTTTCATACTAAATTACATGAGATTTTCTTACCACTTATCTTTCAGAACAAATTACGTCAACTTCACCCCAATCCTCCTCACACACTCTTGATCCTATCACTTCACACACTACATCGTGATTTCTTCAAGAGCTGTTTAAAGAAATAACAGACTAAAGAAATAACGGACCCAATTATGCCGCAATGCGGCTGGGTAAGTTTTTACATTTGATGATCTTTAAATGGCACTTTACTAAATGACAGTACTCAAGGATACAGTGATTCACCATTTCTACTGGGAGGTTACGTTTTAAGTTCCTAAAGACGGGTTTTCAATTAATAGTCCGAAATTCTATACGTGTCCGATTACATGTTGAGCTCCATAATTAAATAAAGTTAGTATTCACAGACATAAGGACGAATGTGGAAAGATCTTGTAATTACGGTTTTCTTGTAGTCCAATTATGGATAAACTTGTTAAATATCTTCAACATTTTTCCGTACACAGTACATGTCGAAAAAAAGCAAAGTTGCGAAAACGATATAGTTACAACGGTATTTTTACAAGCAGTCAACAAATATAGCCAAGTGACATCTGGACAATAACTGGGTACAACGCTAGAGATACACTCTTAATTTACATACGACACATCTGCCGGAAGACGAAAACCGATATTCGTAAAGAGTTTTTCGCTGTCTTGTTTACATGTTCAAGGCAACAGCGGATTTGTTATCCCAGCTAAATATGGGATCTGGAGAACTGTTGAATCCTGTTTTTGCCAGAGCAATCGCTGTTTCCCTTTACTTGAATAGATCCATTGGTGTAATATTTATACTGCTTTTAGACTGCAGAAAATGTCCTCTGTCCTTAAAGACACAAATTGAAAACAAGAAGACGCAATCTAACAAACCGAAAACGTTTCAAAAACTCTTGCATTTACACGAAAATAAATTGTGTGAAATGGAAAACTGCTTTACAAACGTGGATTTTCAGAATCGATTTTGGAGTGTTTACATGATCAAACAGAAGCCGAATTGGGAAGTCGGTTTACGAAATCCGGGTTTGGAAGGCCTTGTAAGCGGGTTGACAGACATATAGCAACAGTTCCGAGCTCCATATATTGTTACCGTTTGACATTCGGAGCGACACTGTTGCGCCTAGCGGTGAGAACGATGTCACATGTGTCGCAAGACATGCACTTTTCATTATCCTTCTATTTAATTAGTAAAATAGTTATTAAATTTTGGCGTTCTGTGTAATTGTAAATTAAACGCGAAGCATCATTATGAAATATATACAAAAACAGCTGAAAAACACTGATTCAGTGACATAAGATATATCTCCTACATTAAGAATTGCTTACAAATATACTGGAAGTATAAATGCATACCCCTTTAGTGACATATTATTTCATGCTTCATGAAAAATACACGATGTATTTCGGACCACGTGAATCCATCATCAGATATAAATCTTAGTAGGCTACATCGTTTGCTAATGAATTTCAGTGAGGTGATGCGTATATTCTGAATAGTCAAGGACGGACGTCTTTAGTTTTTTCTAATCTGTATACGTTTTTATTTCCTTTATTAGTATCGTACATCACTTCACTTAAGGCACACATTTCTTTCACATTCAAGAAATGTACGCCTTAAGGGAAATAGCAGCAGTGCATTTCTCTTACATTGCTAACGCGAATAACAGCAAAAACGAATTGAATTTTTTGCCGCTGAATTAAAATTTGATCTAGTAAGACACGTTTGCCCTCATTAATATAACTGTTGTTTTTTTTTTCCTTTATACGTTTTGAGTAACCAAGAAGAGAAGTATGTGATATGAAAAAGGTAATTTCTTGTACAGAATTTGTGTCTATAGATGATGAATCTGAACTACGAAAGCAGAGCTTGTTTGCTTGCTGGTACTGTTTATCTAAGTTCACTTGCAAACATTTTTTGTGTTCACATTTGGAAAAAAAACGTGGCTACATTCTCTTTCTTAACCCATTAATATGTGCAAGACATGCTATCATATTTCGTAAAGGTATAGTTTATATTATACTTACGAAAGAAATGTGATTTCTTATAATCGTAGACAACTTTCATCACTAATGGTACAGCTGCAAACGACACAAGCTGACATTTTACGAATGAGCTAAATCCATTTAACATCAAGTAGCGATCTTCTTTTCTTTGATATCCGAAATATGTAAACAAAAACGTCACATTAAAGACCTAAAGTGTGTTGTATTACTGGTCGAAAAATGCATTCGAGACAAAAAGAAAAAAAAACGTTAAAAATTTCTTTCCTGACTTTTATTTCAATACTCACACTAATATTTATTATTCCAAACAGATGCTTCGCGCAGACGACAGAAATTATGAACAAAGTGCAGTCTTAATCAGTAGTCTGCTTTGTTGCGGATATGTCCAAGTGTATGACGCTCTTTTTATCTCAGACGTGTTATACCCTGTGACCGAGCTACACCCTCACTCTGTAGATTGTATGAAAAATATCTCTGTGACTATTTTGTTTCTGTACGTGTGTAGCATATAGGTTTAGCAGAGGAGTGAAATGCATACAGGAACTTCAGCTAACATTATTGCGTCTAGTCACGGATTGAGTACAGACGTCATTAGTCTTTGAATAGTGTAGCTTCTCGCCAAAAGTTCATTATGTGATTCTTTTAGCCACATGCTAAAAACTGAACAGTAATTATTCAAATGACTTTCAGTTTCTAAAGGGTGCCACAAAAAATAAATTCTATCAGAACCTTTTGTACAGAAATCAAATTTCACACCAATAAAAATTTCAAAGTAAATAATAACACTCTTAGTTCAGTGAATTCTCTTATAACTTTTGTTTACTACTTTTAGTTGCATTCGGTATTGTAGAAGTACATCCAACTTTGTCATACAATTCGAAGTACAAAAAAATACTTCGATGAAGAATGTTTTAGCTGCGTCACAGAACCTGAGACAAAAGTACATATTCTGTCACGAAGACCAAAGAAGCATGGTCACTGAATTGCATACTCACACTGTGATCAAATGTAATAAAGTCCTATCAGTTTTGTCAAACGCCGCATCATCAGATTCTCTATTAATGCAAGAAAGTATGATAAACAGATGCGAACAAAAATAACAATAATAAACAAATGTACGCAGGATCACAGAAGACCGTGTGACAAAGTCAGTTCCTGTCTTACATAAAACAACAACAGGCTAAATTTTACGTACGGTAATGGCGCCGTGTAATGTGAATGTTGGCAACGAAATGTTCGGAGGATAGTTAATTTACAGAGTTGATAGGAGTATATACAAGAACTTGTAAACCATATAGCACGAACAGTATTACTACATGGGCATCACAAAAGACTGTTCTTCTACGTGGATGTGTTTTCAAAGAATATTCAATGGTCGTTGCCAATATCACCTCACTACGCCACCGCTGCCGCAAGTAAAATTTCCTCCCGAAACAAACGGATATACGCAATCCATCATTACGGATGCAAGGAATAATCACACAGGACATGAGCAACGTATTTACGACTCAATTCAAGGAGTATAAAGTTACAAAGAAGACATAAGCGGGACAACAATGTGGATAAACCAGTTTTTGTCTCACTACATTGTGAGCCCCAACAGTTGTCACTACTCATACTAGTTTCACACTGTTAATACTGCCAAAGTTAGGCTAAGACAAACGTCTACACTGTAAGTGTTGACTATCGGGACAATAAAGCTGGTAGTCTTCTTCACAACCATAGAATCGAGTATTACTGTCTTTTAGTTTCGTCTAAATGACACTTAAACTACAATTACTACACTTATAATTAAACTCTTTAGCGATGATTAATTATCGTGCGTCTGACTTAAACTTCAGCACCAATAAAAAAAAACTCAGATTAATTATAAATGCGAATATGTGCGTGAAAAATTTCGTCACATCACTGACTTTCTGCGTAGATCCTATATTCTTTTATCAAGCAATCGTATAACTTTAATGAATATTCTCTCTAGCGATTGTTTATTTCTTTGTAATAAATATTTGTGCGCCTCGGTTGCACAGTGGTAGAGTGCCGGACTACAAATCCAAAGGTCGCGGGTTCGATCCCCGCCAGGTCCTAGGATTTTTATCTGTCACTTTCCACTTTTTTCACCTCTGGCAGTATTGCTCATGTGAAAAATACCGAGTAGCACCGTGGTTCGGAACCCACGTTAAACTGTAGGCCCCCCTATAACTGGCTGAGTAAGTCAGTTCGAAGGTCGGAGGAAGGCAACGGCATACCACCTCCAAACAGGACCATGCCTAGTAAAGCACTGTGGTGTTCAAACCAATCTTCGGATTGTTGACTGCTTTTCCTTTTTACCTTAATAAATATTTATAGAACTGTGACTGCGTGCAGTGAAAAGAAGTTTGGACACTATATATTGGAGTTACTCCTTAACATACAGTATTAATTCGTGCTTTTCAAACTAAATTCCATTGTTTTAAACAGGATAGATTAATTAGGTAAATACAAGGTTGATGATTTATTAATGTTATTATTACTCACATCGTGTCCTTTAAAGTAGGCATTTCGTAAAATATAATGTGAACTTTCAAATGTTCGTCTGCAAACCGTATGGCAAATATCAGGTTCCGCGCTCGATCAGCGATGCTCTTCTTTATCGTCCGCCATCGATCTCTATACCACCTGGATGTTGAACTTCAGCTGTCAGAGCATGCCAGCCATAGACGTTCATACTTCGTTTCTTGTCACAATCAAATGTTGGTGCTATGAAGTATTGGGAAAAAAAAGTTTGGATTCCGTTCCCATATTTGCGTATTACATAGTGTATTGACAAAAATTTCGTGTCCCAGCCTCGTCGCCGCTTTTGTGTTTCGTTTCCGTCGTAGGTGTCGGTGGCCGAGTAGGAAGACCGACACAGGAATAAAGGTAGCACGCTTGTGCAGGTACGGAGGGGAGCAGCCAGAAACTAGAAACACTAGAGTAAATTAGAACGAGATATATATTGCACAGAATTTATACAATACTTAACTTTAACATAGTTCTGTACTGCAGAATGCTGATACATAGTTGAGTTAGAGAGCCTGCCTAGTGCCTATTCGATAGCCAAGTCTTCAATGGTGCCTATCTGATTCCGTGTTAACTGGTTCCTATCTCAGTCCCAAGTGAACGATGTCGTTCAGTGGTGGCCACGAGCGGAGTTGTAGCAGAGGGCGCTCGTGGCTGACGTCGTAAGAACGCCGCGTCGTGCGTGCATGGAGGCGCGCGGCGAAAGTAGGTGGCGCGCACTTTGGACTTGTGCGACATCACACCCCTCCCCCCCAAACCGCCACGCCGTCGTGGCGTAGGGCTGAGGGCCACGGCGACGGCACTGGGATGAGGGCCTGGGCGGGGTCGTTACTGGTGGGACGGGCGTCGTAGCTGAGGCTGGGATCGAGACGCCGTCCGCGCCCCGGCATCCGCCTTGAGATCCTCCAGGGAACCCGCCGAAACCTGGGGAAGGGCGCCCGCCCCCGCCCAGAGGGAGCAGATCATCTTCTTCTGAGGTGCGTGGCCCAAGCTGGGGGGGGGGGGGGGGCGCACGGTCCCGGAGTCCCTCTCGGTGACGCTGTCATCTGCGGCGGCTACAGCGGCGGCGACGACTGCGTCGGAGGTGCGTCGACGTCCATAGGGATCTCGTAGTCCGGGGACGAACGATGTGGCTGTGCTCCCTGTCGGTGAACTGGGTCTGGAATCAAGAAACCCGAGACAAGATCGCGCGGCCTCTGCAGGCGCAATTGGTTTGCGTGGCGCCGCAGCTCCGACCCTGTGGAAGAACGTACAACATACATATTGCGACCGAGTACGCGCTGAATGGTGCCCGGCAACCATGTCTTCTTGTTGCCAGCAAACACCCTGTACAGCACCGGCGTGGAAACCTGAAAACGCGTAGCGCCATACGAACCGACTCGGTGCGTGGGAGGCTGCAGTAGGTGAAGGAGAGTGCGGTGACGGCGGCCGTGTAGCAGCTCGGCAGGAGACGGGCCGTCACGTGGCACGCACCGATACGTAGACAGAAAAATTTGAAGAGCTTGCTGCCTGGAGTGCTGACCTTTCATCTTTTCCATGTGAGACTTGAATGTTCGAACGAAACGTTCTGCTTCACCATTGGACTGAGGGTGAAAAGGTTTGGTGGTGATATGCTGAATGCCATCCACACGACAAAACTGTAGAAATTCCGCACTAACAAACTGAGGTCCATTGTCACTGACGATAGTTTCAGGCAAACCTTCGATGCAAAACACTGATGTTAAGGCACTGATTGTACTAGACGCCGTCGTTGAGTTCATGGCAATCACAAAAGGAAACGTCCTGAAAGCGTCTACAACGATTAACCAGCGCGTATTCCAAAAAGGTCCGGCAAAGTCAATGTGTAAACGTTGCCATGGTCCCTTGAGACGTGGCCAGCCTGAGAAACGTTGCGGAGGAGCCGCCTGATGCTCCGCACAAACTGTACACTGTGACGTCATGTTCTCTATCTGGGCGTCCATACCAATCCAGGTACAATGACGTCTGGCCAATTGCTTTGTCCTAACAATACCCCAATGTCCTTGATGCAGGAGGCGTAACACTTCTCGTTGCAGGGAACGAGGAACAATCACTCTTGTTTGGTCGTTGTCGGTATGCAACAACAGAACACCCTGACTTAAAAACATTGCATGACGTTGTGCAAAATAACGGCGAACCAGAGGCCGATCAATGTCTTTGGCTCTGGCAGGCCATCCTGAGTGAACAAAACGTGCTACCACACTTAAGTCTGCATCCGCAGCTGTTTCCTGTGCAACCCGACGAGAGTTCAAAGGGAAATCTGCGACAGCGGCAGCATCTCTGGAGTCTATCCGACAACATGCCATTTCCGAAGAATCAAATGACACATCCTGCCCAACCGGAATTCGGGGAAGTGTGTCCGCGTTGGCGTGTTTAGTGGTAGGTCGGTACAAAATCTCATACTGATAATTAGAAAGTATTAAGGACCATCTCCGAAGCTTTTGTGCCGTTCGTGGCGGAATTGCCTTTGTGGGTGAGAACAACGACGTGAGAGGCTTGCGGTCTGTCAACAAATAGAATTTTCTGCCATAGAGATAATGATGAAACTTTGTGACGCCGTAAATGATTGCTAAGGCCTCCTTTTCTATCTGACTGTAATTCTGTTGCGTCGGCGTCAGTAGCTTGGATGCAAAGGCAATAGGACGATCGTGAGATCCTATACGATGCGACAAAACTGCACCCAGACCGTACGACGAGGCATCAACTGCTAACACTACAGGCTTCTGTGGGTCAAAGGGAATCAAACTTGCATCACTGAGTAGTGCAGACTTTAGTTTGTCAAAGGCAACCTGACAATCTTTAGACCATACAAAAGGAACATTCTTCCTACGTAAGTGATGCAGTGGAGCTGCAATCTGAGAGGCATTGGGAATAAATCTGAAATAATAGTTAAGCTTTCCCATTACTGCTTGCAATTCGTGCACATTCTTAGGAGGAGGCAAGTCTTTGATTGCTCTAAGATGTGACTGTAAGGGATGAATTCCTTGGGCATTAATCACATGGCCTAGGTACTCTATTTCAGTTTGAAAAAACTAACACTTTGCTTTATTACAACGTAGACCTGCTGCAGGCAACACTTTGAAAAGGCACTCCAGGTTTGCTAAATGTTCTTCAACTGTACGTCCGGATACCACAATATCATCTAAGTAGTTCGAGCCACACGGTACAGAAACTGTCAGCTGTTCCAAAAAGCGCTGAAAAATAGCGGGGGCGGAAGAACTGCCAAAGGGTAGGCGTTGAAATTGAAAAAGGCCCATGTGGGTATTAATGTCGAAAAATTTTTTTGACTCGTCATCAAGCGGAATCTGTAAGTATGCCTCTGTTAAATCAATCTTAGAAAAGAAGCGAGACTGTCCTAATTTGTCCATCAGTTCCTCAAGTCTGGGCAGGGGATAAGTGTCCACAATTGTTTGACTGTTCACTGTTGATTTGAAGTCCGCACAGAGACGAAGTTTTCCTGACGGCTTGGGTATAATTACTAAAGGCGAGGCCCACTGACTCGAAGAAACAGGAGAAATCACACCACTATATTGCCAACGTTTCAGTTCTTCGGCAACTGTATCACGCATTGCGATAGGCATTGGTCTGGCTTTACGAAATTTTGGAACTGCAGATTCTTTTAAAGTTACATGTGCCACGAAGTCTTTTGCACAACCTAGTTCCGGCGAAAACAAGTCACTATATTTTTCACACCATGCATTTATTTTGTCCTGAGGCACTACTGACGAAATTTGAAGCACATCTCTTTGAATTGATAAACCAAACAAGTCGAATGCATATAGTCCAAAAATGTTCTGTGTAGATTTGGCCTGAAGAACAACAAAAGCTACTGTTTTTGTTACACCTTGAAAAGAGGCGGGCAGGCTACACGTTCCTAGTACGGTAAATATTTTGACCTGTATACGCTGTTAGCACTTGTTGACACGGCGACAATTTTGGCGAACCCAGAAGTTCATAAGTTTCTTTATTAATTAATGTAACAGCGGAACCAGTATCAATCTGAAAATGCACAGTCTTATTGTCTATGTAAAGAGCCACAAAAAGTTTGTGCTTCTGGCGCACGACAGGTGCGCGAATGTGAGCAACATCTGATAGCAATTGTTTGCTGCGCTTGCGCATGCGCAGGCTGCGTAGTGAAGGAAGCGGCACAGACTCGGCACGCAGGGGATTAACAACACTGTCACTAGAAGGCACTACTGCCGGATCGGCGTCCGCGCATTGCAAGGCTACTACAGATTCACCAACTACTGCACTAAACTCTTGAGTAGCTACTTGATGTCTACTGTCACTAGCTACACAGTACTGGGCACTTTTACAATAAGAAGTTGCAGAAGGCACTAGGTTCACTACAGGATTGCACTGTACATTGTAATTTTGCTTGTCCCGAACCGTTTTCCGTTGCACAGATGTACGCGCTCGTCGGCGCTTGCACCGTGGCTCAATACATAGTTTTGCAATAGTTGCAGAAGAATTTCCTTGCAATTGAGAACCAAGTAAAGCACTGTTCAATTCCACAGCGTCTATGACATTGACTGTATGCACTACTCTCGCACTTTGCGAAGCACTGTTTCTAACGTTACTGTTCTCTGAGTTTTTAATTTGCATACACACAGACTGCACATGTCCCGATTTGATAACAGGTTGCGTTGCGACTAGGGCAATGAGCATGCTTGTGGCGAGACACACACTGGGGGCAAGATTTACGTACCTTTTCTGAAATGAGCGTTGGCGCCCGTTATTCAAATCACTGTTTCTAACACGACGGGGCGACCTTTGAGTCGCACTTTTACACTGGCTACTGTTCACTGTCTGTTCAGCACGGCCTGTACTATTGTAAGAATCACTAGTGCTACACTGAGAACTACGGCTAGGAAAGCGTCCGTTACACTGTGGCTTTGCATTTCTACATCTGCTAAGTCAAAAGTATCATGCGCTTCTATAAGCTGCAGTACACTGTCTAATGAAAGGTCTGACTGTTTTAGAATTGCTACCCTAATTCTGGAGTCCTGAATGTTCTGCGTAATCGCATCCCTCAACATCGTGTCACTACACGAAAGTCCACAAGAGCAAGTAAATTTACATTTGCGGGTTAAGCTCTTCAATTCCGTAATCCACTCTTGGTGTGACTGCTGCGGTAATTTTTTTAAGTCTGAAAAATCGGTACCGTGCCGAAGCTACGAGATCTTTTCTCTCATAATGAGCATTCAGTGCATCTACTATTTGTTCAAAGTCTACATCACGAGGAGATGCTTGCGGGAAAAGTTTCTGCAGTAACACGAAAGTCTTGGTGCCAACTACGGCGAGAAAGAAATGTTTAACTGTCTGGCCTGTTATTTGATGAGCCGCGACGAGTTCTTGAAACTGTGCGAAATAGTCGCTCCATTCTTCCTCACGTTCGTAGTACTGGCGAAACGTAGGAAGCGTTGCGGCGGCAGGCGTGGGCTGCTGAAGCGGCGGCTGTTGTTGTTGGTTAGGTGCTTGCGCTGTGAGCTGGGCCACTGTTTGCAGGAGTTGTGTGATTTGCGCCGTCTGTAACTGAATAATTTCCATTAAGTTTGAGTTCGGGGTAGTAGCCATGCTGACCGATTAGGCGCCGCACATACAAGTAAATTATAACAAAACACAAATGCAATAGGAAAGAGGACGCTCTGCAACAAAAAGAGTCCAAAAACACGTAACAATATTGTCCCCAAAAATCTTATAATAAGGGTGGGTGGGCGGGAACAATTTCTGCGTGCTCCGACTGCTGCTGTCTGGCTGCTGCAAGAGGGCTGGTCCAAGGTTCTATCACTCCTCGTCGCCACTTTTGTGTCCCAGCCTCGTCGCCGCTTTTGTGTCTCGTTTCCGTCGTAGGTGTCGGTGGCCGAGTAGGAAGACCGACACAGGAATAAAGGTAGCACGCTTGTGTAGGTACGGAGGGGAGCAGCCAGAAACTAGAAACACTAGAGTAAATTAGAACGACATATATATTGCACAGAATTTATACAATACTTAACTTTAACATAGTTCTGTACTGCAGAATGCTGATACATAGTTGAGTTAGAGAGCCTGCATAAAGCCTATTCGATGGCCAAATCTTCAATGGTGCCTATCTGATTCCGATGTGTTAACTGGTTCCTATCTCAGTCCAAAGTGAACGATGTCGTTCAGTGGTGGCCACGAGCGGAGTTGTAGCAAAGGGCGCTCGTGGCTGACGTCGTAAGAACGCCGCGCCGTGCGTGCATGGCGGCGCACGGCGAAAGTAGGTGGCGCGCACTTTGGACTTGTGCGACACCAAAAAAAATGTCAAATAAAATCAAGCGATTCTTTCTCACTTAAGAACCGTGCGAAATTCGTTTGCCCTATTTAAACATGGTCGGCGATGCGAAAATGCTTAGAAAACATTTGAATGTGCAGACACCAGAGTTATGCATCCTGTCTGTATATGAATCACTGTAGACCACCATTGATCTATAATTGTTGGTTACAGTCATCTATAAACAACCTGTACGTATAACTACAGTTTCGGACCATAGAACTGCAGCGTGCCTTCATATTTATATGTTTTTACATGATTTTGAATTTACCACCACGTCAGAATTGGACAAACATATTTTCATCAGGTTACATGTGACAACATATTTCTTGCTTACTTCTTCTTTTGAACTTTATGACAATATGGGATGTAATTAGCCGATGTGGTTGCGGGATCGAAACGTATTTTCTTTTCGTGTTATACAAGCATTTCGTAGCAGTCATGTTTTAACTTAGCAAGGAACAAAATATGAACATCTATGGCTGGCACGCTCAGACAGCTGAAGTTAATCATCCAAGTAGTGTAGAGATTTTTAGTAACCTCTGTGGGTAGCCTATAATCTTTTACAGTAATTTTACCTAATATGAAACTACAAAAATTATTTTTACGTAAATATTAATAATTTTCTAATGAGTTCGATTCTATAGTCGCGCTGATTAACATTTCCTACTGATCGTCACTGACAGCAAACGACTATCTACCAACTTTTCTTTTTCAAACATCCGTATATACTGTTTATTTTTCATTAATCATTTCTCACAAACTTTTGGAAGAGTGATTATGAACATTGAAACCATGAAGTATATAAGCGAGTAGTAGGAAGCGCATAATGAGAATTCTACGAATTCGAAATATTTAAACATTTCGACCGTTTCAGGGCACTGAAAATCAGTAGCAAAGATTAAAATTTGTTGTTGGACCGGAATTCGAACCCGGATTTCCCGCTTTGGACCAGCAGTCGACTTAACTAATTAGGCTATCCAGGCACGCTTCCTATACAACCGAAATTCTCGTCTTATTAGTCCAAGCATTAGAGAGAAGTGAGTGCAAAAATTATTACCTGAAAACAAAAAATATGAGCGTATAGGAAATTAAATTTCAGATAGCGTTTCTATATAATGAAAGTCGAGCCGAGATGGCGAAATTTATAACAACAACAAAATTCGCAAAGTTGCAACAACAGTTTTTCTTAAATAAATAAAAACGTTAAGTCTCTTGGGGATACGTTACATTAGAAAGTTTTAGGCTTTAAGATTATCTATCGATTCGTACAAAAAACTAATCGAGTTCTTTGTAACTTTCCGAGATATATCGAATAAAACCCTTAAAATCTTTTAGAAACTTAATTCCTTATTACTCGTCAACATTCATATTTCCAAAACTTACTATTTGCCTCAAGTATGTCGTGAAGAAATTCAAGAACAAGCACTTTTTCGAAAAAATTAACAATGTTCAGTATTTTTACGGATATATCTATTTAAAAAAAAATATTCATTTTTCTCAAATCAAGTCTACAAAACGAGAAAAACAGAACATTCAAAAAAATCCTGATACTAATTGTATAAATTTATTCTGATGGGGTAGACATAATTTGAGCCATATATGAGTCACAAGCAAACACAAATAGTTACAACCTCGGTATATACGTGAAGTAGTATTATACCTAACTGACATGAGTTTTTAACCCTGAACGTGACTAAATATTGGACAGTAAGAATACCCTCTTCACTTATATACCTTCTTTAATAGTGACAAGAGAAAGCAGTGAAACACGTGTCTCATACTACACATCAGGAAAAAAAATTACGTGATGCTCTGAAAAACATTTCGCTGATTTACACAGACCCAAATGCCTTAAATGAACTGATCAACTTTGAAAGTCCCAAAAACCGGTTATTGTTTATCTCTCTTTTAAAAGAAAAATAAAACATTAAAAAACCATGTTTGCGAATTGGCTAAACAATGCAATTTTTACACTGCATCTTACTTACCAAGGCGTTGATGTTTAATTATAGTCGTTACGCCAATCTACATTCAACATAGATAAAATCTGGATAGATGAATTATTAACAGTTAGCTTTGAAAAAACTGTTGAAAAATTAGAATTAGGGATACTAGTTTTTTGGTACCGGTATTAATAGTAACGCAGTATTACTATTTATCGAATAAAATTTTACACCACACATTTATTGACGATATTTTAGTCCAAGCTCTATGTCGTTGATGTAACATTTAGATTTCAGGTCTCAAGTTATTAACGCCTTGATCGAGACGGATAAATTTGTTGTAAAAATGGCGTTTGTGCAAAGTGGTGAGTTTATATTACTGTCGGCCGTCAGTCCCTGCGCTAGTACTGTCTTCCTCCTGTTATTACCTTACATCACTGCATTCATGTTCGACAGGTTTGCCTCAGTGTTTTGTACGGAGATGCAGCTCGCGCAAATTGTTCTCACGTCTCAGTGAGCACCCTGCGCAGAGATTGGACACTCGTGGACGTACGTCTGCCATATCCTTGTAGAGCTGGCAGTGCTTGCCTAGGTACCCATCTCGGTACGGTGCCAAGTATCCGCCGTAAAATCGGCGGGAATGTTGTTCTGTACGTGGCTTCGAGGACGAAAAAGGACACTTCTAATAACAGTGGCGGTAGGCTTATATAAGGGTTGGTCAGAAAGTAATTATAACTATTTTTTTCTAGAATGAATTTGTTGACTGGGGCATTTGTATTAAACGCTTCTACGTAATCGTCTCCGATATTTATGATCCTTTGGCAAATGTCCGGAGGGCGTCGCATACCATATGCGCGTCTATTTCTTACCTGCGGGATCATGTCCCTAAACTTACAAACTACTTATGATCTACCTTATACTACAGACGGCACAAACATTCATGCCCGAGGGGGGATTCGAACCCCCGACGGGGAACGGCCTCGCGCATCGTAGCATAGCGCCTCAATGCACTCGGCCGCTCCGCCGCGGCTCGCAGTAGTTCTTTCACTTTGGCATAGACACTAATCTCTGGCGAGTATGGTGGATATTTTATACAGCAGCACCCCATAGTACCCTTGTGTAGTTCGCGAACGAACTAGTTCGGAAGAGCGCTCCCACAGGCGAACTATGCGAACTAGTTCGCAGATCCCTCGCCTCTTAGTTCGTCCGCGCCTTTTCCGAAGACTGATGGGAAACAGCGAGAGGACGAGAGAGCGCGCAGAATCGCGTGATACTCTTCTGCCAGTTGCCGTAATTTCGAGCTGAGATGCAGCTCAGCTGTAGATTTAGTAGCGGTAGCAAAAGCCAAAAAGAGCGGACGAACTAAAAAGAGCAACCTATTTTGCGGCCGAGCTGCGAACTAAAAGGAGAGCTACTGGTCGCGAACTAAAATATGCGCGATAGGTCGGGAACTAAAATATGCGCGATAGGTTGCGAACTAAGATATGCGCGATAGGTCGCGAACTAAAATATGCGCGATAGTTCGCGAACTAAAATATGTGTAATCGGTCGCGAACTAAAACATGCGTTACCGGTCGCGCACTATTATGCCGAACGTATCTCGCTTCTTAGTTTGTTGGCTTCTTTTCCGAAGACCGACGGGCAATAGTGAGAGGGTGGGCAGCAGAATTAAAAATCACATGTTTGGCTTCTGCTGATCAGAGGCCTTTCGAGTTTAGCGTCTGCCTGCTAGATTACATAGTTCAGTGTTACAAAATTTCTGCTTTGAAGTATTCTGCACTCTGCAATATCTGACTTAAAGGCGATAAATTATACACAAACTGTTTCTTTTGGTTTGCGTGATATCGTTAGCGGCTCAAGCAGCAAGCACATGAAGCAGCTAGGTGGGGGAACTTCTCCCTCCACCTGCATGCGCAGACCACGCCGCTCAGCCGTCAGTGGGAGCGGACGAACTAAAAGAACGCGCGCTCCCGATCGAGAACTATTATGTGAAAGTCAACCCCATAATTCTGCATGAAAAATGCGCGATGCCATACCATTGCTGCTGTCCACAACGTATTGTGCTACTAGCATTGGGAGCTTCTGAAACATCCACAGTACTCGACGAACATGAGTCCCTGTCATTATGATCTCCTTGCGAAAGTGAAAGTGAAACTACCACTGTATCGATACTACAACAGAGATGAAATTATCCACACCATAGAACTGGCAATATAGGATACCAACAGACAGATGCACATATGGTATACAACGCCGTCCGGACATTTGGCAAAATGCCATAAATAACAGGTATGTAGCTTATAAGTACAACTGTCAAAACAGTCATTTCACCGAAAAAATAGTTGTAATTAAAAAGAAAAGCTTTTAAAATCATACTTATTCACCACCATTTTTGTTGCATTCTTATAATACAAATAAAATATCAAAACCATCATGGTTCAATGTGATGTGGTCTCTAAGTTAAAACAAAACTGAATTGTCATAATGCTTATAAAATATCAAACCCATCATGCCTTAATGTGATGTGTTTTAACTTAGTATAACCACATCACATTACTGCATGATGGTTTTGATATGTGTTACGAAAAACAACAATAAAGTTGGTGAATAAGTAAGTTTTTCAAAGCTTTTCTTTGCAATGTGGTGAATGAAATGAAAGATCCGACTATGGCAGTTTAATGGACCGAAACCGGCAATCTGGATAAAAATTATAAGCGATCCAGACTAAATTAATTGGACTGGTCGACCCCCAAATATGACAAACTTGTAGATAGTGTTGTGTAAGTAACGACGCAAGCAAGCACATCACACCTGTAATCATATTACGAGCTGAAGGAGGGGGGAGCATATTCCCTACTATTTGGAAATAAACATAACAGGTAAGGCTTACATATCTAAATATGAGATTTTTTTTTGCTAAGAAATTATCCCACTATGATTTCATAGTGTCTATATCAGTAGCGTCGACAGCATCAGAGATGAAAAGTACTATTACACATGTTCGTAAAGCTGACTCTTAATAGCAGTATGAAAGACTTTGTCAACAAGTTCAGTCTTAAAAACGCCTACGTGCCAGCATTCTGATACTGGACAAACTTCATATAACAATTTACGAAATCTGACAAGAAAATTCCCTGAAAAGTAGTTTAACATTAAAGTACATGAACTATAAACTACAGCTAACTTACTGTCCTTCGAAATAGTCATCTCCCATAACCATGCACCGATGATCTTTGCGATATATGTCCTAACTTTGCACGAAGTCTTTGTGGGATGATGTTCAAAAGCCTGGTAACGTTTAGCCGGATGTGACGAATATAGTAAAATCTTTTTCCATACCACTGCGGCTGTACTTGACCTCTTGCCCCGCTGGAACTGGAAGTTTCTGAAACCTCCACAGTACCGAACCAACATGAGCACAATGTGCCCTGAAGGACAGTCGAGATGGAAGGGTCAGGGAAACTCCTGTGTGGCTCTAACTTTAGACTGCAGTGCAAAGTGCAAGCGAATACTGTTCCCATTCATGAGTCATTGCAAGGCAGTCTATAAGCCAGGCGCTGGAGGAAACGCGGTTATCTACCATCTCTGCCCCTATTATTTTGAGCTAGGAGGTTGAGACCCCGACAGTATTGAAATTGACCCATAAGTTAGTAGGAGATTCACACACACACATACGTACAGCGTACTACATACTTATTGCATGGAAATAAGAAAACTGTCTCATATAGATACCTTAACAATGAAAAGTTAGTTCATTTTCGTCTTAATCCCGCATTCTGTAAAATATTAAAATGTGATTACTATTTTCATGTGAATATGCAACCATCTTCAGATGAGTCTATCTTAAATATATGTCAACGTATAGCATTATTATCTACAAAGTTAGGACACGCCCTTATAAGTAAAACTATCAACAGGAAGTTAACCAGCAAGGTAAAATCAAGTAGTTCAAAATCAAGCTTACTGAGATTGTGATCCATTGGAAAACGTACGTGCAATACCGTTACATCGGGTGACTTGTCAAAACTATGATTTACTGTATAAAATGATCGATCTATATGTGTCCAGTATTTCCTCCCAAAACGTTGGCTCGGCTTCAACCAAATCTTACACGCATATTACTTGCCTCACGAGAATCAGCACTGTTGAGGTTACCGCATCCGGTTTGTCACTGGATGGAGTGAGTGAAAAAAGTGAATTTTCTAGTCTTGGAGCAGGCAAGAGGTTTGTTGTGAGGAAAGTATTGGCAGTCTTGTTCAAATGTTTGTTAAGCTTATGGGACCTAACTACAGGGTCATATCAGTCCCTAAACTTACAAACTACTTATCATATACCTTATACTAAGGACGGCAGAAATATCCATGCCCGAGGGGGGATTCGAACCCCCGACCGTAGTGGCCGTGCAGACCGTGACTGGTGCGCCTCAGTCCCCTCGGCCACCGCGGCCGGCTGGCAGTCTTACAGGACCTACACTACTTATTGGTACATTTGAGCAAAGAGAGGGTAGGGAGAAGGTGAATAGTGAGACAGTAAGAAGGATGTGGTGTAGAGAGAAACGGAGCGGGGGCACAGAAGAGAGGAAGGAGGTAATGGACAACGAGACATAAGGATCAGACAGAGAACGAGATGGAGGGACTGGAGAAAGAGAAGACGAAAGAGGTGAGTGAGCGAGAGAGAGAGAGATAGAGAGAGCGAGCAGATAGGGGTGGGCTGAAACTAGTGTCTTGATCAAAGAAATATTTATCAAATACTGTTGGCATGATGAATAGATTCGCTCCAGGTGTCACGTCATTTTATTTTATAAAATCGTATGCACGCGCCTAGTTTCAGGATGTAAATCCTATCTTGATAATGTACGAAAAAATCGCACAAGTCATTTGAAAACACCAGGAAATTTATTTAGTAGCGTGATTCGATGAGTGTTTGTTTTTTTCTGTACCATTTTTTTCTTTATTCTTTTTTTATTTTATTATTATTATTATTATTATTATTATTATTATTATTATTCTTTGTCATCCAGTACCAAACAGAGCAAACGGTAAACGGGGCCAACTAAGTCGCCAGCCTGCGTAACGTGATGTGATGAGCGCCCAGCAAGACCGGACTGGACATGGAATTTACATTCCGTCACATTATAATCTGTTTCGCTTGTTCTAATCCGACGATGATGAATAAATTGTTGCATTCGTCGGTTTCAGGGTACAATACATTACGTCTCGAAAAACTTAATTATTATTAAACAGGACTAAGAACTGTGATAGATTGAACTGAGAGATGAGATAGATGAATTAGAAACGCTTCGAATCCTGGCCCAATCACAAATTTTCAAATTTGCCATTGGATTTATTTCAATGCCCTGAAACGCTCGAAATGTGTAAACATGTCAAATTCGTAGAATTCTCGTTATGCGCTTCCTAATACTCAAAATATAGATATCTATATGACACTGGTTCGAATCGGGAATCCGGGTTCGAATCCTGGTCGAATTACAAATTTTCAGCTTCGCTGCTGCACTTATTTCAATGACCAGAAACGGTCGAAATGTTTAAATACTTCTAATTCGCAAAATTACGGCAGTTAATGTCAACAAATGGGGTCTGTTCTTTCGGATATGTCCGAGAAGTTGCGGGGGATTAAGCGTGCGCACTGAGGCGCCGTGACGCGGTGCGCGCGGCCGTTCGCCCTCGGGGTTTCGGGTCCTCTCTCGGGCATGGGTGTATGTGTTGCCCGAGTTTGTGACACCTGCGGGGAGTGACACTTCCGGGGAAAGGGAATCTGTAGACACTTGCGGGGAGACCCGGACGCTGCAGGTAGTGAACAGGGTGTTCCAGAAGTAGGGATACATCACCCCTCCTACACGCCCTCCAGCCGCTATCTGCGCTGTGTTCAGGGAAAGGCCCACCGGACCGGCCGCGCAATTTGTGACACAAATTACATGTTTGATAATATCAATTTAATGCATAGAAGTATGAAATCACATCAAGACTACTTCCTGCAAACATTTCGATAAAAAAAAGTTGGCACTGAGTTTAGAAAAACAAAATTCTGGTATATTGGATTTTAACACTTTATCAAGAAATGAATGTTACTACAAGAGATACAGCCATTCAAATTTACGGGCACCATAACGTTTTCCCTTCCTGAGTAAATGAGCTGCTTCTTGTAGTTTCAACTTCACAGTAGCCTTTTTCTTGAATGTTCTGAATATGAATCTTCACACAGACTTTTTGAGGAGGAGAGTGATACGGATATCTGATTGTAAACCACTGCCTATTACCTTAGATCTTTTTGACTGTACTGGAGTTCCGCGTATTCCGTAATTTATATTTATACAGTTAACAGGCAATGCAATTTATAACCAACTATTGGCTGCCAATTTCGCTTCATTTTTCCTGGAAGTCTTGCAACTTATTTCTCCCTGTTGGTTTATGCCACTTCGGAGTAAAAATGGTTCTTTATGACGGTGATAGAAAATAGAATTTATCTTTAGCATTTTTCAGTGGGGTGACATTCCCTTACACTTTCTGTATTTCATACATTTATTAGATGTATTTGTAATTCGAATACAGCAAAATCGTTTTGGGGTCTCGAATAAATGCATCAAGTATGTAAAATACTCATTGACTTATTATTAACGTTTTTTTAATTGAAGGTTTAAGATTGCATCTCCTATTAAAAAGCATAGTAGCTACTTTTTAAAGAGATGGAAGTTGCGTGATAGTGGGGTTAACTACATAGCGGTCAATTACATCAACGTATCTGTGCAGGATGCCTAATATATTTATTGCTTGCACAGGTGTCTTGATATGCTTAGTGTTCTGAATAATATGCTTTTAGGAGGTATGACTGTTTAAAGTCATCGTCTTGTAGTAGCAAAGAATGTCTTAATAACTCTCCAAACATTATCACTGTTAAAATACCGCTTTGTTTTCAGGAGGAACACTCAACGAATTAATATGTAGTTAGAACAAGTTTCGTGTTATGTTGACAGTGCTAGACTTCTTGGTATGCCTGTACCCAGGAAAAGCTATTAGCCTCCCCAAGGGCCCCGAGTTCCCCGCAAGTGTCACTCCCCACAAGCGTCACTCCCTGCAAGTGTTCCAACCCCATGTTGCCCTTAGGCACAGAGTAAAATATACAGAGGAGCAGCCTCCCCTAAACTACTGTCATACGCTCTCCTCGTAGTTCCGTAAGATGCTAGCAGGTGTCAGGCGGTTCCCTGGCTTAGGGTGCCTCTCGCACGTCAGAGGGTAGCGTGGAGGGGAGGCTGAGGGGAGAGCTCGTGCCGCCTGAAACGAGGCCACGGCTGTGTCCGGTGTGCCGGCGTTTGAGGGGAGGTGGTGGTGGGGACAGCAGCTACCTGCCGTTTGCTCTGGCCAGTCTAAAGAGCTGCTTCTGACCGCAGCGCCATCATGGGACATCTTACGGAACTGCTGGAAACCCTCCCTCCCCGCACCCTGGAGCATAGGACCGGGCCCTTACGGAGGTTTCCTGTCTGTATATATTTGTCTGTGCTCGAAACCACAGGGTAACTTTGTCAGCGCCTTAGGCTAATAATCAAGCAGTTGAGTCCCATAGATTTACAAACATTTTCTTCTCGGAGAATTTTGTCCACAACATGTTCTGCGCTCACGTCGTGAGGTATTGGTACGTTGCTCTGCAGTTGGTACAGCACTAGGTGTATTTCGACCGTTACAACTTCGCTAGTTACGCACAGGTAATCTTCAGAAGTATTGCAAAACTTTCTTTATGTATTTATAGGCGTCTTAAAAATGTGGCACCGGTACCTTGGTGGTTGGTTTAAACGCGCCTGGTAGTGAATATTATGCTTTTTAATGTCGTAGCGGAAATCTCACGTTATTTACGTTTTTTTTTTTTCTTTTTTTTCAGTTTGCTTTAAAAATTGAAAATAAAATCATAAACATTGTAGTATCAACACATACCGGAACTTGATATTTTCTTTTGTTGATGACACTTCCGACAACTCTGGGAAGTCGAAAAATGTTGCAACAGAATCACGCTTCAACCACGTATTTCCGAACCTTTTCCTATCGAAACACTCTCCTGAAAAAGAGTTTTTCAGTAGCGTTTTGAATACTTAGTTGGGAGGAAATTCTTCCTTTTTATTTTTGGTACCATATTTTGACTGTTCACCTATTGGGAAACCAAGTTCACCCAACCACTGCCACAAGTCATAATACTAAGGCGACATACAGCGCAAGTCCCTCAACACGGTGTCTCCAGAATCTAGACAGGCCATCGCGGTGCTGCGGGCGCAGTCAGGAGTCGGTAAAAGACAGCGGCCTTTCCATTTATCTGTTCGTTTCCGTCTGTCACAAAAAAAAAAGTCAAATGTTAACTGCGGGATCATCAGTCTCTAAACTTACAAAATACTCATGAACTACCTTATACTAAAGACGACACAAACATCCATGCCCGAGGGGGGGGGGGGAGATTGGAGACCCAGACGGCGGACTGCCGCGCGCACCGCAACACGGCGCTCCAGCACGCGCGGCTTATCCGCCGCGGCGTCCGTCATCCCACCATCGCCTGCGTAAGACATCGCTGACGTTGACTTAATTGTTAATGAAGAAATGGGCACCTTCCGGACAAACCACTCTGGAGTGTTATGTGCGCACGCTGCTTCCTCCGTGTTGTTGTTGCTGTTGTGGTCTTCAGTCCGCACACTGGTTTGATGCAGCTCTCCACGCTACCCTGTCCTGTGCAAGTCTCTTCATCTGAGAATACTTTCCGCAACCTACATCCCTTTGATTCTGCTTACTGTATTCGTCCCTCGGTCTCCCTCTACGATTTTTACCCCACACACTTCCTTCTAATGCTAAGTTGACAATTCCTTGATGTCTCAGGATGTGTCCCACCAACCTATCACTTCTCTTAGAATACGCCAGAAATTCCTTTTCTCCCCAATTCTGTTGAGCACCTCCTAATTAGTTACGTGATGTACCCATCTAATTTTCATCATTCGTCTGTAGCACCACATTTCGAAAGCTTCTATCATCTTTTTGTCTAAACTCCTTATTGTCCACGCTTCACTTCCATACAATGCTACACTCCAGACAAATGCTATTGGATGTCAACAAGTTTAGTTTCTTCAGAAACGCTTTTATTCCTATAGCCATTCTGAATTTTATATCCTCTTTACTTCGGCCATAAGAAGTTATCTTGCTACCCAAGTAACAAGTAACAAAACTCGTCTACTACTTTTATTGCCTCATTACCTAATTTAATTCCTTCAGCATAGCCTGATTTTCTGACGCAACATTCCATTATCCTTGTTTTACTCTTATTGATGTTCACCTTATAGCCTCTTTTCAAGACACTGTCCATTCCATTCAACTGCTCTTCCAGATCCTTTGCTGTCTCTGACAAGATTTCTATGTCATCGGCAAACTCTGAACTTTAATTCCCTCTCCAAATTTTTCCTTCCATTCCTGCACTGCTTGCTCAATGTACAGAAGCGTATCAAACCGAATTTGTTGTGATAAGGTTCAGAATTGGTAGAGAAATGAATCACTGTTGTGTGCAGAATATGCGGGTAGTAGTGCAATGAGATGGATGCAATCGGTACCGTAGTTTCGTGATGCATCCAACGATGCGCATCACAATTGCTTGGTTACGTCCGACATGATACTGACGGATAATCCCGCAATCTCTATGGGCAACCAATCTGCCTCGTGATAACGGGCTCAAAAGAGGCTCACTGTCTTTTACGAGCATACTGATGCTGCTTGCGGAAAAGAGCCACATGAAAAAACAATTTCAGTACGTCCTCACGGCCGTCTGCCCCCTCCCCACCGCCCCCATTTTTATAGCACTTGCAGGCTGCGGTAGTAGTAGTTGTTGTTGTTGGGTGTTTAAAGGGGACTCAACTGCTGGGTTATCAGTCCCCTGGCTGCGCTAGTATCACCCGTAATGTGCGCCTGCACTGAAATCCTGTACGTCTCTCGTCGCCGCAAACACATTGCGATACGATAAACCGCAATCGCGATAGGCTAAAATCTGACCTTTATCAAAGTGGGGAACGGGCTGGTATGCATTTCTCCTCCTTACACGAGGTGTCACAAGAACGCTCCACCAAGCTAGGCCGGTCAACTGCTGCTTGTGTATGAGAAATCGGTTGGAAACTTTTCTCATGTCCGCACGTTGTAGGTGTCGCCACCGGCGCCAACCTTGTGTGAATGCTCTGAAAAGCTAATCATTTGCATATCACAGCATCTTCTTCCTGTCGGTTATATTTCGCGTCTCTAGCACGTCATCTTCCTGGTGGAGCAATTTTAATGGCCAGGAGTGTATATTAATTACTGTATCTCAGTGAGCTCAAAACTTCATCACGCGAAAAATCGCAGACTTATGAGAGGATAAACTCTTAAATTACATCACGGGAAGCACAATCCGGAAAATTCATGACACGGAAACATGAATTACATTAATTGGCATATTTAGAAATTATTAATTATTTAAAAAATACAAGCCGGCCGCGGTGGCCGAGGGGACTGAGGCGCTCCAGTCACGGTCTGAACGGCCACTGCGGTCGGGGGTTCGAATCCCCCCTCTGGCATGGATATTTGTGCCGTCCTTAGTCTTAGTTAGATCATAAGTAGTTTGTAAGTTTAGGGACTGATGACCCCGTAGTTAAGTCCCATAGACTATACAAACATTTGAACATTTAAAAAATACGAGGTCAATTTTGTCATTTTTTGTTCGCACCTAGGACTGCCTCTGTATCTACGGCCGTCTAGGTCTCGCGAATGACTAGCGCGAGCCTGGTTTCTCACGATTGGAACTTTCGGAAACCATGTCGATTCCTACAGATACGGGGGTTGGAACTGAAATAGTGGCATCTATTTATCCACAACCGATACAAAAGCGTTACACGTTTGCATATGTTACTGTTGTTCAAAATAGTCACCAGCGTTGTGTAGAACCCATTGCTAGTATGACTTTACCAGAGCCGGTTCTGTTGATGATGCGAATGAAGCGGTCTACTTCTTGTCGAATCCGTGAAACGGTTCTGAAACGGATGCAACAAATTGGTTTCTTCAGCTTCGGAATCAAAGACACAACGAGTTAAGTCGGGTGTGTGTGTGTGTGTGTGTGTTTGTCGTAGGTTAGTTTACCTAGGTTTAAGTAGTATGTAAGCTACGGACTGATGACCACGCAGTTTGGTCCGATAGATTTACAGACATTTGAACATTTGAACTTAAGTCGGGGGAGTAAGGTGGATGGTAACAGTACTTCCCAGTCCCATATACCAAATAGACCATTCCCAGGCGTTACTTAATGATGCCAAACACAGTCGTATGCGCTAAACCGGTTTCGTGGGCGTGCTCATGAATCGTCTGTCGTCGATCACTGTCCACTAACGCGGCAACAGTATGCACTTCTTCTGCAGAGACGTTTTGACGACCTACCCGATGCATGTCTGCCACAGTTTGCAGACTTTCGTAGAAAGTTCCTATCCAGCATGTCACTGTGTATGGCAATGTCGATTCCCCGCATACCTCTTGAAGCCCTTGATAACATTGTTATTCTGTATGACCTCTAGCACATTCAATATTTATCTATCTCCGTTGTTCCTGTTTCGAAAACATAGTGACACTGTTACTTTAGATTGGTCGCTCACAAGCGACTGTATGTTCCTCCATTGTGCGCACTCCGGTGATGTGGGACGGACTAGGAGATAAGGTATTTATCCAAACAATGTGTGCTATCAGCGACAATAGTAGATTCCCTTGCATAGTGTAGTTCTCTCCATAGTGGATGGTATGGGACGCAGCTGATTCGATTATACAGATGGATGAAAATACCAGCAGCTGTATTTAAATCTTTATTAAATTCAGCACTACCGGTTTCGGTGTTACATTACCAGGCTCCCGTTGTGCGATTATTGTTAAAAGCACATTTGGATTGGGTAGCCATTAAAACCAGTCCCCGTAAATTTCTTGCTTTGTTCATGCCACACTCTCAACCACTTGTTCTTGCTTTGTTCATGCCACACTCTCAACAACTTGTTGTTGAGATTGACCTGAACAAAGCAAAAAATTTATGGCTACTGGTTTTAATGGCTACCCAATCCAAATTTGGCTTTAACAATAATCGCACAACGGGTGCCTGAAGATGCTGTAATGTAACACTGAAACCGGTCCTGCAAAATTTAATAAAGATTTTAAATACAGCTGCTGGTATTTTCATCCATCTGCATACTTGCATAGTGTCTCCACAACAGTGTTGTCAGTATTTAAGTTCGAACTCTCGTATTTTCCGGTCTGCAGAAATGTTCAGAAAATGTTCAAACGTTTGTAAAGCTTATGGGACTTAACTAAACCTACAAACTACGTTATGAAGTACCTTATACTAAAGTCAGCACAAACATCCATGCCCGAGGGGGGATTCGGACCCCCGACGGGGAATGCCCTCACGCATCGTAGCATAGCGCCTCAGGATATATGACAATTGCACCTAGTGACATTTGGACCCAGCCACAGATCTGTGACATTTGCACCCAGTTCGACTGGAAACTACCTGTTCACTAGGCTGCAGCCCTTACGCCTTGCTAAGCCGCTCCTGTGCCTGCGGTAAGTCCACGTCGCGCTCACCCCGGGAGTCTCTCTCTCAACAGTCTGCCTGCAGTCACAATGTGCTGCAGTCACGAGGTCCTTGTGCACCTCAGCGGATGACTGCTAACTGTCAGTACTATATGATTATCGTAATTCGTGCTACTTGTGTGTTTGTGACCTTACAGTTTCCATATGGAGATATCGACGACTAACAATGGCCATGTGGCCACTATGAAGGCTACTCTTACATCATAAAGAGAACCAAAGCAGACGGAACAGAGATTTGGTGCTGTTGAAAACATATAACAACGCACTGTCCAGAAATGTACTCCAATGATTGTTTCCCTAGTGATGTAAAATGCCTCGACATTTATAAGTTGGGGCAAATGCCCAGAATAAAAGCCTGGCCAAATGCTCAAAATTCATAAATAGGTAGGGATATATGGATTTAAAAGATACACTTACAAGCAGTATCTACAAAAATAACGTGATATTTTGTACTACTCTCTCTTCAATGCTCTTCTGTTATTTCCCAGTAGCCCAAGTTTCACAAACATACAATGTTGTGCTGCAAACGTATGTTCTGACAAATTGGTGCCTCAAGTCCAGGGCGATGTTCGACAGCAGTAGATTTCTCTTTCCCATGAATGCCTCTTTGCTTGTGGTAGTCTACTTTTTACGCTCCCCTTGCTTCTTCCGTTGTGGGTTTGTTTACTGCAAAGGTAGCAGAAATCCTTGACTTCGTGTACATTGTGATCACCAATTCGGATGTTATTTTCTTGCTAATTTTATTTCTGTTACTTGTCATGACTCTCGTCTTTGTTTTACCTTCAATCTATGGTCTGTGCTCATTAGTCTTTTCATTTTATTCAAGAGATCCTGTAATTTTTCTTCACTTCCACAGACGATAGCAATGTCATCAGCAAATCTTATCATTGATATTGTTTTACCCAGAAATTTTATCACAGAATGAAATAAATCGCAATTTGCGATGTTATAGCTTCACTGTATTAGGTTTAGATGGAATACCAAACTGCGGCGAATGAAAATTTGTGCCCGGCCGGGATTCGAACCCGGGATCTCCTGCTTACAAGGCAGACGCGTTGACCACTCCGCCACCGAGTACACAGTGACCACCCCTACTGCAGAGGACTCTTCCCTGCACGTCTCCCGCCACACACAAATCTCCATTTGCCATGCTGTCTCTTTCCTATACCATAGCATGGCGAATGGATATTTGTGAGTGGCGGTAGACGTGCCGGGAAGAGTCCTTTGCAGTCAGCCTACTCACTGTCCTCGGTGGCGGAGTGGTCAACGCGTCTGCCTAGTAAGCAGGAGATCCCGGGTTCGAATCCCGGCCGGTCACAAATTTTCATTCGCCACAGTTTGGTATTCCATCTAAACCTAATACAGTGAAGCCATAACATCGCAAATTGCGATTTATTTCATTCATTTGAACGCTGTAGTTCATCAAAAATATATATAATTTTTTATCACAGACTTGAACCTCTTCTGAGGATGCCTCTCACACGAATAATTTTCTCGAATAATTTTTTCAACAGCACTAAAACGCCGCAGCTTATTCCTGAAATTTTCATCCTTAAAATCGCACAAACAACTATGTATCGCAAACCGAATTATTTCTTCCGTTCCCCTCTTTATATTGTGTTTTGTTCTGTATTGGTTATAACCTAACCTAAAAACACGGGCAATCAGTTTCGCCAAAGTTGGAAGGTGCCGAAACTGTTTAGTTTCGCCAACGAGTTGCGCGAACGCCTGCCGCGCATGCGCAATGGCCAGTAGCGCAGTTTACAGAGTTTACAATGTTTGAGAGGTCTATGGGACTTAACTACGGGGTCATCAGTCCCTAAACTTACAAACTACTTATGAACTAGCTACAACTAAGGACGGCACAAATATCCATGCCCGAGGGGGGATTCGAACCCTCGACCGTAGTGGCCGTGCAGGCCGTAGCTGAAGCGCCTCAGTCCCCTCGGCCACCGCGGCCGCTAGCGCAGTTTCTAGCCTTAAGGAGGTTTTCCGTCTGTATATATTTGTCTGTGCCTCGGCTCTTCTACCTGCCGGGCAGAGATCGGACGGGCAGATTAGCGGACCGCCCCTCGACCAGAACTGGGTGCTAATGTCACTGGCTGCATTTGTCACTGGCTGCATTTGTCAGAACACCAGCGCCTCAATGCGCTGGCCCGCTCCGCCGCGGCGGCAGGAATGTCACAAGACTTCCGAAATTCTACAACCGACCGACGTCAGAGATAAAGGCGTCTAGTTTTACGCGTCCCTTCTGGAAAACGGGAATGGCGTGCGATGTTAAATGGCAGAGGTTGAGGCGGCGTGACGGCCTTACGCACAGGTGAAAGGCGCCTTGTTTACGAGCAACGCTCCCGCCCGCGGCAGAGGTTGGTGGCCGCGGCAGGCAGGGTCCGGCCCGGCCACGCCCCTCATTGTGTTGGCGAAGGTCCCCCGTTGAGCAAGGTCGCGGCCGAGCCCGCCGCCCGAGCCGACGGTGCTGCTGCTGGCGGCGCGCGCCGAAATGCGAAACTAATGACATTATAATGCCGGCCGATTAGCATAATCACCGGTTGCCGCCGCCAGATATACTGCCCGGGCCCCGGAGATGCGCCGCGGCCACTAACCGACCTGCGCAACATTCTGGCCTGATGCTCCGGCCGGCTTCCCGCGACCACCTGCGGCAGCTCACTGCTACGTAGCACGTTTCGACAGGGGCGACCACACAATAACAGAGTGTGTGCTTCCTCGACACACAATGAACATAACCTGTTGCCTGCAGGACCCACAGTGTTAGTGGCGTCGTACAACATTTTAGTAATACGAATTATATATTTGTAATACTGTATACTTTAATGTTAGCTAACCGCTCGGTTAGCCGTGTGGTCTAACGCACCGCTTTCCGTGACAGGAAGGTGTACCGCCACCGGTTCGAATCCGCTCGGCGGATTAATGAAGGGGGTCGGAGTGCCAGCCAGCCTGGATGTGGTTTTTAGGCGGTTTTCCACGTCCCTCTAGGTGAATACTGGGCTGGTCCCCAAGTCCCGCCTCAGTTACACGATGCGCAAACATTTCATAACACTTTACACTTTCCCACATATAACACTCTACACAGACAATTGGGGTACACATTTCTTCCCAGGGGGCATGGGGTGGCGGCAGGAAGGGCATCAGGCCACCCCGTCAATACTAACATGCCAAATCTGCAGTAACAAAGCCGACCCTGAATCTGCGGAAAAAGAGCTGGAGAGAAAGAAAGAAAAAATAAATGTTAGCTACACTTCCATCATAAGGGTTTCTTCGGTTAAGAAGCCATCATCAGGTGTTTCGCCTGCAGTACATTAGTTTTTCCCACTGCATATCAAAGATAATACTACAATAACAAAATTACCAGTAAAGAATAACCATAAAGAGAATCCTCCGTTGTTCTGAGATAACAATATGTCAGCAAAACGTAACGTAATTTCGTTTCACATTTTCCCTTTAATTTCAAATAAAAGTTTTCCCTCAAATCCGCAGAATCAACACCACACCAGAGTCTAACATAAGAGGCACGAAACTCCCAGTGAAGTTCTGCAACTTCGCGACTACAGCGCCGAAGAAGCGGCTGGTTCGTAAAAACATATCAAGAATGTGTATTTCATGTGAAGCAGCAGATTCAAAATACCTTAGTATTTCAAAATTTTAAACACGCCTGCTGTTCAGCAACGGTGGAACACGATCCAAAAGTGCCGCGGTGAAATAGCCGAGCGGTATAAAGCGTCTCGCTGCGGAGCGCGCGGTTGCTCGCCGTGGAGGTTCGAGTTCTCCTTGGGGCATGGGTGTGTGTGTTTGTCCTTTGTTAGTTTACATTAGGTTAAGTAGTTTGTAAACTACGGACTGATGACCACGCAGTCTGGATAGATTTACAAACATTTGAACATTTTTTTGAAGGCGAACCAAACATAACGTTTCATTGGCAGAACGCTTCGAAGATGCACCTGCTCCACCAAAGAGACTGCCTACATCACACTTGTGCCCATTGTTCAGAAGGTTGAGAGAAGGACAGCTCGTTTTGTTTTATCACGTTACGGGGGGGGGGGGGGGGTGAGGGGAAGCGCCACGGAAATGTTGAACGAATTGGGGTGGAAATCATTAAAAGAAAGACATTCATTGTGGCGTGATCTGTTTGTGAAGTTTCAGTCACCGCAGAACACACAACATCGATAGATAATAAACAAGCAATGGAATTTTATTATTTGTCCAGCCTCAAAGCCTTTGGCACGGAGGGGGCGAAGATCAGGCAATTATGACATACATTCTAACTTGTAAATCATTACTATATAAGTAAATCTTAAGGTGCACATATAGTTCAATAAAGATAATATTATATTTTATTAAATGCAGCCGCGCGGGAGTAGCCGAGCGGTCTGGAATGCCATGTTGCGTATCGCACGGCTTCCCGCGTCGGAGGTTCGAATCCTCCCTCGGGCATGGATATTTGTGTTGTCTTTAGTATTAGTTCGTGAGTAGTTTTTAAGTTAGGGACTGATGACCCCACAGTTAAGTCCCATAAGCTTTACAAACATTTGACATTTGATTTACTAAATGCATATCTCAAAAGAGGAACTTGTGAATAAGTTATTAATTTCATAGCTCCACAACGTAAACTACTACCCCTTGCCCTTCCCCGAGGAGTGGGGCGAGTACGGGGCGCTGCCCATGAAGGCCCAGCAAGTGTTTCGTCATTCATCAAGAGATATCTTTATTGTGGACTGGGTGAATGTAGGCTTCTTCGGTTTTTCTGCATTTTGTGTAGCAGTTCCTACTGCACAGAATTTAAGACGTTTATTACATTTGAAAGAGCTGTGAAAGGAACAGGTGGACGATCTTCTTGGTGGTCTCGGGATAAAGCGTTCGACTGGAAACCGAAGGGTCGCGGTTTCCTCATACCCGGTCGTAACACGGAATTTTTCATCTGCGTTCCCAGCTTTCACCTCTCAACGACGTTACGAGTCGCCAGAAACGACTCGTAGTTCGGATTCCACGTTAAACTGTAGGTCCCCTTTCCCGTGACTAGGGTCACCCAAACTGGTATCCAACTGAAAGACTTGCACCAGGCACCGATCCATACGAAATTATTATTATATACGGAAATGAGCCACCCCCATGAACAAAAGACACTGCCGAGGTGGGGTGGCTTGCGTGCCTCAACGATGCAGATAGCCGTACCGCAGGTGCAACCACAGCGGAGAGGTATCTGTGGTTCCTGAAGAGAGGCAGCAGCCTTCTCAGTAGTTACAGGGGCAACAGTCTGGATGATTGACTGAGCTGGCCTTGTAACATCAACTAATGTGGCTTTGCCACACAGTTACAGCGAACGGCTGAAAGCAAGGGGAAACTACAGCCGTTACTTTTCCCGAGGACATGCAGGTCTACTGTACGAAAATATGATGATGGCATCATCTCGGGTAAAATATTCCGGAGGTAAAATAGTCCCCCATTCGGATCTCCGGGCGGGGACTATTCAGGAGGATGTTGTCATCAGGAAAGACAATACTGGCATTCTACGGATCGGAGCGTGGAATGTTAGATCCCTTAATCGAGTAGGAAAATTAGAAAATTTAAAAAGGGAAATGGATAGGTTGAAGTTAGATATAGTGGGGATTAGTGAAGTTCGGTGGCAAAATCAACAGGATTTCTGGTCAGGTGAGTACAGGATTATAAATACAAAATCAGTTAGGGGTATCACAGGAGTAGGACTGGTAATGAATAAGAAAATAAGATAGCGGGTAAACTACTATGAGCAGCACAGTGATCGCATTATCATTGTCAAGTTAGAAACGAAGCCAACACCGACAACAGTAGTACAGGTTTATATGCCAACTAGCTCTGCCGATGATGAGGAGATCGAAGAAATATATGAGAAGCTAAAGGAAATTATTCAGACAGTTAAGGGAGAGGAAAACTTAATTGTGATGAGAGACTGGATTTCGGTAGTAGGAAAAGGAAAAGAAGAAAAAAATAGTAGGTGAATATGGACTGGGCAGAAGGAATGAAAGAGCAAGTCGCCTGGTAGAATTTTGCACGGAACATGATTTAATCGTAACAAACACGTGGTTTAAGAATCACAAAAGAAGGTTGTATACATGGAAGAGACCAGGAGACACCGGAAGGTATCAGATAGATTTTATAATGGTAAGTCATCGATTCCGGAACCAGGTTATAAACTGTAAGACATACCCAGGGGCAGATATAGACTCTGATCATAACTTGTTAGACATGAACTGTAGGCTGAAACTCAAAAAACTGCAGAAAGGTAGGAAAATAAGGAGATGGGACCTGGATAAATTGAAGGAACGTGAAGTTCTGGAGAATTTCAGAGTGAGATTTAGGCAACAATTGACAGAAACAGGGGGAAATAAAACAGTAAAAGAGGAATGGGTAGCATTGAGAGATGAAATAGTGAAGGCAGCAGAGGACAAAATAGGTAGAAAGGCAAGACCTACGAAAAATCCTTGGATATCACAGGAAATACTAAATTTAATTGATGAAAGGAGAAAATATAAAAATGCAGTAAATGAAACAGGCAAAATGGAGTACAGACGACTAAAAAATGAGATTGACAGGAAGTGCAAAATGGCTAAACAGGAGTGGCTAGAAGCCAAATGCAAATCTGTAGAAGAATGTATAAGAAGGGGAAAAGTAGATACCGCCTACAGGAAAATAAAAGAGACATTTGGGGATAAGAAAGGCAACTCTACGAATATCAGGAACTCGGATGGGAAACCAGTTCTCAGCAAAGAAGGGAAAGCCGAAAGGTGGAAGGAGTACATAGAGCAGCTCTATAAAGGAAATGAACTTAGATACGATGTTGTAGGAATGGAAGAGGATGTAGTTGTTGTTGTTGTTGTTGTTGTTGTTTTAAGGGGACTAAACAGCTAGGTCATCAGTCCCCTGTTCCTAGTTAAGAGTCCTCTGTCAAGAGTATAAAAAGTAAAACACAGCTTCGAAGATGAAGACTCACAAACGGGGTTCGCTGACATTGGAGAATTCGTTGACAACACAAAAGGAAGAGACACTATAGGGAAACGAAGTCGAGAAAGAGGAAGTAGATCAAGATGAAATAGGAGATACTATACTGAGAGATGAATTTGACAGAGCCTTGAAAGTCCTAGACCAGTAGACCCTCAGAGCTACTAAAGTCTCTGGGAGAACCAGCCATGACAAAACCATTTGAACTGGTGTGTAAGATGTATGAGAAAAATTTTAAGAAAAATGTAATAATCCCCAATCCAAAGAAATCAGGCGCAGACAGGTGTGAAAATTACAGAACCATCAGTTTGATAAATCATGGTTGCTAAATTTTAATACGAATTATCTACATGAGAATGGAAAAGCTGGTAGAAGCTGACCTCGAGGAAGATCAGTTTGGATTCAGGAGGAACGTAGGAACCCGGGAGGCAATACTCACGTCTTATCTTAGAAGATAGATTAACGAAGGGCAAACCTACATTTTTAGCTTTTGTAGATTTGGAGAAAGCTTTTGACAATGTTGACTGGAATACACTCTTTCAAATTCTGAAGTCAGCAGGGGTAAAATAAAGGGAAAGGAGAGTTATTTACAACTTGTACAAAAGCCAGACCGCAGTTATTAGACTCGAAGGGCATGAAAGGGAAGCATCAGTTGGGAAGGGAGTAAGACAGGGTTGTAGCCTTTCTCCGATGTTATTCAATTTGTACATCGAGCAGGCGGTGAAGGAAAGCAAGGAAAAATTTGAATAGGGATTAAAGTTCAGGGGGAAGAAATAAAAACATTGCGTTTTGCTGATAACATTGTAATTCTGTCAGAGACAGCAAAGGACCTGGAAGAGCAGGTGAATGGAATGGACAATGTGTTGAAGAGAGCGTATAAAATGAACATTAACAAGAGCAAAACAAAAATAATGGAATGCGGCATAGAAAACCGGGTGATGCTGAAGTAATTAGATTAGGTAACGAAACAATGAAGGTGGTAGATGAGTTTTGTTACTTGGGTAGTAAAATTACATGCGATGGTCGCAGTACAGAGGATATAAAATGCAGAATGGCAATGGGAAGAAAAGCATTTTTGAAAAAGAGAAATTTGCTAACATCGAATATTAAGTGTAAGGAAGTCTTTTCTGTAGGCATTTGTGTGGAGTGTTGCCTTGTACGGGAAAGCAGTGCGGACAGGAAGAGGATAGAGGCTTTTGAAATGTGGTGCTACGGAAGAATGCTGAAGATTAGGTGGGTAGATCGCATAACTAATGAAGAGGTACTGAACAGAATTGGCGAGAAAAGGAATTTTTGGCATACCCTAACTAAAAGAAGGGATCGCTTGATAGGACACATTCTTAGACATCGAGGAATCGTAAATTTAGCATTGGAGAGAAGTGTGTGGGGTAAAAATCGCAGAGGGCGACCAAGAGACGCGTATAGCAAGCAGATTCAAGTGGATGTGGTTTGCCGTTCTTATGAGGAGATGAAAAGGCTTGCTCAGGATAGAGTAGGGTGTAGAGCTGCATCAAACCATCTCCGGACTGGAGACCACAACAACAACACTGAAATGAGAAGGTTTTTATTTCACAATAAAAGAAATCTCTTTCTTGTTTTTCGTTTCGGAAATGGAGATTCGCTTACAATTATTGTTTCAGCAAAAACTTCTAGATGTGAAAGAAGTGACATGTTATGATTCAGAATCCTAGAATTGGCAGGGATCTCAATTGTAGACCTTCGGAGTTCTTGTCTAGTATTCACTCGCTTACCCAAGGAGTGTTTTATTGGTGATAACTCGACAGTGAAGTGATATTTTCTCCATGATGTGAATAATAAGCTCTTGAAAAGTATACACGCATGTAGCAGACAGCAGTCGAGGCCCTTTGTGCTACGTGTGACACTGTAAAGCGTGGACACCGTGTTGTCTGTAATCCTTTCCCGCCAAGACTAAGGCGGCCAACTTTTTCAATCCTCAATGCGGGACATTTCGAGGATGTGAAGGAGGACTAAGATCACGTGACTCATTGTTCCAGTTATTATGAAACTAGGAAGCAAATTTCTGCGAGCAGAGTAGGCCTACTCATTTACTTTTAGAGTAGTATCTAACATGAGTGGCATTTTATTCTTAATTTTCAATCTTCATTTACATCATCATCATCATCATCATCATTAGAGACTGACTATGTCTTTCAGGTTTCTGTCTGGAGCATAGTACCTCTAATAAAATTCCTCCATGATCCCCTATTCAATGCTAACATTGAAGCCTCAATTAGGGGTGGGACTCCATCACCTCCAAAGGTCAGAGGCATCATTTTACTCTGATTGTTGCCAGCATGATACTGAAGTACCTGGGAAGCATGTTGCTAGCCTTACTTGCCCAGGGCCCCACTGGGTTTTACCCCTAACGGTTGAAGGACTAACCGGTGGATTTGGTTGTCTTTGCCGTCTGTGGCCACGACTCAGAATATGTCCGAAATGCCCAAACTTTTTCCAAAGTAAGTGGTATCCCAAGTGTCAGGACCACTTACTTGGCCACTCATACGTTGCCCGTGGTTCATGAACTAGGACATGACTACAGGAACCCACACCATGAACCACATCTTTATTTACAGTTTATAAATATAGTCTCAGGCTCCTATTTTGAAAATTAGAGTCTGACTATTTTTTACATATTCTTTCTCCGTTACGTTTTTCCGATCACCTTCGTTGTTTGTTGTCTGTACTACTTTTATTTGTCCCAGTTCTTATACCATCGTGCTCCACACATTTTGATAAATAGCTTACTCCGCTCAAAGAATTATGTTTTGCAATAACCTCGAATTAAATTTTAGAACCATTTGAATTACTCTGTTATAGAAGTCTTTCGATGAAGTACAGAGTTTAATTGTGCCTTACTACATACTACTCTCACACACTTTCGTTGTTGCGTTTTCAGAATTTCACCACCTGTTTATTCCTGAAGGAAGTAAGATGAATGCCGTACACAAATAGTTTCGACTTGCGCTCTTAGACCAACAATATTAATACGAAACCAAATGCGGGACTGCCCCGCAGAATCCGGGGCGGTTGGCCACCTTATCCAAGACCTAAAAGTAGTGACTGAAGCTGCCATCTGTGTTATTTCCGTGGAAGTAAAAACATCATAGAACACCTTTATACTCATTATAGGCAGAGGAAGGTGGTTGAAATACATATACATACACAATGCTGTTCGATCTAAGTCGCTTGCCTTTTTGGAGTATGTTTATGCGATGTAAAAGTTCGTCTCCAAAGCGCTAATTTGCGACACTAACAACACGGAACAGTACAACAATCACTTCTCAGTTGGTACGTACACAAGGTTATGCGTTACGTCGCTGAGGTCGGCAGCGGCCGAACACAAAGAATGAGCATTTCGCAACTGGGATTGCCAACTATTATTCACGGAAAGCCAGAAAGCCGGAAGCTATGCGGGAACTCAGAAATTTACGTGAAAGGCTTGACAGAATAGCGAGACCTGCTTCAAAATGTACGGAAACGAGAGAAAATTGGCGTCCTGCGGGACGCATTATCTGAGCCGTGGAAACAGAGGGAAAAGCTTGTCCACTGCTGGTCGAGCTGATATCTACAAGTTTACGAGAGTAACTCGGGCGTCCGATTCTTGATTGTCGTGAGTGCACTCGTGCTCTCCCGATAAACCATTTGTAGTCTGGGGCAACGTCCCAGAGATAAATTAAACTGGTCACAATCCCCGGTTCCGACCAAGGTTCTCAGGAGGTTTTCCTTGGTTGTAATGCGTATGCCGCAACTGGTAAGCCCCTCCCACTTATTCCCAATTGGTATTGCCCTTTGCCCCACTATCAGCTTGTCTGATAATTGGCTGAATATAACTGCGACTCTTTATGGGTTGGAATTTTTGAGTAGCCTTGCAGCCTTGCCCACAACTCCCCGACATCTGCAGCGCTACTGTCGAAATAATAGAGGGAATCTACGCAAGGTTACTACATACAAGGTTGGGCCAACCCGCTCGGCAGCGGTCGTTTGACTTCGCGTGACGTCACTGTCGTGAAGCGTCAGCAGCACGAGACCCTTCTCTCGCTCGCTTGTGGCACTATTCCGAAAACTGAAAGACAGTATAATGACTTATTGGTTCTATAGAAGCATACAGGGGGTTTCACTAAGTGTGTGTGCCTCTGTAACGTGTAAAATAATAGGTGACGGGAAATTTTAATGCGGTAGGTCAACACAAGAAATGTCACACTTTCTGCGGAGCTATGAACATAGTTTATTGTGCCATCTTCCACAGAGTTACAGCAAAAAGATATAATTTTTTAAATGGAACAATAGTTTTTTCTATCGTGCATTGGAATCGTTAAAACCAGCAGCGTCCAAATCAATTTAAACTACATTCTTATCACTGTTAGTTTGGGAGCTACAACCCTTCAAAGTTTAGGGGGCGGAGGCTACGACAGCGTAGTTGACTGGCTGGTGGTCATTAGACAGTGGGCCGTGCCCCAGGGGATAGCCACTCGACCAGTCGAATGTAGTTTAAATTGATTTGGTCGCCGCTGGTTTCAACGAATCCAATACACGATAGAAAAAACTATTGTTCCATTTAAAAAATTATATCCTTGTGGTGTAACTCTTTGGAAAATGATACAATAACTATGTTCATAGCTGCGCAGAAAGTGTAACATTTCTTGTGTTGACCTACCGCATTAAAATTTCCCGTCACCTATTATTTTATAAGTTACAGAGGCAAACACACTTAGCGATACACCCTGTATATGCACAAAGACAAAATATTACTAATTAAAGCGGCGTTGAATACCGTATCCTGTGTTTCTAGTAATCACGGCTCCCTTTGACATATGTACCCAATAATTACTAAAGTTTACTCTATAAAACTCATCCTTCAGTCTATTTGAAACATTATACGATTCTCACTATTACTGCGATCTTATCAATCACGAATGATCTCTGTTTAAAAAAGAAGAGGTGATATCGGGCGTTCCACAGGATAGTGTTATTCATCCTCTGCTGTTCCTTATTTACATAAACGATATAGGGAAAAATCTAAGTAACTCTCTTAGGTTGTTTGCAGATGACGCCGTCATTTACCGTCTACAAAAATCATCTGAAGATCAAAACCAACTGCAGAACGATCTAAATAAGATATTAGTATGGTGTAAAAATTGGCAGTTGACTCTAAATAATGAGAAGTGTGAAGTCGTCCACATGACTACGAAAAGAAATCCGTGAAACTTTGTTTACAAGATAAATCAATCAAAAGCGAAGGCCGTAAACTCCACAAAATACCTAGGAATTACTATTACTTCAGACTTAAAATGGAAAGAACACGTAGATAATATCGTGGCAAAAGGCGAACCAGAGACTGCGTTTTATTGGCAGAACCCTTAAAACATGCAACAGAACTACAAAAGAAACTGCATACATATGCTTGTCCGTCCATTTTTGGAGTGTTGCTGCGCAGTGTGGGATCCTTATCAGGTAGGTTTGACGGAGGACATCTAAAGAGTCCAAAGAAGGGCAGCTCGTTTCGAATTGTCACGATACAGGGGAGACGGGGTTACGGAAATGATACAGAATCTGGGATGGGAATCATTACAACAACGGCGCTTATCGCTGCAGCGTGGGCTACTTGCGAAACTCCAATCGCCAACATTCTCCTCCGAATGCGAAAATATGTTGTTGACTCCCACTTACATAGGTAGAAATGATCATCAGAATAAAATACGAGAAATCAGAGCTCGAACAGAGAGATTAAGGTGTTCTTTCTTCCCGCGCGCTATTCGAGAATGGAATGGGAGATAAATAGTATAATGGTGGTTCGATGTACCCTCTGCCAGGCGCTTAAATGTGATTTGCAGAGTATCCCATGTAGATGTAGATGTACAATTGGAGCATCATAATCGACAATGTTGTACAGTTACATCATATTCGTAGTTACGGATATTATGAAGAAAGGCTTTGCTTGTATCTTACTGCCGCAAACTTGGTACTATTCTTGGGTTTGACGAGTCATTTTGTGTGTTTGTAAAGACATTTTGCAAAACGTTATGTTCTTTACTCATCAGTGCAGTCGATTCTGAAGCTTTTGGCATTGTCTCTTATGACCGTTAACGCATGAGCGTATTGTGTTTCAGCTGTTAAAAGTAGATTTTGTTATGTTAGTAGTGATAATTATTTATCAAGTGTCTTCATCTCCGCCGCTCTGGAGTTGCCGAGCGGTCTAAGGCGCCTCGCTGCGGAGGTTCGAGTCCTCCCTGGGGCATGGGTGTGTGTGTTGCCCTTAGGTTAGTTTACCTTAGTATAGTAGTTTGTAAGCTACGGACTGATGACCATGCAGTTTGGTCCGATAGATTTACAAACATTTGAACATTTCTTCATCTCATCCTCGATACGACCTTTCCCTGTTTCTGTGCTCCGATCCATTTTTTTTTTCTTTGGTGACTATAAAGCTTGCTTGTTAAGTGCATCTTTATGTGTTTCACAATCTTCTGGTATTTCTTTATTTGATAGAAGCCGAAATAGCAACAGAAGCGGCTTTAAAAGGGTGCAAGGAACTGCAGATGGTTTTAAGATCTTTTTTGGCTGAAGTCTCACTATTTCTTAGAGATAGTGTGAAGATCACGCAAATAATCGTCTTCTTTAAAATCTATGTTACTAAGAGTAGCACTTTAACATCGTGATTTTCACTTTTTCTACGAAGCTAACTCCATAGAGCACACATTTCAGGATGCTTTAAAAACTTATGAAGGGTGTTATTACAGTTTTCATAGACTGCAGTGCCACAATTCGCTATTATTAATGTCGACCAGAACGAATAAATGCAACACAAAACAAAAATAAACTGTAACAACACATGGTACCTTGCTTTAACAGGTAGGAGAGCGCGCGAACTGTACAGAGCTTGTCGATGGTGACGTAATGCGCAGATCGCAGAAAAATCTGGTCTGCGCATCTGTTATGGGCCCCCTTGATAGGCACGTGCAATACAATTTAATCCGTGTCACATTTTTGGGAGTATCGGTGGAAAGTAAGTCAATTATTTACGTACACGCTTTTATTAAAACAGTTTCTTGTCCATACTGCAAATATTTTACACTGATGATATGAAACTTTCAACATAGAACTTACGGATGATTTTAATTGCTTTGTCATTTAATATGACCCTGAACAGAGGAATTTTTGTCCATAAATAACTGATACTAAACAAGGCCGAACCTAAAAAGAAGTATAGACAATACAGCAATGATTATTTGAAATTTGGTTTTATACCATCCCTGTGCCTTTTATGCAACAGGTTTTTAAGCAAGGATTCTATAAAACCATCCAACTTGGAGGATCATCTGAAAAGGTCATCCTGATGAAACAGATAAAGATTTGAAATACTTTCAAAAACTTCAAAAGAAACTTACATTGGACAGCATGTTCACTTCAACGTCACAAAGAGATGATGATGGTTTGCGGGCATCGTACAATATCTCACAGCTTATAGCAGTTTGGAAATCCGCATACTGTAGGAGTGCAGATAATTTTGCCGGCCATTGAAGAGGTTTTAAAAACTGTTTTACACAAACCTACCCACGATACACTCAGAAGAATTCCTTTGAGCAAATACGGTTCAAAGACGTATTGATGAAATGAGTGATATTAAAATCACCTTGTGTAATTATTTGAAATCGACCCATTTCTCCATACAACTGGATGAGTCAACTTTGCTTGGCAATGAAGCCTTATTACTTACATATGTTCGAGATAGAGCATGAAATCCATGAAGAACTACTCTTCGCGAGAAGTGTGGCTACAGACATTGAGCCGGCCGCGGTGGCTGAGGGGACTGCGGCGCTCCAGTCACGGTCTGCACGGCCACTACGGTCGGGGGTTCGAATCCCCCCTCGGTATGTAGTTTGTAAGTTTAGGGACTGATGACCCCGTAGTTAATTCCCATAAACTCAAAAACTGACTTTGAAGGAGAACCCATATTTAATGCCTTGAAAGATTTCGAGGAAAAAGCGATTCTTTTATCAAATATAATATCAGTGGCAGTAGATGGGGCACCTGCAATGTTTGGGCGCTATCGTGGATTTGTAAGGCTTTTGGAAGAACACATACGAAGAGTCTGAAGTACACTGCGTCATCCATCGAAAACATATAGCTGTTAAAAATCTAAGTGGTAGTTTGCATCAATCTCTTCAGTTTGGGATTAACGCAATAAACAAAATTCCAACCAATGCGTTGAATACAAGATTATTTGCGCAGTTATGTGAAGAAAATTACGAGAACTTTGATCGATCACTTCTTCACACTGAAGTACGCTAGCTGTCGAAAGGTTTATACGTGACAAGATTTTTATCTCTTTTTGACACTATTTTAGAGATTTTGGGTGCTAAAGATTCAATTTTAAAAGAAAATTTAATCAAGCGGAAAACAGTCATTGTATATCTAACAGATTTGTATGTTAAGTTTAATGAAGATAACTTGCAGTTACAAGGCACAGTGACGTTTTGTGAGTTAAAGAACCACAAACACAACTACATGTAGTATTAAGGTAGACCTAGTATACCTATAAAAATAAGAACCGATTTATATTAGTTTCACAATTATCTGTAGTTTTTACACTTAATGTACAAAAACTAACAATCATTTCATTGTTAATTTGACAGACAATATGAAATAAACATCCCTCTGATGATGCTGCAACGCCAGCGAAACATGTATGGGAGAAACTAAAAACAATTGTGTTTGCTCAAGGCGGACCATACCTATAAAGCAAATTTACGTGTAAATGAAGTTTAACGGATTTCTTGTAGTGGTTATATGAATAACTTTACACTTATCACTATTAAGGATCAATTGCCAGTTTTTACATCGTGCAAATATCTTATCTAAAACATTTTGCAGTCGCTTTACTAACCGATAAATGACAGCATCATCCGCGAACAGTATAAGAGAATTGCTTAGAGTGTCTCCCAAATTGTAAGGAAGAGTAGAGGCTCTATTACACTTGCCTGCGGAATGCCAGATATTTGTGTCTGCTCGATGACTTGCCGTCAACTAAAACGTAATGTATCATCTCTGACAGGCTATCTCGAATCTAATCCCACAACTGTGGCGATATTCCCTAAACACCCAGTTTGATTAGAAGAATCTTGTGAGGTACAGTGACAAAAGCCTACCGGAAATCTAAAAAAAATGGACTCTATTTTACATCTGTTGTCGGTACTACTCGTCACATCTTCTGAGTAAACATCCAGATGGGTTTCACAAGAACGATACTTTTCTAATCCATATTGACTGTGGGTCAATAGATCGTTCTCTTCGAGGTAGTTTATAATTTTTGAGGAAAGTATAAATGTTCTAAAAACCTGCTGCAAAACGATACAAGCTGCTGTAAATTCGTGAACTGCAATTCTAAGCAGAGTCGCGGTTACCGAAAATTACCACTCATGAATCAATTATGTGGGGCAGAGGTCCGCAAGTGATCTTAGATGGGGTCCGGATACTTTCGAAATTTTTTATTAAGGTCCAGATGTAAAACTACATGTTCCTTTTTATTTTTTATGTTAATTTTGACTCACAAAATAATATAAAATACAAAGCACTGGCAAATACGTAATACAAAATCCACAAAAAGTCTTATTCTTCAATGATTTTTTATTTTAATTTTCACTCTCAAACTAATGTGAAATGTATGAGATGTAAAATAATAATGTACAAAAAAATCCAGAAAAAATAATATTATTTGCTATTTACATATTTATATTTTCATTCACAAAAAAGAATGAAATAAAATGGATAGTCAGTCTTTTATTTAAAAGCCCATAAACAGGACATGCATTGCAAATACCGCATTTTATTCTAACTTTCACTAAGAAAGTATGAAGTACAATGAAATGTGCGTATATCTCTTTAAAAAATCCACGGGAAGTACTACATTTGCGGTCTTGAGCAGATTATTAAAGTTAGATTCACGTGCAAAAAGCTGATGCGAGTAGTGTCTTCAAAGTGGGTGACCGTTAGTCGTGAGCGATAATGATTCCTCAAGAAATTCATTTTTGAAGATGAAATTTCACAAATATATGTGGTGCCAAACATTGCAGCTAGGTAGATCGCTAATGTTTAGTAATTTTCATATTTTTCCGGGACATGTTGACTCCAAAATTCTTCAGTGGATACAGTTTTCTACGTTTGAAAGGAAATGTCTTCCTTTAAGTCTATTATCCCCATTTGCAGTAAAGACTTTGAAACTTCCTGGCAGATTAAAATTGTGTGCCGGAACCGGAACTCGAACCTGGTAACTTTACCTTTCGCGGGCAAGCGCACTACCGACTGTGCTATTCCGACAAGACTCACGATGCCGCCTCACAACTTTACTTCCGCCAGTACCTCGCCTCCTACTTTCCAAACTTCACAGAATCTCTCCTGCGAACCATGCAAGACTAGCACTTCTGGAAGAAAGGATATGGTGGAGACACGGCTTAGCCACAGCCTAAGGGATGTTTCCAGAATGAAACTTTCACTCTGCAGCGGAGTGTGTGTAGGGATAGCACAGTCGGTAGTGCGCTTGCCCGCGAAAGGCAAAGGTCCCAGGTTCGAGTTCCGGTTGCGGCACACAATTTTAATCTGCCAGGAAGTTTCATATCAGCGCACACTCCGCTGCAGAGTGAAAGTTTCATTCCAAAGACTTTGAAAGTTGGAATAACTTCGCTCCCACATCCGTCCCCTTCCGCTACAGGAGAAACCTCAAAAGGTGATTTTAAAAACCGTGACAACTTATGTGTTTCTGAAAGTTTTTGAACTTTCTGCAAATTGCTTCTTAAGATCTGCCAAGAAATTTTATAATATGGAAATGTCCATTTCAGGAATACTATCATAAAAAATTGTTGCGAAATGAAAAAATTCTTGACTTAAAAACGTCTCTTTCAATGAACCAGCTTGTGACGGAATGATGATAAACTTTGAACCAAACCACATATTAATTTCCAATTTCCTTGTAGCTCGGTGTTGTTATCTGCAGGAAAAAAAAGATTTTTTTTTAATTTTTTAATAATTAAGAGTATCTAACTTCGAAAATATTCTTGGCGATCCAGTTTTTGGGCTTCCGTAGTCCGAACCTGGACCGCGGTTCCCAGTTGCCGCCCGCTGATGTGGGGAATCCACAGAGTGTACCATCCCTACATTCAAATATTCAAATGTTTGTTAAGCTTAAGGGACTTAACTATGGGGTCATCAGTTCCTAAACTTACAAACTACTTATGAACTACCTACAACTAAGGACGGCACAAATATCCATGCCCGAGGGGGGATTCGAACCCCCGACCGTAGTGGCCGTGCAGACCGTGTCTGAAACGCCTCTGTCCCCTCGGCCACCGCGGCCGGCCATCCCTCTATTATTGAGACATTTACATGTATATATTATATCTTAAATATTGTTTTAATAAGAAATATTCGTCAGATTAAAATTATAAAACATTCATTTTGACGTCATTTCAGAAAGAAGGGCAGTATTCCAAAACTAATAGCGTGATTGGGGAAAAAATCACTTATAATGATCTTGTAGAGTCATTTGAAGGTAGCTAATAGCTCCTGAGAAAAAAATTAAACCAAAATAAATTCGCCCTATGTGGGTTAACGTCGTGTAAGGATACAATCCGTAGTACATTCGTAAACTGCGATTGTAAGCACTCAGAAATAAAAGTCGCGGTTACCCAAAAGTAGCAGTGACATGAATCACCAGTGTGACTCCGCTGTGCTCGCAGTCACAGGAGCGTGCTGGCCTCCCGCACGCCACGGTACGGAGCGGTGATCCGGCGGAGGCGCGTCGGACAATGGCTCGTTCACGCCGGCAGCACGTCTGACGTCAGAGCCGCGGTGCCAATGGGCGCTATTTTCGCCATTCGGCCTTCGGAATGGGGTTTCCCTCACGTGTCGACGAACTTCCGCTCTTTTAAAGGCAACACAATGATAACTGCCAGGAACTCCTGCACGTAGCGAACGGGGGCATTGTGAGCAACGGTATCGAGAATCGAATGCGTTCTCAGAACTACTGAATGGATAAAAATACACAACACCAGCTGCTTTGCCTCGTATTGACTGATTCTAACGAATTGTAGCACACTAGTCATTAACAACGCGGTTGCTTAATGCAAGCACTCTGAAATCTCGTTTGCTTTACAGTCGTAAGAAGAAAGGGTGGTACGCCTACGAAGTAAAAGTGTAAACATGAAAGAAAAACAAATTAAAAAGAACAGTGTTGCCGATAATCTCAATAAATATTTTTTGTCACGGTGTATCACTTAACAGAAAAGGAAGTTGCCGCCACACGGCGTAGAGATCATTACAGATCGAACGGACTGCTGAGGGTTGTGGTAAGAAACCGAGCGTGAGTCTGCATCTACATCTACATCTACATGGGATACTCTGCAAATCACATTTAAGAGGGTTCATCGAATCACCGTTATACTATTTTATCTCCCATTCCATTCTCGAATAGCGCGCGGGAATAATGAACAACTGAATCTCTCCGTTCGGGCTCTGATATCTCGTATTTTATTCTGATGATCATTTCTACCTATGTAAGTGCGAGTCAACAATACATTTTCGCATTCGGAGGAGAATTTTGACGATTGTAGTTTCGTAAGTAGACCACGCCGCAGCGATAAGCGCCGTTGTTGTAAACATTCCCATCCCAGATCCTGTATCATTTCCGTAATGCTGTGTCCCCTGTATCGTGACAATATGTAACGAGCTGCCCTTCTTTGGACTCTTTCGATGTCCTCCGTCAAACCCATCTGATAAGGATCCCACACTGGGTAGCAATACTCCATAAAAGGACGGACAAGCGTAGTGTATGCAGTTTCTTTAATAGTTCTCTTGCATCTTTTAAGGGTTCTGCCAATAAGAGGCAGTCTCTGGTTCGCCTTTCCCACGATATTATCTACGTGTTCTTTCCAATTTAAGTCAGAAGTAATTGTAATTCCTAAGTATTTTGTGGAGTTTACAGCCTTCACATTTGATTGATTTATCATGTAAACAAAGTTTAACGGTATTCTTTTCGTAGTCATATGGACGACTTCACACTTCTCATTGTTTAGAGTCAATTGCCAATTTTTACACCATAGTGATATTCAGATCGTTCTGCAGATGGTTTTGATCTTCTGATGATTTTACTAGACGGTAAATGATGGCGGCCTCTTCAAACAACCTAAGAGAACTATTTAGATTTTCCCCTAAATCGTTTATGCAAATAAGGAACAGCAGAGGACCAATAACCCTGTGGAACGCCTGATATCACCTCTGTTTTAGTCGATGCCTTACCATCGATTACTACGAACTGTGTCTCTGGCAGGAAATCCCCTATCTAGTCGCATATTTGGGGCGATACACCGTAACAACGCAATTAAAACCGGTTGTGATAATTTTTTTTTTTTTTTTTTTTTTTTTTTTTTTTTTTTTTTTTTTTTTTTTTTTTGTAAATCTTATGGGACTTAACTACGGGGTCATCAGTCCCTAAACTTACAAACTACTTATGAACTACTTACGAACTAGGACGGCACAAATATCCATGCCCGAGGGGGGATTCGAACCCCCGGCAGTAGTGGCCGTGCAGACCGTGACTGTAGCGCCTCAGTCCCCTCGGCCACCGCGGCCGGCACAGGTTGTGAGGTACGGTGTCAAAAGCCGTCTGGAAATCAAGGAATACGGACTCAATTTGCGAACCCTTGTCGATAGCACACATCCCTTCGTGTGAGTAAAGAACTAGTGGTGTTTCGCATGAACGATATTTCCTAAATCCATGTTGACCTTGGGCCAATAGATCATTCCGTTCGAGATAATTCATAATATTTGAATACAGGATATGTTCCAAAACCCTGCTGCAAACTGACGTCAATGAAACAGGCCTGTAGTTTAGTAGATTACTCCTACTGCCTTTCTTGAATATAGATGTGACCTGTGCAACTTTCCAATCTTTTGGTACAGATCCTTCTATGAGAGAGCGGTTGTATAAGGCTGTTAAGGAGCTATCGCTACAGCATAATCAGATAGAAATCTAATGGGTATACAATCCGGACCAGAAGACTTGTTCTTGTTAAGTGATTTTAGTTGCTTCACTATTCCGATGATATCTATTTCTACGTTACTAATTACGGCCTCTGTTCGTAATTCGAAATCTGGAATATTGGTGTCGTCTGGTTTGGTGAATGAGTTTCTAAAAGCTGTGTTTAGTAACTCTGCTTTAGTAGCGCTGTCAATGGCAGGATCGCCATGACTCCTACTGCACTCTTCTCAAAGGAACCATTTCGCAAGTAAGAAAAAAATAATAATTAGGACAATGAATACTTTGAAGCAAAATCAGCTGTCTCTTACTGAGAAGAAAAACATCCTACATTTTTACTTAACCATACTCTATCTCTATCTGGATTGAGTCTAAATAATGAGAAGTGTGAAGTCGTCCACACGAGTAGGAAAAGAAATCCGTTAAACTTTGTTTACAAGATAAATCAATCAAAAGTGAAGGTCGTTAACTCCACAAAATACCTAGGAATTACTATTACTTCAGACGTAAACTGGAAAGGACACTTAGATAATGTCGTGAGAAAGGCGAACCAAAGACTGCGTTTCAATGGCAGAACCCTTAAAAGATGCAACAGAACTACTAAACAGGCTGCATACACTACGATATTTCTTTACATGCTTTTTCGACCTGAGGAATGACTTGCCTGGACGTCGCTTTCAGTTGGACGAGAAGATGCAATGGAAGTTGCTGTTGTGGCTCCATCAGTGTTAGGTAATTTCTTCACTGCAGATGTGACGCCGCAGTGAAATAGCCTTGCGCACTACTTCGCCTTGCTGCGGGACGCGCGGCCGTTCGCCGTCGGAGGTTCGAGTCCTTCCTCTGGCATGTGTGTGTGTGTGTGTGTGTGTGTGTGTGTGTGTGTGTGTTGTTGTTGTTGTTGTTGTTGTTGTTAGCATAAGTTAGTTTAAGTAGTTTGCAAGTTTAGGGACCGGTGACCACTGCAGTTAGGCCCCGTAATTTTGCAAACATTTGAACATATTTGCAGATGTGACAACACCGTTGAATCCGGTATGGCGGACATTAGAAGACTGTGAACGACAAGGGCGCTATTTCCGTAGCGTGTAACCTGTGGGTCTTTGGGGTGGACAGGAGGTGTGTCCGGGTAGCCAAGTGGATGATTCAGCACTGGCCGAAAGTTCGGTACGGCGCAAATTTTCACTTTTCACCTTAATGGAGACAAAGTATATTTCGTTTAACAGATTAGATTATTAATAAAAAAAAATAAAAAAATTAAAAAAAAAACTTGTATCCCTACAGGAACAACAGGAACGTTGTTATAAGTGAACATGTAATAGGTGTCAGCAGGATTAGTGAACAGCTAAATTAGGGATCCCAGATTTTAACACTGAAAAAAGAAAAAAAAAGTGGGACCCTTCTTTCCAGTCCCTCCACTGCTACAAGATAATGCTGCCGCCTCTGCTGGCTTTTATGTATATTCTTTTACAAATCTATGAATCAGAGGCAAAATTTTACGACTTTTTAAAATGAAGTCAGAAATTCGCCATACTTATATAGTTACTGAAATGAACATTTACCGTAATTACAGCTTTCAGCTTGTCGAAGTCCAAACGATTTCACTCTTTTGTCCAAGCTGCATTCACAAGGGAGAATATACACTCCATAGCAGCGTTGGTTTCCGGAACACAAAATGAGAATTCCAATAGGATAGGTAGTTAAGTCCCGTAAGCTATACAAATATTTGAACATTTTCTTTGCACTATCAACATACGGAAATGCCCGTTTTAGAACGTTCAAAACCACGCACTTACTCTTTCATGGCATCTATCACAAAACAACGAGCACGGTCCCTACAGTCATAGAAAAAATCATAACATCAATTGACTTAGCTTTCCCACAATACTGTATACTCGTAGTATAGTATTTTTGGACCGGTTTACTGGACTACAGCCGCGCGGAATGGCAGCTTGGTCTAAGGCGTCACTAGCTACTGTCTGGGCGGCCGTTAGCGCCGGATATTGCAGTGTTAGTTTAAGTAGTTTGTAAGTCTAGGGAATGATGACCATACCAGTTTGGTCCAACAGGTTTACAAACATTTGAACATTTTTAATGGATTACAGTTGACTGTTGGCGTCAGATATAATTGTCTTGTTGTCTTTCAAGTGCCAACACTGTCCGACTAGGCAAAATATAGAGTCACTTTTTCGTTTGGAAAGAGACAGCTCGATAACGAATGTTGCTGTCGTGGTGACAATTTTTATTTCCTAAGTTTTTATTGCCCATGTGACAACTCAAGGCGCAATTCTTAAAGTTCCTCGAGGAAACTACACTAAGCTATTGAAGGCATAAATCATAAGAATACGAATTATAATTTTAAGAAAGAGGTACACATTCAGCCTAGGCAGCTCTCGCGTCGAGTTTCGTGCGTATTTTCTTCTGGTCTGGCCCTTCTCCCAGTGCTCGCAACAGCCTCGTTTTCTAATTTGTGGCATATTTGTCGCTTATGTGTATCCCTTTCTTCTAATTTTATCTGTGATGCTGATTGCTTTTCTGTTACGAGTGCCCATCTTCTCGTATTTTATAGCACGTTCTGTCTTTGTTTTGGCCCAAGTCAGTTCTCTAGCCATACTATTAATTATGTTTCCGCTTGCAGTCATTGATGGTACACTTGTCGCTATCTGTGGGCGTGTCTTATTCACATGAACTCCTTTGCGGATGCGTGCTGATCAATGCAATCTCCTGTAAGGGACAGCCAGATCGTCCGGTGGGAGCAGTGAGCAGTTGGGCGGCGGCAACGGAACGGGCAGCACTTTCCGGCAGTGTGTCTGTAGGTTCGTCCGATTGACCCAAACGCTGATAGTTCCTGATAGTTACTGACGATTTGGAAGGCCTCCACTGCGCATGCGCGTTTTTTGACAGTTTCCAACTCAGAAGCCAACTCGAACGCTTATTTCACCTGTTTCGCAGTTTGGCCACCCATAGCGCTAGTTGGCATCTTTGCTCTCTACCGATGTTGAAAGTGCGGTTATGACGCGATATGTTATGCATTTCTCAATTGAGAAAACTATTTAAGTCGTCATGAAACATTTGCAATTTACCGTTAAACCAAAGTATAATAATAAAGGTTAAAAGGCACATTTGCCTGCAAACCGCGTATCTATCGAGAATAAAATTAAAATCGCGTGACGAAACTAGGTTAACTTGCGAGTCGCGATGTTACCAGACGATCGTTCCATCAAAACATTCTTCTTGAGAAAGCTCACGTTGACGTGAGATGACGGACCGGCGACGGACAGTTTGAATTCCGCCATTAGAAATACATTGTGGCATACATTGTGATCATAAACTTCGACAAAACGCAAAATATACGTAAACATGTCCCCCCATTTACAAATAATGTAGCTAATTTAATCTGACAAAACCTCATACAAAAATGAGGTAAATTAGGATAGTTGTGTGTGAAAGGAATATTTGGTAACATACAACTTAATATGCATTTTGTCCCATTATTATGAATTACAATAAAATTTAAAAAATGAAACATACAAATTAATATACAAAAATTTTCAGGGGTTGTGCAAGAATTATCATCGTACATGATTTTCCCAGAAGTTACACATTTAGTGTAGAAACGCCCACAATGGCACTAATAGAGTTCTATAATATATAACCACAAGGAGAAACACGGAACAGTAATTGTGAGGCGCTATAGTGGCACATATAAAGCTAGATGTCGGTTATAAAAATCTATCACTGCTAATGCCTATTGTGAACTATATTATTCTTATGTGTCAATCACTTCATTTACAGATGGCACAGAAAAATCTCAGTAGGACTATTTTGACTTCATTTTCAGGCGAATATATCACAATCCAAACTGTAAAAACATACGCATTCATGTTTAAATTCGTATGTTATGAAAATTTCCACACCTTTCATTTATAATATGTATGGGTGTAATAAAAAGGGGACTTACTGTATTAGAAGGCTACATAAGTTGAAAGAACGCCTGTCTAATATACAAAGCTCAGCCTCAATCAAGAGAAAACGGAAGACTTGGAAAAACCTCTTCGTAAATGTCCAGGTTTGTCTTTTGGAGGAGGCTTGTTAAACGCTTTGGAGTCAGTTAGAAAACAGTTTGACGAAAATCTGCTTACTCAAATAAACGATCTCAAACTATCAGCTCCGCCACTCGAACACCTGATTGGTCAGTCAGATATCGTCAGAAAGAGTCAAAAGTGCCACTCGAACGCCTCAAACCGTTCCAGATCGTCAGCAGCGCCACTCGAACGAAGCTTGTGTGTGGCGCCTGGGCTGCACTTCGGCGTGTCAGCTCTTAGGCCTTGTACAAAAAAATGTTTCAAATGTTTGTATAGTTTATGGGACTTAACTACGGAGTCATCAGTCCCTAAACTTACAAACTACTTATGAACTACTTACGAACTAGGACGGCACAAATATCCATGCCCGAGGGGGGATTCGAACCCCCGACCGTAGTGGCCGTGCAGACCGTGACTGACGCGCCTCAGTCTCCTCGGCCACCGCGGCCGGCAGGCCTTGTACACAAGATAGCGTTGCAACGTGCGTTATGGGCAGCGCGTTGGGCGCGCGCTGTTGAAAAACAATAGACCGTTGACTGCGTACACATGCAACGCGCGCTTCCAAATGACGCCGAGTCGTAACGCGCGTCTCGGTGGTTCCTCGAGGATGGCGCGTCAGCCGCGCGCCTCGAGTAGTGGGTTTGGGTGTACACATGCATTCAGGCTAGCGCGCGCTTTGGTGCTCTCACCATGGAGGAACGTACGTTTGACACTGAGATCTTCATTGAAGAAGTGAAAAGTCGTTCTGTTATATGGGAAATGCGAAGTGCGGACTACACGAACAGAGTATTAAAAAGATCAGCGTGGCAGCAATTGGTTGAGTTGTTTGCTGAAGAGGCTTGTTCAGAGGAACAGAAGAAAATTCTTGGTTAGAGGCAACTTGAATATTAACGTTAAACTACACAGTAGATTAGTACAGTTACACATAAGTAACTGTTTTACAGTCAAGCAGCCCTGAGATCACTGGCAGCTCCTACAACAAGGTCTAAAATTGTTGCAGAATGTCACAGGGTTCTGGTGGAGCTAGGGGAAAGCAATAGAGTAAATCTATTGTGGGTCCCTGGCCACTCAGGGATCAGTGGCAAAGAACATGCCGACAGATTAGCCAGGATGGGAGCAGAGACTCCATTTATTGGACCGGAACCTGTCCTGGCAATCACCAAGGCAATGATCAAATTGGAGCTTCGTAACTGGATCAGAAGACAGCACTTAGAATATTGGACCAAAGTCCATCAACAAAAACATGGCAAGGTAATGATGCCAAAGCCATGTTTTAAAAGAAGCTCTGCAATCCTGGGTCTGAACAAGAGAGAGATTAGACTAATAGTTGGATTGCTGACAGGCCATGGGAATTTCAAAAAACACCTACGTACAATTGGAATAACAGAAGAAGACCCTAAATGTAGGATCTGTGATGACGGTGATGAAACTGTATCACATCTAATCTTAGAATGCATTGCATTGGAGAATAAAAGGCACAGAATATCTGGGACAACCAGACCCGAAGAAATTGTGTCTACTAAAGAACTGGTAAAGGGACTCCTTGCACTGTTCAAGGACATTGGTTGGCTTTACTAGATATACAGGGAGCGATACCGCACAATAAACTTAGTTTCGGTGCGGGCAGTGGCGGGTTGGACCAAGACTGTTTTGGCTTCCCTGGAAAAATCAATCAATCAACTGTTTTACTCTAAACTCTAAATTTAGTCGTCAGTTAGAGCAGTTACTTTTTAATAGCATTACTTATAATAGAGCATAATTCGAATAATTATGTGTAAAATTGAATGTTTAACTTTAGTTGTAATGCATACAAATAAGCATTTGGCCCGTGTTTTCTTAGATTTGGGTACCGAGTTACAAAAGATCCGTGAGTTAATTTGTCACGTAAAATCGGATGTACACAGTACTGTCTTTACCTTCGTCTCCGTTCTTTAAACCTGCGATGCATAATCCAAAGACAAGCTGCCTCTTCAACTTCCATGGCTAAACTGGAGTTCAACGCGGCGTCATCGCCGTACGTGTGTACACGCCACTTTCTCTGACGCGCGTTCAACGCTGTCATATGTACATAGCCTTAGGTGCGAACTGCGTTTCACGTGTTTCTCAAGACGTGATGGGTTGCCAAGTTTCTGGAGGATTTTTGCGCCATGCTTAATGAATAGCTGTTGCTGCAATCAACGACGTTTTTACTTTAGCTTGTGACAGAACCACGACTAATCGAACAGTCATGGGCCACTAAGTGTGGCACCCGTGCTAGCCTAAGAACAAGACTTTGGACCGAAACTCCCCAAAGATTTATCCAAACACGAAATAAATTATGGAAAACGATAACTATGTTTGAAATAGGTGTAGCTTATAGCAGTAAAAGAAGTCTGATTACTATGAAACAAAAATTAAATTAAGTAATCTTGCAATACTATTGTTGTGGTAATTAAAAATTATTAACAATGTTTCATTAATAACAATTTATACACGGTCGCCAGTCTAATGAGGCATAAGAATACCAAGCAGTGATAAATTAAGAATGCAGTTAAATTTAGAAGAGAAACTGTCAGCAGTTTCATAAGGGAAAAAAATTACCAATCACAAATATAAGAAAGATTTAAATGAAATCAGTACTTATTTAAATTAATGTAACGGTAAGACTCACCTCATCAGTTACTTTCTGTTACTATTGAATATAGCGTGGAATGCAGTTTTGCAGTGCAAGTCGCACTTAGAAACAAAGTTACTGAAAGGCTTATAATTAGTGGTAAAAAAGAAAAAAACTGCTGATGTTATGGTCAGTGCTGTTCCTAATGTTCTGTGTAAATAAGTGAGAAATTGATTATGATTATGACCTCTATTCAAAAATCTACTAAAGTACACTGACTAGTATGTATCACTTTGTTAAAAATAATGAAATCTTTCTCCCTACCACGAAACTAATGATTCTGTTACAGTTAACTATTTTTTAATTAACACTTTGCTGAACAGGTTCATCAATTAAATTTGCTAGCCTGGAATCTAGAATGAGGTCACTCAAACTGTACTGACAAGTAATACCACAATAGAAATACGTGTCTGAACTACTTCAATTATATGAATTGATTAAAATTAGTTATGTGGCAAAACAGTAACATATTCCTACCAATACAATTGTGCAAGAGCAATGAAATTTATAGTTGCAGCACTGTATATTGTACTAAGAAGATTCTCCAAAAAAAATTACATTATTAAAAATTGATTGCTGCTTTAAAAAAAAAATGGATTACTACTTTTAACAGAAATGTAACCTCTATTGAAAAACATTCAAAGCACAAGTTAAATCTTTCAACGACCAGTTTATAAACAGTAACAATAAATATTATGACCTGTTATTAATGCGGAGTAGTGGCAAGGTGGTGGCGCAGTGTATACAACTCAGATTTCATTTGTATGCAGTTTGTGAGCCGACATTATAACAACGGTTTCCAGTAGCTTCCATTTAGCTCCATATGCAGACAGTAAAAGTGTTACCATTGCATCTGCATGTTCACCGAGGCCATTGTAAGTAGATTGGTCATCTGCCTCAAATGAAACAAATATTTGGCCCAGAATACAGTAGCACAAGTCTGCCACTACGTCTTGATGCTGTGCACTCCAAACTCAGGCTCACTACTGCTGTGAGCACCCACCACAGACTGACTGCTGTGAATGCCAACCTTCGACTGACTTCTCTCTCTCCGTTACCTGCGCGCCAACACCACCTTTTCATTTACAACGGAATTCCGTCCACATTGGAATCACTACATATTTTACATATCATGCTGGTCGTGAGATATTACAAATTTAATACTCACATACATAAAACGATTCAAAAATAAAATTGACATTATCGAAGCCAATTAAAATTACAAAAATAATATGCAAAAAAAAAACATGATATAGATATTCATAAAACATACAAAGCACATGAAGTACAAACATCACATACCATACAATAGTGGAATCGATTGTGACATGAATGAAATTCAGTATCTTACATAGCATAAAAATGAAATATTTTTATTTTAAAAAAATGGTCAAATTCGGCAATGGTGTTATAAGCTGTTGCGGAACCGTGAAGTTTAGTAGTCTTATTCTTCTTCTGATGCCTCACATATGAATTACCATCGGTCTCCGAGTCCCGTCTCTAAGTTTTTTATTTATTTTTTTCTTACATTTTATTTATTTATTTATTTATTTATTTTTTCTTCGTTTCGGCCACCTAAGGACCAAGCACCAATTTCAATGTTTCCTTCTTTGTTCTTCTTTCTTTTTCCTCCATTATGCTTTCATCTTTTCACTATGCATTCTTCTCCTCACACCACTTTACTCCTCCCTTCTTCTCCCTCCTGCCTTGGAACGCTTCCATTTTTAACACTTTCTTTTTAAAAGTTTCTCTTTCTGTTGCATCTTTTTCACTTATATTGTTTCTTTCGAAATCTTTCTTAACTTTTTGAATCCATGCTATTGTTGACTTCTTGTCCCAGAGATATTTAAAAATCTATTTTTGGTTAACCTGTTGCTTTTCATTCGGTATAAATGTCCAAAAAATAGCAGTCGCCTCTTCCGTAGTGTTTCGGTTATGTTTTCTATCTTGCAATAAACTTCTGCATTACTTATTAGTTTCCATACCTCTGTATTTCTTAGTGGACCAAGTATTTTTCGAATGATTTTTCTTTCTAGGACTTCAGGTTTATGTAATTTGTAATTCAGTACTAAACATTCACTTGCATAAAGACATTCTGGCTTTACTACTCTGTTGTAATGCTGTATTTTCAGATTTTTAAACAGAGACCTTTTGTTGTAAAAGTTCCTGTTTATACCATATACTCTCTCCATTTTATGTACTCTTTCTTCTACAGCAAATTTTTCTAAGCCATTTTCCTGAATTATTTCTCCCAAATATTTAAATTTATTTACTCTCTTTATCTGTCCAATATCTGTTATTTATTTATTTATTTAATTATTTTTGTGAAATTTGTTGGTGTGTTGTGAAGTTTGCAGCTTCTGTTATTTTGACATAAAAGTTTTCTGGGTGTTGTACCGCGTCATGATATAAGAAGGCTATTACTTTAATAACCGACGTTTCGGCCAACGTTACATTGGCCTTCATCTGGATACGAAGGCCACTGTGACGTTGGCCGAAACGTCGATTATTAAAATAATAGCCTTATTATATTATGACGTGGGACAACACCCAGAAAATGATTAACGTAGAAGTAGATATCATCAGAGTAGTGAAGCAACCAAAATCACTTAACAAAAACAAGTCTTCTGGTCCGGACTGTATACCAATTAGATTTCTATCTGATTATGCTGAAGCGATAGCTCCTTGCTTAACAGCCATATACAACCGCTCTCTCATAGAAGGATCTGTACCAAAAGATTGGAAAGTTGCACAGGTCACAGAAAGGCAGTAGGGGTAACCTACTAAACTACAGGCCTATTTCATTGACGTCAAATTCCAGCAGGAACACATCCTGTATTCAAATATTATGAATTATCTCGAACAGAATGATCTATTGCCCAAGGTCAACATGGACTTAGAAAATATCGTTCATGCGAAACACAACTAGCTCTTTACTCACACGAAGTGATGAGTGCTATCGACAAGGGTTCGCAAATTGATTCCGTATTCCTTGATTTCCAGAAGGCTTTTGACACCATACCTCACAAACGGCTTTTAATCAAATTGTGTAGTTATGGTATATCGCCCCAAAATTGCGACTGGATAGGAGATTTCTTATTCGTAGTACTCGATGGTAAGGCATCGACTAAAACAGAGGTGATATCGGGCGTTCCACAGGGTCCTCTGCTATTACTTATTTACATAAACGATTTAGGGGAAAATCTAAGTAGCTCTCTTAGGTTGTTTGCAGATGAAGCCGTCATTTACCGTCTAGTAAAATAATCTGAAGATCAAAACCATCTGCAGAACGATCTGAATATCACTATGGTGTAAAAATTGTCAATTGACTAAATAATGAGAAGTGTGAAGTCGTCCACATGAGTACGAAAAGAAATCCGCTAAACTTTGTTTACATGATAAATTAATCAAATGTGAAGGCTGTAAACTCCACAAAATACCTAGGAATTACAATTACTTCTGACTTAAATTGGAAAGAACACGTAGATAATGTCGTGGGAAAGGCGAACCAAAGACTGCGTTTCATTGTCAGAACCCTTAAAAGATGCAAGAGAACTACTAAAGAAACTGCATACAATACGCTTGTCCATCCTTTTATGGAGTATTGCTGCCCAGTGTGGAATCCTTATCAGGTGGGTTTGACGGAGGACATCGAAAGAGTCCAAAGAAGGGCAGCTCGTTTCGTATTGTCATGATACAGGGGTCACAGCATTACGGAAATGATACAGGATCTGGGATGGGAATCATTACAACAACGGCGCTTATCGCTGCGGCGTGGGCTACTTACGAAACTCCAATCGCCAACATTCTCCTCTGAATGCGAAAATATATTGTTGAATCCCACTTACATAGGTAGAAATGATCATCGGAATAAAATACGAGAAATCAGATCGCGAACGGAGTGATTCAGGTATTCATTCTTCCCGCGCGCTATTCGAGAATGGAATGGGAGATAAAATAGTATAACGGTGCTTCGATTAACCCTCTGTCAGTCACTTAAATGTGATTTGCAGAGTATCCCATGTAGATGTAGAAAACTTTTATGTCATCTGACTCCTGTTGCGGAAACCTACGCAATTATATTCCGTTATATTCATTGCAATTTAGTTGGTCCAACCAAAGTATTTGGTAGTTTTAATGTAACTGTTCCCCCTACCTTGTGCGGAATTTCTTCCTTTTATTGGTTTCGTGATGTGCTTGCAGAGTTTTTTTTTTACTATGGTGTCTACACCTAGTGGCTAATACCTCATACATTTGATTCAAATGCTTTTAACGGTTGGTGTCACCGGTCTGTTTGTCAGATCTAATCATTGTCAGCCACGTGTGATCAGGACATCGTCGGACTTGTATGTTAGTTTATTGTGTTGAGTCATGCATGTACTGTTTTAAATTTTAATTGTTTAATGGCACCTTTTCTGGTAGTAATTTTTCTTTAAGAATCCACGCAAACTTGTTTCTTTGGCTTTTATAATCCTTGTAAATTTAATTAACAATTAATGTACGGGCTTCATCCATTGCTTGTCACACTTTAAGGGGACTTCAACCAATGATCAACTTTACTTGGTAATATGATTAAGAATTCATTTAAAGTTGGTGCTTTGCTTTTTGAAATCTAACAGTTGGCGTACGGACTTCATTCGCTGATTGTCAAATTTAAGATTGGACTTCACCCAATGATTAGTTTTATTTGGTAATTATTGTGTAAGAAATTACTTAATTGGCGCTTTGCGTTCGAGATCTTTGTCAGATAAATTAACAATTAATGTACAGTACTCACCCAATGCTTCTTAAGTTTTAAGTTTCAAATTTTAAATTTTGAATATGCTTCATGACTGATTCCCATAAATACATTTTAAAGTGGTAATATTTTGGTTACCCAACCAGTCCTTGCAATTGTGTTAGGGAAATTTTGACATTTCAGAAATTTAGATCCCCCAAGACAAATAGGCGGGATAAGGGGCAGAGGTTTCAAATCGGTACTGTCTCGCTAAAAGCGAAACGACAGGGATCTGTGGGTCGAGACGCCCAGGGGTGTCGCAAAGTTTTCCACAGGAGGTCGCAGTCAAAACAGAAGTATTTGCACTGTAAAGGAACCAGACCAGTGGAGTTCCTCAGTACCAAAATTTCCTAACAAAAGTGAAATTTATTTTATATGACAGTTACGTAATTCCTTGTTATCGTCAATACTGATTTCAATAAAGCAATCTTTTTTTTTCCAATAAATACGATGAATAAACGAAAAGCCTGAAAACTGTTTTAAGGGAGCAATCGATACCGAAATTAACTGGAAGCATTAAGTAATTTTGAGAAAAAAAAACAACTACTACTACTTAAAATGTTATTTTTATAATGGGGGCATCCGCAGCTGAGTAAATACATTTTCTTTTTTGGATTTATCAATTGTTTTAAAAATTTATTATAAGACTTTATATAGTAGAAGAAACACCTTTTTTTGAAGATTGACTTAAAAATGTCGTCTCATAAAACAACCAATAAATTCTGGAGCAGCGTCAGCTGTTTTTATTGAGATCCTTTTTATATACCGGTCCAATACCGGTTTCGCGTCAATAGAGACGCATCTTGAAGGTGTTACTGTGTTAAACAACAAAACAATAATTAAAATTACAGGACCAATAACTTGATAAACGCGATACATGGATTGAACAAGGTATTACTTACAATTTTTTTCTCACGTCATAATTCGTTACTGAGTCCCAACATTCTAGTTGCTTTCATCCGTCAATAGGGCCGAATACATAGGTCCAAGTCCAATATCAAATCGGTGTCTTTCAGGATTAAAAACATGGACGTTAAAATGTGGGATATGTAGTCGCGTGATTTTGACTACGTATTGCCGAGAAAACCTAAAAAAAAAAAAAAAAAAAAAAAAAAAAGCATGTGCCAAATTTTGTGTCCAAGGAGGGGGGGGGAGGGGGAGGCACCGATGTCAGTCGACAAAATAAAAGTAATCGTTATGATGTGGGGGGGGGGCATTAAAACTTATTAGAATGACTTACCCGTAGATCGCCAATGCAAATGTATATCAACAGAAGAAAAAGAAATCGCTGTCTTAGAATTCACACACATAGTTATTACAGTACGGTGGCGACGCGGTGGAGGAAGGAAATTCACCATGATATTTTTGCTCGAAAGGGGCCTCGTGAAATCAAAAGTGTTGAAAAACACTGCTCTAAGCTAAATAAAATCATTTGTGTACTCTCTACACCAGAACAGGTACGAGGCTCCACAACAGTGTGGTACGACGACAACAGGACCAAATGTTCATATGTTTGTAGAACTTACGAGACTTAACTACGGGCTCATCAGTCCCTAAGCTTACAAACTACTTATGAACTAGCTAAGACTAAGGACGGTACAAATATCCATGCCCGAGGGGGGATTCGAACCCCCGACCGGAGTGGCCGTGCAGACCGTGACTGGAGCGCCTCAGTCCCCTCGGCCACCGCGGCCGGCTGACAACAGGACCATCTCTTTAGGTTGTTCAAATGTGTGTAGAGAAATGTTCAAATGTTTGTGAAGCTTATGGGACTTAACTACGGGGTCATCAGTCCCTAAACTTACAAACTACTTATGAACTACTTACGAACTAGGACGGCACAAATATCAATGCCCGAGGGGGGATTCGAACCCCCGACCGTAGTGGACGTGCAGATCGTGACTGGAGCGTCTCAGTCCCCTCGGCCACCGCGGCCGGCCTTTAGGTTGTCAGTGAGACTCGAAATATTGCCGCGTCCCCCTTCGGTCGCGCCCTGGCCCTCTTCGTCGGCTCCTTTCACGTTCCGAAGGCCACGGCAGGCAGTCGGGGGGGAGGGGGGGGGGATCGTGCAGGTGCCTGCCGAGCGAGCGAGAGGGGGCCGCTACGGCCGCTCGATACCATCTCAGCGGCTCGTTTGATGCGGCGCGCAACAAGTGTTCGTGACGCAGCCGAATCGGGAGCAAGTGGGAAAAGTTTTCATCCGCGGCACTAACAAACAACAAAGGAGAGGAGGAGCGCCCCGTTCCGGTAATTGGTCGCAGCCTTACTGTGTGTGTGTGCGTGCGCGCGTCTATTGCTCGTAATCAGCGCGGCGCTGCGCCGATAATTCAATCACTGGCCCGCGGCGGCGTAATGGATGGACAGTTTGGAGAAGGCCATTACGTTTACGACACTGGTTCCCCCTGCGGTAATGACGGCCGGCCAGGTGCAAGTTGAATTAAGCGGCGGCGCTCGGAGCCACTTTGTTCTCAGGCGGCGCCATCAACACGGCCGTTACCCGCGGTGCTTACCGCCTGATTTATGCAATTACCCGAGTCATCCCCCGGTGCCGCCGCCTCTTCGGCTCCATTCATAATAGCGCCGGCGTACGTCCCGAAGCGCGGCAGTTACAATTACCCGGCGAGGCTCGTTATTTGCGACAGCGGCCGGGGGCCTCGTTCGTGCTGCCTCCAGCGCTGCCGGACTCGCAACTCGTTCCGTAGCGAGTACTCGGTAAAGAGCCTCCTACTACAAACGTCCACTCTGCAGCCGTGTGTAAAATTTCCAATCACAAAATTACCAATCACAAAAATAAGAAAGATTTAAATGCAATCAGTAATTATTTAAATTATTGTAACGGTAAGACTGACCTCATCAGTTACATTCTGTTACTATTGAATATAGCGTGGAATGCAGTATTGCAGTGCAAGTCGCACTCAGAAACAAAGTTATTGAAAGGATTATAATTAGTGTTAAAAAAAAAAGAAAAACTACTGATGTTATGGTCAGTGCTATTCCTAATGTTCTGTGTAAATAAATGAGAAATTGAAACTTCCTGGCAGATTAAAATTGTGTGCCGGAACCGGGACTCGAATCTGGGATCTTTGCCTTCCGCGGGCAAGCGCGCTACCGACTGTGCTATCCCGACACGACTCACGATGCCGCCTCACAACTTCACTTCCGCCAGTACCTCGCCTCCTACTTTCCAAACTTCACAGAAGCTCTCCTGCAAACACGCAAGACTAGCACTCCTGGAAGAAAGGATATGGTGGAGACATGGCTTAGCCACAGCCTAAGGGATATTTTCAGAATGAAACTTCACTCTGCAGCGGAGTGTGCGCTGATATGAAACTTCCTGGCAGATTACAATTGGGACTCGAACCTGGGACCTTTGCCTTTCGCGGGCAAGCGCACTGTCGGGATAGCACAGTCGGTAGTGCGCTTACCCGCGAAAGGCAAAGGTCCCAGGTTCGAGTCCCGGTTCCGGCACACAATTTTAATCTGCCAGGAAGTTTCATATCAGCGCACACTCCGCTGCAGAGTAAAGTTTCATTCTGGAAACATCCCTTAGGCTGTGGTTAAGCCATGTCTCCACCATATCCTTTCTTCCAGGAGTGCTAGTCTTGCGTGTTTGCAGGAGAGCTTCTGTGCAGTTTGGAAAGTAGGAGGCGAGGTACTGGCAGAAGTGAAGTTGTGAGGCGGCATCGTGAGTCGTGTCGGGATAGCACAGTCGGGAGTGCGCTTGCCCGCGAAAGGCAAAGGTCCCAGGTTCGAGTCCCGGTTCCGGCACACAATTTTAATCTGCCAGGAAGTTTCATATCAGCGCACACTCCGCTGCAGAGTAAAGTTTCATTCTGGAAACATCCCTTAGGCTGTGGCTAAGCCATGTCTCCACCATATCCTTTCTTCCAGGAGTGCTAGTCTTGCGTGTTTGCAGGAGAGCTTCTGTGCAGTTTGGAAAGTAGGAGGCGAGGTACTGGCAGAAGTGAAGTTGTGAGGCGGCATCGTGAGTCGTGTCGGGATAGCACAGTCGGGAGTGCGCTTGCCCGCGAAAGGCAAAGGTCCCAGGTTCGAGTCCCGGTTCCGGCACACAATTTTAATCTGCCAGGAAGTTTCATATCAGCGCACACTCCGCTGCAGAGTGGAGTTTCATTCTGGAAACATTTTAGATGTTTATAGAACGTAATTATGATATCTATAACGAGTATAAACCATATTAATACATATGTACTTACAAAAGATTTTAAAAACGATGGGAAATACAACCATCTTGGTATATATGCCTGATTAAAATATAATCATGGATGTCTGGTTACAGTGTTGAACCAGACTTAGATGCCCAACTGTGGTGAGGGGGGGGGGGGGGAACACCGTAACAGGTAACCTAGGCCCCATTCGCCACCAGATGGCGCAGGGTTGGCATTGAAATTTACGTGAATAAAACTAGACACAAAACATCTTGGGCACACTATGACTGCTCACAGTATAGTGTGCCCAAGATGTTTTATGTGTAGTTTTATTCACGCAACTTTCACAGTTTCTATGACTGCACACAGTATTGTGTGCCCAAGAGGTTTTATGTATAATTTTATTCACGTAACTTTCAATGCCAACCCTGCGCCATCTGGTGGCGAATGGGGCCTAGGTTACCTGTTACGGTGTTCCCCCCCCCCCCCCCCTCTCACCGCAGTTGGGCATCTAAGTCTGGTTCAACACCGTAACCAGACATCCATGATTATATTTTAAAGTTGTAATCAGGCATATATACCAAGATGGTTGTATTTCCCATCGTTTTTAAAATCTTTTGTAAGTACATATGTATTAATATGGTTTATACTCGTTATAAATATCATAATTACGTTCTATAAACATCTAAAATGTAATTTTCTTCTTTTGTACCACAGTCTGATGATGATGTTCTCGAAACGCGTCATGAAATAAAGCTAATTGCGACCAAGACTTTTCAAACAATTTTTTATGGATGCCAACGTATGGTCGCGTGTCCACAAGAATCGAAGGTTTTATGAACCAAGTGATAATTTAAATTATTGTAATGGCAAGACTGACCTCATCAGTTACTTTCTGTTACTATTGAATATAGTGTGGAATGCAGTATTGCAGTGCAAGTCGCACTCAGAAACAAAGTTACTGAAAGGATTATAATTAGTGGTAAAAAAAAAAACTACTGATGTTATGGTCAGTGCTATTCCTCATGTTCTGTGTAAATAAGTGAGAAATTGATTATGATTATGACCTCTATTCAAAAATCTACTAAAAGAAAACTGACTAGTATGTATCACTTTGTTAAAAATAATGAAATCTTTCTCCCCCCATTCTAATTGATTCTGTTACAGTTAACTATTTTTTTTTTAAATTAACACTTTGCTGAACAGATTCATCAATTAAATCTGCTAGCCTGGAATCTAGAATGAGGTCACTCAAACTGTACTGACAAGAAATACCACAATAGAAATTCGTGTCTGAACTACTTCAATTATATGAAGTGATTAAAATTAGTTATGTGGCAAAACAGTAACATATTCCTACCAATACTATTGTGCAAGAGCAATGAAATTTATAGTTGCAGCACTGTATATTGTACTAAGAAAATTCTCCAAAAAAATTACATTATTAAAATTGATTGCTGCTTTAAAAAAATAGGATTACTCGGTTAATAATTCTTTACAAGAGAGGATCCCTATTAGGTTATGTGACTTGGGATAAATTAGGGTTACGTACAAACTACTTTTAACAGAAATGTAACCTCTATTGAAAAACATCGCCGGCCGCGGTGGCCGAGGGGACTGAGGCGCTCCAGTCACGGTCTGCACGGCCACTGCGGTCGGGCATGGATATTTGTGCCGTCCTAGTTCATAAGTAGTTTGTAAGTTTAGGAAGGAAGGATCTTAGGGTTTAACGTCCCGTCGACAACTTGGTCATTAAAGACGGAGTTAACGCTCGGAGTTTTTGCGTAAGGATGGGGAAGGATATCGGCCGTGCCCTTTGAAAGGAACCATCCCGGCATATGCCTGGAGTGATTTAGGGAAATCACGGAAAACCTAAATCTGGATGGCCGGGGGTGGATTTGGCTAATTAACCCTAGAACGGTCGGGAGAAAAAAGTTTCATGAACGGTCGGGCTGGGTCTGAGAGACCCAATATATAAAACACTTTTAACAAGTGACGAAATGTATATTTTCATAAAATGACTTTTTTTTTAATTCAGATAGTACTAAATGATACAGTGATACATGTCTGAATTGTACAATAATTATAATAAAGTTGTTGTTGTTGTTGTGTTCTTCAGTCCGGAGACTGGTTTGATGCAGCTCTCCACAATACCCTATCCTGAGCAAGCCTCTTCATCTCCACATGAGAACGGCAACCTACATCTGTCTGAATCTGCTTACTGTATCCATCTCTTGGTCTTCCTCTGCGATTTTTACCCCACACACTTCCCTCCAATGCTAAATTCACAATTCCTTGATGTCTAAGAATGTGTCCTACCAATCTATCCCTTCTTTTAGTCAAGGTATGCCAGAAATGTCTTTTCTCCCCAATTCTGTTCAGTACCTCCTCATTAGTTACGCGATCCACCTACCTAATCTTCAGCATTCTTCTGTAGCACCATATTTCAAAAGCTTCAATCCTCTTCCTGTCCGCACTGTTTATCGTCCATCTCTCACTCCCATACAAGGCAACACACCATACAAATGCCTTCAGAAAGGACTTCCTTAGGCTTAAATCAACATTCGAAGTTAACAAATTTATCTTTTTCAAGAACGCTTTTCTACCCATTGCCATTCTGCATTTTATATCCTCTGTACTGCGACCATCATTTGTTATTTTACTGTTCAAGTAACAAACCTCATCTACCTCCTAGGAGGTAAATAATAAATAATAATTATAATAAAATAAAACTGAAAAACATACAACTTTGTAGTACCAAATGTTAGTAAACAGAATATACAAGAAAATTTCATTGAAATATGAATATAAATGAGAATAAGTACAACAACTAAGAAGCAAAAATGTTAAATTGTCACTACATAAATAGAAATTGTGAACATATGAACAGTTTGTGAGGCATAGGCCTCTAAAATTGTCACTTTTCAAAACATTCACAGCAAACTATTTCTGCATGTGCCAAACATAACCACACCTTGCAAACTTTGCAAAAGCATTTTGTTTTGCTGTCTTTGCATTCGTAGCATCTTTCCCTTTTCCCTATGCCTTCTTCTTGGGTGCCGGAGAGGTTAGAAGCAAGCCTGTGAATTTGGCGCGGAAGGTTTGCCTGGGTTGCGCGCATTTTCGAATATGGTATTACGAGAGACTTCCCTAGCGTTCACAGGCCATTTTATACTATAAAATGATAGCTTGGTGTTAAGAGATCACAAATAGCCTGCAAAATAACTGGTAACTCAACGATACAACAAAATATAAGCGGGATCGCACTGGCAGAAATTAGTCACGTAGACGGTCGGGCTGGGTCTGACAGACCGGCGCGCTTTTTGAAAGACTGCCAAACAATGACTAAACAATGAAAAAACTCATCCACGCTGTCACTGCTTTCTCTGGGGTGTTTCAGGAAGCTAGCGGACCGCTCGAGTCAAATCAGCAATTATAAGAATATAAAATCAGTGCTACAAAAACTAGTGGGTCTCACAGACCCAGCCCGACCGTTCTAGGGTTAAACCTGTATGCCATGTCGGGATTCGAAGAAATGTTCAAATGGATTGCAGGTACTAATAGCAGGATTGCAGGTACTAATAGCTCGATCAGAGGTGCAAGGATTATGATATGAAGATGAGCATCTCCAAAACTAAATTAATTTCTGTGGGAAAGAGATTCAAATAGATTAAGTGTCAAATAGGAGGAACTAAGTTAGAAAAGGTAGACAGTTTCAAGTACCTGGGATGCATTTTCTCACAGGATGGCAAAATAGCGAAGGATCTGGATTCGAGGTGCAGCAAAGCTAATGCAGTGAGTGCTCAGCTAAGTTCTACTCTCTTCTGCAACAAGGAAGTAAGAACCAAGACTAATTTAGCAGTGCACCGCTCTATCTTTCGACCAACTTTGTTGTATGGGAGTGAAAGTTGGGTGAATACAGGTTACGTTATTCATAAGGCAGAGGTTAGAGATATGAAAGTAGCAAGAATGATTGCAGGTACTAATAGATGGGAACAATGGCAGGAGGGTGTCCATAATGAGGAAATAAAAGAAAAAACTTGGAATGAACACCATAGATGAAGCAGTTAGAGCGAACAGACTGAGATGGTGGGGTCATATTACACGCATGGGAGAAGCAAGGTTACCTAAAAGACTCATGAGCTCCGCAGCGGAGGGAAAGAGAAGTCGAGGTAGACCTAGAAGAAAGTACTTAGATTCGGTGCAGAATGATTTTGAAGCAAAAGGCATAACATCAGACGAGGCATCAATGTTAGCATTGAATAGGGGATCATGGAGGAATTGTATTAGAGGTACTATGCTCCAGACTGAACGCTGAAGGGCATAATCAGTCTCTAATGATGATGATGATGATGATGATGACTGTAAATCTGTCGGACCAAACTGCGTGGTCATTAGTCCGTAGCTTAAAAACTACTTAACCTAAGGTAAACTAACCTAAGTTCAAACACACACACCGATGCCCCAGGAAAAGCGCAAGTGACTCCCGTTTATAAGAAAGGAAAGAGAACTGACCCACACAATTACAGGCCAATATCATTGACATCAGTTTCATGTAGAATTTTGGAGCATATTTTCATTTCGAATATAGTAAATTTCCTTGAAACGGAAAAGCTTCTTTCTATGAATCAGCACGGGTTTAGGAAACATCGTTCATGTGAAACTCAGCTTGACCTTTTCTCACATGATATCTTGCGAGCCATGGATGAAGGGCAACAGGCGGATTGTGTTTTTCTCGACTTCAAAAAGGCGTTCGACGCGGTGCCACACTGCAGACTTCTAACGAAGATACGAGCTTATGGAATAGGTTCACATATTTGGGACTGGCTGGAAGACTTTCTAAGTACGTTGTTCTCGGCGGCGAGTGTTCATCAGAGACGAGTGTATCGTCAGGCGTGCCCCAGGGGAGTGTGATGACCGCTATTATTTTTTATTTACATAAATGATCTGATGGATAGAATAAGTTGTAATTTGCGGCTGTTTGCTGATGATACTGTGGTGTATGGGAGGGTGTCGTCTGTAACTGACTGTAATAGCGGTACAGGATGAGTTAGACAAAATTTATAGTTGGTGCGAAGAGTGGCAGCTAGCTCTCAATGTAGAAAAATGTAATGTGATGCGCATGAGTAGGAAAAACAATCCCGTAATGTTCGAATACAGCATTAGTAGTGAGTTTCTTGATGCTGTCACGTCGTTCAAATATCTAGGCGTAACATTGCAGAGCGATATGAAATGGAACGAAGATGTAAGGACAGTTGTGAGTGAGGCGGACAACCGACTTCGGTTTATTGGCAGAATTTTGGGAAGACTTAGTTCATCTGTAAAGGAGACCAAGAATAAAACGCTTGTACGACCACGTCTTGAGTATTGCTCAAGTGTTTGGGACCCGCAGCAGATCAGTTTAAAGGAAGACGTAGAAGTAGTTCAGAGGCGAGCAGCTAGGTTCGTTACTGGTAGGTTCGACCAATGTGCGAATGTTACAGAAATGCTCCGGGATCTCAAATGGAGATCGCTGGAGAAAAGACGTAGTTCTTTTCGTGAATTTCTGTTGAAGAAATTTAGAGGGCCGGAATTTGTAGCTGAGTGTAGTACGATCTTGCTGCCGCCTACTTACATTTCGCGTAGTGATCACAAAGACGAGAGAAATTAGGGCTTGTACGGAGGCATATAGGCATTCTTTTTTTCCTCGTTCTATTTGGGAGTGGAATAGGGAAGGAAATGCCTAGTACAGTGTACCCTCCACCACGCACCTACGGTGGATAGCGGAGTATGTATGTAGATGTAGAGGACTCGAACCTCCGACGGAGAGCAACCGCGCGCTCCGCAGCGAGGTGCCTTAGACCTCTCGGCTACACCACCGCGGCGCCGCGATTCGAAACCGGGAGTTTTGCCTTTCGCGAGCAAGCGCTGTAACTACTAAGCTACCCTGGCATGCTCGACTTTCCGTCCTGAGAGGTGTATTTCCGCTATATCTCGCCTCCTTGCTCCCGGACGTCACAGAAATTCTCCTTCGAACGTTGAGAGCTTACACTAGGGGGATAACTTAGAGCTAAACCTGCTGCTCTGTGGAATAAAATACATTTATTACACTTAATGATGGAAGGAGCTGAAAAAAGGATTAACCCTTTCAGACCAGACTTTTTTCTGGAGGAAGGAATTTTTTTTTCTGTATTACTCTTATGTTACGTTTTTAATGATTTTAGAAGCAAGATTTACGCTGTTGTATGCATCCAATTACATACTACAAAATTGCATATGCTGAAAAGGAAGGCTTTTTCTTATGGACTAAAATAATTAATTTTGTAGCACTAACTTTTGTACTAAATCAACTGATCATTCAATAGTTGCCAAGCAAAATAATTGCTACTACTTTTCAGTTGTACAGTGAAATACAAGTAACCCACAACTTGCGCGTCCTTTCAAGTTGACAAGCTGCTGCGCAGTGCAACACTGAGTACTTGGTATTTTTATAGTGATCTTCCGCAGTTGACAGTAAGTGTACCCGATGAAACGTTTGAACACTCAGAGCCATATACATGTTGTTTCAACTGAGAAAAATGTTTCTGAGCTATCTTAGACACTGTAAAAGTTATGTACTCAATTGTGGCCAGATTGTCTGAAAGGGTTAAGTAATTACTGGTTTGATTAATTTATATAATAAGCTTCGCACTGAATGAATCCACACAAAAAATGTAACATTTAAAACAAGAATAAAACAGGGTCTTACTTCCTCACTTCGCAAAGAAGGGAATGGGGAGTGCCAACTGTCTAACTCTCAATGATCGTGAAATGATTCATAACTGTGCAAGTCCTTACAAGCAAGTGTCATCCGTACGAATTGACGGGAAAAACAGTGTGTGATCATTAATATAAGACCGAGGTGCGGTTGCAGGCGTGCGGCGCGTCGACGGCTTCGTTCTGGTGTGCGGCGGCAGGCAGCTGCTTAACTAAATTAGAGCAATCGCGCGCCTCGGTAGGCAGATTCCTAACTGCCTAAAGACAACTCACACGTCTCGTCTTGTCAAGACACGGGAAGCAACAGCCAGGATATCGGCAGTATGTCCTTGCGTCAATACGGTATGGCACAAGTGGTTGACCACTTAACTCCCGATACAGTTACGTTCAACCTACTCTCCAACTGTAAACGAAGGCTTCCGCGGCCGTTGTCATTGTATATAAAACTCTTCTGGGTTTTGGACCGCATCGTCAAAATATCAAACACTTCACCGACGTTTCGGCCACTATTGCAAGTGGCCATCTTCTGGGTGTTACATTTACTGCTGGGTGACGGAAAGCTGGTGTCTTAAATACTAAATGTTGCTAGTTGTTATTGGTGGTTTCAGCTCTCTTTCATTGGTATTTACTTTATTTCTTGCTATTGGTGGAAAAGGAAGTCCAGGATTGGTGTTTATATTAATGTTTGCCATTGGTTGAACCTGGCGAATGAGGAGCGGTGGTAGCAGTAACGTAGCAGTGATGCCTACCGCCGGCTAGAGCGTGCTGTTTGCTCTTAAAACAAGGATAGCCGAGCACGAGAGGTACATTCGGCTAGGACAGCATACAAAGTCGGCAGTAGCTGAACACCAAGAAGATTGCGGCAAACATATGGATTTTCGGAAAGTCGCTGTACTGGCTAAACAGCCCTATACTTTGAAGAGGAAAATCAGGGAAGCAATTGAAATAGCTAAGCGACCCGGAAATATGAACAGGGAAGACGGGTACAGACTTCCCGCGTCTTGGTTGCCAGCAGTAGCAGCGCTTCGCGACGACACCGCGCGCAGTGCAGTCCATAGGGGCCCACATAGCCCGGAGACAACAGCGGCCGCGCGTACACAGAGCAAACAGCACGCTCTAGCCGGCGCTAGGCATCACTGCTACGTCACTGCTACCACCGCTCCTCACTCGCCAGGTTCAACCAATGGCAAACATTAATATAAACACCAATCCTGGACTTCCTTTTCCACCAATAGCAAGAAATAAAGTAAACACCAATGAAAGAGAGCTGAAACCACCAATAACAACTAGCAACATTTAGTATTTAAGACACCAGCTTTCCGTCACCCAGCAGTAAATGTAACACCCAGAAGATGGCCACTTGCAATAGTGGCCGAAACGTCGGTGAAGTGTTTGATATTTTGACGATGCGGTCCAAAACCCAGAAGAGTTTTATATATTCTCCAACTCTTCACGAAAAGTAACTGAGATCAAACCGAAGTACCAAACTCGACCAAGCCTAAACGCGAAATTCTTCCCTCTACCAGAGCGAAGGCACCAATGTCCTTCCTCCACCAGAGTGCCAAAAACTGCTGCATCCTCCCAAATCAACTTCCTACCACCTCTCCTAGTTCTAGCCAGTCTGGACTCTTTGCTTCCGGCGGGAGCCAATTGTGAAGCAGATGCTGTGCTCTACATGGAATGCGGAGTAATACCCACACTGGGCCTACCACTGACATGGGTTTACACGCGCGCGGAAATATCGTAACGTTTGAAGGGAGTTACCATTCTCACGTTTCCCTTTCTCCCCTGGAGCGTTCTCGGAAGCTGCGTTCCGCGAAGGCGAGGGATCCCGTGGCTTCAACGTCTGCTCCAGCGAGGGAACGCCCTGGTGATCCTGTTTTCGCGAGTAAGGTTCCCGGCCTCGTTGTTCCCGTCGAGGACTGCTAGACCGCCCTGCAGAAAATCTCTCCCTGACAGTTCATACGCTGGAGTACTTGTTTGATTTCTATAACAGATAGTGACATGTGTCTGGACATCAAAATTGCTACACCAGGAAGAAATGCAGATGATAAACAGGTATTCATTAGACAAATATAGTATACTAAAATTGCCATGTGATTACATTTTCACGCACTTTGGGTGCATAGATCCTGAGAAATCAGTACCCAGAACAACCACCTCTGGCCGTAATAACGTCCTTGATACGCCTGAGCATTGAGTCAAACAGAGCTTGGATGGCGTGTACAGGTACAGATGCCCATGCAGCTTCAACACGATACCACAGTTCATCAAGAGTAGTGAATGGTGTATTGTGACGAGCCAGTTGCTCGGCCACCATTGACCAAACGTTTTCAATTGGTGAGACAACTGGAGAATGTGCTGGCCAGGGCACCCCGTACAGGACCTGCAACATCCGATCGTGCATTATACTGCTGAAATATAGGGTTCCGCAGGGATCGAATGAGAGGTAGAACCACGGGTCGGAACACATCTGAAATGTAACGACCACTGTTCAAAGTGCCGTCGATGCAACCGAGAGGTGACCGAGACGTGTAACCAATGGCACCGAATACCATCACGCCGAGTGATACGCCAGTATGGCGATGACGAATACACGCTTCCAATGTGCGTTTACCGCGATGTCGCCAAACATGGATGCGATCATCATGATGCTGAAAACAGAACCTGGATTCATCCGAAAAAATGACGTTTTGCCATTCTTGCACCCAGGTTCGTCGATGTGTACACCATCGCAGGCGCTCCTGTCTGTGATGTAGCGTCAAGGGTAACCACAGCCATGGTCTCCAAGCTGATAGTCCATTCTGCTGCAAACGTCGTCCAACTGTTAGTGCAGATGGTTGTTGTCTTGCAAACGTCCCCATCTGTTGACTCAGGGATCGAGACGTGGCCACACGATCCGTTACAGCCATGCGGATAAGATGCCTGTAGTCTCGACAGCTAGTGATACGAGGCCATTGGGATCCAGCACGGCGTTCCGTATTGCCCTCCTGAACCCACCGATTCCATATTCTGCTAACAGTCATTGGATCGCGATCAACGCGAGCAGCAATGTCGCGGTACTTAAAACCGCAATCGCGATGGGCTACAATCCGACCTTTACCAAATTCGGAAACGTGATGGTACGCATTTCACCTCCTTACACGAGGCATCACAACAACGTTTCACAAGACAACGCTGGTCAACTGCTGTTTGTGTATTAGAAATCGGCTGGAAACTTTCCTCGTGTCAGCACGTTGTAGGTGTCGCCACTAAGCGCCAATCTTGTGTGAATTCTCTGAAAAGCTGATAATTTCCATATCACAGCATCTTCTTCCTGTCGGTTAAATTTCGCATCTGTAGCATGTCATCTTCTTGGTGTAGAAATTTTAATGGCCAGGAGTGTATAAAGGCGAGGGTGAGACAGCTCTCAACATTGCAGGACTAGCACTCCAGGACTTGGTGCAGACATGGCTTAGCCACAGCCTACGGCACCCTGTTCCAGCCCGAGAGCATTGTTACAGGTGGGCAGAGCTGGGCAAGCAGCGTAAGTGCAGCAGTAGGCACGAGACAATCAAATGTTCAAACGTTTGTAATCCTAAGGCCGGTTTCATACACTGGAAGCAACGTTGGCGCAACTGTGGTCATCCAATGTATTGGAACCAATGTTGGGTCCGACTTTGGTACGGCTCCGTTGCTTGTCGGTATTTTGACCAAACATCAAACGACGACGGGCCCATATGGGTACGTCGTCCACACATTGGCGCCGACATTTCATTCTATCTCTATTGTCTTCTCGTCTCGAAACTTTTTGTTCCTTCGTTCGTTCTTCGTCGCTGTTTATTAAAGTTTCAAAAAAAAAAAAAGGAACTGATAACGCTGTAGTTTAGTCCCCTTTGAAAAAAAAAGTTTCAAAATCTCTCTGTAAATATTAGAACTGTATCAGAAAGAGAGTCACTTGTGAAAACAACAACAAAAAATCGAAATACCATGGCAAACTCTAGGCGCGATTAGTGAAATTAAAATCTTTCCAAACTTCTGACACACTCAATTACTGAATGCATTTTTTTTTTAAATTAACATTACCTAGCAAGCCCTGTCAAGTTACATATATTTCTTTGCAAACTTCAAGCACTATCAATGATATCAAGTACATAGTTATTTTAAAAAGTAAATGTAGGCTTCTAAAACTGTCTCCCGTAGCAAGAAATCGAAGCGTCAAAAGAAACTTAGCACCTACAGCATCTCTCCAAAACGCATCTTTCTTTTTTTTTTCCTTTTAAGTTCAGGTGTAAGTAAAAGCTAACGTAAACATATCTGACGCACAAATCGCGATCGATGCGGTCACATTTTGTCACTGCAAACCAAAAAAGAAAACAAGTGTAAAAGATGATGGGATGAACTTTATCACTTCCTATTGAACATTACGAAATCAGTAAGCTTTAAAATATGTTACAAATAATCTACACACATAATTAAAACTTACACCTGATGATGTTAAACATGACTTGTTGACTGCGGCAACTGTAGGTTTACAAATATTTGAAAAAGTTCAGCCCAATCAGTTGCAAAATTTGATAAAATACCTTGATCTAGATTTCGGCACCATCTAAGGATGCCTTCATCAGAAGAATAAAAAAATAAAACATAAGACGTGCAATTACGAGCAATGTGCTCAAGTCCAAACTTATATTTTTTCATGTTTTTATTTTATTTATTTATTTTATGACTTGCTAGCCTTTTGCTAGCATGTTGTATAATTTCATAAGTTTGGACTTCAGCACACTGCTCGTAATTGGACAACTTTGCAAGATTTTTTTTTTTTTTTTTTTTTTTTTTTTTTTTTTTTTTTTTTTTTTTTTTTTTGGTGGCAGACTTGGCGAATAGCTGGTACCGCAAATGATGTAAAGTGTGGAAAATGCTGACACCTCTACGACACAATGCGATAGTAACCTGCTCTCCCGCTGTTATTATTTCTTCACGAATAGCACGTGGTTTATTGAACGTGCAAAGCGCAGAGTTAAGCTGTTCATTTTTCTTAACATTGTTGCAGCACTTACTTTTTCCTTCACTGAAAAAAGCGGATGTTTTATCACAGCCGCTAAAAGCGTGAGTGAGCAGAATATACTCACTGTCAGACATGTAAGATGGAGTGGAAAACCACTTGTATTCTGTACTTCCAGCCGCGGCGGAGCGGCCAAGCGCATTGAGGCGCAACGCTACGATGCGCGAGGCCGTTCCCCGTCTGGGGTTCGAATCCCCCCTCGGTCATGGATGTTTGTGCCGTCTTCAGTATAAGGAAGTTCATAAGTAGTTTGTAAGTTTAGGGACTGATGACCCTGCAGTTAAGTCCCTTAAGCTCTTCAAACATTATCTGCACTTCCTCTTGCCGGCTTAAAAAATGAATAAATAAATAAATGTTTTCCATGTCTTGTCCTAAACCGGTCATGAGCACAAGCAGGTAAACATCTTCTTCCACAATGAAAACACTTCCAAAATATTTAGTTCTTGAAACAGCAGATGTTACAATCATAAGGGGGCCTATAGTAAACTTCGGCTAGTGATGTACGAATCACAATAGATGAGTGGCCAGAAATCACCATGCTGCATACAGAAAAATATAATACCTGAAAATGAAATGGAAATTTCCAACATATAACATGATATATTTATATTACACAAACAGAAACTGGAATAACAGTGTTCAAAAATTATGTATTTTGCCAATATGCACAAATTTAGGTATTGGGAGTAGAAAAAATTGTAAGAATGTAATTTGTAGAGAATGTTGTGCTCTTTAAAAAATAATGAAGACGCAAAAGCAGTAGGAGCAGAAATTACGGAGATATTTTGAAAAAAAAAACTGAAATAAGTCCGAAAATTTCAATGTTTTTCTTCCAAGAGAAATTTTGTTGGCAAAACTTTGTTTTATAATCTTTGCAACCATATTAATGAGTTAAAAAAATACAATCTTCTACCCCCACCTTTTGCAAGGTATAAGCTTTTATTCTGACAGTTTGACTGGGCTATTACGTATAGCAGCGTTTCCGATATGTTTGAGGGAGTCCCCTTTAGTGTTCTGCTAAGGTAAACCTTTCGGCGTCTGTGATATTGGAATTAACTAACGGCGTTCGTGGGCCACTTGGTATAGTTTTATCCCGAAATCGACAAAATTTTGTACATTTCACCTTCCAAACATGATAAACATCACTGTCTTTATAAGATCACATACGGTGCAATAGACGTCTACACTGCTTGGCCCATCACGACGAAAGTTGACGGATTTGTTATGTTCTTGTTGGATATTTGGTAATATAGTGAGAACGATTTCAAAGTTGTGTACACCGTATTTTAAAATTCCTTGAATGTATACGTTGCTTGCAGTGGCCATCCTTGAATGTACTATATTCTATCAAAAGTTCACAGATTTTTCCCCGACTATCGCGTTGTTTATTTTCGGAATGAAAATCACGCCCAACTGCTATATTCCTTTCATCATTTTCAAAAAAACTGCCCTGTATAATCTTACGTTACGACTATCACAGATCTCTTCTGTTAAAGGATCTTGTAATCGTATTTTTACAGAACTTCCGAGTGCATCGCAGGAAATAATTTGAGTTAATATTAGTCAGTGATCTGAAATTGGTGGATACCGGAACGCGATGTATGGTGATCCATACAGAAAATTTCATGAAGTGTTTAGGAATTGACGAAGATCGCCTAAAAGACATTACAAGTGAACTAGAAACAAATAGACCTCAAGAGAGGTTCTAAAAGAACAAACGAACTCCGCCATTGAATAGTTCAGAAGAAAACAATGGCAAAATGACATTTATCGATAGTAACTATTGGAACATATCTATATCTATAAATGTGAATGTCTGTTCGGTGTACGTTTATCACGTCTGAACCACAAGACATAAAGAGCTAACAATTTGAACAGTTACTGATGTCTACCCGGGGAAGGCTTTAGGCACGGTTTTATGGCGATCTGATAGCTATTTATGTATGTATATTAATGTGAATGTCTGTTCGGTGTACGCTTATCACATCCGAACGACAAGAGGCAGAGACTTAAATATTTGTACAGTCACTAATTTATACCTGAAGAAGGTTTTAGGCACGGTTTTATAGCAATCTGATAGATATTTAGTAATTTGAAGAATATAACGGGAAATGCGGAACAATAATTACTCTTTGAAACTTATATTTACTCTTTGAAAATGGTTTTATTGGTTGCATTGTTGCTTAAGTGTTGATAATGATAAAAGGGTGGAGTATATTGCGATGGAAAGTTATCAGTGTATATAAAATTCTACGTGTTGTGTGTTAATATTTCGCTCTGCAGCGAAAACTACAGAAAGCAGACGAATGATCTGTGTGTTATTGTTGTACACCGTAGCAGTTCCATGCCGATAGCTATAAGGGGGTGGAAGATATGGTGGTGCCGATAGCTATAAGGGGGTGGAATATATGGGTGGTTGAATGTCGTCAAATTAAAAAAAAAAAAAAAAATCGGACTGAAGGCCAGCGATGACGTTTGCGACTATAGCAAGCAAGGAGGTTACATACAGCGAAACGTGATGCCACAGACTATATCTTTGGTCTATGCGTGCTACAATGTCTTCAGCTCTTTCTCTGTAAGGATAAGCACAGGAATAAGGAAATATAAGAATAAATAAATAAAGCACTAAAAAGAAATTTCTTTTAATACATCCAAAAAAATCGATTTGACGTTTCGCGCATTACATCAAGTGATCGATTTGTGATATTATTACAATCATTATTGTTGAATTTCGTGATTGGATTCTTCGAAACGAGTGATTTGATCTACCAACACGCGAGCGGAACCGCGGGTTTAAGCTAGTAATTAATAATAGTCCATTGCATGAGAAAGAACGGCGATCTTTAACTTTATTAACGTATGACGCATAACCGATTGTTCCTTGTTTCCGTTCAGTGAAGCTTAAGTACATACGGTTTAAGGTTTACAACTAGAAAGTTTCATTAACTTTGCAAGGACAGGTCAAGTACAAGTTCATAAAGAGAGTTCATCAACGGCGCTTGTTTTGCATTTAAATTGCAAATTCAGTACTGTTAAAGCGTAATTAACGGAGCTGTATAATGTCCTGGCCTAGTAGCCGTGATGAGATACTCAAAGAGTCTCTAAATTGCTCGCGCATTACTCCACATGATAATTTTCACTTACAAGGAGCGGCAGTAATTCCGTTTCTCTTCCTGTCTGACTTGCAGCTGCTGTAGCGAATCGTGTATCGTGAGCTAATGTACGACGTAAGCACGCTGCACTCACCCGTCACTTATTTTAACCTCTGCAATTAAACAAATAGACTTGCAGAATTGACCCAAATATATTTCTTTTAGTTTTTTAAAAATTTGCAAAAACTAGGTTGTAATTTATGATTCCAATTGTTCATGTACATACATACTCCGCAATCCACAGTAAGGTGCGTGGCGGGGGATACACTGTACCACCACTAGGCATTTCTTTTCCTATTCCACTCCCATATAGAACGAGGAAAAAAAGAATGCCTATATGCCTCCGTACGAGCCCTAATTTCTCTTATCTTATCTTTGTGATCATTACGCGAAATGTAAGTAGGCGGTAGCAACTATTGGCTGCCAATTTCGCTTCATTTTTGCCGGAAGTCTTGCAACTTGTTTCCCCCTGTTGGTTTATGGCACGTTCGGAGTAAAAATGGTTCGATATGACGGTGATAGAAAATATAATTCATCTTTAGCATTTTTCGATGTGTGACAATTCCTTTTGTAATTCGAATACAGCCAAATCGTTTTGGGGTCTACGAATAAACGCTTCAAGTACGTAAAATACTCATTGACTTATTATTAACGTTTTTTAATTGAAGGTTTAAGGTTGAGTCTCCTATTAAAAAGCATAGTAGCTATTTTTAAAGAGGTGGAAGTTGCGTGATAGTGGGGTTAACTACATAGCGGTCAATTACATCAACGTATCTGTGCAGGATGTCCAATATATTTATAGCTTGTGCAGGTGTCTTGATATAGTGTTCTGAATAATATGCTTTTAGGAGGTATGACTGTGGAAAGACATCGTAGTAGCAGAGAATGTTTTAATAACTCTCCAAACATTATCACTATTAAAATACCTTTTTGTTTTCGGGAAGAACACTCAACGAATTAATATGTAGTTAGAATAAGTTACTAAATTGCTCTTCAGCTTGCAAAGGGTTGTGCAATTTCACGGAGTTTCGTGTTATGTTGACAGTGTGGAAACTTGACAACAGCAGTGCTATTCTTGGTGTTTCTGTACCCAGGAAAAGCCATAAGCCGCCCCAAGGGCCCCGGGTTCCCCGCAAGTGTCACTCCCCGCAAGTGTCACTCCCTGCAAGTGTTCCAACCCCGAACCTAGCTGCTCGCCTCTGAACTGCTTCTATGTCTTCCTTTAAACTGATCTGCTGCGGGTCCCAAACACTTGAGCAATACTCAATACGTGGTCGTACAAGCGTTTTATACGCGGTCTCATTTACAGGTGAAGTATATCTTCCCACAATTCTCCCAATAAACCGAAGTCGGCTATCCGCCTTACTCACAACTGTCCTTACATCTTCGTTCCATTTCATATCGCTCTGCAATGTTACGCCTAGATATTTGAACTACGCGACGGCATCAAGAAGCTCATGCGCATCGCCTTACATTTTCCTACATTGAGAGCTAGCTGCCATTCTTCGCACCAACTAGAAATTTTATCTAAGTCATCCTGTATGCTATTAAAATCAATTGAGGACGACACCCTCCAATACAACACAGCATCATCAGCAAACAGCCGCAAATTACAAGTTACTCTGTCCATCAGATCATTTATATAGATAGAAAATAATAGCAGTCCTATCACACTCCCCTGGGGCACGCTTGACGATACACTCGTCTCTGATGGACATTCGCCGTCGAGAACAACGTACTGCGTTCTATTACTTAGGAAGTCTTCCAGCTAATCTGTGAACCTATTCCGTATGCTCGTATAGAGTTGCAGAATTGACCCAAATATATTTAAATTGAATGACGGTGGGAAGCAATAGTAAAATATTCTATGCAAAACACCTATCGGTTTAGTGACTCGGTAAAAAGCAACATAAACGGAGGAAAGTAAACACATTGATTACCACACTCAATAAAAACAAGTAATTAAAAAATTTCATTTCATATTGGACCTACAGACTCATCAATTCATACGTTTGCTCCATTAACTATTTCACGACTACACACCACATTTTGAAGACAGTGCGCGAAGACAAACAATGCAGACCTTAACCCTTTTTTGTCTGGCGCTATTTAAAAGTACCACAAAGTTTTTACTCTATTAATTTTTCACGGTTCAGTTTTGTCTTCAGAGAGCCTGTGAGTATCTTTCAGCATCTACACAATATGAAAGATGTGAATTCCCAATGAGTAAACCTCTCTGGCAGGGAGAGGTTGAAATTCTTTGTCACAGGTTGCTGCTCATACTTGTTTCCGTAGTATTGCCCAGGTTTATGTGTAGGCTGTTGAAACGTCAGACGGTTGTGCCATTCGAAATACTTACTTACTTTGTTGTTGCGATATTCCGTAACCTCTCCCGTGTAGTCTACTTTTTCTGAAACAGAAGAACCAAAATCATAATAATTATATAAATACGCTAAAACGAAAATTGTGGTGCAGATTACTAATTTATTCGCATAAGAAGGCCAATGAAAGCTTTTCAAGCTCAAGTTCTATGCCCTTCCTATTAATTATGTCCACCTCATTGCATCCTTCCTCACCCACTGCCCCTCCTACGCCACTGTCTGCAACTACAACACCCGTTTGTTCTACCCCTTCGCTGGGGCGTTTCAAGGTTCCATCCTCTCTCTCTCTCCGCTGCTTTATCTCCCCCAACCCCAGCCTCCTAACCATCTCCTAGAATATGCTGACGACACCAGCTTCCCATGCCCTCGGCCCCTCCCTTGCCCGCTTCCTTGCTAGTCCCACCTCACTGAGTTCGCCGCATGGTGTGGCTCCTTTTCATCAATCCCAACAAGTCCCAGGTAATCATCATAGGTCGTACCAATCCCTACCTCGGTCTAACTGTTGATCGTTCCCTCTCCTGGACCCCACACCGTACACCAGAAAGCCCTCTCCTGCCTCAAACTCCTTACCAGCTCGCCATGGGGCGTCAGACCCTCCACCATCCTGTACACCTACCGCTCCCTAATGCGTCCTGTCCTCTGCAGTTTGCATCCCACCTGGATCTCCGCCCCCTTTCCTATCACCAAACTCTCCAAATCCTAGAATTTGTGCTTGCTTGCTCGGTATGTTTTGTCTTTCCTGTTTATTCAAATCAAATGTTTGTTAAGCTTATGGGACTCGACTACGGGGTCATCAGTCCCTAAACTTACAAACTACTTAACAACAAAGACGGCACAAATATCCATGCCCGAGGGGGGATTCGAACCCCCGACCGTAGTGGCCTTGCAGACCGTGACTGAAGCGCCTCAGTCTCCTCGGCCACCGCGGCCGGCTCCTGTTTACTCATTGAAAATCGAGGTTTTAATGATCGTTGCACATTGCTTTCTTACTGCAGTCTCGCCTTGAAAATGGCAGGGTGGTCACCTGCCGAAATATCGGCCGTCGTCGATTTTGGTACCTGGTAGCATACCCGTAAGTTGTTCAAAGTTGTTATTCGGCAGGAGAAATTAAGGAATCACAATCTTCGGATTTTTTAATACTTTACCTTACTTTTACTTTAACTTACCCGTGCAAAGCCGGGGCGGGTTGCTAGTATTTAACGAAGTGTGTGCTCGCCTTACTTTGTAATTAAAGTGTTTTTTTTAGGGCCTATGGGACTTAACTACGGGACCGGGGCCATCAGTCCTTAAACATACAAACTACTTAACAACTACCTTATACTAAAGACGGCACAAATATCCATGCCCGAGGGGGAATTCGAACCCCCGACCGTAGTGGCCTTGCAGACCGTGACTGAAGCGCCTCAGTCTCCTCGGCCACCGCGGCCGGCTCCTGTTTACTCATTGAAAACCGAGGTTTTAATGATCGTCGCACATTGCTTTCTTACTGCAGTCTCGCCTTGAAAATGGCAGGGTGGTCACCTGCCGAAATATCGGCCGTCGTCGATTTTGGTACCTGGTAGCATACCCGTAAGTTGTTCAAAGTTGTTATTCGGCAGGAGAAATTAAGGAATCACAATCTTCGGATTTTTTAATACTTTACCTTACTTTTACTTTAACTTACCCGTGCAAAGCCGGAGCGGGTTGCTAGTATTTAACGAAGTGTGTGCTCGCCTTACTTTGTAATTAAAGTGGTTTTTTTAGGGCCTATGGGACTTAACTACGGGACCGGGGCCATCAGTCCTTAAACATACAAACTGCTTATGAACTAGCTAATACTAAGGAGGGGGGATTCGAATCCCCGACCGTAGTGGCCATGCAGACTGTGACTGACGCACCGCAGAACGCTCGGCCACCGTGGCCGGCAAATTTACGTTTTGCGTAATTCATCTCAGGAGGTGGCCCTGTGCGTGTTCTGGTAAGAGCTCGGGCAGCGCCCCTTAGAACGTGCGCTGGACAGAGACGGCAGACAGAGGTGTAGCTGTATGGTCCCAGGGACTGTCACGCGACCGTGCTGCCCCTCCATAAGAGGCCACCGCAGCCGAGGACGCCCAAGGCTTCCGAGTCGCCGCATCTCCGCCATTGCCAGTGAGCAGCGCCGTCATTCCACCACGCACCAACTGCTAAGACTGGTCGAAGAGGCTATGAGGGCGCTCGAGACGAGGGAATACCTTGGGGCCGTGCTCCTAGAGTCTCTAAAGCGTTTGACTCCGTGTGGCACGATGGCCTAGTGTACAAGCTACTCACACACGGCATCACACGGAGTCCTCCTATAGTCATACCTGGAGGGAAGGACCTTCCATGTTAGAGCGGGAGACGGTCAGTCAACGGAAAGGCCTATACGCAGGGATCGGTATTGGGACCCCTACTGTACTCCCTGTACACAGCGGATATGCCGCGTGTCGCCCAAGTGCAGCTGGCGCTATACGCAGACGACACTGCGCTATATACACGAAGCATGAACGCTGTGACAATGCGCCAACGCCTTCAACTAGGTTGCGATGCGCTTGGTTCTTGGTCCACCAAATGGAGACTGAAGTACAACGCGACCAAGAGCCAGGCTGTCGTCTTCACAAGGAGGAGGATACCTGACCTACCCCCTGTGACAATAATGGACAGGCCAATTCCATGGAGCACAACCGGCAAGTACTTAGGAATCACTCTCGACCAGAAGCTGACGTGGCAGCCTCACATAAGGGACATAAGGGGTAAAGCATTGGGCAGACTGAGAGCCCTTTAACCGATTCTCAATCCCCAATCGAAGCTCTCCCCCCCCCCCCAACTCGGTATCACAATGTACCTAGCTACAGTACGGCCCATGCTAGAGTACGGAGCGATAGTGTTTGGGAACGCTGCACCCACCCACATCAAATTATTACAAACCGTACAAAATCGCGCGCTGAAAACAGCCTTAAGGCTCACAATGGACTACCCGACACAGCAATTACATGAAGACGCGAGAATCCAAACGCTGCACCAAAGATATAAAAAATTAGCGAGAGATTTCTACGATACAATCGAGAACTCTCAAAACAGGCTAATCAAAGCTCTGGGCAAGCCAGTGCACCATAGGCCAACGACGCGCTGGCCTGATAAGTTGAGAGAGGAAGATTAGTCAGCCCATTATGTCACACATACACACACGTACACAACAACAAGGACAAATACACAAAACAACACCAAAGGACAATTCACACAGACAGGTACACTTGTAAACACAAAAGAGATGAACTGCAGGAACAACTACAAAAGTTTAAACTGCACAAACGCCAAGCCATGCTGGCTTGCTATGATACTCGCAGTCGCAGTAGCGCCTCGCAGCATAGCCTGGCCCGGCCCGACGCGCCGTATATAGCGGTCCGCCGACCGTACGGAACCTTGAGCGACCCGCCAAATCCGTCGCGCCCGTGACTCAGGCGTCGTTAGTCAACGCCAGCCGCGGCATCGCGATGGGAGGCGCGTGCGCACGCACTCTGCTGCACCGACGCCTCTGCCGAAATCAGCGGCCCCACCTAAGTCCTTTTGAAACTATACACGAGGTGTCTTCAAAAAGTTTCATTTACTCATCAATATTCACGTTGTCCCCTCAAATTAAGCACTTTTTGGGTACTTCCAGCGATATGCAGTTTTTATTTCCACACTCTTTGCAAATTTTAGTCCTTGCTTAGGTCTCTTCAGTTTTCGGAACAGGAAAAAGTCGCAGGTGGTCAAATCCGCAGGATAGGGTGGCTGAGGCATGACTGTCGTGTTGGTTCTGTCCAAAATATCTCTGACAAGCAACGACAAATGAGCAGGTGCATTGTCATGATGAAAAAGTCAGTAACTGGTTTTCCACAATTCTGGACGTTTCTTGCGTATAGCTTCTATCATAACGCGAAGGTAATACTTCTTATTGACCGCCACCGCCCTGGAGCGACGTAGTGAGAAACTGATGCCACCACCAGAGTTCATTGGATGTGTGTGTGTGTGTGTGTGTGTGTGTGTGTGTGGCGTCTATTCCGAAGGAACAGATGTCACTTCTAATCCGGCAGTCGTTATTCTTTCATATTCACAGAATATATGACATCAACTGCGCATGGGCAAAGCTGAAAATGTGTACCCAGCCGGGATTCAAACCCGGGTGTCTCGCTTTCTAGACTGGATCAGGAGTGACGTTTGTTCCTTCGAAATAGACGCCACATGTATATATACCTAATATTACTGTAAAGAATAATCATTATAGTGCTTGTGAGTGATTAGATTCTATGATGTGCTCATATGATTGTAACCCCTGAAACAAAAATGATTGAATTATTGAGTAGGGTAATTTGTATTGGATTACATGGTTAAAGCGGAGAATATGGTTTCGAGTCCTAGTCCGGCATGAATTTCCAACGTTGTCGTTGAATTTCATTCTACGCGCTGTGACAGCCATTTAAGTCTGAAAAATTGTGGCCTATTAAGTAATAGCTGCTGGTAGATCTTCTGGGTTATGAGGTCGTGGTCCAAAAAACTTTGCAGTTTCAGTGAATCGACGGGAATAAGGTTAAAGTTGGCAGCAGTCAAACAGGTCATGAAGGACTGGTTGATGTGTGAGAGAAAGGCATACGGTAAGGGAGCGGTACTGCGGATATAGATGGTGGCGAGGCTTTGAATGAGAGGTGTCGTATAATTACTGGCTGCCTGAGACCAACCAAAGTGGAGCAGCTGCATCATCTACCAGGTATAGCTCCTCCGGACATCAGGCGTGAAGTTGTTGCACAAGCAGAAGGACGTAGAGCCCTGTCTTCTCATACTCAACAACTGTTTGGCCAATCACCAGCAACACGCTTGAAGTCTAGAAAAAGTTTTGTAAGAGTCTATGTGAACACCAAAAACACAAACTAAGCGATACACACGTGGAGAAAGAGAGCAGAAATTGCTCCTCTAGGCAGGAGAAAACCTAAAGAGCTACCCCCCGGTCATAATGAGAGCTGGTGTACCTGGAAATCGCTCAACAGGTTACGAACTGGTGTTGGGCGGTGTAAAGTAAGATTCGGAAAATGGGGATACGTTAGTGGATTCTCAACCTGTGAGTGTGGCGAAGGCAGCTTAGGGTTTAACGTCCCAACGACAGCTTGGTCATTAGAGCTAACACTCCTAGTTTTGGGTAAGGATAGGGAATGAAGTCGGCCGTGTCCATTGAAAGGAACCATCCCGACATTTGCCTGGAGTGATTTAGGAAAAACACGGAAAACGTAAATCTGGATGGCCGGAGGTGGATTTGAACCACCATCCTCCCGAATGCGAGTCCGGTGCGTTACCACTGCGGCACCTCGCTCGGTGAGGAGCAGACAATATCTCACCTGCGCAACTGTGAGCTGTGCCCGTCATCCTGCACTGGAGAAGATCTAAGGGAGGCTAACCCCAATGCCTTGGACGTAGCCCGTTTCTGGGCTAAAACAATTTAATGGCAGTTACTCTGTTTATATATAAATGTATATGTAACTGTTTATATACGTTTTCTAAGCTAACTTTAATTCTTTGAACTCTGCCCACTTCTGGGTGAAAACAATTTTCATTACTATTTTAATGTTAATGCCTACTGACCAGGCACGTGTTTATTCTTTAGCATGTAATCTTTCTTGAAATTAATTTGTAATTGATGCCTTTGACACGAATAGATGTTTGTACAACTTATGGGACTTAACTACGGGGTCATCAGTCCCTAAGCTTACAGACTACTTATAAACTACCTATGACTAAGGACGGCACAAATATCCATGCCCGAGGGGGATTCGAACCCCCGACCGTAGTGGTTGACACGAATAAAAAAACCCTCGCGCAAGTGCAAGCAACGAGTTGAAGTTTTAGCGCAATTGGATGTACGGTATGGCCGTGCATAAAATACGAACAGAAATACAAACATTATTTTTTTATATAATAGATTTAAGGAGTTCGTAGACTGGAACCTGGGACTTAGAAGATCCTGAGTATTACTCAAACATGCTACCCCTAGACCACGCGTACGTAGAGCAGAGCTTTCCAAACTGGGTGTCGCGACACACTGCGGTGTCGCGTAGTAGTACAAGGGTGTCACGTGACTAACAAATTTAGACTCCAAACAAAAAAAAAACTTGTCATAAAATAACACAAAATATCGTTCTCTTCATACTACCCTGAAGACTCGCCTGCAGCTAATCATCCTTCTCTTCATTCAGTGCACCACAGATCACGCATTAAAGGAATGATCGGTGCACATTAACTGCTGGCTCAGCCGCTAGGCGACAGCTCTGCTTCAGCAGCAGCAGACAATCAGGGTTCGTTCAAGCAGCTGCCAGTTGCCGGATTCCAGCAAACTGCGCATGCGCAAAGCTGCTGCTGATACTCGATAACAGCAATTCCCATGCGCGGTTTGCTGGAACTGGCAGCTGCTTGAACGAACCGTCACTGTAGTCTACTTTCCTTCTCAAAAAGCTGTAACTGAGCTTTTTTTAATGGATCCATCAAAGCTACGTCGCCCTTGGTAGCGTTTCTTACAATTAAATGTCAATTAATGACACAGTATCTGTAAAAGCTGTCACAGATTGTAAAAGCAGTCACAATTGTCCACTGACTAAAGCTATTCAGTAGCGATGTTTAGTATGGAGAATGGTCGGGTGATTAATGGAGAGCAGTATTTCAAATGCAGTGATCGTTGGTTTGAACCCTGGTATGCGTTAATATTTTTTTTTTTTCTCTCAGTTTCCTGTAGGTAACAGATTCTGGGACCGGAAGTGACATTCATATTCTTACTTGTCACAAATATTTTTCAATTTTTTGCGAATATGTCGGGACTTCCGAGGTCCGGGTGAAGCAAGAACCTAACAATAGAACTTAAATAATAATTCATCACTTGTCATAAATACATCCTCTTTATTTCTGAAAATAATGTGATAATATTGAACCGAAAGGGAACAGCCACTGTGCTGTCTAAATTCAAATATTTGTATAGCTTATGGGACTTAACTACGGGGTCATTAGTCCCTAAACTTACAAACTACTTATGAACTAGCTAACACTAAGGACGGCACAAATATTCATGCCCGAGGGGGGGATTCGAACCCCCGACCGTAGTGGCCGTGCAGACCGTGACTGACGCGCCGCAGTCCCTTCGACCACCGCGGCCGGCACTGTGCTGTCTAAATCAGAAATGCGAGCAGCTAATTTCCAGATGCCGTTTTCAATCTATCCAGCAAAATCGTATCTGGCCCTAACATGTACACACGACACCGAAAAATGGTTTCCGAAATTCAGTTTTCGTGTTTCGGAAGTTGGGTCGCATGTAGAAGAAGCAAGTATTACTGTGTGAGTTAGGCATTGTTGTCTGCGGTGTTACTCTGTTGTACATCTATGTAGTTCCTAATGTTTATATTTCTTGCAATGAGTGTACGTAATTGCTGCAGTCAGGATCAACATTAAACATGTCAATGCGTACGAGGATTTCAATTTCATGTTGGGTATGGCTACTCGCCTGATTATGCGTCACTTTGATTCCTTCGGTATCTGTTAGACTTTATATTCATACTTCTTTGTATGTCTTTGGGGTGTGACATATAGAAAGGAACACGTGCGCAGCACGTGAAGGATTGCTTTTGTGAAGCTGATTGAACCTATAGTCAACATGTGCCATTCCGTTACCGTTTTATACTGACGTGGATGTATTGCAGGCCTACATCTTGTGAAGATACGATCTTAAGGAAAGAAGTCACGATCTTTTCAAATTTATTGCTCTTGTTTATTTTTTATATGAGGGTTAGAACTTAAATAGTGGCAACTATTTATTCACAACCGCTGCGGAATGGCCTTGCGTATTGAGGCTCTATGCTTCTATGCGCGATGCCGTTCCCTGTCGGGGGTTAGAATCCTCCCTCGGGTATGGATGTTTGTGCCGTCATTAGTATAAGTTAGTTTATAAGTAGTTTGTAAGCGTTACATGTTTTCACCTGTCCTTTCAAAATAGTCACCACCGTTGTTTAGAATCCGATACCGGTGATGTGGAAGGCGTAGTATACTGTTAGCAGAGCCTGTTCTGTTGATGTGCGAATGGAGTGGTCTACTGCCTGTCGATTTTCCGGAACAGTTTCGAAGAGAATTTCGTTTACAAACTACATTTAAGAGATACTTTATTTCCACCCCCGCCCCCCACCGCTAGAACTATCTAAATTGTACCATATGTATTTATATTAGTGAAAGGGTGTCGCGCAAAACTGTAAGCTATAAAAGGGTGTCGCCATGAGGGAAAGTCTGGAAAGCACTGACCTAGAGGTCTCTATCGCGTACTTCCTCTCCTCCGACAAAGAGAGAGCCACGGAGACTTGGCAATTTTACCTTGCCTTCCCAAGATAGAAATACGCAACCATAGAGGAGAACGGCTCAGTGTCGCGTCGTATTTCTGCCCAGCCGTCACTCTTCTGCGCCGGTAATCCATTCGCTACTGATACGTGTGCGGGCGTTCCTGGAACCAGTTTTCCCCTCCCTCCGAAGATTGCCCTCACGCGCGAGGAAATGAAACCGTCAACGTGGTGCCGGAGTAGGCGGAATGGCACGTGGCTGCCAACTACGAGAAGACGTACATACACATCCTTTTGTGGTTATGGCCAAGGCCAACTTCCCGGTGGCTGCAGACCATAAAGCTACACGACTACCAGTCAAAAGCGAGACGTTTCCCACATCGCTTCCACCCGACTTCCCCGCGCAGACACACACATACGTGCACACACGCGCCGGCGAGCGCTGCACGAGCTGTTCCGACGTGACAGGGTGTGAATGCAATGCGTGCGCCAGCCACGGCGCCGGATTAGACTGGAAAGCCCCTGCACAGGGCGTAAACAAGTGGAGCCGACAGCCGGCAGTATCTCCGTTTATAATCCCGGCGCCGATGAGGCCTGCTCCCAGCCAGCCTCCCTGGTCTCGTGTTACACGCTGAAAACTGTGACCGACGGCTCTTAATCCCCGTCACCAACCTAGAAATGCTACGTCGCCTGGAAATTCTGTGAGACACACTGCATTACTACTCATGCGTCAGCAGTCATTTTCCGCTTATTTAAAGTACGGTGCAGAAAGCTCGCAGCAGTAGTGACAGGCTAAGTTACTCTCATTTTATCAATAATTGATATCATTCAGCGGTTGTAAAAATCTGCGTTAACCCTTTAATGCATAGTGTAGCTATATTAGTATTCCTTCTTTTCCATGTAAAAGTAGTCAATCACATACTACTGTTGCATTGTGAGTTACTTTTTGAACAGATGAGAGGCATAGTAGTGACATTTATTACATCGGGTACATCACGGAAGCACTATATAGCTGACCAACTATGAATTTTTTGTTGCTATTAGTGCATAATAATTTTAAGCAAATTTTTTTCCCAATATTTTTCTCAGTACATACGCACTATACATTAATCGTGGTAGCTTTTATAGCTTCAAATAAAGAGTCATGCATTAAAGGGTTAAAACCTCGTCTCGCCCACTTACGTTGTAAAATAAACCGTAACTCAGGTATTTCGAATGTCTAGCCTTCATCTTCAGAATTAACCCATTAAGGACCAACCCATAATATATATTATTTGATCTAATTGTACACTAATATAGACATAAATATACAAAAAAAGATATACAAGTGGTAATTAAAGTACAGCAAAATTTTGCGCTTACGCAACCTGGGACTATAAGGAGTCTTATTTTGCACTCTTATGAAATGTTTATCAGAAGCCGTCGCACACGGATTTGTATTTACGTGCAAATAGCTGCCACCATCCTTCCCAGACGATGAGTGTTCTCAGAACTTTGGTGCACATAGCACATATTATTTCTGACGTAAGCAGTCTGCAAGATGAACTTTCCCATTTACAGAGAGTTTTTGAAGACAGTGGGTATGCTCCACAGCAGATACAGAAGGCATTGCAAATGAAACCGAAAGAGGCCACAAAGAATATAAAGGAATACATAGAAGAAACCCTCAAATCAATGGCTTTCCTGCCATATCTGGGTAGCCTCTCCGCGGACACAAAGTGAAAGTGATTTTTCGTCCTCCACCCAAGACAGCTGCACTCGTGGGCTCTGTCAAAGATGATTTTCCGCTCCGAAAATCTGGAGTTTACAAAATTCCATGTGAATGTGGCCTTTCTTATATCGGACAAACAACTCGTACTGTCCATGAAAGATGTACAGAACACCAAAGGTACACACGACGTTTTCAGCCTAACAAGTCGGCAGTTGCAGAGCACTGTATTGGCGACTATAGCATCTTTTTGGGACTCTGTAGTGAAGGGGGCAATTGAAATTTCCTTGACGACGAATTAATTAACAGAGATAGTGGTTTCAATCTAGATAAAGCATGGAATCCGGCACTTTCTGTAATAAACTCACAAAGACGTCGTCACAATGCAAATCATAGTCATACATCGACATGCCAACAGCGATCGACTGCGGAGTCATAGATTCAACTCGTGCATTATGCACTTCTTTGCCGCCGACCAACGTCTTTGGCGCATATGTATCTGTGGCCGCATGCGCAGTCGCACGGTACGCGAGTATAAAGGGCCGAAGCGAGCATTTGAGCGTCAGTTATTCGGCTCACTCTGAAGTTGGCTGAACGTTACACAGACGAAATATTAGAAGAAGAAGGAGAATTCTTGCGGCTGCACAACCGAAACTTAATGGAACTGTTTGAAAACAGTTTGAATGGAGATGTGCATTACACTTTTTACATTTGTAAATTGTTGTACTTTTACATAACCTACATCTTCTTCTCGCTTTGTTTTACTCCTCTGTTATTATGTGGCCTACATCATCATAGCGTATTACGTTCGGAGGGAAGCATTTGGAGGGGCGTCCGTAAGTGCATTTTCCTGTGTCCTGAGGGGTTGTAGATTCTCTGTTCATTCTCGGCTGCAGTATCTTCTGATTTCATTAGGACCATGCATAAGTATGATCGAAATTCAAGCTGTGAATTTTTTTCCATTTGCAAGATTGTAAATTTTCCATGAATTCACAATTACACTATCATGTTGGTGAAGAGTGGCCACCACCATTTCTTGCCTCTTATTCGAATTCTGTAATTAGCGATAGCATTGTCGTGTAAATCAACACCACCCATATGTTGATTGTACTGAGCTGTTACCCTGGGTTGAGGCAGAGAAACACTTTTCTTTCCGACTGTATCTTTTTGCATTTGCTTACGGCTGGATGGTGCCGTTATTGGTAATTACTCTCACAGTGGAATTGTCATTCCACTTTACCATCAGGACTTCAGCTTTATCGCCAAAGAGAAAGTCAAACACACTCTTGCCTTTTTTCTTCATGCTTAAGGTGGATTCGAAAGGGCACTTTGCAGTGCGGTTCTCCCGAATAGTGGCAGTACCAGAAAATCCCTTTTGTTTTAAAATACAAAATAAGGAATAAGAGGAAAATAAATTATCAAAATATATACAATGACGAGATGGATCTTCAACAACAGAAAGCAAATTCATAACTACTTGTTCACCCAAAGAAAATTCAGATGTTTCTCAGCCTGCCATCTTCACACCATAAGGAATGAATTCGTACAAGAAGCCATTTGAACTGCATAGACACCACAATTTGAAGCCAAATCTGACAGGCTTTCCTTTGATGAACATCTTGCAGGAATGTCTCCCAAAATAAGGGACAATTTCTACAGCAATAGGCAAATTATATGAAAGTACTCAAAACTGAAGATATTTTTATTGATTATATCAAAAATTAGTCTCACTTTAGAAAACTTGTCATTTTTATCCACTTTGTCAGTATCAGACAAATGGATGTTTTGTTTGAGTGACAAGAATTTATTATGACTCATACACTTTCATACAATTGGTAAGCCTTTGTCTTCATCTTTCGACCAGTACAGTTTCGTTGCAGGTAATGTGTGTGATCCTGAAAGAATCATTATTCCTATAAATTTCTTCAGCAATGGAACAGTTATTTGAAATGAATGGCGATTATTATCTTGTGTATATTTATTTGTGTATTCAGTAATTTTTGAAAACACTTCTGAGTCAAAATAAAGTGAAAAAATTTCGTAAGGCGATAGACCGCCTACTCTATTCTTTATGTCCTGTATCTTAGTTAGCTCCTCTGCTATTGATGAAGAAGTATAAGTTGGTTGAACTTTCTTCCAGTTCGGACCATCTTCATTTATTTTCGTTACATTCAGGCCAATTAGTTTCCTTTTCTTAGGAAGTGCCTTGAGTTTTGTCCCTACAGTTGAATTCACTTCGTCTTGCTCACAATGTGCATGTATTTCAAATGTCCCAGCGATATTAGTTGTTTCCTCTTCTTCAAGAAGCAGATCTTCATCAATGTCTTCTTCATCTGTGATCTCATTAACGTCAGATGGCATATAAGTGCAATCGATTCTGTCTGCAACCTCAAGTTCTTCATCTTCATTCAATATGGCCATAAGTTCCGCAGTAGATCACAAACTAGGCAATCAGAGCTGTACACTAATGCAACAACAACAAAAAATTATGACAAATATAGAACTCACTTTCAACTGACCACTTGAAATTCTGGAAGTTAAAATTCAATGTAAGTGGAGCCATGTCGTACTTGTAAACAGTTTTGTATATTTTAAGCAACCATTCAGCTTTTTTAAAGTCGTTATTTGGATTGCAGTAATCAAGGAGTTCCAGTCTGACCTAAAAACCTTGCAACAGCGCCACCTGCCAGGAAGGCTAGTATTTGCATCTCTTGAGGTGTTTCCAGTCTGCCGAATCGCTTGCAAGTGTGAACTGCAAAGTAGCCATGATAGCGTAGAATTCTGCATTACTTTCAGTACATAAGGTATTAAACATAAGGAGTGGCACTGAATTAAAATTTATGCTGTGGCTGAGATTCGAAGCCGGGACCCAAAGCAACTACACGGACTGTCTTAAAGCACGTCTCTCTCCACACTACATACTTCAATTTTGCCTCATGTCCCATGTGAAATGCGTATCAAATTGCCAGGGCTCTCCTACATTGGAATAGCACCCCAGCAAAGAACGCGAATAGGAACAATGCTGCCTTGTTCCTCAGGCCGAGGTGATGTAAAATATCAACAAGTAATACAATTTCTTGAGACAACGTTGTCTCGTTATACCTATTCGCGTTCTTTGCTGGGGTGCTATTCCAATGTAGGAGAGCCCCGGCAGTTTGATACGCATTTCACAGGGAACATGAGCAGAATTAAAGTATATGGTGGGTACGGAGACGTGTTTCAAGACAGTGCGTGTAGCTGCTTTGGCTGCAAGGCTGTGTTATCTGAGTGGTATATTTTGATATTAGTTATTTTGTATATTTTTATAAAGTCGCAGGAAATTAATGATGGAGTAATGACTGTCACCGGGATGAGAAGAGAAGAAACAAGTGCGTTTGTGCAAAGGCTTATGCACGTTTATTTTCCTACCTTCTTACTTTTATCACACGATGTGCGAAAAAAGGAAAACCGTGGTGTGTATTTTATACAGCTTTCAACAATTAGTTTATTTCACGCCAAAATGCCTGTTATGTTACTTTCATTACACAAATTTCTAAATGTGTTCCCCACTCGAGAGACATTTTAAATGCAGAAATCTAAGTTCACTGGCAAATGCAGAAGAAGAACTTTATTCTATAGTTACCCTTCCACAGAAGAATGTTATTTTGCTTAAATAAAGCCAACCACGGTATAAGCAATGGAAAGTTAGTGACACATCACGGCATCAGAAAGGATTCTTTCTATTCCTGCTACAGAAGAGGATAGTACGTTCATTTGAAGGCCAAAGAAGCCTACGCCGAGGAAGGCGAAATATGACGAGCGGAAGGACGGGCTGTGAGGGGAGGATGGAAAAAAAAGTGGTCTAATGCGCCTACCGAGTAAGTAGAAGGTCCCGGGTTCGAATCCCGGCCACAGCTTAAATTTTAATTCATTGCCTCTCCTTATGTTTATCATCTTTGGTATAACGAGACAATGTTGTCTCAAGGAACTGTATTATTTGTTGATATTTACTTTCATTACAGCTCACGCAATTAGCACGTCTCTCTGGTCGTGACATTAGGCGCCAACCTCGTTGCCGCTCGACGGAAAAAGGAGCTGGCCCCTCGGACGCTGCAGATCGACCTCGGGTGTTTACCCGTTTCCAAAGACAAACACGACACCAAAGCCCCCAGACGAGGCGTGACGGACGCTGGACGGTTTTATTTCTGGTGGCGCTCCTCGCAGCCAGCGCTTCCACTCGCTGGACTCCACGTAAATACGCCGGCGGGGCCGAATTATCGCCTGCGTTTCGTCGGGTGTCTTCTCTGGGAAAATACACAGACGGCCGGCGCCGCCCTTTAAATTCCCCTCATTTTGAAAATCCCCTTTGGCATCCTTTAGCCGGCCGGGTCGGCGCTCTCTGCCCGCCCTGTCCATCGTTTATACACTCCGAAAAATGTTTGGATCCCCGCAGTAACACTGCTTACTCTTTCCTAAGCGCGCGCGCACACAAACGTCTGCCCCCCACACTCACTTCCTGGTCCCCGGCTGTCGCCGAAGCGCGTTTTATTCGTACGCACATTTGTGTAACAAGTAATAGCCACAGCTCACACGAGTAGAAGTATGAAATGGAAGGGGCAGAAACGTCCGGAAAAGATCGATCCGTGGTAAATGTGTGGTTATGAGCAACCACTCACTTCAGGACAGGGGCGTCGAATTCGCAGGTGCGCCAGGGGGTGCTGAGCACCCACATAAAATTGAGGTGGAAAATAAAATTGTATAAATTTGAAAAAAAGAACCGGAAAAAACAAAACCTACCTTATGCCTCAAGAGGCAATGCAAGACGTTACCACAGCGAGAGACGATATTTCATACGCTTATCCTCAAGCGAGTAGTAACGAGTGTCCACAATTGTGACACATCAGAGAACATAACACTTTGTAAAGACTCCAGCGCCGCGGTGGAGTAGCCCAGCGGTCTAAAGCGTCTCGCTGCGGGGTGCGCGGTTGCTCGCCGTGGAGGTTCGAGTCCTCCCTGGGGCATGGTGTGTGTGTTGTCCTTAGGTTAGTTTTCCTAGGTTTAAGTAAGCGACGGACTGATGACCACGCAGTTTGGTGCAATAGATTTACAAACATTTGAACATTTGAAAGACTCCAACGTGAAATTACGCATGGCCCACTCACAGATTGTCACTCTTGCACGGAAATCGTTCCCATGCAGCTCCTGGGTCAGTGACAGACGGTACGGGTGAAACCTGTGGCCATGTACTATACGCCACACAGATGTGAGACTGACACCAGCGGCTGCAGCAACGGGTCGTAAGCTGACATCGTGTCGGCACTCGCCGAGCAACAGCAACATGTCAATGTACTCGTTCTTCGTGTATGCCATCGTCATCCGATGTCAGTAAGTGTGGTATATTGAGCCCCGGTTGTTTGTGTGGTTCCAACTGTCAGGTATACGGCCGTGTGCGGCGACAGTCGGCAGTCTAACAGCGCATCGAGGAAGCTTCTCGCTCCGTGACACCGGCGACGTTATAACTCGGCCGCACCGCATTTGGAAGGCGCATAGCATTATGCGCAGCGTTTGTGGTATCTGCCCCTGAAACTTTGAAGGGTTGTAGCTCCCAAACTAACAGTGATAGGAATGTAGTTTAAATTGATTTGGACGCAGCTGGTTTCAACGAATCCAATGCACGATAGAAAAAACTATTGTTCCATGTAAAAAATTATATCTTTGTGCTGTAACTCTTTGGAAAATGATACAATAAACTATGTTCATAGCTCCGCAGAAATTGTAACATTTCTTGTGTTGACATACCGCATTAAAATTTCCCGTCACCTATTATTTTATAAGTTACAGAGGCAAACACAGTCAGACACCCTGTATATACAGGGTGTTACAAAAAGGTACGGCCAAATTTTCAGGAAACATTCCTCACTCACAAAGAAAGAAAATATGTTATGTGGACATGTCTCCGGAAACGCTTAATTTCCATGATAGAGCTCATTTTATTACTTCAAATCACATTTATCATGGAATGGAAGCACACAGCAACAGAACGTACCAGTGTGACTTCAAACACTTTGTTACAGGAAATGTTGTTGCATGGAATCCCTGATGCGCTGATGCAGCCCTGGAGAATGGCGTATTTTATCACAACCGTCCACAATACGAGCACGAAGAGTCTCTACATTTGGTACCGGGGATGCGTAGAGAAGAGTTTTCAAATGCCCCCATAAATGAAAGTCAAGAGGGTTGAGGTCAGGAGAGCGTGGAGGCTATGGAATTGGTCCGCCTCTACCAATCCATCGGTTACCGAATCTGTTGTTGATCTAATCCATACATCAAATGAGCATCTGCCAACTCCGCACTTGTAAACATTGCACTGACTGCAAAACCACATTCGTGATGAACTCTAACCAGTTGAGGCTACGTACAAATGTGCTTGATGCTAGTACTGTAGTGCAATGAGTCACATGTAAACACAAGCACTGAAGTCAACATTACCTTCCTTCAATTGGGCCAACTGGCGGTGAATCGAGGAAGTACAGTACATAGTAACGAAACAATTGGGTATTTTGACAATTTCTGCACGAATTATGTCAATTTATATTTAAAGAGGAATACTAAAATGAGCTCTAACATGCAAATTAAGCTTTTCCGGACACATGTCCACATAATATATCTTCTTTTTTTTTTGTGGTTGAGGAATGTTTCCTGAAAGTTTGGCCGTACCTTTTTGTAACACCCTGTATATACAGGGTGTCTCACCTAAGGCTGCCACCTCAAATATCTCTGGAACGACAAAAGATATTCAAAAACGATTTTCACCGGCATGAAAGTATGGCAGAGGCCTAAGAAACTAAATACTATGCGAAATTTTAAAACGTTTACAAATACTATTTTCAACACAAACTTGGGTTTTCTTAAATAGACACCCTCTACCTTTTCGTGTGCAATCAATAGCATAAAAAAATCACATAAACAATGGCGTTTATTGCATCGCAATACACCTATTAAATCCCGAGATATTGCGACGCGAAGTTGACGCTTGAAATAAATTAAGCGCACAGCTAGCGTACGTCCTGAGACTCAAGCGTGAACCTCACGTTGCCTATGTCACGGGCTCACACAATGGGAAGGTAAGAACAATCCACAAAAATGAACAAGAAACACTTCCAACGCAAAGTTACGTTTTTCACATTGTAAATGTATGTTCTAAACGTATTTATTAGTGCCCTGTCACCCACAGAAACTGTATTCTTTTGCATTACATCCAGCATAGAAAATACACCCACACATAGAAAATACACCATTGAAACTGTGTTACGTCAACATTTGTCCGAAATGCCGTACGTTTGCATCAATACACGTTTGGCGACGTTTAACGAGAGAGTGTTGCACAGATTGTAGAGTTTCTACAACTATTGCCGCACAGGCCGCAGTAATACGATGTTGCATATCCTCTACAGTCGTTGGGGGTTCTTGATACGCTCTGTCTCTCACTGCGCCCCAGAGAAAGACGTCTAATGGCGTCAAGTCAGGGGACCGTGCTGACCATCGCACAGTACCTCCCCGCCCAGACCACCTATTTGGAAATGTCGCATCTAGAACGTCTCTGGCAACTTTTGCTGTGTGTGCGGGACATCCATCATGTTGGAATCACATTGATAGTCGAGTTTCCAATCCTAGATCCTCCACGAGGAGCGGTAGTGTGTGTTGAAGAAAAGTTGCATATCGCTGTCCATTTAATGTCCCATGGTAATAATAGGGACCTACAATATAGTCAGCAATGATGCCGCACCAAACATTGACGCTCCACTGTCGTTGATTAGCAACTTGGGCGAATCCAGTGGGGATTTTGCACGGACCAGTAGTGCATGTACCGCAGATTCACATTCCCATGATTTGTAAATGATGGGGGTATCACAGGAGTAGGACTGATAATGAATAAGAAAATAGGAATACGGGTAAACTACTATAAGCAGCACAGTGATCGCATTATCATTGTCAAGATAGATACGAAGCCAACACCGACAACAGTAGTACAGGTTTATATGCCAACTAGCTCTGCCGATGATGAGGAGATCGAAGAAATATATGAGGAGCTAAAGGAAATTATTCAGACAGTTAAGGGAGAGGAAAACTTAATTGTGATGGGAGACTGGAATTCGGTAATAGGAAAAGGAAGAGAAGGAAAAATAGTAGGTGAATATGGACTGGGCCGAAGGAATGAAAGAGGAAGTCGCCTGGTAGAATTTTGCACGGAACATGATTTAATTGTAACAAACACGTGGTTTAAGAATCACAAAAGAAGGTTGTATACTTGGAAGAGACCAGGAGACTCCGGAAGGTATCAGATAGATTTTATAATGGTAAAACATAGAATCCGGAACCAGGTTATAAACTGCAAGACATACCCAGGGGCAGATATAGACTCTGACCATAACTTGTTAGTCATGAACTGTAGGCTGAAACTGAAAAAACTGCAGAAAGGTAGGAAAATAAGGAGATGGGACCTAGATAAATTGAAGGAACGTGAAGTTCTGGTGAATTTCAGAGGGAGATTTAGGCAACAATTGACAGAAACGGGGGGAAATAAAACAGTAGAAGAGGAATGGGTAGCATTGAGAGATGAAATAGTGAAGGCAGCAGAGGACAAAATAGGTAGAAAAGCAAGACCTACAAAAAATCCTTGGATAACACAGGAAATACTAAATTTAATTGATGAAAGGAGAAAATATAAAAATGCAGTAAATGAAACAGGCAAAATGGAGTACAGACGACTAAAAAATGAGATTGACAGGAAATGCAAAATGGCTAAGCAGGAGTGGCTAGAAGCCAAATGCAAATCTGTAGAAGAATGTATAAGAAGGGGGAAAATAGATACCGCCTACAGAAAAATAAGAGAGACATTTGGGGACAAGAAAAGTAATTCTACGAATATCAAGAACTCAGATGGGAAACCAGTTCTCAGCAAAGAAGGGAAAGCTGAAAGGTGGAAAGAGTACATAGAGCAGCTCTACAAAGGAAATGAACTTAGAGACGATGTAGTAGGAAGGGAAGAGGAAGTAGATCAAGATGAAATAGGCGATACTATACTGAGAGATGAATTTGACAGAGCCTTGAAAGACCTAGGTCGGAACAAGGCCCCAGGAGTAGATGACATACCCTCAGAGCTACTAAAGTCTCTGGGAGAGCCAGCCATGACAAAACTATTTGAACTGGTGTGTAGGATGTATGAGACAGGCGAAATACCCTCAGACTTTAAGAAAAATGTAATAATCCCCATTCCAAAGAAATCAGGCGCAGACAGGTGTGAAAATTACAGAACCATCAGTTTAATAAGTCATGGTTGCAAAATTTTAACAAGAATTATCTACAGGAGAATGGAAAAGCTGGTAGAAGCTGACCTCGGAGAAGATCAGTTTGGATTCAGGAGGAACGTAGGAACCCGGGAAGCAATACTTACCTTACGTCTTATCTTAGAAGATAGATTAAGGAAAGGCAAACCTACATTTTTAGCTTTTGTAGATTTGGAGAAAGCATTTGACAATGTTGACTGGACTACACTCTTTCAAATTCTGAAGTCAGCAGGGGTAAAATACAGGGAAAGGAGAGTTATTTACAACTTGTACAAAAGCCAGACCGCAGTTATTAGACTCGAAGGGCATGAAAGGGAAGCATCAGTTGGGAAGGGAGTAAGACAGGGTTGTAGCCTTTCTCCGATGTTATTCAATTTGTACATTGAGCAGGCGGTGAAGGAAAGCAAGGAAAATTTTGGAATAGGGATTAAAGTTCAGGGGGAAGAAATAAAAACATTGCGTTTTGCTGATGACATTGTAATTCTGTCAGAGACAGCGAACGACCTAGAAGAGCAGTTGAATGGAATGGACAGTGTGTTGAAGAGAGCGTATAAAATGAACATTAACAAGAACAAAACAAAAATAATGGAATGTAGTCTTAGAAAATCAGGCGATGCCGAAAGAATTAGATTAGGTAATGAGACAATGAAGGTGGTAGATGAGTTTTGTTACTTGGGTAGTAAAATAACATGCGATGGTCGCAGTACAGAGGATATAAAATTCAGAATGGCAATGGGAAGAAAAGCATTTTTGAAAAAGAGAAATTTGCTAACATCGAATATTAATTTAAGGGTAAGGAAGTCTTTTCTGACAGCATTTGTGTGGAGTGTTGCCTTGTACGGGAGTGAAACATGGACGATAAGCAGTGCGGACAGGAAGAGAATAGAGGCTTTTGAAATGTGGTGCTACAGGAGAATGCTGAAGATTAAGTGGGTAGATCACATAACTAATGAAGAGGTACTGAATAGAATTGGCGAGAAAAGAAATTTTTGGCATACCCTGACTAAAAGAAGGGATCGCTTGGTAGGACACATTCTTAGACATCGTGGAATCGTAAATTTAGCATTGGAGGGAAGTGTGTGGGGTAAAAATCGCAGAGGGAGACCAAGAGACGCGTATAGCAAGCAGATTCAAGTGGATGTGGGTTGTCATTCTTATGAGGAGATGAAAAGGCTTGCTCAGGATAGAGTAGGGTGGAGAGCTGCATCAAACCAGTCTCCGGACTGAAGACCATAACAACAACAGCCTCGACCGTAAACAAAGTATTGCTTAGGAATACTGGATTACCTTGCAATTGCTGAGTGCAAAATGACATTGCAATGCGGGATGCTAAGTCATTCCCGTACAGTTCTTGGTGCAGTGAGATATGGAACGGATGAAACCGATGCCGATACTAGATTATGCACACACTACTGCGGCTTATTCCTGCATCTCGTGCAATCTGTCGTACACCCACCTGAGGATTGTGCGCTACAGCAGCCAGAACAGCAGTTTCGTTTCCATTGCCAGTCTCTGGCGTTGTACGTCGACGTTTTGTGGGAGTCCAGCTTCCTATTTCCGTGAATGTCTTGCAGATGTTGCCAATGGTTCGACGTGACGGACACCGCCGATCTGGGTAACGTTCAGCATACAGTGTCACAGCTGCGGTTGCATTTCTGTGACGTTCGCCATAAATTAGAATAATATCTAGTTTTTCTTCATTACTGAAGGTCGACATATCGACTAGATGAAGGCAAATGTAACAAGCCACAAGAAAATAGGTTTTAATGTGGCAACGAATGTGAATTACGTTACAGTTTGAGAGCAGTTCAGCAGAGCGCATTAGGAGACACCTGTACACTGAAGGTAGAGCGTGCCTTGGTGATATTGGTTTGTTTACAGCAGGATACAGGCGCCAGTGCAGGCAACCCCTGCTCTGAGCACAGTACTACATGCGATACATTACGTCAGAAACTGTGACGCCGTTGCTATCCATTAGAAGCTACATACTGCAGAACGTATGAGGTTTAGAAACGTGAAATCACGTCTTTTAACGCTAATTGTACCTCTAGTTGTCATTTCGCAACAATAAACATTATGCGCAGGACATCCATCATTCTGATACCGCATTATTTGACACATTATCATAGGTGGATCAGTTCAAGTAAGGTAACAGCTCAAGAAGGGACTAAACTATCCCCCTTTAAGAGTGCCATCAATGAAATGGGTCAATGATGTGTTGTCATACAATACAACATCGTACATTAACACTCCACTGACGTAGTACATCATTCAGATCAAGGTTACCGGCAGCGTGAGGTTCACGCATGAATCGCAGGACGTGATCTAGCTGAGCGCTTAATTTATTTCAAGCGTCAACTTCGCGTCGCAATATCTCAGTATGCAATAAACGCCATTGTTTATGTGATTTTTTACACTATTGATTGCATACGAAAAAATAGAGGGTGTCCATTTAAAAAAAACACGCGTTTGTGTTGAAAATAGTATTTGTAAACGTTTTAAAATTTCGCATAAAATTTTAGGCCCCTGCTATACGTTCTTGCTGGTGAAAATCGTTTTTGAATATCTTTTGTCGTTCCAGAGATATTTGAGGTGGCAGCGTTAGGTGAGACACCCTATATATATGACCTGGACCAAATTTCTAGGTGGTGTGAGGAATGACAACAAGCGATAAATGTAGAAAAATGTAAGGTTATTCAGATTGTTAGAAGAAAATATCCTGTAATGTAGTAGTGTGCTGCTTGACAGAGTCGCGTCAGATAAATTTCTAGGCGTAAAATGCACAGCGATTTGAACTGGAAAGAGCATATAAGGACAGTCGTTTGGACGGCGGATGGTCGACTTCGGTTTATTGGCAAATTTTGGCAAGGTGTGATTCATTTGTAAAGGAGACCGTATATAATACGCTTTACGACCCTGTCTTGAGTATTGCTCATGTGTTTGGGATCCCCATCAGATCGGTTTAAAGGAGGACATAGAGGCAGTTCTGAGGCGGGCGGCGAGGTTTGTAACTGGTAGATTCGATCAATGCGCGAGTGTTAGCGAAATGCTTCGGGAACTCAACTGTGAGTCGCAGGAGGGGGGGGGGGCGTCCTTTCCGAGAAGCACTGTTGAAGAAATTCAGAAGTCCGGAATTTGAGGCGGACTGCAGAACGATTCTACTGCCGCCAACCTACGAGGTGCCTTAAGTAAGTTCCGTTTTGTTGTAGACACTAGTAGTTCGCTCATACCGCAACGAGCGCGTGCGTCGTGTACCGGCATGCCTCTGGAACAACTGTACTCAGTTTCAGCTCTGTAGCTAACCTGTACGGCTCTGTTCTGTGCTTTCAAAATGTTTAATACTATGAACTCGCCCGCCGCGTGTGAGATTCGTTCAGAGAAGGTTTTTTTTGTCACCAAGAAACCTGTCTGCTGCAGAAATTCATCGACAGATTTGCGAAGTGTACGGTGATACTGTTATCAGCAAAGGCAAAGTGCGAAAGTGGGTACGACAATTCAAAGAGGACTGTGAAAACGTCCACGATGAGGTCCGCTTCGGCCGCCCGTCTTTGATTACAGACGATCTGTAGGTTTAAGCTGAAGCGAGCATTCTTAAGAACAGGAGCTTCACAATAACAGGACTCTCAAACCAATTTCCTGACGTGTCGAGATCAGTGCTTTACAAAACGACATTGAACTCTTGGTTATCGGAACAGGCGGCAAGATTGTATGAGGGTATTTTAAAATTGGTTGAGAGGCATGATAAGTGTTTGAACAAACTTGGCAACTATGTCGAGAAATAGAGTAAACTATGTACTTTCTGATAATATCCTTTTTTTTTTAAATAACCTTTCGTTGTGCATTTCTGTTAAAACGGAACTTACTTAAAAAACGCGCCTCGTATATTTCGCGTAAAGTCAATAAAGATAAGATTATAGAGATTAGGGCTCGTATATATACAAACAAGCATTCGTTTTTCCCTTGCTCTGTACTCTGTATGGGAGTGGAAAGCAAGTAACTAGTAATGGTACTGAGTACCCTCTGACACGCACCTTTTGGTGGATTGCGGAGTGTATATGTAGATAAATATGTAGAACACTGTATGTGGCTTGTTCCCGAGTTGGCACGCCAAAACATTTACACGTTTTCTACTCCAAAAAAAAAAAAAAAAAAAAAAAAAAAAAAAAAAGAGAAACATTGTCTAGCCACTGGCTGAAGTAGTATTGCCATTAGTATTAAATACAAATTTATATTTCTTTTCTTGGGTTTATCTGACTACAATAATTAGTGCTATCATGCACAGCCGGAGCGCGTCGCTAATGTTCATACCGAAGAAGGGAACAAATACACACTATTCTTGGTGGTTTCTCCTCTCGCTGAGGTTGACGAAAACGTCGCAAACGTTGAAGCATCGCGGTACACATTACGAGGTTACACTCTGAGTAGTTATTTACAAAATCAACCAGGACACAAAATTCACTCAACAAATTTTACCGGCTAAATATTTTCGTTATCCGGTCACGTGACCCATGACGAAGATCGTTTTCAAACCGTAGACAGTCGCATAAACAACAAGCGAAACTAAACCAGTTGTTGTAGAAATACCTGGTGAACTCGGCAAGTCGGCAGCGATAGTATCGGTTGCTGGTCACGTGATCTATGACGCCACTTCCGTCACGTTTATCGGTCGCTCACATTATTTTGTGACCTTAGCGCCACGGTGGAGTGACAGAGCGCTCTAAGGCGCCTTGCTTAGAAGCACGCGATTGCTCGCCGTCGGTGATTAGAGTCCTCCCTTGGGCGTGTGCGTTGTCCTTATGTTAGTTCAATTAGTTTAAGTAGTTTGTAAGCCTAGGGACTGATAATCGCAATAGTTACGTCCCACAGATTTATAAACATTTCAACAGTTGATTCCTGAACTCCATAGCACAGAAATCTCCGTGTCAAAAAGACCGGAGTTCAGAGGTGGGTTAACGACGCCGCATTCCCACCAAAATTGCAGTCCGTTCTGACCGGTGCCACCGTGGGCATTTCACAGGCCTGGAAGGTCGTCACACACCGCTCTTTCCCGAAATACACCGCCGCCTTTAGCGCCTCTGCGACGGAAATCGAAACCACGTTGCCAAGCGTTGACATTATCCGGTTGTCTTTTGGATGACGGAAAGAGCATTTCACACACATTGGCGCTCAGAATCGACACGAAAAGGTTGCGGAGTGCGGTATAAAGGGCGTTAATGACGACAACGCTCCTACACAGCGCAGAGAGCAAGAGTACGATGTTGCTGGCAACGTTCGACCACAGTCTAAAGGCCAGTTTACACGACGACACTACGTTTCATGAAACTGTGCTACTGGCCATTGCGCATGCGTGGCAGGCGTTCGCGCAACTCGTTGGCGAAACTAAACTGTTTCGGCACCTTCAAACTTTGCTGAAACTGATTGCGCGTGTTTTTAGGTTGGGTTATAACGAATACAGAACAAAACACAAAATAAAGGGGGGTGGGGGGGGAGGGAATGAAGAAATAATTCGGTTTTTTGTACATATATGCGATGCATAGGTGATTGTGCGATTTTAAGCAGCGGCGTGTTAGTGCTCTTAAAGCAATTATTCGAGAATTAAATTGATGAGTTGACGATTAGTGAATTGTAGACTAAAATACATTCAATTCCAAATACTTATACAAACGAACTATGGCAATTGTGGATTTCGAAACATGGCACAGGTACTGCAGAGACGAATATCTACTTGACAAGAAACGTAATGCAATTTGTAATTTCAGTTCTGGTAACAATGCTTCACGCATAACAGTATCTTCTTTCTTTGTTGTATTAGTAACTCTGTTTAAAAGGAACGTAAACTGCTCTAGTGACATTCTAAGTTTATTAAACTATCTTCTAGGGTCTTCAATTACAATTATAATTTCTTTCAGCAAGGTCGCTAAGCAACCGACCTGACGCCTTTTTTTTAATCCAGTCACAAACCCAAACACGTTTTTCATTCTTTTTATGTTTAGTCTTATGCAGTGACTTCACACAGAGAAGCAATAGCTCCGCCTCAACATTTACAGCTACCAAAACTTTCATTCTACGGCGACTACGGCACTCACAAAACAACGAAACTGAAATGTATAGTATTGGCGCCGTGTCTACAGACACACACGAAACCAGTTGCGTGCAATTCATTTCCTGAAACGAGTGTTGCAACCTAGTGTCGTCGTGTAGACTAGTCTTAACATATACAGTCGCGACACTCAGACAGACTTACTAAATAAAAACTAGACCGCTCGCTGGCGCTAGTGTCGCGTCCCCACACTGAACGTGACAGAAGCCGCCATTTGCAGGGCGATCGTGCGTAAATATGGTTCGTTCGTGTGCTGCTTTTAATTGTAACAGTGAGAACGAAAGCAAAGACGAAGACGGAAACAATGTTACACTTCACAGATCAGTCATTACTTGTACACCGTATAGTATTTTCACGGAGAAATAAGAAATCATGAGCGGCTGTTTTTGTTTAGGTTTTCTCTTACAAATGATTCTCTGAAACTGAGAAACGTACTTTGGTGCTTGTCAAGTACTTATATTCTATTTGCAAATAAATTACTAAAAATACTAATTTGAGCTAAATGAATACCTAGGCGAATTAGAGGTTTTTTTTATCACATTTAAGTATGATGCAGAGGAATAATTGTTTTTAGACACTTAACAGGTGGTGATTGTACTTTGTAAATGGTCATTACTTGATCGAATGTTGCATACTCAACCACTTTGAGAAGTACTATCTGTGTTAAAAAGTAATGTGCGAATGTAATGCGTATTTAAAATTTTATGAGTTATTCCAATTATTCATACCCAAATTCGAGGAAGTTGAAAGAAAAATTCTATGTAATATGGAAAGGAATGTAAACAAAAACGTGATGTACAAATCAAATCAAATGTTTGTAAATCTATCGGACCAAACTGCGTGGTCATCAGTCCGTAGCTTACAAACTACTTAAACTAAGTTAAACTAACCTAAGGACAAACACACACACACACACACACACACACACACATGCCTCAGGGAGGACTCGAACCTCCGACGGCGAGCAACCGTGCGCTCCGCAGCGAGACGCCTTAGGCCGCTCGGCTACTCCACCGCGGCTGATGTGCAAAAATAAGCGTGCAGAACGTACAGAGTAGTCGGCGAAAAGTAAACAGGACCTGACAGAGAATTACGTGAATTAAAAAATAATCGCACTCTCTGCTACTTTACAACTTTCATGGAATTATCTTATGCAAATATCTCGATGAAAAGTCGCTCCACCTTATCAGAAAGGAGCCTTACATTCTTAAATTTCATGTCTCTATGCAGACGTTATTTCAAAAATCAGGAAACTTCATTCGTTTAAGGATACTTTTTAAACAGACTGCACTAATCAGTATGTTTTTTTAACAAACGTGCGTTTATTTTGTGCTTTATTTTGCTCTTGTTGCGTCTGGTACACTTGAAATCACAACCCCAGTACTAGGATTGTACCCTGCCAATGGCGGCGGTCAGCCGCTTCAATTCGGGGACAGTTGCCTCGCTTCTCCGCTACGGCGTCGTAGGGGCTTGGACACTCATTGGTATGTGATATTTGATCTCGACTGACAGTTGAAACGACACTAGCGCTGGCCAAGGCACCGTAGGATTGCTGCTTTGTTATTTTTCAACGAAATTAAGGAAATAGTTGCTATAATGATTTAATTCCAAGCATTAGTAAAATATCAAGAGACATGAATAATCGGTAAATAAATGCAAAAATACCCGAATTCCATTGATACACTGATATAAGCAAAATCTTATTCATGAAGAAATACTTAGGAATATGTGTACTCTGCTGAAAATAAGAAGATATAAACATATCGGAAGTATTAATTTCGATTATGATCTCTTTTTTAATATGATGGACACTTTATTTGACGCGTAACAATTCTGTATGGAGTCTAACGATTCACACAGGCCGGCCGCGGTGGCCGAGGGGACTGAGGCGCTCCCGTCACGCTCTGCACGGCCACTATGGTCGGGGGTTCGAATCCCCCCTCGGGCATGGATATTTGTGCCGTCCTAGTTCGTAAGTAGTTCATAAGTAGTTTGTAAGTTTAGGGACTGATGACCCCCGTAGTTAAGTCCCTTAAACTATATAAACATTTGAAACATTTTTTATTTACACAGTATTACACTTCACTAATCTTTCTTATACAAGTAGATATTTTTGAATGTAATTTTGCTTAAATAGCGAATTTCTTGAAAATTCTTGTCGTTACTATGTCAGATATAGCAACAACTGTGGAATTAGTTTCTTCTTTGTTGGGAAACAGTTTTATTGATTTTTGACGTTTTATTGCACGTCTGGGACGTTTCTGTTTCAGCTAAAAGTGTACTGCCAGATTTGATACATTAAAGAAAAGTAGGCATTGCATTCCGTCAAGTCTCCTACGGTCCACACTCACTGATTTGACTGAACAAACCTTAAAAAGTTTCTGAATAGATAAGCGACGTCTTTCTGATAAAGTTCAACTGTTCTAATGTTTACTATCCACTGTTGTTGTCAACATAAAAGTCAATTTTTCAGTAAATAACTGCAGGATAAAAGAGAATCGTAAATAAACATGTACCGTTTCGTACCTTGCGAGGGACCATAGCCCTCTCATGGACGAATTATCAACCCTACAATGAACAAAATTTCTGATAAATTATTTGGTAACCTAAGACCTATCTTGTGCAGAATTGACCATAATTTATCTAAAACAACTAGTTTCTTAAACCAATAGGAAGGTATCCTCAAACGAGGACAGTGAGAACTCCATTTTATGTGGAACATCTATTAATAATATAAAAGAATACATGAAGAGTGTACGTTATTTTTTATTTTTCGTGGAATGAAATAACAAGGCACTCACGGCACACTGTAAGTTTACACTTTTCTCAAATGTAAAGGTTTTTTTTTATTTTTTATTTATTTATTTTTTTTTTTTTTTTTTTTTTTTTTTCGATGTACAGACAAAAATGTGCTTTCATATGAAAGCCTGCCTCTACTCTTTCTTGTAATCTCTACTTTCCATTCCTTTGTTAACCCAGCGACTAACACTGCCGTCTAAGAGACATTCTAGCGTTCACTATTAGTCCTCTTATGAGGTACCTGTGCTTTTACGGCCACCTCAGATGTAAAAGATGACAGAAGTGAGACAAAATTTAAGTGTCCTCATTTGAGGACACGACGAATGAGACTGTTTGGAACCCTAACAAAGACAAATTTGAGTTATTTTGTAGTTATTAGCGGTTACCATGGCACTTACATAAGTTCCCTACTGTAAAAAAAGTGCGTTAAAATCAATACAAACGATGCTATTCCTACTCATCCGATATTGTATTTAGAAATGGCCGCTTGGAGCGCTACTATCACAGTGTATAACAAACCTCAATAGGAGTGTCGTGACTGTATATGTTAGAGTGTGGTTCGATACTGCTAACAAACTCTAGTCGATGCAACCCGTTAGGAAATCCTGGGACTGTATCCTTTTATAACGTTATCTAATATCTCTGGATTAATACGATGTGTAGTGCTCGTGTTTATGTATGGAACCAACGTAAATATCTTTCAGACATGCACGCGCGTCGGAAGGACCGGACAGCGAGACGACTGCAGCAGTCAAATGAAATGCAAGAAATGTATTCGCTGTTGCGAAGGCGAATCATCGTAAGTTGTACAACCTTCAGTCAAGCATGCATGCCTGAAGACATTTGCTTTGGTTCCATCGATAACGGCGGACACTGAACATCGTATTTAAATAGACCGCAACAATGCATGCGACAACTGTAATAAACGTCTCTCCCTGTGTGCAAATTACTTAGAGGAATATACGAGCACTCACAGGTAGGGGCGATATGTGGAATATGAACGCCTAGGACGGTGCGGAAGGCGTGCACGTATAGCGTTCACTCCACCGCTTACGACAAGCGGGAAAAATGTGTCCGAGTACGGTCCGGCATAAAACTTCTTCTTCTTTTTAGTTAAAGTACAGAGTGTCCGTGTGTTTGTACTGCATAAAAATCTACATTTTTGCTCCAATCTTGATGAAAGTATGTACATTTGACCTTCAAACCTAAAGGATGGTCACTGTGAGCGTAACGTTAAAGTACAACACAGTTCAGAAGATAAGACGTCATGTACAATGAAATGTGCGATTAACTGCTGCATTACGCAAACGTTTTACACATGTTCTCCTAATCCACTCGACCGATTTCGACTAAATTTCCTAGACATACTCATTACCGTGAGGTAAAAATTCCAGTGTGAGGAACATTCACCTAAGCCTAACGTTCAAGTACAACACAGTTCAGAAGATAAGACGTCATATACAATGAAATGTACGATTAACTGCTGCATTACGCAAAAGTTTTGCACATGTTCTCCTAATCCACTGGACCGATTTCGACTAAATTTCCTAGACATACTCATTACCGTGAGGTAAAAATTCCAGTGTGAGGAACATTCACCTAAGCCTAACGTTCAAGTACAACACAGTTCAGAAGATAAGACGTCATGTACAATGAAATGTACGATTAACTGCTGCATTACGCAAAAGTTTTGCACATGTTCTCCTAATCCACTGGACCGATTTCGACTAAATTTCCTAGACATACTCATTACCGTGAGGTAAAAATTCCAGTGTGAGGAACATTCACCTAAGCCTAACGTTCAAGTACAACACAGTTCAGAAGATAAGACGTCATGTACAATGAAATGTACGATTAACTGCTGCATTACGCAAAAGTTTTGCACATGTTCTCCTAATCCACTGGACCGATTTCGACTAAATTTCCTAGACATACTCATTACCGTGAGGTAAAAGTTCCAGTGTGAGGAACATTCACCTACGCCTCATAGTATAGGAAATATGACGTCCTAAAAATGAGATTCATATCCGCACATTCACGCATGAAGTTTGCTTCTAAAACATACAAATCTACACTCTTATTCCGATCTTGATGAAATTTTCATAGCTTCATCCTCACCGTATTCATAAAAGTTTGTAGGCTGAATGGCGGAGAGAGATTTATTACAGATTCAGACCGCAATCTAATCTTCAACGCCGATCTTGACGAGAGTTTACGCACTTCACCTTCAAAACAACGGCAACAGCAATGTCAGATTTCGTAAGGTGAATGGCGAAAGGTACCTGAGATAGACTTCGACACCAATATACAGTTTTACATCCTTTTCTTCCGGACATGAGGAACGCCGCTTTCTATATAAAATTTCTCATGATGCTTGGCGGCAGATACCTTTCAATAATTTTCGTCAGTCTTTTACCGATCGTCAGGAAAATTCGTAGGTACGTGGAATCTTTGTAAGGTGGCTAATGAATGGAAATTTCCTACCTTAAATTTTGGGATTATATATGTTGGCAACAACATGTATATAAACATCTTTGTTGGATACGCAAGGATTATCTTTGGCAGCCGGTAGGCGGGTTTTTTTGCGGAGTGTAGCCGCGGGAGAGTCGGAGATTAGTAGCGGAGCGTGACGGTTGCACTGGAGCTCGCGGTGGACACAGCCACGAGTTCTTCATGATGCTGCTAATTTTTTTGTAATTTACCTTAAATGTATTTCGCATTGCGCAAGGTCGCTCATTTTATTTTATTTTGTATCACTTTCCATTCAGTAGGAACCTATACACAACTTTGATTAATTCGTGGCTCGTCACTGTAATTGTTGTAATAACGAGGATAGGGATTAACCAAAACGTAATAATAATAAAAAACAGTTCCTTTCACGTTTTGACATTTTGACTTTTTATAATTAATCCTCTCCTGAGGGTAGGGCTGCATCCCTATTTTATAAACTGCCTCATTGCACGACTTCGCAATAATATGCACATTCTTCATTTTTTATAGTTTATGTTACTCATGTCGAATTTGCTAATTGCTAATTTTCTACTTTTAATACAGATTTATTCAGTGTGATTGGTTTAATTTTGTTTGTGATTATTCTTGCCGCTGTAAGTGATTGTAAGTTAATGGTACTTAAGTACATTGTAACAAGTGGGTGACATGAACGATATGAAGTGAAGAATGTGTGTTGGTGTGAAGCGAGGTATCACTTCCATTTTTTCAACAAAATAATATTTCTTGCAGACTGATTGTATAGTAATACAAAGACTGGGCCAACAAGTACAACACAGTACGACATTCTTTTATTGTTCTCGAGAGTGACTATCAGGCAACCAAGATTTTGCGTCTTTTTAATCCTTCTAATTTTGCAGTCAGATAGCGTAAGTTTCGACGTGTCCAAACTTGCCTTATGTAGGTCAGCATTACTTTGCGCACTAACTGTCAAGTTACTCTCCTAGTAGTATTGCAGTCAGATCCTTAATTTTAGTAGCCCAATACGATCTTTCATTTTTGTAGACCGCTGTTAGTACTGAAGGCAACACACACAGACACACACACACACACACACACACACACACACACACACACATATATATATATATAGCCCCGTCATATACACTAAACCTGACACGTTGCATCTTTCATAGATAGGGGGAGTAGAGATGAACTGAGAGAGCCGTAGGAGGAGATGAACAAAGACAGGGGGAAGAGGTGTTGGACAGACAGAGGAGGGAGGGGGAAATGGACTAACAGAAATGTTAGATTTCATGTGTCACAAGTAACGTATACTGCTGATGTGATTCATATTCACAATTGCGAATACATTTCTTCCATTGCCTCTGAGATAGGCACAATTTTTGTTCTGGTACACCACACAGACACACACACACACACACACACACACACACACACACACACACAAACACACACACACGCACACGCACACGCTCACACACACACACACACACACACACACACACACACACACACACAAATATTCTTGTGACGTGATTAAGGGAACAGGGAAGACGAACAACGAAACATGGTGCAACTTGACTTAGGTGTTAATAAATTTCCTTAATGCCGTTTTTATTTGCCTCGGTCAGATGTATTATAATTGTATTGATTTCTAAACGTAGATATTGACTCAAATGAGCAACACCTTTGAACACGAGCCTCCTATTTTACGTCTTCGCCAAACATAAATTCGGGGTGTCACTTGTACCACAACAGGTGATCGGTATGTGGCGTCTGGTTTGATGCGCAGCAGCCAGTTCGTTTCATTCGCTTTAATGTGCTTCTATAATTTTAAATCTGCATCGCTGAGTTCATTATATATTCGGACGCCATCCGGCCTAAATTAAACCGTGGGAGTTTGCAGGGCCTACATACTGTTGTTATGACCAGTCGTGCCGACAACAGGATGTGGCCTAGATAACATCGTATTTTAAACATGAGTGACGAAGCTGAGCAGATGTTTTCATTTTTTACGAGGTCATCACTACTTCATTGTATCGGGACATTTTATAAAAAAAAGAAAGTGTAAGGAGCAAATTTTGTGGTCATAGATGCATGAAAAGTTTGTAATCATAGGCGAAAATGAAGATATTCAGCTATATTAAGTTACTAAGCAGCAGAAATGCACTGCAGTCTATATATGTGATACGCCACCCAGAGAACCGGCGTTGCACTGTAATATATTTGCTCTAATCTTCTGCTATACTATCTCCTACTTCCTCCTCTCTTTGTCCTATCTGTGTCCATCTGCTGCTGCCCTTCTTCCTCTTCCTTCTCCACCTACGTACATCCGTTATTTCTGTCCATCTCCTCCTTCCCTTCTTCTGGTATAAGCGACGTTATTAGTCCATATTTTTCATTCTTCTTTGGACATTTCCTCACTCACTAACTATATGTAGTAACATGTACAGGGTGACAATTATTGAACTACATGAATCAAAACGTAAATTAGTTACAAACTTCGGCGTGCACACACTTCATTCAACATGTAAATGTCACTACAGATATTTACGAGGGTGAGTCTGATGGACAGAGTAACTTGTAATTTGCGGCTGTTTGCTTATGATACTGTGGGGTCTTTAATTGACTGTAATAGCATACAGGATGACTTAGACAAAATTTCTAGTTCGTGCAAAGAATGGCAGCTCTCAATGTAGAAAAATGTAAGGTGATGCGCATGAGTAGGAAAAACAATCCCATAATGTTCGAATACAGCATTAGTAGTGAGCTTCTTGATGCAGTCGCGTCGTTCAAATATCTAGGCCTATCTTTGCAGAGGAAAGTAAGTAGTATAGATCAAATCACACGTAAAAATGCACTCGTTTTGAAGAATCCAATCACGAAATTCAACAATAATGAGTGTAATAATATCACAGATCGATCACTTGTTGCAATGAGCGAAACGTCAAATCGATTTTTTAAAAGAGATCTATTAAAAGAAATTTCTTTTTTACTGTTTTATTTATTTATTTATTTATTTATTTATTTACTTATTCGTATGCTTATCCTTACAGAGAAAGAGCTGAAGACATTGAAGCACGCATACGTTACGCTGTATGTAACCTCCTTGCTATAGAGTCGCAAACGTCATCGCTGGCCTTCAGTCCGAATTTTTTTAATAATTTGAAGACATTCAACCAGCTTATCTTCCACCCCCTTACAGCTATCGGTATGGAACTGCTATGGTGTACAACGAGAGACTTCTGACAACTATTACACACAGACCTCTCGTTTGCGTTCTGTAGTTTTCGCTGCAGTGCGAAATATTAACACACACACGCGTAGAATATTATATACACCGAGAACTTTCCATCCCAATATACTCCACCCTTTTATCATTACTAAGCCTCAAGCAACAATGCAACCTATAAAACCATTTTCAAAAAGTAAAATATAATTTTCAAAGAGTAGTTATTGTTCCGCATTTCGCGTTATATTCTTCAAATTACTAAATATCGATTACATCGCTATAAAACCTTGCCTAAACCTTCCTCAGGTATAAATTAATAACTGTACAAATATTTAAGTCTCTGCGTCTTGTCGTTCGGACGTGATAAGCGTACACCGAACAGACGTTCACATTAATATATATATATATATATATATATATATATATATATATATATAGCTATCCGATCGGCATAAAACCGTGCCTAAAGCCTTCCCCGGGTAGACATTAGTAACTGTACAAATTTTTAGCTCTTTATGTCTTGTAGTTCAAGCGTGATAAACGTACACCGAACAGACATTCACATTTATAGATATAGATTATTTAAAGTTTAATTTCCTCCCTACTTCACAGAGCGTGCAATATGATTATTATCTTTTATACATATATACTTGAATCTGCCTTTTTTTCAGTTACTATCTGTGATTGATCAGGATAGAGTGTGAATTATTCGCACGGGTCAACTAGTTTTTTATATGTTAGATAGTTCAATAATTGTCAACCTGTACCCGCCAACTTTCATGGTGAGCAGTCAAACGAAGTCAAAGCCTATTCCAAGGCACACTCCACCATGCATCACACGGTGACTTGCGTAGTATAAAAATCTTCTCCATAAAATTAACGTGACAAATATGAAAATGAACAGCCATACGTATGGTTGCAGAATAGGAAAACCTTTTCCATGAAAGATGGATTTAATTATATGGTATGACATCACCATGGTGGAACGTCACCATGGTGGAGCGTCAAACGGAGTCGAAATCTACGTTAAGATTTCCTCTACCATGTACCGTGCAGTGGGTTACGTTCGGTAGGTTAATCCAGAGCATTAAGATACCTGGATACCAAATTTCATCGATATCCGTACATCGGTAAAAACAGTAAGAAACATACACATAAACTTCCACACCTACATTACTTACAGGTCCAGTATTATCCCATTTCGGTACACATGCATGACAATGACGTATGAGTAGAAGATTAGCTTTGTACGGCTCTGTAGTGGTAGAACGCCCACCAGTGACCTTCTCATGTCACCTCCCTGCTGTTGCGTAGTTACGATTTTTTCAGTCTGCACGTTAACCCATCCTTCACCTCTCAACGATGTGAGATGTCGCCAGAAACGACACGTGGTTCGGATTCCACGTTAAACTGTAGGTCCCCTTTCCCCGGTTGGATAACTGGGGTAGGCTAGGGACACGCAAGTCGCCGAAGTGGCGTCAAATTGACGAAATTATTATTATATTACTGACCATTAAAATTGCTATACAAAGAAGAAATGCAGATGATAAACGGGTATTCATGGGACAAATATGTTATACTAGAATTGCCATGTGATGACATTTTCACGCAGTTTGGGTGCGGACGTCCTTAGAAATCAGTACCCAGAACAACCACCTCTGGCCGTAATAACGGTCTTGATACGACTGGGCCTTGAGTCAAACCGAGCTCGTATGGCGTGTATAGGTACAGATGCCCATGCAGCTACATCACGATACCATAGTTCATCAAGAGTAGTGACTGGCGTATTGTGACGAGCCAGTTGCGCGGCCACCATTGACCAGACTTTTCAGTTGGTGAGAGATCTGGAGAATGTGCTGGTCAGCAGTCGAACATTTTCCGTATCCAGAAAGGCCCGTACAGGACCTGCAACATGCGATCGTGCATTATCTTGCTGAAATGTAGGGTTTCGCAGGGATCGAATGAAGGGTAGAGCCGCGGGTCGTAACACATCTGAAATGTAACGGCAGTCAGGGCAGCAGTCGAACATTTTCCGTATCCAGAAAGGCCCGTACAGGACCTGCAACATGCGATCGTGCATTATCTTGCTGAAATGTAGGGTTTCGCAGGGATCGAATGAAGGGTAGAGCCACGGGTCGTAACACATCTGAAATGTAACGGCCACTGTTCAAAGTGCTGTCGATGCAAACAAGAGGTGACCGAGACGTGAAACCAATGACACCCCATATCATCACGCCAGGTGATACGCGCCAGTATGGCGATGACGACTACACGCTTCCAATGTGCGTTCACCACGATGTCGCCAAACTCGGATGCGACCAACATGATGCTGTAAACAGAACATGGATTCATCCAAATAAATCACGTTTTGCCATTCGTGCACCTAGTTTCGTCGTTGCGTACACCATCGCAGGCGCTCCTGTATGTGATGCAGCGTCAAGAGTAACCGCAGCCATGGTCTCCGAGCTGATAATCCATGCTGCTGCAGATGTCATCGAACTGTTCTTGCAGATGGTTGTTGTCTTGCAAATGTCCCCATCTGTTGACTCAGGGATCGAGACGTGGCTGCACGATCCGTTACAGCCATGCAGATAAGATGCCTGTCATCTCGACTGCTAGTGATACGAGGCCGTTGGGATCCAGCAGGGCGTTCAGTATTGCCCTCCTGAATCCACCGAATCCTTATTCTGCTAACAATCATTGGATCGCACCAACGCGAGCAGCAATGTCGCGATACGATAAACCGCAATTGCGATAGGCTACAATCCGTCCTTTATCAAAGTCGGAAACGTGATGGTACGGATTTCTCCTCGATACACGACGCATCACAACGACGTTTCACCAGGCAACGCTGGTCAACCGCTGTTTGAGAAATCGGTTGGAAACTTTCCTTATGTCAGCACGTTGTAGGTGTCGCCACTGGCGCCAACCTTGTGTGAATGCTCTGAAAAGCTAATCATTTGCATATCACAGCATCTTCTTCCTGTCGGTTAAATTTCGCGTCTACAGCACGTCATGTTCGTGGTATAGCAATTTTAATGGCCAGGAGTGTAGTATCCGCCAACCTCCGTGAGACTCACAGTGAAGCAAGACGCTTACGTACAGTACGAAGCACACGCAATGTCTCGTAGAGTAGTTAGATACACTATCCAACAAGGGAATGCATTTGACAGACGTCGCATCGTCCGACTACGCGAAGTGGACTGGACATATTGTGCAATTGCCAGGCTTGTGGACCATTCCGATGTCGTAGTTGTCGGATGTTGGAATCAGTGGGCACATGAAGACCCCTAGCTACATTGCATAGGTCCTGGTCGGCCAAGAAACACCATCCCGAGTGAGGACGTATGTTGCGCCGAGCAACGCGAGACCCCATGACCTCAACACTCGCAATCCACGGACATATACCTGAAACTGTATAACATCCTGAAACTTCATGGCACATTAAAACTGGAACCGGGATTTGAAACTGGGACTTTTGCCTTTCGCGGGCAAGCTATCCCGGCTAGCTTGTCGCCTTAGAAGTGTCTCCCAGGTGTCAGTGTTACACTGTATACAATTAAAATGTTCGTAAACCTAAGGATTCAAATTGATGAGGTCACAAACTGCTTAAAATAACTGATGCTTACACACACATCTATGCCCGAAGTAGGACTCGAACCTCCGCTGGGAGCGATCGCGAAGTCCGCGACATGGTGCCTCAGACCACACGATCTTCCCCGAGGACTACTATGTAGAGAACCATCTTAAAGGTGAGTTCGATTTCTAATCGAAATCTGTAATGTTTGAGATATTAAAAAAGAGACGATATAAAGCAATGAAAAGTTCGCTGGAAAAAATTCCCAGATCGCACTTTTCATGCAGTCAAACAAACATAATTTCTTCCAACAAGTTATTGCTTGCCGTTGACCCTGGTACGCCTCGACTTTGTTTAGGACGCATTGGTAGACCTTCCCATCGGCAGGATACATGCAGCCCCTCTTAGACATAACACCATTAATAGATAACACAGTTTGTATATAGCGGAGCCGTATCGGAAGAACATATCGTCAGAATGCTACACGATTTAGCAGATAAAGCGAAACAGTACCTTTATAGTATAAAAATATTTATAAATATTCTCTAACACCTCGCACGCAAAAATAAAGTAATAAAAGCCGCGCGGGAATGGCTGCTGGGAATAAAGCACCTTGATACGTATTGCGCAGCCGCTACCCGTCGGAGATTCAAGTCTTACCTCGCACATGGGTATGTGTTGTCCTGTCCTTAGTATAAGTTAAAGTAATTTGTAAATGTAGGGACCGATGGCCACAGCAGTTTGCCCTTATCTTCACAAACATTTTATATCAGGCATAAAAGCTAACGCATCCTAAACGGTGAAGACACTGTGCAAATCTAAACAGGAAAGTGACGCTTGTTAGATGATTACCCCGTAACAAAGATTCCCAGATGTTGGTCCTCATGGGTTACAAACAACGTAGTAACGAATTCTCGAACGGTATGCAAATAATCCATAAACTTGCTGATTATTACCCCCAATTATGAATAGTAATAAGCAGACATACGAGTAGGAAAAGCTAAATGAATAACCTGAAATCTACAGGTGGCTTATCCACTTGCTTGTTCCAGAATTCGACGTCTATTACTGCGAAATATAATCTAGTGCTGAATGAAAGGCCTTCACCTGATAAATAGAAAAACATTATTTATGGAAAAACCAAACAAAGGACAGAGTTAAAATTCATGAGAAAGAGACCATTAACGTAATTTACAAAAATCTCATTTCTTAGACAGGGAAATGCGCAAATAAATTACAATAAGGAAAGCGGCCGGCACCGGTAATTACACCGGACAAAGGGCATTAAAATAAATTCAGCGGTGAAGTTGAAAATTCTGTGGCTAGACGCTACGCCTAGCGGTAGCCACTTTTTCTTATCAACTTTACAGACCTGCTAGTATTTTCCTAGTATGTACTTTTTTTTTCTATTGACAAATCAGATATTATTTTTATGCTACTTTAGAACAGTATGCCCTAATTTTACACGTCACATGTGAGTTATAATTTAATAAATACTTTGATAAAAATATTCTTAATTGGTGTTGAAACAGGTAAAATGTGTTTAATTTGCCACGCAGCTTATTGTGCTGTTAATTTGCACTTACAGTAACTAGACACCATCATATATAAATACGCTAACATGAAACTGAGGGTACAGGTTTCTAATATTAATTATACAAGAATGCCAATGAAACGTACATAATTCGAAAGGCGGTTGTCAAAGATGTTGCGAATATAAAAATTATGTGTGCACATAGGCGTTAAGAGTGGTAAAAAAACCATATTTTAGGATAATACTCCAAATTCTCCTTAAGTTTTTCCACTATTTTGTAGCCCGTTGTAGGTAGCATATTTGTACAGGTAAAATTAGCTCAGTCAGTTAGCGCTTGAAGTTCCTGTATTAATATCTGGGATTCGATTCCCACTGCCCCTATTTTTTTAATTATTCGTAATGTTCAGTTCTTAACTTTTAAATATAGTTTGTAAATTTAATTAAACAATTCAGTTTATGAACGCATTTTTAATATATTCAGATTCATTACAACAACTTCAGTTAATGTGTATATAGAGAAATTGTTTTAAATAATACATTTCAAGTGTCTCCGTTTATTTTCCATAAGAACATAGCTTTATTGAAAAATTGTAACCCAACAAAGATTTTTTAAAAGTGAAGTGAGTGTTGGAAATATCGCAAGTACAAATTTGAATGAAGACTTACCCATAGGCCATAAGCGAATTTCGTAGGGCTGCAGCAAATTAAAAATGTAAACTATCGACTCGCCCGCTCAAGCATAAAAAAGACATCACCAGTGATCTGCATTATGCTTTTTCAATTTATAAAGACAAAGGAATGATCAGCGATAATCCTGCGCCTATGTGCCCTGTACAAATAGCTATGTGTAAAACTATTTCAGAGCTGGTTATTAAAATTATGAATGAAAATTTCATGATTTCAAATGTTCAAATGTTTGTTTAGCTTATGGGATTTAACTACGGGGTCATCAGTCCCTAAACTTACAAACTACTTATGAACTAGCTAACACTAGGGACTGCACAAATATCCATGCCCGAGGGGGGATACGAACCCCCGATCGTAGTGGCCGTGCAGACCATGACTTGCGCGCCTCAGTCCCCTCGACCACCGCGGCCGGCTTTCATGATTTAACGATTTAATACAGTACACCGAACCTGGCGAAAAAAGTCTATATGAGGCGATATGTGGATTTCCTTATTCTTTCTCTCTCTCTCTCTCTCTCTCTCTCTCTCTCTCTCTCTGTATGTATGTATGTGTGTGTGTGTGTGTGTGTGTGAGTGAGTGAGTGCGCGCAAAACAAAAACCGCAGCCGTTGTGCGTAACCTCCTTGGTTACGTAGCAGTCCCATAAAACCTATAAATTTGCAGTGCACAATAAATTCCAATTACATTAATTTTTTTTTTTTTTTTTTTTTTTTTTTTTCATTTTCATGACTTCCCAAACACAAATGGTCGAATTTCGACCACAGGCAATACTAGTATCAGTAATTTCACAGCCGGCCGCGGTGGCCGACGGTCTGCACGGCCACTACGGTCGGGGGTTCGAATCCCCCCTCGGGCATGGATATTTGTGCCGTCCTTAGTAATAGCTAGTTCGTAAGTAGTTTGTAAGTTTAGGGACTCATGACCCCTTAGTTAAGTCCCATAAGATTTACAAACATTTGAGCATAAGCTATTTGAAGTAATTTCACAAAGACCAGTACAACAACGTCAATGACTACAACTCTATCAGACATTTTCGACAAAATTTTACATTTCCCCCGGCTAGTATAAAAGACAAACCCACGTAAACAGCACGTATCACGGTAACCTCGTCTATCAGCATGTGTTAGCACCTCGAAAACGAGCCTCCAAGATACATGCATCTAACATGGCAGTTCACTTGCGACTCCGCCTGTGAGCTATGCAGAAGCCGCTGCTGCTTTATGAGTTGCATAGCGCGCAGGCGCAAACCTGCGCCACTTATCTTTAACGGCATATTGCATAGCTATTTCCTGAGAATTGTCAAAATACTTCATTATATATCCAGAATGAAACTTCACTCCGCAGCGGAGTGTGCGCTGATATGAAACTTCCTGGCAGATTAAAATTGTGTGCCGGAACCTGGACTCGAACCTGGGACCTTTGCCTTTCGCGGGCAAGCGCACTACCGACTGTGCTATCCCGACACGACTCACGATGCCGCCTCACAACTTTACTTCTGCCAGTACCTCATTATTATTTACTTCATTATATATGTTTTGAAGCACTACTCTCGAATTACTGTAAGCAGTTTATGCTGTTACCAAAAGAACAGACACGACACATGTATATAAAGTGGAGTGTCCGTATCTACAGTTTTGTTCCAATATTTATGCAACTTTGTACACGTAAGTTTCAATCCATTAGATCGGTCGCCGTAAATATAAGAATCACGTGCGATATTTAGTTCACGAGATATGACGTAATAAACAATGAAATGCGTGAAAACCTGCTGTGTTTAGCTACAATGCTGCTCATTTTCTCCTAAACCACTGGACCGTTTTCAACCTAATTTGGTACACACATTCCTTACCGTGAGGTACCAGTTGCTGCACGGTTAAGAAGCACATACCACTTATGGTTCAGAACATATACGTCATAAAGAGTCGCAAAAAAACTGCCATATATGCAGCAAGACTTTAAAAATACGCTATTATGAGAATGAGAGTACTTATCGACTTGCAACAAACTTTAAACATTTCGTAGATGTCGAGCACGGGTTCGGCTGCCCCATAACCCTACATCTACATCTACATGGGATACACTGCAAATCACATTTAAGTGCCTGGCAGAGAGTTCATCGAACCACCATTATACTATTTATCTTCCATTCCATTCTCGAATAGCGCGCGGAAAGAAAGAACACCTGAATCTTTCCATTCGATGTCTGATTTCTCGTATTTTATTCTCATGATCATTTCTACCTATGTAAGTGGGAGTCAACAATATATTTTCGCATTCGGTGGAGAATGTTGGCGATTGTAGTTTCGCAAGTAGCCCACGCCGCAGCGATAAGCGCCGTTGTTATAATGATTCCCATATGAGATCCTATAACATTTCCGTGACGCTTTCTCCCCTGTATCGTGACAATACAAAACAAGCTGCCCCTCTTTGGACTCTTTCGATCTCCTCAGTCAAACCCACCTGATAAGGACCCCACACTGGGCTGCAATACTCCAAAAATGGACGGGCAAGCGTAGTGTATGCAGTTTCTTTTGTATTTCTGTTGCATCTTTTAAGGGTTCTGCCAATAAAATGCAGTCTCTGTTCGAATTTCCTCCGACATTATCTACGCATTCTTTCCGTTTTAAGTCTGAAGTAATAGTTATTACTAGGTATTTTGTGGAGTTTACGGCCTTCACTTTTTATTGATTTTTCTTGCAGACAAAGTTTAACGGATTTGTTTTCGTACTCGTGTGGACGACTTGACACTTGTCATTATTTAGAGTCAATTGTCAATTATTACACCATAGTGATATCTTATTCAGATCGATCTGCAGTTGCTTTTATGATGATTTCAAATGTTCAAATGTTTGTTAAGCTTATGGGACTTAACTACGGGGTCATCAGTCCCTAAACTTACAAACGACTTATGAACTAGCTAATACTAAGGACGGCACAAATATCCATGCCCGAGGGGGGGGATTCGAACCCCCGACCGCAGTGGCCGTGCAGACCGTGACTGGAGCGCCTCAGTCCCCTCGGCCACCGCGGCCGGCTCAGATGATTTTACTAGACGTGGAATGACGGCGTCTTCTGCAAACAACCTAAGAGATCTACTTAAATTTTTCCCTAGATCGTTTATGTAAATAGGGAACAGTAGAGGACCAATAACACTACCCTGTGGAACGCCCGACATCACCTCTATTTTAGTCGATGTCTTACCATCGATTACTACGAACTGTGTGCTCTCTGACAGGAAATCCCCTATCCAATCGCAAATTTGGAGCGATATACCATAACCACGCAATTTGACTTTCCCTCAGTGGGAAGCGGAAAGAACGGCTGCTCGGCCAGTGAAAAGCTGCGAAAGCACCGCTGCCAGCAGTCTGAAGTAATAGTAATTCCTAGGTATTTTGTGGAGTTTACGGCTTTCGCTTTTGATTGGTTTATCTTGTAGACAAAGTTTAACGGATTTATTTTCGTACTCGTGTGGACGACTTCATACTTCTCATTATTTAGAGTCAACTGCCAATTTTTACACCATAGTGATATCTTATTGAGATCATTATGCAGTTGGTTTTGATCTTCAGATGATTTTACTAGACGTGAAATGACGGCGTCATCTGCAAACAACCTAAGAGAGATATTCCCCTATATCGTTTATGTAAATAAGGAACAGCAGAGGACCAATAACACTACCCTGTGGAACGTCCGATATCACCTCTGTTTTAGTCGATGTCGTACCATCGATTACTACGAACTGTGTCCTCTCTGACAGGAAATCCCCTATCCAATCGCAAATTTGGGACGATGTACCATAACCACGCAATTTGACTTTCCCTCAATGGGAAGCGGAGAGAACGGCTGCCAATAGCGGCCAGGCGCCCATATACAAGTGGCGGCGCGGCTGCAGCTTGCTCCGTTTGTCAGCGCCTCATCCGTCTGCACAGTGGAACGCCGACCGCCGCTGCCGCGCGGCTCGGCAGCGTGCGTAATAGGCCTTAGCGGCCAGTGTGTGCCAGTGAACAGCACGACCGCCGCACACGTGACACGTGAGCGAGGTCAGGCCTCCTCTCTCGGCGTCGTGTCGGCGCTCCCCGCCACTTGCGGTTACGGGCAGCCCGGATAGGGGGCCGTGCGACGGCGCGGCGGGCGTGAGGCACGCGTGTTGTGTCTGCCCGGCGCGTGACCTTAGGGTAGGGCAGGCAGGCGGCTACGCACCCGCCGCCGGCTGGGGGCCGCGTCACAGACTCCTGCCGCACCGCGCGCTTTGCAGCGGAACGACCTCTTCGAGCGGCGGTACGTGTGCTAAAAACCTATCTTCAAAAGCACTCGTCTTGTATGATTAGGGTTGAATATGGCCGTGTCAGACTTCATAATCCTTGAGGTGTCCACTCGCCCATAAAAATTTATATAAAAATTTGAAAAAAAAATTGTTGTTGTTATGGTCTTCAGTCCGGAGACTGGTTTGATGCAGCTCTCCACCCTACTCTATCCTGAGAAAGCCTTTTCATCTCCTCATAAGAACGGCAACCCACATCCACTTGAATCTGCTTACTATACACGTCTCTTGGTCTCCCTCTGCGATTTTTACTCCACACACTTCCCTCCAATGCTAAATTTACCATTCCTCGATGTCTAAGAATGTGTCCTACTAAGTGATCCCTTCTTTTAGTCAGGGTATGACAAAAATTCCTTTTCTCACCAATTCTGTTCAGTACCTCTTCATTAGTTATGCAATCTACCCACATAATCTTCAGCATTCTTCTGTAACACCACATTTCAAAAGCCTCTATCCTCTTCCAGTCTGCACTGCTTATCGTCCATGTTTAATTCCAGTACAAGGCAACACTCCACACAAACGCCTTCAGAAAAGACTTCCTTACACTTAAATTAATATTCGATGTTAGCGAATTTCTCTTTTTCAAAAATGATTTTCTTCCCATTGCCATTCTGCATTTTATATCCTCTGTACTGCGACCATCGCATGTTGTTTTACTACCCAAGTAACAAAACTCATCTGCCACCTTCATTGTTTCGTTACCTAATCTAATTCCTTCAGCATCGCCTGATTTTCTAAGACCGCATTCCATTATTCTTGTTTTGCTCATGTTAATGTTCATTTTATACGCCTCTTCAACACGCTGTCCATTCCATTCAACTGCTCTTCCAGGTCCTTTGCTGTCTCTGACAGAATTACAATTTCATACATATATCACACGGAGCGTATTTGGTCGCTAGTCGCTGGCGAATTTGGACGCAGCTGCTAAATTCGCTCCGTGTAAACAAGGGCAGCGAACAAAGTCGCTGCCCCGAAACGCAAGCGTCTAAAGTTGAAGGGTGGGCTACTTTAGACGCTCGTCGGTGGCGTGTTTGGTCGCTCGCAAGTGTTGGTCGCCCCGTGTCATATACAGGAGCGTATAAAGTAGCCACCAGTCGAGTCAAAATATCGAAAGAAGTACTAAATGCTGGCACTGTCTTTCTCGCAAGAGTCTTAAAAGAACAACCTACCAAAATCAAAACGGAAAAGTAGGAAAAAATAAAAGACAATGGATAAGAAGGTGGATTGGGAGGAGGGATAAATATAGTGCTTCTGTAAAACTTTTAAGAGAATTATCGTGTCGAGATCCTTCTGCCTAGATAAACATAATGAAGATGAGATATTTTATTGTTTTGATTTTTATTTTCAGGTGTTTGGTATCCATATCCCCCAACAGACCTTTATTCTTCGTCATTCGTCAAACAATTTGTTAAAATGAGTGTCTTTAGCGTTTAAATAATCATTTTAATGCCCTATAATGCTGGAAAACTTTGATAAATTTCCAGAAATTTGATTACAATTCCACTTCATATTTTGTTAGGCGGGAAAGAGAACTGTTTGGTATCACCTAACCTCCAAAACAATGTGTCATGTGCTACGCCACGTTTCAATTTTTTTACGAAGACGCTAGGGTCTGAAGTCGCTGCGTGTCATTGCATCAGCGTATTCATTTGTTATTCGCCTATACGCCGAACGACAACAGACGCTAGCGACAAGCGACCAAATACGCTCCGTGTAATATACTGTTAACAGGGCAAAATAACAGCTCCACTGCCCACCGAGAGATTCAATGACACCTGACAGTAACCATCAAACATTGAGCTGGTCTTTCCAAAGGTCCCTAAACATGTGCCGGTTTCTTGTCCGACCATCCAAGTAACAAACCAGCCGACGAAATTCGTAGCAGGCTACACACGTTCCGAACAACTGCACGCAGTGGTTTCAGCGCCTCCCTGTTTTTGTTTTCGCGTGTTCGCTGTTCAGACAACACAACAGACGATCGCACACAGGAAGTCGGTCGAGAAGCACTACAAAAAATCTAATGTTTGTATAGTTTATGGGACTTAACTACGGGGTCATCAGTCCCTAAATTTACAAACTTCTTATGAACTACCTTATGCTAAAGACGGCACAAATATCCATGCCCGATGGAGGATTCGAACCCCCGACCGTAGTGACCGTGCAGATCGTGACTGGAGCGCCTCAGTCCCCTCGGCCACCGCGGCCGGCGAGAAGCACTACACACGGTACGAATTGTTGGGTGGAGTGGTGCGAGGGGGGTGGGGTTTGTAATGTTTCCTCACCTTGTGTGTGTGTGTGTGTTGTAACTGTGTGTATGTATGTTACTATATATGCGTACATCTGTATAAAAACTTACAAGTTAACGGCTCATATACAAATCAAAAAAGTCCTGTAACTCTGTTTTAGTATTGAGTAGTGATTACTGTCTGTGATAGCATGTGGTGCATTTAAAGTGTGACACTTTTTACACATTTGTTATTCAAAACATCACTCTAGTCTACTTCCGGAATCAACTTTTTTTTTTTTTTTTTTTTTAATTTCTGGCCACTTTGTCAAAGTATGTAAGTTCATATGGCTACACCTATGAGCGGTCCTTTGACTATTGTAGTCAATGGTTCATTTCGTAAAATCACAGTCTATCACAGACAGTCGCGAAACTCTCTAGGGGGAAAAATGCAACTGAAGCGATACTAGCGCTCCAAGCGCCGGTAGGTAGTAACAGAGGAATGGCATGATACAAACCGAGAAGTTGTCGATTTTAATGCTGTTACTTTCATATTTCCCACTCACTGAACGTTGTTGTGAACTTTTCAATACAAATATCAAATTATCATATAATTAATATCACTGCTTCCGTTCATGGCAGTCCGTAATACCGAATTATCAGTGTAATGTAATTCATACAGTTCACAATACCCGAGCCTCGTTCTTATTGTCCCTAACGTTTTGAAAATAGAAATGAATTGCAACGTGTTCAAGTATAAAAGGAACTGATTATGATTTATGCTCGTGAGCTCGATGCGTACTGACATTTTGCACGAGTTTTGTTAGTGTAATTTCAAAATTGCACGTGATTTTTACATTGTAGAAGACTAGATTCTACATCGCCTTATAAACCTTCCTTTCACCTTATCCTTGCTTCTGTGACTTTCGTGTACCCATCTTAATTTTTTTAGCTGCTTGGTAGGTATCAAACGGAATATCTTAAAGAATGTGATGAGCAAATATTTACAGTTTATGTATGGTCATATTTATTTGTAGCTACCCATTCACTTTATCAAACTAGTAGGTAACCGCTAAAATATGTTGGTATATATATATATATATATATATATATATATATATATATATATATATATATATATATATATTGTGAAACTGAGGTAAGAAACTAAGCAGGCTCTATTGAAATAGCTCCTGCTACTGGAAGCATTTGGACATTACTTTTATACAGCAGTAATATGAAATAGTAGTAAAGTATTTGCTATTCTGATTAAGAGCAGAAGTTTGGACTGAACGAATTATTACAGATTTAGGCTACTTCTATGCCTAAAACTATAACCACCGTAAACGATCACCTGTTATTCGTAACATTTTTCTCTTACTTCTTGAGCGTCCTTTGCAAATGAGAGATTTCCAAATTATATTTTTGATAGTTGCCACAATTTATAGCCTCGCAAATGCTCGTAAATACTAAGGTATTTTGAATGTGCTGCTTCACACGAAATACACATTCATTACTCAATCGTTTCGTGACATGTTTTTACGACCCAGCCGCTTGGCAGCCCTGCAGTCGCGAAGTTGCAAAAATTCACTGGGAGTTTCGTGACTCTTATGTTAGACTCTAGTAAAATTAAGATGTCTTGAATTGAAAACAAGATGAAACGTAACATCTACTGATCTCTGCCCTTCTTTAGCGAAAATGCCTAGTACTCGTCTTGAAGTACATGAAACTCTCTGTGACACATAAACATGTTTCACACTACAGTCAGAAAATATTATAAATTTTGTCCACAAAAGTTTCCTGTTGTTCTTATTACACACTTAATGGTCTGTGCATGTACCTCAGTCTCAAATGTTCAAATGTTTGTATAGTCTATGGGACTTAACTACGGGGTCATCAGTCCCTAAACTTACAAACTACTTATGAACTACTTACGAACTAGGACGGCACAAATATCCATGCCCGAGGGTGGATTCGAATCCCCGACCGTAGTGGTCTTGCAGACCGTGACTGGAGCGCCTCAGTCTCCACGGCCACCGCTGCCGGCTACCTCAGTCTCCAATCTGTACTTACTCATTTAGTCCGTTAAATATTATTATTTATTAAGTACCCTGAAATAAAATTTATTACTGCAGTTCAGAGATTGATATTTCACTAAAGATAGGCTTTGAGAATGCGGACATTTTTCAATCTGTCGCGTGTACACTTAATGGCGGCTCACCATCCACATGGATTTTTCTTTTATTCTCGTATTACATATATTCTGAAAAATACTCGCAAGGAGACTACATGTGTGTCGGATTGTAGAATTTCTATGCAACAACCTTGTGTACTAGCTGCATTAGACAAGAAAATGCCCTCAGTATAATAATTCCATTTACAAAGAAAGAAAGTGCAGCCAACTGTGAAAATTACTGAAGTAGTAGACTGTAATTGTATATAATTTGTAGAAAACCCAGACAGGACATAAAACGGACGCAGTGGTTCGGAAAGGATTAAGACAGGTTTGAAACCTTTCCAATTTGTGCAATGAGCAGTCTGTGGAGGAAAGCAAGGCGAAATTAAGAGAAGGTACTTAAATTCAGGAAGAAAAAAGAAATTTCCATTTTGCCGATGACATTGTAAATCTGCCAGAGACAGCAAAGGACCGGGAAGAGCAACTGAATGAAGTAGAGGTGCTTGAAAGGAGATTATAAGAAGAACATTAACAATAGTAAAACAAAAATAATGGAATGCAGTCTGAGAAAATCAGACGATTCTGAACGAATAACAGTAGGAGACGAGACAATAAAAGTCGTAAGTTTTGTTATTCCAGTAGCAAAATATGATTTCTGGAAAAGTTATAAAATGCAGAATGGCTATGGGCGAAAAATCATTTCTGAAGAAGGATATTTTGTTTACATCCAATAGTAATTTAAATGTTAGGAAGTTTTTCGTGAAGGCATTTGTCTGGAGTGTGCTCTTGTGCGGGTGTGAATCGTGGACGATCAGATGTTCAGATGCAAAGCTCAAAGAAGCATTCGAAATTTGGTGCTAGAGGATTTGCGACTGGATAGGGGATTTCCTGTCAGAGAGGACACAGTTCGTAGTAATCGATGAAAAGGCATCAACTACAACAGAGGTGATATCGGGCGTTCCACAGGGTAGTGTTATTGGTCCTCTGCTGTTCCTTATTTACATAAACGATTTAGGGGAAAATCTAAGTAGCTCTCTTAGGTTTTTCGCAGATGACGCCGTCATTTACCGTCTAGTAAAATCATCTGAAGATCAAAGCCAATTGCAGAAGGATCTAAATAAGATATCAATTTGGTGTAAAAATTGGCAACTTACTCTAAATAATATTAAGTATGAAGTTGTCCACATGAGTACGAAAAGAAATCCGTTAAACTTTGTTTACAAGATGAATCAATGAAACGTGAATGCAACAGAACTACTAAAGAAACTGCATAGACTACTCTTGTCCGTCCGTTTTTGGAGTACTGCTGCCCAGGACATCGAAAGAGTTCAAAAATGGGCAGCTCGTTTCGTATTGTCACGATACAGGGGAGAAGCGTTACGGAAATGATACAGGATCTGGGATGGGAATCATTACAACAACAGCGCTTATCGCTGCGACGTGGGCTACTTACGAAACTCCAATCGCCAACATTTTCCTCCGAATGCGAAAATATATTGTTGACTCCCACTTACATAGGCAGAAATGATCATCAGAATAAAATACGAGAAATCAGAGCTCGAAAGGAGTGATTGAGGTGTTCTTTCTTCCCGCGCGCTATTCGAGAATGAAATGGTAAATAAAATAGTATAACGGTGGTTCGATGAACCCTCTGCCAGGCACTTAAATGTGATTTGCCGATTATCCATGTAGATGTAGATAGAGCTTAAGATTACATGAATAGAAGGCGTAACTGACGGGGAGGTACTGAATGGAATGGAGAGGAAAAAAGGATCGATTGATAGGATATATTCTGAGAGATTAAATAATCATCAATTAAGCGTTGGAGGGGAGTATGTGCGATAAAATTCGCAGAGGGTGGCAGAGAGACGGATATAGTAAGTAGGTTCAAACGGATGTAGGTTGCCTTTCTTATACAGAGGTAAAGAAGCTTGGGCAGGATAGGTTTACGTGGAAAGCGAAAATTGGCAATTGACACTAAATAAAGAAAAGTGTGAAGTAATACACATGACCACTAAAAGAAATCCGCTGAACTTCAATTACGCGATAAATCAGTCAAACCTTAAGGTCGTAGATTCTACCAAATACCTAGGAGCTACAATTACGAACAACTTTGACTGGAGAGAACAAATAGAAAGTATTGTGGGGAAGGTGAACCAAAGGTTACGTTTCATCGGCAGAACGCTTAGAAGATGCACCAGCTCCACCAAAGAGACTGCCTACATCACACTTGTGCGTCCTCTCCTGGAGTACTGTTGCCCCTTGTGAGACCCTCACCAGGAAGACACTGAGAAGGTTCAGAGAAGGGCAGCTCGTTTTGTTTTATCACGTTACGGGGGGGAAAGCGTCACGGAAATGTTGCAAGAATTGGGATGGAAATCATTAAGAGAAAGACATTATTCATTGCGGCATGATCTGTTTGCGAAGTTTCAATCACCGACTTTTAGTTCTGAATGTGAAAATATTTTGCTAGCACCCACCTACTTAGGGAGACATGACCATCCCAATAAAATAAGAGAAATCAGATCTAGGTGTTCTTTCTTCCCGCGCGCTATTAGAGAATGGAACGGTAGATAAAAGTTATGAAAGTGGTTAATGAACCCTCTGCCAGGCACTTGAATGTGATTTGCAGAGTATCTATGTAGATGTAGAAAGCAGCATCAAACCACTCTTTGATACAGTTGTAGTTGTTGTCTTCACTCACTGGCGAAACTCCACCCAAAAGATCTTGAGGCGGCCTGAAGTAGCACGAGATATACAGTCAGTCACCACATACGGTTCCCGGAACTGAGAACTCGTCAGCCTTCTGGGAGCCTCTACTCGCCGGGAAGGGAGGAACCGAAGACAGGCGGTCTGGTCGGCGAGCGACTGTCGGACAAATAAGAGTCCCCGACAGATGGGGAGATAGTGGGCGGGTGCACATATCTCTGCGTAACGTACGCGCCGGCCGGCGGCGCGGGACGGCTACAGATCGCGGCCGTCGGGCGCGCGGAAGGTCAGCGCAGTGTAAACAAAGCGGCCGCGGCCGCGGCAGGTAGCAGGCAGCAGGTAGCCGGCACGTAGGCACCGCGGACACGCCGTCTGCCCAGCCTCCCACGTGGTCGCCGACCTCCGGCCAGGGAGCGCTGCCTTCTTTGGCGACGGCTCGTGTTTTGTGTACTTTATGAGTAACCGCCGGCCGTCTACCTTTCTGTTTAGCACACGCTTCTTAGCGTGACGGGCCGGTCGCCGCGCCGCTACGTAGGCGTTCCCTCCTCTCGTTTTCGTTATAGGAAGGGACAGATTAGAGCCGGTCGCGGTGGCCGAGGGGACTGCGGCGCGCCAGTCACGGTCTGCACGGCTACTATGGTCGAGGGTTCGAATCCCCCCTCGGGCATGGATATTTGTGCCGTCCTTAGTGTTAGCTAGTTCATAAGTAGTTTGTAAGTTTAGGGACTGATGACCCCGTAGTTAAGTCCCATAAGCTATACAAACATTTGAACTTTTATTTATTTATTTATTTATTTTTATTTTTTTTATTTTCTTTATTTATTTATTTATTTATTTTTTTAATTTTTTTTTTTTTTTTTTTTTTTTTTTTTTTTTTTTTTTTTTTTTTGACTGATTAGAGGGAGCTAGGAATTATTGACACTTTGTTATATTTCGTCCTGGTAACATGCAAGATAGGACCTCCGATATTTATCTGCTGTCCTAAATAAACAGTAAGCAAATAAAGCAATAAATTATATAAGTCTTATAATGATAGTTTCACTCCTCAGTAAAGTTTCTGGCAAGCTTTCTAGTCTTGTATAGATCGCGAACGAACTAGTTCGGAAGAGCGCTCCCATAGGCGAACTAGTTCGCACACCCCGCGCCTCTTAGTTCGTGCCGAGGTGGAGTAGCCGAGCGGTCTAAATCGTCTCACTGCGGAGCGCGCGGTTGCTCGCCGTGGAGGTCCGAGTCCTCCCTGGGGCATGGGTGTGTGTGTGTGTTTGTCCTTAGGTTAGTTTACCTAGGTTTAAGTAGTTTGTAAGCTACGGACTGATGACTACGCAGTTTCGTCCGATAGTTTTTCGAACTTTTTTTTTTTTTTTTCTTTTTTTGGTTCGTTCGCTCCTTTTCCGAAGACTGACGGGTAATAGCGAGAGGACGCGAGAGCGCGCAGAATCGCGTGATTCACTTCTACCAGTTGCCGTCATTTCGAGCTGAGATGCAGCTCAGCTGTGGTTTTAGTAGCGGTAGCAAAAGCCAAAACGAGCGGACGAACTAAAAAGAGCGACCTACTTCGCGGCCAAGCTGGGAACTAAAAGAAGAGCTACCGGTCGCGAACTAAAATATGCGTGATAGGTCGCGAACTAAAATATGCGCGTTGGGTCACGAAAAGAATTAAAAATCACGTGTTTGCCTTCTGCTGATGGCCATTTCGAGGTTAGCGTCTGCCTGCTAGATTACATAGTTCAGTGCTACAAAATTTCTGCACACTGCAATATCTGAGTAATAAATTCCATAATGCCAAGATATAGAGATAACTCTAAACTTAAACGCGAGAAATTATCCACAAACTGTTTCTTTTGGTTTGCGTGATATCGTTAGCGGCTCAAGCAGCAAGCGCCTGAAGCAGCTAGGTGGGGGAACTTCTCCCTCCACCTGCATGCGCAAACCACGCCGCTCAGCCGTCACTGGGAGTGGACGAACTAAAAGAACGAACTAGTTCGCGGCAGAGCCGCGAACTAAAGTGAGCGCACCCGATCGCGAACTATTCTGCGCAAGTCTATGGGTTGTGGGTTAGTGAATATGGCAATTAACTTTAATCCCCACCTCAAGCTGCTAATTTAAAAAAAAATATTAGTTCGTCAGGGATGCCACTATAACCGTAATGTGTAGCTAAATAATAGCTGTGTAATGCTGTATTGTGGACACACAACGATTAAGAACGACAGTTACGAATCCTTTTCACCTCTGTGGCGTGTACCGTCTCCCATACAGTCACTTAATATGCAATTTAAGAGTGCTTACCTGGATGTAGTTTGAAATGTCCCATTGGATGGTCCTCTCATTAGGTCGTGGTCTCTAATGATATGCGAATTGCAGTAGATGTTGATGAAAAAAATGGATTAAAAGAGAGTTGGTTCTGTTTACTTGAAATGATGTCAGTTTCTTGCGAAGTCACGTGCAGTTTATTATTGTGAACGGCAGTCAAGTATGAAGATATTTGATTTCAGTATTAAATGGCAAAATCATATTTATTAGGTCATAAACTAGAAATCCAAATATTTTTGATGAGGGAGGGGAGATTGGTCGAAGTTTGAGGGGGGGGGGGGAGGGGGGAAGCGTGAGTCATAGGCCAAGGGGGAGGGAGAGACCTCTGCTGGGGCACGATCCGCAGCTATCTAACGGGGTAGGACAAAAAATAATAATTGTTCCCTATATATCACATAGTTATTAACCGAATTTCAAAATTTTAATAGTTGTTTTAGTCATACGTTAAAAGTTTAAAAATGCCGGCCGCGGTGGCCGAGGGGATTGAGGCACTGCAGTCACGGTCTGCACGGCCACTAGGGTCGGGAGTTCAAATCCCCCCTCGGGCATGGATATTTGTGCCGTCCTTAGGATTAGTTAGTTCATAAGTAGTTTGTAAGTTTAGGGATTGCTGGCCCCGTAGTTAAGTCCCATCAGCTATACAAACATTTGATTTGAAAAGTTTAATGCAATGAGACAAGACAGTTGGGAAGCGCGATTGACGGTGCGAAAATACACCTAATTTATTGATTTGAGAATGACAGCACTTCGCAACTTCCAGCTGCCACATAATTTCAAACGTTGGCGAACTTTTTCCAGATGACGCCATCCAAAAAATATCGCTCCTTATAACTACTCCCAGGTATTTTATGTACTTACTGCTCAAATAGATTGTTCTGTGTAGTGTAGTCTTCCAGTAAACAATGTTTAGTTCTATTTATGCGCAGTAAGGTACAATAATTTATTGCACATGTAGTGAGACGAAGGAGAAGGAAGAGGAACGGAAGGAATTCTGTTGTATGGCACTCTAACATGTACGAAAGAACAGACACCTAACTAGCTTTATTACGTATACCAAAGCGACGATGGCGTATGGTTCATTGCTTCATCCACATCTACATAAATACTCTGCAAATTACACGATTCAATGACGCCTAGTACCGTATGCTAAGAGATGCATACGTGAGTTGCTGTGTGAAGTACGTTTGTTGTGACCCACTCCACCAGCCCTCTCATGTTCTACATTGGTTTCAGATACATCCTATAAAGGTGAAGAGAAAAAAAACACCAACTGCTGTGCTTATGGTCTGATAAAAAAATAGAATGTTGTATTTTTGATTTGATTACAACATTTAAAGCCGTGTAACGACAGGGTTTATTCACAGAATATTCTATTTTGTAAATGAGGAAAGAGAACTGCTGAAACCAGAGTGTACGCAAATGGTTCCGTAATAATGTGGCGCTTCTGTTTTCTCGTAATTAATGAATGTATACGAAAATAAACTCAACTCTCTTTCACTTTGCTCGATACAAGCGTCAGCTCTCGACGTTTTCCGGTATTGTATTTCTTCCTTCCTAATGTCGGTCCATCTCCTTCTTTTCTGTTCATCGCATTCTACCCTACTCTCTATCCATTAGTGTCATTTTCATGCAGTTCAATCAATACGGTGCCGTACCTAGTGAACTATTATCCCTACAATAACATAATGTTCCATGTTTGTAGAGTGGAATATTGGGAAACTGACTGCGAAATGAGTTACGAATGAAGTAATAAATTAGTAGTTTATGCGTATTCGACAGACTTCGTACATATCATTGCATTTGACGTCATATCTGCTGAACGAGTTGTCGCACTATAATTTCGAATGTACAGTAAGTGGTATGTGTCCATACTCTGTAAAGTTTATCGTGAATACTATTAGTAGAGTGAAAGCAATAAATTGTCACGCCGAATCCCGTAGTTCTACTGTGTAAACAGCGGAAAAGTAAGTAAGCGACAAACCTAGGAATCAATAACTTAAGTAATTTAGGTACACAAACTTTCAACTTTAATATAAAATGAAATTATTGAGTATAATTCAAAGTAATAGTGACTCAATTTTGTGCAAACTACATAAGAGAGGAAGAAATACTTAATAAAATATGACAGCTTTATATTAAGTAGGAACCGCGAGCTCACAGAAATAATTTAAATGAATGACGTTCCAGGAAATCACCGCTTCCCTCGGGTTCTTGTGTGGTATGAATGAACGAGTAGATGAGCTCTGTTTTCTTCGCGTTTCATGCGCGTTATTGCTGTTTATTGCGCATGCGCGGATTCGCGCGAAGGAATATCCGCGGTGCATCGTGTAATAGGTTTACGTGAAACAGTACGTAATTACAGATAATCACACTTGTGGCGTTGCTGCATAGGAGTACGCCTTAGGTGTATCATGTAATAGGACCTTAACTCCACGCGAATGTTGTCTGATACTGAAGGTAAGCGAGTACCAGGATTTGTTGAAATCGAGCATATGTATAACACACACACACACTTTACAAATACAACCTGTTAAGATTTCAATCAGTTACAGCTCTGCTGATGAAATCTTCAGCGCAGTAAGGACTGTGCCTCTTTAGTATCTCGAATTTGATCGACTCCGGTGATTTTTCAGGACGACGTAAAGAACTGCAGACATATATCACGCGTTCCGTAGCAGGCCGCTTTGATTCTGTAAATATTTGTCCTCCAGGAGGCTTATTTTAGGAACTCGTAGTCCTGGAACGAGAGTAATGGTTGCGACAGAGGAAAGATAGGGGTAGAATTTTCATCGCGATACCAACGCGTCCTATTGGCCTGTTATTTTCGTACAAGGAAAAGAAGATGGTATTCCTCAATCATCATCAGTTACAGCTAATTTATCAATCACAGTAATATTCCACTTTTAACTGCTTTTAATGATAAATCTCTTTACTTGCATTTTCTGACATGAACTGGCTATGAAGATAGATGCCTGGATAAAGTTCATAAACAGTCCTTTCTATGAAGAGAATACAAACAAGGGTACGAAAATTCGAACTACGTCACCTTTCAGGGCAAGTGGAGTGATTTGTATCTTGTTCATAGTGCTTCATCGTAAGGTGCTACAGTACTTTATGCAATCATCAGTTGAGTTGGAACCTCATACTCTATATTCAAACACCCTGTAGCATTATCATAGGATAATACACAAAGCCACGTCCACCCAGGTCGTGCAAGCTAACTTCATAAAAGGCGATGAAGTGGAAATAATGTCATTGATCCAACGACTTAGAAGATAGACTGAAGAAAAATAAATCTATGTTTATATCATTTGTAGAATTCAAGGATTCTTTTTTTTTTTTTTTTTTTTTTTACCGTCTTGGTTGCGACTCTTTGAAACTCTTAATATAGCAGGTAACAAAACACAAGGACAGGAGATTGTCTACGACTTCTACAGAAACCAGACTGCCGTTATCGAGGGTAAAATGAGAAGTACAGGAGATATACAATGAAGACTGGCATTATCAGGAAGAAAAGGTTGACGAACAAGACAAGTCTGGTGACATGTAAGGTATTTGTAAAGCGTAGCTTCGTAAAGGAATTGCGAACAACAAACAGATCAGTCAAGAAGAGGTTAAAGCTCTTAAAACGTAAAGCCAATGCTGAAGATCATACGGGTATATCACATAACTAATTAAGTGGTACTGGATCGGACTTGAGAGAGAAATGAAATGGTAGTCCAACTTTTCTGAAAGAAGGGATTGGTTGCTTGGTTATACTGGCATAGTCTGAAGAAACTTGGAATCGTGAAATTTGTAATGAAGGCAAGAGATGGGTAAAAGGTAGAAGAGGGAGGATAACGTCTGAGGACAGTAAACATACCGAAATGAGTGTGGGTTGCAGTATTTGTACAACGTTGGTTGGTTTGGTTGGTTTGATTTTTAAAGGGACTAAACGGCTAAGGTTATCAGTCCCTGTACAACGTTGATTCGGATTGCAATAGATAGGCTAGCGTAGAGAAATCCATTAGACTTCACTTTGTGCATAAGGTCACAAATAAATAAACACAAGGTTTCATTGTAAACTGAAGTAATTAACAATTGTACTGAAAGAGCGATTACATCTTCTGATATAATGACAAATACGATTAAATATCGGTAGAAGCGTATATAGAAATCCTAAACGTAACGAAGGCTATGCCACTGTATTCTTCTTTGATGTGATATTAAAAACTGCTTAAAAAAAAGTACATCGTTCCACAGAAAACACTCTTAGCTTCTTCTACACCGAAAGAATAAAATATTAATCATGTGATTAATTTTTTTATTATTTTTTTAGAGCTACATGACGGAACTGCAATATTCATTATCCATAGATTTACAAACTACTTACACTAACGACAATACACACACACACATACACACATTGAAACACGTCCACTGAATGTGTGGTCGTGTTCCACTTTGATTTATTTATTAACCTAAAGTGTTTCTGCACCATTAATATTATCTATCTGTGTGTAAATTATTTTATTATTTTTATTAATGAGCAATGCCCCCTGTTTATGTATGTTTGCCCAATATTTATACATGTTTCCACCTGTGTGATTGAACTTGTATTTTCATGTGACTGTGGAAGTTTGCTTTTAATATTGACTGACTGCCGCGAATTGGCTTAAAGTCGCCGCCTCCCGCTTTAGGCCTTGTTTTGCTGTAGTTAAGAACGCATGTCTTCGTTTCTTCGTTTGTCGTCTGCGCTGGCGTCTGCTGGCTGGCTACAGACAAGCTTACTTGGCAAGGTGACGAGGTGGCCGTGTTTTTAGTGTCGTACCAACCAAATCTTGGATGAAAGAGGTGACAGGAGACATCTCTGGGAGCGATTGTAGAGGGAATTGTCTTGGCCAGGTAGCAAGGGTTGGTAAACACTAGTCTCTGAACGCACTTTTAGAGCGCTCTACATCCGTGTGTGTGTGTGTGTGTGTGTGTGTGTGTGTGTGTGTGTGTGTGGTGGTGGTGGGGGGAGTTTTTCCGTGGCCTTAGAGCTTCACTCTTCACTCTGGCTCCGACAACCGTGGAAGTAAGTACTTGGGAAAATCATGCTGAGGGGAAGGCATGCTGTTAGGATTTTGCTTTCTTTGTGATAAGGCAGTCTTGGTTTTCAGTAATAGTTTTCTTGAGTAATTCTTTCACTATCCAAGGCGAAGTGTTTCATAATTTAGAAAACTCGTGCAATTCAGTGTCAATTTATTATCTGTATTTTCTTTCCAGTGATGATTTTGTGTCTGGTTTTGCTCAAGTTATAATAAATATGTGTAGCCTTCAGCCTTTGTGTAAATTTAGTGTATTTGAATTTCCTTGCTGTTTTTAACTAACATTTTCATGTCGCATCTGTATCCACACGTATGCTAAATATTTCTTAGATTTTCTTGTTTGATTCCATCTTTCCTGTCTTGTATGACCGATTGCACCACATGCTTTCATAACGGTCGTTCCTTTGGCCTCCAGCCATGCTTTTCTTAATACTAGTTTTCTTCTATAAGAATTCTTGTGTGCTTTACTTGCTTATTCTAAATTAATTTCTGTTTGTAAATGTTATGAAATTCAGTGTGGTTGCACACTATGTGGTACTTAAGAGTAGTGAGCTGCTGCCTACCCACACATGAGTTCGTTTAGTGCACAGTGTACTTAAAATTAGTAATCCTATCAAGACGCTGCTGATGCCTTGTTTTGCCACTGCTTTCAAGTGTTCCCGAAGAGTAATGTACCGCCATGCATTATGCACATGTGTGTGAATGAATGTGCTTTCACCTACCCATTGTGTGTTTGAAAATTTCCTCCCACATTACCCCCAAAACAATTTTAATACGGTTAGTGATCATATGATTTAATTCATTTTTGTACAAGATGTGTGCGTATTTTTGTCTCCCCACATTTATTTGCTTGTTATTTTACTGAATAGATTATGAGTTCAAAGCATCAAACCTCTGCTTTATGATTTCTTGCTCCCCGTCCCATGTTTAATTATCTATTCATTAATTTCTTAACATTGATTTCATGTTTGTTAAAACGTAAGCTGCTGCCTTAAGGAGTGAAAGAGAAATTTCTGTTGTGCATGTACTGTGGCCACTCATAATGTAGAGCAGCAGTGAGCGTTTTAACTTACAGTTGCAAATCTCAACTGCATGAGATCTAGCTTATTTTAATAACAGGCTACTTTCAACATGCTCATGAGTCTATGGCTCTTTGTATATGTTATCATTTACAAAAATCCTCATATGGATATTCTGAACCGTTTATCGTGACAATTGTTACCACCAAATGAGACTCAATGTACTGAGTCACAACAGGAACACACTTGTGCATGAGATCTCAATACCAACATCTCGAGAATATGTAGATTTGTCATTCTGATATCAACATTAGCTGCATCTTTGGTACGTTGGGTACGTGTCATTGGCAATAATCTATGGCCTAAAATGATTCCTATGTAAAGTCTACACGTTGAGTACTTATGCCTGCACACTATTTAAAATTTCATGGCCACACAGATCTCAGGTGTCAGGCTTTGAACTGGGTGTCTGTTCACGAAGGAGGTTAGTGTCCTTCCTTGGGCTTGTGTGTGTGTGTGTGTGTGTGTTGTCCTTAGTGGCCGGCCGCAGTGGCCGAGGGGACTGAGGCGCTCCAGTCACGGTCTGCACGGCCATTACGGTCGGGGGTTCGAATCCCCCCTCAGGCATGGATATTTGTGCCGTCTTTAGTATAAGGTAGTTTATAAGTAGTTTGTAAGTTTAGGGACTGATGACCCCGTAGTTAAGTCCCATAAGCTATACAAACATTTGAACCTTTGTCCTTAGTGTAAGTTAGTGCAAGTAGAGTGTAAGTCTAGGGACTGATGTCCAATACAGTTTGGTCCGACAGATTTACGAATATTTTAACATTTCATCTGAAAAATTTTATGATTTCCTTTAATTCACTTCGAGTAGTACACTAACTATGACTAATAAATTCAGCCATTATTGAGAAAATGTAACAAGATGTAAGATGAGAAATAATCAATATATTACAATGAATACTTTTCTTAAAACAGGATGATAAGTACTTCAGTTCATGAGACACATTCGTTACAGCTCTTCGCGGGCCTAGTTATTTTGCGTGGGTACAGCGTGTGTCACACTCAACACCTTGTGAGATTGGCTCGAGAGCAGCAGCACGTTGGGCTTTGCATGGCTGATCTTGCAGCACCGCTTTGTAAAGGGCGTTCCCATGACAACCCTGCTGCTGCCGTACTGTTTTCCTCGCGCCAGTCGCAAGTGGGAACATTGTCCGAGATTGCCACTTACCATGGTGTATCAATGGCAACCGTGTCGATACCGTGCACTGTTCCCGCGCGGCACACCCTAGTGTGATCCGGCCCTTATGTTGTACGTGAGAACAGAGTAACTATATAGAGAATACCCCCCCCCCCCCCCGCAAACCATTGTCTTACACTCTCCTCGTGGTTCCGAAAGATGCTAGCAGATGTCAGGCGGTTCCCCAGCTTAGTAAAGGTAGACCATACTAGAGGCGCTCCTGAGGGTGACTGTCGCACGACAGATGGTAACGTGGAGGGGAGGCTGAGGGGAGAGCTCGTGCCACCTGCCACGAGGCTGGTGTACCGGCGTTTGAGGGGAAGAGGGGGTGGGGCAGCCGCTACCTGGTGTTTTCTCTGGCCACCGTCTGGCCAGTTTTAAAGGGCTGTTTCTGACCTCAACGCCATCATGGGACATCTTACAGAACTGCTGAAACCCTCGCTCCCTGCACCCCTGCGCATGTGACCGGGCCCTTTCGGAGGTTGCCTGTCTGTATATTTTTTTTCTGTGACGCGAGGTATCCTAGAATTGCCCAAGCTTCCACATGTAGCGCATTGTCTACGGCCCAAAGTGTATTATACGGCATATGGCAGTTTGAGTTTATAAAAATGATATGCCTTCAAGCATAAGAGATTTTCTGTTTGCTGGTGAGACTAATTTGGTAGTGAAGGATGTTGTTGGCAATATTGATGCAGTATCAAATAATGCAGTTAATATCTTCTATAAAGTAAATATATGCTAAATCACAGTAAGACTTAGTATTTAAAGTTTCTAGCAGACAATTCAACAAACACTGACTTTTCAATTACACAGATTGGGCACATCGTGAGACTGAACACTTGAAATATCTAGACGTATATATAGATGGTAAGCTGTCGTGGAAAGTTCATGCCCAGGGTAAACCAAATGCTACGTTCTTTACCATTCGAACAGATTCTGAACCAAGTGATAGTTCAACTCGAAAAATAGTCTCCTTACTTATTTCCATTTCTCCTTACTTATTTCTTGTGGTAACTCCTCTGGCACAAAAATTATATTTGTTGTGCAGAAATAGATGGTCTGAGCAATATGTGGGGTAAGCTTGTAGCCTGAGAATTCTGACGTTGGCCTCTCAATATATATTTAATGTCGTTCGTTGTTAATAATATTTGGCTATTCCCGAGAGTTACCAGTTTTCACTCAGAACTAGGCAGAAATCTAATCTGCATTTGGATCACACCTCCTTCTCCCTGGTGCAGAAAGGTGTGCGATTCTGCGACACAAATTTTTTATAAGCTACCACAAAAATTCAAAATGCTTAGTAGTAATCCTCGGACTTTCAAGGCTAAACTGAATTTATTTATCTATTTATTTATTTTTTAATAATTAATGCTGCAGCAGTCACTTTTTACTAATATTTTTATTAGCACGACGCGTTTCGGCAGCAAGCTGCCATCATCAGGTGCATTTTACAGTTACTGGTTCATTATTGTTTTATTATGTTTTTTGCTAATAAAAATATTAGTAAAAAGTGACTACTGCAGCATTAATTATTCCAAAAAAATTTATAATACAGCTGCAGACCTCAGAACAATGCACACAACATGGATAAATTTATGTTAAAGTGAAAATATTGCTCATGGCTCAATCTTTGTTTTGTCTTGAGGAATTCCAGGAATTTTTTTTTTTTTTTAAATTTAGCTAATTTCTGTGTTACGTTGTAGGCTGTTTTAACTTGCTGTTAAGGTTGCCGTAGGATTGCCATACGTTTTAATCTATTACTACTCTTTCTTTATAATTACATGTACTGATTCGTTCCATGGCCATAGAGACTTGCTCCTCAATTTGCTATTCCAGAACATGAAGAATATACAGAAAAATAATTAAATTGGTGTCCGGGTGGCGTGCACGTATAGCGTAATGGTTTGCGCGACAACTTCGAAAAGCGGGAGATCGGGGATCGCCCCCAAGGGGCTCACGGTTCTTTCGTGAGTACGTGCATGGCGAGCACGGGGCCCCGAGCTAATGCAGTCTTCCTTCCTTCTTTACTTTCCGGATTGCATTTCCTTTCCCCTCCCCTCCTTTCCTATCCTCAGTCCTTCCCCTCCCCACTGGGGAAATGATAACCTCAGTACTTTAGTCCCCCTATCCCAAACAAACAATCCAACCAAAACCCAACAACCCAAGATCGGTGTTAGAGTCCCTGTCCGGCACAAATTTCCATACGTCACCATTAAATCGTTTAGTTGATGCTGACTTACATTCGCAATTACGGATTCATTTTTTTTGTGTATAAATGCTGAAGTGTTTGTGTGAGAGAGATGTACTGTTGGCGTGAACGCGTGTTCTGCTCGGCCGCAGGTTCTTCCTGGTGAAGAAGAAGCGCGAGGGGCCGCTGTCCATCACGGTGACGCCGTGCACCTCCAGCCTGCTCTGGTCGGTGGCCTACCGCAACGTCACCAACGACACCGAAATGGGTGAGTGCCCTGCTATCACCACAGCACATGCGAACTTCATATTCGTCTAGAAATCCTGAAAAGTTTTTATTATTTGGTCTAGTGAAAGAGAGGGCTATGCCACATTACATCAAAAATTGAGCTTTGACGATTTTCAGTATGCTTGTACCCATGTTCCGTCTATCTCGAGAACTAGAACCACATGACATAGCTTCCGCTCTTTCTGGCGCAGTTATAAGTTCTTGAATGCTCCTTTGCTATCATTTTGAGTGAGAGGAGGAGCTGTGCCACTTAGCGGTATTATCCTCTATTTCAGTTGCACACGTACCAACACAGAAGTGTTACAGATTCGTTTAGCAGTTATAACAGACGAAGATATTGTTCAAAAACGTAATTGTTGCTTCCATATCTCTCTTTTTTTACATGCTCTAAACATAATTTGCATTATGCGTCTATCTTGTAATAGACAAGTTACGATATTGTAACTTCGTAGGCTTTCTCGGCGCGACAAGTCTCCGAAGTGGCAAATTCTTTGAGCAAAAGGACTGAGTGGCTTTATCACCCATAGTCGCCAATTTATTTATGGAGGACTTTGAGGACAAGGCACTGAGGACTTCAGCGTTGCAACCAACGTGTTTTTGGAGATACGTTGACGTCACCTTTTTCATCTGGCCTCATGGACGTGATAAGCTCAATCGATTTTGGGATCACTTTAACTGCCTTCACCCAAACATCAAATTTACTATGGAGGTTGAAAGTGACGGGAAACTTCTTTTTTTTGGCTGTAATGGTTTACAAAACAAAACAAAAAAACACAAAAAAAAATGATGGCACCCTTGGACATAGTGTTCACCGAAAGCCGACACAATACCAACGCAACGGCGTCCTTAGAACTCTGGTACCCAGAACATATGCCATTTCAGATGCAGATAGTTTACCATCGGAACTGGAACATGTGACTAGTGTTTTTAAGGAAAATGGCTACTCTGAAAAACAGATTCGCCGTGCTATGCAGTTTGGACCATCTCCAAAAGTGCTTGAGGAGGAGTATAAGGCTCTAGCCTACATTCTTTAAAATTGGAGGACTTTTAAAAAGTTTTAACATAGACTGTTTTCCGTCCGCCGTCCAAGATTAGGGCATTGCTTGGCTCCGTCAAAGATGACCTCGGACTCAAGAAAACCGGTGTTTACAAAATACCGCGTGAGTGTGGTAAGGCATATATTGGCCGCACGCTTCGAACTGTATAAGATAGTTGCATAGAACGTTGCCGCCACACGAGACTATGGCAGCCGGATAAATCGGCGGCAGTAGAACACTGTTTAACGGAAGGATACAAGATTATATATGATGAGATCCGCATAGTAAACAATACCTCCGGTTTCTGGAACAGTGTTTACGGAGAAGCCATTGAAATCAGGTTGACGGACAATTTAATAAATAGACTTGGGGTTTCCTCTTAGTAGAACATGGAATCCATTATCAAATAACATCAAATTCGACCCGGATTCCAACACCTGGTACAGATTAACGTAAGGTGCCATGTATCGTTGTGCCCTGTTCCACCAGCCCTGTCTAGTAGGTAGCAACAGTGACGGCCGGCGCATGCACCGTGCACGCGACCGACGCCTGTATAGGACAGTGGATATGAATAGTGAGTGATGAAACTCGTAATCAACAAAACAAAATCGATGCAGTGTTTAATGTCTACTATTCTCTCATTGTTAAAGTGACTCCACTGAACATTATTTCCTCGTTCCTGGACATACTTATTTACCAAGTGATCGAGATTTTGTCACAATAGAAAATAAAATCCGAAAAACATATCATACTTACACACCTGACCGTTGGTACGATGTTGTAAAAATAGCCAGAGTCAAAAATCTATTTAAGGTCATTTCAATGACAACTTAAGATTTCAGGGATTTTCAGCATCTGAACAGTATAATAGCAAAGAGTGGTGTTGCAGTAAATGGTGTTACCTTTAATATTAGGAAAATAAGTGCTATGTAATTTGATAAACCAGGCACACTACTCTTTGAAAACAGCTATTCTGACATGTTTATCAAAAACTGAAATCCAGAGAAACAATGGACAGTGAAGATACTGTAGAAGATTTATGAAATTATGTATGGTTTTTTGTAGTTGGTGTGCAAGTCTGATAACATGATTTACATTTGGGTAATAGTATTTCAACCAGGATAAAACTTCTTGTAATGTGTATAAAATTTGTGTTTTTTTTAAACATTGATATATTAATTAAATCCTACAAGATCGTAATTAGTGCTATTTACGTAAAAATTTATATTTTTCTGTTGCATAACTTACATAACAACACGTTAAGACGAAGAAAGTGACCCCTATTCTAACTTCTTCCCCTCATAACAAAACCCAATAGGATAACCAAAAGTTAAAAGATCAAGAAGAAAAGAAAAGAAAAAAATAAGAAATATTGAAGGTACATCTGCAAGACTGCTGACTAAGGCTAATCCTGAACAGATAAAGTAGACGGGAAAAACGAAAAAAAAAACCTGCCAGGAATGGAGATGAGCGTATGGCATTTTTGGCCGGGGAGATCCTATACTGAATTGTTCGGCCGCCATAGTGCAAGTCATTTTAGTTGATCCCGCTTGGGCGAATTTCGTGCCGATAATGAGATGGTGCTGATTGGAACAACACACAACGCCCAGTCTCCTTCAGGGAATCGAACCCGGTCCCCTTGCATCGGCGGTCAGAGACGTTGCCACCGAGCTAAGGTTACGGAACCTGTTTGAACCAAGAGATCTCACAAATGCACAACAGCGACATTATGGATGTTACGGAAATGGGACCTTAAAGAATAATGAGAAGTGTCGTAATACCAGTTACCTTTCTTAAAGGTTACGAGTAAACTAGCTGTGTTTTTTAATTTATGAAAAAGTCAGTAATAGCAGGAGAAGGAAATAAAATATATATATTTTTTTACCTTTCCGATTAGTCTACCTTGACAAATCACGGTGGCGTTAACCAGCATAATATGCTTTACTGGAGTGCAGACAATCCCCACTGGTTACGGTAAGTCGAACGTCAACGCCCTATGTTTAGTAATGTATGATGTGGCATCATGAGGAACAAACTCTTTGGCCTATATTTTATTAATGGCACTTTGTATGGACGCAAATACAGAACTTTTTGAGCAGGAACTACTTGTTATTATTTTACTGTTAATTACCATACTATCATATTCTCTACATTATTGTATTATAGTCAGCCTGAAGATGGTCTCACAAGAAGACTGAAACCGGTTGCCTAACAACAATAAAAAACAGTTCTCGAGTATCCAACCGGGTTGGGGGGTCGACCAGCAAAACTTTGACTCTCCTAGGCTCTGTGAAACAAGAGCTAGGCCGGCGAAAACCGGGCGTTTACCAAATTCCCTGCCAGTGCGGCAAATCATACATTGGTGAAACAGTCCGCAGCGTAGAAGAGAGGTGCCTTGAACACAAGCGCCATACACAACTACGCCAGACTACCAAATCATCCGCGGCCGACCATTGTATAAACACTGGACACACCATGAAGTACGAAAACACCAAAGTACTCAGGCAATCCTCCTCCTTCTGGGATTGTGTTACTAAAGAGGCCATCGAAATACGACTGCAGGATGGTCTAATCAAAAAAGATAGCGGCCTTCAACTCAGTCAGGCTTGCTTGGAAGCCTGCACTGAGCATGGAGAAGAAAAAACGTTCCCGCAGACTGATGTCCACGCCCGACGACGGCAGCGCGGAGACTGCAGGCCAGAGTTCGGACCCGGGTGCCGCTTCCCCCACCACTACCAAGAGCCGCCGCGGCGGCTGCACCGAAGGCGTCACGGGAGGAGCGGTGGAGGGGGTGACAGCGAGCATATATAGGGCGTCGAGAGGAGCTGCACAGAAGGGAATTCTTTGGAGCTGTGTTCTTAGACTTATCTACAGCCTTTGTGTGTGGCACGAGGGACTCTTGTATAAACTCCTAGTGCAAGGTGTCCCAGTGCCACATGTACTACTACTAAAAAGTTACGTGAGTGGCATGTCATTCCATATACGGGCACAAGAGGGCACATCGACGATACGTGGGATCAGAGCAGGGGTACCGTAAGGCAGTGCACTGGGGCCATTGCTCTATGTTCTATATACAGCCGACCCACCAAAAACAGAGAGAGTGCACGATACAGCAGTGTATACCCGTAGCATGAATGCTGCACAATTACGGACAAGGCTCCAACAGGCATGTGATGCACTTTGTGAATGGGCTATCAGATGGAGGCTGTCGCTCAACGCCACTAAAACCCAGGCACTACCCTTAGGCTTACGACCAATACCGCTGGGACTACAACCAATAACCATCATAGGAACCCCAGTTCTTTGGGACAGAACTGCGAAATACTTGGGAGTAGTTCTAGACAGACGTCTTACTTGGGCCCCACATATAGAGGACCTGCGGGAAAAAGCCATTAAAAAGACTGATGATTCTCTATCCATTACTGAACCCATCCTCATCTCTGCCACCCAGATTGGGAGTGATACTGTACTTAACTCTAGTAGGGCCGCTTCTAGAATATGCAGCAGTAGAGTGCGGAAACACTGCAGATTCAAACCTAAAGCAGCTCCAGGCAATCCAAAACCAGGCACTAAAGAGGGCACTGCACCTTCTATATAGATTCCTAACAGAAGAACTCCATCATTTTGCAGGGGTTCTCTACTTAAAAGAACGCTTTCGTCACTCGGCGAGGGAATTTTATTGGCAGCGGTAGAGAAAAGTTATGAAAGTGGCTAATGAACCCTCTGCCAGGCACTTAAATGTGATTTGCAGAGTATCTATGTAGATGTAGATGAAGCCCATGTACATATTAACCCTACCAAAATATTTATTTTAAAAAAAATCTTTCTTTATCTCTCCAACTACCTTCCGATTTAAAAAAAAACATCTTTCTCTATATTTTACTCTCTCGTCTCCATCTATCTTCCAATTAAAAAAAATACATAAATAAATAAAAAAAAGAAAATAACCAACCTCACATGTTTGCTAATGTAAATGCAGTAACCGATAAGAGAACCATGTTTATAGCCAAGTTTATTGTTTTATCATATGTTAGAGGTGAAGGTGTAGCCGCAAGGCTTGAACTTCTGTTTTCAGATCCGTTTCTGTATTCATATCCGGGCAAACAAGATGTCCACACATATAACTGCAGAGCTGCACAGCATGCAACGTGTACGATTGCCGAAATGTCGTTGAAGAATTACGATAAAACCCGATTGGATACCCGAGAACTGTTTAACATTGAAATATGCCGAGAAAACTTCAGATCGCACAACAATAAAAAAAAGATTCTCTTGCGATCGAGAGTGTGTTTTTAAAAAGGTGATTGCATTGCTAGTGGTGTGGTGTGGTGTGTGTGTCGGCAGGCGACCCTGAGCCGGAGCAGGCGCTGGGCGAGTTCCGCGGGCGGCAGCTGCGCACGCTGCAGGTGGCGTCTGCGCGGCCCGGCCTGTACACTGTGCGCGTGTCGCCGCTGGAGGGCCAGTCGTACGTGATGCTGTACGCCAGCCAGCAGCCCGGCGGGCCGGGGCCGCTCGCCGTGCGCCACAAGCCGCGCCTCAAGCTGCAGCGCCGCCAGCGCCGCAAGGGGCTCACCGTGCGCTGGGAGCCCAGGTCAGACACCTGCTGTCTGCTGCCTGCTGGCTGCACCCTCCGCTTCTACTCTCCAACACTGCCGGTCAATTCTCCCAGTAACACCTGCGCTTTCCATGAACCCGTGCCTACTGCCACAGAGTAACACATACAGAGAAGAAGCCTCCCCTAAACCACTGTCCTACGCTCCCCTCGTAGTTCCGTAAGATGCTAGCAGGTGTCAGGCGGATCGCTCGCTTAGGGTGCCTCTCGCACGTCAGAGGGTAGCGTGGAGGGGAGGCTGAGGGGAGAGCTCGTGCCGCCTGCCACGAGGCCACGGCTGTGTCCGGCTTGCTGCCGTGTGAGGGGAGGTGGTGGTGGGGACAGCCGCTACCTGCCACCTGCTCTGGCCAGTTTAAAGGGCTGCTTCTGACCGCAGCACCATCATGGGACATCTTACAGAACTGCTGGAAAACCTCCCTCCCCGCAACCCTGAGCGTAGGACCGGGCCCTTACGGAGGTTTCCCGACTGTATATATTTGTCTGTGCTACTGCTCACTGCCCGTGGCCCCTCTGTGATCGCCGAGTTCGTTTTTTCTGTTGTTGTTGTGGTCTTCAGCCTGCAGACTGGTTTGATGCAGCTGTCCATGCTACCCTCTCCTGTGCAAGTCTCTTATCAAATGTTCAAATGTTTGTATAGGGACTTAACTAAGGGGTCATCAGTCCCTAAACTTACAAAATATTTACGAACTAACTAATACTAATGACGGCACAAATATCCATGCCCGAGGGGGGATTCGAACCCCCGACCGCAGTGGCCGTGCAGACCGTGACTGGAGCGCCTCAGTCCCCTCGGCCACCGCGGCCGGCAATATTTTATTATTGCTTCCCACCGTCATTCAATTTGAATCATAAATAACGGCCTAATTATTGCATATGTCTGAAAAACTAAAAGAAATATATTTGGGTCAATTCTGGCACTCTATTTGTTTAATTGCAGAGGTTAAAATAAATGATGGGTGAGTGCAGCGTGCTTACGTCGTACATTAGCCCATGGGCATGGATATTTGTGCCGTCTTTAGTATAAGGTAGTTTATAAGTAGTTCGTAAGTTTAGGGACTGATGACCCCGTAGTTAAGTCCCATAAGCTATACAAACACTTGAACTGGAGCGTCTCAGTCCCCTCGGCCACCGCGGCTGGCCAAGTCTCTTAACCTGAGAATATGTTCGGCAACCTACATCCTTTTGAATCGGCTTATTGTATTCGTCCCTCGGTCTCCCTCTACGATTTTTACCCCACACACTTCCTTCTAATGCTACGTTGACAATTCCTTGATGTCTCAGAATGTGTCCTACCAATCTATCCCTTCTCTTAGTCACGATACGCCAGAAACTCCTTTTCTCCTCATTTCGGTTAAGCACCTCCTCATTAGTCGCGTGATCTACCCATCTAATCTTCATCATTCGTCTGTAGCACCACATTTCAAAAACTTCTATCATCTTTTTGTCTGAACTCGTTATCGGGCACGTTTCACTGCCGTACAATGCTACACTCCAGATAAATGCTTTCAGAAAGGACTTACTAACATTTAAGTTAATATTGGGTGTCAAGAAGTTTCGCTTCTTTAGACACGCTTTTCTTCCCGTTGATTGATTTTTCCAAGGAATCCAAAACAGTCTTGGTCCAACCCGCCACTGCCCGCACCGAAACTAAGTTTATTGTACGGTATCGCTCCCTGTATATCTAGTAAAGTCAACTAATGCCCTTCAACAGTGCAAGGAGTCCCTTTACCAGTTCTTTATTAGACGCAATTTCTTCGGGTCTGGTTGTCCCAAATGTTCTGTGCCTTTTACTCTCCAATGCAATGCATTCGAAGATTAGACGTGATGCAGTGTCATCACTGTCATCACAGATCCTACATTTAGTGTCCTCTTCTGTTATTCCCATTGTATGTAGGTGTTTTTTGAAATTCCTATGGCTTGTCAGCAATCCAACCATGAGTCTAATGTCTCTCCAGTTCAGGCCCAGGATTGCAGAGCTTTTTTTAAAACATGGCTTTTGCATCATTACCTTGCCATGTTTTTGTTGATAGACTTTGGTCCAATATTCTACCTGCTGTCTTCTGAGCCATTTACGTAGCTCCAATTTGATCATTGCCTTGGTGATTGTCAGGACAGGTTCTGGTCCAATAAATGGAGTCTCTGCCCCCTTCCTGGCTAATCTGTCGGCACGTTCGTTGACACTCATCCCCCAGTGGCCAGGGACACACAATAGATTTACTCTATTGCTTTCCCCTAGCTCCACCACAACCCTGTGACATTCTGAAACAATTTTAGACCTTGTTGCAGGAGCTGCCAGTGATCTCAGGGCTGCCTGGCTGTCTGAATAGATATAGATGCTACGGTCTTTGTAGCACCTACGCAAATTCCCCTCTACACACGCCCTGATGGCCTGGAATACTGAGGCCAGTTTCCCTAGAGAGATGACGCCTTCCAGTCTTCGCTGCAAACCCGTGGTCACTGGTGCATCCTTTTACATCGCCCCTCTGTAATCATAGGAGGAAGTATGCTTTATTTTTTTCACCTGTTATTTGTTATGCTCCTACAGCTGTCAACAGTATCCCACGTCGCTCTTCAGCCGTGAGATTTACAGATCTGATAAAGAATTAAATGTATAAAGGCGTCAAAAACAACGAGCAGATAGCAGAAAGGCAGTAGCAGTAACCCACTAAACTACAGGTCTATTTCATTGACGTCAATTTGCAACAGGGACTTGGAACATATCATGTTAATATAATTTGACATAATGTCAAGAGTGCAACTGGAATAATTCATATAATAATTGGACTGACCATCTCTCTCAAGCACAGTATTCTACAACTTGATCCTAAATCAGCTGCTGGCCAAAATGATACATATAAGGCCATATGTTGTAAGACTCTTTTGACAGTTTAATTTTAATGTATCTTACTTTTTGTTTTTACTTTGTACTTTTATAAAACATTTCTTTACTGTGTAGCATTTGAAAATGATGCGATTGTGCATCGAAACTGGTTGTGCATTACACATAAAGTATTACAAATTTCCTTTTTTAATAAGCAACTGTGGCTTAGAATACACTTGTATTCCTTATTATATGACATATCATGTATTCAAATGTTATGAATTATCTCGAACAGAATGATCTATTGACCAAGGTCAACACGGATTTTGAAAATATCGTTCATGTTCAACACAACTTGCTCTTTACTCACACGAAATGATGAGTACTATCGACAAGGGATTTCTAGATTTACAGAAGGCTTTTTACACCGTACCTCACAAACGGCTTTTAATCAAATTGCGTAGTTATAGACTATTGCCCCAGATTTGTGACTGGATAGGGGATTTCCTGTCAGAGAGGACACAGTTTGTAGTAATCCATGGTGAGGCAGCGACTAAAGCAGAGGTGATATCCGGCGTTCCACAGGGTAGTGCAACTGGTCCTCTTATGTTTCTTATCTACATAAACGATTTGGGAGAAAATCTGAGCAACTCTCTTAGCTTGTTTGCAGATGACGCCGTCATTTACCGTCTAGTAAAATCATCTGAAGGTCAAAACCAATTTCAGAACTATCTGAATAAGATATTACTATGGTGTAAAATTGGCAATTAAATCTAAATAATGAATACGAAAAGAAATCCGTTAAACTTTGTTCACAAGATAAATCAATCAAACGTGAAGGCCGTAAACTCCACAAGACACCCAGGAATTACTATTACTTCAGACTCAAACTGGAAAGAACACGTAGATAATGTCGTGGAAAAGGCGAGCCAGAAACTGCGTTTTATTGGCAGAACGCTTAAAAGATGCAACAGAACCACTAAAGAAACTACCTACACTACGCTTGTCCGTTCTTTCTTAGAGTATTACTGCCCAGTGTGGGATCCTTATCAGGTGGGTTTGACAGAGGACATCGGAAGAGTCCAAAGAAGGTCAGCTGGTTTCTTATTCTCACGATAGTGGGGAGGCAGCGTTATGGAAATGATACAGGATCTGCGATGGGAATCGTTACAACAACGGCGCTTATCGCTGCGGCGTGGGCTACTTACGAAACTCCAATCGCCAACATTCTCCTCCTAATGCGAATAAATATCGTTGAATGTCACTTACATAGGTAGAAACCATCATCAAAATAAAATACGGGAATTGAGAGCGCTTATGGTTTTTTGGGATGCACGAGGTCCTGTACTGGAACATTATGGTGAAAGGGGCACAAGAATAAACAGTGTACCTTACAGTGAGATGCTTACTTACAGGCTAAAGCCTGCAATTCGAAGCAAACGCCGAGGATTGCTGTCAGAAGGTGTAGTGTTGTTGCACGACAATGCCCGTCCGCATACTGCTGTCCACACTGCTGAAACGCTCCAGAAACTCAAATTCGAAGTACTGGATCATCCACGACTCCATATAGTCCCGATCTTGCCCCCTTCTGACTATCACTTGTTTGGTCCACTCAAACAGGCGATAAGGGGCCGTCGTTTTGACTCGGACGAACCAGTGAAGGAAGCGGTGCATTCCTGGCTCGCAGCTCAACCGAAAACCTTCTTTTATGAGGGCGTAAGGAAGCTTGTAGAGCGATGGACGAAGTGCACTGAAAAGCAAGGAGACTATGTGGAAAAATGATGTTCTTGTAAGTTTCGTATTTTATTGCAATAAAATTTTATAACTACTTTGCGGATAATAATTGACTTACCCTCGTACAACTAGCTGTTGCGCGTCATTAGTTGTCAGTCTGAACCCGGCTTCAGAATCTCGGTGTGTATTGTCACCGTTGTGCTCCCGCGCGCCTGCCTCAGCCCACCGTGCGTGTTCGCAGCTCGGTGGACCCGCACCTGATGCACTACTGCCTGGTGGTGAACCCGCGGCGGCACTACTCCACGCTGTGCGAGGCGCGCGGCGAGCGCTACGGCGTCATCCCGCCCGACGCGCCCGAGCCGCCCGACGGCGCGCCCGCCGACTTCGACCACGAGGCCGCCGCCGCCGCCAAGACGTCGCTGGCCAGCAAGGCCGCCAGGCACAACGCCAGCCGCCTGGGCCGCGGCTCCGGCGCCGGCGTCGAGCTGCACGACGACATCGTCGTGAGTATTCCGCCGCAGTCGCAGCCACAGCCAGCGCTGTAGCCCACACAACATCCCAACCTCCCGTGCAATCCGCAGTACACTGACAACGAGGCCCTCCGGTCTCGAAAATTCGGTATGGGACTTCGTAGGATACTACAAGGTGTCTCACGGAAGACGCCTGCCACACGTTCACGGATCGCGCGGTACGGCTCCCGGCCGCCGCCACCGCATCCGCCGGCCACGGCAGCGCCCGATTCTCGGACTCTATTGTGCCGCGAGCGCATACACTGAGTTAAGGACTAATAAATATTCCCATCTGAGTAACCTAATCTTACCTTCATGTACAGCAGATGTTCAAAATGGTTCGAGCCGGCCGCGACTCCTGCGGCGCGCCAGTCATGGTCTGCACGGCCACCACGGTCGGGGGTACGAATCCCCCATCGGGCATGGATATTTCTGCCGTCGTTAGTGTTAGCTAAGATTTGTGTGTGGCGGGAGACGTGCAGGGAAGAGTCCTCTGGAGTCGGGCTTATCACTGTGGTCCTCGTTGTCGGAATGGTCAACGCGGCTGCCTAGTAAGCAGGATATCCCGGGTTCGAATTCCGGCGGGGCACAAATTTTCATTCGCCACAGTTTGGTAGTCCATCTAAACCTCATACAGTGAAGCCATAACATCGCAAATTGCGATTTATTTCATTCATTTGAACGCTTTAATTCGTCGAAAATGTATATAATTGTTAGTGTTAGCTAGTTCATAAGTAGTTTGTAAGTTTAGGGACTGATGGCCCCGTAGTTAAGTCCCATAAGCTCTACAAACATTTGAACATTTGAACAAAATGGTCCCTCTATGGAAAGAGCGGCCTGATATCTCTTGAACACATTTGCGAATACTCGACAATTTCGGCTGCCGAAATATGCGAAATGACTAGTCGAATCCTAACTCTTCGAGTGTATGGGGATTGTTTGCATACACCTTGCCTTTTAGCAGTCGCCAAAGATAAAAGTGACAGGAATTTAGATATGGAGAACGAGGAGGCCAGTCAAATATCTTATCATCAAAAACACTTCGTATTGCTGTAACTTCGTAGGCTTTCCCGGCGTGACAAATCTTCGAAGTCTCTGCAGGTTTTCTGCCGGATAATAAAATCAAACGGATTCAATATTTCGACCTCGGACCCAAGAAACCCGGTGTTTATAAAATACGGTGTGAGTGTGGCAAGGCATACATCCGACGTACGTTTCGAACTGTACAAGATAGATGCGCGGGACATTGCCGCCACACGAGACTATTGCAGCCGGATAAATCGGCGGTAGCAGAACACTGTTTAACGGAAGGACACAAGATGATATATGATGAAACCCGCATAGTAACCAATACCTCCGGTTTCTGGAACAGTGTTTACCGAGAAGCCATTGAAATGAGGTTGATGGACAATTTAATAAATAGAGACAGGGGGTTTCCTCTTAGTAGAACATGGAATCCATTATTAAATAACATCAAATTGCAATCTTTGACCCGGATTCCAGCACCTGTGACTAACGTGCGATATATCGTTGTGCCCTGTTCCACTAGGGGCGGCGCCACCATCCTGTCTAGGACGTAGCAACTGTGACGGCCGGCACATGCACCGTGCACGCGACCGACGCCTATATAGGACGCGGTACTTCGATCTCGCACCAGTATTCAGCGGGACTCAGCAGCAACAGTTTCCTGAAGATGGCGGACAGCTGTACCGTCGAAATATCGAATCAGTTTGATTTTATTATCCGGCAGAAAACCCGCAGAGACTTCGAAGACTTCGTATTGCTGCCATAGAAGTATTGGCAATGTGTGGTCTTGCAATTGTCCTGCATGAAATAACCGTACAGCTGTTCGTTGGGTGAAAGTTCTTGAAAAAATGGATGCAGGATATTGTTTACATATCTGTCGGAATTTATTGTTTCATGAAAAAAAGTTTCGACTACTCATTTCCCATATTTCGGCAGCCGAAATTCGTCGAGTGTTCGCAAATGTGTTCGAGAGATGTCAGAACGCTCTTTCCAAAGAGGAACGTCGTTTTGAACATCTACTGTAAATAAAGGTAAGCTTAGGTTACTCAGAAGACAATGTTTTTTAAACTCAGTGTATGCGCCCGCGGCACAAAAGAGTCCAAGAATCGGGCGCTGCCGTGGCCGGCGGATGCGGTGGTGGCGGTCGGGAGCCGTACCGTGCGATCCGCGGACACGTGGCAGGCGTCTTCCGTGAGATACCCTGTAGTATACCTCAGGGGTGTCCACTCATAGGGAACCTCCAACCTCATTCTCCAGAACAATCCAAGAAAAAAGACTCTAGGGATTTTAAGAACAGCACATATACAACTGATAGTACTGACAGTGAAAGTTGTGCTTCATCTCGGTCGAATAGCTCAAGTGGTAGCGTGTTCGCCTCTCGTGTGCTCAATCCAGGTTCTACCCCACCTTCTAGAGTCGTTCATTGTTACTGTAACTCTTTGGGCTTTACGGCGATCTCATGACATAGTGAAGTATCAGGACTTCTGCCGAAACTTCGCCACGTTCTGTGAAACATTATTACTAGTTGAAATTAATCTTAATGTTTGTCTGGATTGATGATGGAAAGTCTTACGTAAACACCAATGTGTGCAGTCTCATTTTACTGTAGACTGCGGAATAAAGGAGTCCTCCACCACCTCGTAGCACGACGAATATCAGAACTGTAAAACATACGCTTCCAGTTGAGTTTATAATAGACCTAATATATAGGTGGTAAATACATATCTTTAGAGGTGTGTCTTCTGCAGAATCTTGTTTTCGGCTGTGTTGCTACGTAGCCACTTACGGGTTAAGTGTGTACATATAACTGAATTCAGGTACAAAATATTTTTCACTGCCATTTATTTTCGTCCACGTATGTAGTACGGCGAGATTGTGTATACCTGTATATGAATCATGATTTTTAACAAACCACTGACTTCGTCGTGGCTTAAACAGGCCACTATATATACTCTTACAACAATTACACAATAATCCATCTTTGGCTTTTAAATAAAACAACAGTTACAATAATTACATTCATAGAAGTTAACATAAGTATAATATAAAGTAAGCTTCATAATTTAGTATGGCACTGCACATGATTGGTTCAGTAATTTTAGTGTTAATTTACAGTTTTGTCAGCAATAACAATGAATGTAGCTTTTGCATTAATTTTACATCAGTTACGAAATATATTAAGTTCCTACCATGTATACAGTAAATACGTAACAAGTTCTAAAAGTTCCAATTTTAATTTACTCTCAAATAATGTAATTAGCGCAAAAACTGACTATGTTTACATACTGTTTTCATTAATTACAACTAATTGCTTCACTCGGTCAGTATAATATGGTTTGTAATACAAGTAATTTATCTTATACTCATTAAGTACAGACGAGTACCTGCATTAATTCGTAAATAATAATATACATATTACAATTACAATAATTACGAAACTTAGAATTTTAGTATTTATCATTGATTAAAAATGTTCTTACCATGTACAGTTCTTAATTCAGATAGGCAGAATCCTATGAAAGTGCCAGTGTTTACATTAACCATCTTCTAATCAGACTTTAGTAGTGTATCTACTGTAATTACAATATAGAAATTAATTGTAGCCTCTTCGCCGCGGTGGAGTAGGCGAGCGGTCTAAAGCGTCTCGCTGCAGAGCGCGCGGTTGCTCGCCGTGGAGGTTCGAGTCCTCCCTGAAGCATGGGTGTGTTTTGTCCGTAGGTTAGTTTACCTATGTTTAAGTAGTTTGTAAGCTACGGACTGATGACCATGCAGTTTGGTCCGATAGATTTACAAACATTTGATTTGATTTGGTAGCCTCTTCTGGGGGTGGGGAATATGTCCAGTAGCTGTTTTATTACAACTGACACTATATTTCGACGGTGTAACTCACTGTCTTTTTCGAGTGCTACGTGGGAATGGTCTTTTGGTGGATCGAGTCTAGTATTATGCCCAATCAGTGAAGGACACATGGTAACCGGTTCGATGCCGCCAGGCGTTATCCCTCTGCTCAACGGTGCTGTTTCGACTGCAGCTCGGTCGTCCTCTGTGGACGCTGTTACGAAGCACCGAGCACTGACTGGACATAAATAGTGCACTTTATCCACCAAAACACCATAAGACAGCCAGTTACGCCAACGAAATATCGTCCCAGAGCGTCGCGAACATCCGGCAGAAGTCCCGATATGTCATTATGTCAGCAGATCGCTAGGAAAGAATGAGGAATTTCATCATAGGACTCTATGAGGAGGAGATGTATTCGTAACATCAGGGAATGGCTAAGCTTCGAGAAAACAGAGGGAGGATGATGGGTTCTCTCGTTTCCTGCTAAGATGCCAGGAGGGGAAGGCAGTTCCAGTTTTCGCATCATTTTAACAGCAGAGCAGCGAATAGGATCATACTCCGTGCCAGCTTCGCACTGTTAAGGCAAACAGTGTGCGATATGCTCCATCGACTCAATGTAACAATCAGGGAGTTTCTGCGTCTCCGCCTGTCCATACCATCTTCCTTGATCAGTCAAGATTGGGATCAGGTTGATGGTGACTCCCACAAATATGCATGTCACTGCCTTCATCAGTGCAGTTCAGGAAGTAACCAACACCTTACCTTCCAGAGTCGTTAAAGAGATCCACAGGGATAACTGCAGGACACTTACCAAGACCAAGTCACCCACATCAAACACCTCGGCACTCAGGCAACTCCAGGAACTGACAAAGGAAATTCCACATTAGTCCTAGAAAAGATAGAGTATTACAGGAAAACTTGGGCCTTGTTTAAGGAGACAGGCCTACCTGAAAAAAGCTTCTCTCAAAGCGCCTGAACCACTTACACTGTATGAACTTTCCAAAGTTCACAATGACGGAGTTCCCCTTAGACCTATCGTCAGCAACATCGGCACAGCGATCCACCCTACGGTGAAATATCTGAAGAAGATACTGGAACCACAGGTAAGTAAATGCACACACCACATTCAGATCTAAGGGGACCGTACAATGACTGAGGCAACTACATGTCATCGATTCTGACATCATGGACAGTTTTTCACACGAGTCCCACTGAGAGAGTCACTCGAACTCATAGGAAAGATGTTCTATGCTTATTTAAATTTATACTGACCTCGACATACTTCCTATATGGAGGGGGTTAATTTTATGAACAAACAGAAGGGGTGGTGATGGGCAGCCCGTTAACACCAATGGTGGCCAACTTTTCATGGAAAGGTTTGAAGAGGAGGCACTTACATCAGCCACTTATCAACCCAAGTGCTTTTAGGTATGTGGCCCAATGGTGGGGAATATCTAGATGCCTTTTTGGTACACCTGGATTCACGCCAGATATTTAATGGTGAAGACTTCGCATCATCACTAACAACAGACAACAACATCAATGAAATTCCACCCAAAACAGATGCTCTATCTGAGATATCAACAAACCCACTTGCAGAATTTGATGCACTCGCGGGCCTTTCATCTAACTTTGCAAGCTGCGCGGGAGTAGCCGAGCGGTCTGGAGAGCCACGCTGTGGATCGCGCGTCCGAGGTTCGAATCCTCCCTCGGGCATGGATGTTTGTGTTGTCTTTAGTATAAGTTAGTTCACAAGTAGTTTGTAAGTTTAGGGACTGATGACCCCGTAGTTAAGTCCCATAAGGCTTACAAACATATGAACATTTGATTTTAACTCGGTAACTTCCTCTATGTTACCTCCGTTACCCCAAATAGAATCTCTACCAGGGCCTTCATCTAACCCTACATCTACTTCTGTTTCAGCTCCATTACCCCATGCAGAACTTGGTGCATTATCAGTACCAGTACCCTCATCCACCTCTACCTATGATTTACGTTCGTTACGTCAAGATGCACCTAAAGGAGGTCCAAGAAAACTAATAAATAAGTTGCCATCTCTACACATAACAAGCACACCCGTGAAAAGAGCTCTAGAAGAAAAGAGACAAAGGCAAGAGAACAAAGAGAAGAATATACAATACAGAAAAATGAAAAAAGATAAAAATAAAGAATATACAATACGGAAAAATGAAGAAAGATAAAAATAAAAAAAATGCGAATGCAGAGGCAAAAAAAGATAACAAAGGTCCTGAACGTAAGCTTGCGTACGGCGGATGTTCTGGAATGAAACAAAGAAAGGGTCCCAGCATGGATTTCAGGGACTCATCTTCGAACTCATCGATTCATTGATGAGCACGCCGACAGTGATTCCGATTATGTCTATGGGACTGTATCCTTTGTGGTGAAGTTGGAAAGACTGAATTGTGGTATCCATGTTCTCGATGTATAAAATGTTCATTTCGTCATCTTATCCATACCACAAAGTCAACCGACCCTCCTTGTAGGGTAAGGTGACAAAAGTTAACAAAAACACAGGTCTATCTAGAAAAACTTCAGTTTTAGGAAACGTTCAAGGGCTTGAATCTAAAGGGGATACATTAAGCAATTATTTTACCACAAATAATTTGGTTTCAATATAAGGGCGTTAATGTCATCATCTTACCCGACTTTCCCTTAACATATACATGAGTGACGTTTCAAACTTTGAGTCTTTTTCGTCAGAACTTTGTAGATAGTACGATTTAAAACTTCTATGAGGGGACAGCCTTGACGTATGCTACTAACATCTGAATTTTCATCCCAAACTTAACTTACGAGACCGGATGATGATCTTGTGAGAGGACAAAGGTCTTGGGATATCGATATAGCTATACATTATGGTCCACTTAAATTTTTCACCCCAACTATATCTGGAGCAACAATAGATATTCAAATACAACTTCCATAGGCATCAGTTTACGGTAGCAGCTTGTGATGGTAAATTATATGTGATATTATAAAACCTAAACAAATATTTTTAACACAAGCTTGCACTTTTTAATGAATACACCATGATATTTCTTATGCAATCAATAGCATGAAAAACGGCAAAATGAAAGGCATTGGTTTCATCTCAATATTCCAACTTAAAATAAATGTAGCGCTTCTTTAATTATTCTTTTGAGAAGTTACAAATAACATTACAACTTAGAAAGAACTGTTGCGTCCATGCCACATCCAGTGGCTGCACTTCGACAGGCAGCAGCCTATCCTACACGATATTAGGAGGTACACCATGACTTTTTTCACCTCAGTGTAAATGACGGCGTGACACTGTTGTTGTGATCTCACAAAATGTACGCGAGGTTTCGGCTGACAACCAGGCTAAACATGGGAAAACTCACATGTACTAGAATACATCGCACTAGAGTTGGCTGCTGAGTTGATGTTTCGACTCAGTGAATCGATTCAGCGAACCATTCGACTCAGTTGAAACTTGAATCGGCACTGTTTCGAATCAACGAATCTTGTGATCCATGTATCGGACGCTAGGTTCCGGTAACATGCGTTTTGCAGTCCGTCTACCTGGGTGAGTTCGACATAGCGCCCAGGCGTGCAACGGATTTGAATTTGTTCCCCTACCGCACCACGCGAGATTTTAAATTATGCTACCGGTACCCTTCAACTGAGGATTGAAATCTGGGATACCACCGAGAAAAGTTGTGAGGTCCTTCGGTGTTTTGAGGTAGTTTCGCGTGAACTAAGCGTTGTTATGCATTGTTACTACATCTGTGCCAGGTGAACGCATCTTTTCGAAGCAAGTGCAAATAATTTCAGTGAGACGAAACCGCTTTCTCAGTAAGATGTCAAAAATAACATTTTCTTAATTCAATTTATAGAAACTGTAACTGATTCTCTTTTATTTGACTGACAGAAGATGAATCTGATTATTAGAATACCTCTCTGGACATTGAAAAATTTTAGTTCAGTTTTATGGTTTCGTCACGTAAATTGTGAAATGTGTTTCCTTGTTAAACATTTAAGGGGCAGCCATCAGTCGCAAAGTACGAAACTAATCGTAACCAGGTTTCAATGTCGCTATGGGAATCTTCTTCAGACGAAGATGAATATGTTAAACTACATGTCAAAATTTAAAAATACAAAAAATATATCTGACATAATCAGATAGTCATACCTAAAAAGTAAATAAATGTAGACAGGCTGAGCAGACTGCAAAAGGAAGAGCTTGTTGTAACTCTCGAACCGTAACTGCTACGTTCACAGGAATTAACTTGCTGGAAAATGTTGATATCACTTGTTACATCGCACGAAAAACTTACCATTAAAAAAATAACAAAGATTCAAGATGCGCCGATGTTCAGTATATACCAGAAAAGATAGACCACTTCCCCATACCTTACGGAAATATTCAGGTTTCCCAATTCTGCAGAGTTTTTAAATAAAATGGTGTAGTGCGACTTTTGACTGACTCTATATATTAGTCACCCCCTTAAAGAGAAGAGTGGTTACTCTTAAGGGCTGCGGACGGTATTGCCGGCCACCTAGGTACTGACGTAGATTACGTAGGTTACGGAAGCGAGCTGGTGCGTCAGTTGCATGCATTCTGCGCAGTAAGATAGTTCGACACCTGACAAAATGGCTGGAAAGGACTATCGTTGAACATCACCACGACCACAACGTCAATGACGTTACTCGATTTATTGCTGAATCGGTAGAAATGTTGAGTGTGTTTGTAAGCAGTGGTGTACACCTCGTAGCGACGTAAATAGTAAAGAGCAACGGTCGTAAAAAGGTCGTAACCGACAGCAACCGGAGACGTCTAGCCGTTTATAATGATTGTTGGGTTCTGACATGGCAGGAATTGCTGCTGTCAGTGTAGGCAGGTCATTCCGACTAGATTACGAGAGAACATTGGGAAGGGAACTGTTTACAATTGACATTTATGGTCCGTTAAATTCTTTCGCCCCACGGTGACGCATTACATTAAATGTCTTCAAAAGAAGATAGACTGGGGGTGACGGAAAATATGTACTGTTATCCGATGCCTCTTCTCGGGCGATTTACGGCGTCGTAAAAGATAAAACTAGTGAGGAGTAGCACCAATAGGAAAAGCAAGATACTTAAGATCAAGATACCAAGTAGACGAAATTAAGGAATTTTGTTGCATTTGAAATAAAATAAGCCATGATGAAGAAAGCACGGAGGTAAAAATTACGTGCGTTTGGAACAGAACATTGTCTGGCAGCAAAACAAAAAAAGTGTGAAAACTGGAAGAGAAAAGTACCTATGAGTTTGAGATCGGGTGTTATACAAGAATGTTGGAAATTGGGTGGGATAATAAATTAAGAAATTCGAAGATCCCAGCAGAATTGGCGAAGATAGGAACGTGTCGGAAACATAAGAATGACACATGTTAAGACATCAGTCAATCACATACATAGAAAGAGAGTGAACTGTAAACGCTAACAATTTTATAGAGAAAGATAGATACTGAACATGCCCAGAAAACAACTCAGGATGTATGGTGCATTTGCTGAAGAGTGTGGCACAGGAGAGTAAGTTTTGACGGAGCGCATGACACATAAGAGTGATGACTCAGAGTAGGTAAAAAGGGATTAGGTATTTGTACCAGGGCAGGTGTAGGGTGTAGTGGCTGGATCTGTGATGTTTTGAGGAGCTTATCGTACCACGACTTGAGACCACTAATTTAGGTTATCGCGAACACTCTCCTGCATCTTTAAATCGATTACCTGGTAGATATCATCGGAAGACGACAGTATTGGCATTGAGTTTTGTTCTTACCCGTCATTCAGTCACTCATTTGCATCTCTATTGTCCCATTAAATAACCAGATCGTATCAGCTACTTAATTTTGCATTTACCTCAACTACTGGACCTAATCTCAAGTACTTGCTTCCCAGTACAAAACTTATTTGATGAACCTACAGTTATCAATAATGGCCAGGTAAACCGCCGAAACATGCATTATTGGTCCCTTCAAATCTCCTTTGGCTTCTTCAGGTGGAACGTCAGCGTCCAGGAGTGTACATGCGCTCAATTGTCTAGTTAACCATCGGCTTATAGACCCATATTTCATAGTTGATACACTGAACACGCACAAGTATCGCACCCTCTGAACAGACCATTTGCCACGGTTGCTAGAAGACGCGCTTCTACATACAAGGAGGGACCTTTGGTACCAACATCACGGCCCATAGTCCACGGATTACTAAGGCAAGTCTTCACTAATTGTTTCCAAGTTTTGGATGGACGCAGAGGACCTGTTGGCCGGCCTGTTCTGAGAATTTGACACCTACACACTTTTCTCTGTGGGGAAAGTTGAAAGACGACACCCAATGATATGCGACGACGAACAACCTCTTACAATAAAGTTCGGTCAGTGAGCTTGTAACATTAACGTAGATGAACCACGAACTACAGTTACGTTCAGTCCTTCGAAATAGTCTCCTGACATAACTGCACATCGCTGAGCAATGCGATACATGTCCTGGAAAATTTTCACGAAGTCTGCCTTTGGGATGGTGTCCAAAGTCCTCGTGAAGTTTCGTCGGATGCCAGGAACATTGTCGAATATCTTTCCTTTCAAAGCGAGCTTGAGTCGACGAAATAGCAAGAAGTCTAAAGGACTGAGATCCGGCGAGTATGGTGTATGTTCAAGTTCCATCGCCCCCTTTTTTAACCAGAACTGTTTGACAATATTAGCTGTGTGTGGGCGAGCATTGTCGTCAGAGCCGCTGAGGAGTGGCCGAGCGCATTGAAGCGCTATGCTCCGATGCGCGAAGCTGTTCCCCGGCGGGGGTTCGAATCCCCTCTCGGACATGGATGTTCGTGCTGTCTTTAGTATAAGTTAGTTCATAAGTAGTTTGTAAGTTTAGGGACTGATGACCCCGCAGTTAAGTCCCATAAGCTTTACAAACATTTTATTGTTTTTTTTTTTTTTTTGTTTTTGTTTTTTTTTTTTTTTTTTTTTTTTTTTTTGTCAGATCTCAATCCTCTAGACTTCTTTCTATTCCCTCGACTCAAACTCGCTTTGAAAGGACAGAGATTGGACGATATTCCTGATATAGTGATGTCAGGTGTGCCACAGAGGAGTGTCATGTTCCATGTTCACGATATATATAAATGACCTTGCGGATAACATCGGAAGTTCACTGAGGCTATTTGCGGATGATGCTGTAATATATAGAGAGGTTGTAACAATGGAACATTTTTTGAGATTCAGGAGGATCTGCATCGAATTGACGCATGGCGCAGGGAATGACAATTGAATCTCAATGTAGACAAGTGTAATGTGCTGCGAATACATAGAAAGAAAGATCCTATATCATTTAGCTACACTATAGTAGCTCAACAACTGGAAGCAGTTAATTCCATAAATTATCTGGGAGTAGTGATTTAAAATGGAACGACCATATAAAATCAATCGTCGGTAAAGCAGATGCTAGACTTAGATTCATTGGAAGAAACCTATGGAAGTGCAGTCCGAAAACAAAGGAAGTAGGCTACAGTACACTTGCTCACCCACAGCTTGAATATTGCTCATCGGTGTAGGATCCGTACCAGGTGGTGTTGATAGAGGAAGTAGAAAAGATCCAACGGAGAGCAGCGCGCTTCGTTACAGGATCATTTGGCATTCGAGAAAGCGTTACGGAGATGATCGATAAACTCCAGTGAAAGACTCTGCAGGAGAGACGCTCTGTCGCTCGGTACGGGCTTTTGTCGAAGTTTCGAGACTTAACTTCACCGAGGAGCCTAGCAGTATATTGCTCCCTCCTACGTATATCTCGCGAAGAGATAATGAAGATAAAATCAGAGAGATTAAAGCCCACACAGAGGCATACCGACAATCTTTGTTTCCGCGAACAATACGTGACTGAAATAGGAGGATAGCCGATAGTGGTACTCAAGGTACCCTCCGCCAGACACCATCGGGTGGTTTTCGGAGTATGGATGTAGATGTACAACGAAACTAGACGTTACTTTCGAACACCATCCCAAAGGAGGACTTCGTGCCAAAGTTTCCAGGATAAATACCGCTGAGCTCAGCGGTGCATAGTTGTGGCAGGTGACTTTTCCGGAGGACAGTAAGGTAACTGTAGTTCATAGTTCATCTGCGTTAATGCTACATGACTATTCACCGAATTTTATTATCAGAGGTAGTATTACTTCAGCCTAATCGGACATCTCCGCAGAAATGCTAACACGTGTGCAGCAGTCTTTACATACCATACGGAATTGGGCGCAGTCGGTGGTCATCACAATATGTGATGGTCAGTTTTCCCTGGTCATAATCCACGTCACTAGTGTATGCACACGTGTTGGTGTTTAGTGTCTGCTACCACAGGTTGCTGTGGATTTTCCGAGTTGAGTCGTGCAACAAACGTCACTGACATTCAAATTTACCCTACATTTACTTTGCTGATGCCAATAGGCATTGTTCAATTTAAAAAAGTGTATGTTTGCACAAAAAATAACTTTATTTTTAAAATCTGTTTATTGGCTAACAATACTACCACCTAACTACCAATCAATCGTGAAAACCGTAGATCAATATTAATTACCATATCCACAATATTTGTGGTACAATTGTAGGTTCTTTCACCCTGTATATAGCTAAAATCTGTGTAACCAGTTTCGGTAAAAAGTGAAATCTGGAGAAACTTCCACGGCCATCGGAAACGGAGCAACAAATGGAGCTGCTTGTCTCCAGAAATAGCCTTCAGGTGACATTCGAGAAAGCGAAACCCTATCGTTTCATCTTGGCAGCCTAGAACTTGATCGGAATGCAAAACGACAGACACGGGTACGACTATCGTATGACATCTTCTGTCACGTGGGTCAAGCATGTGATACGTGCCTTCCAGTTACCGTGAAAATGTGACACGTGGGAGCTGAGACCAGCCTTGTCAAGGACGGACGTGTGACATACTTAAAAGGAGAACTTATAAGGTCTATGGCCTTGGTTTGATACCTCCGTTCATGTTTCGTAATACTCGTAGGGAGGTAGAATAAAACTGTTCGGCCGGCCGCGGTGGCCGAGGAGACTGAGGCGCTTCAGTCACGGTCTGCACGGCCACTACGGTCGTGGTTTCGAATCCCCCCTCTGGCATGGATATTTGTGCCATCCTAGTTCGTAAGTAGTTTGTAAGTTTAGGGACTGATGACCCCGTAGTTAAGTCCCATAAGATTTACAAACATTTTTTTAAAACCGTTCTCTCGCTTCGTGAAAGCTTCACAATGTTTTGTAAACACAGGGGCGTGAATTCCATACACTGCGCAATACAAAAAATAATTCATTTGAAACCGCATAGTTGTCTCCCATTACAATACAAAATGGTGCTCAAGCATGTCGACCTCCGACGTCACCCTTTGGTTCAGCGATACGTCAGAGACAGCAAGGCGTCAACAACAAAAGATTTCAATTTCACAGCTGAATAGTAATTTTATTGTGTTCAGTGGATGTAGAATGGATGCACCTAGATAGAAGAATTTTTCGACAGCATTGTCGGGCTGCAGTCCAATTGAACGTCTGAATTGTAGTCGATCACAAGTTTTGCTCCTATATATACATAGAGTGTAGCCACAAGGGGCCATTCACAACCATTCGACGAAATTTGAACGTAATACTAAGTGTGTATGAAACATTCTCGGACTTCTTGATGAAACTTCAAGCGTTCGGCGATTACTTCCAGCACTTTCGTCGGTTCTTGTGCCTACTCAGAATATTACCCTGAAGGGAGGAATCTTACCCAAACATTGCAGATATTGTACTAGAAGAAATTCACATGATCATCACAAGGTGATACATCAGCTTTCTAATAGTATTGTAACGTAAGATGCACTACCGTACATACTAGAGACGGTGAAGGCAATGGAGTACTCAATGAAATGATAAACTATATCAAAGCTTCTGACACGGAAACTACACTACTTTGATATCAGTGCGATGTAAAGACGATTCTAGCCGACATATCCTGAAGTGAAGACATCTTGAAATTTCCACAATTTCAACAAATTCCTTACCGTGAAAAATACCAGTTGAGAGCGAGACTTTAACAAATAATTATATTATTACTGTCAGTATTACTAATATTATCTACATACCGCTGACAGTGCATGTATGCTGAAGATAATTTAAAGCCTTTTAATCATTTTAGAAGTAGTTGCCCAATCGTCACGAAAATTTATTTCTGGACTAAACTGCACTTCAACGTGGTTTGGTGACAGCTTTAACTCGAAACCACGTGGTTTTCACAAGCACGGAATCGGTAAACCAACTGAGCATTGTCACTTTCAGATAATAGGAGAGAATGCCGTTCTGGAAATAGCTAAACAATTTTTGACGAAGTAGTTTTCATAAGAATTCGCAATATGGATTCTTATAACTCAGTCACAGAACAGCTACGAAGTTACCCTCAACGAGACGGGTTCCACATCAGGTAGGCATGCAAATACGCTACTCCAAGAGCTAGCGAAGCCTCCCGGTATTTTGTTATTCCTTGTTGCTCTAAGAGTTAGCAGAGCAGTTAAATCGAAATGTAAAAGATTAGGTTGGTTGCAATTTTCGCGTGGAACGACTTTCTTGTACTCATAAACCTGGATTAGAAACCTTGTGTCACACGTAAAGTGAAAAATATTGAGATATTTTTAGGATAGAGGGCTTCGGTGAAAAACAAAAAGGGCAGCCTCAAAGGATATAGGTGGATCACAGGATAAATGTAGATCTATGAACTATCGGTATAACAGTTGTAAATTGTCGTAGCTGTGACGGGAAAGTACCAGTACTCCAGGCGTTAATAGAAAGCATCGAAACATACATCATTATAGGCAGTGAAAGTTGACTCAAGCCGGAAATAAGTTCAGCCGAAGAATTTGCAAAAGATGTGTGTTCAGAAAGGACAGATTAAACAAAATAGGTTGAGGCGTGCTTGTCGCCGTCAAAAATAGTCTTTCGTCTAGCGAAGTCGAAGTTGATAGTTCCTGTGAGCTATTATGGGTAGAAGTTGTACCTAAAAATCGTAAGAATTTAATAATTGTTCCTTCTACCGGTCTCCCGACACTGACAATACAATAGCAGAAAGGTTCAAAGAAAATCTGTATCAAATTGTAAACACTTACCCGACTCATACAATAATAGTAGGCGGTGATTTCAATTTATCCTCAATCTGTTGGCAAAATTAGATGTTCAAATCAGGAGGTACGCATAAAACGTCGTGCGAAATTATACTCAACGCATTCTCTGAGAATTACTTCGAATAATTAGTTCATGAGCCAACTATAATTGTAAATGGATGTCAAAACACCCTTATCTCTTTGCAACAAATAATCCCGAGCTCATAACCAGCATCAAAACGGATACAGGTATTAGTGAACACAGGGCTGTCGTAGCGAGACTGAATAGCGAAAGTTACCAAAAGTAGACGAAAAGTATGTTTGTTCAGAAAAGACAGTTTCGACTCATTCTGAACCCTAAACCTGAGTGTACACGAGATGTGGATCCAATTCAAAGAAGTAGTATCGGCAGTAATTGGCAGTTTTATACCAAATAAATTAAGAAAAGAAAGTGATGATCCCCCTTGGTACACAAAACAGGTCAGGACACTTGCAAAAAAGGCAATCCCCAGGATTGGCGATCCTACACAGAAGTTCGAAATTCAGCGAGGACTTCAATGCGAGATGCCTACAATACTTATCACAATGAAACTTTCTCGAAATTTGACTAAAAACCCAAAGATATTTTGGTCATATGTCAAATATACTAGAGGCAAACCACAAACAGTACCCTCACTACGTGATAGAAATGGCAATCCCGCCGATGATAGTGCTACTAAAGCACAGTTACTAAATACAGCTTTTCGAAACTCATTCAGCAAAGAGGAGGAAACCAATATTCCAGATTGCGAATTACGAACAGAGTCCAGAATGAATAACGTGGAAGTAGATATCATCGGAGTAGTGAAGCAACTGAAATCACTCAACAAGAACAAGTCTTCTGGTCCGGACTATATACCCACTAGATTTCTATGCTGATGCTGATGCGATAGCCCCTTACTTTACAGCCAAATACAACCGCTCGCTCAGCGAAGGATCTGTACCACAAGGCTAGAAAGTTACACATATCACATCAATATTCAAGAAAGGCAGTAGGAGTAACCCACTAAACTACAGACTTGTTTCATTGACGTCAATTTGCAGCAGGGTTTAGGAACATATCCTGTATTCAAATATTATGATTCTATTGACCCAAGGTCAGCACGGATTTAGATAATGTCGTTCGTGTGAAACACAACTAGCTCTTTACTCACACGAAGTGATGAGTGCTATCGCCAAGGGATCTCCAATTGATTCCGTATTTCTAGATTTCCAGAAGGCCTTTGACACCGTACCTCACATACGGCTTTTAATCAAACTGCGTGGTTATGGAATATCGCCACAGATTTGTGACTGGATAGGGTATTTCCTGTCAGAGAGGACACATTTTGTAGTAATCAGTGGTAAGGCATCGACTAAAACAGGGATGATATCCGGCATTCGACGGGGTAGTGTTGTTGGTTCTCTGCTGTTCCTTATCTACATAAACGATTTGGGAGAAATTCTGAGCAGCTCTCTTAGGTTGTTTGCAGATGACGCCGTCATTTATCGTCTAGTAAAGTAATCTGAAGATCAAAACCAACTGCAGAACGATCTAAATATCAGTTTGGTGTAAAAATTGGCAATTGTCTCTAAAGTGTGAAGTCGTCCACATGAGTACGAAAAGAAATGCGTTAAACTTTGTGTGAAAAGTAAATCAATAGAATGTGATGGCCGTAAACTCCACGAAATACCTAGGAATTACTCTTACTTCAGACTTAAACTGGAAAGAACACGTAGCTAATGTCGTAGGAAAGGCGAACCAGAGACTGCGTTTTATTGGCAGAACCCTTAAAAGATGCAACATAACTACTAAAGAAACTACATACACCACGCATGTCCCTCCTTATTTGGAGTATTGCTGCCCAGTGTGTGATCCTTGTCAGGTGGGTTTGGAGACAGGATCACGGAAATGATACAGGATCTGGGATGGGAATCATTACAACAACGGCGCTTATCGCTGCGGCGTGGTCTACTTACGAAACTGCAATCGCCAACATTTTCCTTCGAATGCTAAAGTATATTGTTGACTCTCACCTACATAGGTAGAAATGATCATCAGAAGAAAATACGAGAAATCATAGCTCGAACGGAGAGATTCAAATGTCGTTTCTTCCCGCGCGCTATTCGAGAATGGAATGGTAGATGAATAGTATAAAGGTGGTTCGATGAACCCTCTGCCAGGCGTTAAATGTGATTTGCAGAGTATCCCATGTAGATGTATATGTAGAGATTTTTGCAATGAAATAACGTGTAACATCGAGTGAATTTATCATCTTAATTCTGTGCTGACCAGGACATAACTCGCCGCTTACAAAGTTGCCCAACGTAATCTACAACAATGTTGGCAATTCTCCATTGGACGTGAGAAAGGCAGAATAAATTTTCTCGGCTAGTGTGCTCCTCACGGCTTCGAAGGAGGGGCGCGTAGCCTGAAACAATTACTGAAACAATTAGAGGATCTGCAAGACAGGTACGTTATTTGGGATGCATGCGTATCAGGCGGAACGTAATTCAGACCGAAGTTTTTGGATATTTTAGATATTAATAAAGACTATTATGGATAAAGTAGATTAGAGCCCCCACTCAGGTATGCAGACAATCATTTTTCTTCTTTTTTTCCGCGAACTATATGCCATACGCGCCTGTAATAGGAGGTAGAAGTGACAAAGATATAGAAAATACCCTCCACGACATACCGCGCGTTGGCTAGCGGAGTATGGATATAGATGTAGATACGTTCTTTCCGAAAATGATAACGAGGCAAAGTTTACATAAATTATACAGAATGTCCCACTTACGAATTTCAGCCCAAATATCTCTACAAGAACAATAGATATTGAAAAACTACTTTCACTGGTATTAACATAAGGCAGGGACTTAATAAAAGTAAGTACTGCTCTACAGTCTAAAACGGAAACCCATATACTTTTCAAAACAAACATTATATTTAAATGGTTACCGTTTATTATTTCTTACGCAATGAATGGCAAGAAAAATCGCAAAAAGAATGGTGTTGGTTATATCACAATAAGCCAATTACATCCGGAGAAAATGCAACGCGAAGTTTTAGTTTGAAATAAATGACGCTCGGCAACCAACGCTATTCTTTTTGTGGTTTTTTGATGCCGTTGATATCATAAAAAATAAAAAGCGGAATCCATTTAAAACAATATAAGCTTGATTTGAAAATTATATTTGTTTACGCTCTAGACTATCTCGTATTACTTACTTTCATAAGCCCCTGCCTTATATTTATAACCATGAAAGTCTTTTTTCAACATCTACTGTTGTTCCAGAGATATTTGGGGTGAAACATTTAAGTAAGACACCCTGTATAACAAGGTAAAAAATCGCACTGACGTGTTTTACGGCCCACTTTAGATTTATAGTTTTATAAGTTTCTGCAAACATTTTGAACCAAAATAATAATCTGAATAATTAAAAAAATATTAATGAGTGTGTCTGAAACACTTTTAGGAAAAAAAAAACTTAGGTAGTGGTGGGTTCCGAACGATGGACCTTTAGCGTCATAGTCCAATGTCTTGCCCACTACGCTACGGCAATAAAAAAAAAAAAAAAATAAAAAAAAAACCTCCTTTAAACTCATACTGTTGATGGTCGTTATTAACTGATGCTGATATGGCATTTGTAGACATTAGATTATCATTTATCGTACGAAGAACGATGTGTTTTTGTTAATTCTTCAGTGCGCCATTGCTTTGAAATGACAACGTGTAAGTTACAATAAGAAAATCATCAAATACGCAACGCAAGAGAGTTCTGGGCGAGAAATGTCACGTGACATCTCCGAACGGCTGGTTTTCGTTAATTCAATGGAGGGCGTCAAATCTCCGTTACTTTTGCAAATATGTCTCAGACGATAGGAGATATGAAAAAAAAAAACATAAGGGAGCTAAGTTGTAGAGAATTTTCTCCTCTACCAATTAGGTTATTCAATTTTCGTGTCAGAAGAACGGTTTGTTTGCAATTACAATTATATTACAAACGGCTTTTTTTTTTTATTACTACCGTATTTTTTGTCCGAAAAACTTGAAAAAGGAAGGGTCTGGTCTCTGGTGGCCTAAAATCATGTCTGTAAAATTTGGTGCTGATCGATTGAACGGTTCGTCTTAAAAACAGGGAACACGTTACGAACAGACAGACATACATCCCAAATTCGCCGTTATTTTTGCAAATATCTTTGAAACGCTACGAGATATGAAAAAAAAACATAAGATATCAAAGTTGTAGAGAATTTTCTCCTCTACAAATTCGTTTATTCATTTTTCGTGTCAGATGATAAGTTAAGCCGTTATTTTCATTTAAATTTCTAGCTGTCGAAAAGACGATCGCAAAGGCCCACTTTTAGTGTTACTACCGTAACCTAAAGTGGGCCAATACGAAGGCCACAGGTGGTGACGCGGCTGTTATTTGTTGACGCGTTTCGACCTCGTCATCGTCGGAATCTAAAACCAGGGGGTAAAGTTTCAAAAATGTTCAAATGTTTGTAAATCTATCGGACCAAACTGCGTGGTCATCAGTCCGTAGCTTACAAACTACTTAAACCTAGGTAAACTAACCTAAGGACAAACACACACACCCATGCCCCAGGGAGGACTCGAACCTCCACGGTGAGCAATCGCGCGCTCCGCAGCGAGACGCTTTAGACCGCTCGGCTACTCCACCGCGGCAGGGGGGAGGGGGCTAAAGTTTCGTTTTATATGTTACGGACAGATGGACAGACAGACATACAACACAAAATCGCCGTTATTTTTACAAATATCTTTGAAACCCCACGAGATATGAAAAAAACATAAGAGAGCAAAGTTGTAGAGAATTTTCTCCTTTACAAATTCGGTGATTCATTTTTTGTGTCAGATGAATGTTCAAAATGTTCAAATGTTTTTTAAGCTTATGGGACTTAACTACGGAGTCATCAGTCCCTAAAGTTACAAACAACTTATGAACTAACTAAGACTAAGGACGGCACAAATATCCATGCCCGAGGGAGGATTCGAACCCCCGATCGTAGCGGCCGTGCAGACCGCGACTGGCGCGCCTCAGTCCCCTCGGCCACCGCGGCCGGCGTCAGATGAATAGTTAGGCCGTTATTTTCATTTAAATTTCGAGCTGTCAAAAGACGATCGCAAAGGCCCACTTTTAGTGTTACTACCGTAACCTAAAGTGAGCCAAAAGCTAATGTTATGCTGTTCATTCACTTCTCAGTACCAATTGAGACACACGCAATTTCATAATGAATCGTGGTGGACATCTACATCTACATGGGATACTCTGCAAATCACTTTTAAGTGCCTGGCAGAGGGTTCATCGAATCACAATTATACTATTTATCTCCCATTCCATTCTGGAATAGCGCGCGGGAAGAAAGAACACCTGAATCACTCTGTTCGAGCTCTGATTTCTCGTATTTTATTCTGATGATCATTTCTACCTATGTAAGTGGGAGTCAACAATATATTTTCGCATTCGGAGGAGAATATTGGCGATTGGAGTTTCGCAAGTAGCCCACGCCGCAGCGATAAGCGCCGTTGTTGTAGTGATTCCCATCCCTGATCCTGTATCATTTCCGTAACGCTGTCTCCCCTATATCGTGACAATACGAAACGAGCTACCCTTCTTTGGACTCTTTCGGTGTCCTCCGTCAAACCCACCTGATAAGGATCCCACACTGGGCTGCAATACTCCAAAAATGGACGGACAAGCACAGTGTATGCAGTTTATTTTGTAGTTCTGTTGCATCTTTTAAGCGTTCTGCCAATAAAACGAAGTCTCTGGTTCGCCTTTCCCACGATATTATCTACGTGTTCTTTCCAGTTTAGGTCTGAAGTAATAGTAATTCCTAGGTATTTCGTGGAGTTTACGGCCTTCACATTTGATTGTTGAGAAGTTGAATCTAACCACGACGAGTTTCCAGCCTCGGTGTAACTGGTCGGAGAAAGGGGAGGGGGGGGGGAGGGTAGAAGGCGGAGGGGACGACATGACACCAAACTAGAGTTCACCGAACCCCCCAAAAATTATTTCCGACGCCGTGAGCAGACTTATGGGAGTGATTACGGGCTTGCCCACTCGGCGTCGCTTAAAATTCCTCGCGAAAGGCGTCGTCCTCGGCGGCCATCACTCGCGCGCGCCAACAATAGGCATATGTCAGCGCGCCTGGCGGCCGGCCAGCGGAGCGTCCCTGACTTAGCTCCCCCACAGTAATTGAACGCTAATGTCCGTGTCATCCGCGCCCCGGCAACGCGGAATTCATCACGCTAATTCTCGCAATGTGTTTTCTACTACACATTCATGTATGCTGTCAGCGGAGAGATGTCCGTAATTAAATAAAGGAGCGTGTCGCGAGATTACCATCGTGTCCTGACCGACCATTATTAGAAGCCGTGCGTCTTTCACGACTCTCTCTTTCTCTCCTTTCTTATTGTTTTCTTTTTTATTTTCTTTTAGTCCTCCAGTTCCGTTTCTCGCTGCCGCAGCTCCATTCCATCTGCTTACACGAGTAAGCGACTGAGACATGCTGTTTATCTTTGAGCGTTGTGTAAAACTACCAGTACATGCAGTGAAGTACTCATTACACACTGACATTCTCGTAACGAGTCTGAAAGTACGCGCAGTACATCTCTGACCCGAGAGAGAAATACTTTTATGCAGTTCTGTTTTACAAGATCATAAAGCTAAAGAAAACGACGTTCTTCTTTATCGCAGCCTTTTCCCACGTACGTGGGGTCGGCGTTGCTTGGTTGGATTCTTCTCTTCCATAAATGCCTATCCAATTCTTTTCCTCTCTCCGCGTGGTGGCACAATGGTAACACAACGGACTCATTTCAGGAAGACAGCGGTTCCTACCCGCCTCCTGATATCCAGATTTAGGTTTTCCGTAATTTCCCTCAATCACTCCAGGCTAATGTCTGGGTGCTTCCCTTTCAAAGAGCATGGGCGATTTTCTTCCCCATCCTGATCCAAGCAATTCGAGCTTCTGCTCCATGTCTAATCTCAGAACTGGTAACGAGATGTTAAATCCTAATCCTCTTTTGTTGTTCTTCTTCCCCCCCTCTCTCTCTCTCTTTCTCTCTCTCCCAACGTTTTTCTCTTAAATTCTGTGTTTCCTCGTCTTTCCATCTCATTTTTGATCTTCCTTTTCTGCTTGACCGGTTTTTAGACTTTCAGCTCTTCTCCCCACTTACTCCCCACCCCCACCCCCCTATTCTCTGCACTTTTCCATACCACCTTCCAAGTTAGTTATTTTGGTTCATCTTTGACAGGTCACTTTCGTAAAATCAACAGACTGTTAGGTATTTTGGTTCACTACAACCCGGAGCTGATAAGTTCTTCTTTAATTTTATTTATTTTAGAGATGGAGAGAGAGAGAGAGAGAGAGAGAGAGAGAGAGAGAGAGAACCGCCTTTAATGACCATTATAATAAATCGAGTCAGGATTAATTGGACTGATAAATATTTGTAGAACGAGCTTTCTTCCTAGGATCATCTTTGTTCTCCGCGCGGTTCTAGGCGTCATGTCAGGGAGTGCGTGGCCGCAACCGCCTGAGGTTCGAGTTCTCCTTCGGTTATAGGAGTGTGTGTGTGTGTGTGTGTGTGTGTGTGTGTGTGTGTGTGTGTGTAGTCCTTAGGTTAGTTTAAGTAGTTAGTAAGTCTAGGGACTGATGACCACAGTAATTTGGTCCCATATAAATACAATAATTTTGTAATGTTAGTTAGTTTAAATAGTTTGTAAGCCTAGTGGCTGATGACCACAGTAGTTTGGTCCAATAGGTTTACAAACATTTGAACTATTTTTGAGGTTCTCTTTTTTTTTTTTTTTTTTTTTTTTTTTTTTTGAAGAATCATCTTTCCGAACGCACTGAACTGCCGCACCGCCGCTTTTCGTTCAAGCGTGGTTACCCTAGCGTGTGAAAAAGCGACAGTCGCAGAAGTTTCTTTTCTCATAAAACACGTTTTTTTGTCAACATAAATGCTGATGGAAAATATTTAGTTTTCAAGTATCTATCAATTCAGTTAATTTTGAATCGATATAGTGTCATGAACTTGAAAAGCTGTTGTATCAAAAACTGAGAGAAAGGCAGCCAAAATATCTTACAGTCCACAGAGTACTCCACTTAGTTTCTTGCAGTTCCTCCTTCCGCTATTTACTCTGTGCTGTATTTCAGCCTCCTCTCCTCCACCGATTTGCATGTAAGAGCTCACATATTTCAACTTACTAGCCACTGCTATTCTTCGTGCAGATTAATATAGACCTATAGGTTTCCTGCATCCTTTCTACACACGTACTTTGTTGTCGCTGTGTTAATCCTCTTTCTTCTAGGGTTTTTCTCCCCTGTTGAAGCTTATCTTGGAAGTTTCCTTCCGGTAGAATCGCAAATCATCGGCAAAAATCGTGTTCCGTGGTGCCGTTTTCTTCACACCTTAAACCAGCGCATCCATTACCAGGCTGTGAGCAGAGCCCTGGTGAAGTCCTACTCTCATCAGAAATGTCTTTGTTGTTCCTGCACATACAGCGTATATTGAACTTAAATAAAATCTTCGAGATGAACTGTTCCGTGTGTTTTGTTGGTACTAGGTGTATACTGCATGAAAGACGATGCCCGTATTCGATTAAATTGCCCTTTCCGTTTTCCTACCATTTCGTCTTATTTTAGTACAACTTCAGAAGTGTTTTCTTACATTAAAAGACGAGTTAGCAACGACAGTCTTTTATGTTACACTCTTCGCAGAAGCAATGGCTTGGATTTGATCAAGCATTCTCATTTTATCGTCGAAACTTAAAATATTTGTATTTGTTCTCAACACTCATCTTAGTTACAGTGTTCTAATGCACTAACGTAATACACCTTTAAGGGACGACATGGAAATGTAACGCAGTTTGTCATGTGAGGTTCACAAGTGATCTAGGTAAGCTTGACTTATTTCCTTATTTGTGACAAACAAACTGTGTGTCCTCCTTGCATTTGTTTTCGGTATCAGAGCATTATCGTCACTCTAGTTCAAATAGTACTGCATACAACACGAGGAAAGTCACCAGACAGGGCAGCAATCGTCAGTTCTTCACTACTTGTTTACAAACAGCACAATGTAGTCGATCTGTTCAAAAGGTTCACGTATTTGTTAAGCTTATGGGACTTAAATGCGGGGTCATCAGTCCCTAATCTTTCCAACTACTTATAAACTACCTTATACTAAAGACAACACACACATCCATGCCCGAGGGAGGATTCGAACCCCCGACAAGGAACGGCCCCTCGCATCGGAGCATAGCGCGTCAATGCGCTCGGCCACTCTGCTGTAGTCGATCTGGATAGTGGCCATGCTCGAATCTGTGGGTTTTATATGTAACTGACGTTTTTAACTTTCTGTTTTACGTTCAATTTAAAGCATTTATTATTAAATCTAAGATTTCTTTACATTTAACTTCTTTGTATGTATAATTCTCCTTCCAATCTATCCATTTTGGGAACGTCCATACCTGAACTGTACTCGAAAAAAATAAGTTTTAATTTCTGAAGATAACTTAAATCTGTCTCTCAAAACTTGACTCATAGAACTATGTGGACATAAATGTAATGCTAATAAAACTGTTATGTTAAAACTGTTACTGGTGAATTGAAAGTAATTATGTTACTCATCTCCATAGAGTGAAATAAGTAAAAGTATTTTAGTTTACTGTTGTGCTTACAACGTTTCATGTAAGTTCTCATGTTGCCAAACCGTCAAATAAGCTTTAAATGAAGCTTTAAAGAAGCGTTTAATGGCTGCCGATGCCTACTTTATCTGTTAGTGCTTAATTACTAACTGTGAAGTGCATGCTTATGGCCACAAAATAGATAATTCAAAAGTTACTATCTGTGAAACTTTTACTCAAGTAAATTATGACTACAATAAAAAAGGAAATCTCTCTTCAAATTAACTGAAACCGCACTAAATAAAATCTCACTTATCTCTCTCCACAATCAAGTCTGGACAACACGTTTCTCTCCTCAACTCCCAAAAAACTTGAATTGACACTGTGATCTTGTCATCTCGTAGAATATTCAAATATTATATAGTTTGCTAAATATTTTTTTAAATTATTATTTACTTCTAAATCTCTCAATACTGAATTAATCTCCAACAATATTTTCTGTCTTTGGCGCTTCATCTCAGAATAAAAACTGCTGTGAATATCGCGGTAACAAATGCATTATTTCAAATTAGAAAATATCGTTTCTTGTGAAACCAATTAATCACCTGCTGCGGTTACTACGTGCAGCCACCTTCGGGCCTAAGATAACGGTCGTCCATTCACAGTCACATTCCGTGTCAGGCCCCAAAACTACGACTTCTTCGCTTCTTGTTTCTTCCAAGGAAAGATTAGTGCACAGCCTTCCCTTATCGTAAGGTATCATCATCAGTACAGTGAAATGTTTATATGCAGACCTCTTTCAAACTGCGTACTGCTGAATTCAATATCGGAATACCTACAGCCTCAGGGAACTCCATTCGCACAGCTCCACTCGGTAGTACACTAGCTTATCAGATACGCAATAGGCACTTAATATTGTTTGGAGTATCATGTCACCCTACCGACAGCAAAAAGACGCCGTGGAAGTGGTTCCTGGTGCTCCTAAGTAGTACAGTCCTGAGACTTTACGCCTGGAAGATGGACACCCTCACGATTCTGTACAGTGCACACGTTGCCGCTTTCTCGGTAGGTGATTGTCGTTTCAGTTGCGGATCGTAAATGAAACGCCATGGTCCCTCTCCAAGTTCTTATCCTAAAAACTGATTGGTATTCCGTACCATAAAAATGCACCTCAGACCACAACAGAGACACCGCCGGTTTGAACCATACCTTCTTGGCAGGCGGGGTCCGACGATTCACGTGATCTGCGCCATACATGATGCCTCCTACCGACATGCTCCAATTGATTCGGTCGACCTATCACGTTCTCCCGTTGTTCCAGTGTCACTCCTGCTGATTTACGATAAATGCAAGCTGTTGTGCCCGATCAGATTGCGTTAAGTGTGGCACCCGTGTGCGGCACCTGCTCCCAACCCCACGGAACTTATACTCCTACGGGTTGTCCATTGGCAGACGCGAGTAGCACGCCCTGTGGTAAATTTGTTGCACTCTTTCCCTTCTGTCACTATTCACGATTCGTCTGACATGAAGCTGGTCACGGTCATTAAGGGTAGCTGGAAGGCCGGTAGTTTTCCTGTTGTGGACTGTGAAACCCTTGATTATACAATGTAAGCTTTCACGGCCGGCGTCAACTTCATTTAAAACTTTCCCCTAACGTTTCATCTTCGGCTGCGGAAGACATCTTCAGAGATAGACTGGCGAACTGCGATGAGAACTTGAAGGAGCGCCGTATATATAGGCGATGCAGAGGGCACCACATCACGTCACGTTCGCTACGACACTATCTCCGGTATTGCCAACATTCTTAGCAGAGAAGAATCGATTGTCTTTCCGCTGGTGTAAAGCAGAAGTCCAAATTCTGTCTAATTTAACAGCTTCCTCTTTCCTGTTAAAATTATTGCGATGTTTAAAGATCTCGATTGCTTCTCTATAGGTGCGCGCATGATAGTTCGAAGTTTTTGAGATGACATTAGTCTCATTAAATTTAATTTCATGGTTGCCTCCTTGGTATAAATATTCCGCCACGTCCGATTTCTGCGTGTGCCCCAAGCGGCAATTCATTTTTATGTTCGACCAGACGAGTGTTGACGGCCGTAGCGGAACATGTATACGGCGTTCCTGCAAGTTCTCATCGCAGTTCGCCACTCTACCTGTGAAGATATCTTCCGCAGCCGAAGATGAAACGTTAGGGGAAAGTTTTACAAATCGTCCATGGCTTATGAGCCCGGAAGTTTTAAATGAAATGTGAAACCCTTGTTCAACCGTTTACGATATACCATGTACACCAGGCTATTCCAGCTCCCGCACTTGCTCCCGGGGCACCGCTTCTCGGCCGTGAGCTGCTGTCGTACTGGTGCACACACTTACCGCGAGTGTGTGTGCAAGGGAAGCATGCGGCTGGGCTGTGACGTCACCACGAGAAACTACAGTCGCTCTTCCATTCCCGCAGCGAACACAACTGTTTCTGAAATAGCTATAACAGACTGCCATTTTTCTCCATGAAAATGCGGCACACGTGACACCAGGTCAATCTTCAGCGATAATGTCTTCCGTTATAATAATTAATTGTAAAAGTTCTGTGAACCTGAATATTAACGATTTCATGACTGGAATTTAATAAAGCATGTTTCTCTTAGCACTATTTCACATTTTTAAATGCCTGTTTAATAGAACCAACGTAGGGAGTAACTATTATGAAATGTGTAACTAATTTCTCCATTAAACTTCCTGGCAGATTAAAATTGTGTGCCGGAACCGGGACTCGAACATGGGACCATATCGTTTCTTCCAGGAGTGCTAGTCCTGCATGTTTCGCAGGAGAGCTTCTGTGAAGTTTGGAAAGTAGGAGGCGAGGTACTGGCGGAAGTAAAGTTGTGAGGCGGCATCGTGAGTCGTGTCGGGATAGCTCAGTCGGTAGAGCGCTTGCCCGCGAAAGGCAAATGTCCCAGGTTCGAGTCCCGGTTCCGGCACACAATTTTAATCTTCCAGGAAGTTTCATATCAGCGCACACTCCGCCGCAGAGTGAAAGATTCATTCTGGAATATCTCCATTGCTTTTAAAGAAGATGTCATTAATTTTAAAAGTTATTCTAGGGAATCAAAAGAAGACAGATTATGACTGACTGAACTATTAAGCTAGAATCGCGTTCCAGCTTCCAGCATGTTAATCGTAAATATGGCAATATGAATTTTACGGCTTCTAAATCAGCACCCATGTCAAAAATTCCACCGGACATCGTTTTCTCTGAGAGACAAACGCCTTCAAAAGCGACTAATTCATTTGGAACTATGCATTCTGCTACCACTACTAAACGAGAACGTCTGTTTACTTGTGCCCGCCGAGTACTAGCGTGCGTGACGTCAGCTTGCCTCACCCGAGGCCTACGAGAAAGACAGGCCGCGGCGCGCACGTCATATCACGTGGTCAAGTGAGGCCTGTGCCGGCGCGATCGCTAGCGTATTGGCTGGCCGCTAGGAGACAGTGGGCTGTGCCACAGCGGCCGGCCAGTCAGCTAGCGACCGCGCCAACACACGTCTCACTTGATCACGTGATATGACGTGCGCGCCGCGGCCTGTCTTTCTCGTAGGCCTCGGTCGCACCACAGCAGCTGTAAGCTGGGGTAGTGAGCGGTCACGTTCGCTCCTGGTCGCCGAGCAGCCTGTTCATTCGCACCTTCTTCATCAGGTATACTGGTCCCCTATCTAGCTTCAACTACATCACAAGTATCTTTTCTAGATTTTCTTTAATCTCTGCAATTTCTTTGTATCCTCTATAACAAATTCTTCACTGTTGCTACTGTTAATATTTATTTATCAGATCTTAATAACACCTAATTTATTGCATGTAAAATAAAGGTTATCTAACAGAGTTTGTGTATTTTAGCACAAAACCTTTTGTAACATTTAAATAGTTCAGTTGGGTAAATATTTTGCGCATGAAACTGTGGAACATTTTACACACACTAGTCTTCCAAGCAGAAACTGTACTGAACGCTAGTTAATATTTGTGCTCGGGCATGCGTGACATTCCTTATTTTTCTGGAATCTTCGACTGTTTCCCACCGCGTTTTGTATCAACTGATAATGTGTTCATACATCTTTCCTGTATTCATATGGCGATTAACATATTTTGAGGACGTTAATTTTAAGCTCCTTAATAAATACTTTTTTGTTTCTATTCCTGTTGTTACTTTTCTAAATGACAGAGGAATTTAATACACAGACTTTAAAAAATCAAAACATGCAATGAGGGCATGTGCTAGTTTAGTATGCAACAGATCTTCGCAGTTGTAGAAAGTCACATTTTTTAAAAGGTAGCGATAGCTTCATGAACACTGTTGAACGTGTGAAGCCGAATTCCTGTAACACTGCCGAAATCGAAATTCCAGTATCTGGCATAGGCCATTATACCCGGTTAGAACAGCATCAGCTTACGACGACGTCGCTTGTTATGCAAATTACAAATATATTTGAGGGGTACAATGCGACGGTTCCCCGTAGTTTTTGTCAAATCTGGAAACCTCGTCGTTTCCAAAGTCTTCTTCTTTCTCCTGTGGAGAGTTTAATGCACCAAATTGGAGTACAATGTTCTTGTTCGACTTTTTATTGCGCCTTCACAATACATTGGACGTTTTTCAAGTTCAGTCTCATTTATTTTAGTACTTTTTCAAAATCAACAACAACAATAATCAAATCAGACTATATTCCTTGGCCGCGGTATTCCATGGTCCAATGGCTCAATAAAATCTTTGCCGCCTACTTGGCCAATGGAAGCTATGTGGAGTACCGCGGACATGATAAAATAAACAAATAAACTCAAGTTTAAATAAATTACTTTACACTTTGATAACAACATTTAATTACCTTTACTAATAAATATAAAGCTTATTCATTCATAATAAATAATCGTGTACTCAGGCACCCTCACAACACGGAAAGAAGGGGCTCATAGACATCTTAGAAATTTTTCAGGAGAAGAATTTAAACATTAAATTCCATGTAGAACCTGTGTTTCACAAACTATTCATGTCTCTTTATGCAACAAGTCTTAAAAATTCTATTATTTTATTGTTATCCCGTTTTTTCTCTAGGAAATGTCGATGGGTCCTTCCTTCCCATGTATGGGATTTATTATTTTGTCATTTTCTGCGCAAGTAACTACTTTTCTCAGAATACGAATAGTCCTTGTTGAAGTACACACTGACGCCAACATGTGATAGAGAGATCAACATTTTAGAAAAAATGTCGATATAAACATGTGGCGTCTGTTCCGAAAGAACAGACGTCACTTCTGATCCTGCAGTTGTTATTGTTTCATATTCACAGAATATATGACATCAACTGCGAATGGGCAAAGCTGAAAATGTGTATCCAGCCGGGATTCGAAGCCGGATCTCTTGCTTTCTAGGCAGTTGCGCCGACCCCTACACCACTTGGGACACAGTCATCACCGCACCTGCAAGGACTACCTAAGCACACCTCCCGTCAGATGCAAATTCCCAGCTTCACCCTGCCCACAGTACTCAAACTCCCGTAAGAGTAAGGGCTACAAACTTGCCCACCCCTCCCCACTAACGAATGGATCATTGCGCATGACCGACAAATTATATGTAAACATGTGGCGTCTGTTCCGAAATAGCAGACGTCACTTCTGTTCCTGCAGTTGTTATTATTTCATATTAATAGAATATATAATTTGCAGGTGACGGTCAATGATCCTTTCGTTAGTGGGGAGAGGTGGGCAAGTTTTTAGCCCTTACTCTTACGGGAATTAGTTTCATAACTACGAGTTTGAGTTCTGTGGGTAGGGCGAGGCTGGGAATTTGTATCTGGCGGGAGGCGTGCTTAGGTAGTCCTTGCAGGTACAGTGATCACTGTGTCACCAGTGGTGCCTAGAAAGCAGAAGACCCGGGTTCGAATCACGGCTGGGTACACATTTTCAGCTTTGCCCATTCGCAGTTGATGTCATATATTCTTTGAATGTGAAAACAATGTCGACGTCCTTGTACCCTTCATTTCGGAAGGTTTCCTATACAAAACCAGCTGTCATAAGGGTTGGGAAGGGGGGAGGAGGGGAGTATGGAGTGCAGACAACACCCCTGCGCCATCTGTGCAACAGTATCCCGTGGTGTTTGCTACGTCAGTGTGCTTCAACATATCACTTCTGAGTGCCAGTAGACTTTACGCACTGTGACAGTTTACGTGTACTCCCGTCTGCTGAGTGGGTGTGTGTGTTGGACAGGTGACGTGCGTGGGCCACAAGACGCAGTACACGCTGTGCCACCTGCAGCACGGCAAGGTGTACCACGTGAACCTGTTCGCGGTGAACAAGCGCACCAACCTGAGCTTCCCGTACGGCAGCACGACGCTCAAGTACGAGCAGCGCGCGCGCCCGGTCGCGCTCCGCGACGGCAAGCGCGCCAGCGTCAACCTGCGACACCTCGACGGCCGCGCCTCCTTCAAGTTCAAGGTACGCCCGCCACCGCGCTGCAGGGCAGTCTGACGTAAGGTCTCTCGACAGGTATGCGCCCATATTCATCAGTTTCAATTACTCATCGGTGCTATTAAGGACTCTGTTAAAAATATGCAGGCCACAGGTGGTGATGAAGCTGTACGTTTATTTACGCGTTTCGGATATCATCATCATCATCAGAATCCAGGCCTGGGGTAAAACTTCATACTAAACGTATGGCGTCGTGGCCCTGATGAACTTTAGTATACTGTTGTATATTATACCAAAGGTCAGCAGCGCCACGACGCCATACGTTTAGTATGAAGTTTTACCCCAGGCCTGGATTCTGATGATGATATCCGAAACGCGTAAATAAACGTACAGCTGCATCACCACCTGTGGCCTGCATATTTTTGACAGCGTCCTTAATAGCAGTGTTTAATAATTGAGTTTGGTATCCGGTGCGGTATTTCAACTTGTCACGTCCCCTGCTGCCCCAACGCAACCAAAACAATTGAGCCTTCGTTGAGCCTTGTCTGATATGCCTTTCAAATTCTCAGAATTTTCTCACTAAATGTATTATTTTATAAATACATCAACCAGTCAATCATTAACATAAATTAAGGGTCAGTTTTGAATTACAGCACTCGCTGTTTTAATTAATTAATTAACAATTGATCTTCTAGAACACACCACCTAAAAATAAAATGAAAGTAGTATTACTACTACCTGCAATGGTTTCTTCTTCATTAGCACCCTCTTCATCAGGTACACTGTTCTCCAATCTAGCTTCATTTTTATCACAAGTATTTAAATGATTTTATATATTTTCTTTAATCTCACTGAAAGAAGAATTTGACAGAGCACTAAAAGACGTAAGTCGAAACAAGGTTCCTGGAGTGGACGACATTCCCTCGGAACTATTGAAGTCTCTGGGAGAGCCAGCCATGACAAAACTATATCACCTGGTGCATAAGATGTATCAGACAGGTGAAATATCCTCAGACTTTAAGAAAAATGTAATAATCCCCATTCCAAAGAAAGCAGGTGCAGGCAGGTGTGAAAATTACAGAACCATCAGTTTAATAAGTCATGGTTGCAAAATTTTAACCCGAATTATTTACAGAAGGATGGAAAAGCTGGTACAAGCCGACCTTTGGGAAGATCAATTTGAATTCAGGAGAAATGTAGGAACTCGAGAGGCAATCCTCACTTTACAGCTTATCTTAGAAGACAGATTAGCCGGCCGCGATGGCCGAGGGGACTGAGGCGCACCAGTCACGGTCTGCACGGCCACTACGGTCGGGGGTTCGAATCCCCCCTCGGTCATGGATATTTGTGCCGTCCTTAGTATTAGCTAGTTTGCAAGTTTAGGGACTGATGACTCCGTAGTTAAGTCCCATAAAAAAAAGACAGATTAAGGAAAGGTAAACCTACATTTCTAGCTTTTGTAGATTTGGAGAAACCTTTTGATAATATTGATTGGAATACATTCTTTTTGATCTTAAAATCATCAGGAGTAAAATATAGGGAACGGAAGGTTATTGACAACTTGTACAAAAACCAGACAGCATTTTTCAGAGTTGAATAGCATGAAACGGATGCAGAGGTTGGGAAGGGAGTAAGACAGGATTGTAGCCTTTCTCCAATGTTATTCAATTTGTACATTGAGCGAGTTATTAAGGAAAGCAAGGAGAAATTTGGAGAAGGAATTAAAGTTCAGGCTGAAGAAATTAAGTCATTGCGTTTTACAGATAACATTGTAATTCTGTCAGAGACAGCAAAGGACCTTGAGGAGCAGTTGAACGGAATGGACAGTGTGTTGAAAGGAGCATATAAGATGAACATTAACAAGAGCAAAACAAGGGTAATGGAATGCAGTCTTACAAATTCAGGTGATGCTGAAGGAATTAAATTATGTAATGAAACAATAAAGGTGGTAGAGGAGTTTTGTTACTTGGGAAGTAAAATAACATGCGACAGTCGCAGTACAGAGGATATAAAATGCAGAATGGCAATGGGAAGAAAAGCGTTTTTTAAACAAGAGAAATTTGTTAACATCGAATATTAATTTAAGCATAAGGAAGTCCTTTCTGAAGGCATTTGTATGGAGTGTTGCTTTGTATGGGAGTGAAACATGGACGATAAACAGTGCGGACAGGAAGAGGATAGAGGCTTTTGAAATGTGGTGTTACAGAATAATGCTGAATATTAGGTGGGTGGATCACATAACTAATGAGGAGGTACTGAACAGAATTGGGGAGAAAAGGAGTTTCTGGCATACCTTGACTAAAAGAAGGGATCGATTGGTAGGACACATTCTTAGACATCAAGGAATTGCGAATTAAGCAACGGAGCGAAGTGCGCGGGGTCCTTGACCCTCTGTTCTCTTCTTTCCAGTATTTCACTTATGATGTCGCTTGAGGTTTGTGTATTTATTTCAAATTATAGTAACAAGACTAAAGCATCGCTCCTATAAATCTAATACTTCTGCAGTTACTTGGTAAGACTAGGCACAGCAGCTGTGTTAAAGATAAGGTCGTACCCCCATTATTTGTCTATAGCAGACCTGGCCTATTCACTCCGTCGGCTACAGACGCGCCTGCAGTTTATGCATCACTTTGTACCGCTGTGCTTCGCGGAACGGAGTATGCTGGTGACTGCTACCTCTCTGCCTCTTTTTTTTTTTTTTTTTTTTTTTTTTTTTTTTTTTTTTTTTTTTTTTTTTTGGCATCTATTCTGTCAACCTAATCAATCTGAGATGGCGTTTCGTGAAATGTGACGCGCGGGAAACTGCTGCATTAAGCGACAATACTGCTCATGTTCTCCATGTTCTCCTAAACCACTGGACCAGTTTGAACGATATTTGGTACACATATTCCTTACGTGATATAACAATTGCTGTAGGAGTACGAACCACATACGACACAGGGTTCAGGAGACATAACGTCATAAACAAGAAAAGTTGCAAGAAGATGTCACATAATGCTACGAAACTTTATAAATACATTATATGAGAATGACAATACTTAGCGACTTGCAACAAACTTTAAACATAATTTCAAACCTTTATAAAACCTTTTCTCACTGAGAACCGCATCAAAATAATCGAACGAAAAGTTTCTCGCTTGCTACTTTTCCGCTGTTGATGGACTAAAACTACAGCATTCGGTATAGCGTTACAAATTATGGTTTCTACACTACAAATTGTAGCCGCAAGAAATTTTACAAAAGTATACACACATATAGCTGAATGTATCTTCTAAATTGTATCAAAGTACGACCCCTAGTTCATGCGATAAGAGCACATAAACAGTAACGTTTATGAAAAATCGTCCCATGACGCACCAAGTTTTAATCTGTTACTTCTTTACTACTAACTGTATTCGCAACGGATTTTACAGACATGCAGCACTTATACAAATGAATATATACCTGAAAAATTATACAATTGTAGAACATATAACTCCATAAATTTGAGATCGTACGTATTTTATATCTCATTTGTATTTTGATTAGTATCTTTCTTTGTTTTGGTACTGCACTTATAATTTTGTACATCATGCAAGACAGCCTTATTTCTTATTCATTCTCCGGTAAATATAGCATGTTTTTAGAAAAAAAGGGAGATTGACAGAGAGAAAAGGGATAGGAGAAGTACTAACTCAACGCTTCAATAAATAAATAAATAAATAAATACCCGGGCAAAGCTGGGTTTTCAGCTAGTATATATATGAGTAGCCTGATATCAAACCTGGACATCTGACCTAATGGTCGAAATTTAGTTAGCAGTCGATCCTAAATGTATTTTTTCCGCTCTTTTCATAGGTGAAGTCAGTTTTTCCCAAAAACTGACGCAAATGTGATAAATTACACGTTAAATTTGACTGTTCACATCAAAAGCGGACACCTGCATAAGAGGTTGATATCAAATTCGGACACTTGTTGAATGAAGCAGTGTGCACCAATGGGAAGACAGTATATGATCACATGACCTCGAAAATCAGACATGACGACACTATATGCCAGGTACTAAGACGTATTAGACCGTACTTATGTTTTCCAATAAATGTTTATAGTATTATTACTAATAACCATTTTAAACCGAGTTAAAGGGAACATAATATATCACCAGCGTTCGAAGGAAAATCTAGAAAGCGATTGAGACAACCTGAAAAGTGGAAATTAAACATTGAAAGAAAGCAAAGGTAAGACTAACATATAAACTACACTGATCTATTGTAAGGTTGGAAAGAAGTTCGACGTCAGAAATAAAGTAAGGATATTTAAGGAAAAAGCTGGCGACAGTTTCAACAGACCTTATGCTAATAATTTTAGAGATTCAGTGCCGTGACATTTCATTTTGTGTATGAAATTTAAAACATTATTATGATTATTGTAGTTCTTCATTTTTCTAATATGTAATAGAGTTCAGAATATAATATTTTACACTTTATGTCGATATTCCTAAAATTTCCCAGGTTAGACACCCGTAAAAGATTCTCGTCAGCAGTAAGCGAATCTCTTTTTGTATCAAAAACGGTCATCTGAAGGCGTGTTCACATCAAAAGCGGACACCTACACGTTTTGATTTCAAAGACATCTGTATTTTCAAATACAATTTGAAAGTGCTTCAGTAATCAAATTGATATTAGCTACTCGCAGGTATAAATCCTCGAGCATTAAAGTTGATAATACTCAAATCAGCATATAAATATATTAGCTCTACGTCTCGCAATAAAAAATGACGTTTATCTCAGTTTATGGCAAACGGCAGGTGTTCGTCTTTGATAATAGGCTACTCATATATATATATATATATATATATATATATATATATATATATATATATATATATACCATTTTCCAAAGAGTTACACAACAAAGATATATTTTTTTAAATGGAACAATAGTTTTTTTCTATCGTGCATTCGATTCGTTGAAACCAGCTGCGTCCAAATCAATTTAAGCTACATTCCTATCACTGCTAGTTTGGGAGCTACAACCCTTCAAAGTTTCAGGGACAGATACCACACGCTGTACATAATACATGTCTGTGTGGTGGGTGATGGATGTTATGGCGGTGGGAAGTTGATTTACATGAGATGTTCAAATGTGTGTCCATGTTCCTCAATGCATAATGCAATGCACCGTCGAAAGGATCTGCGGACGAGATGTAACATCGCCGGTGTGACGGAGCGACATGCGTCTTCGAAGTGCCATTTTAGATCATCTGGGGATGTGGGCTCAGTGACATAAACACGATCCTTTATATATCCCCACAAAAAAAAATCTACTGGTGTTAAATCGGGCGACCTTACGGGCCATGAATGAGGACCATGGCGCCCCAGCCATCTTCCTGCAAACCTGTTGTTTAGTTCGTCCACAACAGCACGCGCAGAATGGGCTGAGTGACAATCGTGCTGCATCCACATATGGACTCTCGTGTGTAGACACACATGTTCAAGGAGACCACCCAAACTGTCGGCTATAAAAGCGCGATATAACTCACCTGTCAGTGTACCTGGCAAGTAGTGTGGACCCCAAGGATTCCACACCACACGTTAATAGACCACCTACGTTGACGGTCGACAGGTCGTACGCACAATGATTGTCTGCGGCCCTGTAGTGCATGCTATGGCGATTCACTGCACCATAATTTGTGAACGTGGACTCGTCAGAGAACATAACACTTTGTAAAGACTCCAGCGTAAAATTACCTATTATTTTATAATTTACAGAGGCAAACACGCTTAGTGAAACACCCTGTATATATGTATATATATACACTCCTGGAAAATGAAAAAAGAACACCATGAATTCGTCAACCCAGCAGAGGGAAATTCTATTGACACATTCTTGAGGTTGTACACAACACACGATCACACAGGCAGAGCCGTACACACGTGAGTACAGTCACCAGAGCGTCCGCAATGTTAGCGTTAGTACCGTGTATTCCCACCTTTTGCAGCAATGCAAGCTGTAATTCTCTCATATAAACAATCGTAGAGGTTCAGAAAGTGGCTACGTAGAATAGCCTGCCATGCAATTTGCACCTGGTGCCTCAGTTGGGCCAGATTTCGTTCCGCTCATGCAGACCGCCCAGCATGACGTTTCATGCGGTCCCAAACATGCTCTATGGGGGAGATATCTGGGATTCGTGATGGTCAGGGTAGTTGACGTACACCTTGAAAGCATGTTGGGTGGTACGGGATACATCTGGATCTGCATTGTCCTGGTGGAAAAGCATATCACCTTGTCGGTGCGTGATTGGTAGCAAGACGGGTTAAATGGTGGTTTCAGTGCACCGTGCACTGTTCAACGTTCTCTAGACGATCACTAGAGGAGAATGGCGAGTGTAGAATATCGCTACCCTCACAATGATGCACGATCATGTTTGCCGTTAGAGTGTCCTCCGCTCACGCCCCAACATCGTCCAGCCCACCTCCAATGGTGACATGGTAGGCGCTTATGCAGGGACGAATGATGACGTGTCGTCTACAGTGATGCGACTCGTCGCTACCTCGCTACCAATGATGGTCGTATGTGTGTGTGGTGTCGTGCAGGGGATTGCGAAATTCTGGAGTGTACGCGATAGGCGCAAAGGGGGCCGACACCTGGCATCATGGTGTGGGGATCCATATTCTACACTGGCCGTTCTCCTCTGGTGTTCGTTGTGGGAAAATGGAACAGTACGCGATACATTGAAACCATCATTCAACCTGTCTTGTCACCATTCACGCAGCAACAAGGCGATGTGCTTTTCCACCAGGACAATGGACGTCCACACGTATCCTGTACGACCCAACGTGCTCTTCAAGGTATACGCCAACTACCCTGCCCATCATTATCCCCAGATCTGTCCCCCTTTGAGCATGTCTGGGGCCGGATGAAACGTCACCTTGGCGTCGTCTACTCGACCGGCTCGAGATGTGGTTCATCTGAGGCATCAGATGGAAATTGCATGGCAGGGCATACCGTAAAACTTCATTCGGCACCTCTGCAATCGTTTTTGTGAGAAAGTTGCACCCAGCATTGCAGCAAAAGGAGGGTATACACGATACTAGCGTCGACATTGTGCACGTTCTGGTGAGTGTACTGACGTGCGTATGGTTCTGACTGCGTGATCGTGTGCTGTATACATCCTCAAGAATGTGCCAATAAAATTTCGCTCTGCTGGGTTGACGAAATCATGGTGTCCTTGTAAGTTAACCACCCTCCGCTTCCTACCAGTTGCCGCCTTGCTCAGTGATTATTTTCGGTCTTAAATGCAGATGTTATTGCCCTGATAAAATTACATTGCAACGGATAACGACTTTTTTTTACACACAAAAGACTGCAGCAACTGATAGCATACCGGTGGCAGTTCCCTTACTAGTTGAAATTCCCCCATTTAATCATTAAGCAAAATTGGGACTCAGAATTTAATAAAAACAACTAGAGACGAAATGTATACTATTTACACGAGTTTATTAAATTCACTGTATATCTCCCTATCATCATTTTAAAGCCAAAATACAAAATATTCATTCACTAAATGTATCACCAATGGATTGAGACAAGGATCGTAACCTTACTTTCATACCGTACATTCTTTACTCTCTGATACTGCACCCACGTAGCTATGCACAACATTCCCATTAGACAAAATCATTTCCCCGCTGAAATAGAGACAGAATTAACAACCAACACATACTTTACCACGGAGGCCACCATACTCACATCCTTCCTCTTCGTCACCCGGAAACGTTCTCCCTTCTCGTGGCCGCTCCCCGTCCTAACCGATCCCCCCGTTCACGTTCGCGAGTAGCCGCGCCCTCATTGGCTTGTGATCTAACGGGATCTTCTGCCAACCTCCGAATTCTGAAGGATCTCGCAAGTCGCAGCCACTTTACCATCTCATCCCCAAGGAAACCTCTCTGCCACACCCCAAAACTAAAGTTGGCAAACCTACCGAGTGTTCTGCATCTCTGGCTTCCCAGCCGCGGCTTCATGCACACTTACAGACCCTCACACACACAATCACATAAGGTATAAGATGAGTTGGGTACTGTGAAGCGAAGCTCCTTATGTGAGCGGTGCTCACTTATTTGTCCTGCAATAACAATTTTAATAAATAATAGAGCATTCTTGTCTCCACCTAGTACATCTCCCATTATAGTGGCACTAAAGGCCAAGCACACTTTTACGAAATGATAATCAGATGAAAGTAACGTACACTGTAGTATACAAGGATTTAATGGAATGATACTACAGTATCGTTTCATCCTTTTTTCAATTTCCAGGAGTGTATATACTGTGTGTGAAATTAACGAAAGTAATTCTTCTATACATGTAGGCGTTTGCAAATGGCGAACTGTTGAAACAGCTGCAGCGTTAAATAATAAACTTTTAGCAGTGATATTGAACTGCTAAAACTGAGATAAACGTCATTTTTTATTGCGAAACGTAGAGCTAATATATTTATAAGCTGATTTGAGCATTATCAACTTTAATGGTCGAGGATTTATACCTGCGAGTAGCTTATATCAATTTGATTACTGAAGCACTTTCAAATTGTATTTGAAAATACAGATGTCTTTGAAATCAAAACGTGTAGGTGTTCGCTTTTGATGTGAACACGCCTTCAGATGACCGTTTTTGATACAAAAAGAGATTCGCTTACTGCTGACGAGAATCTTTTACTGGTGTCTAACCTGGGAAATTTTAGGAACATCGACATAAAGTGTAAAATATTATATTCTGAACTCTATTACATATTAGAAAAATGAAGAACTACAATAATCATAATAATGTTTTAAATTTCATACACAAAATGAAATGTCACGGCACTGAATCTCTAAAATTATTAGCATGAGGTCTGTTGAAACTGTCGCCAGCTTTTTCCTTAAATATCCTTACTTTATTTCTGACGTCGAACTTCTTTCCAACAAATGATAATTTTGTACAACACACCTTACAATAGATCAGTGTAGTTTATAAGTTAGTCTTACCTTTGCTTTCTTTCAATGTTTAATTTCCACTTTTCAGGTTGTCTCAATCGCTTTCTAGATTTTCCTTCGAACGCTGGTGATATATTATGTTCCCTTTAACTCGGTTTAAAATGGTTATTAGTAATAATACTATAAACATTTATTGGAAAACATAAGTACGGTCTAATACGTCTTAGTACCTGGCATATAGTGTCGTCATGTCTGATTTTCGAGGTCATGTGATCATATACTGTCTTCCCATTGGTGCACACTGCTTCATTCAACAAGTGTCCGAATTTGATATCAACCTCTTATGTAGGTGTCCACTTTTGATGTGAACAGTCAAATTTAACGTGTAATTTATCACATTTGCGTCAGTTTTTGGGAAAAACTGACTTCGCCTATGAAAAGAGCGGAAAAAATACATTTAGGATCGACTGCTAACTAAATTTCGATGATTTTCAATGATTTGAAAATTAGTCAGTCGTCTGAGACAGTAGTATAGGTTGGAGTAAATTCCTTAGGAAACGTGTTGGTTTAGCCTAGGCGTGTGCATGTGTGGTGCCGGCAGGTGGGGCGCAGCCCGGGCCCGCAGCTGGTGGCGTACGTGATGGCGTGCGGCGGCGGCTCGGTGGACGTGCGCGTGCGCGTCGACGGCCAGCCGGCGGGCGGGCGCACGCGCGTCGACGGCTACGCGCGCCTCCTGCTGGGCCAGCCGCGCCGCGGGCAGCGCTACACGCTGCAGGTGGCCGCGCCGCACCGCGAGGAGCTGCGACGCGTGCACGCCGTCGAGGTGAGCACTACTACCTGCTACACGGCGCCTTGCTGAAAATAACGTGTCAGATTTCTAAGTGGTAGCTTGTTTAATTACGAATGAGAGAAACAAATACCGATTTTGGGAATGAAACTTTCACTCTGCAGCGGAGTGTGCGCTGATATGAAACTTCCTGGCAGATTAAAATTGTGTGCCGGAACCGGGACTCGAACCTGGGACCTTTGCCTTTCGCGGGCAAGCGCTCTACCGACTGAGCTACCCCGACACGACTCACGCGTGCGGCCACAGCCTAAGGGATGTTTCCAGAATGAAACTTTCACTCTGCAGCGGAGTGTGCGCTGATATGAAACTTCCTGGCAGATTAAAATTGTGTGCCGGAACCGGGACTCGAACCTGGGACCTTTGCCTTTCGCGGGCAAGCGCTCTACCGACTGAGCTACCCCGACACGACTCACGATGCCGCCTCACAACTTTACTTCCGCCAGTACCTCGCCTCCTACTTTCCAAACTTCACAGAAGCTCTCTTGCAAACACGCAAGACTAGCACTCCTGGAAGAAAGGATATGATGGAGACATGGCTTAGCCACAGCCTAAGGGATGTTTCCAGAATGAAACTTTCACTCTGCAGCGGAGTGTGCGCTGATATGAAACTTCCTGGCAGATTAAAATTGTGTGCCGGAACCGGGACTCGAACCTGGGACCTTTGCCTTTGCCTTTCTGATCAGTGGCGTAGCTATCATAGGGCTAGGCGGGGCAGTGCCCCGGGGCCCCCGAGCTCAAGGGGCCCCTTGGCCTACGTGAGCGACGTTCGAAAAAAACTTACAGTAGATCCTTGAACACTTTCATGTCCCCCAATTACTTCGGATAATCGAAGTTCTACTGTATATAATAATTTAGTTGAATGAAGGTTTTCCGACTTTGAACTTTTTGAACCCCGACCAACAAACCTCAAACGCACCAAGTGAAATCCAGAAATTATTCGCACCCCAGAATATAAACATAACAAGGTCCTTTGCTTTTCCGCTAAGACGTGGACGCTGCCATAGTCAGCATATTGTCGGTTGAAGTCGGAATTGCCGTGCCTACCAATCTTTGCGAAATAACAGTGAATGCTGCTGAATTACTAGCACAGTGTTTGACAGTAAACAATGTGACCACATTTGAATATGAAGTCTCTAGAATATATTATTACAGAAAGGGATTATTATGGTAACTCAACTGTTTGTGTAGTGAATTCCCCAAAAGAGTGCTCCATAATCGTAGATCCCAATGAAGACCTGTAGCCAACTGTACTCTGAAATTCGTGCTAAAAGAAAAGAAAATATAGTTACTTTGTCACAATAGTAAATTGTTCATTCAAGACACTACCGTGTACCCCACTGCCACTATAATAAGGGAAGATGTCAACTTAGTCATTTTACTTATTACTTTTTTCTGGCAAGACATTAATATATACTTCATGAAGCGTGGTAGGGGCACGGTTCAAACCAAAGTATTCCATCAAACAAAAAGCGGCAACTTTCTTTTCTGAAACCATCCTACACGAATATTTCCCCTATTTTCCTTCTTTGATTGGGCTATCAACGAAATTAGGCTGATCGGTACAGTGCAATGACCTAACAGCGAGGAGTTTAGCGACAGTGAGATGCCGGCACTGACAACAGTCCGCCTGCTGTCACCGGACTGACTGTTCCCGGTTTGCTTCGCGGCAGGGGGCCATGTTTTCATGGTTAAGTAATACTTCTTTTTTATTTTTTACTAGCTTATGCCTGCGACTTCATTCACCTAGTATGGAGCATCTTCGGAAACTATCCCAAGAGGTCGTTTATCTTTATGTCCTACCCAAATCTATCCCTCTGCAAAATTTCATCCAAATCCGCCCAGTAACTTTTGCGTGAAAGCATAACAAACAAACCAACTTTCACAGTTATAATTATATTTGAGAGTACAATTAAATATTATCTGCTGCGTGACATATAATAATTCACTTAATAGTATTTAGGTTTGCCTTATTATGTCTTCCAGTGGGCGGTAAGGAGCTGATGAAGTAGTTTTGCATAGTTTTATTTTAAAGTGGGGCCCCGATGGCATTTTTGCCCCGGGGCCCTTGGTGACATAGCTACGCCACTGCTTCTGATGGCCGAAGTAAAGAAGATATAAAATGCAGAATGGCTATGGGAAGAAAACCGTTTCTAAAGAAGCGAAACTTGTTAACATCCAATATTAATTTAAATGTTAGGCAGTCCTTTCTGAAAGCATTTGTCTGGAGTCTAGCATTTTATGGGAGTGAGACGTGGACGATAAGGAGTTCAGATAAAAAGATGATAGAAACTGTGGTGCTACAGACGAATGTTGAAAATTAGATGGGTAGATCACGTAACTAATGAGGAGGTACTTAAGCAAATCGGGGAGAAAAGGAGTTTCTGGCATATTCTGACTAAGAGAAGGGATAGATTGGTTGGGCACTTTCTGAGACATCAATGAGTTGTCAACTTAGCATTAGAAGGAAGCGTGTGGGATAAAAATCGTAGAGGGAGACCGAGGGACGAATACCGTAAGCAGATTCAAAAGGATGTAAGTTGCCGTACATATTCTTAGTTGAAGAGACTTGCACAAGACAGATTAGCGTGGAGAGCTGCATCAAACCAGTCTGCGGACTGAAGACCACAACACAGTCGATAATAAATACATTTAGTGAAATTTAACTATACATAGTTCATCTCTTCCTTTCCCTTCTCTTTGTCCACCTGCTCCTCCCCCCGTCTCCTCCTATCCCTTTCTCTGTCCATTTCTTCCTCCCCCTCTCTCTGTTCATCTTTCACCTGTCTGTCACCGTTTCCCTCTCTCATTCTCCTCCTCTGCCCTTTCCATACCCTCGTCTACCATCTTTGTCTCCGTCTCCTCTATCCCTTCCCGTCCTTCTGCTCCTCAACCTACTCCTCTCCCTCCTATGTAACAAAACATACATATATGAGCCAAGTTTGATGGTGACTAGTTCAAAATGTACAAATGTTTGTAGAACTTATGGGACTTAACTACGGGGTCATCAGTCCCTAAGCTTACAAACTACTTATGAACTACCTAAGACTAAGGACGGCACAAATATCTATGCCCGAGGGGGGATTCGAACCCCCGACCGTAGTGGCCGTGCAGACCGTGACTGGAGCGTCTCAGTCCCCTCGGCCACCGCGACTGGTTCACTGGCTTGCATCTCCTTCATGAAAACATACATTTATGTGCCGACTTTCATGGTGACCAGTCAAACGATTTGGACGTTCCCAGAATGAAACTTTCACTCTGCAGCGGAGTGTGCGCTGATATGAAACTTCCTGGCAGATTAAAATTGTTTGCCGGAACCGGGACTCGAACCTGCGAACTTTGCCTTTCGACACGACTCACGATGCCGCCTCGGAACTTTACTTCCGCCAGTACCTCGCCTCCTACTTTCCAAACTTCACAGAAGCTCTCCTGCGAAACATCACCTGCAGAGTGAAAGTTTCATTCTGGAAACATCCCTTAGGCTGTGGCTAAGCCATGTCTCCACCATATCCTTTCTTCCAGGAGTGCTAGTCTTGCATATTTCGCAGGAGAGCTTCTGTGAAGTGTGGAAAGTAAGAGGCGAGGTACTGGCGGAAGTAAAGTTGTGCGGCGGCATCGTCAGTCGTGTTGGGATAGCTCAGTCGGTAGAGCACTTGTCCGCCAAAGGCAAAGGTCCCAGGTTCGAGTCCCAGTTCCGGCACACAATTTTAATCTGCCAGGAAGTTTTGACTGATTTGTAGTGTAAATAAAGTTTAACACATTTCTTCTAGTGCTCATATGGATGACTGCACACTTATTGTTACTTATAGGGCCAATTGCAAATTTTTGCCTCGTGTAGATATAATATTATTTTGCAGTTGCCTTTAATCTTCTGATGACTTTACTAACAGATAAATGACAGCACCATCCGCAAACAGTCTAAAAGAACTGCTCACATCGTGTCCTAAATCGATTATGAAGATAAGCAACAGCATGGGCCCTTAGCACTTCCCTCACAGATATCACTTCTATTTTACTGCATTACTATCCGTCAGCTACTACGTAAAGTATCCTTTCTGACAGGAAATCGCGAATCTAATTGCACAACTGTAGCGATATTCTATAAGCGCGCAATTTGATTAGAAGACGAATGTGAGGTAATGTCAAAAGACTTCCGGAAATCTAAAAATATGGAGACGGTTTTCGATCCCTTGTCGATACCATTCATCACATAACATGTCGGTCTACGTAGTTAAGAGGTAGCGTCCCTGACCGCCGCGCCGATGCAGTAATCTAGGTTCGATCCCCGTCAGGAGACATGTTGTTGTGTGTTTATCCTCATCATCACTTTAATCATCATCATCGACAGCAAATCACCGAAGTGGCGTTAATAGAAAGACTTACAGTAGGCGGCCGAACCAAAATGTGCAAATGTTTGTTAAGCTTATGGGACTTAACTACGGGGTCATCAGTCCCTAAACTTACAAACTACTTATGAACTACTTACGAACTAGGACGGCACAAATATCCATGCCCGAGGGGGGATTCGAACCCCCGACCGTAGTGGCCGTGCTGACCGTGACTGGAGCGCCTCAGTCACCTCGGCCACCGCGGCCGGCACGGCCGAACCCCCGTGGGAATATCCCGGCTAGGAAAAGCCATACGATCATTTAATCACATCATGTGAGTTCATGTGAGTAAACAGCTCGCTGTGTTTTACAAGAACGATACTTTCTGAGTCTGTGTTGACTACTGGTCGATAGGTCGTTCTTCTGGACGTAGTCCACAATGTTTGAGGGAAGTGTATGTTCTAAAACCCTACTGCAAAACAACGTCACTGATATAGGTCGGTAATTTTGTGGATTAACGTACTTTCCAATCTTTGGGTACAGGTTTTTCGCTGAGCGAGATGATTTAAAGTTACACTTGTGATGTTTCCTACTACGCTTTGGGTTTGAATTAATTTTCTATGATTTGCTTAACTGACAAAAGTATTAATTATCACAATGCGGTATTGATACATCTTCTAGAATCTTTCTATATTGCTGACTGTTGATTTTTAATTAAACAATGATACTGATGCTGAGTTATTTAAGTTAATGAACGTTATACTTTTCTTAAATGAAATAGGACGTGCTGTTAATATAAATGTTCGAAATAAATCATAAATATGAACTATGTTAGGTCATGCTATAAATACAGGGTGTCCCACTCAACTGTTTCACACCAGATATCTCTGAAACTACAAGAGATATTGAAAAACCTCTTTCACGGCCATGAACATACGGCAGGGGCTTATGAAAGTAGGTACTATGAAACACTGTAAAATGTGAAGAAATATTATTTTCAACACAAACTTATGTTTATTTTTATTATCTTTTTAATGGATACCCCATATTGTTTCTTAAGCAATCGATAGGATGAAACATCACAAAAAGAATGGCGTCGGTTGCATCGCGATGCGTCAATTACACCCGGAGAAACTGAGAAGCGAAGTTGACGTTTGAAATACGTGAGGCGCGCTGCTAGCGTGTATCGGAGCAACACCTGAAGAGAAGGCCTCCTCGCTGCCGTGCCACCAGATTAGGTCGGGAGCGCGTATCTCACTGGCTGACCGATGCGATGCGGTGCCCCGTGCCCCATCGGCCAGCCAGTGAGATACGCGCTCCCGACCTAATCTGCGTGACGTAGCACGGCTGCGAGGAGGCCTTCTCTTCAGAAGGTGTTGCTCCGATACACGCTAGCAGCGCGCCTCACGTATTTCAAACGTCAACTTCGCTTCTCAGTTTCTCCGGGTGTAATTGACGCATCGCGATGCAACCGACGCCATTCTTTTTTGATGTTTCATCCTATCGATTGCTTAAGAAACAATATGAGGTATCCAATTTAAAAAAAAAAAAAATTAGTTTGTGTTGAAAATAATATTTCTTCACATTCTAGAGTGTTTCATAAGCCCCTGCCAGACTGTGAAAAAGGTTTTTCAACATCTCTTGTAGTTTCAGAGATATCTGGGGTGAAACAGTTGAGTGGGACACCCTGTATAATGCTAAAAATGGAATGAACAGAGGACGGAACAATTGGTATTGGGTAGTTATATAGAGATTAGGTATCGGTTGGTAGATAAAAGGATGGAATCGTAAGGTATAACTGAATATCTGCTTCTACCGTTACATTACAGTATACAGTCGGGACCTGAAGACTTACTTTTGTTAAGTGATTTGTTGTTGTTGTAGACTTCAGTCCGGAGACTGGTTTGATACAGCTCTCCAATCTAATATATCCTGAGCAAGCCTCTTCATCTCCTCATAAGAACAGCATCCTACATCCATTTGAATTTGCTTACTACATTCATCTCTTGGTCTCCCTATGCGATTTTTACCCCACACACTTCCCTCCAACGCTAAATTCACAATTCCTTTATGTCTAAGAATGTATCCTACTAATCGATCCCTTCTTTTAGTCAAAGTATGCCAGAAATTCCTTTTCTCCCCAATTCTGTTCAGTACTTCCTCATTAGTTACACGATCCACCCACCTAATCTTCAGAATTCTTCTGTAACACCACATTTCAAAAGCCTCTATCCTCTTCCTGTCCGCACTGTTTATCGTCCATGTTTCACTCCCATACAAAGCAACGCTTCACACAAATGCCTTCAGAAAGGACTTCCTTAAGCTTAAATTAGTGTTCGATGTCGCCGGCCGCGGTGGCCGAGGGGACTAAGGCGCTCCAGTCACGGTCTGCACAGCCACTACGGTCGGGGGTTCGAATACCCCCTCGGGCATGGATATTTGTGCTGTCTTAGTTCGTAAGTAGATCATAAGTAGTTTGTAAGTTTAGGGACTGATGACCCCGTAGTTAAGTCCCATAGACTATACAAACATTTGAACATTGAAGTGTTCAATGTCAACAAATTTCTCTTTTTCAAAAATACTTTTCTTCCCATTGCCATTCTGCATTTTATATCCTCTGTACTGCGACTATCATTTGTTATTTTACTGCCCAAGTAAACTCATCTACCTCTTTTATTGTTTCGTTACCTAATCTGATTCCTTGAGCATCACCTGATTTTCTTAGGCTGCACTCCATTACCTTTGTTTTGCTCTTGTTAATGTTCATCTTATATGCTCCTTTCAACACAGTCCATTCAGTTCAATTGCTCTTCCAGGTCCTTTGCTGTATCTGACAGAATTACTATGTTGTCGGCAAAACGCAATGTTTTTAATTCTTCCCCCTGAACTTTAATTCCTTCTCCAAATTTCTCCTTGCTGTCCTTTATAGCCTGCTCAGTGTGCAGATTGAATAACATTGGAGAAAGGCTACAACCCTGTCTTACACCCTTCCCTACCTCTGCATCTCTTTCGTGCCCTTCAACTCCGATAACTGCTGTCTGGTTTTTGTACAAGTTGTAAATAACCTTCCGTTCCCTATATCTTACTCCTGCTGATTTCAAGATCTGAAAGAGTGTATTCCAATCAACATTATCAAAAGCTTTCTCCAAATCTACAAAAGCTAGAAATGTAGGTTTGCCTTTCCTTAATATATATTTCCTTAATAAGCCGTAAAGTCAGGATTGCCTCCGGAGTTCCTACATTTCTCCTGAATCCGAATTGATCTTCACCAAGATCGGCTTCTACCAACTTTTCCATCCTTCTGTAAATAATTCGTGTTAAAATTTTGCAAGCATGACATTTTAACAGCTGTCTGCAAGTGCTTTCTTTAGAATGGGAATTATTACATTTATTAAATGTGATTTAAGTTGCTTTAATACTCCACTGATATCTACTTGCTGGCATCTGTTCTCGATTCGGATTCTGGAGTATTGGCTTCGTCTTGTTCGGTGAAAGAATTTGGCAGTGCGCTGTTTAGGCGGGTATTACACTGTAAAAGATCTTTGACAAAGATCTTTTATCAAAGCTCTTTGGTCAAATCTTTGACAGTGTAATGGGTCATCTTTTATAAAAGATTTCTTTTATAAAAGATATTTGATAAAAGTTAGCGAGAGAGCCTAGCTTTGATAAAAGTTCGTCATTGTATACATGCGTCTTTCGTTGCTTTGACTCCTTTTAACCTACAAATTGACGTAAAAGTGTATTTGTTGTGTCGCTACTGCCACAGTGATCGTTTAAAAGTGAGAAGTGTGCGGAATATTTATTAATACAAAGCACACTTCCAAAAATGTAGTGTTAGAATCGTATAAAGAAACAGCTACTGCTGTCAGTTGTATTCAAAGTGGCTCACTGAAGTTGATGATAGGGAAGAAATATGGATCAAAGGATATATGGAGATGCATAAGTGAAATAAATGTTTTTATTTGTATTACTCTAACCTAACCTCATAATTCCTCCTAAAGTGATTTACATCTTGGTTCACTCATGTCTGGAATAATACGTGAAATCTTAGGCCTACACTGTAGGATTCGTGTATTTTACTGCCTGCTGGAATAGATTTTGTATGTGGTTATAAATGGGAGGATCTTCAGTGGAAAGGGATTCATGATTTGCGTAATGAGGTACTGCACTAGTTAGCTCCATATTTTTTCTTGCTTTGCACGATGCTTTTCGACATTTAACCACAAGTCCAGGTATTTATACGGATATTTTATGTTTCGGAAAATCAGGCAAAACAAATGTCAGACTGCAGCAAACATAAAAATGTCTTTCGCGGCGCATATTCCTCAATGAAGCCTAACATGAAAGAACTACGAAAATATTCTTTCTTCTTAATTATCATAAAGTGTCTAACGAAATTATGTTTAGCATGACACACGTTAAATTATTTCAGTTTTTCATTATTTACCCATTGACACAGCTTTAGGGCTTCCTGAAACATCGATTATAATGAAGTATTTATAAATATGTGGGTGAATTAAAATATTTGGTCATACGTTCTTAAACAATGTAGATTATTATTTCCCAGCAGTGTAGCCCGTGGAGCAGTTTTCGTATTTTCCTCTTGCTATTCACGGTTTTACCTAAAAATGTTTCCAGTTTTCGTTCCTTCCAATGAATGTATTCCCGAGAAACATTATATTACGTACTATAATACAGACGCTTTACTATTTTGGAGTCTTATTCCGAGCAACTATGACGAAATATTTTACGATAGTGTAATGTGCTCCTGAGAAGTAGTTTCGTCAAAGATCTTGGATAAAATCTTTGACAAAGATCTTTTACAGTGTAATACCGGCCTTAGCAGGAGTGTGACAGTTGTGGTGACGGCAGGTGCTGGCGACGACGCGGCCGGAGCGCTTCCCGGTGGTGGAGCTGCCTGCGCAGGCGCAGCTGCACGAGTACGAGTCGCTGCGGCGCTGCCGGTCGGTGACGGTGGGCTGGCTGCCGTCGCCGAGCGCGGGCCAGCCGCTGCGCTACTGCCTGAGCGTGCGCGAGCGCCAAAGCCCGGACGACGAGCTGCCGCCCAGGCCCAACCAGTGCGCGCTGCGCCGCGCGCCCGCCACGCCGCCGCTCTCCTCCACCTGCCAAGAGGCCGAGGTCGCCGCCAACAGGTGCGCCCTGCACGTCCTATACCTCTGCCGCGTCGCAGGCCACTGTCCTACGGTCCCCTCGTAGTTCCGTAAGATGCCAGCAGGTGTCAGGCGGTTCCCTGGCTTAGTACCGGTAGACCACACTAGAGGCGCTTCTGAGGGTGCCTCTCTAAAGCGGTAGCGCTCGTTTCACACTGGCATTTGTACGAGGCCTCGCATTTGTAAATGTGACGTCATTCTGACGTAAGGAGGCTGGCACTGGTGGGCTTTCGACTATCGACTTTTGCGAGCGCGTTTGAGTGACTCAGTGTCGACTGCACGAATTCGGATACTCGGATAGTCATTTTCTGTGTGCCATTGTGTGATCATTTGTACTGAGCGGGAACTAGATGCTTATAAAAAGCTGTTTCAGGCAACATTACAGGAATATTGACAGAATCTAGCTTTATAAGGCAGAGAAATGGCGTGCATAGTTATAGCACTAAATGTAAAAGTAGTGTATGCTCACAGGTTTAAGGTGAAAAAATCACAGTACTTTTAAATATTGTGTGATAGAACTTAACCACCTTCGCAGCTGCAAAAAAAAAAAAAAAAAAAAAAAAAAAAAAAAAAAAAAAAAAAAAAAAACTGCATGCACTAACAGAAAAATGTGTACATAATGTACCTTTAATTTATGGGCACTGTCACGTCAATTTGTATTCACACTGCCCGTCACGTCAAATCGCCTATCCCAAATCCCAATACGCGATGGTGAAAGTGAAGTTATGCGTTGCGATCTGTTGCATAGAAAGTCAAAGTTTAATACTGGAATTGAGGGAACAACAACACTATGTGTTATCGACGGTGAAAGAAAACTTTACATGCATGTTTTTTTGCCAACTTAGTGTGGTTAGTAGAGGGACTTGGAAAAACATTTCAAAACATATCTATTTTCAAGCGAAAAAAATAAGCATATGAACACGTCAAACAATATAAGAGCATAAATAGAGCCTGTTTACTTTATCCATTACGATTTGCCACTGAGATTGTTAATACCGTCGTAAACAACTGAATTTTTGTCTTTCATTATGCCGACTTTTTCATACAATGTTATTTAATGACAAATACGTCATCAAATTACAATGTTATTCAGATAAACAGTTTTCTTCAGTCTTTTCTGTTACAATATTACGAAACGTAAATCATTTTTGGTTTCAGATATCCGACCTCGCTTTTAGGTCGACACAGAATTGAGAAAAATATTTAAGTCTTTATGAAACATTTGGAATTACCGCTAAAACAAAGTAAACAATAAAATAAACATTAATAAGACACATTTGAATATAAACCCTGCAATCATCGAGTACAACATGAAAATCGCGTGACGAAAATAGGTTAACTTCCAATGTTAGCATACAACTGTTCCAACAAAACATTCTTATCGAGAAAGCTTAACGTGATGTGACAGTCCGGTGACGGGCAGTGTGAATGCCGCCATTAGAAATGCATTGTGGAATTTTCTGACGTACAGTGAATTCGTCTTAAAAAGTTCTCGTTACACCTGGTTCCCATATACTCATAAACACTAAACAGTCTCGATGCTGTAGTGATCGACAGATCGATAGCCGCATTCACAGCACTGATACGTCACGATAACGTCACGAGTGCAAATGCCAGTGTGAAACGAGCGCTGCCCTCTCTAAAGCTCTGTATAGGGAAAGTATGGCCAGCCTGCCAGCGGCAGCCATGTTGGGCCTATTCCTCTGCTGCTTACACACCGGCCGCTACAAGGTTCCCAGCGCTTAACAATACTTATCAGCCGATTTTGAGAAAACTATTCGATAAAAAAAATTAATTTTTTCACATGTTATAGTGTGATATATTAGCGCGATAATGGTCTCAATTTCTATTCATTATTACTTATAATTTCTGTGCTACATCAAATTAAGTAAACTACTGCGCCAAATTTTGAAGAGTTTGCAGAGGAAAAATCGCATTGCGTAGACTTTGCGTACGGTTCATTTTAGCACATACAAATGTAGGTAAGATAGCGAAATTTTATATAAGGTTGAGAGCAGAACGATAACTCTTTTCATTCTCGAGATACAGGGTGTTATGTACGACGGACACATGCGGGAACTTCGCGTAGTTCTGTCCATGCGGACCTGGCTGCTCTACGGAATACTTTTCGTCGGATTTTAAGAAAACTGCTTGGTTTGTGGCTCCAGATATAAAGGGTTCACCTATAAATTCAGATTGAACTGTACGGTAGCCAAATATTCGAATAGACCACGAACATGTCGTCATCGGAGCATAGTGTAAATGAAGAAAACAATTGAGATTATGGATAAGTCTTTGATTACTATTTTCTTGTATATTATGTACTTATATCTCACATAAACTACAAAAAAATGCAAGGAGATACCCACTACACGACTTTTACTAGAAACAGAAATTAAAGGTGCCTTTACAACGCCAATTACATTTGAATGTCTAACACATGTCTTGTTTCAATTCTTCTTTTTTTTTCTGTAATGATACACTCTATCACATGAAAACAAATGAGAAAAGCCTGTTTCAGGAACTGTATATTAATTTCATATCTAAACGGGAATCTAGTTCACTCACTAATTTTCGGCAACTACCTGCAGATTGACGACGCGTGAATAATTTAACCTCACGGCATTGTGCAGGAATTTTCTTCACAAATTTATTCAAGTTAAAAATATATAGGTATCTGCTGCGTGATCCAAACGTCAGTGAATCTTTAATCTATTAATTTACATTCTGAGTTAAAATCATCAGAGCACATGAACTGAAGTTCGCTTTTGGACTCCTAGTTTTCTCTGTCGACTTTCATCAGCCAGACTGTTCATCTTCCTTTATTTCTGATATCTAATGGAAGTACTATAATGTTTACCTCCCTTCTTCGCTTCTTAAAAACACTCAAAAGTACAACACTGTGGCATAATTCAAACCAAAACATACGAATATTCACAAGGCTTTTGATGGCAGCCAAGCAACGTATAGGACCAAGATGGCGGAAAGAACCACGTGATTCGATTTCAGCCAATCATGAGCTGCAGACGGCGGCAAGCGGCGCGGAAAAGGATGGCCATACTTTCCCTATACAGAGCTTTAGCCTCACGCACTCTGAGGGAAGCGTAGCGTGGAGGGGAGGCTGAGGGGAGAGCTCGCGCCGCCTGCCTTGAGGCACAGACAAATATATACAGACGGGAAACCTCCTTAAGCGCTCGGTCACATTTATTTATTTATTTCTTATTCCGGTGATCCATGTTGTGACTAAATCACAGGATGTGGAACGTGTCAATTTTACATGTTGTTTGGGTACAGTTTACGATAACACATAAATCAAATAAAGTCTTTTCTCATTATAGTATACAATTATTAGATTCTACCACAAGGAAAAAAAATCACTGATAAACAAAATTACAAGCCAACAACAGTTACAGTAAATAAGTATAATAGAATATGGGTTTAGAATAAAAATAGTAAGGATTACAACTATTGATTTGTGCATGTATTTACAGTTTACATTACATGAAAATACTAAGTATTTTAGTTAAGAAACTCATCTATTGAGTAAAATGTTCCTTCCAACAGGTACTTCCTCAAGTTTTTTTTAAAGCATGGGCTCATCTTCTACCAAACATTTAATTCTTGAGCAGAGTGCATTAAAAATTTTACAGCCATTGAAATGGACTCATTTCTGTATCATTTGCCTGTTCATAGTGGATATCATGTTTCCAAAAATGTTAAAATGTTTGTAAATCTATCGGACCAAACTGCATGGTCATCAGGCCATCCTTACAAACTACTTAAAGTAAGTTACTAATCTACAGGACAACACACATACCCATGCCCCAGGGAGGACTCGAACCTCCGATGGCGAGCAACCGCGCACTCCGCAGCGAAGCGATTTAGACCGCTCGCCTACTACACAGTGGCATCATGTTTCCTTCTGGTATCATAACTATGATATGCACTATTAGGCTTAAAATTGAATTATCTTTTCTTATAAAGCACATCAAAGAGAAAATATATTGTGCAGTGCATGTGAGGATTTCGAGTTCTTTAAAAAGATTCCTGAATGTGGCTCTAGGCTGGACTCCACACACGATTCTTACGGCCCTTTTCTGCACACACAATACCTTTTTAGCTAATGCTCAGGGGTGCGGGGAGGGAGGACCAGAGCAGTTCTGTAAGATGTCCCATTATGGCGCTGAGGTCAGACGCAGCCCTTTAAATCTGGCCCCACCAGCACCTCCCTACAAATGCCAGCACGCCGGACACAGCCGTGACCTCATGGGAGCAGCACAACCTCTAGGCGGTGTTGGTGGAAGGCGGCACGAGCTCTCCCCTCGGCCTCCCCTCCACGCTACCATCTGATGTGCGAGAGGCACCCTCAGGAGCGCCTTTAGTGTGGTACTAGGCCAAGGAACCGTCTCACACCTGCTGGCATCTTACGGAACTACGAAGGGAGTGTAGGACAGAGGTTTAGGGGGGAGGGCTTCTTCTCTGTACGTGTTACCACTAGGGTTGCCAGATCTCCGGGCGCCGCCCGGAGTGCCCGGGTTTGGAATGAATTCTCCGGGTCTACGGGCCAATGACTCCCATCTCCGGGCTTGAATGTAACCTTCATCTTAACTTTTCTTTTACGACGCTTTTTAAGTACTATGCTCATATAGCGACGATCTACATCGAACTTAACGTAACTTAAACTAAGGACGAACACAACATCCATGCCCTAAGGGGGGGGGAGGATTCGAACCTTTGGCGGGAGCAGCCTCGCGCACCGCGGCAAGACACCTTAGTGCGCTCGGCCATTCCCGGCCGGCTCCTCTCTAGTAATTATGAATATCTTTATATAAATGTCAATTTCTTATTGCAACAAAACGCTACTTTTCTATTCTTCCTCTGAAAACTTTTCGCTGTTGCGTCGGTAGTAATCGGCTAGCGCATTATTAAGCAAACACTGTTGCAGTAACGTGTCAACTGGCGACGTCTATTATTTGTGTTCATTCGTTCATTGTTTATCAGTTTACCGGCAATTTTTGGAATCGTGTGTGAACAGACAAGCTTACATTAACTCAGATTAGTGAGTAATAACAGTGAAATAAAGAGACGATATCTAAGTTCATTCCGTGAAGAATGGTTGCAGGAAGAAAATTAGAAAGAGTGGCTACAAAAGTTTATTAGGTATTTGGCGCTCTTCTTGGTGACCAGTTTGCGGAGACTCAAGCGACAACTCTTGGAAGGCGCAGCTGTTGATGTGAGCAGCTTTGACGCTGCCACCACTTCTGCTGCCACGCCGACTGAAGTGTGCCGATTGTTGATCCACGGCAACTGGCGGCCTGGCCGGTCAGCTGAGGCATGTGGAGGCCATCCCTAGCAATGTTCCACCGGGGGGAGGATACTTGCTGGGAGGGAGGAGATGATTAGTTTTTTTTTTTTCTCTCTTATAATTCACGTGTAATCCTGGTTGGCGGGGGCAGTTGATCGCAGTTGGGGGGGGGGGGGGGAGTTATTGGCCAAAGGGGAAGGGGGCACGTCTGGTCTCCGGGCCTGCCTCGAGTTCAATCTGGCAACCCTAGTTACCACTGTGTCTGGCTTGCCGGCGTTTGAGGGGAACGAGGAGGTTAGAATACAGGGAGATGCCATTATGCTGAAGAAGTGAAACCTCCCTACGACATATTGCTGAGTCTTGTAGAAGTGTTCATATTGTAAAGCTGATGTGTTATGTCACTTAAAAGCAGGCATACTACACCCGGCGGGTTTTCCAAGATGCACAACATGTTAAAAGAGTGCAAATTACCGTTAAAAATCTATTTTTCAAATATTTTACAATAAGTATGTGTTATTATTTATTCAAGAATGTATACTGTTTGAAAGTACATACTTTGTACTGACTTTCAATGCATTAGCAGTAAGACGGTCGACTTGGCGCATAGTTTGACGGAGAAAGAGCACTCCACAACTCACCAAGATGTCGGACAGACTTCAACTGACATATGTGCTTAGCATAGACAACGCCATCTCCCATTACTTTGACCTCCTTGGAGGGGAAGTGGTGGTGGGGACAGCCGCTACCTGCCGCCTGATCTGGACAGTTTTAAAGGGCTGCTTCTGACCTCAGCGCCATCATGGGATGTCTTACGGAACCTTCCCTCTCTGCACGTGTGACCGGGCCCTTACGGAGGTTTCCCGTCTGTATATCTTAGTCTGTGCCAACACATAAACGTCCCCCCTCCCCCCAGCGGGCTCACGGTTCTTTCGTCAGTACATGCGCTGCGAGCATGGGGCCCCGAACTAATGCAGTCTTCCTTCCTTTTTTATTTCCTGGACTGCATTTTCTTTCCCCCTCCACTCCTTTCCTAGTCTCACTCCTTCCCCTTCCCACTGGGTGGCTGATAACCTTAGCAGTTTACTCCCCAAATCCCAAGCAAACAACCCAACCCCCACAAACGACACACAGAAAGACCAAATTTTGGTCGCAGCACCTGATCCTGTCCATGGTTGGCTTGTGTTGTAGTCTCACAAGTAGAGCCACCACAAAAGATTATTTACCTGAATAAATAAACAGCAGAAATAGGCACCCTGAACTTGCCAAGGATCATGATAACGTCAGTGTAGAGAAATCTATTGGTTGGTCCAATAGGTGGCATACATGGTTCAGGCTACCTCTAGATGCTGAACGATTAGTTGAGTGAAATGGGCTGAGAGATTAAAAACTTAGCATATTTGATGTCAATATTACATGACGTCATGTGTTGAAGCCACAAACATCATATTGTGGTAAAGTATGTAACAATATATTCCTAAGCCATGGCAGAGTGACCAAGCACATTGAAGCACTATGATCCGATGTGCGAGGCAGTTCCCTGTTGGGGGTTCGAATCCCCCCCCCCCTCAGGCATGGATGTTTGTGTCGTCTTTACTATAAGATAGTGTGTAAGTTTAGGGACTGATGACCCCCACAATTAAGTCCCTTAAGCTTGACAAACACTTTTGAATTTATTTCTAAAACTATTTATGTTCTGTATTTCGAGGATTTTTGCTTGCCCCCCCCCCCCCCGCCCCCCACACACACACACATCTCCACGCATTTTAATGAATTGTACACCTAAACCTTCCGCATGAATCACACTGTCCACTGATGAAAACCGTATGAAATTCGTTCACTAGTTTTGGAGTCTCTCTAGGACACAGAGACACGGTGAGATCGCTGGCTTTTATAATATGTATATGTTTTGCTTGGGGATGGGAATGGTGGGAGAATCATTAGTCTTATGACATCTTGAATAATCGAGACTTCTGCCAGATGTTCGTGTCTTTCGCTGCCTTTCTCAAGCTACATCAGAATGGTCTTTGGGTGGTCAAGCAGGGCTTAATTTCGCCCGTAATGCGTTCTGTCACCTACCAGATATTTAAAAAAAAAAAAATCTCTGGTCGCTAGTGTAGATTTCAAATAGTACACGTGCATTAAATTGTACGAGAGTCGTTCAATAAATAATGCCCCACATTAAAAAAAAGCCATTAATAAACATACACCCTTATCAGTGTGTCACATTTGATGTTTGTTCTGTGGGCCAGTGTAGTTTCGAAGCGTTCCAGCAGATGGCAGAGTCGTAGTACAGCATCAAAATGGCGTCTACTGAATTCTTGCCTGCAGGAAAACAAACCACGGTACACATCCATAAAAGTTTGTAAGGAGTGAATGGCAATTCTGCAGTTGATAGTACACTGGGCGAAGGGTGAAGAAAGTACAGCTTAAGGGAATGCAGGAATAGAGCTCCATGATCAGCCACACTCAGGACATCCTGCCACAGCCACTGTTCCAGCCATGTTGACTCGTGTGGATGCAATTATTCATGCTAACTGGCACATCACTACTTGACAATTGACATTACGGGTCTCGGTCGACATTGGAAGTGCTTCTGCAATGATTGTAACTCTCAGATATTCAAAGAGGTACTCACGATGGGTTTCACGAATGCTCATAGCGGACCACAAGATTCAAAGAAAGCCCATTTCATCTGAACAGTTGGGGCGGTTTGAGACTGATGGATTGTTATTGGGATGGGGGGGGGGAAGCTGAGTGAACCACTTTGTGCCAGAAACAAAAAGGCAGTCCATTGATTTGCATCACGCTCATTCACCACAAAAGAAAAAATTCAAGGCAACCACCTCTGTCATAAAAGTCATGGTGACAGTCTTCTGGAATTATGACGGTGTCATTTTTGTGGATGGGATACAAAGGCATACTTGAAGACTCGGAATAAACTCAAATTCCGTTTGCTACATGTTTAATTGGGCAAGAATCCAGCATAAATCTTGCTGCAAAATGATAACGCACGGCCAGAGACAAGTCTGAAAACCCAAGAAAACGTTGCCAAATTGGGTTGTACATCACTGTCGCACCCACAGTCTAGATCTGGCATCCTCGGACTTCCTTCTCTTTGGGCCACTTAAAGATTCTCTATGGGCAAGACACTTTGTAGATGATGAAAGTGACAGTCTTGCACTGAAACTTGGCTGTGTCTACAAGACAAGAGCTTTTACCAGCAGGAAATACATGCCCTCTCACAATATTGGCGTATGGCCATAGAATGAGATGGAGACTAGAAAAATTGGAGATGGACAAGACATATTGATATATATTGACACCAAATTCTGACTGTTAACAATAACTACGTTGGACGGCCCTCATATAACATGCCACTGTGCCAGCACAAGTAAATGTGAGAATGGGTCGCAGCTGTTGTTCACACTGAACCTCGTGGTTTTATGTTTTTGATTACCGGTATATTATGGTTAACCATTAATTTGACACACACAAAGAAATCGCAAAAAGAAAATATATCAAGTTAGTTAAATTAGACGTCTATAGCCATGTGAACAATATTACATTACTATTTTCAAAAAACAATTTCTTGCTTTTCAGTAATGTTGCTCAAAGAAGGTGCATGGGTGTTGCAATATTAATACTACAGTGTTCCCAAAACGATATTTTCAGTCTGCAGTGGAAAATGCGCTGATATGAAACTTCCTTCCAGATTAAAACTATATGTCGCAAGTGAGACTCAAAACTGGAACCTTTACTTTTCACGGGCAACAAGCACTCTACTGACTGAGCAATCCCAGCACACTTCATAGCACGTCCTCACAACTTTACTTCCGACAGTACCTCACCTCCTGCTTTCCAAACTTCACAGTTCTTCTGCATACCTTGCCAGACTAGCATTCCTGGATGAAAGGATATGGAGGAGACATGGCTTAGCCACAGCCTAGGGGATGTTTCCACAATGATATTTTCACCCTGCAGCACAGTGTGCACTGATATGAGCCTTCCTGGCAGATTAAAACTGTGTCGGCACCAGGATTCATTTATTTATTTATTTATTCATGTTCCATTGACCCATAATGCAAGAGAATTGCACGGACATGGAACGAGTCAAGGTTTTACAAAGAAATGCTACAATAGTTGAATTTTCATATACGTACAGAAACAAAATATGCTAATAATTACAAGTTTGTATACATATACATACAATGACATTTAAATAGATATTACATACAAGGACACAAAGGTATTAAAATAAATTACAATATTTCACATAAAAAGACATAATTTTACTGGTATTAAGTTACAAAATTATTCATAGCAAATTAACTGGGCTGGAGTAGGTTATTGTCTTAAGTTGCTGAGTCCTTACGGTAAATCTTACATATTTTTATCATATCAGTTACAATGTAGAGGCATTTGCTATTATAGAATTCATCAAGTGAATAGAAACAGTTTTCCAGCAGATATTCTTTCAACTTAGTTGTGAATTGTGGTGTTACACTAGTGAGATTTTTTATGTCTGATGGTAGTGCATTAAATATCTTCGTGCTTGAGTAGTTAACACCCTTTTGCACAAGACTCAAGTTCAGTTGCCGATGTTGCTGACTTCAAGATCATTTGTCAAAGTCCTCCATGAATCAATGAGCAATGATGAATGACAAGGGGCCACCCATCGGTACTGCATGTTAGTACTGCTCACTGAATAAGAAGTAGGTGGAATTCAAAACATTTCAAAATAAATAGTGTTTTGGAAAAAGGAAGTAGGGGAGTTTAAGTTTATAGCTGTGTTGTTTGGAGAGAGAGTGGGGCAGTGGTATTGTAGGGAGTGATGTTCCACACTGTTTGTTCTGGTGAGAATGGAATGAAGAGTATACCAATGGAACTTTTTTAGGATTATGTTGAGGAGATTGACAGGTTTTCTTAATATAAGAGGTTACTGAAGAGTGGCTAGAATCATCTTGCATTAAGCTTATTCAATGAGGGCTAGCACATACACATTTGACCTAGGCAGTGTTTCACTTACATAAAGGTTTCTGTGACTAACATTAACTTCAGATAGATATACAGTCAAGTGAAGTCATACTGATACAGCAACTAGGCCCTGTGAATTATAATATTGGAATAAAGTTATGAGACAATGAATATCTTGGATATCACAGGAAGTTACATAATCATACAGTTATTGAGTTTCCAGCTGAGTGAATCACAGAGCTGTGGCATTTCACAGAGATTAATTCTTATAAACTTTTGGAAAAGAACTTGATTAAATTGAAGAGCAGTGTGTTTCAGTAATCTAAAATGGAATGTTTAATATATTCATCTGTGCAATCTGTTATAATTTTTGTTGCAGGGCCAGTAATGTGACAACACATGAAGTTACTGGTTTAGAACCAGGTCACAGTTATGTGGTTCAACTGACTGTCCAGCGGCCCGGTGGTCGACCCCTCTCATATGATCTTTTGCCAGTGCGCACTGCAGCTGAATGTCTGTAATACATTTATGTGTGCATTTTCTTGCACCTGCCAACTTACATAGAAAAGATATCTAATGATGTTGTGAATGTAGAAGGAATATCTGTACCTGGACTCTTACCTTTCTGTGTAAGAAAATGTTTTAAGACTAAATATTATAAGAGGCTATGGACCTAACAGGTATAGGGCCCTCAAACATTTGCTGCTCAAGATATGTATGTGTCTTAGTGGCATGTGTTAAGCATGAATCATTTGATAATTTAAGTTTGTTAAAGTATTATTTCTATTAGTTAAGAGCAAACCAGTGTTAAATTGTAGACTGCACAATATTTATATTATAGGTACAATAGTCAGTGAAATCCGTATTTTCTGACCATGTTTGACACAATAGTGATGAGATTTTTATATATTAGGAATTTAATTTCCAAGTATGTGCCAATAATTAATAAGCTTCTGCAATATGGTGTATACAGCACAGCATTTAGGATGCTTGCTTTCCCCACACTGTGATGAACAAGGAAAGAAGTCCATGAGAAACGCATCGAACATATAGATAATGAAAGTATTCTTAACAGATTATAATTGAAATATCAAAGCACTAAACTGCTAATCAGCACAGACCTCACAGCATTCAAAACTAGTCTCCATATGTGATCAATCAATAGCCAACTTATACAGTGTTAACAGAACCTCTGCCCACATTTTTCAGTTTAAACTGTACTTAATTTTCTACCACTAATAATCCTTCAAAAACATAAATTTAATAATTTAATATAAGATCTGATGAATATGTGGAATGATGAAGATGAACTGAATTTAGATTATATTTTTGGTCATGAACATGTGCAGTACCACTGAACTAGAACATTAAAACAAAACAATTAAATTTTGACCTGGGTTTTCATAAAAATGGTTTAAACACTACTTACTCTGTTATTGTTCCATTGACAATCATGTAATAAATGTAACCTTTGAACACTGTAGAATTTATGCACTTGATCCATACATTAGCTTTTTGGTTTTCGGTAACATTAAGGGAAGTGACTAGCATCTCTTCAGTATTCCATTTCCACTAATAATCAAGAACACCCACTCAGTAGATAACCATCAAGAAACTTTCATTCAGTCCCACATAAAGGAAGGAAGTAATTTCATTTAAAGTCAGTGAATCAGTCGAGAGAGCTTATGTTTTTAAGAAATGAACATAGTTATTAATTCTGCTCTACCTAATTATGTATTGGAAGCTCTTTGTAACATTACATACATCTTATGTACCTGTACATTCCTGTGCTATCAGATCATTACCACAGTTAATATACAATGACGTATGTCTTAAAATTCATTAGAGTAAATGCAGTCAGTTTATGATTGATATAATTTGGCCTTTGGCATGGTTTTTTCTCTTTGATCATTTCTTCTGTAATTCTTAACTTCATCTTCTTTTGCATGACACTTCCTTCTTTGGAGGTCCGTCAGGACTTAAGTATCCCTTGAAAACTCCCTTAGAACATATTAAGTGTCTAAGAGGTACCTTATGAGGCCTTAATTATATTCTTGACAGATACAACCCCCTCCCCCATGTGTTTCATTATACTGCAACTCTGTGTTAATTTTTAAACACAGTGTTTTGTAGTATGTTTTGCTGCAAATTAGTGGAGTGCCTAGTTATTTTTGATCAGTTACTCATCATGTAAAAAAACTCATGACTTCTCTACAGAAAAATGAAGGAACATTGTTGATTACTTACAGATTATTCACTAGAAAACAGAGAGATCAATTAAGCAAATGCTTCATTAAAATTTTAATCAGGAGAGAATGGTTTACAACTTGCAAAAGACTGTTTCAGTAAATCAAGCAGACATTATTTACTAGTGCTTTCAATGTTAACTATCACCAATAAAGTACCGTATTTTATACTCTGCTACATTTGTAAGTTGCCAGAAAAATAAAATGTTGCAATGGAGGTATTCATGAAGTAAAATGTGTAACATTGTTAGAAGCCATATCATGAATTAAGAAAGCTGTATGAATTATGTTGTCCTTTTCTTAAAAGAAAATTTCTGTGGGCAAGCAGATATCATGCTTTAATTTTGAGTATGTTATGCAATGTAACACAGACTATTGATGCAAATTCACAATATTGCATTACAAGAATGAGACACAGAAAGAAAATTACTAACTGTCCTGCTCTGTTACATTTTGAGAATACTGCATGAAGTCTGTAACTTGCTTACACAATATTTTGGCAGAGACTCTTCTGGCACTCTTCAGGTGAGATTGAAAGAAGTATCTGCACCAAAATATTGTGTCAGCAAGATATGGATATCTGGCAGTATTCCAGAAATTAAATACAGCTATTAGTATACCAGGAAGGTTTTAAATTTCACAAAAGATATGTTATTTTACTCAGTGAGATATTAGTTTCTCTTGAGAAATGACAGTATGACGACATCCTGATTGCAGTACACATACATTATCAACTGGTAGTTTCAATTTTAATCTGGGCCTTTCTTTTTCTTCTTCTTCTTTTGCCTTTCTGAAACATGAAAAAAAAGCATTTTCCCAACCCTATTCAAATTATAAATATAAAAATTGGTCTGTTCTTTAGAGTATTATAACAAAATGACAAGAACCTGTTGTACCAGAAGTAAAAATGGTCTGGTCAATTGTTTAGAATACCAATTTATCTACTTCAGAAGTTTCAATAGCACATGATATTCTTATATCAACTATGGGAATTCTCGATGGAATAACTACTTGGATTAGTGCAGATTGTGATCCATGGCAAAGAGGACGAGTAGCAGATAAGCACATTTAAAACTAATAATGTGGATGCTAAGTTTTAAACAAAGTTCTCAATCAGATGAGCAAGGTAAAATGTGACAGCACTTCCCCACCACTACCCTCCCCCCCCCCCCCCCCCGACCCATGTGTCTTTTGCACCAATACTGTTCATGACAGAAAAAATTGGTTAAGTATCCAGGGATGAGAGTGGCCATGTTTTTGTGAGTTCTTTATGTATGAATTTTTGTGATTTTCTTTGTGGTCTCACAGAGAACTTTGTCTGAAAGCTAACATGCAACATTTTATTTTTCAATACACCAGTGCACTGCCTCCTCTGTGTGATGAATTTTATGTATTTTAAATCCTACTGAATTTTTATTTTTTAGAGTTTTTTTCTTTAGAGTTAAAACAGTATTAGTATATATATTCCGTAACTAAGAAATAAAAAAGAAGGAGAAAACTGTAATATAGCTAAAGGAGCCACATACGTGATATGATAGCATTAATACTTAATAAGGTACCGGTACTGAGAATAATCATCTTGACACATTTTCCTCAATCAGCTACCAAATTTCACTGTCAAAATTTTATTTAAATAAGAAACTAATATATTGAAAATGAATTCAGAACTAAATAGTATACACTCCTTTTTTTCCATATAATCTTTGTAAACTAAGTTGCAGAAACAAATTGAAAAAAAAATTGTTTTAGTCACCCCTTAAAAGATCATTGTTATTTTAGAATACATTACTTCAAAAGTAGTGGTAGGAAACAGAGAAATTTTTTTCTGTATTTCTTGTTATTACCATCTAAATTATCTTGAAACAAAACAAAACATTTATTTGCTTTTCATCTTAGTGATCCTCTTATTCTCATTCTTCTCTCTCTCTCCCTCACTGATGCATCAAATTCTCATCTCCATAACAGAAAAATGTATGTTTCATTTTGAGTAGAATATGATACAGTACCCCCCCCCCCTTTCTCTCTCTCACTCTTCCCCCCCCCCCCCCTCCCAAACACAAACACACACCACACACACACACACACACACACACACACACACACACACACACACACACACGTGTGTGTGTGCACATGCATATACAAATAGATTACGTTTTGACAAAGATTCTGCTTTTCTTCCACATACGAGAAACTGTCTTTTTTTCTCCATTCCTTCATTATCATTTCCAAAGACAGTACAAAACATTTCCATTTTCACTACATAAACTTCATCCAGCCTGCAAAGAGTCTTTTGCATCTGGATAGCTGTTGAGTCAATGACTCCAAAAATCTTGATCAGAGCATAGTATAATTTTAAAATATATGTCATACTTTAGAATATACAGTAAAAACTGCTGTTTATTTCACTTGGTGAATATTTTTCATTTCATATTACTGACAAACAGTTCTTTTCTCATAATGTTCTTTTATGTGTAATTCTGTTTACATGTTTAATGGTACTCCTCCTTTGCAACTAGGTTATGAAGTAAGCTACAGTTTAAGGTAAAAACTTTAATTTATTCTCTTACATAAATGGGATCTCTTACATTAGACAACAGAAAATTTAATGTAGCAAATGACAAGAATCTGACTACTCAGCTGTTGAAACATAAGACTATCAAAGAGGAATGGCAAAACATAAATTTAAAGCATTATATTCAATCCATAAAGTTCACAAATGTTAATGATACTTCTTTCACAAGGACTGAATGGGACAGAGAGGAGACACAAAAGTGAAAGGATAGCTGTTATGTATCAGATATGAGTTATTCTATGGATTTTGAATCTCAGCACCTACAGTCAGCTGTTACTGTTACTTTCACTTATTTTCCCACAATTTGTGCATTTCCTGTATGTTGTTCAGAGGAAATTTCCTTAGGTGTCAAACCTGTTAACTGCCCCTTGCCTTTTGCTGTCTATCTCTTTCTTCAGAAAAAATGTCTCCTGGAAAATGTAGCAAAGTAAGAGAATAGTCCTTTCTTTTGTAGTGATGAACACTGCTGTCATTCTTTTTCAAAATTATTCACCTTCTGCTTCAGATCATTTTACTTTCATTTACAAGTTTGTGTATCATCTTGTCTTTCTTTCTTTCTTTCTTATGCCATATTTCAAAGTTAATGGTACACTTTTTGTAGAACTCTAAAGTTGTTATTATTAAATATTTAAATCACAATGGTGTATGTTTGAAAACCCAGTAAAACTGAACTCTGTTTACCCCAACTGGTGCGCAATAATATATAAGAAAATTTGTTAGAGAGTGTATAAGGTGTGATTGTATCTGAATAAGTTACACAGTAATGATTACCAGACAAAGCAGTTGTTCTGTATGATTTCTTAATGTTAACCCTTCTTGTGCCTTTTGTATTTCCTATTATCCATATAAGAAGGTAACATAAAACCAGTTTATAATTACTCAGTATGTTTTAGACACAGTGAGCATTTACCTTATTTACAAAAGTATTCATAATATACCTCAAGAAATTTTTATGAGTGATTTTTTTTTAAGTTTTTAAGTTTTTTTATGAGGCTATTTGTGTTTTATAGACTGAAGAAATAATTTTTGTGAAATAGGAATGAAAATGGGCTCAATAGAAGTCATTTGTGAAATGGTTGAGGCATTTTATTTAACAACTATATAAATACTTATGGTACACTGACTTATTTAAAGGTCTTTCATAAGAAACACAATATAGTTGCAAAACTTCTATCTTACACTTAATTTTTTCTTATGTTTTTTAAAATACATTTTATCTGATTTTTCTTACTGGCCAATGTCTGGTTCTAATAGAGAACTTTGCAGTAATAATTAAATTGTGTTTTATAACAGTGACAGAGATAAAGTACTGTAGGCAATAAAAAGATTAGACTAATTCAGTGACATCATAATCAGTAGCATACCACTAGTGGCCTTATGTGTTTGCTACTAAAGGCTGTGTTCATACAGACTTAAAATGCTAATGAAGGCCAGGATTTAAACCTGAATCTCCTGATCTCCATTTAGTTTCATTTCTTGAAGACTGTTCTTGCAATTCTTTCGTGTCACTTCGATTTCCTTTCACAAATGCAAATGTTATTCCCTATCTCTGTGATAGTTTGTTCTGCACACAGTTATCACATTCCCTGTCATAAATTGTTTCTCTTGCATACATTTAGTATAGCACAATAAAATAGTACTAATTTCTCAAAAGACACCTTCCACCTCACTTGATCTGGCAGACAGTGAAACGAACAGAAGTAATGAACTGACCAACAAAGCAAAGTCAGTTATTTAATTTTTTCTGTTTTTGGAGTGTCTTTATTCCTACCTCAAACATACTAATTCAATTTAAATATTTACCCAGATTGTGCATAGTGTGATTTGTTTATCTGATGAGTAACAGAATTTTGTTTGCTGCCCATTTTCATTCCTAATGCAATGTGTGCTTAATTTTCTTTTTATATGGAGAATGTGGTAGATTTCACATAATAAACCATTCAGTGTATATAATCTTAAGTAATGATTCTCTTATTTATTATTAAGAAACTGCCTCTTAATATGAGTTATTGTACATATGAATAAAATTGTGAATAAACATTTTTGACTGTTTTACTACTCAACTGATTTTAATTTTTTAAACTTTAAACATCCTGAGGGCAGCACTCCATAGATGATAAAACACCATGAAAGAGTCAAAACAGTTGTAGGAAGTGTCCACTGTAACAAGGTAAGTTTTACCAATAGATAACTCATTATGGTTCAAATTTTATGTAGTGAGTTGACCATACAATATATGTACACTGTCTCAAAGCATAGAAGTCACTGCTGCCATCTCTCTCAGAACAAGATCTCCCTCCTATGACTGGCCAGTAATTATTGATAGATTAGAGTTGGATCTCCCTGTCTCTCTGTTATACATCAGGACAGCCTTCACGGTTATGTGCCACCTACCAATGAGACCAGTACTCTGCAGTTGGCACACAATAGTACCCGCATGAATCAAACAGCAGGGGCAACACTTGAAGTGACCAAATTGATATTGGTGGCTCTGATTGGTGATAATTATGTTGGTAGAGCTGAAGTGCATAATCTTGATATTACCAAACGCTCATGAAGTCAACTTGTCAATGATGTCAAATAGAGGAACAGCTTGTACCCATAACTGATAACTTATGTGGTATTAACCAGCTTCCAACTCCAGCGGGGGTCTAACAATACCATTGTGCACATTTATAATTTGACTCTTCTGAATGTGAAAGTGTCCTTATTGTGGACAGGACTGATGTCCTGTCTTGCTGCATTGCCATGAAATGCTACTTCACACCCAAAAATAAGAGCCTCTTTTGATGTTCAGTCATATGAATCAGTCACCTGGTGAATTGTATTGTATTGTATTGTATATTTATTAGTCCTGTGAAATCATACATTGCACAGAGGTACATAATGATATAGGACTAGTCATAGAATGTATATAATAGATTTTGAATACAATAAAATTATCTAATTATTTTCCAAAAAAGATAGAGTGGCTGGCCAGTACTTACCTTTGTGCTGTACCACCAATAGTGACACAGATGAAGAAAAAGAAAAAAAGGAGAAGGGATGAAAAATGACAAACTTTCTGAACACAGTTCCTACTTCAGGCGGAAGAGAAGGGAAGAAAAAAAAGATGGGAATGGAAGGGAAAGGTATTTCATGACCTAAGTCATGAGGATGGTGTTTGAGAAGTGTGGAAGTCAGAGATACTGCATATTAGTACTGAGCCAAGCCAGAGATAACCAAAGAGGGAAGATCAAGCAGTAAAGAGAAGAAAAGATGAGTGAACTGAATGATGCTGTGGTGTTTGGAGGGGGGTGTCTAAAATGTTTTTGATTAACAGGGAAAGATGGACACACACACACGGAGAGAGAGAGAGAGAGAGAGAGAGAGAGAGAGAGAGAGAGAGAGAGAGAGAGAGAGAGAGAGAGAGAGAGAGAGAGAGTACTGGCTTGGCTCAGTACTAATATACAGTATCTCTGACTTCCACACTCCTCAAACACCATCGTCATGACCTAGGTCATGAATTACCTTTACTTTCTATTCCCATCCTTTTTTCTCCCCTTCTCTCCCACTTGAAGAAGGAACTGTGTTCCGAAAGCTTGTCCTTTTTCGTCCTTTCTCCTTTTTTTCTTTTTCTTCATTTATGTCACTATCAGCCATACAGCACAAAGATAAGTATTGGCCAGCCAATCTATCTCTTTTGAAAAATAATTTATCATCTCTGAGGAGATGTTCCATCATTGAGCAAATAAAATTATCTAAGCCATACATAAAGAACACATAAATGGCACTTTCTAAAATACACATACATTACTAAGTTTAAACACTCACTAAAGTACACATATACATTGAAACCCATACATTTTTTATTTTATAACTGGATGACATTTGTTGTATTTAATTATAAATTTACATTTTGTTTTCTTTATCTTATATGCATATTTACACTTTTTCATTTCTCAAATTATTTTTCAGATAAAAATTCATCCATACTAAAATAGCACTTTTCAGACAGAAAGTTACTTAAAGCAGTTTTGAATTTATGCAAGCAAGTTATTGCTTTAATGTTCTTGGGTAACTTATTATAAAGTTTTGCCCCTGCCTGCAGGGGGCCTTTTTGCTTTAGTGCCCCTACTTCAAGTGTATAGAGGCTTGGTAATAGAAGAATTTGCAGTTTTTTTATATAAAGGTTTACATTAGAAACGAGCACCTGCCATGGCTCTTATTATTCTTTTCTGGATAATGAAACAACTTTTGCTGGGTGGTGAATTTCTCCAACAGATTAAACCATACCTTAACTGTGATTCTATTTGAGCATAATAGCCTACACATTTTTGAGGACTTGCATTGGTGTGCAAGCTGCAAAAATTTTGATACCATAACAAATGCTGTTTAGTGTGCTACATGTATATTGTATATGGTTGATCCATCTTAGGTCATCTTGGATCCAGAGCCAAGTAATTTGGTAGCATTTACAGATTCTAGTGTTTTGCTCAGTAGTTCTATGGTTGGAGCTCAATTCTGTTTGTTCTGTATTGTATGTAGATTCATGGTGATTGTTTTCTGTGTATTTATTATTAAGTTGTTCGCAGAGAACCATTCTGATAGGTGAGATGTACACTCTTTTATTTCATTCTACAACTCTTTCAGTGTTCCACCTTTGATAAGTATGTTTGTGTCATCAGCATATTTAATATATTTCTGGTTATTGGTGAGTGGCTCCAAGTCATTCACAAAAAGAACGAACAGAATCATTCCCACGACAGAGCCCTGTGGCATGCCATATTTTATACAACATTTCTGTGAATAGTATGACTATGTTTTTCCTATTTTTGTGCACAATTTCAACTACTTGTTGTCTGTTTAGTAGGTATGACTGTACCCACTCATAGGAGGGACCTCTGATGCCCATATTTTTTAGCTTACTAAGTAATGAACTATGGATAATTATGTCAAAAGCTTTTGACAGATCTAAAAACATTGCTAATATACCTTTTTTTTCTATTGAGTTTAGAGCTACATTTAGAAAATCAATGATAGCTGTCTCAGTAGATTTACCTTTTCGAAATCCATGTTGAGAGGAGGTGTTTTATTATTATTATTATTATTTTCACAATGAAGCCTACGAGCCTTTTGTATAAGATTTTTTTCTATTTAGGTCCAGGATGGACCAAGTTGTGTGAGCATTCAAATGTTTTTCATCACATATTGAATTGCACTAAGTCTGCTTTGGAAAATACCACATGGTTAGGTTGTGTTGGTCATAGTGAGTGACCATTGTAAGACAGTTAGTCCGTGGATGCTTGTTACTCATTTCTATAACTGTCAAGAAATTGTACTAATTCAATAGATGGTCTGCAATTTCTTTTTCCCTCATGCCATTGGTGAAAGGTGTACTCGGCTATTAGATTTAGATGACTGTATCATAGTGGACTGGTGTCCTGATAGCCTTCAACAGTCATTTATGATTTGTGTATGCAATAACTTGTCAACACTTTATGTGTTCATGAAAGTACTTCACTGCCTCATACACAATGAGGAGTTTTTGGTAACAGAGGCAGGTTTTATTTAAAACAAATGGATTGACTACCTGCTGATTATCAATACTGACCACAGTGTCACTATTGTCAGCAATGATCATCAGTTGTGGTTTGGAGTTTAGTTTTACCACAGTGTTTCATATCATAAGTTCCTAGAAGGGATACATTTTTAGTATGTTACATGTTTCAGTGTTAGACTGGAGGGCAATGCATAGGGAGTATGACCTAAGAACGTCACCTCTGATTGCCAAAGTTGTGACTTAAATAATGGAAATTCCAGGAAGGATTCAACAATATTTTTGTGAAGTATAGATTGCTTACTCACCACAGAGACATCCGATGAATCACAGAAAGGCACAAATAACAGGAAGCAACTTGATAGCTTTCAGCCGTTAAGGCCTTCGTTGGTCAAAGAAACACACTCATACACACACACACATTCACACAGACATGATTGCCACCTCCAGCTGCTGTGGCCAGTCTGCAAGACTGAGCATGGCAATGGGGGTGAGGAAGTGGCAAGAAGTGAGAAACAGGAGAGAAGGGGGGAGATGGACAGAACAGGTGAGGGAATATACCAATGTTGCCTAATGGACAGAGTGGAAGGATGGGAAGGGAGTGAAGTGTGTGGTGGAATGGGAGACATATGTAAGGATAGAGTGTGGGGAGGGAAGGGTGGTGGAAGCAGGAACTAGCAAATCAGAAAAGATGGTATAAAAGATGGTATTTGTGAGTAGGATCCATATGGCACAGGCTGTGTAGCAGTCATTGAAGGGAGCCACCTGTGAAAGCAGTCATGTTATCTACAAACTGAGCTGCAACCACTGTGCAGCTTTATACGTGGGCATGACATATATGGTGCCATGCAGTGCCAGTGTGGTGGCCAACTTATATCATTCTATTGGCTGTCAAAATGCTAATGACACTCTCATGTACTGTTGTGTTAGGTGCAGCTAGATCAATATCATATTACACTGGGCTCATATTCTGAAGGATGGCACTTCAAAGCCACCTTAGCCCATCCTTAAGTTGCTCTAGGCAAATACATCTACATCTACATACATACTCCGCAATCCACCATGAGGTGTGTGTCAGAGGGTACACTGTACCACTACTAGGCATTTCTTTCCTATTCCACTACCAAATAGAACAAGGTTAAAAACAAATGCCTGTATGCCTCCATACAAGCCCTAATTTCTCTTATCTTTGTGATTACTACGCGAAATGTAAGTAGGTGGCAGGGAGGTCGTAATACACTTAGCTTCAAATTCCGGCCCTTTAAATTTCCTGAACAGAATTTTTTGAAAAGAACATCGTATTTCCTCCAGCGATCCCCATTTGAGTTCTCGGAGCATTTCCATGACACTCGCACTTTGGTTGAACCTACCAGTAACAAATTTAACTGCTCACCTCTGAACTGCTTCTATGTCTTCCTTTAAACTGGGGTACTTCAAAAAGGCTTGGCAAAAATCCTTGCCCATCCTTAAAAAATGATTATTGATATGGTGAATGATATTTTGGATATGTCAAAAAGAACAGACACCATATCAATAAGTGTACATGTGCCCCCAATAGTCATTTGACAATTTCTATGCAGATGCATAAACATGCCAAATACCTTGCAGGAATAGTCATAACTGCAAACAAGGGGAAGTAATGGGCTGGGAGATTACCATTGTAATGTGTGATTCGTTGAGTATTTGAGCAGGACAGGAAGTGTGCCTTGATAGCCTAATTGGTTAAGATGACCACTGGTCCAAAGTAGGAAATTTGGGTTCGAATCCTGGTCCAGCACAAATTTACAAATTCGCCATTGAATTTATTTCAAAGAACTGCAATGGTCCAGATGTTTCAATATTTAAAATTCCTAAAAAAAAGTGTGCTCATGTTCCATCTCTAATGACCACCTTCTCAAAGGGACTTTAAACCCTAAGATCCCTTCTTTTTTTCTTAGTCCTAATTTGGGTGTTGTGGCAGTTGACATCTATAAAGAACAACATGATGAAGTGTCCTTGAAAAATTATTTTTCTGGCTTTGTTTCTGTTCAACAAACAAATTATTTGCTAATCGAAATATAATTATCTAATGTTCCAGCCTCAAGCACAACTTGTTTCATTTACAGTTGGGTTGGAAATTTGGCAATCTACAAGATCCACAGAGTGGTTTCAAATATATGTGGTCCTTCAACCATTACATCTTTTGTAAAGAGAAGAAGGAAAACACAAAAGTGAGATACAGGGAACTTCATGCATTAGAGTGGACTCAGATAAGTAGAAAGGGAAGTGTGTGCTGGATATATGCAGTCCAATATGTGACATGTATGAGAAAATGAAACTTTATTAAGTGGAATGCAGATTTTGTACAGTTACCAGTCACTGGAATTAAAATAAAAGAGGCAACTGGGAGGTAAAGTAAGTTGGGAAAAAGACTAGTTTTATTTATATGTAAGTTTAATGTTGCAATGTTTGATTCTTGATTTAAATAAAAATATTATTCTTGTCTTGAATCTGGTTACATAATCAAAAGTAGTATTTTGTTGGGAGAGTATAAAACTAAGTTTTATAGAAACAAAGAGTTCTACAACATAATTAATAATAGTAAATAATAACAGTAATGCCAATCAAATCAGGGAGGTTGAAATGGTTGATGACAGGGATTTCTCTGAAGAAGTGGAAAGTAGAGGAAATGGATCGGAACTGCTGTCATTGCTTTGTTGAAAGTAACACATAAAATGTAACTAAGTTAAAAGTGAAACAGAGAGAAAATCAAAGGGGATTTTTGTGATTTATTTAATACAAAATTGCATATTGAAGTTAAACTCTTCTGAGCTCTTTTTAATAAAACCATATAGTATCTCATTTTCCAGTAGGTTAGTGTGTAGTCATAGAAAGAAACATTAGTCAGTGAAACAGCCCACTGATTGTTGTACAAAAAACACATTGATGAAATTACATTAGTAGTTGACTCAAGAAACTTAAACAAAATACTTGAGAGACAGATCACATGGAAAACAGATGCATGTTTGCATTCATACATGTCTGGTCCTAATCTAACTAGATGAGGATTGGAAGTTGGTAAAAGGCTAGGCTCTATGTATGGAACAAGGAGAACAAGGAGGTAGAACAGTATTTCATATTAGATAAATGATATTATTAGAAGACATAGTCCAGACAATGACAATGACAATAAGAAGCTTGGCAAGGGGAATGTGTAAAAAAAGTTTTAGTCATTGTGGCTGTTAAAACCTACATACAAAAATTGAGACAACCAGTACTTTTGCAATCTAGCCACGAGAGTATAGAAGAGGCATAGTACTTATGGAAAATGCCAACAGTTAAAGGTTACTAATCGAACAACCAAAGGACACAAGCAAAACACCCCATCTGAAGAACTTGTGGATTGAACTGACTGTATTGGGTATATGCCAAAAGGTAAGAGATGAAAATCTTACAATTTTTTTCTTGTGTTCCTATTTTCATAGTATATAAAGCTCTGTCATTTAAAGAAAGACATTCAGTAAAGATTGGTTATGCAATGTTGGAAACCAAAAGCTATCTTGTCAGACAATGAATGTCAGTTTACTACTAAACTATTAAAAATTTTGTTCAGGGTGAATATATTAAACTCATGTTGATACAATTTATTCTGCAGTCCCACAGAAACAGAGATAAATTGGCAGTCTATGTGGAACATACTTCAGTAGAAATTACACAAACTGGACACAATATGCCAGTAGATTGAGCATATACTAAACAGTCTGTAACTTACTGCAACAGAGTTTTCACCATGTGAGATTCTACAAAAGAAACCAGGCAGTTTCAGTCAACATGCAAAGAATACAGTGCACATGAAAGCGAGGAAATTGTGAAGAGAAACATTGAGTACCAATGCTGGCTCAGGAAGGAAAAATATGACAGGAAATCAAAAATAATGCATTTTGCAAAGGGAGATGTTACTCAGTAAAACATTCACCAGCATCAACAAATAATACAGTTCCTTGAGACAACATTGTCTCATCATACCAAAGGTATTAAATACAAATGGAGGCATTGAATTAAAATTTGTCCTGTGGCTGGGATTCACACCCAGGACCTCTTGCTTACTAAGCAGGCACTTTAGACCACTCAGCTAATACAGCATTACAGACAAAGCGTCTGCATAGAATGTCTTAAAACACATCTCCCTTCACACCACATACTTTATTTCTGCCTCAAAGTTCCCTGTGAAATACATATCAAATTGCCTAGTAAGCAGGAGGTCCTGGATTCAAATCCCAGCCACAGCACAAATTCTAATTCAATGCCTCTCCTTATATTTAATACCTTTAGTATGTTGAGACAATGTTGTATCAAGGAACTGTATTATTTGTTGGTATATATACCGGCCTGAGGAACAAGAAGGGATTGTTCCCATTCACATTCTTTGAAAGGGTGCTATTCCAATATAGGTGAGCCCTGGCAATTTGATATGTATTTCACATGGAACTTTGGGGCAGAATTAAAGTATGTAGTGTGGAGGGAGATGTGCTTTAAGACAGTCCATGTAGTTGCTTTGTCCATAACACTGTGTTCACTAAGCGGTCTAAAGTGCCCACCTAGTAAGCAGAAGGTCCCGGGTTCAAATCCCAGCCAAAATACAAATTTTAATTCAGTGCCTTTCCTTATATTTAATACAATCACCAGTAGCGAAATAAATAAGTTTTTATGTTTATATTTGACATTTGAAACTGTAGGAACTCCACATAAAAACAATTTTCAGTCATTCAAGAAAGATATTAGGATTGAGAAACATTTTTACAAAAATACATTACAAATTGGAAGGAAAAAAATTTTCCCCATTTAAGTGCCTTCATCTTCTTGCATTAAATGTGTGACGCATGCTAGCTATGTGATGCTTTCTTGAAATTTCTAATTTCTAGAGTAACAGACTTTTTCTAACTTTTATCTAGCACATGTTTCACTGTAGCCTTGATATGAACTGCAAACTTAAAACATTGTAACATATTTTAGAAAATGTGAAATATAAATTTACACTGAGATACAAAAGACATGGAGTACCTTCTAATATAATGTTGGGGCCCCTTTTTGTTCAGAATAGTGCAGCAAATCAATGTGGCATAGACTCAGCACTTCTGCAGGAATATAGTCCCTTTCTGCTTCTTTGTAAAAGTACTGCTGGTGCAGGTTTTGTACACAAACAAAACTCTTGATTATGTCTCATAAATATTGATGGATTTCCTATCAGGTGATCTTGGTAGCCAAATAATTCACTGCAATTGCCACACATGAACAATTGTGGCTTCACAGCACAGTGCATTATCATCCATAAACTTTCCATTTTTGTTTGGAAACTTGAATGTGTACATGCCCATATGTGATGACATGAATGACTACAAGTGGTCAATTATTGTCACTAATGGACCAGAAGACCTATTCCATTCCATTGCAAACAGCTCAGAGCCTTACGGAGCATTCAGCAACTAGCACAGTGCTTTGTTAAGAACTAGGGCCCACAGCTCTGTACAGTGTGCAGCACAGTGGCTTAACAAATACATCCATCATATACACTACATTGATTTATGCAGTTATTTAATGCAGTCTTATTTTCTGTTAGCACTGACAACACTACTCAAACACCATTGCTCTCAGTCATTGAGTGCAGGTCATCAGTGCTGCATGTTGAGAGGTAATGCCTGAAATTTGGTATTTTCAGGGAACTATTGAAACTGTGGGCCTAAGAATATTGAAAATCCCTAATGATTTTTAAGTGGAATGACCTATATGTCCAATTCAACCTATCATTCTGTCTTCAAATTCTGTTAAATCCCACTGTGTGGCCATAATCACATTTGAAGCTATTTTACATAAATTACTGAAGTACATGCCTGCCAGTGCACCACTTTCTTATACCTTGTATTCACAACACTACTGTCATCTGTATCTGTGTGTGTCACTATTCCATTACTTTCATCACCTCAATGTATTTATCTGATGTTTTATAATTTAAAAATAACAATACTTACAGATAATGTTACAGCTGTAAACAAACAAACCATCAAACTCAGTATATTTGAATATCAATAAATTTTGTAATAGATATCAGATGAATAGAAGCTATTATATTAGAAAAGAAACTTTGTTTTCTAGAGCATTCTTTGGAATAACAACAAAGTTGCTGCTTATGGCATTACAGATGCTTGATTTGAAAATCATGCAGTGGAAATGTTCATTCATATAGCAGGTTAGACCTTTTATCGGACCATATATCATAAATTACACTTGGGTCAATTCAATTACATTATTTACCATTTTATTGCTTGAACTGTACACCACATTTTATTATTTACCATGTGCTGTGTTATACATGTGTTCCATGTTTGATAACAAATGATGTTGTAATACATATCTTTGTGGAATCAATTTATTTTATGGTGAAACATTAACAAGTTAAGTCCAAGAGAGATGATGGCCATGTAATGGGAGATACACAAACAGTGTGAATTATTATATTCAGTCACGATGCAAAAAACTGATTTATGACTGCACTACAGAAACCTTTCACATTGCTTGTTATGAAATTTTGAATTAAATTATACATTAGCTTATGAAATTAACAATTACTCCATGCCAAAAGAGAATCTCAAAGATTTTCCACTGCCAAACATCCAAACTTCAAAATTGTTGAAAACTAAGCTGCAGATGTGATGTTACTAGCTACTTCAAAGTTACATTAGTTATTTTACTCTTGATGTGCATTACAACTGAAAAAGATTTAAAGAGAAACCGAGTCCACAAAACATTAGGCCTACATATATTATTACTTTGAAACATAGGTCATGTTGTATTGTAGGTACTATCATAACACTTGTGTATATGAAACTGTGAGTCAGATGGTACTAAAAATGGTCAAACTACAGTATATAATTTTGAAGGATCCATTCAGTGGTAATGCAAATTAGTATTTTTCATTTATTCTCATTTATATAGAGATGTTGGCAAATTCACAATTGGATACACCAATGAAGATACTTCTGTGTTGCACCTCCTAGCTGATTATCACATTATCCATAACAGGTAGGTTGATAGGAGACATATGCAACTGTAATAGGAGGAAAAGTGACAATGATTCACAAAGTACCTTCCATCCTATATCTTGTGGTGGCTTGCTGGGTATGGATGTAGATGTACATGTTGTTGTGCTATGTTATGCGAATCAACGTATTCTGAAATTACACAAATGCTTGGAGTATATTGGTGTTGTTAGGTCTAGTCACATCTGTACACTTTATAAAATACTCTAAAATTATAGAGGAGAAATTCCTAGCAGGAAAAATATATATAAAAAAATAGATGAAGATAACTTACCAGGCGTAGGAGCACAGGAAGTGATAGTAGCACAAATAAATTAATAAATTCACACACACACAAACACTAGCTTTTGCAGCCTAGCTGCTTCTTCAGGCAGAAGGGAATGAGAGGGAAAAGGAAATAATGAGGGTTTTAAGGGTAATGAGTCAATCCAATCCCAGGACAGGAAAGACTTACCTTGGGGGAAAAAAGGAGGGTAAACAAATACACCCACACCCACACATATACACAAATGCAAGCACATCATCATTTCCTTTTCCCTCTCCTTCCCTTCTGCCTGAAGAAGCAGCTAGGCTGCAAAAGCTAGTGTTTGTGTGTGTGTGTGTGTGAATTTATTAATTTATTTGTGCTACTATCACTTCCTGTGCTCCTTCGCCTGGTAAGTAATCTTCATCAATTTTTTTAATAAAATACTCTTATGTAAATGTTGAAACAGGCCAAATATTGTCAAATAATTCAGGAAAATCTCATTTGATGAATATGTTACTCAATTCATTATTAATGACTATTAGCCTTAGTAACTGGTATTATCTGGGTATGTATTTATTCAACTCTTATGTTAGTGCATCTTCTCCTTCCCTCTCTGTCCATAACCTTTTGCCACTTTCTGTTTATTTCATGTGTATATGTAGCGGATTTCACTTTGTAATGTGTTTTTTATTTATTTATTTATTTTTAAATGCTTCTCAATCTTATGACTTCATATCACCTAAAAATGTACCTCACATTAATATAATTTTCTGGATGCATGTTGTTGTTGTTGTGGTGGTCTTCAGTCTGCAGAACGGTTTGATGCAGGTCTCCATGCTACCCTGTCCTGTGCAAATCTCTTCATCTGAGAATATGTTCGGCAACCTACATCCTTTTGAATCTGCTCACTGTGTCCCTTGGTCTCCCTCTACAGTTTTTACCCACACACTTCCTTCTAATGCTAAGATGGAGATTCCTTGATGTCTCAGAATGTGTCCAACCAATCTAACCCTTCTCTCAGTCAGGATATGCCAAAAACTCCTTTTCTCCTCAATTCGGTTAAGCACCTCCTCATTAGATACATGATCTACCCATCTAATTTTCATCATTTGTCTGTAGCACCACATTTCAAAATCTTCTATCATCTTTTCATCTGAACTCCTTATTGTCCACAATTCACTCCCATCCAATGCTACACTCCAGACAAATGCTTTCAGAAAGGGCTTCCTAACATTTAAATTAAAATTGGATGTTAACAAGTTTTGCATCTTTAGAAACTTTTCTTCACACAGCCATTCAGCATTTTATATCTTCTTTACTTTGATCATCAGAAGTTATTTTGCTACCCAAATAACAAAACTCATCGACTACTTTTATTGTCTCATTATCTAATCTAATTCCTTCAGGTTTGCCTGATTTTCTGATATTACATTCCATTACCCTCATTTTACTTTTATTAATGTTCATCTTATATCTTCCTTTCAAGACACTGTCCATTCTGTTCAATTGCTCTTCCAGGTCCCTTGCAGTCTCTTACAAAATTACTACGTCATCAGCAACCCACAAAGGCGCATAGAGTGGAATATTAGCAAACAGTCTGAAAAATGAATTCCAAATAGGGGTAATACTAAAGACATAATAAATTGAAACTCAATGGGTGATAGGGAGGTTTTTCATGCATCTCACAGTTTATTCCATCATTATCTCGTAAACTATGGTTTGTTCAATAATATATTTTGAAAGTAAATACCTTGGTATATGTTCACATTGTCAGCAAAACGTGTTGTATAAAGAGTTGGTATTTAAGATATAATAAATTTTAACCCGTTCCATGATGAGGTAGTTTTTCATAAACCTTACTGTTTATGACCTCATATTTCCTGCACTATGTATCATACAATAACATAATTGCTAAGGTACATTCGATGGTACAGGTGCTAACTCTTTGTAAAGTGTCTCATGAATACAGTTAATAATGTGGAAATAATAAATTAAAGAAAATTCAGAATTATGTAGTTTTACTGCATAAAGAATGGAAGTAGTAAAGGATAAACTTCTCCAGAATGAAACTTTCACTCTGCAGCAGAGTGTGCGCTGATATGAAAGTTCCTGGCAGATTAAAATTGTGTGCCGGAACGAGGACTCGAACCTGGGATATTTGCCCACGAAGGCAAAGGTCCCAGGTTCGAGTCCTGGTTCCGGCACACAATTTTAATCTGCCAGGAAGTTTCATATCAGCGTACACTCCGCTGCAGAGTGAAAGTTTCATTCTGGAAACATCCCTTAGGCTGTGACTAAGCCATGTCTCCACCATATCCTTTCTTCCAGGACTGCTAGTCTTGCATGGTTCGCAGGAGAGCTTCTGTGAAGTTTGGAAAGTAGGAGGCGAGGTACTGGTGGAAGTAAAGTTGTGAGGCGGCATCATGAGTCGTGTCGGGATAGCACAGTCGGTAGTGCGCTTGCCCGCGAAAGGCAAAGGTCCCAGGTTCGAGTCCCGGTTCTGGCACACAATTTTAATATGTCAGGAAGTTTTATAAACTTCTCCATTTTATCATTATTTAGGGCATTGTCAGTGAGAAAAGGTTTGAAATCATGTGTAATGTTCACTCAAAGTTTCTAAGTACTCTAATTCACAAATACTGAATGAAGTCTCTTCATTCATGTATCACATGACGTGTCAGTTTTTCATATATCTCACTGTTTATGACATCACATCTCCTGAACTATGTGCTGTGAATGGTTCTTATCCCACATCAATTTTTGCTTCATGGTAAGGAATAGGTGTGCCAAGATCAGTCTGACTCTTTAGGTGATGTTGACATATGTAATATAAGCCTGATGTCCATTTTTATAATATAGTTAAACACACATTCTTTTTGCCATACTTTACCTTGTTGTGCCACATGACACTTAGGTGGATGCAAAACTTGTATTTTGCATCAGATTTTGTTACAGATGTCAAAGAATATTCTTACAATTCCTTGACACTGTGAAACATAGTGTATGATCGGAGTGATGATTTAAGTACAGATTTATTAGTTTATGAATGAACAAACTCCAAACACCAATTTGTATACAGTGATTACTCTTTGTAGAAAGATCCATTACACTGAGTTTTGCCTTTGATATGTATATATAATGAACTTAATGTATTTGACTTTGTTTATTCAGTACACTTATTCATGTGATAGTTTTGAAACTAAAGTCCATAGGTAATGTTCACTCACAGACTTATACAATGAAGCACACTATTTTCAAATGGAAAATAGAATAATATTATTATTATTTGATAAAAAGTAACTTTGCTTGTTTTTACACGTGAAATTTTAATCTAAGCTACGGTTGTTATACATTTTGTTAATAGTGTACTTGGCTAAATTATGTCACATTTTGAATGACAAAACTCACTATCTGAGTTGTTTATGGAATCAAATATGCTTGAAATTGTACAATGATACTGTAAAGGAGATACCGTAACTACTGATTTAAGCTAATGAACACACAATCTCTTGAGTTGAAATTTTATTCTTACAGTACATTTTATAAATTCTAACAAAGATATTTACATACTGAATTTCATTTTGTTTCCACCATACTTTGCTCACATTCAGTGGTTTATACAGAGACATTAAGAAAAATGACACTCTTTGCATTAAATAGACTTAAGTGATGAATGAAAATAGATGACAAATATTACACATTACTGAATCATATTTTTCTCACAATTTGGTGCATTATCTGAGTTTCACATCCAATCACATACTCTGGAGTTTTAATACTCTTTATGTAAAGTGATTATGTAACTAAGGTATGTGTTTGTTGAGGAGACTAATTTTTACTACTGCATCAGTACTATAGCATGGTATTTGATACTTCTGGAAGTAAGGTGTAAAGTGCTCAGCAACTGAAGCCAGTTGGCAGCGGCAGAGTGGCCAAGCGCATTGAGGTGCTATGCTCCGATGCATGATGCCATTCCCTGTCGAGGGTTCATCTTAACATATGAGCATATGAAGCCAGTTGAAAGAGACATGTTTCAGTCTGAGAGACAGACGATGCTATGAAATTATTTAAATTGATCAGATGTATAAGGGGGATGAGAAAGGAAGCATTAACATAAACCATATACTGTACTGTAATATGAAAAGAATTGTATTCCATGACTTGTCTAATCACCACTTTGATAATTGATGATTACATTGTATCCTCCACTGAATGTCAGACATTGCCTGACTGACAGTTCACTCACATATAAATAAATAGCTGAAAAACCGGCGTCATCCAGGTATATATTTATTTATTCCTGCACTGAGTTAGTACTTCTCCTATCCCTTCTCTCTCTGTCCATCTTCATTTTTCTAAAAACATGTTATATTTATCAGAGAATATATAAGAAATAAGACTGACTGTATTACATAATGGACAAAATTATAAGAGCAGTATCCAAACAAAGAAACGTAATAATCAAAATACAAATTACATGTGAAATTCATACGATTTCAGATTTATTGAGTTATATTTAACACAATTGTATAATTTTTCAGGTACACATTGATTTGTATAAGTGCTGTATGTCTGTAAAATCTGTTGTGAGTACAATTAGTAGTGAAGAAGTAATATATTAAAACTTAATGTGTGTTGGGGCAGTTTTCCATGAACATTACTGTTTATGTCCTCATATCTCATGAACTACATGTCGTACTATGATACAATTTCAAAAGTACCTTCAGCTGTATATGTGTATGGTGCCTGTAAAATTTGTAGTATAGAAATTATAACTTGAAATGTCATATTGAATGCAGTAGTTTTAGTTCAGGAACAGTGCATTTTGCTGGGGTTGTCAGTGAGAAAAGTTTCCTAAAGGTTTGAAATTATGCCTAAAGTTTGTTGCATGTCACTAAGTGCTCTCCTTCTCAAATAGTGGTCAGATAAAGTCACACTATCAGGTGCAACAAGACAGGGAAATTTTCGTTGTTTATGATGTCATAACTCTTGAACTATTGGCCATATCATAAAATCCTTTCTTAGCTGGAGTGTCCTTTCGCTTTTATATAGATAGAGATTTTGTATGCTAGATTGTAATGTCAATATACGGTAAGTCACATTTTTCCTGAATGCCACTTTCTTTGTTGTTGTTGTTGTTGCTGTGATGGTGGTGGTGGTGGTGGTGATGGTCGTCTTCAGTCCAGAGACTGGTTTGATGCAGCTCTCCATTCTACTCTATCCTGAGCAAGCCTTTTCATCTTCTCATAAGAATGACACCCTACATCCATTTGAAGCTGCTTACTATATGTGTCTTTTGGTCTCCCTCTGTGATGTTTACTTCACACACTTCCCTCCAATGCTAAATTCATGATTCTTCAATGTCTAAGAATTTGTCCTGCCAAGCGAACCCTTCTTTTAGTCAAGGTATACCAGAAATTCCTTTTCTCACCAATTCTGTTCAGTACCTCTTCATTAGTTACATGATCCACTCACCTAATCTTCAGCATTCTTCTGTAGCACTACATTTCAAAAGCCTCTATTCTCTTCCTGTCCACACTGTTTATCATCCACGTTTCACTCCCATACAGGGCAACACTCCACACAAATGCCTTCAGAAAAGACTTCTTACACTTAAATTAATTTCCGATGTAAGCAAATTTCTCTTTTTCAAAAATGCTTTTTCTTCCCATTGCCACTCTGCATTTTATATACTCTGTATTGCAACCGTCATATGTTGTTTTACTACCCAAGTAACAAAACTCATATACCATCTTCATTGTTTTGTTATCTAATCTAATTCCTCTAGCATCGCCTCAGTTTCTAATACTACATTCCATTACCTTTGTTTTACTCTTGTTACTGTTCATTTTATACACTCTCTTCAACACACTATCAGTTCCATTCATCTGCTCTTTCAGGCCCTTTCTTTATTACTAAAGAACGTTAAGACTCCATACAATGAAGTTTAAACGTCAGATTTTTCACAAAGCTTAACTGCTAATTTACTTTATAAGAATTATTTAACCTCTTATAAAATTTGGTTTGTTGTGTGGTACCTTAAAGTGTAAAATTAAAAATACTTATACAATCATCTGATGAAATCAACATTGTCTCTGACCAAGTGCCTTAACTGCAACTAGACTCTTTATGCACCAAATTTTATACATTGTTTTCAGCAGGGTAGGGCTGTACTTAAAATTTCCTAGCCCACATTTCCATGAAGCCCTCTGCCAGGCCAATTTTTCTGCACTTGGCCAGTTCTGATCGCACTCCGTGACCTAAAGAAAATGCAGTGTAATTTCGGTTAAACGAAGGAGGGAAAAAATGCATGACATTAAGCAGTGTGCCAAGGCATGTTCATTTCATAAAATCTGAGCATGAACTTTATAAACAGAAGAAAGAATTGCATTAAGAAAGAAATATGTGTCAAACAGAAACTCAAAAACATCTGAAAGATGAACTGTATGAAAGTTTTAGAAATCGATTGCAAGATGGAATCAATTGCCCAATCAATGAATGCAATGACAAATTCATATATGATAATGCCAGTGATAAGTATCAGTGGTTTACTGTTTCCACAGCTCTATATCTGTTTTTAACAATATCAAGGCTAATTAGGACCAAAAATTTTAAAAAGTGACTGTTTAGTTGCAAAAATCTTGTAAGATTTGTAAGATATGGAAAAATGAGAGAGTAATTTTCAAGATTTTGTTTGAAATGTATTCCTACCAGTTGCAGAAACTAATTCATTGCTTTTGTTGGATTCATGGTCTGGACATAGCATGCCTCTTGTTTTTGTGGAGTACAGTGAAAAATCTGTAGATGTAATTTCTAGTGTGATTCAACCTCTCAATAAACAACTTTTTTGACAGTGGAAAGCATTTTTCAGGGAATTATCAAACATAATTTCTGACACTTCTCTCTCATTTCAGGTCTACCAATGGAACATTTTGCTTAAGCTCCAATCATTTGTGGATTTTCTTTGCCATGTTTTATGAATTTCATCAGATGTGCCTGGTATGCAGTGCAATATGCACAACAACGGCCATGTCCATTTCTGACTCCATCCCAGTTCTGTCTAAATAAAAGTTGTGGCTACTGCAAAATGTCAGAATGCACTAATTTTTTCCTTTGCCTGGTGTGCCTGTTGCAAGAAAAATGTTTTTGTCATTCAATACACACTTTGCATTTCTTTGATAACTACATGGAATAAAGAACTGTTTCACTAATAGTTAAATGTACAACATACAAAAACTATTTTATGGAATGGTCTACAGGAACTGTTATAAATTGTGGTGCTGCAAGTCACATTTCATTTCAACAAATTAAAAGTCCTCATTGATGGAAGTCATTGGTCGCTTCCATTCACTCCTTTGTAAACCAGGCTTTAGGTGCTTAAAATTGGTGTCAGTGAACTATGGATAATTCCGCCACATGGTACTGTGTGAGTGATTCACCGAGTCGCGCGCTACATGGGCAGGGCTATACAAACTGCTGTTACAAGCTGTTCTTCGCATGGCAAAAATGCTTAACTTCAATATTTTTAAAAAATACTTGCAGTGCCTCTTAGCAGCTAAAACCTTGGTCTCATATGGTTGGTCTCATATGGTTCCTCCTTCCTTGTTCTGTGCACAACATCAGCCTCCCTTCGAGTGACTTTTGCCCCATGGCCTCAACCATCACAGGCCTGGGATCACCTGCACATTGATTTTGTCGGCCCCTTTATTAACGCCTCGTTACTGGTTATTGATGCCTTCTCTAGGTTCCCATACATTGTCTGTTGCCTTTCAACCATGGCCACGGCCACTGTTGCAGCTCTGTCATGCATTTTCTTGACTGAAAGTCTCCCCACCACAGTGGTGTCAGACAACGATCCACAGTTCATGTCACAGGAGTTTGCCTTTTTCTGCAACGCCCAAGGTATCCGCCATGTCCTCGCCCTCCCCCCCCCCCCCTTTTCCAGCCACAGTCGAATAGGGAGGCTGAATGTTTTGTTTGAACCTTCAAGACACAGTTCAAGAAGTATGTGACTCAGTTATCTTCAGATGTTACACTACATCAATTTCTTGCGTCGTATCTTTCATGCCATTCGGCGACAAGAGTCCCATGGAACTCTTCCACAGCCAGCAGCCCCAGACTCTGCTCCATCTCCTGCATTCAAGCCATGGACATTCGGGCCTGCCATATGGGTTGTCAGGGAAAGTAGGATGCTGACACTGCACATGCCCCAAGTACTTTTGGCCCTACACAATGATGCCTGCCTGCCACCTCAGTCAGAGCCTAGCAAACGACAATGCCATGGACATCTCTCGCATCCAATCCTCCCCACGGGGGAAGAGATGCTGTAAGGCACAGCCACAAGTGAAGCCAAGCACATACGTCATGCATTGACCATGAAAGTGTGCCACCAGAAACTGTGGCAAATGCCAGCACTCGCCACACACAAGCAAATGACATTAACAGTGCCGAGTTGTGCTCTCGGGCACAATATATTGTTTACCAGGTATGAGCTTACCTCACGGGAGTTCCTACAGCCAGTGCACGCTCTGTGCTAAATCATAGTTGTATGTGTTGTATATGCCAGCGAATATAACAATGATCACAGAAGACATACTGCCACCTAATGAAAACTTTTACACTGTGCCCGTTTAAAATAAACACAACTCACATTTTGTTACTTACATGCCTACCAAGCCTGGATGCAGGGGAGGACACAGCACACCTTCCTTGGTCCCCCTCCCCACACACGTCCCCCCTCCCCCAAATCCCAAAGAAAAGAAGAAAATGGTTGAAATTACAATAGACAGAATGAAAATATTCTACTGCTATCATGATTTGTTAATAATATTCATTCTTGACTGAATGTTAAGTGAAAGTTGTAAAGGAGTTGATGTGAAACAGCAGAGTTGCCCATTTGAGAAACCAGCTGTTTGCATGACAGGTAATTTGTGAGAAAGCAGAAAAATGGAAGACGAAGTGGAGGAAGATGAGATAGGAGATATAATACTGCGAGAAGAGTTTGACGGAGTGCTGAAGGATTTGAGTGAAAACAAGGGCTCTGGAGTAGATGATATTCCGTCTGAACTGCTGATATTGTTAGGAGAGCCTGTCATGAAAAAATTGTTCCACCTGGTATGCAAGATGTATGAGATTTGGGAATTACCATCAGACTTCAAGAAGAATATTGTAATTCCAATTCCAAAGAAAGCAAGTGCAAACAAATGTGAAAATTACAGAACTATCAGTTGAATAAGTCATGGTTGCAAAATACTAACACAAATTATTTACAGACGAGTGGAAAAACTTATGGAATCCAACCTCGAGGAAGATCAATTTGTATTTAGGAGAAATGTAGGAACACGGGAGCCAATACTCAAATTACAACTAATCTTAGAAGATAGGCTAAGGAAAGGGAAACCTACATTCTTAGCATTTGTAAATTTGTAGATTTATGTCGACTGGCATAAACTCTTTCAAATTCTGAAGGTATCAGGGGTAGAATATAGGGAGTGAAGAGTTATATTCAACCTATACAAAAACCAGACAGCGGTTATTAGAGTCTAAAGGCAAGAAAGGGAAGCAGAGGTTGGGAAGCGAGTAAGACAGGGTGGTAGCCTTTCCCCAATGCTGTTCAATCTGTACATTGAGCAGGCAGTGAAGGAATGGAAGGAGAAATCTGGAGAGGGCATTAAAGTGCAGGGAGAAGAAATAAAAAGTTTGCGGTTTGCCGATGACAGTAATTCTGTCAGAGACCGCAAAAGATCTGGAAGAGCAATTGAATGGGATGGACAGTGTCTTGAAAGGAAGATATAAGATGAAGATTAACAAGAGTAAAACAAAGGTAAGGGAATGCAATGTCAGCAAATCAGGTGATGCTAAAGGAATTAGATTAGGTAATGAGACAATAAAAGTAGTAGATGAATTTTGTTATTTGGGTAGCAAGATAACTTCTGATGGGCGAAGTAAAGAAGATAAAAAATGCAGAATGTCTATGGGAAGAAAAGCATTTCTAAAGAAGCAAAACTTGTTAACATCCAATATTAATTTAAATGTTAGGAAGTCCTTTCTGGAAGCATTTGTCTGGAGTGTAGCATTGTATGGGAGTGAAACATGGACGATTAGGAGTTCAGATAAAATTATGATAGAAGCTTTTGAAATATGGTGCTACAGACGAATAATGAAAATTAGATGGGTAGATCATGTAACTAATGAGGAGGTGCTTAACTGAATCAGGAAGAAAAGGAGTTTCTGGCATATCCTGACTAAGAGAAGGGCTAGATTGGTTGGAAACATTCTGAGACATCAAGAAATTGTCAACTTAGCATTAGAAGGAAGTGTGTGGGGTAAAAATCATAGAGAGAGACCGAGGGACGAATATAGTAAGCAGATTCAAAAGGATGTAGGTTACCGAATGTATTCTCAGATGAAGAGACTTGCACAGGAAAGGGTAGCATGGTGAACTGCATCAAACCAGTCTGCGAGGGACGAATATAGTAATCAGATTCAAAAGGATGTAGGTTACCGAACATATTCTCAGATGAAGAGGCTTGCACAGGACAGGGTAGCATGGTGAACTGCATCAAACCAGTCTGCAGACAGAATACCAAAACAACAACATATTACAATGTACAATACATTCTCCTGTAATGAAAAACTTTTTGAACTAACTGGATTACATCACAAGATAAAAGACATTTTACAACTGTGTTTTACATGTGTTAACATACTAATAAAATTCTGCTACAGCCAAATAAGAGGTTTAAGCTGTGCCTTTTCCAGTTCAAAGTACATAGTGTCATTTTCATCATCATCATCATCATCATAATCAAGGGCATAGTCATTCACAATTTGAGAGTCAGGGTCCTGTTCTGGAACTACTTTGGCATAAATGATGAAATCTGGGAAACTGTCTCACACTTCCCAAGTGAAGGGCAAGTCTATGACATCCTTGATCTTTTCAAGTTTTTACATGATCACTGCCTGCCATATCAGGGATGCGAATAATCTTAATATTCTTTCCCATTCTGCACACACTTGTGTATCACTACCAGTACCGATATTTATTTATTTATTTATTTATTTTATTTTATTTTATTTTATTTTATTTATTTATTTATTTTTTTTTATTTTTTTTTTTTGACTTTACAAATTATCCAATTCAAAACAATATAACTGAAAATCTGTACAGGAATCAGACATCAGATTTAGGCTCTATCCAAATCAATGTACCCAGAGAAATTTGTAGGTCAATTTTAAGAATGGATAATCCGATAGTAATATAAAAAATGGAGGATAGATAACAACTCATCGTAAAGAGGCTCGCTGAACTGCTGATAGACATGAAAAAAGATAATCACATTCACACAACTTAAATTTTGGGCCATGGCTTTCATCAGAAAAGAAACACATACATTCATGCAATCACTCATACAACTATACACACAACTATCATATCCAGACAGAGAAGCAACACAAGCTAGACTGTGAGTGAGGTGGGGAGTGAAGGGGGAAGGATGCTGGGTAAAGGTGGGAATGGAAAGTTTCGTACTGCATGATGGATTTTAAAGCCTCTGATAGGCGGGAATTTGAATTGCGGCAATGAATACAGTGAAAGGAAGGAGTGGGAAAGGATAAAATGGAGATGTATAGGAATGTGGGGAGGGAGTGGAGGGATTAGAAATGATAAGAATAACAAGGAAAAATAAAAATATAAAAAAAGAAAAAAAATACAGTTACGAAAAAAAGGAAAAATAGGAAAAAATAAAGTTAGGAAAAATATGAAAAAAATAAGTAAAATAAAAAAGTAATAGATTAAGGGGATATTGTAAGTGGTGATACACAGTTGTAAGGAAGACATGAGATACGGAATAATGGGTGGAGAAGGAAAGGGGGGGGGGGAGAGATATTAGGAATAGGGTGCAGGGATGGGAAGTTATCTTAGGTTAAGGCCAGGATGGTTGCAGTATCATAGAATATGTTGAATATCTGCGCAGTTCAGAAGAGTTGGTCATGGAGGGGAGGATCTAGATGGCTCGGGTAGTGAAGCAGCCATTGAAATCCAGAGTGCTGTGCTCAGCTGGATGCTTTGTCAGAGGGTGGTCTATCTTTGCCACAGTTTGGTGGTGGCCATTCAACCTGATGGACAGCTGGTTTGTCGTCATACCAATATAAAATACTGTGCAATGATTGTAGCAGAATTGGTATATCACGTGGCTGCTTTCACTGGTGGCCCAACCTCTGATGGGGTAGAATAAGCCTGTGATGGGACTGGTATAGGAAGTGCTGAGTGGGTGGATAGGGCAGGTTTTGCATCGGGGTCTTCCATAGGGATAAGACCCCTGTGGTAAGGGGTTGGGGTTGGGAGTGGCATAGGGATGGACTAGGATGTTGTGGAGGTTGGGTGGGCAACGGAAAACCACTTTAGGAATCGTTGGAAGGTTCTTGGCTAGGATATCTCTCATTTCAGGGAATGATGACAGATAATCAAAGCCATGATGAAGGATGTGATTAAGTTGTTTCAGTCCAGGATGGTATGGGAGACAAGGAGAACACTCCACTGTGACTGATTACAGAGGTTGCCGGGAGGATTGGTGGTGTGTGGGGATATGGCACAGGAAATCTGTTTGTGGACTAGGCCAGGAGCATAATGTCTGTCTGTGAAGGCCTTTGTGAGACCTTCAGCATAATGGGTAATGGACTTCTCATCACTGAAAATTCTCCACCTGCAGTTGGCAAGGCTGTGTGGGAGGGATTTTTTGATGTGGAATGGGTGGCAGTGATCAAAGTGCAGGTACTGTTGGTAATTAGTAGGTTTAATGTGGATGGAGCTGTCAGTGAGGTGGAGGTTAACACCCATGAAGATGACTTACCGCGTTGAGAAGAACCAAGTGAAACGCATGGGGGAGAAGAATTGAGGTTGTGAAGGAACAAGGATAGGATGTTCTGGCCCTGAGTCCAAATCATGAAAATATCATCAATGAACAGGAGTCAGACCAGAGTTTTGGGGTTTTGGGAAGCTAGGAAGGTTTCCTCTAGATAGCCCATAAATAGGTTGGCATAAGAGGGTGCCATACGGGTGCCAATGGCTGAGCCGCAGATCTGATTGTATACTTTTCCTTCAAAGGAAAAGTAATTGTTTGTTAGGATGTAAATGGTAAGGGTTATAAGTTATGAGGTATTGGGCTTGGAGTCTGAAGGAATTGAGACAGGTAGTGTTCAAGGGCAGCAAGACGATGGGCATGTGGGCTATTGGTATACAGCAAAGTGGCATTAACAGTCACAAGTAAGGATCCAGGAAGTAAAGGGATGGAGATTGTGGAGAGTCTGTGAAGGAAGTGGTTGATATCTTGGATTTGGGAGGCTAGCTTTTGAACAATTGTTTGGAGGTGCTGCTCAACAAGGGCTTAAATTCTTTCCGCGGTACCACAGTAACCAGCCACAATTGGGTTTCCAGCATTGTTAAGTTTATGGATTTTTGGGAGCATGTAAAATGTAGGTGTGCAGGGTGGAATCAGGGTGAGGAGGGAGATGAATTCAGGGAAGAGATTCTGGGAAAGGCCATAAGATTTTAGTATGTATTGTAGGTCATTTTGGACTCTTGGGATGGAGTCATCCTGGCACAAATGTTGGTGGAGGAATAAGACAATTGACATGACCTTCTGTCATGTAATCACTGTGATTCATTACAACAGTGGTAGAACCCTTGCCTGCAGGGAGGATGATTAGATTGGGATCTGTTTTGAGGTTGTGTAAGGCTGTCCTTTCTTCTGCCGAAAGGTTGGTGTTCTTAGGAAAGGACTTGGGGAAGGATGGTGATGAGAAGTTGGATGTGAGGAGTTTCTGTAATGTGACCAGAGGGTGGTTAGGGCGGAGTGAGGGATGGTCACAGTTGGCTGGTGGTATGACTGGGAGAGGCAGGGTTCAATGTTGAAATTACATTGGCTTTGATTCAAAGGATTGGTAGCAAAGTAGTTTTTCCACTGTAGGGATTGGCAGAAGGAGAGGAGGTATTTGACAAGTCCAACGTGGTTAAATTTGCATGTGGGGTTGAAGGTGATACCTTTGGATAGTTTCAGTCTTATCCATCCACACCTCTGCCCACATTAAACCTATGAATTACCAACAGTACCTGCACTTTTATAGCTGCCATCCCTCCCATACAGCCTTTCTACTCATGGGCAGTGAATTTGCATTGTTGTGAAATCCCTTACCCATTATGCAGAAGGCCGCACAAAGGCCTTCACAGACATACATTACCCTTCTAACCCACAAACAGATTTCCCGTGCCATATCCCCAAACACCACCAAACCTCTTTTCAACCCCAGTAACTAGTCACAACAGAGTGTCCTCCTTGTCACCCAGTACCATCATGGACTGGATAACTTAATCACATCCTTCGTCATGGCTTTGATTATCTTTCATCATGTCCTGAAATAAGAGAAATCCTACCCAAGAACCTTACAACCCCTCCTAAAGTGGTGTTCCTTTGCCCAAGCAACCTTGACAACATCCTAGTCCATCCCTATGCCACTCCAAACCCCAACCTCTCACCACAGGGATCTTATCCCTGTGGAAGACCCTGATGCTAAACCTGCCCGATCCACCAACCCAGCACTTCCTATTCCAGTCCCGTCATGGGCTTATCCTACCCAATCAGGGGTCAGGCCACTGTGAAAGTAGTCATGTGATATACCAATTCTGCTGCAATCATTGTACAGCATTTTCTATTTGTATGACGATAAACCATGAGGATGAATGGCTACCACCAAACTGTGGCAAAAAACAAGACAGACCACCCAGTGCAACTGAGCACAGCACTCTAGAATTCAATGGCTGCTTCACTAACCGAGCCATCTGGATCCTCCCCTCCACAACCAGCTCTTCTGAACTGCGCAAATGGGGGTTGTCCCTTCAACATGATCTACAGTCCCACAACCATCCTGGCCTCAACCTAAGATAACTTCCCATCCCTGCACCCTATGCCTAACATCTCCTAACATCTTGTAGTGTAACATATTACACTACAGGTTTCTCTGTGATGACTCAAGAAAGATCAATAAGATCCCTTTATTTATTTCCCCTTATTTATATTCCCTTATGTATATTCTGAGTTAAGAACTTTTACTGGCTCAAGAAGCTTGTGTCTATGCAGTTTCCTGGACATCAGAAGACTCAGACATTGTATGTGAGAACACAGTGGTGGAACCACTTCTCTTTGCTGCACCATGAATAAGCAAGAAATTAGTATTCTATGAAAAGAAGAAAAAACATAATTATTGACAATGTTAATATAAATTAGGAAAAGTTGAGACATATATTATGCCATACATTTCATCAAATGTAACATGTTCATGCTTACAATAAACCTCAAAGTTACTGCAACTGTAGAAAAAGTTTTTATTTAGTAGTTCGAAAACTGAAAAGTTATTTCACCAAAGACAAGATGATGAAACAGAATCTGTAAACAATATTAAGTCATCAAGATTTGACATTGTCTGTTATAAGGCGTACTGAGTAGCAGGACCTCTTGTTCACCAAGGACTATGAGTTTATATTTCAGTATAACCTTGCAAAATAAGGTGTCAACTTCAGGGAGCTTTCAGGGATTAAACACGGTCAGTGGCTGTCAAAAGAAACTGCAGATGCCTGGAAATGTTCCAATCCCCCCCCCCCTTCCTTCCCAACCCTGTATCTCATGCCTTCCTTACAACTGTGTATCGCCACTTACAATATCCCCTTAATTTACTATTTTTTATTTTTACTTATTTTTTTCCTTTTTTCCTATTTTTATTTTTGCTTATTATTCTTATCATTTCAAATCTGCCCACTTGCTCCCCACACTTCTCTACACCTCCCTTTTAACTTTTCCCACCCCATTCCTTCACTGTATTCATTGCCACAATTCAAATTCCTGCTTATAATAGCCTTTAAAATCCATCACCCAATGCGGAACTTTCCATCCCCACCTATACCCAGCATCCTTTCCCCTCCACTCCCCAACTCACTCATAGTCTAGCTTGTGTCACTGGAGTGGCCAGACATGATAGTTTGTGTGTGTATAGTTGTCTGAGTGATTGCATATATATGTGTTTCTTTTTCTGAAGAAGGCCATGGCCGAAAATTTAAGTTGTGTGAATGTGAATATCTATTTTTGTGTTTGTCAGCAGCTTCAATGAGCCTCTTTACAGTGAGTTGTTACCTATCCTCAGTTACTGATATTAATGATAGAAATAAGCAATTTATCATTACTTTCTTTCACAAAAAGGAGTGCAGTGCTGTTCTTACGGAGAGGATAAGAGGTTTTGAAACTCAACCTGTGGCACCAGAACTGGCCTTAGCTTGCATGGGGCCCTGTGAGAAACTTCCATACGGGACTCTTCTGCATCCTCCCCTCCCTGCTACCCTCCAGCAGGGGTTTTGTTGTTGACATACTACCAATATAGCAAAAATCTTGTTTCAGAAGATGTACTGTTATGATAGGAAAATAATTAATCTGAACACGTCATCTTGTCTTGGAGACCATTTGGCACTCCTCTGCGAGTACTGCTTGGAGCAGATATCCTGGTTTGCCGGTTTGCACCTCCCTACACCTTAGATCCACACTCATTTTCATTAATGCTGTGAATCTTTTAAGGCCGGTATTTGCTATGTCATCTTGCAAAGAAAATTAATTCCATTAGGCCAATAAATGTATGTATTCAATTTTCTCATTTCCCTGACCCTCCCTGTATCTTAGTGTGTTGCTGACCACTAGTGCTAGTGGTCTAGGTTCTATTCTTGGCAGAGGACTGGATGTTATTTGATCGTCTTCATCATTACTTTCATCATCAACGACATGAAAGTCGCCGAAGTGACATCAATCAAGAGACTTGCAGTAGGTGGCCAAACCCCAATGGAGATATCCCATAACCATAAGATCATTTCATTTTCTATTACCTGAGGTACAATGTCGTTATGTCATAGCAGTTATGAGTAGCAGTTTGGCACCCATATAAGGTATAGCAGACAGGTGTTGACATGCCAGCTGTGGTCTTATGCCAAGAGACTCGCTGTCCCATTTGACTGTTTACAGTGAGTGGAAGTGCTGCATTGCACAGCTGAAGCTGGGACAGCCCATCTTGTGGGAAATATCTGCTACAGGATGAGTGTAATGCCTGATTATTAGTCACAAAGATGAGTAGAAATGGCATGGAGAGGTGCTCAGAAACAATGAATCGCATACCTTCTAATTTAGGCATGAGCAATAGTCATGTGTTGACACTGGATATTACTATAGTTTGTCAATATCAATTTCCTCATTCCTTCCCATAAAGGCATAATTTTTTATATCTGAGACATACTCCACTGGCCATAGTCATGTCACAATGGTTAAATACGTGAATTATGTTAAAAGTTTTTAAAAAAAACCAAATTACTGTTTACAGTTTAAAATTGTGTTCTAATGTGTTGTGTGGGCTCTGTGTGATTGCACCATTTGCATGTGCCTAAGGCTGGCCCTGTATGACATGGCCATGTTTGGTAATGTTCATTTTGTAAATGAAAACAAGGAAATGTGAATTTAGCAAGCTGTGCATCCATATATGACATGCATATAGCAAGTTTTGCAAACTTTTGCCACTTTAAAGTTTAAAACCATTACAGCATGTCTGGGAACCTAAAACATAGTAAATTAGAAAACATTATCAAGGAGTGGCAGGCCAGTATTACCATAGTTTAGCACCGCCAATAGTACACGCACAAAATAACACAAAAGGCATTGAAAGTAAAGGTTTACACTAGCTTTTGGAAGTTTATACTTCTTTCATCAAGGAGGAGTAAGAAAGAGAAAGGTGACAAAAGGGAAAGGTTACTCACAACTTAGGTAATGAGGTGGGTTGAGTGAATGTGGACATCAGAGATGTTGCATCTTCAGAGATATTGGATGATAAGTACTGAGCCAAGCCAATGCAAACCAAAGAGGATAGATCAAGAAGTGAACTGAATAATGTTGAGTGGTGGTGCAGGCAGGGTTGGGTGGGGGGGGGGGGGCGCGGGGGAGTGCAGATAAAAAAAATAATTAAAAAGGAAAGATAAGAAACACACACACACACACACACACACACACACACACACACACACACACACACACACACAAGGAAGGGGGAGAAATTACTAATGAATAAGTGAGTTGCAGAAGGTGGAGGAGAAGAAATTAACATAAGTTTAGACGAGGAGGATGGCAGGAGTAGAGGATGTGATGGAGGACAAGTTCCCATCTCCGAAACTCTGAGGGACTGGTGCTAGGATGGAGTATTCAAATGCCATGTGTGGTGTAAAACATGCTAAGGTCCCTGGAACCATGATGGAGGGCCTGATTTGTCACCAGATATTGATTGTGGCCGTCTGTGACCATTCATCCACTAAGTCAATCTGTTGGCCTTCGTACCAACATAAATGGCTGTGCAGTGAAAACAAGTCAGTTGATAGATTGCATGTGTTTTTTTATGTGTCACCCTACCTGCCTTGAATTGTGTATGTATTTCCTGTCGTGGGGCTGGAGTAGGTGCTTGGTGCTTGTGGGAGGATGCATGGGACAGGTTTTGCATTGGGGTCAGTTACAGGGGTAGGAACCATTACATAGGTAGAAATATATTGAAGCACTGTCAGTTTCATAAACAAGATGACCATCTTATTCACCAGATTCTGAGGAAGTTCACATGGGGAACTAGATTTTTAATTCACAAGATAGGCTTGGATGGCATCTGAATTCTCAGATGAGAACACATCCAAAAAACTGTGGTTTGACATAGCTGGATGGCATTCACAAACCACGAGTGAAAATTAAATTAGTAAAGAAGGGATGATATGATGAGAGATGACCTTTAAACAGGCATTCCTTGATAAATCACTTCATCTGCAGATTCAGTTTCAGAGTCAGCATTCTGTAAAGCTAGACATCTTGTCTGGCAGCTTTTCTTCCAGAATTCTTAAGAGTCTAAGAGCTTCAGTCTAAAACTAACTTATATGATGTAAAGAGGCACATTCAATCTGTACCAGTGATAACTAGTATGGCAAAGCATATGTTGCCTCAGATCTATGAGGGGGCAAATCAGATTGTCAACCCTGGGTGTCACTCTCAAAGGGGTGTCAAACATTCTCCAAGACTAGGTGACTTACCCATGATGAGAAGGAAGTGGAAGGGGGAGAGGGAGGAAGGCCAAGAGTTGGGAGGAGGGGCAGAAAAAGGGACATTGAACAAGGGAAGACAGGCACTATTAAGTTTGTGCTCTGGTTGGGAAGTGTCATAGGTCCCGCACTGATTATAAGAGCTGCTTCATGCTACAGTATATGGAACAGTACTGAAGAAGTATTAGCATTATATAGCTTACACTGATGCTCAACCACAGTGTGATCAGTATTGTTTTCTCAGACAAATTCGTGCAGTTACTTGGAAATATCCTTGATGCAGTGATAATGACAGGAAATATTTTGTAGGACTTAAACAGTGTGATTTGCGTGTACAGTAGAGCACCATTTATTAAAAACAATTAACAAGTGGGGGTGTTTGGAAAACTGATTTTTCAGATTATTGATTGTTCACAAAAAATGAAATACCACTTCCATGAGAGCAACATGAAACAAAGGAATAAATAAATCCATTAAATGAATAAATGCATATATTTTATGTATTACAAATACCATATATACCTCACTTAAAGTAGTCATTTATGGTACTGTTAAAGGATCCATACAGTTTATGCAAATAAGTGAAAAATTTACTTTTGCTTCAGAGCACACCCCTTAAATACAGCAACTAGGCAACATCTCACTCATCTTATTTTTCAAACCACTTGATAACTGTCTCAAGGCAGTGGAAAGCTTGCTTGCTGGATGGACCTTTGACATTACAGCTGTTGCTAAGTTCTTCCTCATTGCCACAAGGATCTTGGTCATGGATGATGCTAGCAATGACTTCATCATTCATCAGTAATTGATAATCAGGGTCACTGGAATCACATTCCAGCCACTCTTGAAAGCTTTCCTGGTCACAGACTTCAGATTCTGTTTGGTGGGCCCTCAGTTACAGTAATAAACTCATCAGATGGAAGGAGTTTACAACAACCTCTTGCTAGGATAGTGTCCTTTACAGTATCCCAATCTTCTGCTACAATGTAGGCCTATACAGCATCATTCAAGTTAATTCTATTGTACACTTCTTGAACTGTATTTTCACATCCTCCACCAATCAGAAAAATACATATCAGTGTGTTTCTATAATACTGTTTGAAGCTTTCAATGATACCCTTATTCGTCAGTTGGAGGACTGAAGTAACATTAGGAGACAAAAAGAAAAGAAAGAAAAAACTTTACTTGCCATATTATCTTTCCACTGAAAGGTTTGAGGGATGACTTAGGGTGTAATTAGTCAACAATAAAACATTTTCAGAATTAAAAGTTTAATGCTGGTGCTTTTCTTTAAAAAAACAAAAACAAAAAAACTTCATGGGTACATAAAGTGTCATACAATTCTGTAAAAATGCTTGTTTCCATCCATAAATTCTTTTGATTCTTGTAGATGATGGCATTTTTTTAGTCCCATAAAGCACCATAGATTTTAATACTTCCCTACAATCAGCATAGATTGATAATGTGCTCTAGCAGCATTCCAGATAACATAGCAGCAATATGAGACTTTCTTGCCTTTTAACCAGGTGCTGAAATTTCTTTCTTGGAAATGAGGGACTTTTCCAGCATTTTCTTCCAGTACATACCAGTTGTGTCTGCATTGTAGATGGTTTTGTTATAGCCCTCCTTCCAAATGAATTTAATAAAAGATACTTAAGGGGAAAGGGAAACTTGCTGGGTTGATAGCAAAATCCTTAAGGTGGGTCAGTGCAATTCTTGGAAGTACTTCTTTTTTAGGCTAAGATCAGTGTCCAGTGAGAAGCTCAGGCAGGAAGGTACAAAAAATGTTGAAAAATCAAATGTTTCTCAGAAAAGTAAAAAATAATGTTACTATCTTTCACCAGAATATTGTGGGACTAAAGAATAAAATAGATGAGCTTTTGGTTTGTTTAGATGATATAGAAACTAATAATGTAATAGATATACTATGCCTGTCTGAGCATCGCATTGTCACTGGTATGGAAAATGTGAATGACAGTGGATATAAATTAGCTTCGGATGTAAGTAGAGATAATAAGATGAGTAGTTGCCATCACAGTGCCAAAAATTTTGAAACAAAAAAGTTTTGTGTAGAGCAGCATGTTAAATCATGTGCCTGCCAGCTTAAAGCCAATGATGATTATCTTATAATTGTAACAGTATATAGGTCCCCTTCAGGAAGCTTTCAGTTATTTCTGGAAAACGTGGATGCCTTGTTGTGCTGTCTGTCAGATAGGGGAAAGCAAATTATTATTTGTGGTGATTTCAATGTAGATTCACTGAAAGAGTCTGATAGGAAGAAAGACCAGAAAGTCTTACTTGGCTCATTCAATGTGACATCTGTTATTGATTTTCCAACTCAGGTAGTAAAGGACAGCAGTACATTGATAGATAACTTTTTATAGACCAAGATAAGTTTAACAAGATAAATGTTTGTCCCATTGAGAATGGTTTTTCTGATCATGGTGCACAGCTAGTAACAGTATATGACATAGATCCGTTCAGTAATTCGAAACAGTCCTCCAGTATTGTGCACTTGATTAATGACTTAACAACTAGAAATTTCAAAGAAAGTTGACAGCAGTTAGACTGGGATGAGGTATATAAGGAACTTGATGTTAATTTAAAATATAACTTTCACGATACATTTGTAAGGGTATTTGATAACTGTTTCCCCAAGAAATTAGTAAAATTTAATTGTAAGAAACCATGGCTTTCTAAAGGAATAAATATATCTTGTAACCGAAAAAAGGAACTATATCTGTCTACAAGAAAGAGTAATAATCCAGAAACAATAAAATATTACAAAAACTAATGTGCTACATTAAGGAAAGTTATTAAAAAATCAAGAAGCATGTGCATCATGTCTGAGATTAGCTCCTCTGATAATAAAATTAAAACAATTTGGAATATTATTAAAAGGGAGACAGGCAACCAAGAGCAGAGGAAGAGGGTTTTTGCTGTTGTTATGGTCTTCAGTCCGGAGACTGGTTTGATGCAGCTCTCCACCCTACTCTACCCTGAGCAAGCCTTTTCATGTCCTCATAAGAACGACAACCCACATCCACTTGAATCTGTTTACTATACGCGCCTCTTGGTCTCCCTCTGCGACTTTTACCCCACACACTTCCCTCCAATGCTAAATTTATGATTCCTCGCTGTCTAAGAATGTGTCCTACCAAGCAATCCCTTCTTTTAGTCAGGGTATGCCAAAAATTCCTTTTCTCACCAATTCTGTTCAGTACCTCTTCATTAGTTACGCGATCTACCCACCTAATCTTCAGCATTCTTCTGTAGCACCACATTTCAAAAGCCTCTATCCTCTTCCTGTCTGCACTGCTTATCGTCCATGTTTCACTCCCGTACAAGGCAACACTCCACGCAAATGCCTTCAGAAAAGATTTCCTTACACTTAAATTAATATTCAATGTTAGCAAATTTCTCTTTTTCAAAAATGCTTTTCTTCCCATTGCCATTCTGCATTTTATATCCTCTGTACTGCAACCATCGTATGTTATTTTACAACCCAAGTAACAAAACTCATCTGCCACCTTCATTGTTTCGTTACCTAATCTAATTCCTTCAGCATCGCCTGATTTTCTAATACTGCATTCCATTATTTTTGTTTTACTCTTGTTCATGTTCATTTTATATGCTCTCTTCAACACACTGTCCATTCCATTCAACTGCTCTTCCAGATCCTTTGCTGTCTCTGACAGAATTACAATGTCATCAGCAAAATGCAATGTTTTTATTTCTTCCCCCTGAACTTTAATCCCTATTCCAAAATTGTCCTTGCTTTCCTTCACCGCCTGCTCAATGTACAAATTGAATAGCATCGGAGAAAGGCTACAACCCTGTCTTACTCCCTTCCCAACTGATGCATCCCTTTCATGCCCTTCGAGTCTAATAACTGTGGTCTGGCTTTTGTACAAGCTGTAAATAACTCTCCTTTCCCTGTATCTTACCCCCACTGACTTGAGAATTTGAAAGAGTGTATTCCAGTCAACATTGTCAAAAGCTTTTTCCAAATCTACAAAAGCTAAAAATGTAGGTTTACCTTTCCTTAATCTATCTTCTAAGATAAGACGTAAGGTTCCTACGTTCCTCCTGAATCCAAACTGATCTTCCCCGAGGTCAGCTTCTACCAGCTTTTCCATTCTCCTGTAGATAATTTGCGTTAAAATTTTGCAACCATGACTTATCAAACTGATGGTCCTGTAATTTTCACACCTGTCTGTGCCTGATTTCTTTGGAATGGGCATTATTACATTTTTCTTAAAGTCTGAAGGTATTTCGCCTGTCTCATACATCCTACAGAGGGTATTGCCATCAAAACAAATGAAAACTTTATTAACAAAATGTCAGAAGTTGAAAACATTTTTAATGATTACCTTTTAAATGTTGCAGAGAAAATAGGATCTAAATGTTCATTAGAAGGAGCAAGGCAAATAATGGAAGAGCCCAAACCCACACAGTTTGACACAATCGAAATTCCACCCAGCTCTCCTTCAGAAATTAGGAAAATAATAAACTCTCTCAAGAGTAAACGGTCATATGGAATTGATGGCATTTCCAGCAGGTTATTAAAAACTTGTTCCCAGGAGATAAGTAGGATTCTCAGTCATATTTGTAATAGCTCTTTAAAGCAGGGTATTTTCCTGGATAGACTGAAATATGCTATCGTTAAACCTTTGCATAAAAAAGGGGATACGTCCGATGTCAACAACTACCGCCCCATCTCACTTCTTACAGCCTTATCAAAAAAAAATTTGAAAAAGTTATGTATTCTCGAGTTGCTTCACCTATTAGTAAAAAGAAAGTTCTAACAAAATGTCACTTTGGTTTTCAAAAAAGCTTTTCAACTGAAAATGCTATATATACATTCACTGATGAATTATTAAATGCTTTGAATAACCGGACATCACCATTTGGGATTTTTTGTGATCTCTCAAAGGCTTTTGATTGTGTAAATCATGGGATTCTTCAAGATAAGCTCAAGTATTGTGCTATGAGTGGAACAGTGGACAAATGGTTTAAATCATACTTAACTGAAAGAGTGCAGAAAGTTGAAATAAGCAGTTCACGTGATATATGTGAAACAATTAATTTCTCTAAATGCTGAGTTATCAAAAATGGGGTCCCACAAGGTTCGGTCTTGGGTCCCTTGCTGTTCTTAATATATATTAATGACTTGCCATTCTACATTCACGAAGATGCTAAGCTAGTACTTTTTGCTGATGATACAAGTATAGCTATCACACCTGACAAACAGGAATTAACTGATGAAATTGTAAATGATTTCTTTCAGAAAGTTATTATGTAGTTTTCTACAAATGGACTGTCATTAAACTTTGATAAAACCCAGTATATACAGTTTCATACAGTAAACGGCATGACACCATTAATAAATTTAGACTTTGAACATAAATCTGTAGCTAAGGTAGAATATGCAAAAATTTTAGGTGTTTGCATTGACGAGGGACTGAATTGGAAGAAACATATTGAAGATCTCCTGAAACATTCGAGTTCAGCTAGCTATCAGAGTCATTGCAAAATTTGGCGATATACATCTCAGTAAATTAGGTTACTATGCATATTTTCATTCATTGCTTTCATATGTGATCATATTCTGGGGCAATTCAACATTGAGTAAAAAAGTATTCATTGCAAAAAAGTGTGTAATCAGAATAATTGCTGGAGCCCACTCAAGAGCATCCTGCAGACATTTATTTAGGGATCTAGGGATCTTCACTGTAGCTTCACAATACATATATTCACTCCTGAAATTTGTTATTAACAATGCAAGCCAATTCAAAGTAATAGCAGTGTGCATAACTACAACACTAGGAGAAAGGATGATATTCACTATTCAAGGTTAAATCTAACTTTGGCTCAGAAAGGGGTGAATTATGCTGCCACGAAAGTCTTTGGTCACTTACCAAGTAGCATCAAAAGTCTGACAGATAGCCAACTAGTATTTAAAAAGAAATTAAAGGAATTTCTGAATGGCAACTCCTTCTACAATGTAGATGAATTTTTAGATAAAACTTTAAAATAAAAGAAAAAAATTAAAAAAATAATTTAAAAAAACAACAAAAAATGTAAGAAAAAATCCTTAAATATTGATTGTCAAGTGTAGACTGACACATTCCACATCATTACGAAATGTCATATATATGATCTATGGAACAAGTATTAATCTAATCTAATCTAATCTAAAGTATTGGTTGCCTGTTTTTCACCTTAAGTTCTCTGACTCCATGTCCATATTTGAAATACATAAGCCAGCTAGTAGCACTTTAAAATCAGCATTGCCTCAAGTTTCTTGTTCATTTCAAGTGTTTTTTTCACAAATCAAAGGGCCACTTATTGGTTGTCCTTTGCTATGTACCTGCATAAACTATGTTTAGCTTGCAGTGTCTAAATTGTGGTTTTGTGGCATTTTTCAATGTTTTTCTTTGTAAGCTTCCATCTTCACTGTCAAGTTGACTCACAAATTTTGTAATAGCACCACTGTTCTACTTGATATCCAATACTGTGGTATGCCCAACTCCATATTCCCTAACTAAACTTGGTACACTAACAGCATTCATTTTCTCTATTGTTTTAATCCGAAACATTGAGAACAAAGTTTTATGTTTATTTGGCGTTGTGTTCAGTACCAAACAGCCCGATGATATGGTACAAGCAAAGGCTCGACAAGTGGCAAAAAAGAAGCTTGAGGTCAAGCATGTGATTGCTCATTGTTGGCAGGGAGAGAGAAAGAGCCGCGGTTGTGAAGAACAAGTGGCGGAAGTGTATTGCGTGCAGATTTGGTTTTACTGACTGGAACCATTTCGGCTAACCAAGTTTTGGTTGATCAATATTCAGAAAATCGATGCTCTACTGTACTCTTCATCTCATACCTTTTATCTCTAATAATAAAATGAGAATAGCTTGCAACTCACTGCAAAGACCACTAATACAAAACCATCATCTCCGGCAGCTGCATACTGGAATGCAGTGAGTTGTGCCTGTGCCTGTGATTTTATGAATAAGAGTGTGTTCTATACTAAAGGTCGCTATAGTCAAATGCTGTAAGTTGTGTGTATGTGTGTGTTTATTGTACATATGTCTGGCTCGAGAACTGTCTTTGCAGTGAGCTGCAAGCTATCCTCATTTTATTGGCAAATTCTAACTTGGACTTTCCACTGTTAGGTATCTCTGTGATAGCTGTTTAGCTGTTTTTAATATTATAGAGGAAAAAGTCCTAGCAGAATATATATATATATATATATATAAGGCGAAGGAGCACAGGTAGTGATAGTAACATAAATAAAACACACACACACACACACACACACACACACACACACACACACACACACACACAAAAGCAAGTTCTTGCAACCTAGTTGCTTCTTCAGGCAGAAGGGAAGGAGAGGGAAAAGGAAATGATGAGGGTTTTAAGGGGGTGGGTAAGGAGCCATTCCAATCGCCGGAGAGGAAAGACTTACCTTGGGGGAAAGACTCCCCCCCCCCCAAGACTTTTTTTCCCCTAAGGTAAGTCTTTCCTCTCCCAGGTTTGGAACGGCTCCTTACCCACCCCCTTAAAACCCTCATCATTTCCTTTTCCCTCTCTTTCCCTTCTGCCTGAAGAAGCAACTAGGTTGCGAAAGCTTGTGTTTATGTGTGTGTGCTGCTTCGCCTTGTAAACTTCATCTACTTTTTATAGCTGTTTTGAAATGTGACATGAGAATAAATAAAACATTAATCCAATTAACTGCATTAACCACCTTAATCTCAACAACAGAAACAACTACGCACTTACAATTTCACAAGGTGGCCAGAAATGGTACCATATTCAAGTATGTCTGGTGAATCACTGGCCATGATATCAAAGTTTGTGGAGTTTGGCATACAATTGACAATTATTAATGATAGGGGTTAACGGATCAAAGAGGAGTTACTTAAAAAAATGATCCAGCTCTTTGTCAGCAGGCAGCTGCTAGTAATGGGATGGGAGACTTAATGTATCACACTCTAAAGATAGCTTTAAGGTATGATTTGTCATGGCTTAATGCTTTTCCATTGGTTCTGTTGTGGTTACACAAGGTACTCATGGAAAGTATACATTGTTTGCTGATATAAACAGTATGTGGAGAGAAGCTACACGTGGCTGATGACCCCAACTTGGCCCCATTGCTACTGTCTTACATGCCACACGTTTCTATAGCTTCACACATCTTAGTTCACACATATGACATCTCAGGCTACTAAGATTGGTAGTGGAAACACATTCATCATTGGTAAGAATGGCAAGTGGGAAACCATACTGATCAAACAGCTGAGGACTATAAGTACAGACAATGGAGCACTTCTCACCTTTGGTGTCCCTGCAACCTGTGGATACACAGTCACTGGGACCAACAGCAACTGCCTCTGAGTTTCCACAGAGGCCACGTGCTTCCAATCCCCCACCATTTTTTACATGCTCTGGTACAGTAGTGAGATGTATGTTCCTGCAAGTGAAACAGGCTTGTGGCTACACAATGATGACAACTTGCTTGTCACATGAAGGCAAACTGTTTTTCCCTTCTTTCCTTGTTTCTTTTTACACTCTTCATGCAATGCTGATGTAAATAATTGAGAGAAGGACACTGTTTCACCCATGTTGCCATCCATACACAGCTGGTTTGTTCCCTGCCTCCACTCTTGCCACAACAACAACAACAAAAAATCCTCTAGGTGGAGAGAAAAAAGTGAGATACATATCAAGTCATCACTTCAGCATTCAGCATGACATGACAATCAGCTCTTCGAAAAATAGGGAGTACTGATGTGGCGACATTAATATATATTTTGTGCTACCTCTTAGTATGCTCTTTTTCTGTCCCTTCTTTGTTATTAGTGTTTTCCATGTGTTCCTTTCTGTACTGATTCTACAGAAAATCTCCTCATTCATTATCCTATCAGTCCAATTAATTTTCAGGATTCTTCTGGAGCAAATGCTACAGTTCTCTCCTGTACCAGCGGTCTCACTGTTCATGTATCACTTCCAAACAAAGCTGTGCTCCAAATAAACATTCTCAGAGATTTCTTCCTCTCATCAAGAACTATGATATCAATACACTCGTCCTCTTTGCCTATAAAGGTCTACATTTATATTTGTCTAGCTTCAAACATCATGAGTTAGTTTGCTTCCAAGACAGTGGAATTCCTTAACTTCATCTGCATCAAGATCACCAATTTTGATGTTAAAATCTCACTAGTTTCATTTCTGTAATTTCTCATTGCTTTTTTCATTTGCTGTTTACTCTCAATGAACATTTTTACTCATTAGACCTTTCAGCAGATTCTGTAATTACTCTTCATTTTCACTTAAGACACCAATTCCTTGGCAAAAAGTCTGGGAGTGGTAACAGATAATAAACTGAATTGGCCTGAGTACACAGCTGTAGTGTGTAAGAAGGCATCAGCATCTCTCCATGCACTGCATTGTCTAACATTTTTTCTACGTCAACAAGTCACATGATCATGTCATAATTTTTGTTCATTCTTGTTTACATTAATAGTCACTTCCCCTTTGACAGGCTGTCCCACAGATCCAAATAGGACTATTGGAAATGGAGAGATCATCATGATATTTTTTTTTAAATTACAGAACACACGTCCTCTGAATATACATTATTTGTCTTTCATGTGGTAGTTGGCATTGCCTTTTTTGTTCTTATGCCATTGATGATGGCCTTTTGAAGCATTTTCCCAATTCAAGGGCAAGACAGTTAGCATAATAAGATTGACTTCTTATTTGGGAATTCTTTGCTGCTGATTTTTATTCATTATTTAAGCAATGAATGGATCTGAGCTCACGACCAAGGAGGTTTTTCATTATTAATGAAAGACAAAGGGTGCACGACAAATTATCATACAATTACAAATATATTTTACTTTACTTGCACTTTTTTTCAAACTTTACAATTCTAGCTGAAATGGACTTACTCAAAGGTTTTGATCAGTTAGTTTTCAAGTGATTTTCTAGTTTACTGCTTGATGCTTATGTTATGTCTAGGAACACAAGGAAGCACAATGCCCATAATACAGATAAAATTCTGTATGATGTTGAGTGATATCCAAGGTGATACTGTGATTACCAGTAAAAATTGCAGAACACATTCATCAACTGATAGTTTATAGGCCTGTGCATATCTTTAAAGAGATGCTGTCAACATTAAATGACAATGGTGGATAGTTCCACATGCACTGTGGATCAGGTTTTCCCTGTCAGTTTCCACAGCCACTCATAGTGGCTAACTCATGTAGTAAGTGGTGCACTGTTTCAATAACAGCAAGCTGTAGTAGTACCACAGGAGAGGGGGCAGGAGGAGGAGGAGAGAGGATTAGGACAAGACATCACTGTCCGCGATGCCGTGGCAGGACTGATATATATAGATGTTAATGTGTCACTGATAACAGTAGTGAGGGTACGAGGCCACACTAAAATTGAGTATGGCAAAAATTGACAGGAATGATGGCAACTTAGGAAAAAGTTTAGAAAGGTTCAGGGCATTCCCTACTTGTATGTCTTCCAACACATTTCCTGAAATTTCAACTACTTCTGGGTTTTTGTTTTCCTCCCATGACTGTTTTGTTTAACAATTTTATGCCTAGAAAGGTTTGAACTTTGCAAACAACTCACTTTATCTGTTACTTTCTTATCTAATCATGTCTGTACCTGTTCCTCCAAATTACATTTACTTCTGTATTATTACTTTCTAATTTCTCTACTCTATTAGATAATCAGTCACTTGTGATTGATCAACTTAACATTCTATCAGTGTTTCTTTTTTAAGAGAATCAGTTTCCTAATTTATCAGTTATTTCTTCTTTACTGGTTTACAATAAGATGTTATTTCCACCTGAAAATCAATATGAACAGTGGACTTTACTCTCTTACTACGTGATCAGTTTGTATACCTAAGGCTTCCTCAAGATCTGTACATAATTCCTTACTTAAATTCACCCATACATTCAAACATTGCTTAAGTTTGTCTCAACCTTATTAAGTTTATCGTGAAAATTTGTATTCCCTTCCTCTAATTTATAGATTTTTCCTACAAATTTGCATTCCCTGCTTGTATTTCTCTTACTTTTGTTTCAAACTTATTAAATCTATCCTATAAATTTTCATTCCCCATTTTTACTTCTCCCCATTTATTCAGCAAGATTTTATTCTATCTTTTTTATAAGTTTTTATTCCTTTTCCCTCTCTTCCTTCTCATTTTCTAAATATATGGTTGGCCCGCTAGATGACATTGCCATATGTCTAATGGATATCAACTGCATTTATTAAAATAGGTACATCCATTTTTATTACATATTCGTCTAGTAAATAAATAAAAATGAATGTTTTATTTTGAACACTTTTTTCACTTTGTGATAGATGGCACTGTAATAGTCACAAATGTATAAGTATGTGGTAACACATAACATTTTGCCAGTGCGGACAGTATTTGCTTTGTGATACATTACTCGTGTTAAAACGGACTGTTTACCAATTGCAGTAAAGGTCGATATGGTATTTATGTATGACTATTGTGAACAAAATGCTCAACGGGCCTGTGCTATGTATGTTGATTGTTATCCTGGAAGACATCATCTAAGTATCTGGACCTTTTGTTGGATAGTTATTTTATTTAAAGAGACAGGAAGTGTTCAGCCACAAGTGAAACGTCAACCATGACCTGCAATAAATGATGATGTCCAAGTAAGTGTTTTAGCTGCATTTGTGGCTAATCTGCACATCAGCAGTAGACAAACTGAGTGAGAATTGGGCATCTCAAAAACATCGGTGTTGAGAATTCTAAATCAACAGAAATTTCACCCATACCACATTTCTATGCACAAGGATTTGCAAGGTGAAGACTTTGAATGTTGTGTACAGTTCTGTCACTGGGCACAAAATAAATTACAGGACGATAACAGATTTTTTTGCATCCATTCTGTTTAGTAACAATGCATCATTCACAAACAGAGATAATGTAAACCGTCATAATATGCACTATTGGGCAATGGACAATCCATGATGGCTGTGACAAGTGGAACATCAGTGAACTTGGCAAGTTAATGTATGGTGCAGTATTATGTGAGGAAGGATAATTGGCTCCTATTTTATCAATGGCAATGAAGATGGTCCAATGTATGCTGATTTCTTACATAATGTTCTAGTAATTTTACTACAAGATATTTCACTGCATGACAGAATGGCGATGTACTGTCAACATGACGGATATCTGGCACATGGCTCACATGCAGTTGAAGCGGTCTTAAATAGAATATTTAACGACAGATGGATGGGTCATAGAAGCACCATGCCATGGCCCACATGTTGTGATGATACTGCTGGCCCTCTCATCTCAATGTCATCGTACGATACCGTCTGCGTCGAACCCGGAATCGTGTGGTCTAATAGTGATATATGTTGCGTGTGAAGTTAGTTACAAACGAAATAGGCAGCCTAGGAATCAGTGTAGGACAGTGTCTTGGTGATACTGTGATTAGTTAACAAGTGATAGATTTCAATAATTAAGAGATTCATGTATTTTCTTTCCAGACAGTTCTATAAACAATAGTTTCATCATTGTACATTATTTTGTATAACTAGAAAGACAAATTGTAGAAGCTTTTGTAAAACAAAAAGACATGAAAATAAATAGCATTGTATATGTGTTAGACTCATAAACAAGTTGTGTAGACCAGCTAATTGTGTTAATGTAATAGTCGAGATTTGAAGATTGTGATTCTTTATATATATTGACTGACGTGAGATTTTGAACCTATTTTCAGAATTTCCAATATATTTGATAGTTCAACATATGTTAGGAACATGTATGATGTACTCATTAACAAATTAATTGACATTTAACATTGCTGTTTGTTGTCAAACAAAAATAACCGCAATTAATACTAAAAAAGATATGCGCCATCTAAAATTATTGTATGTACAGTTTTCATTTAATATTGTGATTTTTTTGTGTACATGAAATGTTTTACTGTATATAAACTGTAAATGAGTATATTCAGTTGTTATGAACAATGCATAATGTAATATCATTATTGTCAATGTTATATATTTGCCTCACCACCTTGCGTGGCGGACTTCGAGTTTTTCTGGTTGTAAAGTGCTTTGGAATCTATGTCAGTCTGTGTTGCTCTGGTAATGTGTGTATGTTATGAAGTTTTAATGTTTTGATGGAATAAGAAACAGTTTGATTTCAAATTAAAGAAGAAGTGAACAATTGTACATACAAGTATTTATTTCTATCATGATGCCCCAGGTGAATAATTTTGCAGCGAGCAGTTTTTGAAATGGTAGAATGACTGAACTGTAATTACTTAATAAGCTAGTAACATTTTAATTGGTGTAGCATAGCTGGGATTGCGTCATATACAGTGTCTACAGAGTGTTTGTGTTCCAGGAGAAGTATGATTGGATGTATATAATCAATGTTGGAAAAACCAAGGAGGAGGTGAATCTTGAATTATACGGCAAAGAAAAACGGAGCACTTAACCTGGAGTCTGGGTTGTTTGGCACTGTAAAAGACAATGTCAACTGAGAATAGGAAAACTAGTGACCAAATGGATAGCAGCAATGAGGTATCTTTTAATGTTGTTGAGAATGGTGCTAATAGGATATCTAGTGTAGACATGTTAGAGCAGAATGTGACAGCCAGTACACCTTGTAGCAATGTGTCAAATAGTGAAGAAATAATTCTTACATCACCAGGTCTTATAGAGTTGTTAAATTGATTAACAGAACAATTAACTGAACATATTGACAAGAGAAATCATGAAATCCCACTTGTCAGATATCACATATGAAAGAGGATTATGAGCTGTAGTCGAAACGACAAAAACGAAGAGACATTGTTCATGTCTTCTGCATGAAGTCTTACTAAGATCCTGATGAGCAGACAGGCAAAAATGGCTTCTTGTTCAAGGACTCTAAGGACGGTAATGACACTGATGAAGCCATGGCAGGAACGTCTGACATGGATAATCGTGCAGAAGGGAAGTATTCTCCAGAACTGCTATACAGAGGACCCATGACAAGATCAAGATCCAGGACATTGCAGCTGGCTCCAAAGGGAACCTAACAGCGGGTCACTGTTTCTTCAGGAGAGGGAGCAATGCCACAAGACCCCACATTAACTGACTGCCGGTCTCACGCAAGGGATAGCATTACCGATTGTGGTGCTGAAGGTCGCCGGTTCAATCCCGTCCACCGGCAAAACTTTATTTCTTTGTAATTATCATTTCCAGGATGTTCTACATGTTTCTTATTTTTACTTGTAATTTCTTCTTGTTTCTTTTGTTAACTATTTTCTAATCTCTGGTACATTGTGTCTGTGTATAAATAGCAGAGCACTCTGCCCGAGAGGCAGTCAGTGCTGCATGTACGTTTCAGTTCACAATAAACCTGCTTTCAGTATAGGTGCTGTATTCGGTTGACAACCCTGCCTTCAAAGTCAAGCCTGCTTCCATTTCAATCTGTACATTGAACAAGCAGTGAAGGAATGCAAGGAGAAATTCAGAAAAGCAAGAAAGTTTGGGGAGAAGAAATGAAAAATTCGTGTTTGCAGATGACTTTGTAATTTTATCAGAGACAGCAAGGGACCAGAATGACATGGACAGTGTCTCTCATAAGAGTAAGGGCTTCAAACTTGCCCACCCCTCCCCACTAATGATAGGATCATTGCCCGTCACCAGCATATTATATATATACATGTGGCGTCTGTTCCGAAAGAGCAGACGTCACTTCTGATCCTGCATATATTCTGTGAATATTAAATAATAACAACTGCAGGATCAGAAGTGACGTCTGCTCTTTTGGAACAGACGCCACATGTATATATATAATATGCCGGTGACGGGCAATAATCCTATCATTAGTGGGGAGGGGTGGACAAGTTTGAAGCCCTTACTCTTACGGGAATTAGTTTCATAACTAATGAGTTTGAGTACTGTGGGCAGGGCAAAGCTGGGAATTTGTATGTGACGGGAGGCGTGCTTAGGTAGTCCTTGCTGGTGCGGTGATCACTGTGTCCCCAGTGGTGTAGGGGTCAGTGCAACTGCCTAGAAAGCAGGAGACCCGGGTTCGAATCCTGGCTGGGTACACATTTTCAGCTTTGCCCAATCACAGTTGATGTCATATATTCTGTGAATATTAATATTAAATAACTTGGAATCCTACATCTCGTATACAATACGTAACACATTTTTCAAAAAACATAGACAAAGCACCTTCTTTTCATGCACTCATTATTGGATCTGTGTGCAATATTCCAGTACTTTTGAAATTATCAGCACCAGAAATATTGGGCAGTAATTATTAGAATATGACTTGTATCCTATTTTGGGCATAGAAGTAATGTCTGGAATTTTTCTTAATGAGGGTAAGCAGCCATTAACAAACATTCAGTTTATAAAAGAAAATAGTGTACGTGCAATTACACCCACAATTTCTTGACCATAAAGTTGGAGACACAAGAAATGTCTTCTGATTTTAATTGAGGTAATTTTGCTATTGCTGTTTTAATATTGCTTACTAGTACCTCCTGTTGTTTATGGACATAGTATCAAAATCTTGCGGGAATGAGTTTCTATAATTTGAGTTGTCACATTTATGGTTATGTCCGATTGCAGCCACATTATTCTTATTCTCAGCTTTAATGGAGAATTAGTTAAAAGTTATCTGATGTGAAACCAACCCTAAGGGAATTACTTATGTTAATATCTTTACTTGTATCTAGATGAGTCTTGACAACATTCCAGGCTACTTTACATTTATTTTGGGACTTATTAATATACATAGTTGCTTTACATTTTCTATGTCTTGTACTTGTTCTTTAACCATATGTAGTTTGCTCTTTCCATTCTTTATTATAGAAAATCCTTAACAGAGTTCCTTTAGAACATGAATGGATCAGCAATTCAGAGACATTACTTCAGGTCAACAATGCAGTGACAAATGATGGTAATGGATTCTCAATATCAATGAGCCTACTTTCAAGCATAATTCCATTCCAGTTTGTCATATTTAGCCTAGCTGTGTTCTGTAGTTGTCATTGCTCTTCTTCTTCAGAAGCCTAATATAATTTGTTCAGGGTCATAGACAAAGTGGCAGGTTGGAAGGGAGGGGGGAGGGAAGAAAGGGAACAATTCTCTCCTGGAATTATAATCTAAGACCCTGGCTGTTTCAATGGAGTCACCTACTTCACACTGATTTGTATGAACTGCTGTAGCGTAGTGCACACCATGTAAGTCAAATCGAGCGTGCCGACTATGTACTTATAGTGCCCACCACCAGAGGCACACAAGAAGAGAGGCAAGCAGCATGCCCTCTATGAACGAAGGTGGAGGTAGTGCAGAGTCGCGCAGTCAGTTGCAAAGTGCGTGCCAAACAGTTATGTTGTTATGTTCAGTTCTGTACTTAACGGCCAATGGAGGTCATTTATGTTAGTCTTTACGTGATAAAGTTTGGAAGTTACAACACTCATTGGTGACTAATGTGTTCAATTCCACACATTCTGTTTTCGCCTAGGTTCTAGAGAGAGCTGTGAAATGACAGAAGCTACACTCGACGAAGTAATACGCCGCCTTGTTGATCAACAGATGGCTCTTGACCCAGCTTTGTAAAACCAGACTCAGGTCTTCGCAACAGCTTTGGAGAATCTTACCCAGATATTTCAGTCTTTGGTTTTGGCGCTGTCTGTGCACGCGCGCCCCACAGCACTAGCTGCATCTAGCCCTGTCTCATACCCACCGCCTGTTCTGGCATTTGACGAGGCCGTGGAAGAGTGGGAGTCTTATGAAAAGCATCTGCGGCAACATTTTCAGGCTTTTGATGTCCGGCGGGATGCCCGGCTGTGCAGCGCTGTTTTTCTTTCATGGATTTCTCCTAAGATTTATCAATTGTTGTGTCAATTGACCCCCCTGCAAGACCCCACGTCTTTGACTTTCGATAAGATGTGTCAGTTACTGTCTTCTTACTACTGCAAGTGTACACATGTCGTAGCTGCTCGTGTGGAGTCTTATAGATGCCGCAAACAACCGCACTAGTCATATCGGGAGTGGGTGGCTGAATTACACGGTCTTAGTCGCCATTGCAATTTTGTTTCGGAGGTGCACAAAGTCTTATGTGGAGCAGATGGTCAGGGATGTGATTATCTGCCTTGCACCTGACACCCCACCTTACAAGATGAAAACCCTTTGTTGTCAGAATTCTTAAAAATTGCCCCAGCTTTTGAAGTGTCGCGGATGGCAGGAAGTGAAATTGAGGCTTGGTGTCACGTGTAGACTGTGCAGCCTTCCCCCTCTCATCACCCGCAGGAAGATGAGCCCCCTGAGGAGGACTTTACTGCGGTTACCCAATGCTCTGTACAGTCGAGCACTAGGCGTCTCTTGCAACAGCAAAAGCCGTGGGTGCGCAGCTCGCAACAACAGATGACACAGGGCCGCTCTAGTGCCCCATTGCCCTCCTACACGTCCTGCTTTGTCAGTCATGATCAATCCGCTTGCCCTCAGCACTGGGCCATGTGCCATTGGTGCAGCAAAATAGTTCATATTTCATCTTTGTGTAAGTCAAATCCCACCGTGCAGTATCAGGATATGGGTGTAGATATGGAAGTCAACTGTGTGACGGCACTGTCCGCAGTTCCTTCTATAGTTTTCCTGGACCTAAAAGTTTGCAACAAGGTCCTCTATATGCAGGTTGATACGGGCGCCGCCATCACTCTGAAATTCACAAACATATGTCGAGTTAGGCTCCCCTTTCCTGCAGCCAGTCACTCACAAGTTGCTCAGCTACAACAAACAACAGATTCCAGTGCTTGGCCAATTTACCACTCAGGCGGCATACCACATTTTCGTTTGCCCCTTAACCTATCTGGTAGTGGACAATGCAACCACCAAGAATCTTTTTGGTATGGACGCATTTCAGTTGTTCGGGTTTTCTATTTCGAACGATGTTAACCTAGTTTTGAATGAGGTACCCTACCCACAACTGGACAAGCTCTGCTCGGAATTTCCTTCCCTGTTTACACTGGGTTTGGCTTGCACCACGTCTTTTCAGGCACCCATATCTAAAAAACCTTCCGCACGCCCCTGTTTTTTTCGGGAGCACCAGATACCTGTCAAAGCGGAATTAGATGACCTCACATCCCTATTTCCTCAAGTGAAGGGTCTTCTCTGTTGGTCATCGTAATAAAGCCAACTGGCAAGTTGCGGCTCTGTGGTGATTTTAAGAGCACAATCAATGCACAGTCAGTCATTGACACTTATCCATTGCCTTGCCAGGAGGAATTGCTCACAAAGTTGTCGGGAGGACATTTCTTTTCAAAAGTGGACTTGGCAGAGGCCTATCTTCAGCTTCCCTTGGATGAGGAGTTGCAGCATCTGTTGGTGGTTAATACAACATTTGGCCTATACCAGTATTTACGCCTATCGGGTTGCCAGTGCCCCAGCCATATTCCAATGGTCCCTGGAACAGCTCACAGTGCCGATTCCAGGCTGTACAAATTATCTGGATGACATTGTAGTATCAAGCACATCTCCCGAAGACCAATTGCGGAACCTATTTTCGGTGCTCCAGGCTGCTGGACTCAAATACAGTGTGGGCCCGAGAGTTCAGCCGCCGCCCCAAATGGATCCCAGTGGTTGTCACACATTGTTCTGGCTGCTGTCTCTGTGAGGTCCACACAGAGGACTGCCTCACATCTTGACATGTGGATCAACTGCATCCTAGGGTGGCAGGTCGGGAGTGAGAGGACGTCCCGACACACCCTCGAGTTCGCCCGGCACCTGACGAGGCTGAGCACCAAACCCAGCCTCCTCCCGGCCGACACTCCATGGCATCCGGGGAGTGGAGTCCAGCAACACCTATGACTGGGCCAGTGTCAGCCCCTCCCATGGTACCGGCGCCGCATCAATTGCTGCTGGCACCGCCTCTGCCGCAATCGCTGCTCGCAGTTACACCGCCTATGGCACCAGGCGAGAGTGACGACAGAGTCATGGATTATGACCTGCCTTCTCCAATCATATCTCACTGGCCACCAACGGGCAGGGCTCGCATTGTTGCATGGCACCCTCAGTGTCAACACCTGTACACCTTGATTCTGGCTTGGCGTTTTGGTCATGAGGATGAAATGGATGTGTCGTGTAACAGTAATTACATTATCAAAGCATGTAAACTGTATTGTTAGGTTATCATTAATACAGTGCTAATCATGTAACCTTAGCATATTGAATAGGTTAAGTTTTTTGTGTGTCTCTGGCCTAATGTTAATTTTTATGTCAGAAAAAATTATAATCTTACACTTACACTGTTTCTCAAAGTGTAGAATCATTGTCTTTCAAGGCTTGCACAATTAATTCAATATTTCTGTCTGTTATGTGTTAGCAGACATAAGTTTTAATGTAGTGTCAGCTTAAAAATAAAATCTAGCAATTACAGACATGGAAGAACAGGGACCTTAAATACATCTTGTCATTTGTTAAACTACTTAATCTTTTTCCTTTATTAAATATATTCCAAACAGCTCAGATTATTGACTTGTTTAGTATTAAATGTGTTAATTCCAAAGACCAAACTTCATTTAATCATTACAAATTCAAATAAAATATTTAATAAACAACTAAAAATATCAAACGGCCTTAAAATGCTTTACAAGCAATAGGACCAATTTATCCTAACCAGTAATTAATTTTGAAGCTTGAACAACCAAGTTCATTAATTTAGCTGAGACAGAAATTTTTGAATGGCAAGACCAATAATAAAACAATTCCTACAAATATTCAGTAAATAATTAGAAATCTCTAATGATCTTAAAATGCTTGACAACCAATAAGGACCAATTTATTCTAACCAGTAATTAATTTCAAGCTTGAACAACCATGCTAATTAATGCCAAGACCAATAATAATAATAAACCATTCTACAATTAAAGACCACAACAAATCCTTACAATTAGATTCCACAATTGCAACAAATGTGACAACTGAATCCCAACAGGCAAGGCTTTCCCTAATGTAGGTGCTGCAAGAACTTGGATGTCAATAACCTATAAATAAAACTACAACACCCAGGTGACAATTATGAAAGGGAGCATCCTTCACAACAGATGATAATGGAGGATTGCTATGCACAAATTTTCACCTTACCAGCACTATATGCACCACCCCAAGCACCCTTGCCATTGCCACAATGCCATAACAGACAACCACCAATTTGATGTAACAGTCACCCACCCAAGAGAATTTGCCAAAACAGATCAAGTGAGGAAAAATATCCACAATTAACTCTCTCAACTCTCTGCACGCTAACTGTATGTGCAGAACAATCAGAAAAGAAAAAAGAAACTTCCCAATGAATACGCCCTCACCATGGGGTAGCTAAAAGTATGCGGACAGCCACTAAGCAGCAAAAAACCACTAGTGCACTTGGGTGCCCTAAGGGCAGATTAGACAATCAATAGTCAAACACACCTCAACTATCACAACCCCCCCCCCCCCCCAAGGGGCTGCAAATAAGCCTGAACCACAGCTGCCAGAAACACTCACAGAATTGCCAACCAAACTGTCAAAGCTGCCCCAGAATGAATGGGCCACAGGCAACAATCACACAGTCTTGCAGATAGACTTGACTTAAGTCTTGGTAAATCCTGGTAGTGTTCTATCTGATGTCCAACAGCTCAATAGGCAGAGAAGGCACCGCACATCAGCGAGAAGGCTACTAATACCAGCATCCTTTACCATAGAGGTCCAGCTATAGATGCAGCATAACTCTTTCTGCTCACTGTGCCCCCTGAAACTCATGCCTTTGGATCCCGGCAAGTACATCTAAACTCTCCCATAAAGGAGAATAAGTTCCCTCAGTAGACTCATGTGACTGGCTTAGTTCCAAGTGGAGACTTGCTCTTATGTTTCTGCACTTCCCCACTACTCCATCAATACAGGCGGCACCATACTACTTCACAACAACCAAAGCCCACTAGCCATCCAGCACCTCCAGTTTTGGAGACAAGCTGTAATAGCACTACCAGTCAACGTGTTACTCACTCAGTCACTGCACGGCTTGCTACACACAGAGAATTCAAACTGTTTCCGTGAGATGGCATTAGCAATTCCGGCTTCGGAGGCAAAATGTTTTTGCGATACCAGTCTACTTGTCATACACTCAATCACCGCCTGGCTAACACAGCACATTCAAACCAGCTAAGTGCGTGGCGAGCACAAACACAACATTAGTGGGGGGAGGTAGGAGGCGCTACACCAAGCACACATACTGCTCAGTAGTGATGGGAACAATCGAATGGAAATAATCGATTCATTCGGTTGTAGTTTTTCGTATCGGTTGAATTATTCATTCATTCTTTTGAGTGAAACCAGTTGGTGGGACCAACCGAATGAAACAGTCGGTCCTAGTTTTACTATGTTGGATTAATATTCTTTTCCCCCCCCCCCCCCCAAATGAAAGTAGTCTGTTGGAACAACTGAATGAAAAACATGCAACACTTTTGCAGTTTTGAACATTGACTGAATTACTCATTCTTTCTTTTCAACTGAAAACAGGCAATAAGTTTTTCTGATAGTCGAACCATATAATCATTATCCCAACTGAAAGACTCATTAGTGTTTTAGCTTACAGAGCTACCCATTTATTTCTATGAATGAAATTGGCATGCACATCAGAGAACTACAGCAGTGCTACATTATACCGCCATGGAAAAGGGGTATGCCAAAGTTAAAATGTGTATTACTATGTTCATTTAATTATGTACTGAATGAAGTAACTTTTCGTTTTATAATATACAGTAACAGTGATTCATATTTTGTTGTAGATTAAATTGTTTGATGTGCCATCAATGAGTAACTAATTAGAGGTCATATCGCTGAAGCAGGACTGCGATCCCTTTAATTGCCCACCCCAGACTTCAAAAACGCTGATCATCTGGGCCCGATCAGATTACCTTCGCAGACACTCACAATCTGTAGAAGATAAGTGGCCAAGGACCCCGAAGTACCGCGGGGAGCATGGACACGAGAGGGGGTGCTGTCTCACTCGCATTTTCACTACTGACAGCGCCAGCAGGTGCGCGTCAAACTCCACACAACAGTGTCTGGCAGGCAGGGCGTGCCATCGCCGATTGTTGTTGGTTTCTTATTGTCTCAATAAAAAAGTGTGGAAACTGCAGGGTGTTGCAAAATGACCTCTACTGTATCTCCGAAGCGGGAACAGGGAGAAACGTGCGGTTTGCGGCTTCTTGTTCATACACATCTAAGGTTCTAGTAGGACAGAGATAAGTATGTTAACTTTGAGCATATTTGCTAGATCCAAATTCGAAGATCACTAAAACATTAGGTATTGCTAAAAAAAAAGCCTTCATTAAAGTATTTTGTATAAAATATTTCTTATAAAAATATTTTTGTTAATTCCATCTAATTTGAATGAGTACGAGAAGACATACAACATTTATTAGTGCTGTAAATTTTCTTCAGTGTGTCTGTATTTGTCAACAGTATATGAAAACATTCATCTGAAGTTTCATAATTATTCACTCTTGTCACAGATATTTCTGTGGTTATCGGTGAAACGGTGTGGAGGTTTATTCCATTCCTGTGCCATGTACCATACAAAATCTTAGATGAACAGTGAACTGCCATTTGTTTTGAAAATTAAGTGTGCAAAATTTCATCAAGATCGGAATAAAACTCTATATTGGCGTCAAAGTTTGGAATACCATCTGTCATGCATCGAACTAAAGTAGATGTAGACGGTGACCATTCTCTTTCTTTGAAGGTGAAGAGTGAAATATATCATTAAAATTCTAATACAAAGGGAATTTGTCGAAGGTAGCAGGTAAAGTACCCTCCACCATGCACCTACGAAATTTATTGTACACAGTTACCTTCGTCTTGTATTAAAGGTCAAGTGTGCAAAATTTCATCAAGATCGCAGCCAAATTGTGGTTTTTGTCACCATCAGTATGTAAAGTACCCTACGCCATGCACCGAATGAAATTTGATGTAGACAGTGACTTTCCTCTTGCTTTAAAAGTCAAGTGTGCAAAATTTCATCAAGATTGGAACAAAACTGTAGAATTGCATGCAATAGAAACACACACACGTACACACTGCTATATTTATAAGATTTGTCTCGAAGAAAATTTCAGGCTGAATCACGGTTCATTTATACCCAAAAAGACTGAAGGAGTATGCAAGTAAAGTCACACAAAGTAGGTGAATTAATAATAACATCTATATAACTGCAGAAACCGACAGAGACTTTTTGCAGCCGGTTGTATCGCATCAAGTGAAACCACTCAATGCCGAGAACATTCATATAAAGGGCAGAGACTTGGTTCATTCGGTGGTCGCGCATCGACTGAAACCACTCAAACACACCGAATGAGTGAAAACATTCATATAGCGGCTGCAACCAACAGAGACTGGTTTGATTCGATTGTTTCGCATCAACTGAAACCACTCAAAACCCGCCAGTGAGTGAAAACATTCATACGGCCACAGAGGCTAGTTTCATTCAGTTGTTTCATTCAGCTGAAAAAACTGACTGAATGAAAAAACAACCGATTGACCAATCGGTTGTTAAAAAGTTGGTTGTCCCATCACTACTGCTCAGTCACCTCAATAACCAACAATGTATGACCTACCACAAGCACTTCCTGCTACCCCGCTCAGCCAACACACAACAAAGGCAAAACGTCAGAGGAAAGTTTTATGTATGGACCATGGCATCTCAGCCCGGAAGTTTTAAGTAATGTCAAAAATGGTTTTGTAAATAAAACTCAAGCTGACATGGCCTAACATCCCGTCCCAACTCATGTGACATGTTTACAGTTCTAAGTCAAGGGAATTTGATAGTATGCCTGATTAAGATCAAAAGCAGTAAACCAATTGGCACTAGCAAACCAAATAAAACAATTATGTAAATCCGATTCCAGAATAAGCTGCTGTTTTAGTGGGCAGTAATCAACAACTGCCCTGTAATCCTGGCCACTGTCCTTGGGAACCAAGAAAACAGGTAAAGCACAGGGAGTGTTGTAAGGATGAATTACTCCCTGATTCATCATTTTATTAATTTTTTGGTGGAGTACTTTAATATTAGAAGACATTAAGCAGTAGGGAGACTGCCTCACTGTGATATATCATCACCAAGTGTAATCCGATATTGTATAACCTCAGTATTACTTAACCTGTCTGATATGAAAATCGGAAAACTGTTACAAAAGCTTCCTCAACCATGTGGAATGACCAGGAGACAAATGAGCAACATCAAAGACCCCCCTCCCCAAAATCACAAAGATCTTGCAAGGGGATCTGACACAATTACAAATCCAAATCTCTCGGTGGAAAAGAACATAAATGTGTTATTGGCAAAATCAAAAACAAGTTTAGTTCCTCTAATAAAGTCACACCCAAGAATATAGGTAATTGACAGATTTTTCACCAAACCTAACTCCACCGGCCAAGAAAATTTTCCTAACAAAAGATTACCCCACATAAACCCTATGAGAGGTAACTCCTGCCCATTAACTAAACAACATCTCTACAATTGGCGAGGCACTGAAATCAGTCTAAGGCAAGGTATCAATCATAATTTAATAAAAAAAAAATGGAACTGCCTAAATCCAGGAATGCACACACAAGTTCAAGTCACGAGAGCATGCAGATAAAAGGCAAAGGCTGAAGGGGAACACCTTCCACACCATCACACTAACCTTGGCATCTGGGGGCATTGGACAACGGTCTAACTTACAGCATTAACTTCATTTACAAGGGAGCCCAGGCACTGGACACTGCCTCACCAAATGATCCTAACTCTGCAGTGATAACACTTTCGGGTACTAGTGTCATGATGAGGCTCTCAACCTGAGCCCTGCATTTAGTTTACCTTCCCCATCCCCAGTTAATTGCTGCTAATCATCGAAAACTAAATGCTGTGCACATTCTACAAACTTGTCTAACTCAGCCCAGGTGGTGAGGCAACTTGAAAAGGTTAAACAGTAATGATAATTTGGTTTCATCCCTTCAATAATATTATCAAGCGATACCTTCTCCAAGATCTGCATAGGCAAAGCCTGAGTTGCAGCCCTCACACAATCAATATATTCTCCAAGACTTTCATGAATATCCTGAACATCCCAACACTACCTTCTCTCAAGTTCGACCCCCATACGCATTGACAATTTCCTGTTAACTATCAATTGCCTAAACTGGCATATTGCATACCATCTGTCTAATGCCAACCTAAACAAAGAACTCAAATCGCCCACTGCTTAAGGATAGAATAAAGCCAAAATAGTAAGATGAGGAAGCTGTACAACATTATCATGCTGCCCAAACGCACCAGTAACCACAAAACTCTCTGAACCCCATTTAAATCTTCCAATGACAAATCTAAAATACTTCTCAACAACTGAGCACTAGGTTTAGGAAGCTTAGCAAAACTGCCATATAATGCAACTAATTTTAGGGCAACATCCAACTCCACAACTCCTTCCTGTCATTGACTCACACCCTTTGGTTTATGTTCTTCCTTCTTATCCAGATCCAAGTTAGCTGCCCTAACTTGGAGGCTAATAAGACACTTATCCAAGTAATCTACTACTCTAACTATTTTTTCCTCAAAGTCAATAGACTTCAAAACTTTAATCCTATCAAAAATAAATAATATTAAAAAAATTGATTAGCTGAGCCTTCAATCTACTGAGCAGTGTAGCAGTGGGAGGGTATGACTCAAAGAATGAAAGATTCTTACCAACATCGTCCAATGCCGAAACCATGTAATTAGCAGCAACAGTTATGGCACCTCACGTCAGCAAGAAGGCTGCTAATACCAGCATCCTTCACCACAACGGTCTGGCCATAGATGCAGCATATCTACTTCTGCCAACTGTAACCTCCAGAACTCGCAGCTCTAGATCCCGGCAAGTTCCTCTAAACTCTCCCATAAAAGTTCGAAGTGGAGAATTGCTCCTATGTTTCTGCTCTTCCCACACTACTCTGTCAGTAGAGCTGGCGCAATACTACCTCACAGCAATCAAAGTCTACTAACCGTCCAAGACATGACACGCACACCTCTGGCTTTCAGAGACAAGATGTAATAGCATGACTGATCATCATACACTGCCTAGCTCACTACACACAGAGAATTCAAACTACGTTTCCATGAGGTGACACTAGCAATTCCGGCTTCGGAGGCAAGATGTTATTTCAATGGCAGTCAACATGTCACACACTCAATCACCGCTCGGCTCACACAGCACAGTCAAATCAGATAAGTGTGCGACGAACACAAACCCGGTATTACTGTGGGCCTTCAACAAGCACACACATCGTGCAGCCACATCATAACCAAGAGTCATGTCCAACATGCCACAAGCACTCCTGCTACCCAAGTGTAAATGTTATGGCCATGCGAGCCAACTTGTCACTGCTTGAGATCAACTAACCATCCGTGGCCTAACTCGCTCCTCAAGCTTTCTGATGTGAGGTCTTACTGCCTCCTGGCCCAGCGTTTGACTCACTAGCCTCTCGGAGCCACCCTGGCATACAAAATTTTGCAGAGGGACACACTGTATCAACAGAAGAACAGTGAAAATCATGAGTGCCATGTTCGGTAAAAGATGTACACCAAAGTCAATGCCTACACACTAGGAAACTTGCATTATGAAAACATACATTAACCAAGCCAACACAATGTTTGCAAAGAAAACAAAGTTATTAACAAACTGACCAACAGACACTACAGCTGACTTCGTTTAAGAAGAACAAGCAAAAGCAACACAACCCATTAAAAAGAAGAGAAGAAGGCCTCACAATAACCAAAATCGGGTATAATTCCCAGTGGGCAAATCAATTTTCTTGCCCCGAAAAGCAAACCAAATTGAAAAGCTTCTTCATAAATAAAATTTGATGTTGCATGGGTCACACAGAAATTAACATTGCAGCTGTTTCCAGTACATCTTCCATACAGTAATCATTAACAATAATGGCAGTGTAATGCAAGTCTGCATAGCAGTGGCTCCCAACCAATTTTAGACCTGGGACCATTTTAACCTAATCATTGGACTCTAAGGTATCATGTATTGACAGTATTATTATAACCAACTTTTTGTAGAAAACTAAATTTGGTTTACAGCTATGTGATTTGAGCTTTCATCTTATTATCATGTTCAGTACTCATAGGGCTAATACTGCTGCTCAAAGCTGCAGGCATACCATCACTTACTCTCAATCGCTTCTGGATTTATTTTTAAGCAGATAATCTTTGTGCACCTAAATAAGTGTGAAGAAAATCGTAAGATAATGGAAGATGTTTTCCGAAATGTTATTGCATGATTTTACCTTTTTAAAACAAAACTGACCATGAGGATGGATTAAAATGTATTTTCACATTTTCTATCATATTTTGATTAAATAAGCATTCACAACACTAGTATACAAATTAATACACCATATTTACTCTGCTATAGTACTCCACTGTCTGTAGTATCCCTTAATTTTTGAGGTCAAAATACTAAATTTAGAAAATTTCAAAATTTTCAATTTTGTTCGTTATGAGACATTCAGTGTCACTAATTTACATAAAATTCATCAACATTTCCTGTCGCTGGCACCTGGAACAATGGTATTTCTATGACTAATGCTAACTATAGCTGATTTTCCACCATTCTCCATTCAGTACTGTTAGGCTTGCATTTCCATGCAGTTTGTGTCCAATACAGATTTATACTGTGAATAAAATAGATGGAAATGAGACTGGCAATCAGAGAATAAGCTTTACAGAATTGTTTACATTAAATTAAAAGCTATCCCATCCTGAAACATCACACCCTAATGTACTATTGATTTTACAAACTTTGCACCTATAGAACCTCCCCAATTTTAGAAGTAAAAACATTGGGAAAAAGGTGGGTATTATAGCAAAGCAAATACAGTACTTCAAATCACTAGTGATTTTGTCAAGTTATTGTGAACACACAGTAGGACTGACTGACAATGTAATAAGTAATTAATAATTTAAATGAAGAGAATTTTCAAATTATATATTTCACAACCATATTATAGGTCTTGTGGAACACTCGTGATGTGCATACTACAGGTTGAGAACCACTGGTCTACAGTAACCATTTACTCAGTGGTACATTTATGGTGTACACATAACTCCAGTTGATCTTTACTTACCCAGTCTTCATTATGGTAAAACATAATATTCTTGCCCACTCGTAACAGATTACTGAGATCATCAGTTTCATTTTTTGTTACACATGATATTGTAAATAATTAATGCTGTTACTGCACTATGGTTGACAAGTTCTTGATGTACCGTTGTCCAGTTAGCAAAGCAGCAAACCTCTTAAAACTGAAAAATCAATTACAATCACAGAAATGCGATTTGTGAAGTCAATTCATTGTTATTCGTAGAAATGTAATTTACGAGGAAAAACACAGATCATTTATTATCTACAATACATAAGTATTACAATATTATCCCGTATATAGGTTTTCCAACATGTTGATTTTATGGGTCAAAGCAGACAGTTGGAATTGAGTCATAAAATAATGCCTTTGAGTTGGTATCGGCTTCTTCATTTTAGGTGTAGTACAGGTGAATTTTAGTATTCGCTCCATTTTAATGTTGATGGAAATAGGGAGGGGCTTGATTGATATCGTTTTCTTGATTTTACGTGTAATATAGGTTAATTGAAGTATTCGATACTATTCTTATGCTATTTGGTAATGTTCTGATTGGTACCCGCTTTCTTCATTTTAGATCAAGTGAACTATTCGATTCCAATGCAGTCATTTTTGGTCGTTTTCGTTTTTTATTTCGCGAATTTTCGTGTGATTTTTATATTACATTGGTAATTTCCTAGACCTCGTGTACATCGAAGCAAGACCAACTACAATATATCAGACCTGAAGGCAGAATCCAAGATGGCGGCAGTCTTAGGCCAAGCCAAGGCCTCACATTTCACGTCAGTGGACAGCAGGAAAATTGAATAGTGACTTGTCGGCCTTTATGGTGTAAACTGCGGTGGGAATTTTGAATGTATTTTCATCCCTTCGGTTATAGAACCTTCCTTTGAGTTAGACCATAAACACAAGTACCAAAACATGTTCAAATATAAAGGCATGTCCACCAATACTGCCAAAATAAAAGCTACTCGTTAAATAAAATGTAAAGGCAGTGATTAATCTTTTTGAAAATGCAATCTTGACTAACAATAGGGATAACCCCCCCCTTCCCCCATTAAGAATATCGAACTAGTAGCAACATTATCATGTCTTAACTGCATGACAAAATTTACATAGGTGAAAAATAATTATATGGGAAAAGTTAACTTCCATTCCTGAATGAATGAATCAGTTTTTGTATTTAGAAGTTGCTCACACCCATGCAACACATCTTTCCCATAAATTGTATTTATATTAAAATTTGTGTGAAAAATTTTCTGTGAAGTGATACTGTACTTAGTCCAATTAATCAAGCAGATATTTCACTTATATGGTGTCAACTATATGCAATAGGGAAAAGGAAGAAACAGGAACAGGTGCACACTGAATTATTTTATTTATCAACAATGCTCGGATTTCCACATCACCATAGAGGTACCGAACCTGATGCGTTACTCATTATTTTACATGGCGAGTTTCCCCTGTAGGCCTAAACCATGACAGATCATAGCAATGATTTTGTGACAAGCTAGTAATAATCTGAGTGACTGCAGAATTTATTTACTGCTCAGCTTGGACTCTTTCCGTTTTGTTATTTTTGTTGCAATGTCTTCATGAGGTTTCCTTTTTTGTTTTACTAGTGCTCCAGCAATTTCCTTTGAAACACACTTTTCATTCAATAATTTTGTGTAATTATTAATAAAAATATTGGACAGCACTTTAATACTTTTACTGATTACTGTCTTCAAAGGAATGCCACATGTGCACAGATCACTGAAGTTACTAATGGCATTTTCAAACAATTCAGTTCCTAAAGCAAAAACTGCATCTCTTTGATTTCCAATTTTAAGAAATGTTGATTCATATGTGCCACTAATCAGAACTTGAAAAAGCTTATAAATATTGCAGGATATGGAAAGCATAATGGAAGAGGGACATTTTAACCCCCCACGATTCAAATTGTTGAAATAGGAAAGTAGTTCCTCGGTTTCACACTGTAATGAAATTTCATCCCTAGTCTGCAACATTTGTTCACATTCTAAACAATTTTCACCTTTTCTTAGTTTTTCAAGTACTGTTTTGCTAGTGTAGCTGGCAAGACAAACCAATACTTTTAGATCTTCATCCGTTATTGTAATGTTTCCCAGTTCCTCTAGTGCAGGTTCTAATTTATCTAAGTTTTCATATGTTTGTTGTTTAATACTGTGATTAACTTTTGATGCAAAATCATTCAAAGTAAATTCACCATGTTTTGTAGACCGTAGCTTTAGCAGACTTATTACTTTGAGTTTCCTCTCAGATTCTAAAATCTGCTCAACTGAAACATTATATGTGCAGCCACTTAGTCTTCTATAAGCACCGAATCTTGCTTCTAAAGCATCAGTATGTAATTTTGCAGTAAGAATGTAGGACCAGTTGTATTTATTAAAAATATATTTGCACAACTGAACTACTGTTGCAAGGGTGTGAGAGAAAGCAACATATGTTTCATTGGTTAGTTTCCCCTGAGTATGTGAAGCATGCCAGATATCAACATATGTTTTTAAATTTTCAAGAAACACAAGCTTGGTGTCAGTGGGTCCAGTGATTGGGCTTGCATTATCATCTAATGAGTATTTGCCTTTCATTGGATGCTGCACATTAGAAACTGTCCACCATTTAATGATTAATTTTAAAAACTGGATAGTGCCATCAGATACCTCAATCCACTGATTTTTCAAAATTTCCAATGCTGCCACATTTTTTGAATCAAAAACACTGAGTGCAAGGGAAACATTCTGTCTCTCTATAGATGTAGGGTATACTGCCTTTCTCACTAGCTTTGGGGCAAGTTTCAACAGGTTGTTTTTCTCAGACTGAAACAGGTTCCTCAAATCTGAAAATTTTGCTTCAGTGACATTATATTGACATGCAGCACTACCTTCATCACAATGTAAAAAGGTATGAATAAAAGTAAATGTTTCCTCAACGTTTGGGATTATGAATGTTTCACTTTTTGCATTCAACCAGTTATTTCTGATACACTTAAGTAAGTGTACACTGTCAAAGAGGAGAAACAGAGATTGGGATGGAGCAACTGGATTTGGAATAGATGGCTGTAAAGTACCACCACACATAAGTTGGTACATTTTCCTGTTAGTGCTGTGGTTATCTGTTACCAAACAAATTACATAATATCCAAGCTCATGCATTATCTTCAATACATCGTCATTTTCAGGAGTGTGTCAGAATTCATATTTTTTACAGGAAAGAGAGCTATGACTTCTTTGTAATTAGAATGTAAGGATGATGCCATGAAAACCTGCATTGTTCCTGCTCTAGTAACATCTGAAGTGTTTTCAGCAACACCAAGTATCTTTCCTGCCTTATATGAGAATTTTGAGCTCACATAAACTTCATCTAGCATCAATGAAATAACCTTGTCATTTTCCTGAAGAAACTTACATTTTTCCTTCAAGAAAGCTGTCTGTGTTGGACCAATACAAGGTTTATTTGGACCCATTTTACACAGAAACTGCCTTAAATAGGCGGGGTGAGGTAATGTTACCACATTAGTTTTCCTTAAGTGATGGTAGGCACCAGGAAAGGAAAAGAAAATAGTTGCTGCCCATATCAAGAGCTCAGGAGAATATCTAATTTGTTTTGTTATTGACAGCTCTAATTGCTCCAAAACAAATTCCACTTTAGGGGCTATATCAACAGCAAAACTACTACCATCTGTCAGTGATTGTTTGAGAACATTGACTAAATTTGTAACCTTGTCAACAGCAGCTAAAGAGTTATCTGAAAAACCATTTAGGTGACTCACCAGGTTGTCAAATTTTGTCCACTTGTCACATTTCATATTATCTTGCTCCCCAGATTGTAAAATCCATTTGAAGGTTTATGTGGGTAAACACACATTCTTGTGGCACACTTGTACTTCTAAGGCACTTGATATTTTGAAGCACACTGTAACTGACGGAACATCACTAAATGCATCATCCTTTAATTTAATAAAAGAAACATAGTCATCCTTAACGAAAATTGTAAATGGATGAACATTCCTTTTCTGCACATCACTTTTAAAATGGTCAAAGTCGGGTATATTGTCATTTTCACACCACTTACTAAAACTACATTCGTCACGTTGCAGGAGTTGCTGGAAACGTTCTTCAGGTTTCTTCCTCTCCTTAGGAACTGGTATTGAGTGATAAGATGGTTGATTGGGAAATATCGTAGGATATGCATCATTCGTTAGTTTTGGAATTTTTCGTGGCACACGTATACGTTCGCCGTTTTCCACAGGAAAAATGTCTTCCCTAACCACAAACTTAGGTTCGAAATGCTTAATACATACCACAGTATTATCGTTCACTTCGAAATTGTCCCTGTGAATTAACTTAATCCATTTGTTCCTTAACGTTGTATCTTTGGGAAATTTGAATGTTGAGGTATCGTATGTTTTGCCGTAGTTGGACTTACAGCCTGGCACACAACTACGACCCATTACACTTTATATTATAAAAATCTTACTGTAGATACTAAGAGACAAATCCTAGCGTAGCACTTAAGACGAATTTAACATCACATAAATACTACGCACTATACTTCAGTCTATAATCGCAGCAACTTCACAAGTTCACATATACAATGTTACACATGTGTAGGCCTAACGTAAACAGAAGCACGCTGGTTTGTTTCCCCCACGATTGCCGCCATATTGTCGACTATCGATATCTGCCTTCAGGTCTGAGATATTGTAGTTGGTCTTGATCGAAGAAAACGGCGTTGCGAACAATACATATTGAATGTTCGATTCTTACGCCATGGTCGATTGTAAGCGCTGGTTTTGAATCGTATTTTGTGTAGTGTTTAGGGACTGTTTACTGACAGATATTTCGTTGTGCTATTCATGCTGTACTCTTAGGTTCCTGCCTAACCACATCCTTTATAATCCTGAGAAAGTTTTAACAAATGGATTCGCTACCATTGATGATTTAGTGTTTCTGAGCCGGAAACACTAAAAAAAAAAAAAAAATAAATAAATAAATAAATAAATAAAATTCTTGTTTAACCTATACCTAACCTTCTTAATGCTACACTAGAGATCACTGTTTTAAAGTAAAAGGTAGGTTAAATATATGTTAAACAAGTATATATATATATATATATATATATATATATATATATATATATATATTTTTTTTTTTTTTAGGATGTGAGGGTGCTTTTTTAGTATGTGAGGGTGCGTAGCGCCCGTATCTCCGGTTCAGAAACACTAAATTGAACGTAAACATCATATCGAACATTCGATATATATCGATCGCAACGGCGTTTTCTTCGATGTGCACGAGATTTAGGAAATTACCATTACATTTTCTGTGTTTTAGGTCGGAATAAACTCTTTCAAGTTCTGAAGCGAGCAGGAGTAAAATATAGGGAACGTAAGATTATTTACAACTTGTACAAAAACCAGACAGCGGTTGTCAGAGTTGAAGGGCATGAAAGGGATGCAGTGGTTGGAAAGGGAGTAAGACAGGGTTGTAGTCTTTCTCCATTGTTATTCAATTTGTACATTGAGCAAGCTATAAAGGAAAGCAAGGAGAAATTTGGAGAAGGAATTAAAGTTCAGGGTGAAGAATTAAAAACATTGCGTTTTGCCGACGACATAGTAATTCTGTCAGGTACAGCAAAGGACCTGGAAGAGCAATTGACCGGAATGGACAGTGTGCTGAAAGGTGCATATAAGATGAACATTAACAAGAGCAAAACTAGGGTAATGGAGTGCAGTCTTAGAAAATCAGGTGATGCTGAAGGAATTAGATTGGGAAACGAAACAATAAAGGAGGTAGATGAGTTTTGTTACTTGGGCAGTAAGATAACAAATGATTGTCGCAGTACAGAGGATATAAAATGCAGAATGGCAATGGGTAGAAAAGCATTCCTGAAAAAGAGAAATTTGTTAACATCAAATATTGATTTAAACCTGAGGAAATCCTTTCTGAAGGCATTTGTATGGAGTGTTGCCTTGTATGGGAGTGAGACATGGACGATAAACAGTGCGGACAGGAAGAGGATTGAGGCTTTTGAAATATGGTGTTACAGAAGAATGCTGAAGATTAGGTGGGTGGATCGCGTAACTAATGAGGAGGTACTGAACAGAATTGGGGAGAAAAGGAATTTCTGGCATACCTTGACTAAAAGAAGGGATAGATTGGTAGGACACATTCTTAGACATCAAGGAATTCTGAATTTAGCGTTGGAGGGAAGTGTATGGGGAAAAATCGCAGGGGAAGACCAAGAGATGGATACAGTAAGCAGATTCAGACAGATGTAGGTTGTCATTCTTATGTGTAGATGAAGAGGCTTGCTCAGGATAGGGTATTGTGGAGAGCTGCATCAAACCGGTCTCCGGACTGAAGACCACAACAACAACAAAAGACACAAACAGAATAGCACTGTTCTACTAGATCAGGTTCATTGACGCGTTGCAATTCCCTCGTTACTTCCACCTAGTATAGCGTAATCGAAAAAACTAGATGCTCTAAAAACGCATTGAGTTATTACGAACATCCTACCTACTGGATTAAAAAATTGTGTAAGTACAATCAAGTTTGGGATTAAATTGTAGTATACATCCTGCTGGGCTGTAGTGCTTAGATTGGCAACGGATGAAAATTGCGCGAGCTGTGTGTCATAGTCATTACCCAATCGCATGATACGGTGCTAAATCCAATTAGATTCGCTGATATTTTACGCGAAAAAAACGAACGCATTTCTTTGTTTGACATTTCACGTTTCTACATTTTACACGTAATAAAGATTTTTACGTGAAAACTGTAGTTTAATTTACATGGATAATCAATTTCCAGAACGGGCATGGGTACATACAAGAACCTGTCAACCACAGAGCAGGAACAGCATCAGTTATTATTCTGTAGTACGGTATATACCGTATACAATGGAAATTCACACGTTTCACATCCATGCGAAATACTCGCATGTATGGATCCATGGAATAAGTATGCCAAATAAATAAAAAAGTTATGCTACGAGTGAAACGAGCAGCAATAACACAGCAGCGCGTGAAAAATGTTAAGGCATTTCTACGAATGTGTGACGATTTTACAGCATGTTACTCGTAAAAAAGTATATTTACGTGAGAAATGTAATCTTTAATTTACGAAGATAGTTTAATTAACGGACAAGGGTACATACAAAAACCTGTCAACCTTAGACTAGGCACAGTATTAATTATATATTTCATAGTCCATTCAAAATATGTCGTTGCACGTGGCTCAGCGTTCCAAGAATGTCAACATGTCGCGCGTGCGTGTTTTTAATTATAATGTGCCTTTTGAGACACGTTCCTCTTTTCTCTTGTGATATTGTTCCAGTTACAAGTATTAGTCGTCATCAAACAGTATGGAACATACACACGATTCCCGGCAACGTGAAACTTTTCACGCATGGAAATATTAAGAACATCGTATTCAACAGTAATTTTATGTTTCGGACACCATCACTTTATGTGCTTTTTGTTACAGACACAATAAGTAACACCGGCTGCCGGGTGGTTCGATTTACATAAAATCCGAATTTCAATGTAGCTATTTATGAAAGATTTGCTAGACGCTACAAAAAATTTACAAGCTCGTATCATCTAAGGCAGAGACATACGTACTTTAATTTAAGCACGAAACAGGTGATGAATTTGAATCACCAGACACTATTTGTACTAAACTACGAAAATGCAGAGGAAACATTTCGAATCTGGAAAGAAGTGCTTACTTCATCGTGGAGTTTGATTGGCTGACTCAATCTGGTCTCCCATTGGTCCTCTCGTTTCGCGCAATTTTCATCTATTGAGATTTCGCATGTCATTTATAACCAGTATTAAGTTTATAACTTCTAATTTCCTCATGTTGTGATCCGACTATCGGACTGTTAATTACCGCCAGTTCTTCCTCGTTGGCACACTTAAACAAAGCAAAAGATGCGGTGATATCAAACGATGTTTAGGAAGCTTACTACAGCATCATGTTGTACACATGCGAGAGTGATCCCCGTCTGTTCCTGTTGCGCATGCGCTGATTGATCGCAGAACTGAATCTTCTAATTTTCCCTTCTGCCGCTAGATGGCTGTCTGGCCGTCGCTAGACCTTGCTAGAGCCGGGTTTGAACACGACTCGAACTGTTCGAATAAATTACATCACAGTTCGGTAAATCACGGGAAAAGTTCGAACATTCGATCACGATGCTATCTAGCGACATCAGAAGGTACTATCTCGACGACTAGCTTGTAGGTCATGACACTCCTCCTTGCGACACTCCCACTGGCTTTTGTTATGCTGCGACAGCAGCGCTTCAAGCGGTTGGCAAGCTACATTTCTGAATACGGTATTGGATTAGTACGAATAGCATCGCTCATATTGATTTCAACATACGTTTTACGCCAGGGAAAGTATGTAGGGCCATAACATTTTGACACTGGCGTCACAATGCGTTTTTTTTTTTTTTTTTTTTTTTTTTTTTTTTTTTTTTTTTTTTTTTTTCTTTAATGTCGTTTGTTGTTAATAATATCAGCTTATTCCCACGAGTTAGTAGCTTTCACTCGGTGAATACTTGACAGAAGTCGAATCTACATTTGCATCACGCTACCTTGACACTAGTGCAGAAAGGTGTGCAGTATTCTGCAGCATCCATTTTCAATAAGCTGCCACAAGAACTAAAGAATCTTAGCACTAACCCACACGCTTTCAAATCTAAATTGAAGAGTTACCTCATGGCTCACTCCTTTTATTCTGCCGAGGAACTCCTAGAAAAGGTAAACAATTAAGCTAATTCATTTTTTTCTGTATTGATTCTTTTCACTTTGTCTTAAGATTGTCGTGTGTATAGGACTACTTAAAAATTTTCTATTACCATTCTCGTGTTAAAACTTCATGTATTGACTTGTACCATGGCCATGGAGTCTTAATTCTCAATTAGGTCCTGCGGAACAGAGAACCATATTATTATTATTATTATAAAAATAGGTAATAATAATAACTCCACTTTCGTCTTTTTTAGGTTTCGTGAGATCCATAACATTACAGTACAGTGTATTTGCAAATATCTTGCAGCCTACAGGTTTCTCCTGGAGGTTTTCAGTTTCTATTAAAAATAAAAAATGGATAGGAAACACCAGAAGACCTGCCCTTTGGCAGAAAGACGTCGCTTTTCTGCTCAGGAACGTTAAGGTTTCTTCACTTACAATTCCATCACAATCGGTGATGATAGAACGTAGGTTCTAAATAGAATGCAATAACTACAGTATTTAACATACCAAAACAGCCACCACAGCTGCAGCTGAAGGAAAAACGTCACAGACTTGGCAATAAAACTGCAAAAGCAATCAAACTGTTTCTCAACAAAGAAGACACCAATTTCACAACTGTTGTTACAGCTGAACATACACATACTCGTTAGTATTTGTTGAAGACGACTGTGTTCTTTATACCACTGAATCAGGGATTTCGGCTGTTTCTACATTAATTTCCTAATTATTTATGTCTCTTGATATTTTATTAATGCTTAGAACGCAAAAATAATAGTAACTATTTAGTTAATTGCGTACAAAAATAATTATAAACAAAAATCACTCCTTCAGCGGTTTGCCCACTGCTAGGATCGCTAATGTTGTAACTGCCAGTTGGTAACAACTTTCACAGCAGTGAGCGTCGCGACTGTATATGTTAGACTGTGACAATATGTTCGAGTGTTCACAAGGTTTTCGGCGCTGTGCAGTAAACTATTTACAAAGGAAACAATACATTACCCGTACTGTACAAAGGGGATTAATAAAAGGAGTATGATTTGCAGATTGTATTAGATTCCAGAGAGCAGATCATAAGTAAAATCAGAAACGAATGTATAAATAAAAGAGAGAAATCGCGATTTAAAAACCTACTGCTGCTATCTGGGAACATCTGTCGGCATTACCTACATAGCAGCTCGTGCACTGTTTATTTCCATAATTGCAATTACAGTTTATTTTAATGTGATTTATTACCTTTATTGGGTATTACATTTCAAATTCTTTACTTATTCCATCTTTGAATCTTGTTTTCAAGGCGATTGATAGTAACATTTTTACTAGTTACTGGTATTGTACCATATGAACAGGGGATGAAATCCTCATTTGAAAGCTATGACTTATAAACATATTAAACGAAATTAATTCGAAGCAGCAGTTCTGTTATTAGTAGTAAATATTTTGTTTATCATCTGTTATCTTGTGGTGACATCAGTCAGGTCATCTACGCAATGTTTTAAATAAAACACCAGTGGCGGCGAATCCTATGTGTTAACTGGTTCAGTGGAACCCCCGGAAAAAAGCTCGTCGTGAAAAAAATAAAAAATAAATAAAATAAAATAAAATAGAAAGTGTTTTTAAACTATCATTATTCGTTTCGTTTTTCTTTCAGATATTTTATATGCACATTCAAAGTACTTTTAATGTATGAGAAACGTTTTACGTCGCGGATACAGCACGTATACTAGTTGTTGAGCGGTCACTTAATATAGGCGGTAGTGGCCGCAGCGTTGCAATGCACATGCGCGGCTGAGGATCAAATTCTATTCTGAACCCCCTGGAGGCAGAATGTAAGTGCTCCCGTCGCAGGGGGGGGGGGGGGGACGCAGCTTTCAACTTTGGCGTTGGAGCTGGTGGGACTGGCGGTTACGCACGTATGGTTCTGAAGCAAAGGCAATGGAGCTACTGCGCACCTCGCGTCCATTAAGGCAACATCTGCCCTTCATATTTGTTTTTGGTGCATTGAAGATTCATCAAAAACACGTCATATTTGGTAAAATATCTTATAATTATAAATTAAAGACGCATCAACTGTAAAAGCCTCCAGAAGATTCGACCATGCATAGTATTGAAGTCACTAATCTCCGCCTATCAAGAACAGTCTGAACAGGCAGCGCAGCGGTGCGGGCGGCGTGTTTACTTACTGCCGCGGTGTCTCGCGACTAGGGTTGTTCACGTAACTCAGCTGTCTTCCTCAATAGAGCAAGAATGGCTCAATCCTGGAGAAATTCGTCTCTGAAGATCAGTTTTTCGAAAGTATATCCACGACCGAAGGCTCTTGACATCAAACAGTTTATTAGAGTCGAAGTGAAAGTTCCCTGTAATGAAGTTATAGGTATTCACTTTTCGATAGTGAGCAGTGTGGTGTACTTAATGCTGATCAACGCTGTTTGGGCACTGATTTTACAGCTGACCTGCGGCGGACGATTACCCTCAACAGTAGACATTCTGCAACGGGCGCGATATGCTAACGTCTATTTGGCGTCGCGCATCCCCCATGTTGCGCAGACACTCCTGATACCGCCATCTCTGGCCCACAGTATGCTGGCGGCGATTGGGGTCTTTTGTAAGTACAGGCATGCTCTTTAAGATTCGTCACGACTCCCTCACACTACCGAGGAACATAGGCGGTTTGGACCTTTAACGGGCCTTATTTGTAAGCTCTCACATGAAAATGTGGTGACAGTGTCCAACGAGTCTTAAAAGCCCGCTGATGGATACCTTAAGGCCGATCTCTCTCATCCTCCCGAATACTACTATCCGACATTCCAGCCCCTTTCTTATACATCGGACAATTCTTGGCCGTACCGTGCCAACTTGATATCGGCGAGGGCAATATACAACGCCATGGAATTGTGCAGAGCCCTGAACGTGATAGAAACAAAATACCCCCATATTAACTGGCGTGTAGTGTGGCGGGCGGTGAGCGCGCCCAATCTTGACACGGACGTACAGTCCGCGTGGTTCATCACAGTCAACGGGAAACAGATGTGCCAGTATCGCCTCCACCGAGTTAATCTTTGCGGATTCTTCTTTGTGTACCACCTGCGGAGTGATGGATACTGATGAGCATCACCTTGAATGTGGATCGGCGAAGGATGCTTGGCATTTCGTTCGCCAGGTGCTGGTTTTCTTCACATGTACTATCCACGAAATGAAAACAACCAAATCGCTTCTCTTTCCAGAAGACTCGTATTACTCGAGAGCGAAAACGAATTCTGTTAAATGTATATGTGGCCACACTGTACACCATTTGTTCGGCTACGGAGAGAAGACTGTGCTTGACTTTTGGAACTATATAAACGAGCGACTGAGAATGTTTTTCCAATTTTCTTTGAAGAGCGTTCTATAACCCGCCTCACAGCTGGAATATCGATGAAAGGAGAAGTTAACCCAAGAACGACAGAAGTACTGAAGCACTGAAGAATTAACGGTAACCAAATAGACCGAAAAGACATTCATTGATAATCCACACCTAGACCATCCTTGGAACGACCTCTTCAGTTTGTTTCTACACCTGATGTGGAACGGCATCATTTTCTATATAAAAATACAGAATTATATATAATAACAAAGAGTATATATGAAGCAAACATTCATTTCTCCCTTTTCCCCATTATATATATATACATGTATCTTTTAATGGCCGATGCAGGGAGAATTTTTGTTCGTGCCTCGTGTAAGGAGGAGAAATGCATACCATCACGTTTCCGACTTTGATAAAGGTCGGATTGTAGCCTGTCGCGATTGCTGTTTATCGTATCGCGACATTGCTGCTCGCGTTGGTCGCAAAAAAAAAAAAATAAAAAAATAAAAAAAAAAAAAAATAAATAAAAAAAATGTTCAAATGTTTGTAAAGTCTATGGGACTCAACTACGAGGCTATCAGTCCCTAAACTTACAAACTACTTATGAACTAACTAAGACTAAGGACGGCACAAATATCCATGCCCGCGGCCGGCTGAGTCAACAGATGGGGATGTTTGCAAGACAACAACCATTTGCACGAAAAGTTCGACGACGTTTGAAGCAGCATGGACTATCAGCTCGGAGACCATGGCTGCTGTTATCCTTGACGCTGCACCACAGACAGGAGCGCCTGCGGAGGTGTACGCAACGACGAACCTGGGTGCACGAATGGGAAAACGTCATTTTTTTGGATGAATCCGGGTTCTGTTTACAGCATCATGACGGTCGCATCCGTGCTTAGCAACATCGCGGTGAACGCACATTGGAAGCGTGTATTCGTCATCGCCATACTGGCGTATCACCTGGCGTGGTGGTATGGGGTGTCATTGCTTACACGTTTCGGTCACCTCTTGTTCGCATCGACGGCACTTTGAACAGTGGCCGTTACATTTCAGATGTGTTACGACCGTGGCTCTACCCTTCATTCGATCCCTGCGAAACCCTACATTTCAGCAGGATAATGTGCGACGTACGTTGCAGGTCCTGTGTGGGCCTTTCTGGATACGGAAAATGTTCGACTGCTGCCCTGGCCAGCACATTTTCCAGATCTTTCACCAATTGAAAAGGTCTGGTCAATGGTGGCCGAGCAACTGGCTCGTCACAATACGCCAGTCACTACTCTTGATGAACTGTGGTAACTTGAAGCTGTATGGGCATCTGTACCTGTACAGGCCACCCAAGCTCTGTTTGACTCAATGCCCAGGCGTATTAAGGTCGGCCAGAGGTGGTTGTTGTGGGTACTGATTTCTCAGGATCTATGCACCCAAATTGCGTGAATTTTTGTCCAATGATTATCCGTTTGTCATCTGCATGTCTTCTTGGTGTAGCAATTTCATTGGTCAGTAGTGTAAATAAATAAATCCGGATGAATTAAGTTATTCATAAGCTAATTTTACTCTAAAGTTACAGGAATAACATAAATATAATTGGGCTATGTATCCACCTACTGCTGTACTTGTAAAGTTTCGTATATCTATTTAGTTTATTGTAATTTAATTTTAATTAATTTCAAGAGATTAGCAATATCACTATTCACTCACAAATAGGGCCATTAACAACATAGAAAAGCCTAAAACTCGAGAAACAATGCTAATCGATCACAGTTAACTTGTCAATGCACTCTAAAAGTTGACGTGTTGCGCGTGAAGTGGAGGGTGGCATATTGACAATGAATTGTCGACAATTCACTATTCCGCGCTGTAATTTTGAATATTATAGGTAAACAAATAAGCTGCTTGTTATGACGTTTGCTACGTAATAAATATTTTTTACAGTGTTCGCTAATTTTTAGCTGCAAGTTAGGATGGAGGGTGGGGGAAATGTCCCTCCTTAGGTAACATGAGAAAATTTTATGGCACCCCCTAGGGTGACAAAACAAATAATAGAAATTTACGAATAAAAAAAACGCAAGGCCAAAACAGCCAATTACAGGGATCGCTGAGATTACGGAAGATTTTAAAGTAGCAGGTAGAACTCAGGCAGACGATACAGACAGAAAAACATTCAGACAAAAGATATTTGACTGAAAAGTCGATCAGAAGGAAATTTGAGAACGGACTGGAACACGGTGGTCTAATGGAAGAAATTCTGAAAGCATGAAACAAATTTGAAAACAAAGAAACGGCAACCATCAAAACCGACATTGACTGATTGTACCTCGGACCTCGCGTAGACCTATGGGCGCCTTACGTGAATGATAACGAACTCTACATAACAGCCGCCGTGGAGTAGCCGAGCGGTCTAAAGCGCCTCGCTGCGGAGCGCGCGGTTGCTCGCCGTGGAGTTTCGAGTCCTCCCTGGGGCATGGGTGTATGTGTTTGTCCTTAGGTTAGTTTACCTAGGTTTAAGTAGTTTGTAAGCTACGGACTGATGACCACGCAGTTTGGTCCGATAGATCTACAAACATTTGAACATTTTTTTTTTTTCTACATAACAAAACAACCCAAAGTCATGGGTCCCTAGACTTAGAAATTATTATTATTATTATTTGCAAGCTTAAAGCTGAGTGATTTGTTTCTAAGAGATACTGAACATTGTTCATTTTTCTTTGATAATAAATACCAAGAACATATGAATATGCACATGAATACTAAAACTTAGTAACTGACTACACTGTTAAGTGACTGTAACAAAGTGAATCTGTTACGATTAAGAGACAAGCTACCTTTGGGTTATGTGACACTGTAAGCAGCACCCCCTCATAACCTTACGCATGCGCAAAGGCTGCTCTTCCCCACATCTTTTCAAACAGTTAAATATTTGTTACAACGAAGAGTATAAATGTCATTTACCCTCAAAATCGCGACACATTTGCTAAAACGTCCAAAGATATGTGGCAAGTAACAAAAGTCATTCTTTTTCCCGTATCTGTTAAAAATAAGAATGGGTTTTAAAAAAAAATCGTTTGCAGTCGGTCTTGAACCCATTACCTCCGCCGGCGCATCGCGATGCTGCTAACCTCATGTCTATTCTTGCTGGGTGGAAAGTAGTAACTTCATTATTATTCACGGTCGGATCTACTGAAGGCTTGATGCGTCTTTAATTGATAGTGATAAGGTATTTTACCGAATATGACGTGTTTTTGGTTACTCAGTGAAGGCTTGATGCGTCTTTAATTTATAGTGATAAGGTATTTTATGGAATATGACGTGTTTTTGATTAATCTTCAATGCGCCAAAAACAAATATGAAGGGCGGGTGTTGCCTAAATGGAGGATCAGCCGATGCTTAAAAATGTTTAAATGTTTGTATAGTTTATGGGACTTAACGACGGGGTCATCAGTCCCTAAACTTACAAACTACTTACGAACTAGGACGGCACAAATATCCATGCCCGAGGGGGGATTCGAGCCCCCGACTGTAGTGGCCGTGCAGATCGTGACTGGAGCACCTCAGTCCCCTCGGCCACCGCGGCCGGCTCAGCCGATGCGCAAGGCGAGATGCGCAGTAGCTCCATTGTTTGCTTCGGGACCGTTCGTGCATAACCGCCAGAGTTCGAGTAGCGACACAGTCTAACAGTCTATGTTAAAGTGTGGTAGCGAGGAGCTGGTGTCTTTACCAGCTCCAACGCCTATAGCTTCGTTCGAGTTGCCGTTGCAACCACGCTAAAGCATTCGAGTTGCGGTCGCCACTGTTTCAAACTAAATATGACTGCCAGTGATGCGTTCGAGTTGCGGTACGAAAGGCGTTGCAATCGTATGTGATGGTAGAAGGAAATTCTTCTGACTGACTCCAAAGCGTTTAATAACCTGACACGTAACAGATTAACCAGCACATGTTCAAAGTGTTTTGTATGCAGCTCGTTCTTTATCCTCGAAGAAAGGATGTACAAACTCAGGTTATTCTTGTAAACGGGCGGTAAATAGCAGTCTCTTGAAAATTTAATACATTATAGTAGTATTTTATTCCCTTGCGGGATTTGTCTGCAGACATTTCCATGAATCTAGCGATATTGAAAGTAGGATTTCACTTTAAAAATTAAATTTTACTTCTTCCATATAAGTATCGGATTACAAAAGTCAACAACTGTGGGTCACCATTAGTGTTTGACCTACTAGAAAACGTTCCCTGTGCAATTTTGAAAGCAACAACTGGACACTGTTTCTTTTTACATACGAAGAGTTTTCAAAAAATCAAATGTTTGTTAAGCTTAAGGGACTTAACTATGGGGTCATCAGTCCCTAAACTTACAAACTACTTATGAACTACCTACAACTAAGGACGGCACAAATGTCGATGCCCGAGGGGGGATTCGAAACCCCGACCGTAGTGGCCGTGCAGACCGTGACTGAAGCGCCTCAGTCCCCTCGGCCACCGCGGCCGGCAAGAGTTTTCATATTCATTGCTTGTAGAGTGTAAAAAACTTAGTTTCTATACGTAATACCTCTAGCACCAGCCGTACGTTTGCACAATGAACACATTGCAGACTCTTTCAATCAACTTAATGAGTTCGAATTCATAACCTTTCTTGGAATTAGATAACTTACAGCATTGGTTACATTTGGTCATGAACAACATTTTAGTTTACCAACATTGACATTAAATAAGAGATAATTAATACCATTCAACGGCGAAATCTATGACAAAATATAAGCCACGATTTAAATTTGACCAATCCCTCTAATTAAAAGAAAAAAAGAGTGTAGCAAAACAGAATGTTAATGGTGAAACTAGTGACTGCAATTATTAAGAGCTTTGTTTAATAATTTGACTTAATTTCTTTCAATATAATTGATGATTTTAGATATCCATTACTTGAGCAATGAAACACTGAAAGATTTATGCATGTAGTTATGCTTAACATGACGCGTATTGAGTAATTTTTGAGATGAAGATCAAACATTTACGTACGTAACGTACGCTGTTTCTGTGATTTAACTGCCTGTCTCGCACTCTAATTGGCTTCAGATTATAAAGTACTGCCTCCTCCATTACACAAACACACAAATACCACCACTGTTTTCCATATGAAATTTTCTCTGGCGTGGTGCCTTATAACCTCTAAAACACGACACAGCACGGAACAAAATCAGCAGAATGCCACTTGTGAACGTCACATAAATATTTGTATTTAACGATCCAGTAAAGTCTGAAAAGGTTTAGTGCTAAGCATAATAAACTGTTGTTGTTGTTGTTGTGTTTCATTATTTTAAATCATAAACCTTTCTCTATGCAGCTGAGAGAGCAAATGAGTTAACTAGTTTCACAGGTGGCCAAATCACGAAACACGAGAAATAAGGGTTCGAGTTGGCGTTTGCAATTGCAACTGGCGGAAGTCGCGCATGCGCAGTAGAGGTAGTCAGAAACAGTGCCGACAGCTAAGTTTCTCGCCACTCTTAACAGACCTAATGTTAAAAGAGGCGTTTCTCCTCGCCCCTCCCTTCCGCGGGAGCACCCATATGCCGCCTCCAGGGGGTTCAGAAGAAAATTTGAACCTCTTGCCAAGTAAGCTTGTCTCTCTCTGGCCACCCGGCAGATGCAGTGCAGACGACATACGAAGCCATGCGTTCTTAACTGAAGTTAACTAGGCCTAAAGCGCTAGGCGGAGACTGTAAGCCATTGCGCGGCAATCAGTCAATATGAAAAGCAACCTTCCACATTCATACGAACACACAAGTTCAATCACACTGGTGGAAACATAAATAAACATGGGGCATTGAGGATCAATAAAGGAGTAATTTTCCGCAATTTTCTTGGTTAGACAGTGCAAACATGGCATCTTTTTGTCGAAAAAAAAAAGAACATGTTTAATGGAACACACGTACGGGTCGTTCCTAAGGACGACTTGTAAAATTTTTATTTGATGTAACAACATGTGAAGTGTTTTTCAGTGGTGTTTATTTGTTTCTTCATATGTCCTCACTTTGTTTGTCGGATTGGTTTTGTGACATCTTGTCGTTTTGTAAGGCTCTCCTTCGTCCATACATTGTTTATGCAAATACAGAATTCCACCTAAGATGTTTCACATTTTTTGTTGTTTGATTTTAGACCGACAATGACGCGGAATATATATATATCATAACACCTGCAGAAAGTCCACACAAAATTAGATACTAGAAAAAGAGTAAAGGGGCTCCGAAATCAGACTTCTAAAAAATAAAGCCTATTGACTTTATTAATCTATGACTTATTTTTACACTTTTTATAATTTAACCAATTACACTACGAAAACATTTGCTCAAGAAATAAAATGAGTAGGCTCCCATTAATTTGAATGTGGAAGAGGAGCAACGGTGTGGAAATGGAGTGTATATAATCAGCTCGTAAATAATTAAGCAGCCAAATAGAAAGGTATTTACAGTTTAATTAACATGAGACTATGGGTGTAAAAATTGAATTAAAGTAACACTATTGTTGTTCATAATATTCCACTCGGTGGCGCTGCTGACCTGCTAAGCAGCGGGTCGCCGCATATGAACAATCGGCTCATAAATTCGCATAGCAGCATCAAAGCTGATCACGGCGACATTAAAAAACGCACACGGTAAAGGTCATTTCACACAGGTGTAGGGTATCTCGAGCTACGCCTTCGGTAAGACGTCGCAGACGTATCTTGTAATCAAATGGAGCATTGCAGACCGACATAGCGTCCAGCCGGGATACATAATACGCGGATCTCCAGCTACGCCTGCACACGTAGCGTCGCTGCGTTACCTCGGCTCGCGCATGCGCACTACACTCATCTAGAAACCACGCACTGTGCCTAACAGCTCTATTGCTGCGTGTTTGTGTGTTTATCGCGCAATATGTCTGCATTAACCGACCAAGAGCGAAAGTATCCAGTGCTGTGGGGCTATTCTAAAATGGTATACGTTTCTATTTTGAAATTAAGAGCAAGGAATTGTTACCTTAGACAAATAGCTAGCTGTTCTTCAGGAGGTATAGATTTTCTGTAATTCGTATCATGTATTTTAATGTGACTACTGATGAGGGATAAAACTTCATTGGACTGTTCTTCATTAAGCCTGAAATAGGTTTTAAACGTTTCATCGTCAAGCTTGAAACACGCCGATATTGTATGTTCCATTTATTTTATCCCCAGTAAATAAATGTTGATGGGCTGACAATCTTCCTAGGGTTTTAATTGCGGACGGAGAAGTTAGTACCGCTTCCTCCCACAAGTCCCCTAAAACCTCCACATCCTTGCGGATGCTGTTGCGTAGCAGCGTGCGTTTGTACCGCCCTACAGTACGCACGAGGTGCCGAAGTTGCTGTCCAACACTTTATGGAAAGCATAGAGTTCTGACTAAACTGTTGTCTTCTATAGTTGTGTCCCCAGCGCAGAAGACAGCACACAGGTCGTTGGTTCTCCTACAGCATACAAGTGAGGCTAAAATAAGTTCTGTATGATGGAAGCATAAGAAGCGACTCACGAGATTTTTAATTATCAGGGATGCCATTTATTAAGTAAATAATTAAAAAAATGAGCAACTATTGTTAATATGATACGGCCTATGCTGCCCATAGTTCATATTGAGACCTCGACTGTTATCACATTTACGCAAATCTTTACTCATGACCGGCGCGGTCCGGCGCGTATAGTGGTCAGCTCAAGACTGAAACTGCGGCGCGTTGCGAGAGGGCACCTGACGCTCTATTTCGCGCCAAAACAGGGCCGTCGCGCACCTTCTGCAAAATCGCTCATCTCTTGTTACAGTAAGAGAAAGCACCTTAAACTTTTTAAACTGTCAAAATCTAGCCTGTCCTTGAGAGATATTTATTAAAAATTCTCAGCTCTGAATAATTAATATTTAGTTTATAATGAACAAAAGTAATTTCAAACGAAATCACATGACGTGAAATGCAGCAGCCAATGCGAGGAGAGCACCAGTAACATAGGCGGGCTTTCCCACGGGAAACAGCACCTACTGTGCCATATGCTACTGCTCCCCACCCCACATTTCAACATATGCTGCACTTCTGTCTTTCTTCCGCGTTTAAGACACGTACGATGTTAGCAAAGAAACGGCCAGCGGCCAGAAATATGAAGTGGCCACAGGCCAGGAATATCACAGGCTACAGACATTTTTTGAGTGTAGCGAGACGCTCCATTCGCACTATGCGAGATACCAGATGTACAAGAGTTTTTTGTCCAAAATATGGAAAATTTTGTTGTGTTTCATAATTTTAAATGTCTATTTTTGTGTTAAACAAGCGTTAGCCGCACCTCGCTGCTCTTGTCTGCTGGTTCAAACAACACGGCTGCAGTCACCTCTGGTGGTGGTAAGTTCTGCCAACTCCCGGCCAGAGGCAAATCTTTAGCAAGGATGCATAGTGAAGGCCCCCATTCACTCCCCTTGTCTGGTGTGCACATTAACTTTGCCTACCTGAATCGGCTAAACTCTTTGGAGAGGTTCCCCCTCCACTTTAGGTAGCTGGAGAGTAGCGACCACGAGGGCGACCAGGAGTCTGGTGCCGGCCGCGGTGGCCGAGGGGACTGAGGCGCTCCAGTCACGGTCTGCACGGCCACTACGGACGGGGGGTCGAATCCCCCCTCGGGCATGGATATTTGTGCCGTCCTAGTTCGTAAGTAGTTCATAAGTAGTTTGTAAGTTTAGGGACTGATGACCCCGTAGTTAAATCCCATAAGCTTAACAAACATTTGAATTTAGGAGTCTGGTCTCTGCCGCCGGCTGCGGTGCCGAGCGGTCTGCGGCGCGCCAGTCACGTCCTGCACACCCACTACGGTCGGGGGTTCGAATCCCCCTTCGGGCATGGATATTTGTGCCCACCTTAGAATTAGCTAGTTCATAAGTAGTTTGTAAGCTTAGGGACTGGTGACCCCGTAGTTAAGTCCCATAAGTTCTACAACAATTTGAACATTTTCTGGACTCTGCTGGTGTGAAACACGTCCACTGAATGTGTGGTCGTGTTCCAGTTTGAGTTATTCATTACTCTTAAGTGTTTCTCCGCCATTAATATTGGCTGGAACTGTACACTCATCCACCCAACTACATAAGAAAGTCACAAGTTCAATATTAAAAACAACAGTGGAACATCCATAGCTTAAGTCACTGACAAGACCTCAAAAATGTTCAAATGTTTGTATAGCTTATGGGACTTAACTACGGGGTCATCAGTCCCTAAACTTACAAACTACTTATGAACTACTTAAAACTAAGGACGGCACAAATATCCATGCACGAGGGGAGATTCGAACCCCCGACCGTAGTGGCCGTGCAGACCGTGACTGGAGCACCTCAGTCCCCTCGGCCACCGCGGCCGGCGAGACCTTCACAGCTTGTCTTCGTGAGACAACTGAAGGGCAACTCGACACAAGTTTGGGTAATATCAAACGGTCTTCCGACATGGGTGATCCCGTCCAGAGCACATTTTAACCTGAAAACAAATATATAAAGGAACTCGAAACTATCCACTCATTTGTGTGTGTGTGTGTGTGTGTGTGTGTGTGTGTGTGTGTATTGACTTCAAAAAGGTGTATGATTCCATCAACTTAAACTTCCTCTTTAATCATCAAGAAGATCATAGACACAAAACACTGCTCCTCATCAAACAAGTTACTTTGATACATCGTAGCTTTTCGAGATAAAGACCGGCGTGCGACAAGGTGACTCATTGTCACCACTGCTCTCCAATCTTGATTAAGTCATTATAGAATGAGAGAAAGAAATTAAAAATCAGGATTACTACAAACTCACTGAAATAAGTAAAAGTCGGACTCAAGATCAGTTTCCTGGCCTTCGAAGACAATCAAGCAATGGTAGTGAACAGCGAAATCACAGCTAGCAAACAAAAGGTAGATTATAAACGAATTGTCTAAAAACACTAAGCAACAAATTTTACGAATTCGTAATATTTAAAAATCTCAATCCTTTCAGGGCATTGAAATACATTCAATGGCAAAGTTGAAAAAATTGCACTGACGTGTTTTACGCCCACTTTAGATTTGTAGTTTTATAAGTTTTTGCAAACACTTTGGACCAAAATAATAATCTAAATAATAAAAAATTAATTACTAAGAGTGTCTGAAACCCCTTTAGGGGAAAAAAGTATCGGCGGATTCCGATCCACCAACCTTAAGCGTCATAAGCCAACGCCTTGCCCACGGCTATCAATCAGAAGATAAGTCCTTTAATCTCATACTATTGATGGCCGTTGTTAACTGATGCTAAAATGACATTTGTAGACACTAGATTATCGTTTATCGTACGAAGAACGATGTGTTTTTGTTAATTCTTCAGTGCTCCATTGCTTTGAAATGACAACGTGTAACCTACATTAAGAAAATCATCATATACGCAACGCAAGATGGCGTATGCCATAGAGAGTTCTGGGCGAGGAATGTCACGTGACATCTCCGAACGGCTGGTTTTCGTTAATTCAATGGAGGTTGTCAAATATCCGTAATTTCTGCAAGTATGTCTCAAACGATACGAGATAAGTGAAAAACGTCAAGGGAGCTAAGTTGTAGAGAATTCTCTCCTCTACCAATTAGGTTATTCAATTTTCGTGTCAGATGAACGGTTCGTTTGCAATTACAATTATATTACAAACGGCTTTATTATTATTATTACCGTAGCTTTTGTCCGAAAAATTTGAAAAATGGAGCTTCTGGTCTCTGGCGGCCTACAGTCATGTGTGTAAAATTTGGTGCTGATCGGTTGAACGGTTCGTCTTAAAAACAGGGAACACGTTACGGACTGACAGACAGACTGACAGACAGACAGACATACATCCCAAAATCGCCGTTATTTTTGCAAATATCTTTGAAACGATACGAGATACGAAAAAAACATAAGAGAGCAAAGTAGTAGAGAATTTTCTCCTCTACAAATTCGGTTATTCAATTTTCGTGTCAGAGGAATAGTGAAGCCGTTATTTTCATTTAAATTTCGAGCTGTCAAAAGACGATCGCAAAGGCTCACTTTTAGTGTTACTACCGTAACCTAAAGTGGGCCAATATGTGTTGGATCGGGACTCGAACCTGGATTTCCCGCTTCGGTCCAGCGGTCGCCTTAACCAATCAGGCTACCCAGGCACGCTTCCCTTCCAACCCAAATACTCAACTTGTAGCAGTCTACCAAAGTAGTGCCCCCTGCCCACTGCTTTCTGTTGCTCCCAGACTATACTGGATTCTCGCAAGGGATCGAGCGTTGGAATGCGTCCGAATTGAAATTGTCATTGCCTGTCGTGGGCATATTTAAAATTATTCATATGGTGTCTCTTCTTTTCGGACGAAAAGAACAGACACCATATCAACAACAAATTTCAGCCGAGAAAACTTTATTTGCGCTGGATTCAAGATGTGTGCCGGAAGGTTAGAGGGCTCAAGCATACCATAGGCACCAATTGTATGTCTTCGATGGCGAACGGAATCAATTACAGTAAACTAACCACAGCACTGTTCGACGAACCAAACTAAGCACGCCATGTGTCACAACCGCTTTGACAGTACAATCAAGGAGTTTCTCCAGCGAACTTACATGCGCCACAATGCTCACAACGTTCTTTGGACCATTGCCAACGAAAGGATAAGACAGTCATATAGAAACTCTGCTCGATTTAAATCAATACTTGAAGCATCTCTCTTGGAGCATCGAAGATTATCTCGTTGCTGATCTGTACGACAAGCTCGCCGGTTTCTCACAACCAACCGAGCCGTTTCATGGGCTGTCTCTCATGGTCTTGTGTTTCAGAACTACGAAGTCGGGCCACACTAACGCGGCGCTCTTCTCCGTGCGTTTTCTAGATTTCCTTCAGTGGATTGATTCACAATTTTTCGAAGCTATTTTTATATTACGGCTATGTTGGGAAATATTAAATCTTCTTTTGCGCGGCATTTTTAAGAATAAGATTTTTTAATAGCAGTCGCACAATACGAACAAACCGTCCGGTAACCTTTATATGCTTGTTTCAAAACAAATCACAGGCAACATGAAACAAAAGCAAAAACAATGTTGTGTACGTTATTATCTATGTCATGCCATATTGCTAAGTTTTCGAGAAGTATTCGTACTGTACAGCTAATGTATTATGTCACTTAAAACAGGAATAAAACGTCCGATGGTTTTGCCGTGATGTACAACGTGTTAAAAGAGTGCAAATTAGCCGTTAAAATTAAGTTTTCAAATATATTATGATGAGTATTCATTACTATTTTTTCAAGAAAGTATATTGTTTGAAAGTAAATACTTTGTAGTGACTGTCAGTTCAATACATTAACAGTAAGAGGGTAGATTTAACGCATAGTTTTAACGGAAAAGGCCGGCCGTAGTGGCCGAACTGTCTGCAGCGCGCCAGTCACTGTCTGCACGGCCGCTGCGGTCGGTGGTTCGAATCCTACCTCGGGCATGGGTGTCTGTGTTGTCCTTAGCGTAAGTTAATTCAAGTTAGTTAACTAATTAGTGTGTAAGTATAGCGACTGATGACCACGCAGTTTGATCGCATAAGATCTCTCACAAATTTTTAACGGAAAAATAGCATTCCATTACTGACCAAGATGGCGGACAGGCTTCAACTGACGTATGTGCTCGGCATAGATAATTCCATCTCCCTTTATTCCAACCTCCTTGTCATGATACCTAAATGCATGTTGGCAGACACAAGATGGAATATCAGTGTCTTTCATGTTAAAATGTTCAGGAAGAGTAAATTTTAGAGCAAATTGAAATCCTTTCAAACAACACATCCTTCAATTCATCAGCTCTTCCCTGTCAATGAAAACTCTCATGTATCTATCCACTTTAAAACGGTGAAACGGTGTTGCTACGGTTTGTTAAGTATCCTCCGCCACGCACCGAATGAAATTTTATGTACTCAGTGACCTTTCTCTGGATTTGAAGGTCACGTGTGCAAAATTTCATCGAAATCGAAACTGTAGATTTGTATGCAATACACACAAACAAACACTCAGTTACTTCCTCTCTCTCATTATATATATAACAACTTAAATCCCGCTGTAGACTGGATGATCAGCATTGATTGTTTGTACTTCTAAATATAAATTTTCATAGATTTACCATTAAAATGCTTTCCTAATCAAGTATTTTGATACAACTTGCCACCCGCTATTGCACCATTGATGACAGTATTCAAATCATCTCGAGACACATTTAAAAAAAAATTCTAACCATGGTTGCAAATCCAAATTTTCGCATTTCTAGCATAAAGCCGGCCGCGGTGGCCGAGGGGACTGAGGCGCTTCAGTCACGGTCTGCCGGCCACTACGGTCGGGGGTTCGAATCCCCCCTCGGGCATGGATATTTGTGCCGTCCTAGTTCGTAAGTAGTTCATAAGTAGTTTGTAAGTTTAGGGAGTGATGACCCCGTAGTTAAGTCCCATAAGATTTACAAACATTTGAACATTTCTAGCATAAAAATAGTCTTAGTAGCACCCTTAAAAGATTAACCATTATTTCACCCGCTTAATGGTTGAATTTCCAAAAACATGGAAACACGTGCTTTTAAAATTCCAATCAAAAATCTAAATCCAAATTTCGCTATTTCTTTCTTCAAAATTGCCTTAATAGCAACGTATTTCCAAAAACTCGTTCATCCCCTATTTCACCCTCTTAGGGCTGGTAATATCGTAAAATCTCTGATGCCTACAATGTAAGATAAACAAAGTCTACAAATTTCAAGTTTCTGTCGTCTGTAGGTTCCAGAGTCTCTATGTAACCTGGATGTATAACTCTGGTGTCTGAACACAGGACTGTAGCGTGCCTGTTTATTCATATGTTTTGCACACAAATTATCATTGTCTGCCACGTTGTAATTAGTCAAGCGAATTTACATTAGTTAGTATGTTACAAATAATAGCTAGATTAACCCTGGATTTGAAATTTATGTCAATATGCGAAGTAACAGACTCGCGTGAGTACGGAATCGAAAGAGATTTCCTTTTCGTTGTCTTGTAATACTTCATAGCAGCCATGTTGTAATTAGTCAAGAAACAGAATATTAACATCTTTGGCTGGCTCGCTCAGAAATCTGTTGTTCGACTGCTAGGTAGTACAGAGATCACAGGTAGGTTCACTTTTCAGCGCAGTTTTCTGTTTTTTAGAAACGGATCGAGAACGCGAAATTGCTTTCTTATTTTTTGACATCTTTCTTGTTGGTTTTAATTTTCAGACTGCAATACGCACTTATTTTTCTTTATTCGTACGCTTGTTGCAGAAAAATAAATGAAGTATGTGCATCACGTTTCGATGTATATAAACTCTTTGCTATTATAGTGTCAAAAGTCATCTCTGGTCTTCAGTTCGAATTATATACAAGCTGACGACTTTCAACCTCTATATCTTCCACCCTCTTATAGCTATCGAGTCGAAACTGCTATGGTGTACAATGTGAGACTTTGTACTTCAACAACACAGAGAGAGGTCGTTCGTCTCCATTGTATTGTTTTTGCTGAAGAGCAAACTATTGACACCCACCCGTAAAAATTTATATAAGTCGGTAACTTTCAACTCCCATATATTCCACCCCCTTATCGTTATCAACCCTCTACCACCATACTGCACAAATTGACACTGATACCTACTACCTCATACAAACACTATTCTTTTGCGATGTGTAGTTTTGTCCAAATTTAAATGTTTGTAAGGCTTATGCAACTTAACTACGTGGTCATCAGTCCCTAAACTTACAAACTACTTATTAAGTAACTTATAATAAAGACAGCACAAAAATCCAGTCGAACCATCGACTGTGAACGACCTCGCGCATCGTAGCAAAGCGCCTCTATGCGCTCGGCCGCTCCGCCGCGGCGTGTAGTTATGGCTGCAGAATGAAATATAGGCGCAAACACCTCAAGATAAGATAGCAATGAAATTTTGCGCACTTGACCTTCAAAACGAGAGGAATGTCACTGTCCACATAAAATTTCGAATGCGTGGCGGATGGTACTTTACAACAAACAGCAACACCGTTTTTATGTAATGACTATTTCAGCGTTTGACGATTGGCACACACACACATTATATATATATATATATATATATATATATATATATATATATATATATATATATATATATATATGGTGTTTCACTAAGTGTGTTTGCGTCTGTAACTTATAAAATAATAGGTGACGGGAAATATTAATGCGGTAGGTCAACACAAGAAATGTTACACTTCCTGCAGAGCTATGAACATAGTTTATTGTATCATTTTCCAAAGAGTTACAGCACAAAGATATAATTTTTGTAATGGAAGAATAGTTTTTCTATCGTGCATTGGATTCGTTGAAACCAGTTGCGTCCTAATCAATTTAAACTACATTCCTATCACTGTTAGTTTGGGAGCTACAACCCTTCAAAGTTTCAGGGGCAGATACCACACGCTGTACATAATATATGGCTGTGTGGTGGGGCTGGGGCGCCATGGTCCTCCCGATTTAACACCAGTAGGGATATCTAAAGGATCGTGTTTATGTCACTGAGGCCACATCCGAATGTTCAAATGTTTGTATAGCTTATGGGACTTAACTACGGGGTCATCAGTCCCTAAACTTACATACTACTTATGAACTAGCTAATACTAAGGACGGCACAAATAACCATGCCCGATGGGGGATTCGAACCCCCGACCGTAGTGGCCGTGCAGACCGTGACTGGAGCGCCTCAGTCCCCTCGGCCACCGCGGCCGGCGAGCCCACTTCCCCAGATGATCTAAAACGGCGCATCGAGGACGCATGTCGCTCCGTCACACCGGCGATGTTACATCTCGTCCGCAGATCCTTTCGACGGCGTATTTCATTATGCATTGAGCAATATTGACACACATTTGAACATCTCATGTAAATCAACTTCCCTCCGCCATAACATGCATCACCCACCACACAGCCATGTATTATGTACATCGTGTGATATCTGCCCCTGAAACTTTGAAGGGTTGTAGCTCCCAAACTAACAGCGATACGAATGTAGTTTAAGTTAATTTGGACGCAGCTGGTTTCAACAAATCCAATGCACGATAGAAAAAAACTATTGTTCCATTTAAAAAATTATGTCTTTGTGCTGTAACTCTTTGAAAAATGATACAATAAACTATGTTCATAGCTCTGCAGAAAGTGTAACATTTCTTGTGTTAAAATTTCCCGTCACCTATTATTTTATAAGTTACAGAGGCAAACACACATAGTGAAACACCCTGTATAAATATATCCGTCTTCCTACTCAATAGCTAGCACATCCTCTTAATAGCAAGGGCGGTGCCAACTATGTATTGCACGCCCACGCGCCGCCCACGCTGGCGTCGGGTCCAGACGGCGGGTCCCAGACAGGCGCTTCGCGTGCAGCCGGCTGCCGGCCCGACCTTATCAAACATCGATCCGTTCCCGAGCCGGCGGCGCGCCCTGTGCCAACGTCTGCCCAGCGCGCTGCTCCAGACAGCGCTCGCCGGAATAGCGACACTGCAGGCCAGTGCTCTGCACTAGCGCAACTGCCAAACTAGTGTAATAAAAGTGGGCCATGCAAATACAACGAACGTCTTATTTAAGTACAATGGCGATAAACAACCTCTCGCCGTACTTACCATTGTTGGTACTGCGTGTCATTTCTACCTAAGCAAGTCTCTGATATGGCGTGGGAAGTTGCTAGCACTGCACACCACTCTCTCCCAGTGATCTCTATACAAACTAGATGTATAACTCTGGTCTCTGAGAACAGAATTGCAGCGTGCCTGCACATTTTATGTTTTTCACACGATTTCGCATTGCCCGCCATTTTTTTAAATTTGGCAAGCGATTTTCCATCAGTTATTACTTGACAAATAATTGCTTACTTACCTTTTCATTTGAAATTCATATGAATATGTGGTTAATAAGCTAATATGGGAGTGGAATTGAGACGTATTTTCTTTTCGTTTCCTTGTAATACTTCATAGCGGCCATATTTAAATTGGGCAAGAAACGAAATATTAACATCTATGGTTGGCACGCTAAGATAGCTGAAGTTTAACATCCAGGTAGTATACAGATCAGTGGTCTCTCCTCACCTTTTCTTCAGCCCATAATTCCCAGCATTCTTCACTACAAGTTGTTGTGGCCAAGCAATAGATAAAGCCGCGGTGGAGTACCCGAGCGGTCCAAAGCGTCTCGTTGCGGAGCGCACGGTTGCTCGCCGTGGAGGTTCGAGTCCTCCCTGGGGCATGGGTGGGTGTGTGTGTGTGTTGCCCTTAGGTTACTTTACCTAGGTTTAAGTAGTTTGTAAGCTACGGACTTATGACCACGCAGTTTGGTCTGATAGAATTACAAACATTTGAACAATAGATACAGTTATAGGACGAGGCAACGAGATTAGGGGTCTGTACGTTTCTGTAAATTGTTTGAACAAGACAAAGTGATTTAATTAAATATCGGATTTAATCTTTAGTTGAAACCTAACTGGCTATAACTTTTTATTTTTTTCCTAAGTATAGTGCGGCCCAAAAATCCTTACCTTCTTCCATTGTGGTCCAGGTAAGCTGAAAGGTTGGACACCCTGGACAAAAACTATTTGTCCGTTTACTAAGTCTCTAATGACCACAATGCCGACGGGACGTTAATTAAACCTTCATCTTCCTGCCTTTTATATCACTCGTTGCCCTAAACCTATACAGCAATTTCAAATTAGCTAAGATAAAATGACAGGAAGAGGCGACTTCTGTGAAACAATTTTACACACTTGTACACGTGCTTTTCTTTATTCGGACTTTCTTAAAAACGTTTACAGCAAGCTGTAATAAACCTTAATATAAACTTATTTCATTCGTAAAATTTTGTTTTTAATAATTTTTACCATGTCTAAAAAATCATATTTATCGAAACCTTGTTTCTGTGCCATAGCCCCATTCTCCATTTCAGGAATTCGATTTCATGCGCGACTTTTCCGACGTTTTCAAATCTTGTAGGTAAATATTTGTAAAATTTAGACAATTTGACATGTTCTTTTACCGTATGCACCCTTTTGACGATTTACTACGAAACGAAATCAACTCATCTGATGACATATTTAAAACTTCAAAACGGATAATGTCACCCTTTGTATGATTGGAGGTTGGAAAGACATAAAATCTATTTTGCTATTCAGTTTCGTTTTTTGGCAGCTAATTTCATTAATTCTGCCCTCACTAGACAATGAAATTATTTTTGCGATGACTTGAAAGCGAAATGTTCCCCGTTAAAACATCTAAATCTTTCCCGTTAATCGTACCAAAGAAATGAATTCAAATAGATTACCATTTTGTAGTGGCTGTTTGTGGTTTTTTTAATGAAACTAAATGGTGAACTTTATGAAGATATCCCTAATTCGGTTTATTGTGCGGAAGTAGCGAATAAAGAAAAATAGAGGATTAATTCATTCAATGCTCAGTGAATAGTGAATGACGAGTTCTACTACACATTTGAAGTTCTGTTCTTGTATAAAAGAACACGTCTAATGCCGATTGCATACGTGAGTATCGAAAATATTCGTAACAGGGCTGCCAGTTTGACAGTTATGTGTATAGCAATATAGCGAATTTATAGACGGCTGAATCTAGTTGCACAAAAGGGTAATGTAATAAAGTTCATCATGGTTTTTAGTTCTTCAGACGTAGTTGTGATTATAAATTCATATTACATAAACATCACTATTATCAAAGGAATCGATATGAAAGATTCTTGTATGTTTACGTACTGAGAGACTTTTCTTCATGACCACCCACTGCCTTGTCATGCTGTTAGTTTGGCCGCGGAAGGTAAGTGCAGGGAGCAAAAATGCGTGAAATGTGGAGCAATAATGTTAAGCAAAGCTATATACTCTACCGTGCACGTGAAAATGCTTTTATAGTTTCATTCGCCCATCATAATACGATGCTTGCTCGATTTTGTTTTTTCTGACTGTATTAACGACGTGTAACACGTAGGAGATTTAATAGTCAGATTTCGGAAGGTGCAGGGCGGAGAGTACCTTACAACACTATCTGACTGATCACCATGGAACTTCGTACATGTGTGTATGATATCATGGAAATAGTTTTGTTACTCCGCAAGCCACCGTATGCTTCAAGGTGCAAAGTACCATGTATTAGACTTTCGACACCGCTTCACCAAACACAATGAAAGTTGGTAGGTACATGCAATTTTTTGTATGTATGGGAAGAAGGAGATGAAGTGAGAGAGAGGCGTATGTGGTGCGCAGATGCACCGAGAGAGAGGAAGAAGGAGACCTGCCGTGAGTAGTGGGGAACTGACAGACATGCTGTTGGGTGGTGGAGGAGGAGGAAGAGGAAGGAACATAGATGATGGGTAGGAGTACATGCAAGAGACGGGGGAAGCAGGTGGGAAGGAAAAGGTGGACTAAGAGATGAGGGAAGAATAGGTGATGGTTTACAGAAGATTGGAATCAACAAATATCGGAGCAACGCCGGGTACGAAGTTATTTGGTAAAAGCCGTCAAAGAAACCAAATAAACTGAAAGCCCATTTGAAGACATTCACGCTGAGGCGCAAGGGGTAGCAGGTACATACACTGGTCAAAACAATTATGAGATTAGTTGAGACGTCTAGGTTTTGTTCTCATCGTCAGAATGAACTAAAATCGTTCTACGTCTTTTTTGTCGGCTCTATGGAGTGGAGAGAACAACATAACGGCAACCGAGATTGGGAATAAAAGAAAGTTGTTGCAGAGGGGGTAGTGTTGAATTGTGTTTACCAAACGAATTACACAGGCAGTTGGTTTCAGATAGTGTAGTGAGATGGTAGTGCAATATGCAACAACTCCGTGACTTACCTTAAGCAATGGCATGGAGAGCTGTAGGAAGTTTGGGACAGACACAGTTGGAGGTGGCTGCAGCTACTGGAGTGCCCCAGAGTGTAATTTCCGGGACGTGAACGCAATTTCACACAACAGGAACCGTTAAAAGCAGCCACGGGTAACATCAGGAAGAGACAACCATTATATCCGATTCACGACCCGTCGAGACAGAGGGCTGAATGCAATTCAGCTGCAACGCACTCTCCAGGCAGCCACAGGAAGCGCAATATCAACACGAACAGTTTGAAATCGCCTTCGGGAATGTGGCCTCTACGTACGGAAGTCTATGGTGTGTGTACTATTAAAGCCACGACACTGTTTAGCAGGAACTGGACAAACAAACATCGGGATTGGAGTAGTAGAGAATGACGCCGGGTTCTGTTCGGAGATGAGTCAAGATTTTGTGTTAAGCAGGACAATCATCGTTCCCTCATCTGGAGAATACGTGGAACTTGTAACAAACTTGCTTATGTTCAGAAAACATCACCAAATCATTGTTGTGGACGAATGGTGTGAGCGGGAGTCATATTGGCTGACATGTGGACTTTATGTCGTTCAGTCTGGCACTTTGACGCTCAGAGGTGTAGAGACAAGATCCTTCGACCTTATGTTGTGTCCTATGCTGGTGGCATAGGAGATGCACTCCTTCTGGTGGACGATAACTGTACTGGAGGATAACATGCATGAAAATGAGGAAATCGAAGGAATGGAGTGGCCAGCTTTCTCACCGGATTTAAACTCGATTGAGCATGTCTGGGATGCACTTGGGAAACGCAAGACCAGCACCTCCCACAACGATGACAGAACTGGATGTTGCACTCATGGAAGCAAGTCTGAATATCACTTAAGAGCTGGTAGATAACCTCAGACTATGCCAGGTAGGTGTCATGGCCGTCCGAGGTTATCACACACCATATTAGAGGACAACGAGAATGTCCTTTTTCACTATTATGGTAGCCCCATGGTGCCTCGCTCTAAGTAACCGCCATCTAAACGTCAGGTAAAGAGTTGAGACAACTAAATAGCGTACTGTATCACACACAAAGTAGTTGTCTATCTTCTATCTCTTCTAATATATAAAACAGAGTGTCCGTATGTTTGTTTGTGTGTACGTGATGGGTACAAATCTACAGTTTTGTTGCAATCTTCGTCAAATTTTGTACACGTAAGCTTGAATCCATGAGAATGGTCGCCGTAAGTGGAAGAATCACCTACGATACATAGTTCACGAGATATAACGTCGTAAACAATGAGATGCACGAAAAACTTCAGCATTTAACGACAATCTGCTGATTTAAAGAAATCAGAAAATAACAGCAACCAGTCACCTTTCTTACATATTAATTTACCACGACCGGTTTCGAACTGCCTGGCAGTTCATCATCAGGCGGTGTACATGTTTTATATGTTGATCATAACATTGTGGAACTCGTTTGGCTGTGGTGCGGTAGACAGTTATGTGTGAGCTTTGTCGTTGGCACTAAATTACAATATTTACAAGTTTAAAACGTTTTCTAAACAGGTACTTACAGATGGTTCACAATGCTGTTTGATGATATTTTTCAGGCATTTTAGTGCTCAAGAGCTGCCCACAAAACACATACTTTACCACAGCACTCGCTTTCCACATGTTTTACAAAACTAAACAATACAGAGATATATACAGTTAATTGTCAAAGATCACAGTTGTTGCATAGATATTATTTTAAACTTATTTACCAGTTACAGTTTCAATAGTTAACTCGTTCATACATTACTATTTACATTATTCTCTTACTGTGGTGGCTTCTTTATTCCTTAATACTGTAATGGTACCAGTAATGTTACATTAGAAGAAAAATCCATAGACTGCATTTATAAGATTAAACATATGCGGTTGGAGTAGCAAGGGGTGGGGGTAGGTATTATGTGATCTAAATATGTGTATATGTGTTTGGTTTTCTCAGGTTTAAAGAGTCTTTAAAATTTTTATAGAAAGAGCTGTTAGCCAGTTCTGTTTGTTCATTTAAGATGGTGTTTGGTGCTTTATTGTTATGGATGAAATTTTCTAATTGTTCTAAAAGGTCCATCTTTATTCTTTTGTCTGCAGTGTGTAGCATTTGGAGATGGGTTTTTATGTTTTTAATGGAATGGCTGTTTTCAGTCAGATGGGCTGCAAAGCTTGACTTACTGTATTTAAATTTTTTAAACGGAGTGCGTCAATATATTCTTTGTATCGTATTTCAAAATTCCTTCCTGTTTGTCCTATATAGTAGCATGAGCAGCTGTCACATGTTAATTTGTATATGCCAGATTTTTGGAAAAGTGTGTTGGTTGATTTAGTGTTTGAACTATTTTGTTTCGCATTTTATTGTTTGTAGGGAAACATATTTTGACTTTGTGTGATTTAAAGACTTTTACAAGTTGATATGATGTGTTTCCGACAAAGGGCATAGAGATATATTTAGATTGTTCTGCTTCTGATGGTTGATTTATAGGAACTGTATGGTTGGTTTTTAGTTTTTTTATCTAATTTGTCAACTATGGTTGAGTCATAATCATTGTTGTAGGCTATAGTTTTTAGAATGTTAATTTCTTTTGTTTTTGTAGCGGGATCAGCATGAATTTTATTTATTCGGTTCAATGCTGATATGAAAAATGCAAGGTTATGTTGTTGAGGATTTTCTCCTAAACTACTGGATCGATTTCAACCAAATTTGGTACCCACATTCCTTACAGTGAGGTACCAATTCTGTAATGATAAGAACCAAATACGAAGCATGGTTCAGGAGATATAACGCCATAAACAATAGGAATCGCAAAAAACTGCCACATAATGCGTCGAGATTTTATAAATATATATGAGAATGAGAGTACTTAGCGACCAGCAACAAACGTTAAACACAATTTAAAATCTTTATTAAAATTTTTCTCGCTGACAACCATACCAAAATTATGAAAGGAAATAAATTTCTCGCTTACTACTTTCCGCTGTTTATGGAATAAAACTACGGCATTTGATATGTCGTTACAATTTATAATTTGTACACTACTAATTGTAGCCGCAGGAAATTGTACATATACTATACACACATATAGTTGAATGTACCCTCTAAATTTTATGGCAGTACGACGCGCAGTTCATGAGATATGAGCACATAAACGGTGATGTTCCGCTCTTCATAGACTAAAACTATGCATTCGGTATGACGTTACAGTTTATAATTTCTACACTACAAACTGTAGCGGCAGGAAATGTTACAGACAGTATATACACATACAGCTGAATGTACCTTCGAAATTGTATCACACTACGAGACGTAGTTCATGAGATATGAGCTCATAAACAATAACGTTCATGGAAAACCGCCCCATGAAGCATCAAGTTTGAATCCATTACTTCTTTACTACTTATTGTATTCTCAACAGATTTTACAGACATACAGGCCTTATAGAAATGAATGTATATCTGAAAAATGACAGGAATAAATAAATGAATACCCGGGCAATGCCGGGTTTTCAGCTAGTAACCAATATCTAAATAAAATATTTTACCGCATGTATATTGTGTATGATATCTCACCTGTTTTGAGCGGCGTATATTAAATGTAGCACCCACCTTACCCCCATATCACGGCCAAATTTTCTTGTGCGTTCCTTCTACAATACCATTTACACACGTCAAGTAAAATTTCATTAATTCCTACCGTTCCTGGTGTTGCTATTTTAATAGCCACCGTTGCACACTGACATGCAGTTCGCGTCTGGAGAACCCGAGAACTGGGCGGATCACGAGAGGGTTGGGCTGTTTGGTTAGGATAGGGATACTACACTACTGAGGTTATCAGTTCCCCGGTGGGGAGGGGAAGGAGTGAGGATAGGAAAGGAGAGGAGGGGGAAAGGAAATGCAGTCCCAGAAGTAAATAAGGAAGGAAGACTGCATTAGCTCGGGGCCCCGTGCTCGCCACGCACGTACTCACGAAAGAACCGTGAGCCCCCTGGAGGTGATCACGAAGAGAGATGGCCCCGCCGGCTATACGTACCGACCATCATGGAGAGTTTTAGCCCACTTTAGGTTAGTAAAACTAAATTTGGGCCGTCTACGTAGCCTTGTAACAGCTCGAAAATTAATTGCAAATTGCGCCTTATTAGTTTATACGAGGCGCGTCCAGTTCCGTTTGTTAATAAAATGAAATTGTACACAGATACAGAGAAATTTTTATTGCACAAAATTCTACAACTCTTAAACTACTTTTCTACATAACTGCCGAAATTTTTCAGGCATTTGTCATAGCGTGGCACCAGGTTTTGTATACCTTCTTCATAGACATCTGCCGCCTGTCTCTTCAACCAGTTGTAAACAGTTTCTTTCAGCTCGTCGTCATTGGTGAAGTGATGACCGCCAGGGAAAGACTTGAGATGTAAGAACAGATGAAAGTCATCAATCGCGTGTACCAGTTCTTCTGTAACCAAAGGTGAACGCCCACTTCGTTCTTCATCGTGCACATCACTACGCCCGCCATTGAACTGTCGGACCCATCTTCTCACCATCGAATCACTCATCACATTTGGTCTGTAAACATCGCAAATTTGCCGATAAATTTCACTTGGTTTCACTTTCCTCGCATTCAGAAACCGAATCACCGACCTGATTTCACAGGCGCCGGGATTTTCAATCAACGCCGACATTTCAAACAAGCACAACAAAGCGTACGTAACTGACAGCGACCTCCAAATGGCGCACGTTCTTCTCTTTGATACACATCGTCTACAGCGCATGTGCGGAACTGCAATCGCAGTGCTGCAACGGAGATAAATTGAAACGGAACTTACTTTCTAGATAAAACGGATAAACAGATTTGTAGAGGGCATAATTCTCTATAACCGTTTTTGCCTTATCCCCATCGTTTCATAGATACTTGAAGAAAAAAATGTCAATAATGAGCAGAAATCATTCGCAAATATTTGTTATTGCATATCAAGATTTAGGTCGCTGTGCGCCCACTCTCACCGCTTTAAAAACGTGGTTGAAAACACACGAAACTTTCGAACAGCTGGGTTAGTGTGAACGTGTTCCTCAATACGAATATCGAAAAGTTTTTGTGTTTTAAACTACGTTGTTAAGGTATTGACAATGGACGCACAGAGACTGAAATCTAGATATACAATAACAAATATTTGCGACTGATTGCTGTACATCGTTGACATATTACAGTACAGTCGCTGAGCAAAATATAGAATCAAACTTGACGTTTTGATTTGTTCCCCCCCCCCCCTGTCTCTCTTTCTCTGCGTCTGTCTGTGTGTGTGTTTAAAACAGTAACAATTTTTAGTCTGAAAGTAAAGATGCCAATATTAAATATTTCGCATGATAGACTAAGGAAGCTAAAAAAAAGGTTGTGAAATGACAAAGAAAAATTTGATGAATGAAATTATAAAAATAAAAATCGCAGTATTTTTAAGGCCTACTTTCGCAAATATTTCGGATAACAATCAATAAAAAACAATCAATAAAATCATAAATAAATATTATAAGTTTAAATATGTAGAAACTGTATATATTATTCTATTATGTTGTCTGTATTTTATTTTGTATTCTTTTATCAAAAATATATTAACATTTTTTATACTTTTATTTCACTTTTATATTTGTTGCTCCGAAATATTGGTGAGAATCAATTCTGAAGCAAAACGTGGGCTGTAAATCACGTCATGGACTTTTTAAATTCTTTTTATTTTTTCCGACGGTTTTGACGTCGGACTACTACTAATTCCACAAACACAGCACGTTGGCTAATCGGAGCGACTGTAAATGGAAAGTAAACACGTCCGGCCTCAGATAACACTCCACAGATGTTCACAAAACGTGTTTACACTTTTTCAACTCTAGATAACACTACATGCAGTCAGAAGGGGTACACAAATCACAGAGGGTGAGAGGAGGGATGGGGTGATTAGAGGAACCAGTAATCACGACGGCTCACTATGTGAAATCGGAAATAACACGCAGTTGGGGAGACGGGAATAGGCTGGGAAGGAGAAGAGGTGGCTGACATTATACTACAATGTGATGGCACTGTTAAAATTAATAATTTAATTTTTTAACCGGTTTTGTTCAATAAAGACAATTATAAGACAAAGACCACTGCAATAAATACGTATTTAGAGAAACATCTGCAATAACTGTGAATATATTCTAGGATATCTATAATTGGCAATAAAAATTAAGGCGTAGCGAATGAAAATGAGATTAGTGCCTAATGGTTTCACTGAAAATCTACGTTCCAACGGCAAAGGCTCAGAAAAAGAAGGTAAATTCCTAACGTACATGTTTCAGTCGTTGCCTGGAGATGTCATTGGGGATTACTCGTTACCTCTTGGCATAGAAAAAGAGGTAACGGAAAAACTGGAACCCAAAACAAACCTGCGTGGCATATTGATTTCTCTTCTACGGTCTTCTTTCATTCGAGAGGGAACTCCGTTTCTACGATGTACTTTCAATTGAGAGGTAACTTCAACGAAAAGCTGACAAAGCATTGAATTTACTATCTGCATCGTTTCTTGACCGTCAATATCCTTCTACCACACTTGTAGCTTTCGACATAAAACAAGTGCTGTTTACGCCAACCCTCGCCCACAGTAACATGTTTTAATCGTTCTTTACAGTAATATTAGGATATTATTTTACAGTACTACAAATATATGTATATTCAATAGCACCTTTTACTATTGCAGATGCAGTATATGGAGCAACATTCTTTGTAGCAACAGGATTCCATGGACTAGTGTAATTATTGTTTCAATATTTTTATTAACATGCCCGAGGCAATTATCTAATTACAATCTTTGCATACATATAGGAAACATGTGTTTATGTGGCATGAGGGGATTGTTGCAGGAAGTGCAGAAAATGAAATAGGTGACGCGTTCAATTTAGATTAGATTAATACTTGTTCCATAGATCAGGAAAACAAGACTTCGTAATGATGTGGAACGTGTCAGTTAAATGAAATGTGTCTGTACATAATATTACATGACACTCAATATTTGAATATTTTATTTTATTTTTTATTTTTTTTCCTAAAGTACTAACTTTTATCTAGAAACTCATTTAATGTGTAGAAGGAATTGCCATTCAGAAATTCTCAATTTATTTTTAAATGCTAGTTGGATATCTGTCAGAATTTTAATACTACTTTGTAAGTGACCAAAGACTTTTGTGGCAGAATAATTAACACATGTATGTGACAGAGCTAAATGCAACCTTGAATAGTGTAGGTCACCCTTATTCCTAGTGTTGTAGCTATGCACACTGCTGTTACATTTGAATTCAGTTGGATTGTTAATAACAAATTTCATAAGTGAATATATATATATATATATATATATATATATATATATATATATATATATATATATATATATATATATATATTGTGAAGCTACTGTGAAGATTCCTAGATCCTTAAATAAATGTCTGCAGGATGATCTTGGGTGGGCTCCAGCAATTATTCTGATGACCCGCTTTTGGGCAATGAATACTTTCTTACTAAATGATGAATTACCCCAGAATATGATGTCATAAGAAAGCAGAGAATAGAAATAGGCATAGTATGCTAGTTTACTGAGTTGTACATCACCAAAGTTTGCAATCACCCTAATAGCATAAGTAGCTGAGCTCAAACCTTTCAGCAGATCTTCAATGTGTTTCTTCCAATTCAATCCCTCATCAATGCATAAACCTAAAAATTTTGAATATTCTACCTTGTAAGAGTACACCTGTCGCTGTATCTTAGTTTGATTTAACGTAATGTATATATTGTCTTAAATTTATTTCATGTATTTTACATTTGTTGTATGCTAGATATATTTCTTATGTAACGTCATTTTCTATATTGAATCATTTAGTGTAAACCCGCATGAATGCAAGGACATTCTTATGTTATAAGTTAGCAGTGCGCCAGAGAAAATGTTGAACCTGTAGTAAAGAATGTCTTTGCTACAGAAGTAGTAGCTGTGAGTGTCGCGCTGCTGAAGCAGTCGCGGTGCGGACTCGCCAAAGTAAAGACATAAAAGCAGTCGCGGTGCGGACTCGCCAAAGTAAAGACATAAATGCAGTCGCGGAGCGGACTCGCTATAGTAAACACGTAGATGTTTTGTTGATGGCGCAGAGGCACGGTAGGCGCAGTGTGGCGCGAGTTTTATGCAATTGCAATAAGCCTGAGAGGCGTACTGTTTAATGTATTGAACGAAGTGCGAAATAAGTTTATTTATACTCGATCAGTGTAATCCTTTTCCATGTGTGCAAGAAAAGTAATTGTTTGGTATCAAGTCTATTGTCACCGAGTGTGATCGTTGTGTAGTAAGAGTACCTATTGTAATCATATCTGTCTTGTTTGGACTTCACGACGAAGACGACGAAAGCAGATGAGTACTTTTGTAACATTTTATTTTGTATGCATGTAAATGTAGTGTCAACCCAATCAGAACTTTGGTTCAATTATACATGACTTATTTTGAAACCAGTCTTAATTTTGTAAGTAGTTGTAGTCACCCCATTATCACAATTATTAGATTATGTTGATTATGCAAGGCTGTACATTGACTAACAAGTTCAATCATTTTCAAAGAAATTACGATCAGTCCTAAAGAAATTGCTAGACGATTTAAAGAATTGCTAAACGTGTTACAACCACAGAGACTAGTAATTAAAGTGCAAGAGAGTTTGCAAGTAAAGTAAATTTGGTTTCATTTATGTAGAAAGTAACCAGACTTGACTGAAGTAATTGTTTTATGAAATACGTTAAATGCCAAACTTTGCTCAGCTAGTTACACGCATACGCTACCCAGGCCCTGGAACCAATTACAAAAAAAAAATAGTTCACGTAAAGTTTTATAAGAAACTTGAATGCTTTAAAGAATATTATCAAAATTATTGACAAGTTTAACTGTAGTATTTGTGAAGCTCATTGCACCACGGAGTTTCACTGTACTGAGCTATTATCATTGTAATTAGAGTCTATCTGCAATTACAATTTTGATTATAACACGAACACGCCATCACCACTACATGAATTCTGACACATTTGTTAGTGAAGTAGTGCTGTTCGTGAATCGTAAGAGGTGCTAGTTGGAGGCTGTAGTCAATGATAAGTCAGATAGGGCCAAGCTTAATTAATTACTACAGTGACTGTTTTAAGTTAATTAATATCAATTTTTTATTTATTCAAAATTCTAACTTACAATGCGAAAGTGATGTTGCGACCCATTAGTTGTGATTAGCTACAACATTCAATAACAAAATTATTATTACTAGAGCATATCATTACGCATTCTGAATTTTGAGATTTTTTGACGACCTCCAATAGGCAATTTTGTTACAATTGGCGACACTACTGCCAGGATAGTTTGGGCGCCTACGTTTGTAACTGGTTTGGCAAGACATTTGATAATTAAGTAATAGTAATTAAGTTATCATTAAATTTTGATTTATTATTTTTTTCTGTATATTGATTGACTGTTTATTGGATTTGAAATTTGTATATCTGTTGTTGATTTTGAAACATTGTTGAAAAGTTTAAACATGGCACCAGTAGGGCAGTGTCATCGTGACGCAACAATAGAGAAAAGTAGGGTCCTTACTAGGAACGCGATAATGCGTAGAAGCCAGGCATCAACAATGGATTCAAGATTAGAAAAGGTAACTGAAATGGAAAATGTACCAGAAATGGAAAATGCAAATTTGAACGTAGATCGACAAGTAATTACACGTGATCAAAATGAGGTTCGAAGAAGTAGTACAGATTTGAGACATTCAAACGATCGCAGGTTAGCGATAAACGTTGGTCACGTAATCAATGGAGAGAAAATTAACATGGATGAGATCGCGGACAATGTTAGTGATCAGCAAAAGGTAATTGACGAACATCAGAACGAATCGGAGGATAAATGTTCATCAGATGATCTGTCATCAAGTAGTGAGGAGGAACGGAAAATCGACAGAAATGAAAAGGTTAAGCGAAGGACAAAAATGAGGGATGCTGTGCCTCAAGGAAATGCAGACATAAGTGCGTTAATGCAATTCATGCAAAATATGAGCCAGAATTTGAGCCGGGATCTTGGTCAAAAAATCGAAAAATCACAATTAGAACTAAGACAGGAACTTGGACAGGACATAAAGAAAATAGATAAAAAAAACCGAAGAAATAAAAAAGGAAAATGAACACGTCAGGAAGCAAATAAGTAAACAGGACAAAAGGATAGATGATATAGCCACGCAAACGGAACAACAGATTACGCATGCGCAAAAAAATTGTGAGGAGCGTCACACCGAGTGCAGGAACGAAGTCACTTTGGTTAAAAAATCATTAAACAGAACCAAAGACAAAGTCGCGGGACTCGAACAGGGATTAAAACAGCATGAGGAAAGAATTGTTCAGATACAAAGAGAAATGCAGCGTGTCGTGGAACATGGAAGCAATACGTGGACCCCGCCTAGTACAGAAGCGCAAGTTGGCCGTCACAATGAGGACGCAACAGATAATTGTTATCGTCTCATGAGGCAGCCAGCTGCAGAAAACGTCAGCTTTGAAACGACAAAATCTGTCACCGCAATCAGTAACGGGAATTCGCATTACGAAATAAATTTGAACGGAACTGTACCGGAGCAAAGAAATGTTGCGCCATTGCCTTGTGTTGACAACAATGAGGAGACAAGGCGAACTGAAAATTATAGACGAATGGAAAAGTATTTGCGTAGTATCAGACCGCCACAATTCAAACCAGATGGCGACATCCACATAATGAAATTTTTGAATCACATCGAACAAACTTTACCGCGAGATTGGTCGGATCGCATGTGTATAAATTATATTCTGTCCAACGTGCATGAAAGTATTCATAATGACGTTATGGACATGAGTAGCGAGAGCAGAAGCTACCGCGAATTTAAGGATCAACTAATACGCAAATATTGGTCATCAGCAAAGCAGGATGAAGTTTATGAAGATATTCACACAGCACCGATCTTTAACGCAAATAAATTCAGTACGATGGAGAAATATGTGAAACATTACTGGAATAAGAATAGGTATCTTAGCTATCCAATACCGGAGCGAGCTTTCATTTCAGTAATGTTAGCAAAATTGCCCAGACGTGTGCGAGATCTTTTCATTGTACAACCAGTTTTATCTATAGAAAAATTTATGGAAGTCTTGGAAAGATGTGATCGAAGCTGGGAAAATGGAGACCGTCCCAACCGACAGGACAGAGGGAATAGGAATGGAACAGATGATCGACATTATCGGAGGGACGAAGGTACTCGCCGTGAAGATAACGGATACGGGCACCGACAAGCGGATACACGGGAAGACAGGTCACGAGGAGGTGATACCAATAACGGCCGACAAGATGATCGACGGCAACGTCATCAGAGAGAAGAAGAACCGAGACAAGACCGACAGGAAAATCGTAATCGAGAGAGGAATAATCGAAATGATTGGCAAAACACCGGAGCTAGGCCCAAAGAATACAGTCACGTAATGTAGACAGAAGTAGAGGACACGGAAGAACAGTCTACGAGAAACCGGGACCTCGCGACAAACAGGTTTATGCCGTAGAAGCACGCACAGTAGATAATGGAGACACCAACCACGAAATACGTAATCAAAGTACGAACAATCATGAAGAAAACGCACGTTGTTTAAACTAATTGAGCGGCCTGCTTTGCCCCGCGGCGAGGCCGCAAAGCCTTTGAAGGGGACTGAAGGACCGACGAGCTCAGACGAAAATGCAAAGAAAGAAGACTCCGATAATGAATGGATAACGACAGATGATGAAGACGAAACTGACGTTATATACAAGACTACGAACGTAATTGAACGTGGCAAGAATGAACGAACAACAACTGTAGAAGCAAAGAAGCTTGAGGGCGCGCAAATAAACAAAGTTATTGACGCATCAGCGCAAATAAATAAAGTAACAGTCGGGCCAGAAACGGAACAAGAATACTATGAAAGAATGTTCGTTGAAGCAATAGATGCGTTACTGGACAACAATGATCAAGATAAGAAAACTTGTTGTGTTCAACTGGAAGAAGATACTGACGTGGAAGAAACGGAAGACAGTGACGAATCGGATACGACAGAAGATGAGCAGGGAGAACCAGACAACAAAGCAGCAGATACCGTAACCACCTGTACGGAAGAAGTAGCAGAAAATTATGATTCATTGCAGAATGAGTTTCCTGACATCATCGAACATATCGAAATTTGGAGCCAACACGACTTTGCAACGACAGCACCGCAGACGAGACAATGCAATGCCATCCGGAAGTCAGATGAACAACAAAAGTTATCAACGGAAGAAGAAGATGTGCTTAGAACTGAAATACGAGTATTGAGAGACGCCAGACAAAGCGAAAGCAATACATGTCCGAAACTAAAACTGGTAATCGGTAGCAAGGATTATGAAGCATTAATTGATACTGGGTCGATGATTTCGATTTTGACACGATCGATTTATGAGGATGTCAAGAAAAGCTTGCATAGAATAGAGGAACTTCCAGCAACTAGATTGAAAATATATGGAGCTTTCAATTCTAAATTTGTGGAATCAAAGAAGAAGATTTTCTTGCCGTTTAAAATCAATCAGCTTAACCAACTATTTTACCATGAGTTTGCAGTAGTGGAAGAAATAAATATTCCGTTGATAATTGGAGCTGATTGGCTACAGAAAGTTAAAGCGGTCGTGGATCTGAAAACAAATATTTTGACTATTGAAGACGAAGGAAACCAGTACACCACCGAATTATTACAGCAAGTGGAACATCCAGTAAAGACATTTAATATCTGGTGCAGCCAGGAAGACATAAAAACAAGTCATGGCAAACAAAGGCAAAGAGAAAGGTTAAAAGAGAAGGACGAACGATTTGAAGATCTCTACGGTATAAGCAACGTGCCGACAACAATGAGGCGTGACGCGCCGCGAGTCGGCACAGAGTACTGGAGAAGACGACGCGTGAAAATGAAACACTCAACTGTAAATGAACCGTCTGACTGCAGTTATGTGAATCAAGAGCATTGCAGCGGACGAAGAAGTGGGGTACAGCAAAATGAAACCTTATTTGGATTGACTCACAAAGAAAGGGCACATTTTTTACTCGAGAAGACGACACCCAAGAAGACACCGAAATGAACTTGATAATTACCGGATTTGTAGGAGAACGGATTGTTACTGTGACACCGGACACCGGAAGCCAGTACAATGCAATCGAAGAGGATTTGTACTTAATTAGCCGCAAGCAGAAGCTAATTATCAAAGAAGACTCTTGCAATATAAACACATCATCTATTATACCAAAGCAAAGCGTGCAAGTACGGAAACGAGTAATGCTAGAGATTATTGTATGTGAACAGGCGATAGTGGCAGAATTTTTAGTTGTCAGAGAATTAAAGACCGACGTCGTGATTGGTGCGGACACGATGCGGAAGTTAGAAATGAAGATTAATTAATATAAAAAATATATAGAATGGAATGTGGGTGGAATCAAAACGAAATGGAACTTGTTAGAAGAGAAAGAGAAAACAGACGCAGAGATGCAACACTATGTTGACTCTGTGTACCTTAATGAAGAAGAGGAGACTAATTATCATGACGTAAATCATTCTACTGATGAAGTGGAAGAGATAAGACCCTACCGCGTAAACGCGTAAACAAACATGCTAATGCTATGGAACTGGTGTCCATAAAGAACAACAATAATGTAGGACTGAGACACGTATGTGACATTAAAAAATTATATTATTAATGTGTAATTGTAATCATAATATTGTAAGGGGAACTACACTACAACTGAAAGACTGATGTGAGAAACATGACTTGAAGATATTAATGTATTGTATAACTTATCATTTATTTTAATTACTGAGTATGTGAATGTGAGATAAAAGACTGAAGCTAAGCTCCGTTTGCAGGTTAGCACACAGTAAACAAAACAAGTGCATGAGACCTTGTTATGCGGGCCTGCGGAGCGGCGACAATGCGCTCTTGGACATTAGACGAGCCGCCAGCGGCAGCCGCTACCAGAGGCAACAATTGCGTCGCGCGGTCAGCGGCCGGCGCGAGAGACTTGAAAGCAGCCGACAGCCATGGGCGGTAGCGACTTCAAAGGAACACACACACCGCTTCATCCAACGGGATGAGATTAGTGCCTAATGGTTTCACTGAAAATCTGAGATTAGTGCCTAATGGTTTCACTGAAAATCTGCGTTCCAACGGCAAAGGCTCAGAAAAAGAAGTTAAATTCCTAACGTACATGTTTCAGTCGTTGCCTGGAGATGTCATTGGGGATTTCTCGTTACCTCTTGGCATAGAAAAAGAGGTAACGGAAAACCTGCGTGGCATATTGATTTCTCTTCTACGGTCTTCTTTCATTCGAGAGGGAACTCCGTTTCTACGATGTACTTTCAATTGAGAGGTAACTTCAACGAAAAGCTGACAAAGCATTGAATTTACTATCTGCATCGTTTCTTGACCGTCAATATCATTCTACCACACTTGTAGCTTTCGACATAAAACAAGGGCTGTTTACGCCAACCCTCGCCCACAGTAACATGTTTTAATCGTTCTTTACAGTAATATTAGGATATTATTTTACAGTACTACAAATATATGTATATTCAATAGCACCTTTTACTATTGCAGATGCAATATATGGAGCAACATTCTTTGTAGCAACAGGATTCCATGGACTAGTGTAATTATTGTTTCAATATTTTTATTAACATGCCCGAGGCAATTATCTAATTACAATCTGTGCATACATATAGGAAACACGTGTTTATGTGGCATGAGGGGATTGTTGCAGGAAGTGCAGAAAATGAAATAGGTGACGCGTTCAATTTAGATTAGATTAATACTTGTTCCATAGATCAGGAAAACGAGACTTCGTAATGATGTGGAACGTGTCAGTTAAATGAAATGTGTCTGTACATAATATTACATGACACTCAATATTTGAATATTTTTTTTTATTTTTTATTTTTTTTCCTAAAGTACTAACTTTTATCTAGAAACTCATTTAATGTGTAGAAGGAATTGCCATTCAGAAATTCTCAATTTATTTTTAAATGCTAGTTGGATATCTGTCAGAATTTTAATACCTACTTTGTAAGTGACCAAAGACTTTTGTGGCAGAATAATTAACACATGTATGTGACAGAGCTAAATGCAACCTTGAATAGTGTAGGTCACCCTTATTCCTAGTGTTGTAGCTATGCACACTGCTGTTACATTTGAATTCAGTTGGATTGTTACTAACAAATTTCATAAGGTGAAGCTCCTGTGAAGATTCCTAGATCCTTAAATAAATGTCTGCAGGATGATCTTGGGTGGGCTCCAGCAATTATTCTGATGACCCGCTTTTGGGCAATGAATACTTTCTTACTAAATGATGAATTACCCCAGAATATGATGTCATAAGAAAGCAGAGAATAGAAATAGGCATAGTATGCTAGTTTACTGAGTTGTACATCACCAAAGTTTGCAATCACCCTAATAGCATAAGTAGCTGAGCTCAAACCTTTCAGCAGATCTTCAATGTGTTTCTTCCAATTCAATCCCTCATCAATGCATAAACCTAAAAATTTTGAATATTCTACCTTGTAAGAGTACACCTGTCGCTGTATCTTAGTTTGATTTAACGTAATGTATATATTGTCTTAAATTTATTTCATGTATTTTACATTTGTTGTATGCTAGATATATTTCTTATGTAACGTCATTTTCTATATTGAATCATTTAGTGTAAACCCGCATGAATGCAAGGACATTCTTATGTTATAAGTTAGCAGTGCGCCAGAGAAAATGTTGAACCTGTAGTAAAGAATGTCTTTGCTACAGAAGTAGTAGCTGTGAGTGTCGCGCTGCTGAAGCAGTCGCGGTGCGGACTCGCCAAAGTAAAGACATAAAAGCAGTCGCGGTGCGGACTCGCCAAAGTAAAGACATAAATGCAGTCGCGGAGCGGACTCGCTATAGTAAACACGTAGATGTTTTGTTGATGGCGCAGAGGCACGGTAGGCGCAGTGTGGCGCGAGTTTTATGCAATTGCAATAAGCCTGAGAGGCGTACTGTTTAATGTATTGAACGAAGTGCGAAATAAGTTTATTTATACTCGATCAGTGTAATCCTTTTCCATGTGTGCAAGAAAAGTAATTGTTTGGTATCAAGTCTATTGTCACCGAGTGTGATCGTTGTGTAGTAAGAGTACCTATTGTAATCATATCTGTCTTGTTTGGACTTCACGACGAAGACGACGAAAGCAGATGAGTACTTTTGTAACATTTTATTTTGTATGCATGTAAATGTAGTGTCAACCCAATCAGAACTTTGGTTCAATTATACATGACTTATTTTGAAACCAGTCTTAATTTTGTAAGTAGTTGTAGTCACCCCATTATCACAATTATTAGATTATGTTGATTATGCAAGGCTGTACATTGACTAACAAGTTCAATCATTTTCAAAGAAATTACGATCAGTCCTAAAGAAATTGCTAGACGATTTAAAGAATTGCTAAACGTGTTACAACCACAGAGACTAGTACTTAAAGTGCAAGAGAGTTTGCAAGTAAAGTAAATTTGGTTTCATTTATGTAGAAAGTAACCAGACTTGACTGAAGTAATTGTTTTATGAAATACGTTAAATGCCAAACTTTGCTCAGCTAGTTACACGCATACGCTACCCAGGCCCTGGAACCAATTACAAAAAAAAAAAAATAGTTCACGTAAAGTTTTATAAGAAACTTGAATGCTTTAAAGAATATTATCAAAATTATTGACAAGTTTAACTGTAGTATTTGTGAAGCTCATTGCACCACGGAGTTTCACTGTACTGAGCTATTATCATTGTAATTAGAGTCTATCTGCTATTACAATTTTGATTATAACACGAACACGCCATCACCACTACATGAATTCTGACACATTTGTTAGTGAAGTAGTGCTGTTCGTGAATCGTAAGAGGTGCTAGTTGGAGGCTGTAGTCAATGATAAGTCAGATAGGGCCAAGCTTAATTAATTACTACAGTGACTGTTTTAAGTTAATTAATATCAATTTTTTATTTATTCAAAATTCTAACTTACAATGCGAAAGTGTTGTTGCGACCCATTAGTTGTGATTAGCTACAACATTCAATAACAAAATTATTATTACTAGAGCATATCATTACGCATTCTGAATTTTGAGATTTTTTGACGACCTCCAACAGGCAATTTTCTTACAACCTTAGCTAAAGATTACTGGTTGAAATCAATATTAATTAATGGTGTGATTCCATTTATTGCGTGAAACTGAATATACTGTGTTTTTTTTTTTTTTTTTTTTCAAAATTTAAAGAGAATCCATTTACAGAGAACCACCTAATAATTCTCTGAAACTGATAAATGTTCAATTTGGAATGAGCGACGCAAGGTGCAGTGCAGTTGGCTGTGGAGTGAAAGGGGAACACAAAACCACAAGCCAGCAGCATGCATAGTTTTGCACACTGTATTACAAAAATTTGTGACAAATAGACAACTAGTTGATACCTTACTTTCAATCCCACCAAACTGAACAGCAATTAACAAGCAATATTTATCACCGTAAACACAGTCCACTTAATGAAATGTTTCAACTGTTTGTTCAACTGTTTGTATAGCTTATGGGACTTAACTACGGGGTCATTAGTCCCTAAACTTACAAATTACTTATGAACTAACTAAGGACGGCACAAATACCCATGCCCGAGGGGAGAATCGAAATGTTCAAATGTTCAAATGTTTGTATAGTTTTTTGGGACTTAACTAAGGGGTCATCAGTCCCTAAACTTACAAACTATGAACTACTTACGAACTAGAACAGCACAAATATCCATGCCCGACGGGGGATTCGAACCCCCGACCGTAGTGGCCGTGCTGACCGTGACTGGAGCGCCTCAGTCTCCTCGGCCACCGCGGCCGGCCGGGGGGATTCGAATCCCCGACCGTAGTGGCCGTGCAGACCGTGACTGGAGCGCCTCAGTCCCCTCGGCCACCGCGGCCGGCAATGGAATGTTTGAACATATATCAACTACGGAAATATATATTGTTTGAACATGTATCTACTACGGAAATATATATATATATATATATATATATATATATATATATATATATATATATATATATAAAGTATGCTTTCACATAAGTTCTGGGCTTACTTGTTCAGACTGTGTGTGTGTGTGTGTGTGTGTGTGTGTGTGTGTGTGAGTGTGTAGTAGTAGTAATAGTAGTAGTTTTACTGATCAGCAAAAATAATGCAATGATATAACAGTATAAGATTGTTAAAAATTGGTGATAAATTTTGCCAAATTTAAATTAAAAGAACAATTCTACATGGCCAGCCCACGGATTTGCGATGTTCGACTTAGACTGATCACTTCCTTCACCGTAGGGGATCCCGTATCAGTACCACACAACTGACTGCAAGTGGTCACAACTCAATCAGAAGTCACCTCAGTAACACTAACATTGGCCGTAAGTAAATGGCAGTTGCAAAGTTCACATGTGAATAAAGAGGTACATTACAGGTAATAAAACAAATAAAACAATGGAAGATGACGAGACGGAAAGTAGGCACAGGCGTTAGGAAGCGCAGTGGCGGGACAACCAGACATTCGGATAACACACGGGGCCAGCTCATTCGCCAAGCCAATAGCCTAACAACGCTAAACAAGCCGTGGCCAATATCAGCAAGAAGCGAGCTCTGCCAATAGTAAGCCAAAGCCTGAACCTGACATGAGAAAACATTACTTAACCAATAAAATGCTGACCCAACTAAACGTGCTAGCAACACCTACTGAAACTGAAATAATCACACCATAAAAGGCCAATCACTAACAATCTTCGGTTTAAGAAATTAGTGATCTTTCACGGAACCCCTCGACCCTGTAATTTAGTTTAATGGTTGCCTTAATCTAAGCCACAGGAATGCAGCCGAAATACTCATTAGATGCAAGAACAACCCTTTTGCTGTCAAGCTATTCCTGCATTAGCTCAATTATTAAATAGAATCAACAGGCCTTTTACCAGCAGATAATTTCAGTAATACAACTAGGTAAATTTAGACAATGCACAACAACATTAATATCAGTTTCTTCTCAGAAACAATACGTACTGTAAGTACTAATAAATCCAGTAACTAAACACAGCTTCAACTCTTTCTTCCTCATCAAGTTTCTTATCACATGGTCAAACATGGTGCACTACATTCACAAACAAGTTCAAATGTTTGTCAAGCTTAAGGGACTCAACAGCGGGGGTCATCAGTCCTTAAACTTACAAACTACTTATGAACTAGCTTATACTAAAGACAACACAAACATCCATGGCCGAGGGGGGATTCGAACCCCCTACGGAGAACGGCCTCGCGCATCGGAGCATAGCGCCTCAATGCGCTCGGCCACTCCGCCGCGGCCACAAACAAGTCTATTGCTATAGAGGCAGCAGACACCTGAGCATCAACACTAGGAGGACTAGTATTGGCGAAGTACTTAGGGACCGCTAGCGATTTTCTTTCTTTTTCAGTTTTACTATTTTGAATTAATTTAGAGCAATGTATTTAACTGTCATTAGGGTATTATCACGGTTGGTAGAAACTCGGTAGGGATCACGAGGTGGATGCGCAGTAGCAAGCCGTGCCGCTGACGTCACGCCGCACCCTCAGCAGCGGCTAACTTCCATTGTGCGTGTTGTATCGGTTGCGTTTACGGGTGAGAACACGGTTTTAGGTCAGTGTGAATTATTTTTAGTGTCTGTAGATTGAGAGTATTCTCGTAATTATCACTGTACTGAGGGTATTTTTAACAGTAAACCTTTAAGTGGAAAAGAATGGTTTGCTGTACCATCGCCAGTTGTACTAACCAGATCAAGATAAAGCGTTAGAAGAACTGTACGATCTCATTCTCACAATGAGAGTTATAAAAAGAAGACCAGGGACGTGAGAAAACAGAAAGGAGCAAACCCAAAAACAAGAAGGAAAAAAACCCTACTGATGATTTGCTTCCTTTCCAGAAAGGGTTTTTGATGTCGATGAACAGTCTACGCTCTTTATTTAAGAAGCTAACACTGGAAGGCTACAACTACGTCATGTATTCAAGACGCAATCAAGATATTCTTGAGAGCTACATTTCCAAAATAAGAGGATTGGGAAGATTCTACGACCACCCTTTGCCTTCCACTGTCTCGCAAAGAATAAAGTCTTTGTTTTTGAGCCATAATGCGAACGAAATACTATCAGATGATAACTGTAAGACTGAGAAGGAATGTAATACTTTAAGTGCTAACATACTGTCGGAAACCGAAGATTTGTCATCATCTGAGAAGCAATACACTTACTGTCTACATGAAAGTGAAAGCGATAACAAGGAAGTGGAAGAGATTGTTTCAGAGGTGGCAGAAATTTTTGAGAATTACGTCGAATACGAAGGGGAAAATGTTCAAAATTTAAAGGAAAATGTTGAGCTGTTAGAGATGATCGCAGGATATGTTGCTTACAGAGTTAAACGAAAATACCCTGAATTAGCACATTTGTTTGGCAAAATGACTGATCATGTAAATGTTTCATGAAAGAACTGGCTTCAAACAATTTCAAGGGGATCCTTAATAAAGCCAACTGAAGGTTTTATGAAATTCGTTTTGAAAATGGAAAGAGAATTTCAACAATTGCACGGCAGTTACATTCACCGTAGGCCAAACGTTTTTGGAAGGCTAAAGGATATTATAAATGTGAAGTATCCAGGAATGGAGGACCTTGCCGTAATGTGTTTCGTAATGAAATCTCTCAACAATAAAAAAATTGTAAAAGTAATAAGCGAACTGAGAGCGAAGAAAGACAAAAACTGAAAAATATGAAAAAAGTTGTGAGCTAACTTTCCCGAATACAAAACGGAAACACATTAATAGAGTTTAATATTAAATTATCGGGGTTTTCTCCGTACCTCAGGTCTCTGTGGTCTAAGCCTGTGGGAGCCTCTTACCCCAGGGGAAAAAAAAAAAAAAAAAAAAAAAGGGGCAGCGCCCTCCGATATGGTGAAAGAGGTTGACGTCCTTCGGAGGCTTTAAACTAGCATTTCACCGACCATAAAAAGTAGTCTAACGAATATAGAGCTTAATAATTGTAAGAATGATGATAATACACGAAAACATATATAATCTCGAACGCATTGAAACCTGTGCATGAGTTAAGCTTGTTGTACGCCGTGCGCCTATACGACTAAACGCAACGCGGCGAGGCGAGAGGGTGCGCTCTGACGTCATCGCTCACAGCCTGCCTGCGCGTGACCCCTACCGTGTTTCTACCAACCGTGGGTATTATGCTTACCCTAGCCTAGCTTTTTTTAAACAGAAAATCGATTTAATTAAAATAATAAGAATTGAGGTAAATAATAGAATGTAAAAACTTATTTCTTCCTGTAGTACAAGGAAAAATAAATGGAAGCCCCTACACTTGAGACCATAAAATTTCGAGAGGGAAATTCTTTCCTCCGTTCCCATGCCATATAAGGAGTCAGGAATTTCTGATCCCCTTTCATGTTATTTACATACAAATAATCGTATTCTACTCATACTTCCTATTAGATACCCCACACATCATATTTGTTAAAGTCAAGACTGTCAGCAGTAGTTGTACTTGAAGAAGTCAATTGCATTTAATGCATATCAACAGGCTGGAGCTCACAGGTTAGGGCACATACATTCTAATGGCGTCGCCGAAGCTTGTAGTCTGCGTAGCCAGCAAATTTTCAGTTGTAAGTGTAACCGTCTTCTCTCTAGAAGCTACACATTTGACTTTTCAGTGCGCTTTCCCTTCAGTTCATTAACGTTTTATTTGATTCATATACACGTTAAATATCTCGTTAGTGTATTATTCCGCCGTGTGAATCGCGTCGCGACAGTCGTCTGTCTTTGTTTTGAAACAGTTACCGTTTGTTTACTACCGACAGTCGCCGAGTGGACGTCGACCAGTACGCACCTCTCTAGTGCCAACACATTTTCAGTTGTGTGACCGGCTTCTCTCTAGAAGCTACGCATTTGACTTTTCATTGCGCTTCCCCTTCAGTTCATTAAAGTTATTGTGTGCTCGCGTTTTTTATTTATATTCAAGTTAAATATCTGGTTAGTGTATTATTCCGCCGTCGCGACTGTCGTCTGTCTTTATTTTCTGATTACAAGCGACATATAGTATTTTGATTTTCGTCTGCGCGTTCTCGTTTCAATTTGAAAATTTGTACTGTGCTCTCGTGCATATTAGATTCAAACCCGCGTTTTAACAAACAGTGTAGTCTTTCTTTGAACGCATCGCGACTGTAGTTTTTGTTTTTTCGGCACTGTAATCACGAACAGGGACTGTGACTGCTGTGTGCGGACGCAGTCTAAGCTGGTGACACTTTGCTCCCAGCTTCAAGCTGTGTTGACCTCGGTTGCACAGTTGGAAGCTGCGATAGAGGGGCGTCGTTGTTGTTGGCCGGTAGTGGGGACCGAACGGATTCCTGTCGTCTGTCGCATTGTTGCGTCGTTGCTTCCCGTTGCCAGCAGCGCTTCCAGGTGAGTGTGAATTGCATTTTTTATTTCGTTTTGCCGAACGAGGGTGGTCCCGTCACGTAACCGGAGTTTTGTGATAATTTTTCTTTTGTCTCTCTTATTCTCACGAATTACGTGGAACATAGGAGGTTCTTCCTGCTCCATTTTGTTATCGGACCGAGACCGGACCTTGTACCCATGACACTGTTGTCGTTTAAGTTTCAGAACTTTTGCTTTAATACGCTTTATTTGTACGTAATTATCAATGATCGTCGCGTCCGATTTATATAACTCTCTTAAGCAAGAGAAGTAAAATTCTATAGTCTTTCTCGTGAATATGCTTGAAACATATTCCGCTATCCTTGGTTTGGCATGTTTGAGCCACCATTCCGTCACTGAGTTGTACTGTGCTGCTTTACTTTCACATGCCCTCCATATATCATTAATTGCACGCTGGCATTCTACATTGTGGAGAATGGAGTTTCCATGTGCCTCTGGCCCGGTATGTGCCTTGTTTGCACATGTTAACTGTACATATATATGCGGCATGGTCTGATAAAATTGTCGTCCAAATTTCGGAATTTAGGACGGTAGAAGTTGTTCGGTCACATATATTCTGTCCAGCCGACTTGCAGAGTGGTTCGTGACATACGTGAATCCTTGTAACTTGCCGTGCAGGTGTTCCCAAGTGTCAAACGCAGATCATTGACAATACGATTCAGTTCCATCGATGTGTTGACATTGGGCGTCTGGTCTTTATGGTGCAGCACACAATTAAAGTCACCTGTAAGTATTAGATTATCATAATTCCTTCCAAAAAGCTGTACAATTTCACTGCTAAAGAATTCTGCCCTGCCTCGCCGATTGCTACTGCCGGATGGCGCATACACGTTAATTATGCGAGTGCGGTAAACTGTGACTGCAAATCCCCTGCTATTTGGTAATTTCTCCACATCAGTCATTATGATACCTTCTTTTGCCAAAACAGGTCCCGAGATCCGCTCCACTCCCCGGATTGCTGTTAACAGAATATCCGGCAATTTGTTCGAGTTTTATGGCAGCCACTTCCTGTAGCAATATGATGTCAATATCGGCAGCACGTAACAGATCCTGTAACATAGACAGTAGAGACCCTGACCGGATCTTATTGACGTTGAGAGTGGCTATTTTATAAGGTTGCGACTGATTCATGGATTTAAGGTTTTCCAGCAGTTAATTTGTCCTGTTAGGGTGACTGAGAATAGGAGGTGTTTTAGTTACCATCGTGCCATCTTTTGCAGTTGTAGTCTCCTCCCTCGAGCTGGTTGAGGATTCCGTCCCCAATTTCTGGACCGCGGCCGTGTCAGCGTTCTCCTCTGCTTCTTCCATTTCCTCTGCCCAGGATTTGGAAAATGTGGACAGATGCAAAGCCTCTGCTTGTTTTATTTCTGCAGATGGGGCCAGTGCTAGTTGTGTAGCCGTGGTAGATGCTGTGCCATCACTCGACCCTTGATGCGAAATCGATCCGGAATAGTCAGACATCTCGACATCCATTGCTCCCGAGACCGGTTGACTCACATCAGCAGTCACAGAATTTTCATGGCGGATCTTGCTTATAATCTTCTTTGCTTTTTCCCGCAGTAATGTGGTGACTTGATTAGCGCCCTGGTGTGCTCGTCTCCGTTTCTTAGTCTTTGTCGAGGACGATCCCTTCGATGACTCCGAACCACCAGAATCAGAAGTCCGTTGTTCCGTCGACTCTTTCTCATCAATAGATCCAAGATCCATCGACTCCCGCAATTCATGAGGTCCGGGTATAGGGAGGGCTTCACTCAAACCGGTGTGTTCGCGGTCTGGTTCACTCGGTCCTGCATCACCATTCGTTTCCATATGTGTGTCAGTGGGAATTTCAACAGTTGAAAGGACATCAAAGTTTGAACTTTTGTAACTGTCAGCGCTGCAGCGCGTTTATCATTGCCGTCTAGTGGCGGGACATTTAAAGGTGGGGTCGCGGTTTGCACTGCAGCTAGCGCCGATTAGTAAGTCAGGGGCAGCCCTGTTGTCACGGAAGGACGCACGGCCTCCCCGGCTGGTATCTGCGCCACGCGGCGCTGTAAACACTGCGCTCTGACGTGGCCTGTCGCACCGTAGCCAGCGCAAGTCCTCGGCTGTCCATCGTATATGACAATCCCACGGTGTCTGTAAGAGGGGATATGTTTTGTTAGGTAGATCTTAACCTGTCACATACCGCTTAACACAGGGAATTTGTGGCTCTGAGAGAACTTTTCCGTAAAATTGTTCAACACCCTGCCATACGGCGCTAGGACCGCATTAATTTGTTCCGCTGTTGTTTCAAAGGGCAGCTCGAATATGCGCACTGTCCGGATGCCAAGTCCTGCATGTGTGACAGTCGCCTCACCGACAGTACCGTCCCTGTATTTAAATTTCAAGGCCCCTCCACTGCTTGCTACTACTCTATCACATACGTCGGAGTTGATAACTTTAAGGAAACCACAGTAGTGACGATAAAAAAGTTAAATCCAATGACTTCATCGGCACATATCTTAGCGGTTTCTTCTAACCAGTGTTCTATTTCGAAAGAGCTCGGTCGAGGGAAAGTCGTATCAAAGGTGAACTTCAGGGTATCTATTCTCTTCGTCTGATTCATGTTTTCATGGTTTTCTCTACAGTTAGGACGACGCTGTATGCACACGACTTACCGCGCAGACGTAAACAAACTCGCCACGGCTCGCTGCTCCGTCGGAGGTTCACACACCGCCGCAGCCGCGACGAGACTGTCCACTAGACCACAACGTCTGCACAAAATGTCGATCTTTGTTTCCATTGACTTCTTCGCGGAATGATTATAGGTTATTTATACGGCTACTAATTTGTATGATTTCCACTATCTAACTTCTAATCCTTCTACTTGCTTTCTATTTTAACTTATACGTTGTAAAAGTGTTATCTGTAAGTAATTTTAAATACTCAATTTGTACGGAAAAGTACGCTAAAACACTACCAAGTACCGTTCAGATGCATCGGTAACGTGCTTGTGGGCACAACAGGACTTAAGATTGCGGTGAAAATGGCTCATTTTATGAAGATTTTCAAAAAAATGTTCAAATGTTTGTAAATCTATCGGACCAAACTGCGTGGTCATCAGTCCGTAGCTTACAAACTACTTAAACCTAGGTAACCTAACATACGGACAAAACACACACCCATGCCCCAGGGAGCGAGCAACCGCGCGCTCCGCAGCGAGACGCTTTAGACCGCTCGGCTACTCCACCGCGGCTGAAGATTTTCAATGCGGTGGAGTGCATATTTGAGTAATTCTCAAGTACAAAAACGAAAATTTGCCAAATACGACGCGACAGCTTTCCGAACGGCGAAAACGAAGGTGACGCCGTATTTGATGGATTTAGTATTTACACTTTCGTAATATGAGAGTTTGCAGGATAAATGGAACGGCGCATTAAAGACATTACCGAGACGCGTATTTTAAGATAAAAGTTTATTGCAATAGAGTTTACAGAAGTGCTACTTTGTTATACTAAACATTAGAACGCTAGAAATTTTAATGAAATATTCTGATATTATTTGTAAATAACCTTGAAAATAAACTTTTTTAAGTTACTTATTACTCAAAAACAATAGATGTTTCATTATCGGAATTTAAAACGACACAACATTGCTAAAATAACACTTTATCTTCGCAATCCAAACCCACCGAAACGAACCAAACGGCCTCCCCGAACCCTCAGGGCTTTCGGTGCAGCGCTCGAAATTTCGGTGGCCGTTTCGGGCGGTAGCAGGCCGCAGAAGCGTACAGAATAACCATTTTCTGCCGCGGTGGAGTAGCCGAGCGGTCTAAAGCACCTCGCTGCGGAGCGCGCGGTTGCTCGCCGTGGAGGTTCGAGTCCTCCCTGGGGCATGAGTGTGTGTGTTTGTCCGTAGGTTAGTTACCTAGGTTTAAGAAGTTTGTATGCTACGGACTGATGACCACGCTGTTTGGTTCGATAGATTTACAGACATTTGAACATTTAACCTTTTCGCTACCGAACCGAAATTGACATCACCACCGAGAAAAACACACCGAACCGAACGGTACGAAAGATACAGAATAGGGCCCCAGGGTGTGAATCGGACTTTCAGAAGAGCCACGATTCCCCTAGAGAATGTCCTCCGCAGATAAGGACGAAGCGTTGAGTTTTACTAACAAATCCACAACATAATAGGTCGGAATATTTTAGCGATATTTACAATAGATATCTCACCGAGTTAAACAAAGCTTAAGGGGACTTAACTGCGGGGTCATCGGTCCCTAAACTTACAAACTACTTATGAACTAGCTTATACTAAAGACGACACAAACATCCATGCCCGAGGGGGGATTCGAACCCCCGACGGGGAACAGCCTCGCGCATCGTAGCATAGCGCCTCAATGCGCTCGGCCGCGGCGCCGAATTAACCACGTGCCTCATTAGGCTCATGTTTATTGAAAGTTCTGGCCTAAGAATTCACTGATACAAGACATGTGTTACAACTTCGCTGGGCAGAACAAGAATCGCATAGTACTCATAATGATAGTCTTTCTTGTCCTGAAAAGTTACTACGACGTAATGCACTTTAAACTCCTTTTTCCTAGCCATTTCTACATGCCACGTGATAGTGACTTCGATGTAATACAAGAACGGATGAGAGTAAGCAAGTGCATGGTTCCAAGAAGAGGGCTGCAAGACTGCGTTGCTTATAATGCCAGTGGTAAAGCGTGATATTTTTCGACGTTGGACGTGTTTGCGATTCGTCCCTGAACACAACTGTTCTAAATATTTCAAAACTATATTTATTTATTATCCAGTCATCAGGCCCTCTATTACATGGGACCAGGTTTTTCCACATACAGTACTTTTTGCATCTGAGTTACCAATAACATAGCATTGATTTCAAAAGGTGAACGATTAATAAGGTATTAATAATGCAATTTAAACGGGTTGAATACATTTAAAAAGGACCTAAATAAATAGTATTAACTAAATTCTAAAAATATTAATCTAGAATTACTAATGAAACAGTTTCTACTGGTGTCGATGTATTAGTGGAAATAATGATAATATGGATATTGGCAAATAAATAATGCACTTTTGAGTATGCAGAAATTGATTTGACTTGACGATTCTGATTGAAGGAAGTTACGAATGCTGAACCTTGCGAGAGCAGTGACAAGCGGAGAATGTGTGGGTGGAGGTATGGATGTGGCGTTGTAACAAGAGATTAGGGGAACAGAGAATGGCCTTATTATTGTTTTAGTATATTTTCCATTAACTGTCATTTGAAGCTTGCAGTGTTATTCAGTTCTGTGATGTAGTAAGAGAGGTTGTTCCAGCTTCTGGTTCCTGCTACTGTCTATAAAGCGGCTGAGTGGTAGAGAGGGACAGAAAGGATTTTCCTCTGGTAGCAACGTGTATCTTTGCTATGTTTTTCGGGGAGGAGAGTTAAGGTCGAGGAAAGATATGAGGGACAATATACGTTGATAAGAGAGTGGAGGAAACAGAGTGTATAAAAATCTCTGCGTTAATCAGCACGGAGCCAGGATAGCTGCATATAAGACGGTGAAATATGATCTAAGAGTTGGATGTTACTGATATCGAACGCAGGCGTTCATCACTAGTTACAGACGTCGCGGTCTTTCCTTGCAAGGTAACATCGCTGTAATAAAACCTGGGACAGTAAGTGTTTGTACAAGTTTCATTTTACGTTCAAGAGGAAAGGAGTGATGCTGATGCTTTCTTACACACTGCAGCTGTGTGCTCAGCCCAATTTAGATTGTCGTCTATTATCACTCCCAGATTTTTTGCCGAAGGCGAGAAATCGATATTTGTGCCATTAATATTAATGATTTTTCTATAAAATCTCGGGCGAACTGCCGGATGTCCGTAACTTCTTGCCACGATATTTCGGCGCAGAGTCTTCTGGCCATCTTCAGGTGAGTACCGCCGAAGTACTGGCGAAGACGCACTGAGCTGTGCTATTTATGCCCAATTCAGCCGACATTGCGCATGCGCGTACCTAGCGTGCGCGTTCACTACAGCTACGTACGCTGCTCCGAGCGCCCTCCGTGGTGGAGGCTTGCCGCTTCGATATCAGATCAATTCTCATCGCCATTCAGTTGCAGGAAACTACGCCGACTACGTAGTTTTTCAATGACAGGATTCCATGCAGCATTTATTTGGAAACCGCTGTCTCGATTGATAAGAGTCTCACTGTCAGACAATCTTATTTCCACAGCTTCATTAATAATTGAGCTCCAAAAGTTTGATGTATGGGCCACAATTCTCGTTTCATTGTATTTCATTGAATGGCCTGTGGAAATACAATGTTCGGCGATTGCGGATTTGGTGGGTTGGAGTAGCCGAGTATGACGCTGATGTTCCACGATGCGGTCCTGCACAGTGCGCGTCGTCTGTCCTATATATGACTTGGTGCACTCGCACGGAATCCTGTAAACACCTGCTTTACGCAGCTCCAGATCGTCTTTGACAGAACCCAACAGCGATGAAATTTTAGGAGGAGGGCAAAAGATGACACTTTATGCTTTTTTAGTATTCTGCCTATCTGTGATGAAATGTTCCCAATATACGGGAGATAAGCAGTCGATTTGAAAACCTCTTCTTCTTCTTCCTTGTTCTGTCGTTTGGAGGCGTGCATCGCTCGATTTACTTGCTTCCTTGTATATCCATTCTTTAGGAATACTGTCTGCAGGTGTTCCAGTTCCGTGTGAAGGCTGTCGGCATCAGATATGGTATGGGCTCGATGGATTAGAGTCTTGAGGACGCCCATTGTTTGTGCTGGATGGTGGCAACTAGTAGCTTGTAAATACAAATCTGTATGAGTGGCCTTCCTGTACACCGAATGACCAAGTGAGCCATCACTTCTGCGCCGCACGAAAACATCTAAAAATGGCAAACAACCATTTTTCTCGATCTCCATAGTAAACTTTATGTTTTCATGTATGGAGTTCATATGATTTAAAAAGTCTTGGAGACGTTCCACGCCATGAGGCCACACTATAAAAGTGTCGTCGACGTATCGCCAAAACACTGTTGGTTTAAAAATAGTTGACTCAATATTAATGATGATAGAGTTTCGCGATATTTCTGGCTAATGAGCCTACAATGACCTACCAGTATCGCTTGTGCTTTACGTAAGTTGAGCTTTAATCCTACATTCTGTGCCCATTTTTATAGTACGCATAGGTCAGTATTGAAATTCTGATTGCTGTCTTTAGGTTTCTTGGTTTGCACTTAGATAAAATTAGAGGTCATTGGCATACTTGTGGTATTTAGAGAAGGACAAAACAGATGACACGTCATTCACGTTCAATGAAAAAAGTGTCGGAGCTTATACCGAGCCGTGGGGTACGCCTTGTGACTGTGTTGCCGGATATGGTGCGCTGTAAATGTGATGTCAATTGTGACCGAAACCACTGCACCGCACTTTGAAAGAAATTTAGCCTGCTAAATTTACCAAGTTATACATCAAAGCAGATGCTGTTTTACGGCAGGCCGCGGTGGCCGAGGAGACTAAGGCGCTCCAGTCACGGTCTGCACGGCCACTACGGTCGGGGATTAGAATCCCCCCTCGGGCATGGATATTTGTGCCGTCCTAGTTCGTAAGTAGTTCATAAGTAGTTTGTAAGTTTAGGGACTGATGACCCCTTAGTCAAGTCCCATAGACTTTACAAACATTTGAACATTTTTGAGCTGTTTTACGATATTTGCGGAAAACTTAATGGTGTTCTTCAAGAAGATTGATTGCCGGCCGCGGTGGCCGAGGGGACTGAGGCGCTTCAGTCACGGTCTGCACGGCCACTACGGTCGGGAGTTCGAATCCCCCCTCGGGCATGGATATTTGTGCCGTGCTTAGTATTAGCTAGTTCATAAGTAGTTTGTAAGTTTAGGGACTGATGACCCCGTAGTTAAGTCCCATAAGCTCTACAAACATTTGAACATTTTTAAGAAGATTGATTGTATTCAAGTAGCTGGTTAGCTGGTCGTGTACTATATATTCGCTTGTCAAAATCAACACTTCCACTCATCCACGCAAGATGTATTTCAACGAATTTGAAGTGTGGCAACAGAATACAAACTTTAAGGAGCCAAAATTTAATGAATTCAAACATATGACTGTTTACCTTTCCTTCTTAAGAAAAAATATCAACACTAAAGGAAGGAAAGCAGAAACACTTGAAGCAATGCTTCAATATTTCTATTGAAAACTATCATAACTTTTATAAAGATGTCTGCAAATAATTTTTTTAACATTTCATACCTACCTTATATGTCTTTAAGATATTATGTTTTGCTTGAATAAACAATTTTTAGCCAAAAAAATGAATATTTATTTCGATATTGGACCATGATACTTCTTTTGCTTCATGTGTAAAATTTAACTTTTGGCAATTATCTCATTTTCATTATCAACGCTTCAATTACACGTATGATGCCAGACGGTGGCTGTGCATAGAGCAGACTGCACAAACGTCAACTGCTGGTGAGGATAGTGGGGCTATGAGTTAAGTACTGGATGCTGTGCTGCGATATTTGCGGAAACCTAATTGGCGTTCGTCAAGAAGGTTGTTTGTAGTCAAGTACTTCTAATCAGACACACAGTATGTAGGAGTATTAATTGCAATAACATACGGGTGGTAACGTAGGTCAAAAGAACTTGAAACGTTTCCTAAAAATTATACCCCTTATATGTACGCGGAAACTCACTTGCCAACAATAAAAATATCTCTCTCAAAAAATTTCGTCCAGCGCATGTTTCCGGCAGCAAATGGACGTCGAAGACAGATGGGTCTGTGTTTCATAGGTCAGTGAGTTTCAGAATTACACTATTACAGCAACACATAGGAGGTATAGAAGGTGTCTTGAGCATCGAAACGCAAGCCCAGAAGCGTCATCCAACGATGCTGCAGACCGTCGAACTTGCTGGAAAGCGATGTCTAAAGCAGGCGCTGGTGCCTGTTAACTTGGACTCTCCGTAGCGTCGTTGAACGGCGTTTCTGGGCATGGGCTTCTATGCTTATTTTGTTCCTAAGACGCCTTCTAGATCCCTTAGAAGTTTGTTGGTGTCGTTCTGTAATTCTTAAACACACTGACGTACGGATCCCACACCAATCACAATCTTCGACGTCCATTTACTGCCGGAAATATGCGCAGGACGAAATTTTCGTGAGAAATTTTCGTATGTGAGGAATCGCGATGCGAATCCCGAGTGCGCGTATTTCGGTTCACCCTGTATAATTAGAAAGGAGCTTCGCTATAGATGTGCACCAAAAATCATGTATGTACGGAGTCGTTAAGAGTGGTTAAAGAAAGTGCATATTTTCTTATTTAGACGACGATACGCAGCGAAAGGTATTACTCGTTCACTTTACAAATTGCTTATTTGAGACGAGGGCGCTGCGAACTGTTGACGTGTTCTGCTATTGATCAAATGAAGCACGAGCGATGTAGCTGCGCTGAATTACAATGTACCGGTAACGTGGTTCCTCAGCTGAAGCACATAAAACAAATGTACTTTCTGTTAACACATTCTTGCTCAGACAAACAATCCAAATGAGGAATAAGAATATGAAACTGTGCTTTTTTTCGGTCAGACAAAACCATAGTCGTTTTACAAAACGACGTTGCATTCTCTTTTAATGAGTTCTTCTGCAGAAAAGCGTATGAAATGAAAAATAACTGCATTGTTACTATTGAACAACTGAAGCGATGCGTAATGCATTTGCTTTTAATACATTCTTGTACAAATATAGCACGAAATTAAAACTGTTGTTTTACGACAGGGGCGTAGATAAATTTTTCCTCTTGAAGAGAGGGGGGGGGGGGGAGGGGGTTCAGAGCCAGTGCTAAGTTAGGTGCCCTCGCACAGTCGACAGGTGCCAAAACTGTGACGACGCCGCCCCTCCTCCCCATAAAACAAACTTGCGATTTTCTCTATGAATTTGGAAAATTTTGTGAATAATTGAAAATGAATAACGCGTTATTGCAAAAGATTGATGACATGAAGAGAAGTATTTTCTTGTATACCTTGAAAATGACGGGCAATCAGCTGCCGAAGGCCGGCCGCAGTGGCCGAGCGGTCTGCGGCGCGCCAGTCAAGTTCTGCACGACCACTAGGGTCGGGAGTTCGAATACCCCCTCGGGCATGGATAATTGTGCCGTCCTTAGTATTAGCTAGTTCGTAAGTAGTTTGTAAGTTTAGGGACTGATGACCCCGTAGTTAAGTCATCATTTGAAGCTGCCGAAATACTGGATGTTATCGAAGACGTTGCCCAACTATATTCCCGTAAATTATTTGAACATTACATACAGAATAAGACCAATTTTCAGAGCAAAAGTAATCGCTGTAGGGATTAGTAAATTAGAAATACCTTCCGCACTACCACATCTGGCTCAAGTTATCAGTTGTCAGCAATCGTAAAAAAAATCTAAAGCCTTCAGACAAATAACATGTAGGGGAGACCAGGGCGATGGTGCCACCTTAAGGGAAACCAGTTTTTTTAACCTTATTAAAAGGGTGCCCTTTTCGTACAGAATAATACTACAGCTTCGCCAGCTAATACTACTTTATTATAAATTTTTCAGCCATGTATGTTGTTAAGTTTTATTGTTAAAAAATATATTGTGAAAGTATACGCAGTGGCGCCGTTACCCTCGGTTACGAGGTAATGACGCCATACATTTGAAAATCAAGGAGGACCACAGATGTAAAATACTTTCAGAACTGCTCTTTTTGCGGCATATGTCATATCATTTCATGGAAAGGCAACCCTTTGGTAAAGTTGCCGAAATGAAATATTAATTGAAAGCAAAATTATATACATTTATGTATAGCAAACTATTGGATGGCTTTGTGGTTCCCCCCTTCCCCTACACAGTGCACACTGCGAGCATGGAATTATCTACCTCTAATTGAGTAATTAAACTTTTTCCTTTCGTTTATAGATATTATTCCATACATTACAGTACATATAAAGTGGCATTTCCACCCTTCAAATGTTTTTACCACAGTAAGTATGTCTTCTGGAGAATCACAATTATTTAGATGACCACTAGAACCAGGTTATGTATGATTTATGTCAATGGTAAAGCCCCTAATCTTAATATTGAATGGATGATACAATTACAATTACTGTCATGGAAGGTTGGTTAGAATGATTTAGTAGCACTTCACTCTTCGAAAATATAAATAAAAAACTTACCGTGAAATACCACTTCATGTGATCTTGACAAATAACACAATCTCAACGACGCTGAGTATTCCAATTTCTTGATGTGTGACCAAACGCTTGAAAACTTGCACAAGCTCGTATAAAGAAACACACGCTCGGTGAGAGGTGAATACGCTCCATCACACAGTCACTGGCTATTGTTACGCCCTTGGAAATAGATCCAAATTATTGTACACCGCATACTATTGTTACATCACTGCTAATGAATCTCTGAGGCAATCTAAAGCATTAAGAGCCTTCAGGATGTCGGTAATTACTATTTGTTTAAGCCAGATTTCTTTCATTTCATGTTTCACTGATATCAGATGTCATGGATCATCTCTGCAATTATCGACAGAAGTCGCGGTAGGTGGTAAATTAAACTTCGACCGCAATAGAATTTGATATGCGGCGGGAAGGGGAACTAATATGCCACGCTGAGGAGAGACGTAAGAGCGGGAATTAATCTGTCTGCTATACAATGCTGTCACTTTTGGCGTGAGTGCGTGCAGATGATCAGCATCTGTGGTATAAATTATACACGGAACTAATAAGTTTGTGATGTCATACATTTGTTATCGTTTAATCATACTCGTTAAAATTAATATATTTGTCTGTCTGCCATGTACCCGTTTGCCGCCCTACTGTAGTAATAGTTAGTAAATCACTGAAGGTAGTAGCAGTAGTTAAGACACGGTGGCCTTCGTTACACGTTAGGCAAGCCTCGTACGGTACTTTAAACAGTGTATGGAGCGGGTTTCTGGCTGGAAATTAACAATACTTGTACATTGTTACTGATGGTTAAGTGGTGGTTACCTGAGCAGTTACTTTTGAAAGATTTACTGTGGTGAAAGTTGTGCGTGACGCTTGCCTAGGTCTCACGAAGGTTAAACTTTGTTTACAAGATAAATCAATCAAAAGTGAACTCCACAAAATACCCAGGAATTACTATTACTTCAGACTTAAACTGGAAAGAACACGTATATAATGTCTTGGGAAAGGCGAACCAGAGACTCCGTTTTATTGTCAGAACCCTTAAAAGATGCAACAGAGCTACTAAAGAAACTGCATACACTACGCTTGTCCGTCCATTTTTGGAGTATTTCTGCCCAGTGTGGGATCCTTATCAGGTGGGTTTGACGGATGACATCGAAAGAGTCCAGACAAGCGCAGCTCGTTTCGTATTATCACAATACAGGAGAGACAGCGTTACGGAAATGATACAGGATCTGGGATGGGAATCATTACAACAACGGCACTTATCGCTGCGGCGTGGGCTACTTACGAAACTCCAATCGCCAGAATTCTCCTCCGAATGCGAAAATATATTGTTGACTCCCGCTTACATAGGTAGAAATGACCATCAGAACAAAATACGAGAAATCAGAGCTCGAACGGAGAGATTCAGGTGTTCTTTCTTCCCGTGCGCTATTCGAGAATGTAATGGGAGATAAATAGTATAATGGTGGTTCGATGAACCCTCTGCCAGGCACTTAAATGTGATTTGCAGAGTATCCCATGTAGATGTAGAAGGTTACCCATAAGACATTCGAGACAAAGTGTGCTGATAATATGTAAGAAACCAAAGCTCAAGTAAGCATCGATTACAACTTACAGACACCCTGGTAAAGTTTTCGATCTAATTCTTATATTCATTACACAAATTATTGTCATTTTTAATTTTAGCACAAGTGACAAAAAAGTTCAGGGGGGTTGTTGAAATTCCTCTTCCTCCTCCCCTCCCAGTATCTACGACCATGTTTTACCATTAACAAAGGGACGGTCGTGTAGCTGATAAAATACATGTGCTGGTAATAGATTATTCTACAGAAAATCGTAATAAATTAAAATCAAATATAAATTTCGGTGCATGATCTAAAAACTAGGAAGAAGTCCCTAGTGGGAGGACGGACGCTTTGAAACCATTATTATTCGCTAGTGTAAGTTGGTCATTCATCCTGGTGAGCCCTCGTTTATGAGTAAGCGACGAAAAAACATTGGAAATTTTGCACAAATCTTGAGACACTTAAAACACAAAAGACATTCAGATAGCTGCTGAAGTGCTTGCTTACGAATAATCAATAATAGAGAGTATGTTGCGGAACCTGTAGTGGATAGCGTTTCTCCTTCTAATCCCTCCACCTACCTTAGAATTTTTTCATTTTGAAATGTGTGGGCAATTCTAAAATTTTGCCACAAAAAGCTTTTTCAATAATTAGAAAAAAGGAATATGAGTAAAAAATCATATTTAAAGCAATCAATCAATAAAAATTGAGATCAAAGTCATTTCGATAAAGATATGAAAATAAAAGAACATTGAAGCGCATAATAAGATCTGCATCTCTTGCACATTAGACAGACGAGATATCCACTGCATTCTGCTAGATACTAAAACAAGCGTTCTGTTGTAAAGATTCAGAATCTTGCCCAAAACTGTAACTTTTTTCATCGATTACTCGGAAAGGAAGTCCTACTCAAGTGAATGGTCAACCACCGATGTGTGGTTTCAAAAAGTAGATTATAATATCATCAAACAAACGCAAACCTGCATTTGCTAGTAACGCACCATTACACAAGTCTGTCTGGGGAAATAAAATGTGTTTTCTAATACCATAGTTAACATGTAAAGCATTATGTGGCGAGATGCAGCATTTGTGACTGGCTGGAAGACTTCCTAAGTATTAGAGCGCAGTACGTTGTTCTCGACGGCGAGTGTTCATCAGAGACGAGTGTATCGTCAGGGGTGCTCCAGGGGAGTGGGATAGGAACGCTATTATTTTCTATCTATATAAATGATCTGATGGACAGAGTAACTTGTAATTTGCGGCTGTTTGCTGATGATGCTTTGGTGTATGGGAGGGTGTCGTCTTTAATTGATTTTAATAGCATACAACATAGACAAAATTTCTAGTTGGTTCGAAGAATGGCAGCTAGCTCTCACTGTAGAAAAATGTAAGGTGATGCGCATGAGTAGGGAAAACAATCCCATAATGTTCGAATACAGAATTAGTAGTGAGCTTCTTGATGCTGTCGCGTCGTTCAAATATCTAGGCGTAACATTGCAGAGCGATATGAAATGGAACGAACATGTAAGGACAGTTGTGAGTAAGGCGGACAGCCGACTTCGGTTTATTGGGAGAATTTTGGGAAGGTGTACTTCACCTGTAAAGGAGACCGCGTATAAAACGCTTGTACGACCACGTCTTGAGTATTGCTCAAGTATTTGGGACCCGCAGCAGATCGGTTTGAAGGAAGACATAGAGGCGGTTCAGAGGCGAGCAGCTAGATTTGTTACTGGTAGGTTCGACCAATGTGCCAGTGTCACGGAAATACTCCGGGAACTCAAATGGGAATCGCTGGAGAATAGACGACGTTCTTTTCGAGAATTTATGTTGAGGAAATTTAGAGGTCCGGAATTTGAAGCTGAGTGTAGTATGATATTCCTGCTGCTTACTTACATTTCGCGTAGTGATCACAAAGATAAGAGAGATTAGGGCTCGTACGGAGGTATACAGACATTCTTTTTTTTTTTTTTTTTTTTTTTTCGTCATTCTATTTGGGAGTGGAATAGGAAAGGAAATGCCTAGTAGTGGTACAGTATACCCTCCGCCACGCAGCTTACTGTGGATATCGGAATATGTATGTAGATGTAGAAAAACAGGCACAAAACTGTAATCCATATGTAAGGGCTGAACACCTGGCTCTTCATCACACAATTCTGTCGCATATGGTGACTCGCTGGAGCTGTTGCTGATGTCCGAAGCAGCTGTCTCTGTCGACTCTGAATCTGGCTCGTCCGATACGTCCTCAGAACCGCCAGTCGAAATTTCACTGTCACTGTTTGCTTGAAGCTGGATAATTACACTCTCAATAGCTTTGCCCATGAGTGCATCTCTGTGCCAGTATTCGTCCATTCGTCCCTAATAGTTTTCCCTTTATCATACGCCCTTTTTTAGTCATCTTTCGTAATGCTCTGCATCGCAGCCGAAGTCATTTGCTTAAGTTGGGAGATGGTAACACTGGTGACGTTGTTCGAAGCAACTTTCTGTTTCATTAAATTCCAGATACGTTCGATGGTGTTCAGATCACAATGGTAAGGTAGAAGGCGTAACATTGTAAGTTCTTTACCGGATTCTTTCAGTACTCTATCTACTGTATATTCTGGCTCGCGCTTTAAAAGTTTTACAATTTCTAAGAGCTCGTTGCATGTTAAATCTGCCCGAACGGAATTTTATGTTTAGTCAGCCATGATTGTATACTTTACGTGAAGATGTGTAAGGCGGTTTACATTCGTGAACACGATGATACGGAGCATTGTCTAGTACCACAATACTTCCACTTGGAATGTTTGGTATTAGGCGCTCTTGCAACCATTTTATGTAACTTTCATTGTTCATTTCGTAGTTAAAATCTTCCGACATTGATCTGGAATCATAGATGAGCTCCGCAACATCAGTGCACCCCATTTCTCCTCCCTCATAAAGCACTATCGCTCTTTGTCCAGAGCTTTCATTTTTTCTCACACCTGGTACGTCACTATGTTGCCAACATTTACTGGCAGTATAGGTATGCACCCATGTTTCGTCAGTATAAACGACGGTTTTTTTCGCACATTTTTCGTTTTTCCTCAGTGTTCTAAGAAAACGTGCACGACATGCTACTATGTCCTCCCTCTCAAACAGAAACGTTGGTCTTCTAAATTCTCTGGAAAGTGGTTCGTTTTCCCGTGAAATTAATATCTGGTTCCTCCTTTACCCAATTATGAAGTTTTCGAAGGGTGGATATCTCTTTTTTAATGTCGTAGTCCTCTACAAACATTCTTTTTCGTAAGCACTTATCAAATTCGCCAAGACACTTGGTTTTCTTCGTCAGTCTCTTCTTCCTTTTCTGACTACTCTGTCTGGCCTTCTTAACATCGTTCACAATATTATGCACTGTTCTTACACTTTTTCCTACCGCTCCTGCTGCTTTTTCCATAGGCGTTTCCAACAATATGAGCAAGCCTTTTGTTTTTCTTCTTTACAGAACTGAACAAAATTAGCACTTTTCCTTCCCCGGTTGAATAACTCGGGTAGTCTAAGGACACGCAAGTCGCAGAAGTGGTGGCCAATCGAAAGACTTGCACCAGGCCATTGAGCCACACGAAATTATTATTATCGGAACGTACTCTTTGACAGCGTTTATCTTCGCGATGCCTGTCTATTCACCAGCCGCTAAGAATACTGTCGCTCTACGACATTAACGTGACTGTACAATGCACGCGACACGTTCGTCGATCGTGTACTGTCGAGTATGTCGGCCGCCTTCTGCCCCATCTGAGCGTAAACAAAGCTTAGTTCTGCGTTCTGCCGTCTGTAAAGTGAACTAGTAATACAGGTTTAGCACGTCATACAACGATATAGCGGTAGAATGGGTGCAACGAGGACGTCGACTGTGTTGTCAGTAGTGCAAATCACTATTCCTTGACGATTTCGCCACGTCCCTCTCCCAGTTGCCATCCTCTTCAGTTTGATTTTAGGCCCATATCTTCTTTGATATTAAGAAAGGTTGCTCTTGGCCTGCCTCTTGTGTTTTTTTTTTTTTTTTTTTTTTTTTTTTTTTTTTTTTTTTTTTTTTTTTTTTTCTCCTAGAACTGGTTCTCCTATCATATCTGGTTTTCTTCTTCCTACATACTTTACCAGCGTTCTGCTCTCATTATCTTCTCCAAATCCATATTTTCATTGCTTCCAGTCTCTTTTTCTCTGCCTTTCTCGGAGTCCATGCTTCACATCCATATGTTAAGACACTCCAAACAAAAGTATTGGCAACTTGTTTTCCTAATTTCCAGGTTCATATGGTTTTCTTTGCGCAAATTCCTTTTATTTTGGAAAGCTTGCTTTACTAAGGCTATTTTTCTCTTTGTATCTGTAATACATTTATACAGTGACTGTTCTCCCCAAATTACATAAGCTCCCAGCCTTTTAGAGAACGTCATCTCCTTGTCTCAAATTGACTTTACCATTTTCTTTTATCTTCCCTACTACCATATTTTTTGTTTTCTTCTTATTTATTATTAGATTAAATTCTGACAGTATTTTGGCAAATGTTATCAACAGAAACTTAATTTCTTTTACCGAGTAAGAAAATACTACTATATTATCTGCAAAATGAATTTTTCAATAAGCATTGTTAAGAAATTTCAGAACGTAACACAGAAAATTATGCCAGGATTCCTTTTAATGAATTTTCATAATCCGCCTGAGCTGTCTTTTATACCTTTATTAGGTTACGACTGATTTCGCACCGTTGAAGGTGCATCTTCAGGTATCTTCCTTGAAGTGGGAAGACTTATAACGACGTCCCAATATTCAATTTGAAAGCCTAGTTTTGAGGGGCCCCTCCTTAAAGTTCTTAAAACGTAAATAGGTTTGACGACATAAAAGTTTTCTGGGTATGGTACCGCGTCATGATGTATGGCTATTACTTAAATAACCAACGTTTCGGCCAACGTTACAGTGGCCTTCATCTGGGTAACTGATGAAGGCCACTGTAACGTTGGCCGAAACGTTGGTTATTTAAGTAATAGCCATACATCATGACGCGGTACCATACCCAGAAAACTTTTATGTCATCTGACTCTGGCCGCGGAAGCCTACGTAATTATGTAAATAGGTTTGTTTGTTATATCATTAAGTGGACGTATATAGGATTGAAGTCACTGTTGATTAAACGAAGTTCGCTTCCTAAAATACTTTATTAGATTGCACGTTGGGAGTGTGTTGTATCTTCCTTGAAATTGTAGTAAAAATGGGTTGTAGCATTAGGTTCACGTCATATCTGGTTAAAACTCTTAATAAAAACCAGCGATTAGTAGACGACAGTCTGTATTTTGACATATCGAAAGTACTAAGATTTTAGGCACCATTAGGTGCACGTTGGGCATAAAAATGTAATGCTCGTTAAAAACCATAAAAGCTGTTCTAGTGAACAAATAGTATCATTCAATAAATTCATATGTGCAGTATCCCTGAAGAAGTATTGCCGTGTTTTAAGTTCGCCTCACCATGGAAAATCTCTCATACTGGTCACCATATCACTGTGCTGTGGCAATGGAGGAAAACTGATAGACTTCAAGTATACGCTCATAATCCGGCATCGCGGCTTCGCTGATTGTAATTAAACTGTGTTAGGAGTTGTCACACACTCGTTTACCGCCCAGCAAGCAACATGAATATCGGGAACGTAATAAGTCTTCCCACCTCATGTACTCAGGAAGATACCTGAAAATGCACCATTAACGGTGCGAAACCGGTCGTGACCTAATAAAGTCATAAAAGACAACTCTGACTGATTGAAAGGAATCCTGGCATAATTGTCTGTGTTACCTTCTGGAATTTCTTAACAATAATGTTTTTCAGCTGTGGATATCCAAATTATAAAATAGTTTCAATAAGCAGGTTAAAAAAAAATGTTCAAATGTTTGTATAGCTACAGGGTCATCAGTCCCTAAACTTACAAACTACTTATGAACTAACTAAGACTAAGGACGGAACAAATATCCATGCCTGAGGGGGGATTCGAACCCCCGACCGTAGTGGCCGTGCAGACCGTGACTGGAGCGCCTCAGTCCCCTCGGCCACCGCGGCCGGCGTTAAACAAATATGAAGGTAATGGGCATCCTTGCCTTACTACCGTCGGCCGTCATTATTGTTTCTTTCTTCTTCACACCGTACACTTCTGTTTCCTGCCTTTTATACAGGTTCCAAATTAATCTTCTATATGGACTTCTAGCATCCTGAAACCACTGCCGTAAATTTCTATATACCTTCCCCTTTTTTGATAAAAAAACCACAGGTCTCTTAATATTTACAGTACCGACACTGCTGGAAAAACAACTTTCTACACCCTATCAGAGTTTTTCATTTCACGTAAGATTTATTGTTGAACCAGTGCACGCTACGCACATGGTTTACGTTCACAGATCAATAGCTCAAGCGGCACTGAAGTATCAGGTGTCGACGGTGAAACATCCGTATAAGTACGTGGTGTAGTTCAGTGGCGCAGCCAGAATTTGGTTCTGGGGGTGGGGGGAGGGGCTCATCTTTTAAAAATAAATTCAGGCCCTTTGCCAATAACTCACCCTCCCCCCTCCCAACACCCGAGATATTAGGTGCCGGATTCCTAGTTTATTACCTAATAAAAATTGTTTTGCAGAAGCCGGAGACGGCGGTTGGGTTTGTGTGTGTGTGTGTGTGTGTGTGTGTGTGTGTGTATTGGAGTCCTCTGTCGCAGATGAAGGCTTAACAGCCCAAAGCTTCAGTTTTGTTTATTCTTTTATGTGTGCCTCTTTTGCGACTCGTCGGACGTCTCCTTTTCAAAACTATTGTTGAATCTTTTAAGGTATTTCCATTGATTAAAATAAATATCTTTTATTTCACGTGTTGTAAATTGTTTTATAAAGCTCCCCCTCCCCCCCCCCAGACTGGCCAAAGTACTCATTTTCACCCTCCCCCCCCTCCCCCAAAATCAATGACGAAGTTTGCGTCATGATTCCCCCGCCCCCTTTGGGCATCTCTGGCCTACTGAATTTATCAATGGTAAAAGGTTCTTATAAGAAGTTCTCCTATGTTATAAGTGTTTCAGTGACACGAGTCTCTGTATGTAAAAATTGAACTAAACACTGTTGTTGTTCGTAGTTTCTGGCGGCCCTCATAAGATTCCACTCTGTGACGCCTCTGACCTTCTAAGCAGCGGGTCGCCGCATATGAACAATCGGCTCGTAACTTCAGTATAGCAGTATCAATAGCAACAGCATCAAAGCTGGTCGCGGCGGCATTAAAACCGCTCACACTAACAGCAGCACAAGTTCCCAGTGGCGACATCACGTTGGCGACCCACTTTCAGGTTAACTTGTGCTTCGCAAATTATAGTTACGTTGTGATTTATTACATGTGTACTATTTCAAATTTCGGTTCCGGCCTGTTAAAAAAAGAAAAGAAAAAATCTATGGGAGGTGCTGGGGGAGGGGGGGGGAGCTTCAGCCCCTTTAGCCCCCTCCCCACACCCCCCCCCCCCCCCAACCCCCATGTGGCTGCGCAATGTAGGCGCTGATTCCGGCATCCATTCGATCAAACAGATGGCGAATATTGTCTTGGGATGTGGTATTCCATGCCTGCTCGAACTCTTCGGGTAGTTCTGCAATAGTTGTGCACTGACGAGTCACGCTTGTCAGTTGTCTTCCTGTCATATCCCACACGTGCTCGACTGGAGACAAGTCCGGAGTGGTGCTGGTCAGGAAGGTTACTGCACGTCATGTAGAGCACGATGAATCAGACACGTAGTGTGTGGGCGAACCTTATCTGAAACCTACAACTCGCAGTATACTAAGGGTAGGTGGAATGGCTGGAATGAAGTTCCCGCCTTGTTATTGCTTTTCTTTCATCAGAAGACACAAACACGTGGCACTCCCGTACAAATGTTCATAATAAAAACCAATCTCTCACAATGAAACACTTAATAAAATGTTCATAATAAAAACCAATCTCTCAGAATGAAACACTTAATAATCATAAACGTGGCAAGTAGCTCAGCAAACGCATGACCAGTTCATCTTCGGAATCAAGTGAAACTCACAAATACTTAAGACCGGGGAATATGGTGGACGGTACAGTTCTTCCCAGTCCCATCGCCCGAACACAGCACCCACAGACTGCGCTGTATGCGCCCGTGCATTGTCGTACAAAATGAGGGTGGGTTGCACAGAAAGTTTGTCGCTTCTTTCGCAAAGCTGGTCGCAGGTGATGCCCCAAAAACGAACAGTGAAGGTCTGCGTTGTTCCTGTTTCGAAAACATGGTGACACCGTTACGTTACGTCGCTCGCTCACAGGTAATTGTGTTTCCCTCGTTTGTGCGCACGCCGCAAAGTTGTCCCAAATCCCAACAAGCTGGCCAAACGTCGACAACGTTATAAAATTGGCTGAAAATCTGGACTTTGCGGTTTTCGGGGTCGCTGATTAAGAAATCGAAGTCAAAATTTAAAAAAACAAAATGGCGGATGAAATACGACGGAATATTTCATCAAAAACGTATTCAGTTCGAGTCTTTTCCTTGGGAAGACGCCCCATTGTATCTTCAAACGTTTCAAATGTTTGTTAAGCTTATGGGACTTAACTACGGGGTAATCAGTCCCTAAACTTACAAACTACTTATGAACTACTTACGAACTAGGACGGCACAAATATCCATGCCCGAGGGAGGATTCGAACGTGCAGACCGTGACTGGAGCGCCTCAGTCTCCTCGGCCACCGCGGCCGGCATTGTATCTTCCCTGGAAGTCTTTGAACATTCATTTCCAATTGTGAAAGAAACAGGAACGTTAAGCCACCCGTAAATTTTTTGGAAGAATTTGATTTCGTTCCTGTGGTGTCGCACAAGTACAAAGTACGCGCCACCTACTTTCGCCGCGCGCCGCCATGCACGCACGGCGCGGCGTTCTTACGACGACAGCCACGAGCGCCCTCTGCTGCAACTCCACTCGTGGCCACCACTGAACGACATCGTTCACTTGGGACTGAGATAGGAACCAGTAAAGACCTTCGGCATCAGATAGGCACCAGTGAAGACTTTGCTATCGGACAGGCACTAGGCAGGCCTCTAGCTCAACTATGTATCAGCATTCTGCAGTACTATGTAAAAGTTAAGTATTGTATAAATTCTGTGCAATATATATCTCATTCTAATTTACTCAAGTGTTTCTAGTTTCTGGCTGCTCCCCTCCGTACCTGCACCAGCGTGCTATCCTTATTCCTGTGTCGGTCTCATTCCACTCGGCCACCGACACCTGGACGGAAACGAGACACAAAAGCGGCGACGAGGCTGGGACACAAAAGTGGCGACGAGGAGTGATAGAACCTTGGACCAGCCCGCTTACAGCAGCCAGACAGCAGCAGTCGGAGCACGCAAAAATTGCTCCCGCCCACCCACCCTTATTACAACAATTTTGGGGAAAGATATTTTGTTACGTGTTTTGTGGACTTTTTTGTTGCAGAGCGTCCTCTTTCATATTGCATTTGTGTTTGTTATAAGTTACTTGTATACGCGGCGCCTAATCGGTCAGCATGGCCACTACCCCGAACCCAAACTTAATGGAAATTATTCAGTTCCCAGACGGCGCAAATCACTCAACTCCTGCAAGCGGTGTCCCAGCTGACAGCGCAAGCAGCTAACCAACAACAGCCGCCACTTCAGGAGCCCACACCTGCCGCCGCAACGCTTCCTACGTTTCGCCAGTACAACGAACGTGAGGAAGAATGGAGCGACTATTTCGCACAGATTCAAGAACTCGTCGCGGCTCATCAACTTACAGGTCAGGCTGTTAAGCATCTTTTATTGTCCGTGGTGGGCCCCAAAACCTTCGTATTAGTGCAGAAACTATTCCCGCAAGCATCTCCTTGTGATGTAGACTTTGAACAAATAGTAGAGGCACTAAATGCTCATTATGACAGAAAAGCTCTTGTAGCCGCTGCACGGTACCGATTTTTCAGACTTAAAAAATTACCGCAGCAGTCACACCAAGAGTGGATTACGGAATTGAAGGGCATAACCCGCAAATGTAAATTTACTTGCTCTTGTGGACTTTCGTATAGTGACGTTATGTTGAGAGATGCGATTACGCAGAACATTCAGGACCCCAGAATTAGAGCAGCAATTCTGAAACAATCTGACCTTTCATTAGACAGTGTACTGCAGCTTATAGAAGCCCAAGATACTTTTGACTTAGCAGATGTAGAAATGCAAAGCCACAGTGTTAATTCAGTGCGCCGCAACGGACGCTTTCGTAGTCACAGTTCACAGTATAGCACTAGTGATTCTTATTTTTCTACCGGCCGTGCTGAACAGACAGTGAACAGTAGCCAGTGTAAAAGTGCGACACAAAGGTCGCCCCGGCGTGTTAGAAACAGTAATTTGAATAACGGGCGCCAACACTCATTTCAGAAAAAAGTACGTAAATCTTGCCCCCAGTGTGTGTCTCGCCACAAGCGTGCTCATTGCCCTAGTCGCAACGCAACCTGTTATCAATGTGGCAAATCGGGACATGTGCAGTCTGTGTGTATGCAAATTAAAAACTCAAAGAACAGTAACGTTAGAAACAGTGCTTCGCAAAGTGCGAGAGCAGTGCATACAGTCAATGTCATAGACGCTGTGGAATTGAATAGTGCTTTACTTAGTTCTCAATTGCAAGAACAATTTTCTCCTTTTTTTTTTTTTTTTTTTTCTTTATTGTATTTCCACACCAGCGATTACACCAGTAGGCTGGCAGCAGCTCCAGAGGCTGCTCTTCAGCCGAGAGAATAAAATACATTGATGAGATGAAAATTTAAAATACATGACAGGCGAAAAATCAACGAAGGAACAATGACACATACATGGCGACAATTGGAGGTACAAACAGTTGACAGGTGAACAAAAACCGGATGTAGTCAGTGAAAAACGAGGAGCCACGGTGACTTAATAAGCACATGTTGGACGACAAGAACACAGGACGGCGAGTTACGGAGACACTAAGTAAAATACACGGTGCGACACTTGTCTGGTTGCGGTGGACGCAGTTAAAAAACACACACTTCACTGTAGCACAACACACAACACTTGACGTAGCACTTGTAAAACTGTCGGTCCAGGACCCCGATAAAAAGGGGGCGGAGCAAAGCGTGGGGGAGAGGGAAATAAACGGCGGGGAAGAAAAGGGGGGCGGCAGGGAAGAGCCGTAGGGACTCCAGGGTAGGGAGGGGGGTAGCCAAGTAGGGCAGCGGAAGGGGAGGGAGGAGAGGGGGCACTTTATCTATGGGTGGGGGATCAGAGCTGGTAGGACGGGTATATGTCGGAACGGAGGACGTCATCAGGAAGGGGGAGGCGGCGGAAATTACCCTGGGAGAGGACATGGAGGGTGTGGAGATGAAGGGAAGGGGGTATAACGCGGTAGAGGCGTGGCAGAGGCCCAGGGTTGGTAAGGATGGGGTGGACCAGAGGGTTGCGGGAGTCAATTTTACGGGTGGTATAGAGGATACGGATACGCTGGAGATATTCGAGGAGGTGGGGAAACGGGATCAGGTCATACAGGATCCGCGTGGGGGACGGGAGCCGGATGTGGTAGGCGAGGCGGAGGTCGTGGCGCTCGAGGACTTGGAGGGTTTTATAGTAGGATGTGGGAGCGGAGATCCAGGCAGGATGGAAGCTGCAAAGGACAGGACGCATAAGGGACCGGTAGGTGTAGAGAATGGTGGAGGGGCTGAGACCCCACGTCCGGCCGGTGAGGAGTTTGAGGAGGTTAAGGCAGGAGAGGGCTTTCTGTCGGACAGTGCGAAGGTGGGGGGTCCAGGAGAGGTTACGGTCGAGGGTTAGGCCAAGGTACTTCAGGGTAGGGGTGTGGCGGATAGGGCGGTTGTGGAGGGTGAGGTAGAAATCATGGAGACGGAAGAAGCGGGTGGTACGACCTATGATAATTGCCTGGGATTTGTCAGGATTGACGGAGAGGAGCCACCGGTTGCACCATGAGGCGAACTCGGTGAGGTGGGACTGGAGCAAAAACTGGGAGCGGGCAAGGGAGGGGGCGAGGGCTAGGAAGGCGGTGTCGTCAGCATATTGTAGAAGGTAAACGGGAGGCTCGGGTTGGGGCATGTCGGCGGAGTAGATGAGATAAAGGAGAGGAGAGAGGACGGAGCCTTGGGGCACCCCGGCAGAGGGGTAGAACAAACGGGAGTCGGAGTTGCAGACAGTGACATAGGAGGGGCGGCGGGTGAGAAAGGAAGCAATGAGGCGGACGTAATTAATAGGAAGGGCGTAGAACTGGAGCTTGAAGAGGAGACCGGAATGCCATACACGGTCGTAGGCTTTTTGGATATCAAGGGAGACAAAAATTGCGGAGCGACGGGAGTTGAGTTGGACAGAAAGGAGATGAGTAAGGCGAAGGAGCTGCTCATCGGCAGAGAAGGAGGGTCAGAAGCCACATTGGGAAAGGGGGAGGAACTGTGGCGATGGAGGTGCTGATGGATATGACGGGAGAGGATGGTTTCCAGGACCTTGCTGAACAAGAAGGTAAGACTGATGGGACGGTAGGATGAGGTCTGGGATGGGGGCTTATCAGGTTTTAGGAACATGAGAATACGCGAGGTCTTCCACAGGTCGGGGTAAAAGCCGGTGAAAAGGATGACATTATATAAGGTAGCAAGAGCTTCGTGGAAGGAGGGGGGGCAGGCTCGGAGGTGACGGTAGGTCAGCCGGTCATGACCAGGGGCGGTGTTGCGTTTAGTCCGAAGAGTGTCAATGATGTCACAGGCAGTAATGGGTGTGTTCAGTTCTGAGGGGGGAATGTAGTCCAAGTACTGGAAGCCGGGGGCGAGCGGAGGAGTGGAGGTATCGGTTCGCTCATGGACGTCTGGGAAGAGAGAATAGTCAAAGAGAGGATCATCAGGAATGGAGAAAACTTCAGAGAGGTAGGAGGCAAAGTGTTCTGCCTTGCTGGCGTTGTCAGGAAAAGGACGGTCATCATGGAGAAGCGGGTAGTGGGGGGAGGAATGACCGCCAGTAAGGCGGCGGAAGGCATGCCAGTACTTGGAGGAGTTGACAGGGAGCGTGGAATTGAGGCGGGTGCATGTCTGGCGCCAGTCCCGGCGTTTTTACGCGGACAAGAGGTTTCGGATGTGGCGTTGGATTTGCCGGTGGCGTTGGAGTGTGTCCCGGTCACGGGTCCGGAGGAAGGAGCGGTACAGACGACGGGATTCGCGAAGGAGAAGGACGGCCTGTGGAGGAAGGGTAGGACGGTGAGGATAAATCGCCCGGGTGGGGATGTGGACATGGACCGCGTCAGCAACGGTCTGTTGGAGGAAGGAGCAATTTTCTCCGTTTTTTTTTCTTTATTGTGATTTCAATTCCCCTAAAAAAGGGGCGTGCCGTCAGCGCTCACTGGCGCTCTTCGGCCTACAGAAATAAAAAAAATGACAGCGGAGAACATAAAAAACACAAAGGAGGTAAAATTTTGGAGATAATACAGACATAAAACGGAGATTTAAAATGGAGATAAAACAAAGTACATAAAACGGAGGAAAACAGTGGTGACATAAAACACTTGGAACGATGAAAGTTGTGAATAAAAACAGTTGCTCGAATGTCAGTGGCACACACACAATTAAAATGAGCATAGGGCGGCGGCCATGGTGAGACCGTCCGCTATTTGGAGTTAAAACAAAAAACACAACACACCCGGAGAGATACACAAGCTAAAACTGACGGTGTCGGCTGCGGGTTGGCCGTCCACTGTTGTAAAATAAAACAATGTAACTAAAACACACCACACTTGTCGAAGCACAAAGGAGGTGGGGCACTGAGAGCATTTAAGATGTGGTGTGGGGGGAAAAGGGATGAAAGGATAGGAAGAGGGTGGGGAGGAGCCACAGAGCCGGTAGGGAAGGGACGGGGGGGATGATGTCCCAGGAAGCCACGGGGAAGAAGGATAGGGGAGGGCAGTAGAGGATCCGGAGGGATGGAGGAGGGGAGAAGGGACAGGACGGGAGGGATAGTCGGGGCTCTCAGGGAGAGAAGGGGGAGAGGGAGCAAGGAGAAGGATCACAGCTGGTATGAAGGGTAGATGTCAGGTCGGAGGGCATCATCCGGGATGGGGAGGGTATGGAAGTTGCCACGAGAAAGGATCCGGAGGGTGGACAAGAGGAGAGCAGGGGGAATACAGTGGTGGAGGCGCGGCAATGTACCAGGTGCAGAGAGGAGGGGATGGACTAGAGGATTAGGCGGATCTGATTTGCGGGATTTGTAACGGAGGCGGAGATTTTCAATAAAGAGAACGAGTTTGGGGAAAGTAATGAGATCATAGAGGATCCGCGTGGGGGAAGGGGGATAAAGTGGGATACAGAAGGCGAGGCGGAGGGCATGGCGTTCCAGTATCTCCAGAGATTTGTAGAAGGATGGGGGAGCGGAGATCCAGGCGGGATGGGCGACACATAGGACTGGGCGGATGAGGGATTTGTAGGTATAGAGGATGGTAGAAGGGTTGAGGCCCCATGTTCGGCCAACAAGGAGTTTGAAGAGGCGGAGGCGGGAGCGGGCTTTTTCTTGGATAGCGCGTAGATGGGGAGTGGGGAGTCCAGGAGAGGGTGCGATCAATAGTGAGGCCCAGGTACTTTAGGGTAGGGGTGAGACGAATGGGACGGTTATGGAGGGTCAGATAAAAATCTCGGGGACGGAAGGAAGGGGTTGTACGACCTACGATGATCGCCTGGGTTTTGGTAGGATTTATAGACAGGAGCCACTGGTTGCACCAAGCAGCAAAGAGGTCAATGTGTTCTTGGAGCAGGCTGTTGGAACGGGCAAGGGTGGGAGCTAAGGCAAGGAAAGCGGTGTCGTCAGCATAAAGGTGTACGGGAGGGGCAGGCTTAGGCATATCCGAGGTATACAGGAGGTACAGGAGGGGAGAAAGGACAGAGCCTTGGGGCACACCAGCAGAGGGATAAAAAAGACGGGAGTCGGTGTTGTGGACGGTAACATAGGTGGGGCGGTCGGAGAGGAAGGAGGCAATGACCCGGACTCGGTTGATGGGAAGAGCATAGGTTTGGAGTTTGAAGAGCAGGCCAGAGTGCCAGACCCGATCGTAGGCACGTTCGAGGTCTATGGACACAAAGATGGCGGCACGACGGGAATTTAGCTGGAGGGAAAGGAGTTGCGTAAGTCGAAGGAGTTGGTCGTCAGTGGAGAAGGAAGGACGAAAGCCACATTGGGTGTCTGGGAGAAGGCGGTGGAGGTGGAGGTGGTGATGGATGCGACGGGACAGAATGGATTCGAAGACCTTGCTGAACACTGGGGTGAGGCAAATCGGGCGGTAGGAGGAGGCATCAGAGGGGGGTTTGTTGGGTTTTAGGAACATGAGGACTCGGGAGATTTTCCACAGGCGGGGGTAGCAGCCAGTGTAGAGGATGGTGGTATAGAGGGAAGCAAGAGTGGTGAGGAAATGGAGGGGACATTCTTTGAGGTGGCGGTATGTGATGCGATCGTGGCTGGGAGCTGTGTTGCGTTTGGTGCGCAGTATCAATTGTATGTCGTGTGCAGTGATGGGGGTGTTAATGTCCGATGGGGGGATGTGGTCCAGGTAATGGAAGCCAGGAGCCAGGGGTGGGATGGAGACATCGGTTTTTTCATGGACATCTGGGAACAAGGAATAATCAAAGTTAGGATTTTCAGGGATGGAGAATACATCAGAGAGGAAAGAGGCAAAATAGTTAGCCTTACTGGCATTATCAGGAAGGGGCTGGTCAAGGTGGAGGAGAGGGTATGTGGGCATAGGTTTCGATCCAGTGAGGCGGTGGAAGGCGTTCCAATACCGAGACGAGTTGATTGGGAGGTGGGCATTAAGCCGTGTCACTGTCTGATGCCAGTCCCGGCGTTTTTGGGCAGTCAGGAGGCTGCGCACGTGTCGCTGGAGTTGCCGATGGCGGAGGAGTGTATCCCGGTCATGGGTTCGCAGGAAGGAGCGGTACAGGCGGCGGGATTCCCGCAGAAGAAGGACATCCTGTGGAGGGAGTGTGGGACGGTGCGGCTGGACAGCTTTGGTAGGGATGTGCGAATGGATAGCATCAGACAAGGTCTGCTGAAGGAAGGAGGCAGCTTGGTCGATATCATTGGGAGAGTGTAGGGGGAGATGGTGGCTTTCGACCTGATGGGTGATGGAGAGGCGAAAGGCATCCCAGTCTGCTCGGGAGTAGTCATGGACGAGTTTAGGAGGTGGAGCTGGGCGAGGATTCTGTGGGTGATGGACATTGTATGTGAGGGTAAGGAGAACAGGGTCGTGATCACTGCCTATGGGGTCAAGAACGTCGGTGGTGATGCGCCCAAGGAGATTGGGAGAGGCAATGACGACATCAGGGGTGGTGTTGCTACAGGGTCGGGTGTGGCGTGGGAGTGGGACAATGTCGCCATTGATGGTAGGAATGAACTGATGCCACAGACGGAGTTCGGCAGGAGTGCGGGAGTGGATTTTGAGGTCAGCGGCGACCACGTAGGTTGTGAAGGTGCTATCAATGTGAGCAAGGAAGTCATAAGGGATGGGAACATGGGAGAGGATATAAATAGTAGCACAGGTGACAGTGAGGGAAGGGAGGAAGAGGGTGTGGATGAGATGTTCATAAGGGATGTTGAGGAGGGGATGTGGCCGAACTGGGTGGTGTCGGAGATGGCCGAAAGCCACTCCACCTCGTGCAGGGGGATGGGGAGAGTCATGACGGTGTAGGATATAGGGTGTGGTACTGACATATATGTGAGGGAGGAGGAAGGTTTCATTGAGGAGAAAGGCATCCACGCGGTGTTGGTTTAAGGTGTTCATCAGGAGGAGCTTATTGGTGGGAAGGGAGCGAATATTGGAGTACAGGATGTTAAATCGTTGCTGCGCCATAATGAGGTTGAAAGAAGGAGAGGAAAAGGGAGCGGGTGTGGGGACTAAACTAGGGTGTGAGGACGGTCGGTTCGGGAGAAGGTGAAGTGGATGTGATTTTGGGAGGTTGTAGCCTTAAAATCAAGGTTGAAGAGGGAGCGAGCGGCCAGGGAGACTTGGTGGAGGGTGTGAGGGCGCTGGAAAGGGTGGATATTTTGGAGGACAATAGTCAGGAACCGGATGATGTCCTCTGCTGTGGGGGGAGGGCATAGGGATTAATTAGCAGGGATTGGGGGATCAGTGGGACGGACAGGGACGGTGAGTTCTTCTTTGGTGGGAGGGGGGCGGGACTTACATTTGTAAGAGTAGGTGGGGTGTGTCCCACCGCAGGTGTTACAGGAGGGGGTGGCGGCGAGGTTAGGGCAGGAGGTTTGGAAGTGTTGACCTTTGCAGTGGGGGCATACAGGAGGGAGACAGCAATTTTTGGTCAGGTGATCATTATATGTGAGGCATCGGGAGCAGCGGTATGACTGGGGAGGTGCTCGGGAAGGTTCCACCTGGTGCAGGCGGTTGTAAATGAGGGCCCCATTGTGGAGGAGGTGGTTGATGGATGGCGCGTCTTCTGTGAAGACGCGCATGAGGTAGGTGGGGCCCGTCGCATTGTTAATGCGACGAGCTGAGCGGATGGATAGGCGGGGATCCCGCCGGAGTTCCTCCAGCACCTCTTCCTCTGTGATCCCCGGGTTCAATTTGGTGATCACAGCTGTGAGCGTGGGGGGACGACGGGGAGGAGGGGATTGGCGATTGGAGGCTGGAGGGGGGAGGGGGACAAGGGTTGCACGGGGTCCAAAGTGGATGCGGGGGATCTTGTGGAGGAGCTGTGTGTGGAGGTCGGGGTCAGGTGATTTGAAGAGGACAGAGTCCCTCCGTGGGACGATTTGGGAGATGGGGGCAGAAGGAGCATACTGCCAAAAGAGGAGAGTGAGGGCACGGCAGTCTAGTAGTCGGGGGTCAGGGTTATTGAGGACGAAAGTGTGGAGAGCAGATGGTTGAGAGGGGAGGAGGGCTGGCGGGGGAGGTGGTGCAGGCTGGGTAGGGGGGAGAGGGGCGGCTTCCATCGGGACCGGTGGGCCAGTGGCGAGAGGGTCGGCGGGCTTTTTCGTCACCGAGGACGTGGCATCTGTGGATGCTCGTTTTGTCTTCTTTGGTTTTAAGAGGGCTTGAGAGGCAGGAGTGGGGACAGGGGAGACCGGAAGGTGGCGCGGAGCCGGCCCTGCGGCTGCGTCGTCGGGTGGGAGAGGACAGGAGTCGACTACGGTCTGCCGGGTGCGAACCGCGGCACGGTCACCGCGGGAGTCAGGAAGGGGAGGGAAGGAATCGAGCGGGGGAACGGAGGAAGGGGCAGGAGAGTGTGGGACGAGGGCAGCAGCTTGTGTGGGGGCAGAGGAGAAGGCGACGGTGGAGGGAGTGGTGAGGGTGAGGAGGGAGGGAATTGTGGCAGGAAGAAGAGGGGAGGATGTGCTCCAGAAAATGGTGGTGAGGGCATGGGAGGGCGAAGTAAAAATGATGGTCGAGGACACAGTAGTAGGGGGCAGGGTCGACATGGCAGAGTCGTACAGTCACCTTCGCTGTAGAACACTGCTTCGGGATCAGCGGCGGCGGCGGACGTCCCTCCCGGCGGCCCAGGTGGGGGCGGGAGCGGCGCGGCGCGGCGGCGGGACGCGCTCCGACGGGCTGGCGACCAGGCAGAGCGCGCTGGGCGGCGACGAATCCGGCGTGGGCTGGAGGAGCACCTTCCGGGGCGGCGGCGGCGGCGGCGGCGGCGGCGGCGAAAACACTGGAGGCGTCGGACGCCGACGGTGCGGCGACACGACGAATACTGCAGTCCGGAGCGGCCGGGCGGTGGGGCCCTGATCGGCAGTCGGCGACAGCGGCCTTAACGGCGACAGCGGCACGTCGCGGCGGCAGACAACAGCCGAAGACGATAGCACACAAATGTAAGAAATAAGAACTGCGAAACACGAAACAAATACCGCACTAGCAACGTAGTAAGAACGATCCAATTTTCTCCGCTTACGGCGAAACTATATGGTGAGCCACGTCGCACGCGCCGACGAGCGCGTAAAACAGTGCAACGGAAAAGGGTTCGGGACAAGCAAAATGACTATGCGCAGTGCAATCCTGTAGTGAACCTAGTGCCTTCTGCAACTTCTTATTGTAAAAGTGCCCAGTACTGTGTAGCTAGTGACAGTAGACATCAAGTAGCTGCCCAAGAGTGTAGTACAGTAGTTAGTGACTCTGTAGTAGCCTCGCATTGCGCGGACGCCGATCCGGCGGTAGTGCCATCTAGTGACAGTGATATTAACCTGTGTGCCGAGTCTGCGCCGCTTCCTTCAATACGCGGCCCGCGCATGCGCAGCAAACAAGCTGAATTAGATGTTGCCCACATTCGCGCACCTGTCGAGCGCCACAAGCAAAAGCTTTTTGTGAATCTTTCTATAGAAAATAAGACTGTGCAATTTCAGCTTGATACTGGTTCCGCTGTTACATTAATTAATAAAGACACTTACGAACTTCTGGGTGCGCCAAAATTGTCGCCGTGTCAACAAGTGCTAACAGCTTATACAGGTCAAAATATTCCCGTGCTAGGAACATGTAGCCTGCCTGCCTCTTTTCAAGGTGTAACAAAAACAGTTGCTTTTGTTGTTCTTCAGGCCAAATCTACACAGAACATTTTTGGACTAGATGCGTTTGACTTGTTTGGTTTATCAATTCAAAGAGATGTGCTTCAAATTTCGTCAGTAGTGCCTCAGGATAAAATTAATGCATTGTGTGACAAATATAGTGACTTGTTTTCGCCGGAACTAGGTTGTGCAAAAGACTTCGTGGCACATGTAACTTTAAAAGAATCTGCAGTTCCAAAATTTCGTAAAGCTAGACCAGTGCCTATCGCAATTCGTGATAAAGTTGCAGACGAACTTAAACGTTGGCAAGATAGTGGGGTGATTTCTCCTGTTTCTGCGAGTCAGTGGGCCTCGCCTATAGTAATTATACCCAAGCCGTCAGGAAAACTTCGTCTCTGTGCGGACTTTAAATCAACAGTGAACAGTCAAACAATTGTAGACACTTATCCCCTGCCCAGACCCGAGGAACTTATGGACAAATTAGGACAGTCTCGCTTCTTTTCTAAGATTGATTTAGCAGAGGCATACTTACAAATTCCGCTTGATGACGAGTCAAAAAAAATTTTCGTCATTAATACTCACATGGGCCTTTTTCAATTTCAACGCCTACCCTTTGGCAGTTCTTCCGCCCCCGCTATTTTTCAGCGCTTTTTGGAACAGCTGACAGTTTCTGTACCGTGTTGCTCGAACTACTTAGATGATATTGTGGTATCCGGACGTACAGTTGAAGAACATTTATCTAACCTGGAGTGCCTTTTCAAAGTGTTGACTGCAGCAGGTCTACGTTGTAATAAAGCAAAGTGTTCGTTTTTACAAACTGAAATAGAGTACCTAGGCCATGTGATTAATGCTCAAGGAATCCATCCCTTACAGTCACATCGTCGAGCAATCAGACTTGCCTCCTCCTAAGAATGTGCATGAATTGCAAGCAGTAATGGGAAAGCTTAACTACTATTTCAGATTTATTCCCAATGCCTCTCAGATTGCAGCTCCACTGCATCACTTACGTAGGAAGAATGTTCCTTTTGTATGGTCTAAAGATTGCCAAGTTGCTTTTGACAAATTAAAGTCTGCACTACTCAGTGATGCATGTTTGATTCCCTTTGACCCACAGAAGCCTGTAGTGTTAGCAGTTGATGCCTCGTCGTACGGTCTGGGTGCAGTTTTATCGCATCGTATTGGATGTCACGATCGACCTATTGCCTTTGCGTCCAAGTTTCTGACGCCAACGCAACAGAATTACAGTCAGATAGAAAAGGAGGCCTTAGCAATAATTTACGGCGTCACAAAGTTTCATCATTATCTCTATGGCAGAAAATTCTATTTGTTGACAGACCACAAGCCTCTCACGTCGTTGTTCTCACCCACAAGGCCAATTCCGCCACGAACGGCACAAAAGTTTCAGAGATGGTCTTTGATATTGTCAAATTATCAGTATGAGATTTTGTACCGACCTACCACTAAACACGCCAACGCGGACACACTTTGCCGACTTCCGGTTGGCCAGGATGTGTCATTTGATTCTTCGGAAATGGCATGTCGTCAGATAGACTCCAGAGATGCTTCCGCTGTCGCAGATTTCCCTTTGAACTCTCGTCGGGTTGCACAGGAAACAGCTGCGGATGCAGACCTAAGTGTGGTAGCACGTTTTGTTCGCTCAGGGTGGCCTGCCAGAGCCAAAGACATTCAACGGCCTCTGGTTCGACGTTATTTTGCACAACGCCATGCATTATCTTTAAGTCAGGGTGTACTGTTGTTGCATACCGACAACGACCAAGCAAGAGTGATTGTTCCTCGTTCCCTGCAACGAGAAGTGTTACGCCTCCTGCATCAAGGACATAGGGGTATTGTTAGGACAAAGCAATTGGCCAGACGTCATTGTACCTGGGTTGGTATGGACACTCAGATAGAGAACACGACGTCACAGTGTACTGTTTGTGCGGAGCATCAGGCGGCTCCTCCGCAACGATTCTCAGACTGGCCACGCCCCAAGGGACCATGGCAACGTTTACACATTGACTTCGCCGGACCTTTCTGGAACACGCGCTGGTTAATCGTTGTAGACGCTTTCAGCAAGTTTCCTTTTGCGATTGCCATGAACTCAACGACAGCGTCAAGTACAATCAGTGCCTTAACATCAGTGTTTTGCATCGAAGGTTTGCCTGAAACTATCGTCAGTGACAATGGACCTCAGTTTGTTAGTGCGGAATTTCAACAGTTTTGTCGTGTGAATGGCATTCAGCATATCACAAACGCACCTTTTCACCCTCAGTCCAATGGTGAAGCAGAACGTTTCGTTCGAACATTCAAGTCTCACATGGAAAAGATGAAAGTTCAGCACTCCAGGCAGCAAGCTCTTCAAATTTTCCTGTCTACGTATCGGTGAATGCCACGTGACGGCCCGTCTCCTGCCGAGCTGCTACACGGCCGCCGTCACCGCACTCTCCTTCACCTGCTGCAGCCTCCCACGCACCGAGTCGGTTCGTATGGCGCTACGCGTTTTCAGGTTTCCACGCCGGTGCTGTACAAGGTGTTTGCTGGCAACAAGACACGATGGATGCCGGGCAACATTCAGCGCGTGCTCGGTCGCAATATGTATGTTGTACGTTCTTCCACAGGGTCGGAGCTGCGGCGTCACGCAAACCAATTGCGCTTGCACAGGCCGCGCGATCCTTTCTCCGGTTTCTTGATTCCAGACCCAGTTCACCGCCAGGGAGCACAGCCACATCGTCCCCGGAATACGAGATCCCTATGGACTTCGACGCACCTCCGACGCAGTCGTCGCCGCCGCTGTCGCCGCCGCAGATGACAGCGTCACCGAGAGGGACTCCGGGACCGTGCGCCCCCCCCCCCCCAGCTTGGGCCACGCACCTCAGAAGATGACCTGCTCCCTCTGGGCGGGGGTGTGCGCCCTTCCCCAGGTTTCGGCGGGTTTCCTGGAGGATCGCAAGGCGGATGCCGGGGCGCGGACGGCGTCTCGATCCCGGCCTCAGCTACGACGCCCGTCCCACCAGTAACGCCCCCGCCCAGGCCCTCCTCCCGGTGCCGTCGCCGTGACCCTCAGCCCTACACCACGACGGCGCGGCGGTTTGGGGGGGGGGGAGGGTGTGGTGTCGCACAAGTACAAAGTGCGCGCCACCTACTTTCGCCGCGCGCCGCCATGCACGCACGGCGCGGCGTTCTTACGACGACAGCCACGAGCGCCCTCTCCTACAACTCCGCTCGTGGCCACCACTGAACGACATCGTTCACTTGGGACTGAGATAGGAACCAGTAAAGACCTTCGGCATCAGATAGGCACCAGTGAAGACTTTGCTATCGGACAGGCACTAGGCAGGCCTCTAGCTCAACTATGTATCAGCATTCTGCAGTACTATGTAAAAGTTAAGTATTGTATAAATTCTGTGCAATATATATCTCATTCTAATTTACTCAAGTGTTTCTAGTTTCTGGCTGCTCCCCTCCGTACCTGCACCAGCGTGCTATCCTTATTCCTGTGTCGGTCTCATTCCACTCGGCCACCGACACCTGGGCGGAAACGAGACACAAAAGCGGCGACGAGGCTGGGACACAAAAGTTCCTTCTAACATATTGCCACCTCTTCTTGAATACCGATACCAATTTAGCCACGGAATCTTTCAAACTTTTCGGCAAAATGTATTGATACTTCAATTTGTTTGACACCTCCATCTCAACAATGTCAGTGACCACGTTAATATTCTCGTTCAATACCTATTTCACAAATACGAAAATTTCCTTTCTCGCGAAAGAAATTTCTTTGGTATTATCCAGAGATTCTGTAGAAAATGAAGGAATAACGTTAATAGGAGAATTATTTTGACCAGTATCTTATAAAAAATATTTCAGACAGTAAAATTACGAAAAAGTACAAAGGGAGCACACATAATCGCATAAAAATTATAACTGAAAACAAATTCGCAGCTACTTCCAGCTAATATTTTTATATGTTTTGAAGAAATGTCTAAAGAACAATTTCCATTCGGCTTAAGAGCAGGAGTCGACAAGAGTTTTGACTTACTGCTTTTTGCAATAGGACTTCGCTGAACGCGACCAAGAAAAATACCACTACTTTCATTAATTATTTACTATTTCATACATTGTCGATAACAATTTTAAGCTACACGTACAAATTGTACTTAATTGCTGGAGAAGACTTGATTTTGCAGAATCCAAATCTGTTAACTTTTCGCGATTCTACACTCGTCTGAACTTTGAGCTGCTTTGGACGTTCGGCGAGTAAACAGTGCGTTAGGCCAGATGCGTTCCTGAGCCAGGTAGGGGCGATTCCCTTTTATTTACGGTCATAATACATACTAGGTGTACCACTACAACTATTCCAACGCTTGAAAGTCTCTAGAATAACAATTTTTATGTCCTACTTTTGGCCAGCTTTTTGGGATTTGGGACCACTGTGCGCCGGTAACTTGTGATGAGCGAGTCCATTGGCTCGGAGGTAAGGCAGGTACAGTCTTAGACAAAAAAATTGATCGCCGGCCGGCCGACGCAGAATGCTAAGTCCGACGATGTGCACGATCTGGCAACACTGTAGAATGCGGTACTGTCAGGAGGAAGTGTTAGGTCCTTCTCGAGACGGTTCTGTGATATGTGACCGCGTGGTTTCGCGGTAAGTGTCGCGTTTACAAGCGTATAAATAAGCAGTCGCGAGATCGAATCCAACCACCTTCAATTTCTTTTTTTAAACTACAAATCGGCTGTCTTCGTTATCAGTGTGGAAGAACCTCAAATATAACAGCGAAAAGCCCCAGAAATATTACACAAAAGAACTCGCTGCTGCATCAAAACTGAACTGTTTACTCACGGGAGTAGTGGGCACCGGCTACGGCGACGCGCCAGCGGCCGCATCGCGGCTGCCACCTGCGGACTCAGTGACAGCGGCGCGCCGCTATGAGTTTTCTTACCGGCTGTTATATCCTTACCTCAAGTTGTGGTACTTATATTACAGTCACATATTGAATTTTTCTGACATATATGAACATGATCTAAACGTCGTAAAGTAGAATCGGTATGAAGGGTCATAGGGGTGACTATTACCACATTTTTCTTGAACGTCATCAGGCCGCTCAATCCGGATTCCTACTCACGATTGTTACTAGTAACGAGTTATGATGCTCCCATGCTGATATCTTAAAAAGAAATTAATGACTGAGTACTAAAAGATTGTTATACTCAGCAAAATGCAACCACAACGCCAGGGTGCGCCCATTTTTCGCAAACAACTGAGACACCATTTAGTCCCACTGTAAGGACAAACGACCAAAAAAATTACATCATGTGTTAGTATTACACTATAATAATTCCCGTTCATTTCACAAAGAATACATCGGATAGTGTGCTTTGGAAGTCACCCATTCTGCACCTACTCTGTCGATCATATGTCCTCAAATGTTTATCTTTCCTGCCCCTACTCGAATAACCTTCGACAAAAATTATTTCCAGACGAAAATACACGTCGAACATCTATTGGCGTCATAATTAGCTTGGAATCAGTTCGATTCTAAAGGTAGAGATATGGTAAACTACCAGAAAGTTGTCAGACTTTCACATAATCTGATAGAATATAGCAAGTAACCACAAGAGGTTTCTTGTTGTTTTCGATGTGGATTCGTGCAACTCCTGTCACGAAAACAGCTAAAAAATTTTACTCAAATGAGACCCGAACCAGTGACCAAAGATACCTCTCCAGGGCAGACGACAACTTTACCCCAGAGCTAGCGAGGTGCTGTGCACGCCAGTTCTTTCCTACTGTCACGTACATCAGTAGAACATATAACTCGCAACGTAAGAGACTAGTTGGAATTTCGCCATGTAAACAATTTTCTGGACCCAAAAGCATGAACAAATAGCCTTCTGTCGCCTCTCAACTGACAAACCAGTCAGATTATTCAATGGGAATTACAGGAAACATTAAGTGAATTTATGAGCATAGTTCTGTGCCAACCAGGAAGTAAGACCTCGGTACCAGCGTTGACAGACTTACACTGCGATGTTGCCAAGCTTCAGTCATACTATCAACAGGAAGAATAAGAGCCGAGGTGATTGCCAAGCGAGCTCGCAGAGACTTAGCTCGCGCCTCGCGCGCCTGGCGGGGGTCCGAACACCTAAAGTATATGTCAATGAGCCCTGCTCGTAAGTCCGTAACTAGCTTTAATGAGTCGATAGTTGTCACTAATAAAAAATATACAGATGCACCGACCTCTAACATAGTAATAAGTGTCTCAATTATTTGCGTATTCTGTCTTAAGCGCAATGACAACAAAAGTCATTCACCAGTGCTGTTTTACATTTCTTCGAGCTTTTCCATTGATTATACTGAAAACATTAGATGTAAGCGTCAGTTTCCTTTACGATTATAGACTCAGAAAGTGTCTTTCTTGATATCGCTGTCAGAGGCACAAACGAACGAAGAGAGGCATACTAACGAAGAGAAATCAAAGCAGCATTGTTTTCAAGATGTGAACATTTCTGGGAAGGCTTCGTAACATGGTGTGCAAAATAAGAAGAGCTTCTGTTATCCAAACATAGAATTAGGGATAGTAATGTATAGATTAAATTATCTTTAAGCCAAACTGACATCCAGTCTACAAATATTGCAAAAATGATACTATCACATGTTGTATAGAGTCCCATCAAATCCCCCAACAAAAACGTGCAGCAGATATACTGAAAACCTTTTGATGACTGTGCAGAACATTCAGGCAGAAAGAACCCTAAATCCAAAATAACTATGGGTTAAGAAGCAGAGCATAGTGCTGATATTATATGCAGCAGTCGCAAAGTGTTTTATTTATAATTATGTTTTTACCCCAGCCGTTTTCATATAAATACAAGCTGCAAGCTCCCACAATATTCATATGAGAACCATTGGGCCGTAATATGATCACACAGTTGATCATATTGTTATAGAAATTTCAGTGACTTTGGCGTTATCCATTGGCAGCATAGACAAATTGTCACTATTTCGGAATATATCACAGTTCTGTTAAGTTCTGACGCTCAACAGTTAGTGAACAGTTTCGACACCTCTGCACGTAACACGAACCCATCAGATGCCAATTATATGCAGCTAAATTTTATAATTTGGTCTTCCTACGAACGATTTAAATTCTGTCACGACAGTGTTATTACTTACTGAAAGTGTTCAAAAAGCATGAGTATATCACTTCTCGTTCACGTCCAATTCCTGCTCTCACCTCTACACCCACTGTAGAGGTCTAATAAATGACACAAAGTACAGGTTTATATCTACATTAATGGGGCTATTGATGTCAGTTTTCTCGAAAGTATTCTGCTATTGTTCTGAAGATGAATACTCAACGTAACTAGTAATATTCAGTTGGATGAATAGCTGAGGTGTCTATTTCAGTTCCACAAACCAAAAAGTGGTGAAATTAAGCGAATAAAAAGCGTCTATATGCAAATAAATAAAAATGAAATAACAGTTAATGGAAATACTTTCTTGACCTACAGACCACTGCAATACAAATTCTTGGATTTCACAGAAATGAATTACTTAAGCCCTACTTTTGTTTTGGTGCATTTCACTTGCACTAGAGAAGGGATAATACATGTGAATATTACATTAGTATTACATGTCCTGGAACTCCGTCGATTATTACCGAGTTGACAATCACTTTCAGTATGATATTCGTTGTTTGAGTCTCATTAAAGGGGCTTTACGACGTCATTTTATTAATCGAATTCTTTAAACTTATCGATAGTTGCAGGAAAGTGAATTCAGGTAGACAGCGGTAATATTGAAAATTTGTACCGCAGTGGTAGTGGAACCCTGCTTTCTTTTTCCTAATAGAGCTATTCTTTGCGGTCGTTGGATAGTTTTTATTCTATGTTGATTGCTAAGATTGATCTCAGTTTCCGTCCCTTAAAAAAAAAAAAAAACAACAACAAAAAATTACAGATGCGGTCACTCCTCTGAGCCGAGCGAGCTGGAAGAATCGCCTCTGCTATTTATGCAAATAATATTCAGTATGCTTCAAGACTTTCAAAACAGGTTGTCACTGAGTCTCATATAGGTATGACAGTAGTGGAGATAGTTCGAAACGTATGTATGGTGCGATTTATTACTTTTGTGCTAATCACCTCACAAAAGAGATTTCCCGTTTCAAGAAAGATCTTTCCGGTATTCATGATTTTACACATGAAGGAAGACTCGATAACTCAGGTAAGTCATGAACTATGATGAGTAAACCATCGTGCGACGTTGTTACTGGTCAGACGGGATTCAAAAGATGGGAGCAGGAGTATTGCACACACACTTTCAAAGCGACAAAATCCAAATTATTGCTTTTACACATAAACGTCATTAGTGCACTCATTAAGTGTAATGCTGTTATTAGTGACTAATTCTGTAGCCTTTATGTTATCTTCTTAAATGGCTGGTAGCTCTATCAAAATAGGGTTAAAATTCTGATCTACAGAGGGACTGGTACCATGACCTAAAGCAGCCCTCGCTTAAGAAGTAGACAGTCATCTCAGGGCTACTGACGCGCTGCTACGTCTCACTTCCTGCTTGTTCTATTGGTGGTTACAACTAATCGCCAATTTACGCATGGTATGACCTCATTGCACTTGAAGTAGAAAGTAATGCACCGATGTCGCACCGTTCAAGTAAGTAACTGAGATGATTCACCAAACAGACAGGTAAATATTAAGTGACTTTATCATGTTTCTGTGTCATACCGGAAGTAACGGCGGTCACGCCGGTGCCAAAGAGCTCTCAAACTTGCACTGCGCTCAAAACAGAGACTTACCGAGATTTCAATACGTTCAACTAGCTTAGCGTTGAGCTCATTTTTCATAGAGTGCTTCTGAGTCGGTGCACGGTATAGTTACGAACGATGTCTCCACACTGTCACAATATTCAAATGAGAATTGTAGGCGTTTAGTACGACGGCACAGACAGGCAGACAGATCTTTTAGAGACTATTCATGCGCTACTAGTTCTTGACACTTAACTACGTCGGTTTGTAGGACTTATTTTCGGCCCATGAAAGAGTTTTGCAGTAGCGGGTAAATAAGCATTCACATTCTGGTACCACACACATAAACAGACAAATAATATGCCAGTTAATCGCAGTGAAATGCAATATGACCGTGTCTTTCTGACAGCGACTATCTTTTCGGTTTTTCTATTTTCTGTTTTGCAGCAGTCTGCCAGCTCGTTTTGGAAGTGAAAAAGGATTTTTGCGGTCCACCACACCTTAATTCACACACACTCCCTTTCCAGACAATGACAATTGCAACCGGAAATGTTAAATAAAATATGACACTGGATGCAATTCCATACCTACCCAATCTGCTTCTCGTTGTCAGCTTTTTTTTTTTATTGTACTTTTGTTCTGAAGACACAAACGCCTCCATTCTTACAGCTCCACCAATCAAAATGCAGTTCAATGACTGACATAAATTCGTTTCTAACAGATGAACAATATTATAGTAGTAACTGGCAAGTGTGGCGAATTCTGTGTCATCTGACGATTACGAACTCAGGTGTTTCGTAGGATTCTTGTAGTTGATGTTGCAGTCGTACCCATTTAAAATACAAGAATATTAAAAGCTTTCGGCTTTAAACATACTTTGTGGTGGGATTTAACTGTATGGTTTCAGTTGCAGCAGTACGCAGGTGATGATATATTGTCGAGTCTGTGAAGATTCTCTCATTTCTTTAGTGCAGGCTAAGTTAGAAAGCTGCTGTTAGAATTATTGAAATGAAGTGATCATATGGCATTATTGTCCGGGACATCCCAGGCTGGATTGTTCGGCCGCATTACTATTTAATCTCAAATTTAACATTCTGCAATAATAATAACAAAATAACAAAAGATAGGAAACAACTCGTCGTAAAGATGAACGCTGAGTCACAGGCAGACACAAATAAGACATTCACATTCAGACAATTTAAATTTTATGCCGCAGCCTTCTTCACAAAGAGAAACATTCAAACACACAATCACTCAAGCATAACGTATCCCCACACGTCAGCGATCGTTGGCAGCTCAGCACACCCTGACATACGACAACACATTTCAAGCTCGTTTTGCTCATCATTAGGCGTTTATGCGTTCTGATCCGTTAGTTAAAGAAATTGTCTTAGCATCAGTTTCGTTCAGTCTCCCCTCTAGTGAGGCTATTTTAGTCTCAGACGGAAAGCGGTGCTAGTGAGTGAACATTGAGGCGCTATGCTACAAAGCCGAGGCCGTTCCCCGTCGGGGGCTCGAATCCTCCCTCGAGCATGTATGTGTGTGCCGTCTTTAGTATAAGCTAGTTCATAAGTAGTTTGTAATTTTAGGGACTGATGACCCGCAGTTAACTCTCATAGGCCTTAGAAAAAGAAAAAAGTGAGAGAACAGAAATCGATGCCCAGTGGTGCCTTCCACTAGCGTAAAGAAATGTCTCGTCATGTGTCCTGAGTGAAATCATGGCCTATATGGGTAGCGGATAGTGTTAGTTTCTTCGTTTTTGCGTGACATCGTGTAATACACATTTTATAAGCCACTTGATCAATCATGATTACTACATATCACACTTCATCTTCATCCATGGCACAACAACGAATTACGAAAATAGGTTTTCTATGCTGTAAATTACGAGAGACATTGTAATTTACTCTTCAGATGAGCTCGTTGTAGACGAAGAGGTAAATTTCCTAGTATTATTGATTATTACACACGAATTATATTTAACTGTTTGTCAGACAATAAACGTAATGGCACTTCAGCGGTGTTCATTCGTCAGGCATTGATTGTGAAGAGGCCAAAACATGTCAAATACTTGTGTCTCGGAGTGGGAAGTGTATTTATTCAAATAACTAATGGGTCATACATTTCCTAACAGTGGAAATATTGCAGCAAACTACATACAAACTTGTGTAATGGCTAACATTTCAACTGTGTAGCAGACGGTAATTTGCCTAAGCAATTATTTGCAGAATTCATTATTTACCATACGACTTAACTTTGTCTCTTCTTATTCCTATTAAGACAGGTGTATCGTATATTGGACTGGAGCAGACAAACGAGTGTTTTCTTTCAAATGTTAAGGGTTCTTGGTTCCATTCTCTGCATGTTCTTGATGATCTGATGGTCATAAGAAGAGAAGACACCACCGACACGTACGATGTCAGCGCTAAATTAAGCCCACCAGGACTACCATGTTGTAAAGCCGGTAGACAGCGTGACGCCGTGTCGCTCTCTAAGCATCCCTACTTTTCTGATATAGAAATTCTACTGTCCAACATTAGCGATGGTTACAATATAACTGCTGCTGATGCTTTGCCGCGAAACGTGAGAAGCTCTTTACAGATTAGAATTTTTGTTTCAGCATGCCTCGATTCTTGAGTTTGTTCTAAATAAATTCCAGGCAGCTCCACACTAACGAACATTTTCAGCTATCAAATTAAACGTATAGGAATTATCCAAGTGTAACTGCTGGATCTGATTTAAGTAATATTCAATTTTTGGGTGAATATGGCTCGGAAAGCAACGTCAATTTTATTACAGTCCATCTCCTGTCTCTGAATGATTTGACAATTGTGTTAATTCTGTAAAGCGTTTTGGCAACTGTGAGTCAGTGATGAATGAATACATGCGCAGCGGTATTCACCGATGAAAGGAGGAGGCGGGTGTACTTCCCGTCTTATGTCCCCACGTCTATATATAAAAATGTTAGGCGTATAGCTGTTAATCTCCGAAAGTTCTTGACCCATTGCTTTGAAATTCTGACTCAACGTTGCATTCTAGCCCAGGAAGATTTTTAGGTACACATTTCTTGAATATATTATATACAAACTATAAATGCGTTACTTTTGCTATTTTTACTATAAGCCTTTTTCCAATTATAAAGTTTATATAAATTCATATATGACACATATTGAAAAACTTGGTATATGAAAACATGCACATATCTTATTAGAATATATATATATATATATATATATATATATATATATATATATATATATATATATAATATGTGTGTGTGTGTGTGACTGTGTGTGTGTGTGTGTGTGTGTGTGTGTGTGTGTGTGTGTGTGTGTGTGTACTGCTTGCTCTTTCCTCTTTGCTTATATATTCTCTCGGACTTGACTCAGTACTAAAATACAGTATCTCTGACTTCCACACTCCTTAAAACCATCCTCATGACCTAGGTCGTGATTAACCTTCCCTTTCCGTTCCCATCATTTTTTCTTCCCTTCTCTCCCACCTGAAGAAGGAACTGTGTTCCGAAAGCTTGTCCGTTTCGTATGTTTTCTATTTTTCTTCACTTGTGTCACTATTGGTGGTACAGCACAAAGGTAAGCACTGGCCAGCCAATCTATCGCTTTGAAAAATAATTTAAAAATTATTATTGCTGCGATCAATTTTGACGTTAACCACGCAGATCTGATCATTAGTGCGAAAGCAGGCACGTTAAACAGATGCAGAACAGAATGTTGTATTTCTATAGAAACTTCCCTCGAAATATTTTCTCCATTAGGTTTACGCAAGCTGTCTGCTTTATACATTTTTAGTGAAACCTTCAACCTGCCTGCAAAAAGAAACATCACAGTAAAGTGGAGTACCTGTTCGTGGTATAATTTTACACAGCAAAAGCCTACGTTTCTTCTCTCTACAAAGGTTTGATGGTAAAGTGCCTGATCAGTGTATACTCAAGCAAATGTTATCCACATACGTGAGACTGTAACTACCTACCAGAAATATAATTCATGTTTGAAGAAAGTTTGTTTATTAATGCCACTGCTACGACAAAAGCACATGTCTGAATAATTTTCCATTGCATATTATAACGATATTCTGTACAAGTCCGCATGATAACCGCAAACCATAGCCACAGCACCACTCCCTCTATCTCAGAACAACGCTCACATTAATGCTATAGGAGATGCGCAAAAACAATATCTATTTCGTCGGAAAACCCACATGCTGATTTACGGGTCTAACAGTCTACTTAGGAGGTATAAAAAACACTGGAGAGTTTGATATTCTGTGTTTGCAACAATACTGAGCACATAACTCCGATCGATGTCCTTACATGTAACGACCGCTAAATTCTTATACATTATGATTATGTGATGCTAATACTAGAATGAATATTAAATATTAGTTAAAGTGTTGCAAATATACACCTTATCAAATGTGCAGACGACACAAAAAAAATAATAGACGGATTATAAGAAAGAAAATGGGTCCAAGAGAAGGTACAGACGTTTTGAAAATCCATAGTTATGTAACCTACAAAAATATGGAAAACAATGCCAGTCGGAGTGGTTAAGTGAGGGTTACCATTTGTTGGACATATGTATTAAATGAATGATAAAAAGCTAAAGAAACAATTATTCGTATACTTCTGGAAGAATAAATGAACAATAGCATGAGCAAAGAAGAAAATAAATATTTAGAAAGGAACATCATCAAATAAACTGAACTAACCACAATTAAGAACGTAATAAAGCTAGAAGCTATCGAAAGAGGATGAAATAAGAAATTGGAAACAACCTGAAAAAAAGAAGTAAAATACAACATGGAAGATTATGACGGATAAATTAATCTATCATTACTGTCACTACTTCTATGTTTGGATAACAGAAGCTCTTCTTATTTTGCACATCATGTTACGAAGCCTTCCCAGAAATGTTCACATCTTGAAAACAATGCTGCTTTGATTTGTCTTCGTTTGTTTGCCTCTCTTCGTTCGTTTGTGCCTCTGACAGCGATATCAAGAAAGACACTTTCTGAGTCTATAATCGTAAAGGAAACTGACGCTTACATCTAATCATCTAATGTTTTCAGTATAATCAATGGAAATGCTCGAAGAAATGTAAAACAGCACTGGTGAATGACTTTTGTTGTCATTGCGCTTAAGACAGAATACGCAAATAATTGAGACACTTATTACTATGTTAGAGGTCGGTGCATCTGTATATTTTTATTAGTGACAACTATCGACTCATTAAAGCTAGTTACGGACTTGCGAGCGGGGCTCATTGACATATACTTTAGGTGTTCGGATCCCCGCCAGGCGCGCGAGGCGCGAGCTAAGTCTCTGTCGAGCTCGCTTGGCAATCACCTCGGCTCTTATTCTTCCTGTTGATAGTATGACTGAAGCTTGGCAACATCGCAGTGTAAGTCTGTCAACGCTGGTACCGAAGTCATACTTCCTGGTTGGCACAGAACTATGCTCATAATTTCACTTGATGTTTCCTGTAATTCCCATTGAATAATCTGACTGGTTTGTCAGTTGAGAGGCGACAGAAGGCTATTTGTTCATGCTTTTGGGTCCAGAAAATTGTTTACACGGCGAAATTTCAACTAGTCTCTTACGTTGCGAGTTATATTTTCTACTGATGTATGTGACAGTAGGAAAGAACTAGCGTGCACAGCACCTCGCTAGCTGTGGGGTAAAGTTGTCGTCTGCCATGGAGAGGTGGCTTTGGTCACTGGTTCGGGTCTCATTCGAGTAAAATTTTTTATCTGTTTTCGTGACAGGAGTTGCACGAATCCACATCGAAAACAACAAGAAACCTCTTGTGGTTACTTGCTATATTCTATCAGATTATGCGAAAGTCTGACAACTTTCTGGTAGTTTACCATATCTCTACCTTTAGAATCGAACTGATTCCAAGCTAATTATGACGCCAATAGATGTTCGACGTGTATTTTCGTCTGGAAATAATTTTTGTCGAAGGTTATTCGAATAGGGGCAGGAAAGATAAACATTTGAGGACATATGATGGAAAGAGTATGTGCAGAATGGGTGACTTCCAAAGCACACTATCCGATGTATTCTTTGTGAAATGAACGGGAATTATTATAGTGTAGTACTAACACATGATGTAATTTTTTTGGTCGTTTGTCCTTACAGTGGGACTAAGTGGTGTCTCAGTTGTTTGCGAAAAATGGGCGCACCCTGGCGTTGTGGTTGCATTTTGCTGAGTATAACAATCTTTTAGTACTCAGTCATTAATTTCTTTTTAAGATATCAGCATGGGAGCATCATAACTCGTTACTAGTAACAATCGTGAGCAGGAATCCGGATTGAGCGGCCTGATGACGTTTCAAGAAAAATGTGGTAATAGTCACCCCTATGACCCTTCATACCGATTCTACTTTACGACGTTTAGATCATGTTCATATATGTCAGAAAAATTCAATATGTGACTGTAATATAAGTACCAGAACTTGAGGTAAGGATATAACAGCTGGTAAGAAAACTCATAGCGGCGCGCCGCTGTCACTGAGTCCGCAGGTGGCAGCCGCGATGCGGCCGCTGGCGCGTCGCCGTAGCCGGTGCCCACTACTCCCGAGAGTGCCGGGCGCCGTGGCTCAGCGCGCCCGGTCAGAGGGCTGAACGGCCTCTGTAATAAAAAAGCTGAGCCAAGAACACATCGAACAAAAACGAACAAACTTGATCAACGTCCGCAACGAACAGAACTACACATAGAGCAAAAAAAAAAAAAAAAAAAAAAAAAAAAAAAAAAAAAAAAAAAAAGAGTAAACAGTTCAGTTTTGATGCAGCAGCGAGTTCTTTTGTGTAATATTTCTGGGGCTTTTCGCTGTTATATTTGAGGTTCTTCCACACTGATAACGAAGACAGCCGATTTGTAGTTTAAAAAAAGAAATTGTAGGTGGTTGGATTCGATCTCGCGACTGCTTATTTATACGCTTGTAAACACGACTCCTACCGCGATTTTTTTTTTTTTTTTTTTTTTTTTTTTTTTTTTTTTTTGTGCTCTATGGGTAGTTCTTGTCCTTGCGGACGCTGATCATGTTTGTTCGTTTTTTTTTTTTTTTGGTTCTACGTGTTCTGTGGCTCAGCTTTTTTTTTATTGCAGAGAGCGTTCAGTCCTCTGACCGGGCGCGCTGAGCCACGGCGCCCGGCAATACCACGCGGTCACATATCACAGAACCGTCTCGAGAAGGACCTAACACTTCCTCCTGACAGTACAGCATTCTACAGTGTTGCCAGATCGTGCACATCGTCGGACTTAGCATTCTGCGTCGGCCGGCCGGCGATCAATTTTTTTGTCTAAGACTGTACATCAACAACGTGTGATATCAGTGACAGTTGTAGATCCCATTGCATAGTCTCCACAACAGTGTTCCCAATATTTAAGTTCCAACCTTCGTATTTAAGAACCTTTAAAGACGATGCCACGCACATATATCTAAACACACCCCTTTAAAGCAAATTGGTAGCAACCATAACCGGTAAATTGAAAATCACAAAACCAAATTAAAGACGCCCGAAAGGCTTACAGTTAGCAAGCAAAATTTAAAACAGGAAATCACTTTTTGACATCCGATTATAAGATAAATACGTGCGAAAGAAAAGATGCAGTAAGAAGGAGACGGCTTAAAATAATTCATAATACAAGCAAGAATTGAACCCGAATTTACAACACTCAATAAGCTTAAACGTGGCAAGTAGCTCACCAGAAGCATGATTAGAGGCCCCTTAAGCTACAGGCAAAATAACGACAGGTTGTTTGATCATTAATACAATATAATAAATCCAAGGAGACAGGTGATACTTCTCCCTTTAGCAAAACACACCAACACAATAACCGTTTCAAAATAATACACAATAAACCCAAATTTTTTTTAAACAAATTCAGCACAATAGCTTTGCCCTTCTAAACAGAAATAACAGTGGCACCAGGAAATTGCAGAGCCAGCTACAGATCTCGGACCACTTCGTATACAGCTTATTAAAATAACAGATCGTGGCCTGGTTGGTATGACGCGGCACAGGCAGTTGTATGGCCTTCTCTCTAGGCGGTGTCGGCACAGCCCACTGCCTCGTAGTGGCCAGCCAGTCAGCTAGCGACGGTAGCCTATTTGATGTGACGCGACATGGAAAGTTGTGAGGCCTTGTCTCCAGACGGTGTTGCCCAGGCCCACCCACACTATTCAGATTGCTCTGTTCACAAGCCAACTGCCCCTCCCTGAACTATCAATGCCAGAGATATCGGCGCGACTTCAAACAACACAGGCGCCACTCGTGGAGGAGAACTAAATTGCAATCGAAGTAGAGTCACAATCAGACTTACGCTGTAGAAATCCACACACTGGGAAAGCAAGAAACGAGCTGGCACATTCCTGTTGAGAGAATGGAAAGATAGGTTTTACAGTAATCTACACGCTGGTCACCGTTTCCTTCACAAATAACAAGAATGAACGAGTGTTCTAGCTTATTGCACCATAGGACTGTGTGGGGCCGGTATGTTTTGGAAGAATACACTCTACAAGACAACACTCACCTGGTAATTGCACATGCAAACGACTTTCATTTTGGTGCGGGCAGAAACTGCTTTCAACGCTAAAGACCAGAGCCTTTCATTCCACCCTCCAACTGATCGTTTGACGGCACCAGTCGAGCTATGTCCGTCGACACTGTGGGCCAAGTTGAATACGGCCTAGAGACTTGCCTGTCACAATGGTAGTAACAGGTTGGCATCAGTTTGTGTTGACACTTGTGGGCTGTACGATCTACTACTGTCGTCCTTACAACACGACGATCTTGCTGCATGGACGTCCAGAACCTCGTCTACGTGTCTGAGGATCTTCAGGTAACCATTTCAACCAGATAGTTAAAAAAAGTGTTCCAAATATTTGTAAATCTAAGGAACGTAACAGCTCTGGTTATCAGTCCCTAGGCTTACAAACAACCTAACGTGATATTGATACTGGACACTCCATGACGTACGAAAAAGTCAAAACTTTAGTCTCTATCTTTCTGGGACTCAGTGGTGAAAGAAGCAATTAAAATTCGCTTGGGGACAAATTTAATTAACAGAGACAGCGGCTTCAGTTTAGATAATCTCGGAATCCGGCACTTTCTTTAATAAATTTACAAAGACGCAGCCACAACACAGATCATAACATATCGATTTCTCCGCCGACCATACAGCCACAGACATAAATTACACACATGTGTACTTCCTTGCCGCCGAGTAACGTCTTTGGCGCCTTGTTGTATCTGTGGCCCGCGCGTTTATAAGCACGAAGCGCGTGCTGGAGCGTGTCTTCGATTCTCTCTGAAGATGGCTGAACGTTTCTCAGCCGATTATGCGGCTGCACGCTCGAAACTTCTTTGAACAACCTAACTTGAGCTAAGGACTTGAAGCTCCAATGGCGAGCAACCGCACTCTTCGCATCAAGGCGCCTTCGAGAGCTCGGCCACTCCAACGCGGCCAGTGCCGCTTCATAAATGACGCAGTGTATTCAGCTTGTGTGCCTGTTCTCCGAAAACATCATTCTACCGCGCGGTAGGCCACAATTTGATCTCTTTCAAACTCAATCAGTTGGCGAGTGCCTTTCCGTGGCGTGGGGCGTTTTTATTTCACATACTAAGCCTTTTGCCTGCAAGTATTGCCTATTGAAAGGTACACATGTACGACGCTCTAGCAGCTTTGTCACTATGCTATCCGTTGGTGGAGGACGTTGAAACCATTATTGGTACATTTATATCGCCCAGGTGGCATCTGCAGTGATAAGATGAAAATCGATCTCTTTCCAGGTGTACTACTTTTTTTCTTGGTGTTATGGCGTCGCTATTCGTCACAGCGCCGGCGGTCTACACAAGTTGCTGCGCAACTTAAAGAAGAGGCAGTAAGTCACTCCACAATACTTCGTCCGCCGGGGGCATCCGCAGTCTCGTTATCTCTTTGCCTGCCTCGCGCGCGGCCAATGTGAAGAAGGGCGCTCGGCTAGGCATGCCGGCACATCAGAGCAGCGGCAGTCAGTAAGGAAGAGTATGGAAGTTCCAGTCAGTAAGAGGCAGCCCCAGGAATACTACAGCTCCAGAAGTTCATCATAGAGGAGCCCACATTCTGTCTATGCACAAGCCGGAACAGTTTTCTATTGACTAACAGACGTATGTAGTAGTACAAGAACATTGTACCATCACAAGCACATCCAAATATTACTTTCATCTATATATAAAAACATAAATGAATGTTTGTCTGTATGTCCTCTATGTGTTCATAAACCATTCATGCAATGAAACTTTGTTGAACTGTTAACTGTACGCCCACGAAGGTTCCTGACCCAAAACAAAAGAGCACGACACATAGCTCAGTAGATATGATGTCATAAATAGAGGCCACAGTGTGAGAATACCCAGATTTATGGGTCAATTATTGGAAAATGGGAGTAGTTAGGGACCTGCAACCAAGTTTGCATGTAATTTCGGACGTCTGTGAAGCGTATTGTAACTGAGCCACCCCCCCTCCCCCACACACAAAATGCTCAAACGAAAAGAAGTCTGTCGCTCGCAACAGTTTCGCGGTAGATGCCGTAAAACAGTCGCATCAGGCATGACCTTGTATCAAATACTGTTAGCATTACAGATTTGCATGTTACTATTTATTTTTGTCTGCAAGTCTCCCTTAATTCTCTTGCATCCAAATATAAGCAATGTGTTTTCTTAATTTCTATATATATAAAAGCGAAAGGACACTCACTCACTCACTGACTAAACACGAAATCTCGAAAAACTACCACTTATGAAGCTGAAATTTGGCAGGAATGCAGTTTATAAGTAGAAAAACTTCAGATGTGTAAGTATTTTGTGATAGGTGCATGGCGGAGCATACCTCTACAGACTCACGAAATCTACAGTTTCACTCCGATGTTCACGAAATTTCGCACGCTTGACCTTCAAAACAAGAGGAAGGTCATCGTCTACCTAAAGCGTCATACGGTGCATGGGGGAGGGTACTTTGCAACATAAAAATGGATCCCTAAATACCTTGGTCGCGACAAAACTTGAGAAAAGCTCGACCGATTTCACAGATTCTTTTTATTTATTGATTGATTTATTTTGATTTTTTCGTTATTCTCAAAAAATTCAAATGTTTGTAAATCTATCGGACCAAACTGCGCGGTCATCAGTCCGTAGCTTACAAACTACTTAAACTACGGTAAACTAACCTAAGGACAACACACACATCCGACTGCGAGCAACCGCGCGCTCCGCAGCGAGGCGCCTTAGACCGCTCGGCTACTCCACCGCGGCCGTTTTTTTGTTTTTTTTTTTTTTTTTCAGAACATGGGTTGTGTGAAATAAAACTGGAATATTTGAGAACAGCAAAGTGCGTTTATCAATGTGATCCTGTGTATCTATTGCACAGAAATCTATAGTTTTGTTCCGATGTTGATGAAATTTTGCACACTCTACCTTAATAACAACAGGAATGTCACTATCTGTATAAAATTTCGTTTGGTGCACGCTGGATGGCACTTACAGAATTTTACAAAATGCATAGTTTTGCTCCAATCTTTATGAAATTTTTGCACACATGAGCTTGAAACCAAGAGGAAGACCACTGGGTACATAAATGTTCGTACGGTACATGACAGAGGCTACCTTGCAGAAAACTTTGCGGAGAGAGGGAAAGGTGGAAACAAACAGAGAGATGGGTGAGAAATAGCTGGATGCAGAGAGAGGGGGGAAGAGAATGTGGAGAGTGCATGATAAATAAACATCTACATCTACATTCATACTCTGCAAGCCACCCGAAGGTGTGTGGCGGAGGGTACCCTGCGTACCATTATCTGTTCCCCCTCCTATTCCAACCAAGTATTGCTCGCGGAAAAAAAGATTGTCGGTATGACTCTGTGTGGGCTCTAATCTCTAAGATTTTATCTTCATAAGCTCCTCGGTAAAGGTATGTTCTCGAAACTTCAACAAAAGCCCGTACCGAGCGTTTAGCGTCTCTCCTGCAGAGTCTTCCACTGGAGTTTATCGATCATCTCCGTAACGCTTTCACGATTACCAAATGATCCTATAACGAAGCGCGCTGCTATGCGTTGGATCTTTTCTACTTCCTCTATCAACCCCAATTGGTACGGATCCCTCAGCGGTGAGCAGTATTGCAACTGTGGACGAACAAGTGTACTGTAACCCACTTCCTTTGTTTTCGGACTGCATTTCCTTAAGATTCTTCCAATGAATCTAAGTCTGGCATCTGCTTTACCAACGATTGAATTTATATGGTCGTTCTATTTTAAATCACTCCTAATATCTACTCCCAGATAATTTATGCAATTAACTGTTTCCAGTTGCTGACATGCTATAGTGTAGATAAATGATACAGGATCTTCCTTTCTATGTATTCGCAGCACATTACACTAGTCTACATTGAGATTTAATTGCCAATCCCTGCACTATGCGTCAATTCGATGCAGATCCTCCTGCATTTGAATACAATTTTCCATTGTTACAACCTCTCTATACACTACAGCATCATCCGCAAAAAGCCTCAGTGAACTTCCGATGTTATCCGCAAGATCATTTATATATATCGTGAACAGCAACGGACCCACGACACTCTCCTGTGGCACACCTGACATCACTCTTACTTCGGAAGACTTCTCTCCAATGAGAATGACACGCTGCATTCTGTTATCAAGAAAGTCCTCAATCCAATCACACAATAAGTCTGACAGACCACCTGCTCTTACTTTGTTCATTAAACGTCTGTGGGAACTGTATCAAACGCCTTGCGGAAGTCAAGAAACGCAGAATCTACCTGAGAATCCGTGTCTCGTGGACGAATAGCGTGATCTGGGTTTCACACGATCGCCCTTTTCGAAACCCATGCTGATTCCTACAGAGCAGATTTCTAGCCTCCAGAAATGTCATTATACTCGAACATAATACATGTTCCAAAATTCTACAACTGACCGACCTTAGAGATATAGGCCTATAGTTCCGCACATCTGTTCGACGTCCCTTCTTCATTTTCCATTCTTTCTGAACGCTACGCTCTTCTAGAGACCTACGGTACACCACTGCAAGAAGGGGGGGCAAGTCCCTTCGCGTACACTTTTGTATCCCATCCTCGTCGCCACTTTTGTGTCTCGTTGAGTGGAACGACTGACACAGGAATAAAGGATGCACGCTTGTGCAGGTAGGAGGTGACCAGCCAGTGGGAGAGCAGAAACTAGAAACACTAGAGTAAATTAGAACGAGATATATATTTCTTAGAGACTTAGTAATACTTAACTTTTACATAGTTCAGTACTGCAGAATGCTGATACATAGTTGAGCTAGAGGCCTGACTAGTGCCTGTCCGATAGCCAAGTTTTCACTGGTGCCTATCTGATTCCGAAGTGTTAACTGGTTCCTGTCTCAGTCCCAAGTGAACGATGTCGTTCAGTGGTGGCCACGAGCGGAGTTGTAGCAGAGGGCGCTCGTGGCTGACGTCGTAAGAACGCCGCGCCGTGCGTGCATGGCGGCGCGCGGCGAAAGTAGGTGGCGCGCACTTTAGACTTGTGCGACACCACATACACTGTATAAAAACGAATTGGTATCCCATCTGGTCCTGCTGCCTTTCCTCTTTTGAGCGATTTTAATTGCTTTTCGATTCCTCTGTCAAACACCCGGGCAACGCATATAAAAAAGTATATATGAACTGATCAATTCTTTTAGATGCAGACCTTGTCCACATCCTTGCTAGCCGCTACCCACCACCTATCGAACCTACAGCATCCGGAGGTTACAGCACCCGGCAGAGTAAAACTGGCAGTAAACAGCTGCGAGGAAGTGACGGTGGCGGCGGATGCTGTGGGCCGGTGTTCCGCGCCGTCCAGGCTATATGGCCGGCCGGATTTAGCCCAGGCGAGAGAAATAGCTCCAGCAGGCAGCAGGCAGCAGCTGGCGCTCGCTGGCACAGGACGGTGGGTGGTGGAGGGGGGGGGGGCAGAGGGGGGGTCGCAATCGCCGGCGACGAGGCGCAGCCTATCACGACCCGCAATCTGCAGGGGCCAGCGTCTCTCAGCGATAGCCTCTTTTCCTTTCCGACGTGCTACGGCGTAACAATGCGTTGCTGCCTAGCAGATCGTAACACAATGAACACAGCATACTGTGCCAGAAAAAAAAAAGTAGTGCGCCTGGAAAGACGACGTTCGTTTTGGGTACTATGAGGGCAGATGCCACCTGGTGGATAGTAGACGTCACTGACGGCTGGTGCTTCAGAAGACTGGGGGTTCAACGCCCGCCGGCCGCGGTGGCCGAGGGGACTGAGGCGCTTCAGTCACGGTCTGCACGGCCACTACGGTCGGGGGTTCGAATCCCCCCTCGGGCATGGATATTTGTGCCGTCCTTAGGATAAGCTAGTTGTTAAGTAGTTTGTAAATTTAGGGACTGATAACCCTGTAGTTAAGTCCCATAATTATAAAAAAGAGAAAGAGTTCAACGCCCTCTGTAATGAAATAGCTGAGCCAAGAACATACCGAACAATAACGGACAAATACGATCAGCGACCGCAAGGAACAGATTACCCATAGAAAGAAAAGTATCATTGGATGCAGAAGATATATTTTATATTAATAATTTCGTTTCTTGGGGCGTCTTCAGATTTTGCAATTCAGTCCTTGTATAATACAGCCGATTTGCCATTACTCCCTCGGGTGATCAGGACCTCCTCTTTCCTCAGTTTTTTTTAATTATTTTTTAAAATAGATGTAATACCGAACAACAGCGTCAACTCCAGTAAAAGTCATTTTTAATTTTTCAGATTTTTTCAAATATTTTTCTCAGGCTATTCTATCCATTGTTAATGTAATATTCGCTATGCTCGAGACCATGCATCGAAGTTATATTGGTAAGATTTACAGTGCACTCAGCAAAAGAAAATGAGGGAACTACTGCCGGCCGCGGTGGCCGAGGGGACTGAGGCGCTTCAGTCACGGTCTGCACCGCCGCTACGGTCGGGGGTTCGAATCCCCCCTCGGGCATGGATATTTGCGCCGTCCTTAGTGTTAGCTAGTTCATAAGTAGTTTGTAAGTTTAGGAACTGATGACCCCGTAGTTAAGTCCCTTAAGCTTAACAAACATTTGAACATTGAGGGAACTACTGTGCCCGCCATTATCACGCTGCGGTTGAGTATAAACTTCTCGCAGCCTCTAGCGTTTGCAGAGGTGTCTACTGACCATTATCTGAATATTTTCTCATGCGACATTCAATATCATTAAATTGAAAACACGTAATAAAATTTTAGCTGAACTTAAAAATGAAGCACTTTATATTGAATTTTTCTCTTTATGCAGACAGCTGATTGAACAGATATGAGCCGGCCGCGGTGGCCGAGGAGACTGAGGCGCTCCAGTCACGGTCTGCACGGCCACTACGGTCGGGGGTTCGAATCCCCCCTCGGGCATGGATATTTGTGCCGTCTTTAGTAGAAGGTAGTAGATAAGTAGTTTGTAAGTTTAGGGACTGATGACCGCGTAGTTAAGTCCCATAAGCTTAACAAACATTTGAACAGATATGAGTTATTTTTGCTCATTTCAAATTCGAAATATTTGGAAGATTAGTGTTATGTAACTTTAGGTCTTTAATAATATACAAGAGTAAGAAGCTTGTCGAACAAATATTGTTGAATTTTGGTTTTGTATATGCCCCATAACCTTAATTTTTGTTTTTTTAGACTTCGGCCCGACTAACGAATTCTCATAAAATTTCTTCTGCTTCATGAGGCCATCTCTTACAGTTACAGTAATCAAGAGGGTTCAACGCCCTCTGTAATAAAAAAGCTGAGGCAAGAGCATACCGAACAACAACGAACAAATACGATCAGCGACCTCTAGGAATAGATTACCCATTGAAAAAAAGTTTCATTGGATGCAGAAGATATATTTTATATTAATAATTTCGTTTCTTGGGGCGTCTTCAGATTATCTATAAGAATTACAGCAAACAGAAAAAAAATTTAAGATAAGGTTCTAATACGCACAAATTGAAAAACGTGAAAGATTATGTTGTGTAGACATTTAACTACCGGGTCTTCAGAACTATACAGTGCTATATTGTGGTGTGCTAAGTAATGACTGATATGATTGTCAATTGTTAATACAACATTTTCCGTTGTTTAGCATTTTTCACCATACTACAAATAGGTTTTTGTATTTGTTCGCAGATCTGGTTTGATTGAAGAACAATGTCTTGTGTGGCATCCAGGTCATCCGGCTGTTTCTTGTGGAGCGTGTGTTCCGCAAGGGAGACAAGTTAACCTCAAGCCCCTACGACGCCGTAGCGGAGAAGCGAGGCAACTGTCCCCGAATTGAAGCGGCTGATCGCCGCCATTTGCAGGGAAGAATCCTAGCGCTGGGGTTGTGATTTGAAGTGTATGAGACGCAACAAGAGCAAAATAAACGCATGTCTGTTTAAAAAAAATTACTCATTATTTCAGTCTGTTTAAGAAGTTTTCTTAAATGAATGAATTATCCTAATTTTCGAAATGACGTCTGCATAGAGACACGGAATTTAAGAATGTAAGGCTTTTTTCTGATAAAGTGGAGCGAATTTTCGTCGAGATATTTACGTAAGATGATTTCATGAAACGTGTAAAGTAGCAGAGAGTGTGATTATTTTTTTAATTCTCGTAATTTTCTGTAAGGTCCTGGCGAATTTGTTTCTAAAAGATACTGAATGCTGTTCATTTATCTTTGACAATAAACTTCAATAGCATATGAATATGCACATGAACACTAAAAATCAGTAAGTAACTGATTACACTATTAAGTGATTGTAACAAAATGAATCAGTTACGATGAAGAGACAAGCTACCTTCTGGTCACGTGACACTGTAACCAGCACCCCCACATAACCTTACGAATGCGCAAAGGCTGCTCTTCCCCACATCTTTTCAAACAGTTAAATATTTGTTACAGCAAAGAGTATAAATGTCATTTATCCTCAAAATCGCGATACGTTGGCTAAAACGCCTAAAGATATGTGGCAAATAACAATACAAAAGTCATCGTTGTTCCCGTATCTGTTAAAAAAAAAAAAAAAAAAAAAAAAAAAAAATGGGTCTAAAAAAATTACTTGCAATCGGTCTCTAACGCACTACCATTGACAGCATCCGAGATGTCTCGAACCACGCGCCTATTCTTGCTAGATGGAGAGCCGTAACTTCATTATTATTCATGCTCAGATCTTCTGAAGGCTTCTACAGTTGGTGCGTCTTGTGGAGAGTAGTAACTTCATTATTATTCATGCTCAGATCTTCTGAAGGCTTTTACAGTTGATGCGTCTTTAATTTAACGAATGAATTAACGGATGAAGCACACTTGCATTTGAATGGAGGCGTATAAGCAAAATTGTTGATTTTGTGTTTCTGAAAATCCCCATTTTATATGAAACAAAACATCTGTAGTCTCTCAAAGTTATTGTATTGGAGGTACCACTGGAGAAACTGGTTGGCAAAGTGATCCCGCCCTCTGCTGTCATTGGATTTTCAATGAGAACAGATGTAGGCTTTGTCTATTTACTGCGTGATGGAACGCTTCAATCCAGCCCCTTCCGCAATTATTCTGTTCAAATGATTGTCAAGCTTAAGGGAATTAACTGCGGGGTCATCAGTCCCTAAACTTACAAACTACTTATGAACTATCTTATACTAAAGACGACACAAACATCCATTCCCGAAGGGGGATTCGAACACCCGACGGGGAACGCCCTCGCGCATCGCAGCATAGCGCTTCAATGCGCTCGGCCGCTCCGCCGCAGCGCAATTATTCTGACGGATGTCCTTGAAATTTGCTGAATAATTCCAGAAACCGTGTGCGATATTTGAAGGAGTAAGCACAGTTTACCTCGGGCCAACATTCCGTGCCAGATCATCAGCTACACTACCTGCCCGTTGGAATTTTGCGAAAAGCTTGCTAAAAGTTTTTTTATCGGGTCCTTTTGAGTCGTTAAACCATGTTCAAAACTGCACCATGTGGCCGTAGGACTGTGTTGTAAGCTGTGATATTCCAGTACCAGGAAAACCCGTTGTTAGAAGGAATTAATGTCTACATGGATCAACCTTCTCCTCCAGTGCCCTAGGACCTTTCACGTTGCAGGGATAGAAATGATCACTGGAGCTGCGGCGAACTGTTTGTAAGCACAACATAATGCGGCAGATTTTCGAGCTATTTCGACCTTTTCTTTCTTTTAACTTCTGTAGACAATTCTTACACCTTTCACAATACAAATCCTTATGTTGCACTTGTCCATCTATCTTTGTTGTCAAGATAGTTAATTTTCATATCGGGAACTCCTTCGCTGGGCACTCTGTATATGTGATTTAATTTTTTTTATAAATAGTTTGGTTTGGTCATTTCACACCGATGGTCGCCGCGCAGTTTGTCGGGCAATTATATCGGAAACAGATTCCAACATTAATTCCGTGTATTTATGATAAAAAGTAGGTAAGTAGATAATTCTGTTATTGTTTTTCATGATCTTCAGTGCGGAGACTGGTTTGATGCAGCTCTCCACCCTCCTCTATCCTGATCAAGCCTCTTATTCTCCTCATAAGAACGACAACCCACAACCATATGAGTCAGCTTACTGAGTAAGTAGATAATACAGAAAGTAAATTTAATATGATTACAAAGAAGAAAATAACAACATCCATTTAAGAATAAGCAAATGACGTGACTGCTGTAAGTTAAATCAGAACTCATTTACCGAGTTATTTTATACGTTTCCTTCCTCTGTACATGTTTCATGCAACAGTTTAGTGCAAATAACAGAATTACAGTGCACCTGGGGTCCATTTTCATCGTGATAATTCATAGAACACTCAACGCACTAGCCATTTTCTGAGCTTCTTGTAGCGTTAATCATTCACTCACTTAGAGTGGGTTTCTTGTTTTTATTTTGCTGTGACCTAGCTCTTCTCTTCTTTGAGAACTCCAGCTCGTTTCTTCTTTCTGTGTTTGTATGCTAATACATTCAGGACAGTCAGGGAGTTTTTCCCCAGGCACCGACTGAGCGTTCTGGATGCGAAGCCTTTTCTGGGAAGCTCTAAAACAATTCATTTCACCAGTCCATATTGTTTCTTTGCCACTTGAAGGTCGCTGTTTCAACCGCTACATGGGTACACTTAGGTAAGTTGCAGATGATTCATCGGACCAGTTTTATACTATTTGTCTGCTATTTCCAGGTTTAACAATGTACATCTTTTAAATTTGATTTATCTTGAAAAAGAAGTTTAACGGATTTATTATAATAATGTTTTAATATTCCCTTTAAATGTTTGAATAGCTTATGGGACTTAACTACGGGGTCATCAGTCTCTAATATTCCTTTCCAACGTAAACTGTATGTATACATTAGGTGTAAAATTCTACATCTTACCCCGATAAAACTGTAGCATCTCACCAGAGAATCGGGCTAATTATTTTTCAGTATGCTAGCCGTACAGCAAATGAAAATGGTTACCCGTACTATAAAGTGTGCGCTAAGCTGTCAGCATGTAAAACGTTTGCCTCTTCTCGTTTATTCATATTCTAGTCCGCACTTCAAAGGTACTGACATTATTAACAGGGGCATTTTTAGCCGTTGCATTTTGCTAGCTGATTTCATAGTGGAAAGACAGTGAACATAAGGACATAGCATCCTTCGCGCCATACTATAGATATCGAGTGCGTTACAGGTTGGTGTGATCTGTTACCACCGGTGTAAGATGCATGCGTTGAGCATCTCAGTTTCGTCCCGATAGTAGTCTCCCATCCATATATTCTACTAAATTGTCGTTTCTCTGCGCAACGAATTTTTGCATGTCAGTAATATTAGTAATAAGAAATAAATAGCTATTACATAGTTTGTCCCATTTATGTTGACCACCAAAAATATCTCTAGAACAGCAAGAGCTATTGTAAAAGACTTTCACTGGCATCAATGTAAGACAGGCGCTCATGGACCTAAATATTTTGAAACATTCTAACAAGAAAACATACCTGTTTTTAACACAAACCTATGTTTTTTAAATGGACACCCTTTAGTATTTCATCAGCAATCTATAGTATAACAAATCATATAATGGCTTCTATTGCATCAAAATACGCCAGATACATCCCGAGGTATTGTGAAGCGACTTTGTCGCTTGAAATAGGCAAAACGCGCGGCTAGCGCACGTTCTGAGACAGGCGGGAACCCCAACGCCATTGTTTATGTGATTTGTCATGCTACAGATTTATGTTGAAATAATATAGGGTGTGTATTTATAAATACGTAAGTTTGTGTTTAAAACGCATATGCTTTCGTTTTAGAATGTTTCAAAATATTTACATTCATGAGCCCCTGCCTTAGATTGATACCGGTGAAAGTCTTTTTTACAATAGCTGCTGTTGTTTTTGGGCGGTCAAGATAAATGGGACAAACTATTTATTACGTAATGCACAACATCACAGTATTGTTAGCTGATGACCGCAGTTTTGACCCCCTAAAACATCCAAACAGTATTGTTAACCCTTTCACATAATGAAATCAGCTTTGCAAAAATTAAAATTCTGTGTGTTCTGTATTAATGCAGTGAAGTAAACATCAAAATATGTGTTTTAAAACTTTTGGCTGAACCATTAATATTTTATATCATGTATTGATTTTTTTATGTCAAATATTTCATGCACAACACAGACGTTTGTTCAAATGTATGTATAGCTTATGGGACTTAACTACGGGGTCATCAGTCCCTAAACTTACAAACTACGTATGAACTACTTACGAACTAGGACGGCACAAATATCCATGCCCGAGGGGTGATTCGAACCCCCGGCCGCAGTGGCCGTGTAGACCGTGACTGAAGCGCCTCAGTCTCCTCGGCCACCGCGGCCGGCAGACGTTTGTATCGAGGTATATTATTACTTGGACGTTATTTTGTTGATAGTTAATATTACCAGATCAATAATGCTAGCATAATCTTCGCCACAGCACCAAAGACAAGACAATTCACTGCTGGAATAAAATGAAAGGAACCACACTCACGCTCACACTCTCAGCCACGTAAAGACGGCAACGCAACACAACCTCCAAGATGGACAGATTATCGCCTCAGAAATGGCTACGCGCCGTACCAAGCGGCAAAATGTCATACTAGAAGCATGTTGTTCATTAACAAAAATGCAACTTTAAGGATGCACAAAATTCGGTATAAATCAACTTTTAATACGTTGTTGTCCAGGAACAACACTGTGGTTAACTTTCTCTTGCATCATCATTCGTTTCTTTACAGACGAACACTGTACAACATCGCAAACGGAGGCTTCCGTGGCGGTTGTCATTGTTGATAAAACTCTTCTGGGTATTGGACCGCATCGTCATTATATCAAGTATTTCACCGACGTTTCGGCCATTATTGGAAGCGGCCTTCTTATGGGTGTCAATTTTACTGCTGGATGAGGGAAAGCTGGTGTCTTAAATATTAAATATTGCCAGTTATGATTGGTGGTTTCATTCTTTTTTCTTTATTTCTTCCTATTGGTGGAAAAAGAAGTCCTTGATTGGTGTTTACATTAATGTTTGCGATTGTTGAAACTGGCGAATGAGGAGCGGTGGTAGCAACGACGCCAGCTAGAGCGTGCTATTTGCTCTGTGTACGCGCGGCCGCTGTTGTCTCCGGGCTATGTGGGCCCCTATGGACTGCACTGCGCGCGGTGTCGTCGCGAAGTGCTTCTACTGCTGGCAGCCAAGACGCTGGAAGTCTATACCCGTCTTCTCTCTGTTCATATTTCCGGGACGCTTAGCTATTTATATAGCTTCCCTAATTTTCTTCTTCAAGGGGAAGCGTTGTTTTGCCAGTAAAGTGACTTCCTGAAACCCTATCTGTTTGCCGCACTCTTCCTGGTGTTCAGCTACTGCCGACTTCGTATGCTGTCCCAGCCGAATGTACCTCTCGTGCTCGGCTATCCTTGTGTTAATCGGCCGCCCATTTTCTCCGATGTACACCTGGCCGCACTCACAGCCGATTTCATAGACTCCAGCTGTGTGCAACTTATCAATTTTGTCCATCATTGAGCCTAGGACATCTCTTATTTTATTGTTGCTGCGAAATATAGGTTTGATGCCCTCTCAACGAATAATTTTGCCCACTCGTTCGGTGACTCCTTTTATATATGACAATAGGGCGATGGTTTGTTCTTCCTTTTGCTTTTCCCTTTTATTTCCATCATTAGATGTCATAGTTTGCTCAGTCATCCTCTTCATATAACCGTTTGCTTCGAAAATGGGCACGAATGAAAGAGAGCTGAAACCACCAATCACAACTAGCAATATTCAATATTTAAGACACCAGCTTTCCCTCATCCACCAGTAAACGCAACACCCAGAAGATGGCCGCTTGCAACAGTGGCCGAAACGTCGGTGATATATTTGATATATTGACGATGCGGTCCAATGCCCAGATGAGTTTTATCGACACTGTACAACATCCTTTATCCACAGAAGGTGCTAGTCACCGCTGACGCTAACCTTGCTTGTAAACATCCCCGACAAAATCGTCAGGGGTCACGTGCACTGTGCATTCCTCCGTCCTTCTCATCAATTTCATAAGCTAGATACAGGAAGACATACCCAGGTGTCAATAAAATGTTACATGGTTGCGTCACGAGTAGACAGAAAAATGTTATTTCTGTGAATGGATCGATCAAGTATGACAGATAATAGCTGCCAATTGTCGATCAAGTAATCTGTCTGTCTGACACATCAGATAAGTAAGAGACAGTGGCAACGATAAGGTGCGATCTTCCCTCGGCACTAACGATGTGTTTGTTGCGACAGACACGTGTGGCAGATATGACACGAACTGAATGTTCATTTCTTCATATCGCAGGCAGCATTCTCCTATTTATAATCAGTTACTTGGGATATTAGCGTTATCAAGAGTTCATCCTCATTCTCAGATAATACATGTATAACAGCAGCATTTAGAATCTAAATGTAACATTTGACATTTTATACATTATCTTACTAATTATTATTTGCTAGTAGCTTAAACCCGCGGCTCCACTCGCGTGTTGGTTGATTATGATAGATAAGCTATCTTTCAGTAGTGTGCTATGAGACTGGTTTTGAAGGATGAAATGAAATACAATACCTTCTTTAGAAACAAACATTTTTAATCAATATTCAAATTAAAAAAATTATTGGTATGCTTATCCTTACAGAGAATGAGCTGAAGACATTGTAACACGCATAGACCAAAGATATGGTCTGTGGCATCATGTTTCACTGTATGTAACCTCCTTGCTATAGAGTCGCAAACGTCATTGCTGGATTTCAGTCCGAATTTTTTTTTTTATAATTTGACGACTTTCAACCACCATATCTTCCACCCCCTTATAGCTATCGGCATGGAACTGCTATGGTGTACAACGGGAGGCTTCGGACAACAATTACACACAGACCATTCGTTTGCGTTCTGTAGTTTTCGCTGCAGAGCGAAATATTAACACACACACGTAGAACTTTATATACACCGATAACTTTCCATCCCAATATACTCCACCCTTTTATCATTATCAACCCTCAAGCAACAATGCAACCAATAAAACCATTTTCAAAGAGTAAATATAATTTTCAAAGAGTAATTATTGTCCCGCATTTCGCGTTATATTCTTCAAATTACTAAATATCTATCAGATCGCTATAAAACCGTGCCTAAAACCTTCATCAGGTGTAAATTAATAACTGTACAAATATTTAAGTCTCTGCGTCTTGTCGTTCGGACGTGATAAGCGCACACCGAACATACATTTATATATATATATATATATATATATATATATATATATATATATATATATATATATATATATATATATATATATATATATATAGCTATCCGATCGCCATAAAACCGTGCCTAAAGCCTTCCCCGGGTAGGCATTAGTAACTGTACAAATTTTTAGTTCTTTACGTCCTGTGGTACAGACGTGATAAGCGTACACCGAACAGACATTCACATTTATAGGTATAGATAAAGCCAAGTGCAAAAATATAGAATGTCACTTCTCTGATTAGTTTGTACCACACTTATGTCTCTTATGTCTCAACATAGCGCGATTAACCACATATGTACAGAAAGAAACAAAAACTTTTTTTTCCACATAGAATACAAAGATGTATGTGGCATAAACTTTTTGGTTTGTGTGTGTATATATGTGGTTAATCGCGCTATGTTGTTCCCCATAAGAGATATAAGTGATTTACAAAATGCTCATTGCATCAGCAAATGCAGTAATCAGCAGAACAACGTAATGGAACCTACTTTTCGACGGCACCACATAACCAAGGACTTGTCGCCCGAAGCAAAATTATGTGCATAAGCAAAACGTAAATGACATATATGTGGAGGTGGATAGCCATCTGATGATGAACTGAAGAGTTTGAAACCGGTAACGGCGCTATTGAGTAAATAAATAGCATAATCAAAAGTACTTGATTGCTGTTTTCTTTATTGTAAAAATCTTTCTTTTGTAAAATGAAATAATCCGGCGCGGCCACTCAGCGGCTTCGATCAGGGTGCTTTCCGCCCTCTGTAACAAAAATACTGAGTCAACGACGCCACGATCACCCTAGAACAAACCGAATCAACGTTCTCAAAGGACCAATAAAACCGAGGAATTAAAAAAATAATTTAAAATAGTGGTTATTGTGCTCGCATAGGAAGCAGGGTGTCCCGTGTTCGAAACCCGGCCGCGGCATATTTTTTAATTCAATGCCTCTTCTTCAATTCAGGACCTATTCGACACGTGCGTATCGCGTTGGGGAAGTGACGGAGCGACGGCGTTTGTTTGTGTGAATTTACAACCATAGCACTACCGGTGACCCGACGAACAGCAACAGAGCAGCCAATCGAAGCGCGTGGCGCGAACTTTCCGCGTTTAAAAATGGTGCGTTTTCGAACTATCTGCTATCCAAGGTTAACATTAAAAAAATGTTCAAATGTTTCCGGGACTTAACTGCGGGGTCATCAGTCCCTAAACATACAAACTACTTATGAACTAACTTATACTAAAGACGACACAAACATCCATCCCCGAGGGAAGATTCGAACCTCCGACGCGGGAGGCCGTGGGATCCGCAACGTGGCGCTCCAGACCGCTCGGCTAAACGCGCGCGGCGGTTAACATTCGTGATACAATTTTTCGTCACTATAGGGTGAGGCAGCTAAGTCATAACACACTTGTATCGCCCCAACCGTAATAGATACAAAGATGCCGTTTGGTGAATTGCAGGGACAGGGGCTACTTAAATACATCACGTTTCATGTTTGTGCTATTTATATGAGATCATCTTTTTTAATGGAACCCTATGTTAAATTTTAGCGTGACATTATGGGATTAAAAAGACGGTTATAACGTTTAGGCAATAGTTTTTAAGATAAATATGTTCCCGTCTCGTATTCGTCCTTCAAAGCGGTGTTGTTCGTGTGAGGACGGACTTGCGACGTTTACCGTGTAGTCTACACAACAGGAGAGGTCGCTATCTCTCTCTCTCTCTCTCTCTCTCTCTCTCTCTGTGTGTGTGCGTGTGTGTGTGTGTGTGTGTGTGTGTGTGTGTGTGTGTGTGTGTGTGTGTAAGGTTTCATTTGAATTTAAAATTCAAAACGGGACACAATGCTCCAGACCTTTACGAGTCCGCATCAGGCGCAGATCCAAACTTCAAAGATTCAAAATTACCTAAATTTGGACTGTAAACTAGCTCGCGTCCGTGGCAAAAAGCCACACGTGCACCCTGGGTAACGCCATAGTGGACGTCGCAATCAGTATACCTGGAGATTTCCTGGTTAAACATGACCGTCACTGAAACTGAGAAATCAGTGACCAGAAATATTGGAACCTTAATCAGTATTTGCCGCTTCAACATCGAGAGCTAAAAGTGAGTGTCTCTCTAAACTACTCCTGGACAACAAGTTTGACGTCTTGACAGTTCAAGAGACACACGCCGAAAGCGAAGAACCAATCTCTGGCTACACACCTATCACAATATTTACGTTGTAGCCACTTATATCCAACATAAAATTGACAATGCACATCTGATTTTTAATGGCTCCAACAATAATGTACAAAGTGCTAGTCAAAGTGGAAGACATTACCATTGTCAACGTGTATAAACCACCAGCGACAGAGTGGCCTGAACAACCACTCCCAACACGAATCTCCATCTGTATGTACTAGTGATTTCAATAGTCGTCAACATCGGTGGAAATATCCCGACTGCGACAAAAATGGCACAAAACTATCTGACTGGGCCGATAATATCGTGTTCCTTGTATTTTATGTTAAAAATAAAGTCGTCAGCTTGGAAGACTGAAAGTAACTCAGATCTATGCTTTGTAAGCAGCAATCACAAAGGTACTCCCTTACCAACTAACAGACGAGTGACGGAAGGCTTCCCACACAGCACAGACCTGTGTTTATGGATGTGGGAATCCAAATACCCTTAATCCGGCTCTCCCACACTACCGATGGAACCTTGGAAAAGCTAACTGGAATGAATATTCCTTAGAACTGGATAAACTCGTGCAATTGATCCCACCGTCATCAAATAGTTACAAACACTTTGTTGGAACAATTATGAGCGCTGCTAAAAAGAGTATTCCTAGAGGATAAAGGCAGGAATATATTCCTGAATGGGACGAGAAATGCCACCTTCTGTAAAACGACTTTCTTGAAACTCAAAGCCCAGCTATTGCGGACGATCTCATGCCAAGCCTAGTTAACACACGAAGACGTAAATGAAAAAAAAAAATCTCAGAAATGAATTTTCAGCACTCTAGTCGCATATCCTGGAGCCTCCTCAGAAAGCTAGGCTCAAGTAATCTACCCACCCACACGAGCGACATTGAGCGTCACTCCAGATAAAATTGCCAGACACATTGTGCAAATGTCAAGGGCGCCTGTTGACAAGGGGCATACCAGATATGTAAGGAAAGAACTGAGAACGCTACAGAAGAATACACCGAGGCAAACAATGTACTCAAGACCCTTTTCTCCTGAAGATATCAATGAAGCCATATGAGATATGAAAACAAACAAGGCTCCTGGTTTCATCTTCATCTATATGGGATACTCTGCAGATCACATTTAAGTGTCTGGCTGAGGTTTCATCGAACCACCTTTATACTGAAACTTCCTGGCAGATTAAAATTGTGTGCCGGAACCGGGACTCGAACCTTGGACCTTTGCCTTTCGCGGGCAAGTGCACTACCGACTGTGCTATTCCGACACGACTCACGATGCCGCCCCACAACTTTACATGGCTTAGGCACAGCCTAAGCGATATTTTCAGAATGAAACTTTCACTCTGGGACCTTTGCCCTTCGCGGGCAAAGGTCCCACGTTCAAGTCTGCCAGGAAGTTTCATATCAGCGCACACTCCGCTGCAGAGTGAAAGTTTCATTCCACCTTTATACTATTTATATCCATTCTCGAATAGCGTTCGAGCTCTGTTGTCTCGTATATTGTTCTGATGATCATTTCTGCCTATGTAAGTGGCATTCAACAATATATTTTCGCATTCGGAGGAGAATGTTGGCGATTGGAGCTTCGTAAGTAGCCCACGCCACAGCGATAAGCGCCGTTGTTGTAATGATTCCCATCCCAGATCATGTATCATTTCCGTGACGCTGTCTCCTCTGTATCGTGACAATACAAAACGAGCTGCCATTCTTTCGATGTCCTCCGTCAAACCCACCTGATAGGGATCCCACACTGGGCAGCAATACTCCAAAAAAGGACTGACCGTAGTGTATTCAGTCTCAATAAGGGATTATGCCAATAAACCGCAGTCTGCCCTTCTTTGGACTCTTTCGATGTCCTCCGTCAAACCCACCTGATAAGTTGGGCAGCAATACTCCAAAAATGGACGGACAAGCGTAGTGTATGCAGTTTCTTTTGTAGTTCTGTTGCATCTTTTAAGGGTTCTGCCAATAAAACGCAGTCTCTGGTTCCCCTTTCCCATGACATTATCTACGTGATCTTTCCAGTTTAAGTCTGAAGTAATAGTAATTCCTAGGTATTTTGTGGTGTTTACGGCCTTCACGTTTGATTGATTTATCTTGTAAACAAAGTTTAACGGATTTCTTTTCGTACTCATGTGGAAGCTTAACCCTTATCATTATTGCCAATTTTTACACCATAGTGATTATCTTATTTAGATCGTTCTGCAGTTGGTTTTGATCTTCAAATGATTTTACTAGACAGTAAATGACGGTGTCATCTGCAAACAACCTGAGACAGCTGCTTAGATTTTCTCCCTAAGGAACAGCAGAGGACCAATAACACTACCCTGTTAAACGCCCGATATCACCTCTGTTTTAGTCGATGCCTTACCATCGATTGCTACAAACTGTGTCCTTTCTGACAAGAAATCCCCTATCCAGTCACAAATTTGGGGCGATACACCATAACCAAGCAATTTGATTAAAATTCGTTCGTGACGTCCGGTGTCAAAAGCCTTCTGGAAATCAAGAAATACGGAATCAATTTGAGAACCCTTGTTGATAGCACTCATCACTTCGTGTGAGTAAGGACCTAGTTGTGTTTCGCATGAACGATATTTCCTAAATCCGTGTTGACCTTGGGTCAATAGATCATTCTGTTCGAGATAATTCATAATATTTGAATACAGGATATGTTCCAAAACTCTGCTGAAAATTGACGTCAATGAAATAGACCTGTAGTTTAGTGGGTTACCCTTACTGCCCTTCTTGAATATAGGTGTGACCTGTGTAACTTTCTATTCGTTTGGTACAGATCCTTCTCTGAGAGAGCGGTTGTATATGGCTGTTAAGTAAGGAGCTATCGCTTCAGCATAATCAGATAGAAATCTAATGGATATACAGTCCGGACCAGAAGACTTGTTCTCGTTAAGTGATTTAAGTTTCTTCACTACCCACAGGATATCTACTTCAACGTTACTCGTTCTGGCCTGTGTTTGTAATTTTAAATCTGGAATATATTGATTTCGTATTGTTTTGTGAATAAGTTTAGTAACTCTGCTTTAGTAGCGCTATCATTGGCAAGATCGTCATTATTATCACGTTTTTTGCCCCTAGTGTATTTAAAATGTGATCAAAATCTCTTTGAGTTTTCAGTCAAATTTCGAGAAAGTTTCGCTGTGAAAAGTTGCGACCGAATCCTACCAGAATTCATCATCCATACAACCTCCAAAACAAGGAAATGGCTGTCACTTTTCATTACATGCCTTCTGCAAAAAGGACATCTTCCACAAGAATTCAAAAGAACTATAGTAATATCAATATTGAAACCTTGTAAACCAGGCGACCAACCCACCAGCTATAGGCCCATAGCCTTGCTCAGTTGCTGCTATAAGTTACTACAGAAACTAATTTATAATAGAATAACCGAACCCATCCTAAACAAGGTGCCGATGACTCAGGCTGGCTTTAGACCCAGTCGTATTTGCTGCGACCAGGTACAGTTTCTCACAACATATATTCAAGCAGGTTTTCAACACAACATGACGACTGGAGTATCGTTCATAGGCCTCACTGCCGCGTATGACTCTGTTTGGAGAGAAGGCGTTCTTTTTAAGTTACTAAAGGTGATTCCTTCTCAAATCACTGCAAGACTAATAAATAACATGCGGTGCGACAGAAAGTTTCACGTGATGCTGAAAAAAAAATCCTAGTAAACAACGTAAGTTGAATAATGGACTTCCGTTAGGCTCAGTACTGGCTCCGCTACTTTTTAATCTGTATATGTCCGACATGCCAGAAACAAGAAGCAACAAATTTGGTTATGTTGACGATACAGCCGTCGCCTTTTCCCACAAAAGCTTCGAAATTATTGGGCACACCCTAACGAACAAGTTTACAGCTCTTAATATTTATTTAAAGAAATTGATACCCAGACTCAACAAGACTGAGGTTTTCTGCATACATCTAAGCAATAGACTAGTCAGATATAAATTAAATGTTTTGTTCGCTGATCGGCTTCTAAAGCATAACCATTTTCCAAAATATTTTGGAATAACTTTAGATCGCACTTTTTGCTACAAGAAGCATCTAAGCAACGTCGCAGGAAAACTCAGAACACTGAACAATATAATTCAGAAGCTTTCTGGAACAACGTGTGTGTGTGGGGGGGGGGGGGGGAGGGGGGCTACAGCTGCGGCTTTAAGAACTAATGCTCTAGTATATGTGCTGACTATTGCGCTCCCTTTTGTCTGAGCAGTCATCACACCAGAAAAGTCGATGTTCAATTAGATCATACAGTGAGACTCATCACAGGAACAATAAAGTCAACTCCATTGCAGTGGCTACGTGTTCATTCGGGAATAGCCCCACCACAACTTTGAAGGATTTGTAAAATAATTATATATTAAACGTCTGACATAATCAACTATTTTGATTTAAATGTCTCTTTAAAAGTCTCTGGTCAGTTTATGATAAGATGCTGCGAAATTCCTGAAAAGGAACAATTTTATTTATTTCTTGCCACCACGGGCTAGACTTTGTGGTGTCGATGCAGCTCGTAATTTCTTGCTTCATGGTCTGCAATGATGTGTGAACCTGTAAACGTTTTAATTTCTTGGATAACAGAAGGTCTCTATGTACCGAATGAAAAATTCACTACCCAATCTGGAATTGCCAGGAGTATCTGTGTCAAATATAACAGTCAATTTTATAATTAGCTTCAAATAAAGTCCCGTGTGTAAAATCTGCAGGTTCGTAATTCTAGGTGAGTTAGCTCCTGTAGACTCTCTTTCTAATACACCAAAATTACATGTTGAAGAGATGAAATAATTGTAGACGGAAGCAGAACTTACTTTAAGTTGATATATAAATATAACATACTCCTATAGAATACTCTAAACTCTATCAGCAAAGAACAACCACTTTTTCTCTTCCTAGCAATTACATGGAGATTCTATATGTTCTAAAAAATATTTTACGTTAAATTTTGATGTATATTAAATACAGCAAACATTCTAATTAGCCTTGAAATTAATTTATAACATAACAAAATATTTTATCGACAATTACATTGTTAACAAATATGTGACACATAATACTAACAGGTATCTTACAGACTGATGCTCTTCTGTGGGAGTATCATAGAACCACTGGCAATAATGAACTGCCCATTCATCAAATGCTACCAACACTCTGAGTAAATAGACTCAAATCTCGCAGAGACACTTATAGTAAAGAACTTTGATTTGGCACAATGGCGAACACAGTGGAATGAATTTGCTGAACCGTACCTTGTATGTGCTTTCATTGGAGCAAATCTGTCCTCAAGTTCAGAGCCATCCAGAAAGGACTGGGTAAAATTGAACAGAGTCCGAACAAGCTGACACGTTACATAAATGGGGTTATGGACAATCTACCTCATGCGTCTGCGGTGCAGCTCGACAAACTGTGAATCACACTGTTATGAACTGTAAGCTCAAAGCCTTTCAAGGAGAGTGGAATGAGTTTCTCACTGCTATGCCCTCGGGTGGATTAAACACCTGGACATCAACCTACAAAAGCCTACTATTTGTATTAATTTATACCAATTTGTTATTATTTTAGTTCAATTATACACATTTGTACTTCTCATATACATATTCGTCATTGATTGTTAGAGCATACCTTTTATTATTTGTATATGATTGCTATGTTTTATATTTTTTATATGTTATCTGTGTAATTTCGTACATCTTTCACATAATGTAATACATTAAATAAATAAAATAACAAAATAGTGTTTGAAATATTGGTTTCCTGTAAAATAAAACATGAACACATAAATGAAAGTGAAAAATATTACTTTTAATTATTATCATACACTGTAATCCATGAAAAATGAAAAAAAACTAATAATTTTGTAAACAGCTCGCCTCATCGTGTAGCACTCCGGTTAACGCTAAACGAACTTGTGCAAAATAAAGAAATACAATAAAATAAATTATCTGAACGTGCAGGATAATCAAATACATTTTCTGTATAACTTACAACATAAATAAAGAATTACATCTTCCACATGAAGTACATATGTTACTGCATTTCCAGGCGAGGTGGCACAGTGGTAACGCACTGGACTCGCATTCGGGAGGACGGTGTTTCAAATCAACTTCCAGCCATCCAGATTTAGGTTTCCCGTGATTTCCCTAAATCTCTCCAGGCAAATGCCGGGATGGTTCCTTTCAAAGAGCATGGCCGATTTCCTGCCCCATCATTACCTAAAACTCCGAGCGTTAGCTCCGTCTCTAATGACCAAGCAGTCGAAGGGACGTTAAACCCTAAGCTTCCTTCCTTCCTTCCATGTTACTATCTTCTTTGAACGAAGCCGCACCAGCCATGTGTCCTGTGGCTGAGGCAATCGTAAAGGTCCGCGGCCTTGGGCCCTGTTCTGACCGCAGGAGCCTTGTGCCCCGCGTCTGCCCACTCACAGGGAGAAAGGTCAGGGCCAGACGGCCAGGCTCCACATCGCCCTCTGCCTGGAGCGTTACAACCCGCCAGTAGCCCTGCATCAACAGAGGCAATGCACTTGAGGTGACCCTAGCCATGCACCAAATTCTTTGTCGCCGTGACACACCGATCCAGCAGCCTGAAGACAGCTGACCGTAGACAAACCGCCTTCAGCTATTTGTGAACTACGGCTAACAGAGCCGTGTAGAGCACGCACACTCCCTTCACTCCCTATCCATCCTGCCACTACTATGAAACTAGGGTGTCATAGCTGCCAACGTTTACGGTTTATCCGTAAAATTAACGAAAATTGCAGCATTTTACGGTTTTACGAATGGACGGTGTAATTTTACGACATCGCAGAGAAAAGTTTGAAACGTTAACAATCGATAGTCACAATACTTCCTTACAATCGATTCCGAGGGATCAGAGACAAGTCTACGATAATCGATAACTTTTTCTTTGATATGATTGGTAATTTTTACAGTGTGATATTTCGTGTCGTCATTGGAATTTAAAAATCAAGGATAACAATTCTTCCATGTGAATCTTAAGTGTCAATGATTTCGTTATTACCATTTAGATTACTAACATAGTGAACGATCTCCAAGATACAGATAAATCCTTCTGCCATTCATCAATGAGAAAGTACTTTTGTGCGTACTGCCAGTGACTGCATCGTCAACAAGTTTGCACTCAAGGTTTGACAGACCATAATAGAAATTTATGATTCTCTTATGTTTATATTCTACTTACATTCAGAGGAAATAGCTGCAAATATACGCATATTAGTAAGTATTCGTTCACGACGAAATTGTTCTTCATAGCACTAAATCAGTTAAATTCGGTTGTTATTAAATTAATTTCCATGTTATGTATAGCTCTTGATATTTTATTAATGCTTGTAACTCAAACATTTACTAACTATTTCGTTAATTACGTACAAAATGGATTTAAACAAACATCACTACTTCGGCGGCTTGCCCATCACTAGGAGCAACTGTCTGTTGATAACAACCTTTACAACAATTAATGTCACGACTGTATATGTTAGACTGTGATAATACTTTACATTTCTTTTTTGTGCCTGTACAGATAATTAAAAATACAATTGTTCAAATCTTCAGAATTTAATGCTTCTTATTACTATGGGGCGATGTGCTTGATATATAATTCAATACTCAGCTTTTATATTGCAATGATGACTGCAGGGGTTCTGCTTGCCCTGCTTAACTAAACTGGGTTCTTCCTGGGTGAGAAAAGCTCATCAAAATGAAAACTCGTGATGCTCTTCCATTTTCGAAACATTTATTCCAAAAAATTGCATCGCACCTAGGCGTCGTATCGTCTCTCGAAACTTCCACGTTAGCCAACCACAAACAATACACTGTCACAGACTTTATTGCACAGACATCAACTCAAAACACTTGACTCCCAGCGACATTGTATGAGCTCTGCACATACTTTTGTTAACAATTCTAATGGCCACTCTCTTTGTTGGATACAATTAAATATATTTAGTTACAATCACAAATTGTTGAATTATAACAAAATACATTCAGAATCGTACACAGCAAATCTAGTTGACAAAATTGGAATTAAATAAATGAATCTCTTTATACATTTTCTTGGAGAAATATATCGTTTGTCCAAAACAACATTATTAACAAATAAGTTTACTAGAATCTATTTCTGACGAAACGAAGATTTATACTAACATTCCCACAAGCATAAGACATAAGGCATAAGTCATGTTTCTAATTATTGACAAAAATTCGTTATTTATTTTTATTGACACGACTAACCCTTTTTATATGTCCTAACACACTAAATAGTTCATCAGGAACCTGTATTCACAATTCGTTTAACACAACTGTCACTTATATTGAAGCTTCAGCTATCGAACTTTCTAGAATGTTCATCACTTAATCACATTACGTGAACGTCGGCATAAATTAATGTTTAGTGCTGGCAAACTAGTTTGTATGTAATCATAAACAATGTCCTTACTACTCTTACATACACATGGTCCAAAATCCCATCTAAACTGACACAATTCTTTACAAGTTCACAATCTAGAATATTCTGTCTCTTGCTATTCCTAATTACAGGGGCTTTAATTCACCACAAGTCATTCTAATTATACACGTTAGGTATTCACACCACCAGTAGTACTGTCTACTGCTTCACATATTATTTTCACCACCTCAATACTGCAATGTCACAAACACACGTTGGTGGTATCGTATTTTGCGCATAGTCTCCGGTATCCTCAGATTCACTATAAGCACTAATATATAACTTACAGTGTAGGGGATGAGACATTTCCAGGACTATACTGCCGATACATCTCGTCCCCTGATGTCATCCGATGCAGCTTGCCACGATCGGGTAGTGGCGAAAGCCACAACTTTTTGGTATGTACTATGTTAAACTTGGAGGTTATCTCAAAGATCTGTTATATGTTTCTATTCCAGTAGCTTCTTTAAAGTATTTGTCTGCCACTTCGAGTGACCAAAGATGTGATGGTTGAAAGATTTGTTACGTATAAGGCACTAATATATATTCAAATATATTGCTATTGAAGTTATGCATTGCATTTAACAGCATTATTTTAATAAATTTATCCTTGCTATGTGGATTGGTATGAGTTCTGCGACTGTACTACAAACTTTTTGAAATAATTTATACTGCAGCAGTCACTTTGTAATAATATTTATATTAGCACGACGCATTTCGGCAGCAAGCTGCCATCATCTGGTGCATTCTGTAACTGTAAAATGCACCCGATGATGGCAGCTTGCTGCCGAAATGCGTCGTGCTAATTATTAGTTAATAATACAGTGATCAATATAGGAACGTATGTTGCACAAGTCTTGTAACTATCTAAAGTAAATTATATAATCCTTTCGGACATGTACGTCATACATATACGCACATACATATAATTCACTTGAAGATGGCCAATGATATCTTCACTGTAGATAAATACGTACCATGCTCATACTCTCGTGGTATTCGCTGAAAGGCCGCGAGTAATTTAGGATAATGGACAGAAGTAGTGTGCTGGGATAAGTTGGAAGTTTGGCTATGACACGAGGTGAGCCAAGGTAGTCCATGCAGTTTTGGTGACCATTGTGTTTGGATAGCTTAGTGGGCAACGCAGTCGCCTTGTAAGCAGCACAACGGGATTAGAATCTGAGTCTGGCACTAATTTTCAGCTTTCCTCAGTATTATAAGTCAGTGTTTATTGGCAACAAATATCACTGTGTCTGAAATCAATTCTGTCAAGAGCAGAATCACTAGATCCATAAAAATCAGCAGAAACAAAAAAATCAATAAATAACAAAAATGAAAGAGTTGTTATTTTATACGTGTAAATGACACATTATGGTGCCAACAAAACTAGAGCTTACAGTAAATTTGTAAAGATGAAGACATTAAACTTACAATCGGGGGTATGTGTGATTTGCCAGACTGATGAAATATGCTTTTTTTACGATTACGATACATACCAATTTCGTGAATAGCACCTCAAATTGTCTGATATGTCTTGGTGAGTTAGAGTGATATTTGTAAATGCTTGCATTCCTTCCAAAATCCGATTTATTCGGAGATAAAAGATTGGTTTTCGCGTTTCTTATAGCAAAAATAAGAAAATGAGCTGATAGGGAATCGGACTTCCATTAGAAATAGCAGAGTTTTAATATCCGTTCGTATATCCATACCTATTCTAAGATATCCGTAAATTCATTAACTTGAATTCCATTACAGTACCTTAAGAGTATATGCCCCTTCTCTGGTGACATCGATAGGATATTAACCCTTTAGCATTATCTCGTTTCTTAACGACATCTATGTGTCGCAGTGAATCTTCTGTCTTTATTTAATCAAGCTAGTAAATTGAGCAGTTTTATTCCATCACTGCAGTTACTTTATAGGTCTTTTTCATAAAAGTACATCTCGCAATTTCATGTGCTTCTCTACCTATCATGTCACATATTTACTGATTTCCTCATCAACTGTCACGTTCTGCAACGCAAAATAAACAGAGAACTATGATTTTGAACTGAAGCGAGTGCACTTTTCTGCACGTTTCTGCCCGGCGAGAGTCGTTCCACTTTTTCCAGCTGGTGTGTGAGGTCACACGGAGCTTTAACTGGTAACGGCTTATCAGTTAGATAACCACATCGTCTGCCCTCCACAGTTCCCGACCATTTTGGTGGCCTTATCTCCAACGGTGCCGTGGCGTCACATCCGATCCACACGTGAACGTAAATTCTCAAGGCAGACTCCAAAGCGCACATTGTCTGAATGCAAGGTATTTTACACAAGATTTTTTTGCGACGTACGAGATAGCAGTAATGAAGCGCGATATATATTAAATTACGTTTCACGTATTATACTCTGTCAATTGAAGGTGGGTCAGTTTAAATCATTGAGGAGAATGAGCAGGTGAGTAAGATGGTACCCAAGAACAGAGCCCCGAAAGAGTTTTACTCAAGTTGGACAATCAGTAAATCTGCCTGGTAATACGCTTCATCTCTTCTAAGGCAAAAGTCCGAAAGAACATAAATACACGATGTGATGAAAGATATCCGGACACCTGGCTGAAAAAAAAATGACTTAGTTCGTGGCGCCCTCCATCGGTCAGTACGGTGTTGCCCCACTGTTAGCCTTGGTGACAGCTTCCACTCTCACAGGCATACGTTCAATTCATGCCGGAAAGGTTTCTTGGGGAATGCCGCACCGAGGAGAGGTATCGATGTGGGTCGGTGAGGCCTGGCATGAAGTCGGCGTTCGAAAACATCCCAAACGTGTTCCATTGGAATCAAGTCAGGATCCTGTCAGGCCAGTCCATTACAGGGATGTTACTGTCGTTTAGCCACTCCGCCACAGGCCTTGCATTATGAACAGGTTCTCGATCGTGTTGAAAGATGCAATCACCATCCACGAATTGCTCTTCAGTAGTGGAAAGTAAGAAGGTGCTAAAACACCAATGTAGACTTGTGCTGTGATAGTGCCATGCAAAACAACAAGGGGTGCAAGTTCCCTTCATGAAAACACGACCACACCGCCTCCGAATTTTACTTTTGGCAATATACACACTGGCAGATGACGTTCACCGGGCTTTCGCCATATCTACAAAAATGTTCAAATGTTTGTAGAGCTTAAGGGACTTAACTGCGGACTCATCAGTCCCTAAACTTACAAACTACCTTATATTAAAGACGGCACAAACATCCATGCCCGAGGGGGGATTCGAACCCACGGCCGGGACCGGCCTCGTGCATCGTAGCATAACGCCTTAATGCGCTCGGCCTCTCCGCCGCGACCCATATCTACACCATGCCATCGGATCGCTACATTGTGTTCCGTGATTCGTCACTCCATACAACGTTTTTACACTGCTCAATCGTCCAATGTTTACGCTCGTTGCAACAAGCGAGACGTCGTTTAGCTTTGACCTGCGTGATGTGTGGCTTATGGACAACCGCTCTGCAATGAAATCCACGTTTTCTCCTCATGCCTAACTGTCATAGTACTTGGAGTGGATCCTGATGCAGGTTGGAATTCCTGTGTGACGGTCTGGATAGATGCCTACCTCTTAACACTGTACGACCCTTTTCGACTATCGGCGGTCTCTGTCAGTCAACAGACGAAGTCATCCTGTACGCTTTTGTGCTATACGTGTCTCTTCACGTTTCCACTTCACTGTGACGTTAGATGGGATGTTTAGGGTGGGTACCTAGGGATGTTTAGGAGTGTGGATATCTTGCGTATAGACTTCTGACACAAGTGCACCCAATCACCTGCCCACGTTCAAAGTGCGTAAGCTCCGCGGAGCGCACTATTCTAGTCTCTCACGACGTCTAATAACCACGGAGGTCACTGATAGTGAGTACCTGGCAGTAGGTAGCAACATAAAGCACCTGATACGAAAAAGTATATTTTTGGTGGTGTCTGGATACTTCTTGATCACATGATATATATATGCGCGATAACACTGCAACCGTGATCTCGCATTCGGGAGGACCGCGGTTCAACCCGCCTCCGGCCATCCATATTTTGGATGACCCGGATTTCCTAAACCTTCCAGGCAAGTGTCTGGATGGTTCATTTAGTAGGGCACGGCCGCTTTCCTTCCCCGTCCTTAACAAAAACAATTCCGTCATCTGCTCCGACTCTAATGAACACCTTGTCAGTAGGGCGTTAAACTCTTAATTTTGCTTAGTTTTCTACGTGACGACGGCGTATAGTTAATTTCTTCATCATAGGTGCGATTAAAATTGTTTGAGCTCGTGCTGGAATTCAAAAGGGGAGCTTAAGAATAAATGAATTTCCGTAGCGTGCAACTTACAGGAATTAGGGCGAACGGGAAGCAGGTCCGGATTGCGTATTGTCAAGGTGATAAGTGATACGAAGCAGGAAATCAGGGTTAGAGTCTCGGTCAAACACAGATTTTCGCTTGTAGACACTGAATTATTACAATGCCCCAGATCAGGAAAGGAAAAAAAAAATTGCTGGTTCTGCCCTCCATCTAAGTATCACGAACCTGTTTCCGTACTGATTGATTTTGGACTTCATTCCACTGTAAAATAAAATATTACTATAACCACCTTGACTGGCTGATGATCCGTCTTTCTATTTTGAACGTGCTCAGTTGTATTCCGTATTGATAGAATACACACCTTTCTTAGTCTCTCTTTCATTTAAAGAATACTCAAATTGGATGACAACTCCGAACACCTTAACAGGCCGTTCTGACATGTAAATCCGCTTTTTCCTACAGTTTTTCTTAGACTTTCGAAAACCTTTTTGCATTGTACACTAACTTTTATTTCAGATCGCCAAATAGTATGAAAGTGTGACTTTCCTTAAGTCCTGCTTACGTTATCAAGAGAGTCATAAGTGTTTTTCTGGAGCCTTTGCTTTTCTAAATCTGTTCGTTATCTAAAAGATCCACTGTTTTCCTTTTTGTTCTTCTCTATATTATTATTCTCAGTAACTTGGATGTATTAGCTGTTAAGCCGATTGTGTGAATACTCTGACCTTCGTATATTCGGCTTCATCTGGATGATATTTTTTCCGAAAGTCTGATGCTAACAGGTTCTCGTTTGTATTCCCTTCCCCAAGGAGTTTCAGGAAAATGGAAGAAATCTGTCCCTTCAAGCTCATTGGACTAGTCTTCCTAACGTTTGTTAAACTCTGGATCCTCCATGTCTCCAGTTTCCTCTTCTTCCCTATGCAGAGACGTTTAATGTTCCCTTTCTACTTGTTCGCTATCTCTTTAACATCGCTAATCGTACTGCGCTTTTCAAGTTACCACACCTGCTTCTAATTCCACCGAAGATTATTTTCACTTTTCTATATGGCAAGTCAGTACTATCGACGAATATTTCCTTTCAAATTTCTTCAAGTTTTTCTGCACCCATTTTATCTTGGGTTCCTTGTTGTTGTTATTATGGCCTTCAGTCCGGAGACTGGTTTGATGCAGCTCCTCACAATACCCTATCCTGAGCAAGCCTCTTCAACTCCACATAAGAACGGCAACCTACATCTGTCTGAATCTGCTTACTGTATCCATCTTTTGGTCTTCCTCTGCGGTTTTTACCCCACACACTTCCCTCCAACGCTAAATTCACAATTCCTTGATATCTAAGAATGTGTCCTACCAATCGACCCCTTCTTTTAGTCAAGGTATGCCAGAAATTCCTATTCTCCCCAGTTCTGTTTAGTACCTCCTCATTAGTTATGCGATCTACCCACCTAATCTTGAGCATTCTTCTGTAGCACCATCTTTCAAAAGCCTCAATCCTCTTCCTGTCCGCACTGTTTGTCGTCCTCGTTTCACTCCAATACAAGTCAACAATCCACACAAATGTCTTCAGAAAGGACTTCCTTAGGCTTAAATCAATATTCGATGTTAACAAAGTTCTCTTTTTCAAGAACGCTTTTCTACCCATTGCCATTCTGCATTTTATATCCTCTGTACTGCGACCATCATTTGCTATTTTACAGCCCAAGTAACAAAAGTCCTCTACCTCCTTTATTGTTTCGTTACCTAATCTAATTCCTTCAGCATCGCGTGATTTTCTTAGACTGCACTCCATTACCATAGTTTTGCTCTTGTTATTGTACTACGTATTAAATGAATTCCAAATTGCAAGGCATTTCCATTACGTTTTTTATATGTTCTTCTTTCGGCGATTATATTTTGCGCTATTAGAGATTCTTTGCTACCTTTCTTCTACTTATAACTGTTTAAGTCAATTTTTAGAGCTGTTCATTCCTTTGAACTGAACTCCTCACTGTGTTGTTCTACGTCCTAATTACCATCAAAGCAAATTAAAAGTTTACTAACAAAAGGTCAGAAGTTGAAAACATTTTAATGATTATTTTTTAAATGTTGTTGAGAAAATAGCATCTAATATTCATTAGAAGTAGAAAGGCAGTTAATGGAAAAGACTATACGTACACAATTTTATACACTTCAAATTCCAACCGCTTCTCCCTCAGAAATTAGGGAAATAATAAACTCCTTCAAGAGTAAAAGCTCACATGGAATTAATGGCATTTCCAGCATGGTATTAAAAGTATGTTCCCAAGAGTATAAATAAGATTCTTTACCACATATGTAATAACTCTTTAAAGTAGGTTATTTTCCCTGATAAACTTAAATATGTCATCGTTAAACAATTGCATAAAAAAGAAGATACGTCGGACAGCCCAATCTCACTTCTAACAGCTTTATCCAAATATCAAAAAAGTTATGTATTCTCGAGTAGCTTCACACGCTTCACAGAATTGCGAAATGTAGCATTTATAATCTATGGAACATGTATTAATCTGATCTAATCTAATCTTAGAGAAGTTCAAACTCGTCTGACCTTTTCTTATTACTTCAGTTCCCCACTTCTCCCTCTATTGGTTGAGCCGGACAATTAAAAAAGGAATCACAGATATCAGCTATTAATGTCACAAAAGGAATAACACAATGTTGCAATATGTCACTCGTCTTGTTCTATTGATACTTAGAAGTGGCTTTCCGAAATTGCAAGAACAACTGCAGAGGAATGGAAATCAATATCTAATGATGTACAGATGTTTACATTAAGTTTTTCTGACGATCACGTCATTCTAGCAGAAGATGATTATTATGTTATGAAACGACTAAAACAGGAATATGACAGAGGGAGACTACAGATGGGTCTAATCAAAACTGAATATAGGGCGGCGAATAGTGAAGTTCACACTAATGACAAAGCAGTTATGAGACAGATAGAAAAATTTAAATAACTCGGTACATATGTTGATAAAAATGGATTGAGACATACAGTAGCCAAATACAGAATACAAAAGGTAGAAAAGTATTAGGATGTATTAAATATTTTTTGTGGGACAAGAACATCTGTAACAGCAATAAGAAAAGAGTAGGTAAAATAATGGTGGAATCAGTGTTGTGCTATGGATCAGAACTATGGATCTTAAATGCGGATCTCAAAAGACAAATAGATGTGTAAATGAATTATTTACGAAGGGGTGCCAGAATATCTCGAATCGAAAAAAAAAAAAATAATGATAAGAGCTAGAATGAAGGTAGATGAAACAGATAGAATAGTAAGAAGATAATTAAAATGGTATAGTCATATGTTGAATTTGCCGGACCGTCGGTGGCCAAAGAAAATGTATGAATGGAAACCACCAGGCAGACGTAAACGCGGCAGACCGCGACGTTGTTGGACCAACCACCTAAACGAAATAACGGAACTTCGCGACATACGCAAGGAAGATGCGCTGGATAAAGAGACTTGGCGGAAGATACAGGAAAAGGACAAAATGTAGTTATTAATTAATCCTTGTATTATTTAATCCTGCAGCTATAAATAAACAATTCTCTTAAACTGAAATCTACTCTTCATCACTAAAATAATGCGATCCCAGTCCAAATCTACTGCTTGGCAAGCCTTAGAACTCGATATCTAAATTCTGTCTGATCACTTGAAATCTTCCCGCGTTTCCATGCCTTTTCCAATCACATAACTTCGCTTACTGTGATTTATTGTACAACTCATCTTTTCTCTCGAAACTACTAACAAGTCATTATTCATTTGTTTTGTTCCCTACCAGTTATAGATTACTTTCGTGTCCAAAATCTTCATATACGTATTTCCTCTGTTTCTTCCTCTTCTACTAATGGAGTTCCATGTGCAGTTCCATCATGTTGACCGAGTATTGCTCTAGAGCTCCTTGCCTGCATGGAAGTAAACAATGTATGGGCATTGAATGTTGTGTGCATAGACGTTTTGTGTCTCGCGATAGAGGGGAGACAGCGTCATGGAAATGATACAGGACCTGGGATGGGAATCATTACAACAACGGCGCTTACCTCTGCGGCGTGGGGTACTTACGAACAGTCGCCATTATTCTTACATAGGTAGAATAGATAATCAGAATAAAATACGAGCAATCAAAGCTTGAAAGGAGAGGTTCAGGTGTTCTTTCTTCCCGCGCGCTATTCGAGAATGGAATAGGAGATAAATAGCATAAAGATTATTCGAAGGAAGCTCTGCCAGGTACTTAAATGTGATTTGCAGAATATCCCATGTAGATGTAGGAGTAGAAGGCCATTTCAACCCCGAGTAAATGTCAATATACAGAACGGTAGAACAAGGACAATGGAAAACCCGCTCGCACATTGTCAATACCACTTCATTCTGCAAAGGTTCGTGTGGACTGACAGCATCGTTTGTCATATTTCGAAAAAAACGGTTTCTTTGGGTCCTGTTACTTGTTCCGTTACAGTAATGCCTGCGAGTGTCTTCTTCGCAGCAACGGCGTTACAACTCTTCAACAGCGTGGATGTACGGTAGGATCATTTTTATTCAAAATGGCATACCGCCACACAATGAAGTAGCTGCTGAATATGCTCTTTGATAATGCTAGAGTTACCATCCGCCATTTCCCTACAGCTTGTCATTTCAGATCACCTGATCATTATCCGCGAGGCTTCAAAAAAATGTTCAAATGTTTGTAGAACTTATGGGACTTAACTACGGGGTCATCAGTCCCTAAGCTTACAAACTACTTATGAACTAGCTGAGACTAAGGACGGCACAAATATCCATGCCCGAGGGGGGATTCGAACCCCCGACCGTAGTGGCCGTGCAGAACGTGATTGGAGCGCCTCAGTCTCCTCGGCCACCGCGGCCAGCCCGCGAGGCTTAATGGGTATTAATTTGTTGAAAACGTTTGCGAATTTGTCATCATAATAGAGTTTTTTAGGGTTCCTATATGAAGTTAAAATTTTTTATTTTATTTCATAAGTTATTGACATATTTTTGTGCGCGAGTCGGTGGCAGTTACATAACGATGCTCTCATTGTCAGTAGTAAATCAGTAAATCCGTTGTTGTTGTGGTCTTCAGTCCGCAGACTGGTTTGGTGCAGCTCTCGACGCTACCCTGTCCAGTGCAAGCCCCTTCATCTGAGGATACGTACGGCAACCTACATCGTTTTGAATATGCGTAATGTTTTCGTCCCTCGGTCTCCCTCTACGATTTCTACCCCACACACTTCCTTCTAATGATAAGTTGACGATTCCTTGAGGTCTCAGAATGTGTCCCACCAACCTATCCCTTCTCTTAGGATAAGCCAGAAACTCCTTTTCTCCCCAATTCTGTTGAGCACCTCCACTTTAGTTACGTGATCTACCCATCTAATTTTCATCATTCGTCTGTACCGCCAAATTTCGCAAGCTTCTATCATATTTTTGTCTGAACTCCTTATAGTCCACCTTTCACTCCCATACAATGCTACACTCGAGACTGACAAATGCTTCCAGGAAGGACTTCCTAACTTTTAAATTAATGTTGGATGTTAACAAGCTTCGCTTCTCTAGAAACGCATTTCTTCCCATAGCCATTCTGCATTTTATATCTTCTTCACTTCAGCCGTCAGAAGTTATCTTGCTACCCAAGTAACAAAACTCGTGTACTACTTTTATTGTCTCACTACTAATTTCCTTCAGAATGGCCTGATTATCTGACATTCCATTCCATTACTCTTTTTTAATGTTCATCTTCTATCCACCTTTCAAGACACTATCCATTCCGTTTAATTGCTCTTCTATATCCTTTGCTGTCTCTGACAGAATTACTATGTCCTCACTAAAGCGCAAGGTTTTTATTACCCCTCCCTGGACTTTAATGTCCTCTCTAAATTTTTCCTTGCATTCCTTTACAGCTTACTCAATGTACAGATTTCGCAACCACTGCGACCCTTTCATGACCTTCGCCTCTAATAATTGCTGTATGGTTTTTGTACAACTTGAATATAGCTCTTCGCTCCCTGTATTTTACCCCTGCTATCTTCAGAATCTGTAAGAGTGTATTCCAGTCGACATTGTCAAAAGATTTCTCCAATGTTACAAACGCTAATAACGTTGATTTCCCTTTTCTTAATCTATTTTCTACGATAAGTCGTAATGTGGGTATTGCCTCGCGTGTTCCTACGTTTCTACTAAATCCAAATTGATCTTCCCCAAGGTCGGATTCTACCAGTTGCAGTAAAACTATAATTGTTAATTTCAAACTCAACTAAACAGTCTTGTATTATGGTGTGCTTACTAATAAAGTCACATAATAAGCTCAAATGTTCAAATGTTTGTAGAGTCTATGGGACTTAACTACGGGGTCATCAGTCCCTAAACTTACAAACTACTTATGAACTACTTACAACTAAGGACGGCACAAATATCCATGCCCGAGGGGGGATTCGAACCCCCGACCGTAGTGGCCGTGCAGCCCGTGACTGGAGCGCCTCAGTCTCCTCGGCCACCGCGGCCGGCACATAATTAGCATCCCGGATTTTATTTAGACGAATTACCTACCTATAACGAGTTAATATTTCAGCTCTTTAAATAGGACTTACATTAATACTCCAGTGTGCTGTTTAGCTGCGAAAGGACTACATCATCGAGAGCATTCCTACAAAACAGGTTGGAGAAACGCCTACACGACGGGTCACAAGTCTGGCTAAAAGTTTGGTCAGCTTAATCTGCAGATTCAGGATGGACAGTGTGGACGGTGAATATGCCCCCTCCCTCCCTACACCATCTTCTACGGACACCTAACTACGCTTACACTCTCAAGATAGGTTTAGTCAATAGGAGGGGGTTCTTGCAAGTTCTGTTCATCACAGAAGTAAGGAGTAAAATGTTTTGGATAGTCTACGGTTTTTTTTTCTTTAAAAAAAAAATCTATCGGACCAATCTGCGTGGTCATCAGTCCGTAGCATACAAACTACTTAAACCTAGGTAAACTAACCTAAGGACAACACATACACCCATGCCCCAGGAAGGACTCGAACCTCCACGGCGAGCAACCGCGCGCTCCGCAGCGAGACGCTTTAGAGCGCTCGACTACTCCACCGCGGCTCCTTTGGCTTAATGGTCATTTTTTCATATACGAGAAGTAAAAGTATAGTATTAAAATGTAGCCGGCCGTGGTGGCCGAGGGGACTGAGGCGCTCCCCAGTCACGGTCTGCGCGGCCACTACGGTCGGGGGCTCGAATCCCTCCTCGGGCATGGATATTTGTGACGTCTTTAGTATAAGGTAGTTTACAAGTAGTTTGTAAGTTTAGGGACACATGACCCCGTAGTTAAGTCCCATAAGCTATACAAACATTTGAACATTATTAAAATGTAAATTTAACATACTTGCTGCACCCCAGCAATTTGAGCATGTCGGTTGGTTTTTTCCCAGGATGTGTGGTCTGGGGTGGTATTTATACGGTTTATAAAAGCATCTTTTTCTCCATGGGTCGTTCAAGGAAAAAAAAAAGTTAAGAAATCATGATTCTTGGGTACAAAAACTACAAACTGTGCGATGGCCACTTCTGTACTTTACGATCATTGGCAATCCTTGTAATTTTTACCATGTATTCTTGACGATAGATTCTCAAATCACTTTTTCAATTATGTAATATATTTATCCGTTACAGAAATCCAAAGGTTCAAAACTACCGTGACTACGCGCAAAATTACAAAATTCGGCTTTGAGCCATTTTGCACCGTGGAACGAAAATATCTGAATACGTAAGCATAGGAAATGGCTGAAATTACAACAATCTATTCTGTAGACATTTATCTAAAAACGACACCTTTCCATTTTCGAATATCTTTATCCGTTATAAGGATACACTCGAATAACCAGTATGTTTGGGTACAAAATGTATCAAATGCACTGAGAACCGGCGTTCTGCGCCATTCTTACACGAAACAGTTAATGACTGATTACATTGTTGCTTTTTAAGAATTTTTTGCCTCAGGACCGTTAGAAACCAATTTTCCCATTGCTTATGGATGGGCTTCCTTAACTGTATTACAGTTGTTGAATGCCAAAGTAGCGACACAAACGACGTCGTATTCGATTCAAATTTGGCGTTATTCTGAACGATGCTCCGGTTTTATTTATTTATTTCTATTTTATCAAATTAGAACTTCACCGAAAGTTAGTGGAGAATTCATCTTCTACAGTTCGCGTCGATATTGGTTTTCAGCTAGATTCGGCTGGCACGAGCCGGTCGTAATTGACACAAAATCGCTTCAGTTCACCACGTACCGGTTATCTATGTTAACAATCCCGTTAATGATAAGCCAGCCAATTCTCGTGCTCGGCGCTGTAATGTTATCACTTCTTTAATATTTTTTAAATATTAGTCGTCGTGAACGACAGTGATGCAAGAGAATGATTTCGTAAGAACTTTAGTGTGGCAGTCTCTACACAAAGCAAGTTACAAACGCGTACATGACGAGTTCCAAGATGTCTATTACTTTATTTCTTTCTTCATATTTTGAGATCGTTTTGGTTGCTGGTCCTACGCGGAGTTTCGGTAACTGGATCGTAAAATTTACACCAATTTGCACAAATTAAAATAGAAAAGTGAAATTACATGGAAAGAGTGCCTTTAGAAGAAGGCAGAAAATAGGGTGGGTGCGGGGGGGACGGTATTAGCAAGTGTGGGCTACCTGTTGGTGTCACTTCTGTTGTCAGCCAGTGACCGTCACCTAAGACTGAGAAATAGTAGGCCGATATCTATTTTGAAAAATCATTGCTTAGAAATTATTTATTTCACATGACTATTTTCAGCAGGTCTAGATTCCATCCTCATAAGATTTATATGAAACCATTAGTTCCTGCTGTCATCGTCGGGAATGGTAGAAAGTGTTAATAATTATGCACCACAAAGCCTACTACTACATGTTTTATAAAATTTATGCATTTGACGATCCAATGTGGAGAGAAATTTATTAATTTTGTGCACGTTTCAATTGCACGACAAGGTACTATTTTTTACTGGTTTCATCAAATCTTCTGAGGATGGTAGCTGCATCTGCAAGCGATCGTGGCCTTTGTTACATAAAATCGTACAAGATTGCCCCATCATTTGCAATTTTAAGATACTCTTAACATTGATATATTAGTAAAGAAAGAAAAAACATCATAGCCCTGAAATGTAGTCTCACTCCATCTATACTCTACAAGCCACCGTCGTGTGTGAGGTAATGGCCAAAACCAAACACCACAGATACCATATCTCACAGATATGTCGATGGTTCGTCAAACTAAAACTGTAATGTAACTATGGTCCATTATAACAATCTGATTTGTTACTTAAAAGACAATAAAATGTTTACCTGGAGTACTCACTGAATATAAATAACACAGTCAATGGACAAGGCTCAAGGCATTGACACATATACTTACTGAGCCGTCCCGGTTCATGTTTCTTCGATTGATTTAATTACTGGCGTAAGTACCATCGATCTGTCTGTGCGTACACCGCTCGTGTCGCTGTTTGATCTATCGCGCATCGATTGTCTTCTGACTGGTGTTTTCCTTGCCTCGTGTGGCGCTACGGTGGCGCCGAGGCAGTTGGAGAACGGACAGGGTGTCAGGCAGTGAGCTTGATACGATGCACGGCATCGCCAGGATCGAGTGATTTTAATTAAGGGGCCGTTTGTCGCCAGGCCCGGCGTGTGCATCGAAATTGTTCTGGGTGGCACTCTGTCTGTCCGTGGGGAGGCATGCATGCCATGATCTGAAAAAGTTGGTTTGCAGAGGCCTTCCTGTCAAGTCATAACAGCAGCTCGTCTCCCGGCTGTGTGTTCGCGTTCCTAGCGGCCGTGCGACACCGCGTCCGTCCCTCGCCAAGCGTCGGAGCTGCCAACAACTGGCAGAGTACTCCGCACTCAGCCCCGGCTGCGCCTCGCGTCGTTCCAGCCGCTTTTCATATGGGATCTGTGAGATGTTTCTGGGCGTTGCTTGACACCCTCCTCCTACACCATCGCGTGGGTGCCTGCACTTGTCGTGGAGTAAGAAATAAATAAGTTAAGCGACTTATACAGACCTGTTCCGCAAATTTGTGTGAGTGAATTTGTGAGGATCTGTGGTCGTTTCCCAGGGGCCGTCGTTGTCTGTGTCTACGTAGTTAGTTGTTTATTCAAGTGTTATACCGCACTTTTAGTTCAGTTCAATTGAATTATTCTTTTCTCTTTGCTCTGAGAAGCAAGTATTCTATATACATTAACTTGGTTAACGTAACGGGAATTTATCTGGTTTGTGCCCCTCTGCTGGCTCGCATCTGCAAGGGCGATAGTTGTATAGCTTTGTTTTCCTTTTTTTATCTTCTCGTCGCAGAAATTTTTCCCTACTTGAGGCATCGCCACACCGCGGTTGGAATTTGACGTTCTATCCGTTTGTGTAAGCCCCTTAGTGTCAGACCTTTAGTTCTTGTTGACCGTTGGGCACCTTATTCCTCTCCTTCCTGTTTTGAGTCAGCTCATCTGTTCTACCTGTGTGGGTGTATTAAATTAACGAGTACCAGCTCCCCACCTCCGTGTAATTTTGATAAGTAAGCTGAGCTGTTTTCATTTAAATTGTAAATTTGTAAATTTCATCGTGTGTTGTTTTTATTGGCCTTCTGCCTACTGATATCATTGAGCACAGTGTCATGTTACCAGCCTCTATAATAAACTTAGACGTTACTTGAATTTTTGAGCTCGTCTTTAGTGTGTTTTCGTAATTGTATTTTAAAAGGGCTGTGTTCACTTAAATTTTGGAGCCCCACTATAGTGTGTTTTTGATAAGTAAGCTGAGCTGTTTTCATTTAAATTGCAGGGGGCATTTATAAATATATTGTATTTACAAGGGTTGCTTTCAACTAAGACTTACTACTCTCGCTTAAATTGTTGGGCTCATTGTGTCTGTTATTGTATTTTTAAAGAGTTCTTTTTACTAAATTTCGAGCCTTATTAACTTATCAAAAAATTGGTTGTTTCAACTCTGCCTTGCATCACTTATCTGAATTGTCTTATTGGGCCTTCAGCCTCTGATTGTAATATGAAATATAAATATAAATCTTAATTAAAACAAATGGAACCGGAAATGACTATGCTGGCTTAACTTCACTCACCAACTACCCACCGCTCCCACAACCTCCCTCTCACTTACATATTGTGTCTTGCCATTTTTACATAAGCAGTGCCAAGAAAACTGTCCACGAAGTTTTCATTTGGTTGCAGAGAGCGTTTGTTAACTAGAGGCAAGATATAACATATACATCTACAGCCACTCTCTGCAAGCCACATCACGGCGTGTAGCGGAGGGTACCTCGCGTACCACTGTCACTGCCTGCTATTCCAGTCGCGTATGGTTCGCGGGAAAGATGATCGCCTGTATGCCTCCCTGTGGGCCCTAATCTCTCTGATGTTATCCATGTGGACACTTCGCGACATATACGTAGGGGGAAGCAATACAGTGGTTATCTCTTCCTGTACGCTCTCGAAACTTTGACAAAAGCTTGTACCGCGATACAGAACGTCTGTTGCAGCGTCTGCCACTGTAGTTCATCTCCGTGACACTTTTCGCACTCACCAAATGAGCCCATAACGAAGCGTGCTGCTCTCCATATTCTCTGTCAACCCCACCTGGTACGGATCCCACACTGATGAGTCAGGAATACTCAAGCGCTGCTGGAACGAGAGTTTTGTAACCTAATCCCTTTGTACACGCACTACACTTTCTGAGGATTCCTTCTAGATTAGATTAGATTAGATTAATACTTGTTACTTGCAAGGAAAGTACTTGGGCTCGAACAAACACATATACACCAAAATTGTGTGAGAGATAATGTAAAGATCCCTTATTGCACTAGTGATACTCCCGCATCTGCAAAACTTTGCAGTCGCCCGTTAGAGGCCTCTGCGTGTGCCATGCCGCATTGCACTTTGACCTGTCTGTTCGCCAGTAGGGACGGTGCAGTGTGCCTCCGAAGTTACGTTTTGTGATGTTATTTGTGTGGTGAAGCGTCAGATGAGGCGGCGATTGCTAATCGATCCTGCTGATGTATTGCGATTAGTTGAGATGAAGATGGTATTACTGTAGAAGATGAATCATTTGCATGCTTTCTCGTATCTCCTATGGTACAGAAATATGAGCATAAGTTAGATACTTTTTTTACAAACTCATAATAGGGATGATAATGACGAACATCTCATTGCAAGCGGTAGTGCTACGGTAAGTGCGCGAAGAGGCGATGGAAGCAGTGGCAGTGAATACCAGTAGTCTTTCGGGAAGAAGGTTAAAGTTGCAACTATCATCACGGCTTTTGATGACAATTCGCTAGAGAACATGTACGATGATTATTACATAAGTTATAGTTAAGATATCTGCATTACGTATGGCGTCTACAATTACATCTACAGTGTTATCTAGAGCATGGTTGCAGAGCTGTACAGAAAAACGACACCCATCAGCACATTGAGGTGTGCGTAGAGATCCGGTAACTAAACGTTCATACAGATATGTTTGTTCGAGCCTATGTACTTTCCTTGTTAGATCATGAATACGACACTTCGTAAGATATGGAACGTGTCAGGTTAATGAAGGGTGTCTGTACAAGTCGTTACATTACACAAAATATTACATGACACAATTTATTTATTTATTTAGATTTACTAATTTATATCTAAAAACTCATCTAATGAGTAGAAGGAGTTCTCATTCAGAAATAGTTTTAATTTACTTTTAAATGCTAGTTGGCTATCTGTCAGGCTTCTGATGCTGCTTGGCAGGTGACCAAAGACTTCTGTGGCAGCATAATTTACCCCTTTCTGGGCCAAACTCAGATATAGCCCTACATAGTGAAGATCATCATTTCTCCTGTTGTTATAGCTGTCCACACTGCTATTACTTTTGAACTGGGTTGGATTATTAACAACAAATTTCATAAGTGAATATATATATACTGTAAAGTTACTGTGAGGATACCTAAATCCTTGAATAGATGTCTGCAGGATTATCGTGGGTGAGCTTCAGCAATTATTCCGATTACACGCTTTTGTGCAATACTTTTTTACTCAATGATGAATAACGCCAGAATATGATGCCATAAGAAAACAGTGAATTGGCATAGCAATCTAATTTACTGAGATTCTTATCCCTAAAATTTGCAATAACCCAAGACAGCATACGTAGTTGAACTCAAACGTCTATGTGTTGCTTCCAGTATAATTTCTCTTCAATGCACACACCTGAATCTGTCTTGAATCTGCCTTAACCACGGTTCCCTTTCAGATCACCCATTATGTCTACCCCCAGATATTTTATGAAAGTAACCTCTTCCACTGTTTGTCCTGCTATTGCGTAGTTATGAAATTAATGATATTTCTTTCAATGTAAATGCAGCACTTCACACGTATTTTTGTTGAGGCTCAATTGCCATTCCCTGTATAAAGTTACCCTTGTCAGATGCCAGATGCCATAAGTTAATGAAGTCTTCTCGGGTAATCAGCTGAGTGATGGCGTCGTCTCGTCGCAACATTTCGATGAGCTTCGTGCTCATCATCTTCGCCAGAAGATTTCCCGAGAAGATTTCATTAATGGAATACGCCGAGAAAGTCTACAATCGCATATGCCATAAGTTGTTAAAATTGATTCCGCGATTGTAATTTGGATAAATGATTGGTTGTATCGAAATTTTAAACTTGGAATAATTTAGTTAAAATACAGCACAAATTAACATTCATAAACATTAATCCAAATACACCGCGAGATGAATGTTAAAGTCGGGCACCACACAAAGCAACCGCACGTTATAAGACTTACGGAAAGCATCTAGCTGGATCCTATGCTTCGTACTGCAGAAGCTGAAAATGTTAATCTTTTCTTATTTAATATGAGATTATTCGAAATGCTTTCCGTACTAGACTAAAGCTCAGACAATTCACTTCGCTTTTCATTGTTATATGACCGTGGATGAAACATGAAGTTAATGGTAATGATAGAAAGAGGCTTCGTAAAATACAAAAGAAATGATTGCAAGTTCTGTAATCAAGGTATTGTATAAGAATGACTAATAAGGAGTGAAATTTTGAAGACATTAGAAAATAAAAATTTGACGTGGAGGGATACATTTAAATAAAAGCAAAGAGAAGGGATGATTTCAAAATTAAGTAATATATTTTAACAACTTGCATCACAGTTACTTACATTGAATTGATATATGAATGGAAGTCGTCCGTACAGAACGAAAACAGACAAGAGAGTGATAAAAACTACGATCGCGGTTCCGTCTTCTCGCTTGTCCGGAAGTAAAAAAAGACGAACGAAATTAAGTCAGTTATATTGCGAGCTAGAAGGAACCGGAGGCGATAAGCATTGCTGATTAAAAAACGAGAAAAAGAAATAAAATTCTAGTGTATCGTTACACTTGCACCAAGCACCGATACCCTATAGATCATCTTGCATTTCTTTACCCTTGCCCAGCATTGCTAATTCTCGATCCGCAAAAAGCCGCATTGAACTTCCCATGTTATCTACGAGGTCATTTAGATATTTTGAGAAAATCAACGGTTCTAGAGAACGCCTGAGACCACTTTGAAGACTTCTTTCCGTCGAGAATGACACACTGCGTTCTGTTAGCTAGAAAGGTCTCAATTCAGTCACACAGTTGGTCAGATAGCGACGATATCGATTGCATTGCGAAATTCAAGAAACACGGCATCTACCTTAGATCCTGATCTACTGCCCTTTGGATCCCGTGGTTGAATACCGGGGGCTGTATTTCACATGATCGTTGCTCTCGGAAACCATGTTGATTCCTGGTTTCCAGAAATGGCATAATACTCGAACATAAAATGTGTTCGAATATTCTACAACTGATCGATGTCAGAGATATAGTTTTGCGTATCTGATCGTCAATCCCTCTTGTTAACGAGAACGATATGCACTTTTTTCCATTCGTTAGGAACGCTTAACTCCTCTAGAGACGTTCGCTAGACTGCTGCTAGACGAGGGGCAAGTTTCTTCGCCGACTCCGTGTAAAATCGAATTGGTATCCTATCAGGTCTAGTGGTCTTTCCTGTGTTGAGCTATTTCAATTGCTTTTCTTCCAATGACATTTCAATATCTGTCAGTTTGTCGTTCGTGCGATGGTTTAGAGTATTTTTCCTCTGTGGAACAGCTTTGTAAAAAGACAATATTTCGTCCTTTTGTGCGACACCCTCTGTTTCAGCGCCATAGTTTGTTTCGATATTTGGTTTCGACCCGTTTAGCGATTTGACGTAGGACTAAAACTTCTTAGCGTTTTCTGCGCCTAGTCGGCACACAAAACATTGCTCTCAAAGTCGCTGAACGCCTCTCGCATTACAGCGCTTATGCTAATTTCGGCATTATTTAATGTCTGCCTATCTGCAAAACTTTGGCAACGTTTATATTTGCACTGCAGCCCTCTTTGGTTTCGTAACAATTTCCTAACTCGCTTGTTGAGGTAGAACTTTCCCATTTCTCATAATTTTACTTACCTAACGCGTATTGTACGGTACACTTGAACTTCGTCCACAGTTGCTCAACACTGTCAGTGTTTGCGACGAAATTAACGTGTCGAGCAGTCAAGTAGTCCGAAATCTGACTCTTTTCTGCTATTGGCAAATAAGATCTTCCTACATTTATTGCTATTTCTATTTACAGCAGTATTTATTGAAGTTTTATTGGCCTTAAAATCGCTGATTCTCTTTTCTACGGTAACTGAGAAAAGTTTTGGTCTATTGTCATCAGCAAGTCTAACACGTTATCTCCACGAGTCGCCTCTGTATCTGACTGCTCGAGGTAATTTTCGGATGCAGGATTTAGAATAATATTGCTCGATTCTCTGTCCCTGCCACCCGTCTTAAACACGTTTGTCTCCCAGCCGATATCCGGTAATTTAAAATCTCCGCCTCGAATTATAACATGAGTAGGTAATATACGGGAAATATTTCCCGAGGTTTCCCTCTCACATTCCGCCACTACTGCTGCTGAGCCAGGTGGTTTGTGAAAACATCCAATGACCATGTTTGAGCCACTTTCCACGTTGACTTTCGCCCAAACTATTTCACATTCCGAATCTGTAATAATTCCACTCGATACAAACGTAGTCTTCATCTCTACAAACACGCCTAACCCTTCAGTGTTTAATCTATTTCTGCGGTATAGAATCCAGTCTGAATTTAGGATTTCATTATTATTGACATCTGTCTGGACCACCTTTCCGTCTCTAGTACTATTTGGGCATTGCAGTTCTAGGATGTTTCCATAGACCCTAATGCAGTTAACTATTGCTATATTTATCGTTTCTTTCTTTCTTATATTTTGCCGAGTGCTGTTATGAGTGGAATCAGTAAGTGTCTTAATCGGCCTGTGGAGGGACTCCTCTCTACTAAAAAAATCACATGTGCACTCGACACGTACACCGCAACCCTAGTAGCCGCTTCCTGAGTGTAGTGCACGCCTGACCTTCTCAGGTCGAGCCTACAATTGCCCCGACGGAATTGCCGTACGCTCCAAGGCGCCTAGCTGTGGAGCGCGCGGTTGCATCCCGACGGAGGATCGAGTCCTCCCTCGAGCATGTGTGTGTGTGTGTGTGTGTGTGTGTGTGTGTGTGTGTGTGTGTGTGTGTGTGTTCGTGTTGTTATTAAGTTAGTTAAAGTCAGTTTAAGTGGTTTGTAAACTTAGGGTCAGTAGATAGGACCTATGGATTTACAAACATTTTTTGAACCTAGATTTCTCCACGCATTAGCGGAGATCCAGAAATTTGCACCCAATATCAGCACAGATTCGTCTGAGCCTCTAGTTTAAATCTTCCCCTCGGCTCTAAAGCAGAGGACCGCGATCGTTTCTGATAACGATGTTGTAAACCGATAGTTCGCTCCATCAAATCCACCAGCTAATGAAGCACGATTAGTGCAACTAGCTGGCTGTATGAATTACTGTAAGAAAAATGACTTCACAAACACCTGACTGAATGACTGAGAAAGCTGCCGTTACTTACCACTAGTACTACTCGAGAACACGGGATGACTGGATTGGTCAAAGAATATTCAAAGTTCGGACTCGGAACGTACATTCTGTTCTACATACGGTGTGCTGCTCAGAGATGGTCCTTACGAGCACTGCCCTCTTACGCTGTTCTGGACGACGTATACTCCGGCAAGCTAATGCAATGGACTGACTTTTCTCTCCTCTACGAAACTTACCTTGTTTGGACAGCAGTAGAATCTCGCCGGTCACGTGCGACAAAACTTGTTCTATCCAATGATGGAAGCAATTGCTGGCTGATTGTCTCTAGTGCTATCCGTAGGTTCCACATATGGGGAGATACACCTAACATGATATCGATTTCAATTTTTAACGCCGGCCGCGGTGGCCGAGGGGACTGAGGCGCTCCAGTCACGGTCTGCACGGCCACTACGGTTGGGGGTTCGAATCCCCCCTCGGGCATGGATATTTGTGCCGTCCTTAGTCTTAGCTAGTTCATAAGTAGTTTGTAAGCTTAGGGACTGATGAGCCCGTAGTTAAGTCCCATAAGTTCTACAAACATTTGAACATTTTTTTCAATTTTTAACTACCGTCCTCTGGGTGGCTCAAAGTTTGATTGTTGCTGACAGATAATGTTGGTTAACCTTCCAAATACCAAACCCAAAAAGAATTAATTGAAATTTAGATGATGTGCTATAGCACCTCCTTCAAAACACACTAAACTTTTTTTGTGCAGTTCTGGCAGACTCTACGTATGTATGAATGCACAGTTTCGCGGCGAGTTTTGCTGATAAAATTTTCTCGGGGCTTCCAGCCGCGTCAAGAGGTTTCTTATCAAATCACTTGGCGTGGCTGGTAGCCCGTGAGAATTTGATCAGACCCTACTTATCTTCGCTGAATCTTAGATGAACGCAAGGTCTGTCTGGCGATTACCACTGGGCCCACAAATAAGTCGACATATCAAACTCTTTTCCTCAGCTGCGGTCAGTACAGGTATTGGCAGAGAGTAACCTGTTGTTGCGGAGGTTCAGATGGGCAGCTGGTTGGCTTGGCAGGAAGCGGACCTCTATTATGTAGTCGTGACACACACAGTTTGAAGCGGCAGCTGTCACGTGCAGTGAGGATGTTTGTCTTGGAGAGACATACCTCAGCTTCAGCCAAACTGCGGTCCGCTAACAGGAAGTGCCCTTGTATCGACAGCGCACGGACGACAGTGTGCCAAGGCCACCTTGGTGCAGGAATGGAAAAGCCGACCGGTTGATAATGATACTGGTATATAGTTGTGTTTTTTTTCGGGGGAGGGGGGGAAGTGATTGACTATGTTTCGACGAAATAGCGATTTATGTTCAGTATAAGTTATTAAAATGTAAACAGTCGTGATCAGACTATTTTTTAAAGGAGGACGTTGTTGAAATTAACCAAAAATGTCAACTTGCGATTTATTTTTACTTGTTAGTACAACTCATGGACAATAAGTTCCCAAACTTTCAATGTTGAAATCGCATCCGAAGTGCCTGAAAATCAATTAGAACCGGGACTCGGCCTCCCTGCCACACCCACGTTTTGAAGCAGCACTTCAACACCAGCGCAGTGAACAACGTTTCTGTGTATTACTTTCAATCAAACATGTGCGGGATACATCTATAAGGCCGTGATACATATTCTTTTGTTTTATAGATAATCTACATCTACATAGATATTCTGCAAATCACATTTAAGTACCTGGATGAGGGTTCATTAACCACTTTCATAACCTTTCTCTAACGTTCCATTCTCTAATAGCGCGCGGGAAGAAAGAACACCTACATCGTTCCGTTGGGGTGGTCATGTGTCCCTACGTAGGTGGTTCTCCACGGCCACTACGGTCGGGGGTTCGAATCCCCCCTCGGGCATGGATATTTGTGCCGTCCTTAGGATTAGCTAGTTCATAAGTAGTTTGTAAGTTTAGGGACTGATGACCCCGTACTTAAGTCCCATAGACTTTATAAACATAAACCTACGTAGGTGGGCGCTATCAAAATATTTTCACATTCAGAAATAAGAGTAGGTGATTGAAATTTTGTAAATAGATCTCGCCTCAACGAATAACGTCTTTCTTTTAATGATTTGCACCTCAAATCGTACAACATTTACGTGACGCTTTCCCCCTGTAATATGATAAAACAAAACGAACTGCCCTTCTCTGAACCTTCTCAATGTCTTCCGTCAGTCCCACCTGGCGAGGGTCCCACAAGGGGCAATAGAACTCCAGGAGAGGACGCACAAGTGTGATGTAGGTAGTCTCTTTGGTGGAGCTGTTGCATCTTCGAAGCGTTCTGCCAATGAAACGTAACCTTTGGTTGCCTTCCCCACATATTTTCTGTGTGTTCTCTCCAGTCTAAGTTGTTCGTAATTGTAACTCCTAGCTATTTTGGTATAATTTACGACCTTAAGGTTCGAGTGATTTCTCGCGTAATTGAAGTTCAGCGGATTTCTTTGTGGTCATGTGTATTACTTTTGCCAATTTTCGCACCACGTAGAAATTTTGTGTAAATCGCTTTCCAGTTGGTTTTGCTCCTCTGTTGACTTCACTAACCGATAAACGACAGCATCATCCGCAAACAGTATCCTAAATCGTTTATGAATACAAGGAAGAGTAAGGGACCTATAACACTTCCCTGGAGAACGCCAGATATCACTTCTGTTTTACTCGATGACTCACAGTCAATTACTACGAACTGTGTCCTTTCTGATAGCAAATCGTGAATCCAATCGCTCAATTGGGGCGATATTCCATAAGCACGCAATTTCATTAGAAGCCGCTTGTGTGGTAAAGTGTCAAAAACCTTCCGGAAATCCAGAAATATGGAATCGATTTCAGATCCCTTCTCGATGGCACTTATCACTTAATGTGAATAAAGGGCAAGCTGTGTTTCGCAAGAGCGATACTTTCTGAATCTGTGTTGCCTATTGGTTAACAGGTCGTTCTCTTCGAGGTAGTTCATAATGTTCGAACAAAGTACTGTATATGTTCCAAAATCCTATTGCAAATCGACGTCAGTAAGATTGGCCTGTAATTTTGGGGATCCCTCATATTGCCTTTCTTGAATATTGGAGTGACTTGGGCTACCTTCCAGTCTTTGGGACGGATCTTTCGCTAAGTGATAGGAAGCTAAAAAAAAAAAAAAGTTTTACAAGCTACTTAAGCCAAGTTAAACTAACCTAACGACAACACACACATCCATGCACGAGAGAGGATTCGAACCTCCGACGCGGGGACGCGCGATCCGTAACATGGCGCTCCAGACTGCTTGGCTACTCCTGTGCGTCTATGACAGCTAAATATGGAGCTATTGCATCAGCGTACTCTGAGAGGAATCTAGTTGGTACACAATCTGACCCGGAAGATTTGTTTTTGTTTAGTGACTTAAGTTGTTTTACTACCCCAGGAACATCTACTTCTAAATTTCGAATGATGGCAGCTGTTCTTGGTTTGAATTCTGCAGTGTTCACTTCGTCTTCTTTGGTGCACGAATTTCGGAGAACTGTGTTTAGCAATTCTGCTTTAGCAGTACTGTCATCGGCAGTTTTACCGTTGCTATCGCGTAGTGAAGGTATTGTTTGACTCAGTTCCGTATCTTACAAACAATAACAAGCTAGCTGCACCATTTATGACGAAGCAATGCTTTTTTTGCCTTATGATACTGACGGAGATTTATACAAGTTTTCATTCATTCTTCATTCAGTCCATCAGACAGAAACTATCCAGAGTAAATGACATGAAAAGTGCAGTATGGGATACATATTTCCCCATGTTGTCGAAAGATGAACATCCTATTCATCATCTGTGCCACATTAGCTGGTGTAAATATCTACAAGCTAAGAGGGAGAACAACCCTTACATTCACAAGGAAAGGCTTTCAAATTGTATCCTGGATCTTGACAAGTCCACTTACAGATTTCTGGCCGATCCTCTACTTCTCAAAAAGTGTATTTATAGCAAAACCCAGAAACCATATGAGTCTCTACATTCATATGGAAACGATGCCCTAAAACCACATTTGCATCTGCTACAGTTGTCAGAATTGCAACTTATGATGTAGTTCTTGTGTTTAATGATGGGAACGTCGGGAGGATGAAGGTATTAGAGAGAATGGGATTCAAGATATGAAATTTTACTGAAGACATCCTGAGAAAAATAGATTTACAGCGCGTATATGCAACTGAAAAGTCATTTGAAGACTTGGTAAAAGAAAGAAGACAGACAACAAGAAACCAGAAGAGAAGCTTTTGAAGGAAAAGACGACCAAGAGTATAAATGTTTTTTAGCATGTAGTGCACTAATATAAAAGAGCTTATCATTGTTAAATCTAGCGGTCACGTATTGACATCGTGAAGAGCACTGTATTAGTACCTGGTGTGAATCTTCCTGGAGAGATTGCCATATCTTCTGTTAAACAGCCAGTAGTAGGCCCATAAATAGATTATAACATATATTTCAAAGATGGCTGAAAATTTGTATTAATATATAATCCGTCTTGAAAAATTTGTGTACCGATTATGTCGATGTACCGCTCAATTTTTCAGCCATTACTCAATTTGTGACGACAGTGCTAAATAAATAAATAAAATTAAAAAATCATGATAATCTAATGTCTGTAAATGTAGTTAATTATTGCAAGCAGCGCGGGAGTAGCCGAGCGGTCTGGAGCGTCACGTTACGAATCGAATGGCCTCCTGTGTTTTCCTTAGGTTAGTTTAACTTAGTTTAAGCAGTTTGTAAGTCTAGCCGCGGTGGAGTACCCGAGCGGTCTAAAGCACCTCGCTGCGGAGCGCGCTGTTGCTCGCCGTGGAGGTTCGAGTCCTCCCTGGGGCATGGGTGAGTGTGTTTGTCCGTAGGTTAGTTTACCTAGGTTTAAGTAGTTTGTAAGCTACAGTCTGATGACCACGCAGTTTGGTCCGATAGATTTACAGACATTATAACTTTTTTTGTATACTAGGGATTGATGACCAACGTAGTTTGGTCCCATAGAATTACAAACATTTGAACATTTGAATTATTGCAATAAATTTACAATAACCCTAGAAAAAGTTCTATACGCTTTATATACATAAACATATACATGCCTTTATTAAGTACATACGTATGCATCAATATAATCATATCTACAAAACTCGTTTTTTTTTTTTTTTTTTTTTTTTTTTTTTTGGGCGTGTTTTTCGAGAGTGGAATTGGAACCAACAAGCACACAATCACTATTTCTATTGGTAGAAATGCGTGTGGCTTTCGTGTGAAGCATCGTACTTACTTCACACATCAGACGACTTTCATTAGAACATATTTGCCAGTTGTATCCATTGAAATGCATTGAAAGCCTCAGAAAAGATAGCTTCGTGCCATTTGTTTCCGCGAAAGTCATTTCGCCCTATCAGCGCTGTTATACAACAGCAAGATCGTTCGCTCAACCAGTATTACAGTATTATATCCGGACTAGCCTGTACGCTTCAGTAAGGGAAAACGAGTTAACGACTTGGAAGCAGTGTGTCGTCATATTCGGGGAACTACAGCGGGAAGGAAGGAACCCGGTAAAGCACTGACGTAAGAGCGGCGGCGCGCTTTCTACTGTATTCAACATCCAAGACCAGACTCCCTCCATACCCGAATACTGAGACAAGTAAAATGCTTCCTGCCTGTAATCCACTTGCCTGCGAAACACAATGAAAACGTACTTAAACCACAAAACACAATACGACGTTCCGTCTAATGCCTTTATTATGTTCAAATCACAGACACTCTGTGACGTAAATGGCATTGAAACAAAGGATGACTAAAGGCGGAATTACTAAATGTCTTTTTCCAAAGCTGTTTCACTGAGGAAGATTGCACTGTAGTTCCTTCCCTAGAATGCCGCACAGATTAAAAAATGGCAGATATCGAAATAACTGACAGAGGGATAGAAAAACAATTAAAATCGCTCAAAAGAGGAAGGCCGCAGGACCTGATGGGATACCAGTTCGTTTTTACACAGAGTACGCGAAGGAACTGGGCCCCCTTCTCGCAGTAGTGTATCGTAGGTCTCTAGAAGAGCATAGCGTTCCGAAAGATTGGAAAATGGCGCAGGTCATGCCCGTTTTCAAGAAGGGTTCTCGAACAGATGTGCAGAACTATAGGCCTATATCTCTAACGTCGGTCAGTTGTAGAATTTTGGAACATGTATTATGTTAGAATATAATGACATTTCTCGAGACTAGGAATCTGCTCTGTAGGAATCAGCAGGGGTTTCGAAAAAGGCGTTCGTGTGAAACCCAGCTCACGCTATTCGTCCACGAGACTCAGAGGGCCATAGACACGGGTTCTCAGGTAGATGCTGTGTTTCTCGACTTCCGCAAGGAGTTTGATACAGTTCCCCACAAACGTTTAATGAACAAAGTAAGAGCATATGGTCTATCAGACCAATTGTGTGATTGGATTGAGGAATTCCTAGATAACAGAAAGCAGCAGGTCATTCTCAATGGAGAGAAGTCTTTCGAAGTAGGAGTTATGTCAGGTGTGCCGCAGGGGAGTGTCGTGGGTCCGTTGTTGTTCACGATATATATAAATGACCTTGTGGATAACATCAGTAGTTCACTGAGGCTTTTTGCGGATGATGCTGTAGTATATAGAGAGGTTGTAACAATGGAAAATTGTATTGAGATGCAGGAGGATCTGCATACAATTGACGCGTGGTTCAGGGAATGGCAATTAAATCTCAACTTAGACAAGTGTAATGTGCTGCGAATACACAGAAAGAAAGATCCTTTATCATTTAGCTACACTACAGCAGGGCAGCAACTGGAAGCAGTTAATTCCATAAAGCATCTGGGAGTAGTCATTAGGAGCGATTCAAAATGGAACGACCATATAAAATCAATCGTCGGTAAAGCAGATGCCAGACTTAGATTCATTGGAAGAATACTAAGGATATTCAGTCCGAAAACAAAGGAAGTAGGTTACAGTACACTTGTTCGCCCACAGCTTGAATACTGCTCACCGGTGTGGGATCCGTACCAGGTGCGATTGATAGAGGAAGTGGAGAAGATTCAACGGAGAGCAGCGCGCTTCGTTACAGGATCATTTGGTAATCGTGAAAGCGTTACGGAGATGATCGCTAAACTCCAGTGAAAGACTCTGCAGGAGAGACGCTCTGTCGCTCGGTACGGGCTTTTGTCGAAGTTTCGAAAACTTACCTTTACTGAGGAGTCTAGCAGTATATTGCTCCCTCCTACGTATATCTCGCGAAGAGATCGTGAGGATAAAATCAGAGAGATTAGAGCCCACACAGAGGCATACCGACAATCCTTCTTTCCGCGAACAATACGTGACAGGAATAGGAGGGAAAATCGATAGTGGTACTCAAGGTACCCTCCGACACACACCGTCGGGTGGCTTGCGGAGTATAATTGTAGATGTAGATATCTTTGTTAAGCTTAAGGGACTTAACTGCGGGGTCTTTAGTCCCTAAACTTACAAACTACTTATGAGATACCTTATACTAAAGACGACACAAACATCCATGCCCGAGGGGGGATTCGACCCTCGACCGTAGCAGCCGTGCAGACTGTGACTGGCGCGCCGCAGTCCACTCGGCCACTGCGGCCGGCCTTCCTTTGTTATTTTAATATTGACGGTTGCGCAAAAATCCTGTGCCATCGGGACTATCATATTGTAACACTTATGTGCAACTTATGGTGGGAATGTAGGCTACAAAAATTTTTGTGCCTGAATGCTGCCTGACACTGGTGGCATCTTTAAGTGGAGTTTCATTAAAAATAATAATAATAATAATAAAATAATAAAATATTAAAAAATCCAAACAACGGCTGACCACACTTACCGAACCTCTTCTTGTTATAAGTTCTAAGAGAACTACGAAGTACTACAGCGAATGCTTTCCCTTGCATTTAGTTGCGTTGCTGGTAGTGTAATAATAATAAATATTTATGGGAAACAGGTGTAATAAATGGATAAATTATCCTAATTCCTGCGTATCGTCTTCTAAACTGTCTCCATAAACCAAAATATCGAGGGTTTCCGGATACGTATCCTGGACGGAAGTCGGAAAAATATGTGAGGTGTAGGTTGCGGTATTACAAAACCCCTAAAATGGTACAAACTTCTACGGTAGCCTACAGGGACAATATCTTTCCATAATATAATTCATATCAACAGAAAATAAATCACACAACGACAGTCAGTACATCTAATTAACAGGCGTGTCCAAATTATACATGAAAAATGTGTACCACATACCGCAGTGGTATAATGAAACGGAATCCATCAAGCTAAGAAAAGAAAGTAAGAATCTCTGTAACAAACTGATCTTTCTTTTAAAAACAACAAAAGGGTTGTTTGGTTGGGCTAGGGAGACTGAACTACTGAGGTTATCAGTCAAAATTGTTCAAATGTTAATAGAGCTTATGGGACTTAACTACGGGGTTATCAGTCCCTAAACTTACATACTACTTATGAGATACCTTATACTAAAGACGACACAAACATCCATGCCCAAGGGGGGATTTGAACCCCCGATTGTAGAGGCCGTGCAGAAAGTGACTGACGCGCCGCAGATCGCTTGGCTATCGCGGCCGGCAGGTTATTAGTGCCCCGGTGGGGAGGGGAAGGAGTGAGGATAGGAAAGGAGGGGAGGGGGGAAAGGAAATGCAGTCCGGGAAGGAAAGAAGGAAGGAAGACTGCATTAGCTCGGAGCCCTGTGCTCGCCACACACGTACTCACGAAAGAACCGTGAGCCCCCCGGGTGGGGGGGGGGGGGTAAACAACAAAACGTTTACTCACTGAATGGACATAAAATCTACGGCAAAGTACGGTGAATAGTTCTGTAACATTAATGTAGATGAACTATGAACTACAGTTACCTTACTGTTCTTCAAAATACTCTTCGCCCATAACTATGCACCGCTGAGCTTTGCATTACATGTCCTGGAAACGTTATACGAAGTCTTCCTTTGGGATGGTGTTCAAAAGCCTCGTCACGTCTCGTTAGATCTCAGGAGCATCGTCAAAACTCTTTCCTTTCAAGTTGCACGACAATGCTCGCCCAGAGACTGCCAATCGTCAAACAGTGCCTGGGGTAAAAGGGGGTAATGCAACTTCATTATTCACTATACTCGCCGCATCTCTATCCTGCTGACTTCTACCTATTCCCTCGACTTAAACTCGCTTTGAAAGGAAAGAGACTTGATGATACTCCTGAAATCCAACGAAACGTGACGAGGCTTTGGAACACAAGCCCAAAGGAAGACTTCGTACAAATTTTCCTGTACACGTATCGAAGGCCTCAGTGGTGCATTGTTATGGCAGGTGACTATATCAGAGGTTGTATCTCTACACTTATTAGAGGCATTTGTTGTCTGTTCTCTTATAACTCAAGATCCAGACAACGAAATAATGTGAAATTTGGTACACGTACACATAATTACATGCGGAAGGTTCTTAAACAGGCTTCGTTCCATTTGTTTTAAAACCAACCGGAAAATTTGAGGAAAAGTGATAGTGTGTTTTCAATGTGTGCGTGTAGATCTATATCTTCGCACTGGTCTTGATGAAATTTTGCACTTCACCTTCAAAACAAGACGCAGGGCACTGTCTACATAAAATTTCGTTCGGTGCATGGGGGAGAGAACTTTACTTACAGACTTCGATTGCAATCTCTATACGTATAAGATGCATTTGTTGTCTGTTTGTCTGTTCCCTTATAACTCAAGATCCAGACAACCAAATAACGTGAAATTTGGTACAGGTACACTAAATTAAAACAGAAAACCATATTTTAAACCCGGGAAAAGCCGGGTTCTTGCAGTTAGTAATACAATAAATTGTCAAGGAATAAGAGATAAGTGACATGTAACAGCATATTTTCAGTCTTTCTTCAGTACTGCTTGCTGGCCGCTACAACTACTACTTTCTCAAGTGTACGAGAAATCGTCCAACAAATTTTATAATTGTATGCATACAAAGTAAAATTGTAATAAGCACTAAATTTAGTGATTTAACTTTCGGTAATCATCGCCTTTGATAAGTCAACTGCATGAAGTATAATTATACAATAGGGTGAGTCGAAAAAAAAGAGATTTGGTTTTTACGGAACGTTTTACTGCAGAAAAGTTGCTATTGTCAATAGAAGAAATACGAGATACAAAAAAGTAAAATAGTTAATTTCTTCCGTTCGTACATCGCACTTAAAGATAATGGAAATTTGAAAAAAGTATCTTCTTTAGAATTTTTTTAAGTTAGTTTAAACTTTCAAAATAAACTCGCTTTAGTTTTTTATTCATTATAAATATTTCTAATAAGCTGAATAAATTAAAATCAGGCTAATAATATAATATTTTCCATGCGTGAAGTGTCTTGGTAAAAACATAAATTGAGCAATATTTCGTAATTTTTGCAGTGTAACTCTTGGCGGGTTTTGGTACAACAAAAGATTCAAACTTACTTGAATTTAAGTGAACTGGTGTGAACTGGTTTGAAGTAAATTGAATGACAAGTGATTTCGCAGGAATGTGAAAGAATGTTCTCTTCTGCAGGTACCTGAATCAACTTATATTAGATACGTATATCCTACCTAAGGTTCAGCAAATGATATAACTCAATGCATTATTTCTCGTTTGTCTGAATAATCAATATCACTAAAAAAACTGAAACTAGCAAGGTGCGATGGCACTGTAACCAATACTGGATGGAAGAATGGTATCATTCACCGACCTCAAAATCGTGTAGGATGCCCACTACAGTGGACTGCATGCCGCCTGTATTTTATTGAGTTTCCTTTTCGCCATATTTTCCAACAAATTGAAGATCAAAGTGCAGGGCACAAATCTTGCAGTGCACGAATCGGACAGCAGCTCGGTTGCTGTTAAAAACTCATTGTCGTCCACTAAGAACCCGTAGTTTGTTCTTTTCCTGATGTAGACAGAAACTTGTTGAGTAAAGACAGAGAGGATATTCACGACATTTCAAATGTAACCACCTTGGGACTATGTAGCGATGACTTGGCAAATCGGAACACTGGCCCATTGTCCCCTTCCAGTGGTTAACTGCAGCCAATCGAGTTCTTAAGTTGTAAGTAAGTTCGTCAGATCAGTTCTAAAACTTAATAGAATTAGTTGGCTTCATTTTAAAATCGTTTATGTCCTTGTGGTTTGATATAAAAAAAGAGCAAATATATAACTCAAGGACCAAAAGATTTCTTTCAAATAATTCCAACACCACGGTATTTATCCGATCAATTACTTGAAGTATTCGAGCGTGTAATACATTGAAATGCATTCTTTGCTTACACAGAAAATGTCCTGTTGGTAATGATTGTTGATGAAGGGGAACGTATTCGGGAAACCACTCCCTAGTTGGCACATAAACTTGTACTCATCCATACTTTGCTACAATATTCAGGTTTCCCATTTCCTACAGAGTTTTTGAAATAAAAGGGTGTACTGCGACTTTTCATTCACCACGTATATGTTGCGATCCATAACAACATAACCGCGATGTCCAACGCAAATAACCATTTAATTATCAAAAAAGAAAAGTTATTCAAACGGAAACGCGACCCATTTGGAAATGATTTTCTTATGGTTTACACAACATTTGCACTAATTCATCAGTCTTCACACATGGGCCAACTTCTGCAGGATGAATTAGGATCAGAATACCAGGTCACAAGTTTTTTCAAACCTATTGCTGGTCTGGGGCAGGTGACAGAGGATCTAGGTTCACTGTGTAATGAATTCACTAAGGAAGACAGCGTGGTTATTGTGGGTGGGCCGGGAAATAGTACTGACAGAGTTCCGGGGTACAGCATAGAGTGTGACCTGGCAAAGATTGCGTCAGCATCGAGTCATGCCAGCATTGAGTTTGTGTCGGTTCTGGAGCGTCACGACCAGCCTCATATGTGCTCTTCTGTCAGGAGAGTTAATTTGGGGTTGGAACGGCAGCTTGGCTCTGGTGTGGTGTCACACATTGGTGTGGTTCCTGTTGATTCTCTCTGTAGGGGGGATTATACTAGGCATGGCCTACAACTCAACAGGAAATGGAAGGGTAAACAGTTTGGGCTAATAGCAGGAAATTTAAAGGGAGGAAGAACTACAACGCATGGTAGAAACTTAAAAAAAAAAAAAAAAAAAAAAAAAAATCAGAGTCCAGTGAGAAACATAGTCAGGCAGGTACTAAAGATGTTAAAAAATGCCAAGATACAAAAGTAAAGTAAAAAAGTAATGTTAATATATTCATAAAAATATTGGGGGCATAAAGAATAAAGTTGATGAGCTTTTGGTTTGTTTAGAATACATAGAAACTGAAAATGTAATAGTGACATTGTCACTGATATGGAAAAGGTAAATATCAATGGGTACAAATTAGCTGCACATATCAGTAGAGATAATATGGTGAGAGGAATAGTTGCCATATATGTCAAAAGTTTCCACAATTTGAAAAATTTAGAAACAAAAAAGGTTTGTGTAGACCAACATACAGAAGCAAGTGCCACTGAACTTAAACTAAATGATGGCACATTCATAATTGTGACAGTGTCCCCCTCAGGGAATTTTCAGCTCTTTCTAGAAAACTTGGATGCATTGTTGTGCTATCTGTCAGACAGAGGGAAGCAAATTATCATTTGTGGGGATTTCAATATTGATTCCCTGAAAGAGTGTAATAGGAAGAATGACCTTGTAGTATTACTCAGTTCTTTCAATTTGAGCTCCATTATTGATTTTCCTACTCGGATAACAAAGAACAGCAGCACATTGATAGATAACCTTTTTATAGACCGATAAATTTAAGAACACAAATGCTTATCCTGTTGAGAATGGTCTTTCAGACCATGGTGCACAGTTAGTATATGACAGTTCCATGCAGTAAATCAAATCATACTTTCAAAGTAGAGCGTTCAATTAACAATATAAATATTGCTAACTTTAGGGAAAGCCTACTGCAGCTTGACTGGGATGAGGTGTTTAAGGATGCAGACTTGAAATATAACTTATTTCATGATACATTCTTAAGGATATTTTAGAATTGTTTTCCAGAGAAAACATCTAAACACAATTCTAAGAAAACAGGTAAAAACCATAGATAACTAAAGGTATAAGAACATCTTGCAATCGTAAAAGGAACTGTATCTAACAGAGTAAGTACTGACCCAGAAATTTTTGAGTATTATAAAAACTATTGTGCAATATTAAGAAAAGTTATTAAAAAATCCAGAAGCATGTGTATCATGTCTGAGATTGAAAGGGAAACAGGGCAACCAAGAGCACAGGAAGACGTTATAACAATACACTAGACTGAAAACTGTACTAATAAAAAGTCAGAAATTGAAAATATTTTCAATAATCATTTTCTAAATGTTGTGCAATAAATACGATCTAGATATTCCAAGAAGAGGCAAGGTTACTAGTAGAAGAGGCCATACCTATACAGTTTGATACAATAGTCATTCCAGCATCACCACCCTTTGAAATCAGTAAAATAATAAACTCACTGACAAGTAAAAGCTGATGGCATTTCCAGCAGGGTACTTCAATCTTTAATTTAGATAACATTTTCAAAGGAGAGAAACAGCGATATATTTGGGATAATTAATATTACAGAAACAGATTTGATCGCAAAAAATTTAACATTTTCATTGACCGGTTTCGACCTGATGTAGGTCATCTTCGGAACAAAATGTAGTCCATGTGGCCAATCAGGTCGAAACCGGTCAAAAAAAACCTTTCAAAATGTCAGCTGATTCCTCATTGGGAGCTATCAGGAATGGGGTCCCACAGGGTTCGGTCTTAGGTCCTTTACTGTACCTGATATACATTAATGACTTGCCATTCTACAGTGGGAAGATGCAAAGTTAGTTCTTTTTGCCAATGATACAAGTACAGTAATCACATCCAAAAAACAAGAACTAACTGATGCAGTCGTAAATAATGTTGTTCACAAAATTATTACGTGATTCTCAGCAACCGGACTCATATTAAATTTTGAAAAAGCACAGTATGTACAGTTCCGTACAGTAAATGGCACGACTCCAGTAATAAATATTGACTTTGAACAACAGTCTGTAGCTAAGGTAGAATTTTCAAAAGTTTTAGGTGTGTGCACTGATGAGAGATTAAGCTGGAAACAACACATTGATGGCCTGCTAAAACGCTTGAGTTCAGCTACGTATGCTATTAGGGTTATTGCAAAGTTTGGCGATAAGAATCTCAGTAAATTAGCTACCTATGCCTATTTCCATTCACTGCTTTCGTATGGCATCATATTCTGGGGTAAATCATCATTGAGTAAAAAAGGTCACCGACCTCCTAAACATTTGCTGCAAATTATTATGGATGGAGCTGTATATCTTGCTTTCCTCAGCGACCCACCAGGGTCACAGGGCTCGAGGTTTATTCGGAGGCCTCTGATCCTGGCTGGTCGCAGCCCAGCTACCCCCTCTCTACAACCCCCAACTTTCCTATCTTTCTTTTTCAACCTTCTTAAATACCAAATTCTTTAGTTTTAGTTATATCCATTTTCTCCAACCTCCCCCCTTCTTTTCTTTCTTTAAGAATAATATAGTGTAACTCAAAAATTTTGGTAAAATCAACCATCTAAAAATTTAAATATTTAAGAAAATGGTTAACTAAACTATCCCAATCATCATAAAAATAGTTGTTAAACTCAACTGTCTATGTAAATTGACCAGCTTTATACCCAAAGGCAGCTGGTCCGAAGTAAGGAAATAAATCTATATCTATAAATGCAAATGTCTGTTCGGTGTACGTTTATCACGTCTGAACCACAAGACACACAGAGCTAAAAAATTGTACAGTTACTAATTTCCACCCGGGGAAGGCTTTAGGCACGGTTTTATGGCGATCGGATAGCTATTTACCTATATACATTAATATGAATGTCTGTTCGGTGTACGGTTATCCAGTCCGAAAGACAAGACGCAGAGACTTAAATATTTGTACAGTTACTAATTTTTACCTGAGGAAGGTTTTATATCGATCTGATGGATATTTACTAATTTGAAGAATATAACGCGAAATGAGGAACAATAATTACACTTTGAAAATTATATTTACTCTTTGAAAATGGTTTTATTGGTTGTATTGTTGCTTGAGGGTTCATAATGATAAAATGGTGGAGTATATTGGGATGGAAAGTTATCGGAGTAGATAAAATTATACGTTTGTGTGTGTTAATATTTCGCTCTGCAGCGAAAACTAAAGAACGCAAACGAATGGTCTGTGTGTAGTTGTTGTCCGAAGACTGCTGTTGTACACCATAGCAGTTCCATGTCGATAGCTATAAGGGGGTGAAAGATATGGTGGTTTAAAATCGTAAAATTATTAAAAAAAAATTCAGACTGAAGGACAGCGATGACGTTTGCGACTCTATAGCAAGGAGGTTACATACGGGGAAACGCGATGCCACAGATCATATCTTTGGTCTATGCATGCTACAATTTCTTCAGTTGTTTCTCTGTAAGGATAAGCATACGCATAAGAAAATATAAGAATAAATAAATAAAGCTGTAAAAAAGAAATTTATTTTATACATCTCTTAAAAAAATCGATTTGACGTTTCTCGCACTACATCAAGTGATCGATCTGCGATATTATAACAATCGTTATTGTTGAATTTCGTGATTTGATCTACACTACTTACTTGAAATAATTTTTTTTATTTGTATGTTGATTAAAAATGTTTGTTTCTAAAGAAGGTATTGTATTTCTTTTCATTCTGTGTCATAGCACACTACTGAAAGATAGCTTATCTCTCATAATCAACCAAGACGCGAGCGGAGCCGCGGGTTTAAGCTAGTAAATAACTAAATTTCTCTTTGGTCATGTTTCCGCACATGCTGGAATGTGGATGACCGATATTTTACCGGCCGTCTATACCCATGTGTGTGTGCAACCAGCCTAACGAAATTGCGAATCGTGCAACTGAAGGAGGGACTTCGGTACAAGCCCGATATTCACCTAGGCCCTAGGGGGATGTGGAAAACGGCCGGGCGGATTCGAAACGGTTCCGGTGCGCCTCCCCGTCTCGTAAAGCGGAGCGTTAGACCACACGGCTAGCTCTGTATGCTCGGTGTTATTCTGCGACTGCTGTTGGAAGTGTGTGTGCGGCAAGCGAAGTCCCTTTCGCCGCTGCTGCTGTTGACGTTTCTCTTGGCCGTCGGCCAGTGCCCTCCGTCACGCTGTGAATGCAGCTCAAAGCGCCAACTGTTCCAGCTGCAGCCCGCAGGGTCGTCTGCTGATGGAGTTACGGCTCTGACAACTCTTCCCAAAGTCTTAGGAAGATTCTTCACCGTCCTTCGGATATTTACCGGCTATTTTCGGGATAAGTCCGTCGGATATCGTGGTAACTTGCAGGAAAGAGTTTTATCGATTGGGATATGAAAAAAGTGTTTAAGTGCACGGGATGTCACAAGAAGTCGACATGGGTATCGGATTTTAGACTTTATTTATATTTATTGGACGTAAAGTTTAGAAGTCAAATAACAATTAGTCAAAGCCATTCGACATAACTCTCAAAAACTGTCGAGAAAATAGACTTGGAAGTTTTGCAAGAACATGGCAGTACTAATAATTAAAACAATTGCATCATCTGTCGGTGGCCGGCCGCGGTGGCTGAGGGGACTGAGGCGCTCCAGTCACGGTCCGCGCGGCCATTACGGTCGGGGGTTCGATCCCCCCCCCCCCTTGGGCATGGATATTTGTGCCGTCCTTAGTTAGTTCATAAGTAGTTTGTAAGTTTAGGGACTGATGACACTGTAGTTAAGTCCCATAAGCTATACAAACATTTGAAAAACATCTGTTGGTGAAGCGCAGTGGCAGCGTTCTGGCATTACACTCATACGATGGCTCAGCGCGCCCGGTCAGAGAGCTCAACACCGGCTATAACAAAAAAGCTGAGCCAAATACCCAACGACTATCAAGTACGAACATGAACAAACAACTGCAAACCATCGATCTACCTGAAGAACAAAATAAAAAATCCGTCTGGGACAAGTATATACATATATTTAATTTGCTTGGAAAGCCATTAATACCTAAGGAGAGGCCGGCCGCGGTGGCCGAGTGGACTGCGGCGCGTCAGTCACGGTCTGCATGGCCACTACGGTCGGGGGTTCGAATCGCCCCTCGGGCATGGATATTTGTGCCGTCCTTAGTATTAGGTAGTTCATAAGTAGTTTGTAAGTTTAGGAACTGATGACCCCGTAGTTAAGTCCCATAAGCTCCACAAACATTTGAACATTTTTTGAACCTAAGGAGATGACTTTCCAAAAACAGCGTAGAAGCTCTTCACCAACTGAACAATAAAGGGCAACCGTCGTCAACTAATAGTGAAGCCAATACTGTAAGAAATGTAACTTGTTAGGTTTTTTTGGTTGAAACCACAATTATTAACGATATTTTATAAAATATAGAAAATTAAAGGTAAAGCAGTCATCAATCCGAAGATTGGTTTGAACACCACAGTGCTTTACTAGGCATGGTCCTGTTTGTAGGTGCTATGACGTTGCCTTCCTCCGACTTTCGAACTGACTTACCCAGCCAGTTATAGGGGGGACCTACAGTTTAACGTGGGTCCGAACCACGGTGCTACTCGGTAATTTTCACATGACCAATACTGCCAGAGGTGGAAGAAGTGGAAAGTGACAGATAAAAATCCTAGGACCTGGCGCGGATCGAACCCGCGACCTTCGGATTTGTAGCCTGGCACTCTACCACCGTGCAATCGAGGCGCAGAACAATTTTTTTAGGTAGTGACGGGTTCCGACCCACTGACCTTGAGCATCAAAGACCAACGCATTGCCCACTACGCTACGGCTAACTATAGATAGAAAATTACGAATCAGCAAAAATGCTTGCATTTTTCGTAAAAATTACCGTTAGATATTAAAATTGTGTAAGTATTCGAACAGAAAGAAAAAAAAATCTGTCACGGTGAGATTCGAACCACCAACCCTATGGCTGTAACGCCAGAACGCTACCACCTTAGTTCACCAATAGTTATTGCAACTGTTTTAATTATTGGTACTTACATGTAATTGCAAAACTCGAAAGTCGGTTTTCTCGAAAACTTTTGTAAGATTTGCGTCGAATGGCTTTGGCATATTATTATTTAAGTTCTGAACTTCATGTACCATAAATATAAAAAACTTCTAAAATGCTATACCCATGTGGTCTTCTTGGCAGATCTAATAACATACTTCCGAGGAGGCTAGACGCATAGTAGCCTGAATGGCACACTTGGAGCACTGGCAAAGCGGGCATACAGCTTGCCTGTTGTTGTTGTGGTCTTCAGTCCGCAGGCTGGTTTGATGCAGCTCTCCACGCTACCCTGTCCTGTGCAAGTCTCTTCATCTGAGAATACGTTCGGTAACCCACATCCTTTTGAATCTGCTTACTATATTCGTCCCTCTGTCTCCCTCTACGAGTTTTACCCCACACGCTTCCTTCTAATGCTAAGTTGACAATTCCTTGATGTCTCAGAATGTGTCGAACCAATCTATCCCTTCTCTTGGTCAATATCTGCCAGAAACTCCTTTTCTCCCCGATTCGGTTAAGCACCTCCTCATTAGTTACGTGATCTACCCATCTAATTTTCATCATTCGTCTGTAGCACCACATTTCAAAAGCTTCTATCATCTTTTTATCTGAACTTCTTATCGTCCACATTTCACTCCCATACAATGCTACACTCCAGACAAATGCTTTCAGAAAGACTTCCCAACATTTAAATTAATATTGGATGCCAGCAAATTTCGCTTCTTCTCATAGCCATTCTGCATTTTATATCTTCTTTACTTCGGCCAACAGACGTTATTTTGCTGCCCAAATAATCTACTACTTTTATTGTCTCATTACCTAATCTAATTCCTTCAGCATCGCCTGATTTTCTGACATTGCATTTATTACCTTTCAAGACACTGCCCATCCCATTCAATTGCTCTTCCAGATCTTCTGCGGTCTCTGACAGAATTTTACCTCCGGAATATTTTACCCGAGAGGAAGTCATTATTATATTTTCATACAGTAGAGCTGCATGTCCTCGGGAAAAGTAACAGCTGTAGTTTCCCCTTGCATTCAGCCGTACGCAGTAACTGTGTGGCAAAGCCACATTAGCTGATGTTACAAGGCCAGCTCAGTCAATCATCCAGACTGTTGCCCCTGTAACTACTGAAAAGGCTGCTGCCCCTCTTCAGGAACCACATGTTTGTCTGGACTCTGCACAGATACCCCTCCGCTGTGGTTGCACCTACAGTACGTCTATCTGTATTGTTGAGGCATGCAAGCCACTCCACGGCAACGTCTGTGGTTCATGAGGGTGGTTTCCTTTATTACATTTCTTTAAGCTTTACATTTGATCCTTCATACTTATTTTGGTTAAAATTTGCACAAAAAAAAATCATCTGTACAGTTATATTTATATTGATATGTTTGTATTACAATATATACATTTACACAGTTTTATTTGTAGTTACGTTGCCTTCATTTTTTAAATAAATAATAATTATTATTAGTGTATAAATATGTTTATATAAATATAAACAGTTATTGATCTATTTGTTTATGTTTGGAGAACTATTGACATACTTTGAGACAGGTGTCCCAGAGTAACTAGAAAATATATGGGTTGAAATTAATTGTTTCATGGATTCATTTATTATCTATTTTTATCTGCATTTACGGGAGAGAGGTGGGGAGGGATAGTGGAATTTTGTAGTAGCTTTATCATTTCCTGTTCTAAGTTTTCATAGAAGTGTTGGTGTCGTGTGGAATGGTTAGGGGCGGGGTATATATATTTGTGTTTGAGTTTGGTGTTTATTCTAGGTCTATTGGTGAATAGTGGCGCCATGTCTGGTCGGTTACGTATAATATTTCGTCTATATCTGGTACGGAGTTGAGCGAGTCGAGTTTTAAGTGTGATAGGTTTGCTGCAGTGTACACTTCGGTTCTGGGTGTTATCCAGGGAAGTTTACGTATGCTCGTCTTCTTTCGGTTGCGTAATATTTTCCAGTGCACATTGTCTTTTCCAAACTTTGTCAAGTGTATGTCGTATTTGGGTTTTCCAGTTGAGGTACTTGTCAAAGTAAACTCCAAGGTATTTTATATTGTCTGATAGAATTAATCTTGTGTTCCAAACGTTAAGGTTGAGGTTTTGGGGATTTTGCGTACGTTTCAAACTAAGATTTCAGTGTTGAAAGAGGATGGTTTGTGTCTTGTCGGGATTTAGTCTAATTTTCCATTTCTTCATCCCGGTCTCTAGTCTGTTGAGGAATACAGTGGTATGTCTTTGTATTGTATTCTTTGTCGGGGATGAGCACCAGTAAGCTGTGTCGTCTGCGTCTATTAGTAGTGGGATGGAGGGTTCAGAGATGGAACTGTTGACGTGAACACTTCAGCATCTATCTGTTAGTAAGGTTTGAATTATACTTACTGCTTTGGATGGGATGACAATGTTTATGAGTTTGTATAATAGCCCTTCTTGCCACATTTTGACAAAGGCTCTTTCAATGTGTAGGAAGACTGCTAGGGTGCGGCGTCCAACATTAATTGCTTGAGTTGTGTCAGTTGTCAGTTTGAGTAGTGAGTCATTTGTGGATCGAAGTCGTCTGAAACGTGATTGGTTATCTGGAAATAGGGCGGTAGGATTTGGGATCTGTTGGAGGTTTACCAGGTTTGGGAATCATTATAATTTTAGTGTTTTTCCATGATTGCAGTGTGGTTTCATAATGCAGGCAGTAATTGTAGAGGGAGGTGAGGATTGGAGTGGTGATGGGTATAGGGGCTTTTCGTAAGTTACCTGGTGCTGAGTTCCTGCCCGACATAATCGCGTCTATTACTTCTTCCTCAGAGGTGTCTTTTGTGAGGAAGTCTTCTACTTCTGTCGGGGCAGTTAGAGTAATTAACATGTTTGGAAGTTCCTGAGTGACAAGAGCTTTGAAATTTTCGTCGAAGTGAACAACTTGAAAACTTGAAGGAAGGAATGTACAGTCAGTAGAACGTTTTTGAATGCTTCTGCTTTTTCTATGTCAGTCGTAGTGGGAGAGTCGTTGACAATTAGGTCATGTTCATGTTCATGTTCAACACAGCGCTGTTCAATATTGCGCACTGACTGCCCGATGTAGAACTGTCCACACCCACACGGTACCTTGTACACACGTGGCTTTCTAAGGCCTAGATCATCTTTCAGAGGTCTCATCAGCTGTCGTAATTTTGTAGGCGGCCTGAAAGACCGAGTCGGTCTCGTGTCTTTTAACCCACAAAGACTCGCGCGTGAGTATTTTGCTCACAGTAAGTTTAAACAATGGGCATTTTACCAATTTTAAATAGTCAAATATTTGTGTTTTCTTCTAAACGCAATTAGAAATACTTATATAGATATATTAATTACAATTCAAACTTTTCTTTGACTGTCAGAAAAAAGCTATACACGCGATCGATCGCGTAGAATAATAATAATGTCGTGTGGCTCATTGGCCTGGTGCAGGTCTTTCAATTGGACGCCACTTCGGCGAGTTGCGTGTCCCCAGCCTACCCCAGTTATCCAACCTGGGAAAGGGGACCTACAACTTAACGTGGACTCCGAACCACGTGTCGTTTCTGGCGACTCCTCACATCTGAAGGATGGGTTAAAGCGCAGACTGAAAAAAAATCCGAAGTTCTACCGGGTTTTGAACCTGCGATCCTTCAGTTTCCAGTCAAACGCTTTACCTCAAGACCACCGGGCCCGACTGATCGAGCGTGTAACTTTTAAAGGTGCGAGTTCCCGATACCGAGCCACAAAACGTCAAAAATACAAGCTTATTTGCCTCCTCTTCTTGCTTGCAGGAAACGGTCGAGGAGACATTGATGCCTAAGTCATTGGTTGCTCCAGAGTCATCTCGGACACAAGTCGTCGGTTTTTCGTATAGGACTTCGTTCTGTTCTGGAATTCCATTTTGTATGAGCACCAACCAGATTATGTAGTCTAATACCCGATCGAAGGCCTTGTCTACGTCTAGATAAGGGAGATGCTTGTTTTCATGATGCTTCTAAATTACCAGCGTCGGCCGCGGTGGCCGAGCGGTCTCCGGCGCGCCAGTCACGTTCTGCACGGCCACTACAGTCGGGGGTTCGAATCCTCCCCTCGGGCATGGATATTTGTGCCGTCCTTAGTGTTAGCTAGTTCATAAGAAGTTTGTAAGTTTAGGGACTGATGACCCTACAGTTAAGTCCCATAAGCTATACAAACATTTGATTTGGAAAGGAAGACCGAGTCGGTCTCGTATCTGTTAAGGAGCTGGTAATCATTCTCGATACTGAGCCAAAAAACGGCAAAAATTGCAAGCTTGTTTGTCTCCTCCACCTGCTTGCAGGAGACGGTCGAGGAGACGTTGATGCCGAAGTCATTTCTTGCTCCAGTGGTAGCTTGAACACAAGTCGTCGGTTTTTCGTATAGGACTGCGTTCTATTCTGGAATTCCATGTTCTATGAGCACCAATCAGAGTATGTAGTCTAATACCCCGATCGAAGGCCTTGTCTACGTCTAGATAAGGGAGATGCAGTGCTTGTTTTCACGATGCTTCTAAATTACCAGCCGTGAATTAAGTTACGATAAGAAAATATCTGTTAGACATGAAATAAACACTCACAAGGAAAGTACATGGGCTCAAACAAACATATCTGTATGAATGTTTGGTTACTGGATCTCTACGTACACCTCAATGTGCTGGTGGGTGTCGTTTTTATGCAAAGCTCTGCAACCATCCTCTAGAGAGCACTGTAGACGCCATACGTAATGCAGATATCTTAACTGTAACTTATGTAATAATCATCGTACATGTTCTCTAGCGAATTGTCATCAAAAGCCGTGATGATGGTTGCAACTTTAACCTTCTTCCCGAAAGACTGTTGGTATTCACTGCCATTGCTTCCATCGCCTCTTCCCGCACTTACCTTAGCACTACCGCTTGCGATATGTTCGTCATTATCATTCCTATTATCATTATTATGAGTTTGTAACAACAGTATCTAACTTATGCTCATATTTCTGTACCATAACAGATACGAGAAAGCATGCAAATGATTCATCTTCTACACTAATACCATCTCCACGAAGAAGGGTTCTTCGTGACTTCATCTGAACTAATCGCAATACATTAGCTGGATTGATAAGCAATCGCCGCCCCCACTTCAACACAAAAATAACATCACGAAACGCAACTTCGGAGTCACACTGCACCGTCCCTACAGACGAACCGACAGGTCAAAGTGCAATGCGGCATGGCACACGCAGAGGCCTCTAACGGACGACTGCAGAGATTTGCAGATGCGGAAGTATCACTATTGCAATAAGGGATCTTTACATTATCTCTCATACGATTTTGGTGTATATGTGTTTGTTCGAGCCCAAGTACTTTCCTTGTCAGATGGAGTTCTGTAGTTAACGTCATCAGTTGAACTTGCTGCTTAATAAAAATCACTGAACTGATCGCTTTAGCCAAAAACTGAAGTGAGTCTTGGCGCTGTAAGACAACTCTAGCTTCCGTGCGTAAGCAAACACCAGTTCCCATACTCTTGAATAAAAAGCCTCGCCTCTCAAGCCCTTCACTTACGCAGTGCTGGTGATTTATATCTTTCGTACGCTGATATTTGGCACACGTGCCGAGCGAGCGTTAAACTTAACTCTCCGCTTGAGGGCCGATGCCAAGGTGATGGTTGCCCCGTTAACTTGATGACTGCAACAGTATCGCGTTACTGACTTGTGCATCTGCCAAGGGCGGCCATACCCGGAGGCTACTTCTCAGGACAAGAGAGAAATACAGTGAGGTACTTTTCTCTCTAAAAATGATTAAAAAGTCGCTATTCGCTATTTCAGTAACAGGGTGAAGATTTTAACATGATCGTAGCCGGAGTTTATTTGTGACTACGTTAAAAATATTTCATACTTTTAGTCCTCCCCACTTTCCTTTGCAAACTTTAATATGGGAGTTACTGGATTCTGGTAAACATATATATTTTAATATAAGGAATTAATAATAATCAAAGCTATAGCTCTGTGTCTTTGTGAAGTTTCCGCGGTCCTGATTTGAATTAAAAACTTCAATGTCGGTCTTTAAGTCGTTTTATTTTGTTCGCGTCACGTGCCCAATCCTTAGATCAGTTTATACAGTTACAAACTGTCATTTTCTGAACAAGATGGTCATTGTCTTTAATTTATACGTCTTATAAAATAGGCTGTATGTGTGTATGTGGGTGTGTGCGTATGTATGTATGTTCCACGTCTCCTCCTAAATTACTGGACCGATTTCAACAAAACTTGGTACACATGATCCTTACTATCAGGCAACAATCGCTGTCGGGGTAAGAACTACCTACGACACATACGTCAGGAGAAAATGTTGAAATGTTTGTAAATCTATCGGACCAAACTGTGTGGTCATCAGTCCGTAGCTTACAAACTACTTAAACTAAGGTAAATTAACCTACGAAAAACACACACACCCATTCCCCAGGGAAGACTCGAACCTCCGACGGCGAGCAACCGCGCGCTCCGCAGCGAGGCGCCTCAGACCGCTCGGCTACTCCACCGCGGCGTCAGGAGATATGACAGCATAAACAATGACATTGAGAAGATGACAGAGAAAGATAAGGCTGAAAGGGCAACACGAGCAGCCTCATCAACCTCTCAATGTACATTTTAAAGAAGAAACACGAGAAACAATAACGATACAAAATTTTTTTAAAAGAGCATTATATTTTCGTTACTGGGACGTCTAACGAGATGCACACTGCCTCCGGAAGACAACTGAGGTGTATGCAGAGTTTGGTGGTACAGTGGTATAGGAGAACAGGTGTGTAAACGGATAGGACAGAAAGTCAGATGTGATCTCAAAAAAAAAGGGGGGGGGGAATAACTGTAGGAGAAAGAGAGAGTTCATATTTCTTTCTTTTTTGTCTTTTCTGCTGCTCCATTGATATTTTACCTGTTTCTTCCGATCTATCATGACCATAGGACGGTATGGCTATTAAGTTATATTGCTATCTCTAAGTGAAAATTGGACGGTTTTTTTGCCTCCAAATTCACTGTATGTCTAGTTCAAGTATTTAATTAAGAAATTTGTGCTCCTGGCTTTGCTTTTTGTATTGCTTGAGACTCATAACTGTACATAATTTTATCTTGTAAATGGATTCTGCCGACACTTCTTGGTAGAAGACTTCTATTATTCCCCCACTTCAGAAACATTCATCATTAAGCACAACTGATGGACTATACCATATTTAGGAAAATTGTCTACCAAAATATGCCAGAATTCTCAAATCCTGTAAATACAGAACTTTATTTTATGTAAGAGGTACTGCATCTCACATCCTATTCAACAGCAAAGGCACAAGAGATGCATTAAGTAACAGTGGGGTTTATAAAACCACATGCAATGACTACAGCAAACTTTATATAGGTCAAACAGGCAGGGCAATTGAAATTAGACTGACTGAACATGAATGTAGCTGGAGATTACAGAAGGCAGCTCCACCTTTGCTGATCACGTTCTGAAAGAAGGACACAGCTACCAGGTCCATACAGAAGTGCTTCACATAGCCAACAAAGGCAGGAAACTAAACTTCTTGGAAACACTGGAAATAAACATTTAGCCCAAAATCCCCAATTAGTGCTAAATGACCAAGTGCAGTTAAGCATATCCCCACTGTTAAGCTTCATGTAATGTAATCAAAACAGATAGCTACCACAGACCATCTTAATATCATACACACAGTCCCCTTTTCTACCTTGTTTACTTTTAGACTTTAAGATGAGAACAATACCTATAATAAATATTCAGTTATTTAAATATGTGAACGTTGTCAGATGCTGTGAAATAAGTGAATTGTAAAAGTGTAGAAAATGTATTTAATATATACCTTAAGTGATGATCTCAACATATGCTACAATCACAATAATGTTAACATAGTTTTTAATTCTGTAATATTTGGTATGTAATGTGTTTCACCTTGTTCACTTGCAAATTACCCGGTAAAAATGTTAAAGAGACCACTGAATACGCAAACATAAGTCTATATGGCAACAGATGATGTTTTGTAATTCCAACAAATGTCATACGCAAAGACCGAGTATTCTGTTTCTTGTATCTTTGTTTACCATCTTCGTGAATCTAGGCGCTATAGCGTCTTTGCCGACGCCTGTCAACAGTTCACCTGACAATGACCTAATAAGCCGAAAACTAGTTTGTAAACAAAACAAAAAATTAGTAGAACAAAAACAGTTTGTTTGTTTTCAAAATTAAATTACATAATTTTAATTTTGAATCGTATCACAATGACTACACTTTTTGTTAAATTTCGTATTGGAGTTGAAGGATAGTTATTTACAGACAGTGATAATATTTCGGTTATATGTAGCCGTTCTGCCTCAAGTGCTAATTCAGTAGGTTTTAGACGTGTCTACTCCCGTGGGACCTATCTTGAACTAAACCAAAGATCAAAAGAAATAAAAAACTATGTTAGAAAGTCAGTAGTTTGAAATACATAGTGTACAACGTTTCGGTTAAATGAACCACTACCGAACTTGTAAAAATGAGTGGCGTGACAGTTTGCTTTTATTACCCACTGTTCCTTGAATATTATTTGCAATATTTTCCCCACTTCTGAGACAATATTATCAGGAACATTTGCATGGAATATAGTGATTTGATAGCTCAAAATTGTAGTACATGGTAAATAAACTGTTTTCCACATTTCCTATAAACACCGGAGATGCGCTTTCAAATAAAACAAGCAAGAAATAAGCAATTTATTTAGTTAGTGAGATGATTAAAAGTTCATTTTTTTTCTTAAAAAAACATAAAGGTATTAAAGAAAAACGAACATCATGTTAGCATCTGTTTGTGACGCCCACAATGCCAATAAACATCTAATTACAGACACATCTCACAGTAGCTATAGCGCAAACAGAAGCAAAAATATTCTTTCAAAGTATTGATTGAATGGTGTTCCTAGATTTTAGTCCCGGGTTACAGAAAATGTGGGCGATGACACGAATATTTCCGACATTATGCAGAAATTACGAAGGGCCCAAACCACTGCACGAGAACGTTGTTTGCCCGCGCATTCGTACCAGTATGGAAAAAAATGGAAAAAAAATCTGAGCTACGACTAAGATGAATGTGTTTACAGAAGATGACTCAAAGCTCTCCAATTACTGCATCTTTTCCTTTTTCATAAGAAACTAAATAAAAACTACGGGAGAGGCGCAGAAAGAAGAGTAGGTGAAATGAGAGGAGCTGGAGTGTGGCTTAGGAAAGGTCAGCAACAGGAAAGGGATGGAGCAACTTGACAGTCGGCATAGACCTTCTCACATGATCTCAACAAGGCATAGACCTTGACCCAAAGAGGTTTATAACGTTGCCCTTGCTTCGTATGATGCCATAATTGTTAAAGTATATTCCGCGATTATATTTTTTGGACAAGGAATTGATGGTACTGAATATTTGAATTTGAAGTAAGTTAGTTAAAGTACAGCACAAAATGAACGTTAAAGCAAATAAACCGTGGGTTGCATGTTAAAGTCTGGCACCATATAAGCAACAGCACGTTATAAGACTTACGGAAAGCATCTAGCTGGATCCTGCGCTTCGTATTGTAGAAGCTGGAAATGATAACCCTTTTTTTAATATGTGAACGTTGGAGATACTTTCCGTAGTAGATCAATGTTCAGACTGTTCACTTCGCTTTTCATTGTTGTGTGACCGTGGGTGGAATATGAAGTTACTGGTAATGATAGAATAATAAAAAAAAAGAAAAAAAATCGGACTTCGTAAAATTACAAAAGAAATGACTGCAGGTTCTGTAATCAAGCAAGGTATTGTATAAGAATGACTAATAGGAAGTGAAATTTTGAAGGCATGCGAAGCGATAGTAATGGCGTCTGAACATTAAACTATTACGGACGTCCAGGATCTGAAAACAGTAGAAAATAAGTATTTGACGTGGAGGGATTCATTTAAATAAAAACCAAAGAGAGGGGATGATTTTAAATTTATGTAATATATTTTTACAACAACTTGCATCACAATAACTTACATTGAATGGATACATAAATGGAAGACGGCCGTACAGAACGAACATAGACAAGAGAGTGAGTAAAAACTACTATCACGGTTCCGTCTTCTCGTTTGTTTTTAAGTAAAAAATGACGAACGAAATTAAATTAGTTGCGTTGCGAGTCAGAGGGAACCGGAGGCGATAAGCATCGCTGATCAAAGATTTAAAAAAATTAAGTGTATCGTTACAGGTTGACATTAATAGAGTGGCGATAGGTCCGATAGGTTTGAGGCAAAATGAACTGGTGTGCGCCATGTTATTTGGGATATCGGCTGACAGCTGGTATGCCACACCAAAGCGAGAATTTAGCCTATTTGCACAATCCCCGCAAACTGATTGTTGATGACCCCATCTGCAGTTGGAGTAGGTAACTCTTCCTTTCTTCTCAGTTTTTCACAGTGTTGCCTTGATTAAGGCAAATAAAGCAACTAGACGCTCTGGAATATCCTTTACAGTCTTGCACCCAGTAATCGCCGTCGGAGGTAAAAAGGTTTCACGGTGTGTTTTATCTTGCACTTCGAACGACCTTGCTACGAGTTAACGTTAAGAGTGGCTGCACCGGGAGTTAGAGTCCCCAAAGGACCAAATGTACTCGTAAATGACGTGTCCTTACGTATCTTTTGCTCAATGAGTGCACCATCGATTTCTTACCGTAAAAATTCCTTCGGATAATTTTCCCTTAGCGTGTATTATCAAATGGTGGCAAATGTCTTCGGGCAAAGCGCGCAAAATTTTCGGCATAGGAATCTTGCCATAGGCATTTACATCCTCACCCAAGGATTTAGCAGCTTGGATATGTTTGTTGCTTTCTGTGAATCTCGTATTCAGAGTTACAGGCCACTCAACTCTAACAGGCTACAATTCATCTAGAATCTAAATAGTCTAGGGCAGTGGCTTTACTGCAGCTAGCGACCGCGACGTACCCTTTGATGCTGCAGCAGCTCCGTTCTTCGTTTCTGGCATGAAAACGGCAGTGTGTCGTCCAGTAACAATCCACAAATCCACGTTCTTCTCGGGTTTCGGCACCAGAAACTGTCGCCTTCGAATTCAGAAAGTAAGGCAGCACAAGTGCTGTTAACCATAACAGTCTTATTTACCTAACTACAACAACTGAAACACGACAAAGATAATATATGGTTAAAAAGATGAAAAGCTTAGGACAACGATGTAGAATGGCGATGATCATCCTTGGTATCCTTGTAGTTACAAAAGAGCTTGAATTTCATGGTGTGTCGACAGGTCCGCCATGTTTGAGGCAAATTGAATTGGCGTCCGCCATGTTATTTGGGGAATCGGCTGACAGCTGGTATGCTTCACTAAATCGAGAATGTAGCCTATTTGCAGTTCTACGTTTTAAATAAAGATTGACTATTGAATACATATGTGCATCAAGTTCCGTAGTTCCGTCAAACTTTCTCGAAGCTGCGAATTGACGAGCCTGGTAGTATATTTCCTAAAAATTCGGTAATGAAATAACACAGTTCTAGTTCGAAGTATAACTGAAGTATAGCTGAGGTTTTCAATAACAGCGAAAGTACCGCTGTGAAAATATTTGTGTTGATTTTATTGCAAGTGCGTGGTCTAAACGAGCTGCAAAACATTCAGTGAACAGTAATATTTGACGAACAATCATTAGCATGGATTTGCATCTGTTGGTAATATGTTGTAACAGCTAATTTCATAAAGTCTAGTACACATTTATCTTGTGTTTACTGAACTTATTAAGTATACAAACTTTAAAATTGCTGTCATATCGTTTGGTTGTGAACTTTGGTGGACGAAATATGAGTACAAGACGGAAAGCGACAACAAAACACTGCGGTTCAAAATGCGCTTAGGTCATCTGCCACAAAAGCATTCCACACTGAAATAACGTATGATTAATAACTTTGGTTGCTGCCACGCTGAAAAAAGTACACATTCATTGCAAAGATCACATACATATACAAGTGACAAAATTCTGGCTGACTCTATTGCTTCCGCACTTTGCACTGTTTACATGTCAACCATGTTCGATCAAGTATTGTCAACAACAAATGAAAATATTTTTAAGGAAGTTGTAGACACTCAAATGCGTGGTATCATCAACTACAAGGCCAACAGAAAAAGGAACAACTTAAAAATACACAAACACTAGGTAGAAAACTTCGAGGGAATGGCAGGATAGGTAATGTGAAGCTTCACACTTGGGACAGCTAAATGCCATTGATCAAGAATTTTGTTTGGGTATAGACAGAGTTCAAACACGGCAAAATATTTGGTGTTCTTGTAAGGAGTGCTTGTCGTTTTATCACTTCTATTTGTGCATTTAAATGCAGAAAACACTTTAGGCATATTTCAGCAGCAAAAATTGTAGAGACAATACACACTAATTACAACACTTCACGTTTAGCAACAGCATACTATAAAGAGATTCCTCTCAAGTGTACTGACCACCTAAAATATGGCGGCCAAGTTTACAGAGGTTATCGCAAAGGAGGCTGTAACTCGTGTTTAGCCACTCTAACGTTACTTTACTTGAGCCCATACACCAAAGGTAACATACACTGCGCGTGTCCCTATCTCTGCTGTGTGGTGGTTTCAAACCAACATCTAACGTTTTGCCCCAAGTCACGTGACTGGTTTTCGTCATTATGAGCAATAGTTAAAAATAGCATTCATTTAAAAAAGGCTTCTCGTACTCCTACTGCACGTATAGTTCTCCAAAATTAGTGTAATGCGATGGATATCATTATTGCATGTGGTCGGGTAAAACGTATTGACAGTTCATTTTACAAGAAACAGAATTACATGTTCTCTGTGTTTGGATTTACAGGGAACCTTTTTTTTTTTTTTCGAAAGACGAATATTATTATCGACAGGAGGACTATCATAGTTGTCCTTTGCCGAGATTGTATGCCAACAAGTAAGTGATTTCTGGCGCATATTTGCTTTTAATGGCGTTGTACAGATTTTAAGATGAATACAGATTAATCATTATACCTATAGAAATAGTCCTAATTGTCGAGTGCACCTGTGATTTCCCATCACAACACTTTAATGTCAACAGCCAATGTTTTTACTTGTTTCACGTATTAACATCAATAAATGTGATAAAAATCATAAAATATGAAAACTTGCAATTTGTAAAAGTCGAACATACTGGTTAAGAACCTATTTCAGTTCTTACAAAAGCATAATAAAATACTGATCCGATGTAGCTCGTCGGTGGAATAATTCGCGAACTGATACCAGACTGGTATCAGACTCGAAAGGGGTCGAGATCGGGAATGCTTTTGCTAAACATTGACAGCTATCTAATTAATGAATAGGCAGGTTTCCGCCTAGGGAAATCCTGCACTGATCAGGCTCTCAACGTGATTTAATTGATTAAAGACGAATTTGTGAGAGTTCTTCCAACAGCAGTAGTGTTCGTTGATCTAACTGGAGAGTGCGATACTATAAACCTGAGAACCATCATCTCCGAAGTATATCGAATGAACAACAGTGACAAATTGGTATAAGTTCTTAGGACACAGTTCTTTAATGGAAGATTCTTGGTCGATTTCCAACATAAGAGAAGGAGATGGAGAAATCAGAATGGTTTGCCGCAAGTTAGTATGCTGTCGCCACTGCTATTTAACATATATACATCTGACCAACCTATTGGCATAAAATATCAAATCTTTATTTACGCGGATGACAAAGCAATTACATGACAACCAAAATCTTCTAATGAAAGGGAAACAATCATCAGTGAAGAACTCACACCGCTCAAAAGTATTACAGACGTAACCACCTGAAACAAAATCCCAGTAAAAACAATTGTTCTCATCCTACCTATTAAGGCATCACTCTCGACAGAACCCTGACATATAAGAAACATATTGTAAAAACAAAAGATAAGGTACAAACACGCATTGGTATACTGAACAAACTGACCTGCAAAGTGGGGTGCCGACGCAAAAGTACTTCGTTCAAAGCACGAACCATACGCTTTTCGGTTGCTGAATATGGATGCTCAGTTTGCGAAAGATTTCTTCACATCAGAAAATTTGATGCGGTCCTAAACAACACCTGCAGGAAGATAACTGAACTGGCTGCCTATAAACCTACTAGAGTGGAGTACCTATATTAACTTATTTAAATCTCTTGACCACAACTGAACTTTATTAACGCCTTACGTGTTTCGACATACGCCATTATGAAAAGCTATAAAAAGCCTTTGGTGTTAATATTCCATCCAATATTTTCCTGCAACGTAATAAGTACCGTAAAAATAACTGTACACTCGCCAAAGTTGTATTAAAATATCCACCCTTAAAACAATTTGTGTCATACATGAAACAATGTTCGAAATTCACCCCAGAACATCTCCATAGAAAGGACAAGAGCATACTGACCAGTGGCGAAGCGCGGACTCTTGCCACCCGGGGCCGGCCCTCATTTTAACGCCCCCTCCTCCCAACTTATTTTTGGAATAGAGCAACAACAAAAAAGTGAGACTTTGGCAATACGTACCAATATTGCTTCAGCGTTTATCACAATGAAATAGGAACGCTGCAATTTATTTACCCTGACTAGTTTTTTTTAGTTTCTTCCATTTTTTACGTTATGCTGAACAAATCCTATTCGAAGATTATTTTTACGACTTATTTGTCTGAGGTGTCTGTAAGAGCAAACAAAAACTCAATACATGTAAAATAGTTTCAATTAATAAGAAGTCTTGCACTGAGAAGTAAATATTTTTCTAACATAAAAAATTTATGAGCCCGTAGGGGGTGAATACTTTCACATGTATTAGGCGTATAATAAGTTCTTGTCAGTAGGTCTCCAATATCCATTACATGAAGTGCGTCAAGTCTGCGTGTGAACACACACATTCAAATTTGTAGGCTTACAGTTTCAGATTTTTAGACCGTTTTCAAATAAACTGAATTAATTTCTACAACACACCCGTTGGCTACATAGTTCATTTTTCTGGGTTGACAGTAGATCTTTCGTCGGAAACCATGTGTTAGTTTGTAGAGCTAGTAGTTTTGAATGTTTTTCACTGAGAGAACAGATTCTTCTGTAACTAGGGCAAACAGGCAAAGTAGTTGTGACGAAATGTCCTTGTCTACCGAATTAGGGAGAACCTTTAAGTACTTCAATATCAACCTATACAAATTGACTTAATGGTTCCTTTGCGGATAGTGATGTAGCGAAGATTACTTTGCGTATCGAAGTAAAGCGCGACTCACTTCACCCGGAGCCTAGGAAGGACGTCAACGGACGGTCTCTCGAATGTGCCTAAAACACGGAAAGAAGCGTCACAACTTCACTGTTACCTGTTCCTCGATGTTGGCAGATTACAGTGGTCGAAATAATTTAAATCGAAAGTTTACTCGCAATGTCAAATTTCCAGCTCCTGTATTAGGTATAGATGTACTACCTAGGGCAGACGTAGGGAATTTCTTCGTAGCTGCGACTCGGACCAGGATTTCCTGCTTTTGGTCGGTCGCCTTGTAATTTTCAGCTATCCGACCACATTTCCAGGACAAACCGAAATTTATGTGTACCACAGTGACCATACATACGACAGTCTCTATGTTCAGGATTCATTCGTCTCTAATGTCCTACGTATTATGTCAAATAGAAAGTAACGAAACAAATAAACCTGCAATACTGATATAAAATTTAAGAACACTGGGTCTGTAAGTATGAAATAACATTAATTATTTGAAATCTCCTTTTGCTTGATATATACAATTTCTTCCGGCCGACGAGACACTTGACCGTCATTGCCTCATACCTGCAATCGGTCACTTCCCTTTGACCATACCACACAGGAGCGGTTCTGAAAGGAATTGCAATTATTATTCCTAACGTCTCTGGGTCACGAATTACTATATTTAGGGGCGGTTTCACTGATTTGCGTATGTTGTTCACTAATATGTGCAAAACATAGAAAGAAATTCATTTAACTTATTTTGGAATGCTTTTATTCCGGACTAGGCTATCTTACACAATATAATGCATTTTAAATTGACATCAAGTGTGTCGTGTAAATTTTTACAATCTATATTTCCGAAATAAAATTCTGGAATCCTCTTACTTGTTTTTTAAGCAAACTGAGTAAATAACAGATATGACCTCGGTGAAGAATCCCTGAAAATATATTCCTTTTTACAGATTATTTTCGCCCAGGAATGAATATTATAGCGATCTGATATCAAGAGGATTGACTTATTTGGAAGTAGGAAATATTTTTCGTAGCGCAATGAAAATATTAGGGGAGGTTAAAAAATATCTGCATGCAACATAATAAACATACCTTTTATTTTCCTGACAAATCTGTGTCCTTGTAGCCTCCTTTATAGAGAGTATACTTGATATCGCCGAGTAAGACCCATCTCGTCAGCTTCCTGCCGCCTCGCCGCGGCGGAGTGACCGAGCGCATTGAGGCACTATGCTCCGATGCGCGAGGCCGTTCCCCCTCTGGGGTTCAAACCTTCACTGGGGAATGGATGTTTGTGCTGTCTTTGGCATAAGTTAGTTTATAGGTAGTTTGTACATATAGGAACTGATGACACCGCAGTTAAGTCCCATAAGCTTGATAAACATTTGAACATTTGAACCTGCCGCCTCCAAATATGTGCCGCCCGGGGCCATGCCCCCACCCCCCGGCATCCAACACTCTGCGCCACGATATATACTGACGTCTTCTTCAACGTCCAGTGACTATGGGGAGAATCCACCATATGGTGATATTGTTCTCTAGCTTCTCTCTCTCTCTCTTTCTCTCTCTCTCTCTCTCTCTCTCTCTCTCTCTCTCTCTCTCTCTCTCACCCAACCACCCACCCACCCACACACACACACACACTCTCACACGAACACAAACACAACGCCATTTTTTCTTTTTCTTTTGTTTCTTAATATACCATACATTATTTTGTACATTTAAAAATAACTGAGTGCTGTACAAAAATGTTTCCTGTTAGATTATACAATTTTAAATTACATCTACATCTACATACATACTCCGCAATTCACCGTAAGGTGCGTGGCGGAGGGTACACTGTACCACTACTAGGCATTTCCTTTCCTATTCCACTCCCAAATTGAACGAGGAAAAAAAGAATGCCTATATGCCTCCGTAGGAGCCCTAATTTCCCTTGTCTTTGTGATCTTCACGCGAAATGTAAGTAGGCGGCAGCAAGATCGTACTACACTCAGCTTCAAATTCCGGCCCTCTAAATTTACTTAACAGAAATTCACGAAAAGAACGTCGTCTTTCTTCCAGCGATCCCCAATTGAGTTGCCGGAGCATTTCCGTGACACTCGCGGATTGGTCGAATCTACCGGTAACAAATCTAGCTGCTCGCCTCTGAACTGCCTCCATGTCTTCCTTTAAACTGATCTGCTGCGGGTCCCAAACACTTGAGCAATACTCAAGACGTGGTCGTACAAGCGTTTTATACGCGGTCTCCTTTACAGGTGAAGCACATCTTCCCAAAATTCTCCCAATAAACCGAAGTCGGCTGTCCGCCTTACTCACAACTGTCCTTACATGCTCGTTCCATTTCATGTCGCTCTGCAATATTACACCTAGATATTTGAACGACGCGACAGCATCAAGAAGCTCACTACTAATGCTGTATTCGAACATTATGGGATTGCTTGAGAGCTAGCTGCCATTCTTCGCACCAACTAGAAATTTGGCTAAGTCATCCTGTGTGCTATTACAGTCAGTTACAGACGAAACCCTCCCAAACTCCACAGCATCATCAGCAATTTTAAATTAGTAATATAAAAACCTTATCTGATACACTAAAGTTTTACATCTTTCAGGCCAGATAATAAGTAAAACAATGCTGAGAAACACGAAAATCACAGTCTATTTACAGAATCTATGTGTGAGGGAAGGGAAATGTGGTGGGGGGGGGGCTAGGTAAGTGAGCGGGGGGGGGGGGGGAGAGAGAAGGGAAAGCATACATGCAGCCACATAGCACTACATTGCCTACAAAGATCACACGTCAGTGAAGGGAAAGCATACATGCAGCCACATAGCACTACATTGCCTACAAAGATCACACGTCAGTGATTTCTATAACACAAAAAATTGCATTGTGCTTTTGTGCTTCTCATTTGTCACAAATATATCTATTGCATAATCAGACTTTTCACTTCTATTGGCATTATATGAGGGAAAAGTGATAAGAGTTGGGTTATGGGGGTGATATAGTGAGGAGACAAAGAGTTATATGTGAGAAAGGCAAAGGGATTAAGTGAACAGTTTACAGAAGATAAAATGAAAACATTAAATTACAATGTTGGCTTACTACCTGCAGTACTGTGTATAAACTAGTTTAAAATTCATATAAATTGATAACTATTTGTAGGGGGAGCTGCGTCAGGAAGTGCTGTGTACAGTTTGAGGAGTACTGATGTTGGGATGATGTCCATGGTATAAGAATCTGACAGTAGTTAAAATCTCCTCAATTCACCTTCCATAAAAGCTTAGCACCTGTTAGCTCTCTATTACAAATCATTAGATTAAACAATTATAAAAGACAGACACTGATCAGAGCCATTAAACTTAATCCTCTTAAAAAAAAGATAATATTTTAAGTAAAAATAGTAATGTGACATAAAAAGCTCAATAATTGGGTAGTATCTACAGGATGATAGGTAAGATTACATTGTGTTTTCAAATTGTCATATAGTGACTTCACACAACATATGCAGGATTTTTCGTTATTGTTATCAGAGGTGATAAATGGATGCAGGGGTGGGGAACGATGGAGCATAAAGGGATTTATGGGTGGGGACAATCAAAGGGATTAAAGTAAAAGTACAAAACTTATACCTTTTATTTTTTTGATCATGTCTTCCAATGTAGGTGTTTGCTAACAAAATATGTTCGCTTCCGGAAGAGAAAGTTGGGGAAAAAATTTCGCAAATAGATCTCGTCGCAACGATTAACGCCTTTGTTTTAATGATTTCTACCCCAACTCGTGCATCATTTCCGTGACACTCGCTCCCCTATATCGCTGTAATACAATACGTGCTTCCCTTCTCTGTACTTTCTCTAAATCGCCTGTCAGTTCCATTTGGTGGTGATCCCACAATGAACAACAATACTTCAAAATAGGACGCACAAGTGTGATGTAGGCAGTTTTTTTAGTAGAACTGTTGCATCATCTAAGTGATCTGCCAAAGAAACGTAGTCTTTGGTTCGCTCTCCCTACAATATTTTATGTGTGTTCTTTCCAGTTTAAGGTGTTTGTAATAATAAATCATACATATTTAGTTGAATTTACGGCCTCATGCAGACAGTTTATCTAAGTCATTTTGCAGTTGCTTTTGATCTTCTGGTGGCTGTGGCGGTGACAATATCATCCGCGAACAGTCTAAGGGGCCGGCCGCGGTGGTCGAGGGGACTGAGGCGCTTCAGTCACGGTCTGCACGGCCACTACGGTCGGGGGTTCGAATGCCCCCTCCGCCATGGATATTTGTGCCGTCCTAGTTCGTAAGTAGTTCATAAGTAGTTTGTAAGTTTAGTTAAGTTTAGTTAAGTCCCATAAGCTTTACAAACATTTGATTTGAACAGTCTAAGGGAGCTACTCATATTGTCTCCTAAATCGTTTATAAAAATAAGGAACAGAAAGGGCCCTATAACACTTCCATGTGGAACGTCAGATATCACTTCTATTCGATACCTTTCCGTCAATTACAACGTACTGTGTCATTTCTGGCAGGAAACAACGAATCCAACGTGGCGATATTCCATAAGTACGCAGTTTGATTAGAAGACGATTGTGAGGTACAGTATCGAAAGCCTTCCGGAAATTTAGAAATGCGAAATCTATTTGACATCCGTTGTTGATAGCACTCATCGCATCATGTGAGTAGTGTTTAGTGTTTAACAATAACGATATTCTCTGAATCCGTGTTGACTATGGGTTAATAGGTCGTTCTCATCGAGCTAAATTGTATAGAATAAAGTGAGATATATTTAAATAAAAAGAAAGAAAAAACGGATGGTGTGTGTGTGTGTGTGTGTGTGTGTGTGTGTGTGTGTGTGTGTGTTTTTTTGTGAAAGAGAAAGACAGACAGAGAGAGAGAGAGGAGCAGAAAGACAGCATCGCCATCTGGTGGCTTCTCCCCATAGTCACTGGATCTTCAAGCGGACGACAGTATGCTCTTGACCTTTCTATGGAGATGTTCTGGGATGAATTTTAAACATTGTTTCATGTATGATATATGTCTAAGACACAAATTGTTTTAAGGGAGAATATTTTAACAAAGCTTTAGTGAGTGTGCAGATATTATTACTCATGCAGCAAAATGTTGGATGGAATATTAACACTAATGTCTTTTTGTAGCCTTTGATAATGATGCATGTCGAAACGTGTGTGGCTTTAATAAAGTTAAGTTGTGGTCACGACTTAAATTATCGGTCATTTTAAACATGGGTTACATAGCTCGGCGGCAACCTCCAAACGATGTATATCAAAGCAATTCTTATTGAAACTATATTCATCGAGCAAGCGAATGTTATGATTTTTATGAACGTCATGATTTTAAAGGATGTGGTTAGGCAGGAACCTAAGAGTACAGTTTGTTCACTTGCAACAATTTAGGCTGTACACTTAGGTTCCTGCCTAACCACAGCTTTTAAAATCATGACATATTCGTAAAAATCATAACATTCGCTTGTTCGATTCCTATCGTTCGTTATTGTGTGGAGACCGCCGTGCTATGTAACACATCTTCAAAATTACCAAATTATTTACAAATGCATCAAAATGACCACCTCGTCTCACAAAAGTTTCATGCAGACAGCAAGGTATATTCCTTCACGGATATCGCTTCACCAAATGTTAGATCATTCTTGACCTCGATAGAAAGGAATAAACAGGCAAACGACCATCGTCATCTGCTTTTACAACCACCATCCTATGCCCAAAAGGCTTAAATCTAGACGAAGCTTCATACACACTGGAACCAACAGTAGCTTCCATAAAATCTCTATGGCAGGAACAAAATCCTGAAGCCCTTATCACAAAGGAAGCTTTACCCCAGAGCTCCCAACTAGACTGGCAACAATGGAAATCGACAGACTTCCTGTGGACATGGGGAGATCAAACCACTTATGAAAAGGTGGGGCTACACAAAGACGAGTGTGAGTGTGGTGAGATACGGACGATTGAAGACCTTCTCAAAAGCCGTTTAGTGGGCGCATCTAGATAGTGCACTCAAGAAGACCTCCTAAAACACACCGTGACAGCCGTAGCTTACACCGAATTCTACGCGAGCAATATATGATTCACTTGTACTAGAACTTTTATTTTTTCTCTCTGTATCTTATATTTTTAACTCAGTATTTGGCTAGTGTGTTTTACATCACAGCACTAACTCTGTAATTTAAATTACGTACTGGCTTCTTTCAGTGGTTCCATTTGTCATCTCGTTCACAGACGAATAAATAGATAAATAAAATATTTTCACGCGTATTGTTGAGAAGTCATAATAAAACTGAGGCTGCTTCTCAAACTGATAGTTCTTCTTTTACTCCTGTGGCAACTCCACGCTAAAAGATTCACAGTGCAACGAGAGAATTCATTTAAGAAATTCAATTCCGATTCTTGTATAAAACCTATCGGCATAATGTTTAATCTAGGTCCATTTAAAAATTGTAGTCATCTTAATATCCAGAACTGTGAAGAAATAACGTTAAATACGCTAATAAGTGTGTAGTAAGAATCCAATAAGACATTTTACTGTAAAAATCTATGCTTAACTTCGCCTATAAATGAGAAAAACTACAACTGTCAGTTCTACTTCACATCATTCGTAATAACGAAGACTGCTTCCTGCCCCGTGTTACGCGACTAAGATGTTAGTATCTACATCTAAATCTACATGGGATACTCTGCAAATCACATTTAAGTGCCTGGCAGAGGGTTCATCGAACCACCGGTAAACTATCTCCCATTCCATTCTCGATTAGCGCACGGGAAGAAAGAACACCTGAATCTCTCCGTTCGAGCTCTGATTTTTCGTATCTAATTCTGGTGATCATTTCTACCTATGTAAGTGGAGTCGACAATATATTTTCGCATTCGGAGGAGAATGTTGGCGATTGGAGTTTCGTAAGTAGCCCACGCCGCAGCGATAAGCGCCGTTGTTAATGATTCCCATCCCAGATCCTGTGACATTTTTATAACGCTGTCTCCCCTGTATCTTGACAATACGAAACGAGCTGCCCTTCTTTGGACTCTTTTGGTGTCCTCCGTCAAACCCACCTGATAAGGATCCCACACTGGGCAGCAATACTCCAAAAATGGACGTACAAGCATAGTGTATGCAGTGTCTTTAGTTGTTCTGTTGCATTTTTTAAGGGTTCTGCCAATAAAACACAGTCTTTGGTTCGCCTTTCCCACGAAATTATATACGTGTTCTTTCCAGTTTAAGTCTGAAGTAATTGTAATTCCTACGTATTTTGTGGAGTTTACGGCATTCACAGTTGATTGATTTATCTTGTAAGCAAAGTTTAACGGATTTCTTTTCGTACTCATGTGGACGACTTCACACTTCTCATTATATAGTCAGTCGCCAATTTTTACACCATACTGATATTTTATTTAGATGCTTGTACTGTTGGTTTTGGTCTTCAGATGATTTCATATACAGTAAATAACGGCGTCATCTGCAAACAACCTAAGAGAGCTACTTAGATTTTCCCCTAAATCGTTTATGTAAATAAGGAACAGCAGAGGACCAATAACACTATCCTGTGGAACGCCCGATATCGTATCTGTTTTAGTCGATGCCTTACCATCGATTACTTCGAAATGTGTTCTCTCTGACAGGAAATCCCCTATCCAGTCGCAAATTTGGGGCGATATACCGTAACCATGCAATTTGATTAAAAGCCGTTTGTGAGGTGCGCTGTCAAAAGCCTCCTAAAAATCAAGAAATACGGAATCGATTTGCGAACCCTTGTCGATAGCACCCATCACTTCGTGTGAATAAAGAGCTAGTTGTGTTTCGCATGAACGATATTTTCTAAATCCGTGTTGACCTTGCGACAATAGATCGTTCTGTTCGAGATAATTCATAATATTTGAATACAGGATATCTTCCAAAACCCTGCTGCAAATTGACGTCAGTGAAATAGGCCTGTAGTTTAGTGGGTTACTCCTACTGCCTTTCTTAAATATAGGTGTGACCTATGCAACTTTCCAATTTTTTTGGTACAGATCCTTCTTCGAGAGTTCATAAGGAGCTACCGCTTCAGCATAATCAGATAAAAATCTAATGGGTATACAGTCCGGCCCAGAAGACCTGTTATTGTTAAGTGATTTTAGTTGTTTCACTACTCCGATGATATCTACTTCTACGTTACTCATTACGGTCTCTGTTCATAATTCGAAATCTGGAATATTGGTTTCGTCTTCTTTGGTGAATGAGTTTCTAAAAGCTATGTTTAGTAATTCCGCTTTAGTAGCGCTGTCATCAGCAGGATCGCCATTACTATCACGTAGTGGGGGTATTGTTTGTGTTTTGCCCCTAGTATATTTAACATATAACCAAAATCTCTTTGGGTTTTCAGTCAAATTTCGAGAAAGAGTTTCGTTGTGATAAGTATTGTAGGCATCTCGCATTGAAGTCCTCGCTAAATTTCGAGCTTCTGTGTAGGATCGCCAATCCTGGGGATTTTGTGTTCGTTTAAATTTAGCATGCCTTTTCCGTTGCTTTTGCATCAGTGTCCTGACCTGTTTTCTGTACCAATGGGGATCACCACCTTCTTTTATTAATTTATTTGGTATAAAACTGTCATTTGCTGTCGATACTATTTCTTTGAGTTTTAGGCACATCTGGTCTACACCTACGTTTAGTGTAGTTTCAGTGTAACGACGTCATATTACCTTTGGTCAATGCTTAAACCTATGTTTGTCTTTCTAATATTTGTGATTGCCCATTACAGAGCTGTCCATTGTTCTTAAATTGAACTGCCTACTCTAGTATTCTTCATCGCAGTAGCCACATACTTTAACATCAAACGCGTCCCATCATTCGTTAGTACTTTTGTATTCTATTACTTAAACCTGGTTCTTATGGATGAGTCTCTTAAACTTCAGACTGGTCTTCATCATTACCAAATTTCAATCTGAGTCTATATTGGCTGCTGGGTACGCTTTAAATCCGGTATCTAATATCTGAATCTCATCTCCGTCAGACTCTGATGTAATGCAGTTGCAATCTTCTATTGATTCCAAATATTTCTTGACTATTACTTTCCGTCTTGTGATGCTTCAACAGAGTATTCGCTGCTACCATTTCAAATTTATTACAGAACTCGATTATTCTTTCTCCTCTGTCATTCTTACTGCCAAGTCTATGCTGTACTACAACCCTTCCTTCTACTCTTTCACCTACAACGGTGTTCTAAGCCCCCACCATTATTAGACTTGCATCTCACTTTTCATACCGCATTACCTTTTCTAGATCTTCAAATATTCTTTTCCATCTTTTCATGTTACGCATGTGACATCAGCAAGTACGCCGCCCAATGTGATGAGAACCGCCCTGTCACTTATATGTACACAGTAGCTTTCTCCCTGCCATACTTTTCTTTTAGCAACGAATCCTAATTCCGATACAGCAATTTTCGTTGTTCGTGATATTACCGTATACTCATCTGACCAGATATCCTTAGCCATTTTCAAATACAAAGATATATTATTCTTTTTTAAGTCTTATTTGTTTGAATACCGATGAATGCAGACCTTCTACATTAATTTTGGAAGTGTTACATCCATTTATTTATTTTTGGACAGTAGAAATCCCGACGGGCCTTCACAATGTTTGAAGGAAGCCTAGTTGTAGGGAAAATAATTTATAAATACATCATTTATTATTTTTTCTTTAAAATCTTCTTTGTTTTTTATCTGTAACAGTAAGTAATTTCTTTCTTCTGATTTAAATCAAACAGATCATACAGACAGAGAGGACACTAAAGAAACTCGAGGTCAAAGTAACCGGAAAAACTATATAAATGGTGGAAAGAACGGTAGATTGTCTGCGTGACCCGGTGACGCGTAACACTATTAAGCAACCGTTGATCAGGAGTGATCGTCCTAAATAATTAAGTTTAGGTCACAGAACGGAAAAAAGTTATTTTATGTCGCTAACGGAACGCTGGCAACAGCTTCTCCGTGTAAGAAAAGCACTCTAAAATATGACTTCTACTTCGGTCGACCTCTGACACCACGCACGGCAGTGTTCATTGCGCCGCACGACTTAAACATGGTGTCTGCGTACGTGAGGCAGAGCAACGAAGATGGCCTCCAGTGATAGCCGAGCGCAGTCGATATCCTATCCAGCTTTACGAGGCCAGCCTGTTTGTGTCAGCCCACATGTTGTTCTCCCACTGCTGCGAGCGGCAACGAGCGGTGCCGGAGGATGTTTCGTTGACGTATCCTGGTTTTCGGAAAAAAAGGACAATTTAGTACTTCAACTCTTAATAACTTTAACTCACAAGGAAAGTACATGGGCTCGAACAAACATATCTGTATGAACGTTTGGTTACAGGATCTCTACGTACACCTCAATGTGCTGGTGGGTGTCGTTTTCCTGCAAAGCTCTGCAATCTTGCTGTAGATAGCACTGTAGATGAGATTGTAGACGCCATACGCAATGCAGAAATCTTAACTATAACTTATGTAACAATCATCTTACATGTTCTTTAGCGTATTGTCGTCAAAAGCCGTGATGATATTTGCAACTTTAACCTTCTTCTCGGAAGACTGTTGGTATTCACTGCCACTGTTTCCATCGCCTCTTCCCGCACTTACCGTAGCACTACCGCTTGCAATGAGTTGTTCGTCATTATCATCCCTATTATCATAATTATGTGTTAGTATTACAACAGAATCTAACTTATGCTCATATTTCTGTACCGTAACAGATACGAGAAAGCATGCGAATGATTCATCTTCTACACTAATACCATCTTAACGAAGAAGGGTCCTTCATAATTTCATCTCAACCAATTGCAATACGTTTTCAGGATTGATTACCAATCGCCGCCCCATCTGACGCTTCACCACAGAAATAACGTCACAAAACGCAACTTCGGAGGCACACTGCACCGTCCCTATTGGCGAACCGACAGGTCAAAGTGCAATGTGGCAAGGCACACGCAGAGGCCTCTAACGGACGGCTGCAGAGTTTTGCAGATGCGGGAGTATCACTAGTGCAATAAGGGATCTTTACATTATCTCTCATACGATTTTGGAGTATATTTGTTCGAACCCAAGTACTTCCCTTGTCAGTAGCAATCGACTTTATCAGAGACAAGCTACGTATTTCTTCTTGAAGCGGATAAACTTCGATAGTGCATCTGAGTTGGCATATACTTTCTTCATAGAATAAATCAGGTGTCAACATTACACTATACCACACTATGCACACTATGTATCCCTCCGCACTTGCTGTTAATAGGTAGGCTTTCTTTTGTCCGCTACTTTTGTGCTTTTTTTTTTTTTTTTTTTTTTTTTTTTTTTTTTTTTTTTTTTTTTTTTTTTTTTTTTTAGATTCAAACACATAGAACATTCTAGAAACCGGGGACCACCAGCAAACTGTAGATTAAAAGAGACTGCAAATGGTAGAAAATTAAGCAGATGGAATCTGAACAAATTGAAGATCATATAGGCAGAAGGAGAATGCCTAATAGAATTCCTCGGATAACACAGGAGTTAGGTACTGAACTTAATTGATAGAAGGAGAAAATATAAAAATGCATCATGTGAAGCAGGCAAAAGGAAGTGTAGAAGTCTGAAAAATGATGTTGACAGAAATTGCAGACTGGCTAAGCAGGAGAACTGCAAGACCGTAGAAGAATGTATAACTAGGAGAAAAATAGATATAGGAAAATAAAAGACACATTTGGAGACAAGAAAAGCAGGGGTATGAATATCAAGAACTCAGATGGAAAACCACTACTAAGAAGGGAAAGCTGAAAGATATAGTGATTGCAAATCCAAAGAAAACAAGTGAACCCAAATGTGAAAATTACTGAACTATCAGTTTTATAAGTCATGATTGCAAAGTACTAACACGAATTGTTGACAGACGAATGGAAAAACTGGTGGAATCCGACCTTGGGGCAGATCAGTTTGGATTTAGGAGGAATTTAGGAACATGTGAGGCATTACGACTTATCTTAGAAGATAAATTAAGCAAAGGAAAACCTACGTTTTTAGCATTTGTGGATCTGGAGAAAACTATTCACAATGTTGACTGGAATACACTCTTTCAAATTCTGAAGGTAGCAGGGGTAAAATATAGGGAGCGAAGAGTTATATTTAACTTGTACACTCGCATTCGGAAGGACGGTGGTTCAAATCCACCTCCGGCCATCCAGATTTAGGTTTTCCTTGATTTCCCTAAATCACTCAAGGCAAATGCCGGGATGGTTCCTTTCAAAGGGCACGGCCGATTTCCTTGTCCAATCTTACCCAACACTCTAAGCGTTAGCTCCGTCTCTAATGACCAAGCTGTCGACGGGACATTAAACCCCTAAGCTTCCTTCCTTACTAACTTGTACAAAAACCAGACAGCAATTATTACAGTGGAAGGGAATGGAAGGGTGCCAGTGGTTGGGAAGGGAGTAAGATATGGTTGTAGCTTTTCCCCAATGTTATTCAATCAGCAAGCAGTGAAGGAATACAAGGAGAAATTTGGAGAGGGAATAAAAGTCCAGGGAGAGAGAATAAAAACTTGCGGTTTGCTGACGACATAGTAATTCTGTTAGAGACAGCAAAGGATCCGGAAGAGGAATTAAACGCAGTAGACAGTGTCTTGAAAGGAAAAAACAAATAAAAAAAAATAAAAAAACAGATATATAATATGAGCATTAACAAGAGTGAAACGATTGTAATGGAATGTAGTGTCAGAAAATCAGGCGATGCTGAAGGAATTAGATTGGGTATGTTATTGTTGTGGTCTTCAGTCCGAAGACTGATTTGATGCAGCTCTCCACCCTATTCCATCCTGAGCAAGCTACTTCATCTCTTCATAAGAACGGCTTCCTACATCCATTTGAATTTACTTACTATAGGGTAATAAAAAATAAAAGTACTATATGAGTTTTGGTTTTTGGCTAGCAAGATAACTTTTGAGGGCCGAAGTAAAGAAGATATAAAACGTAGAATAACTATTGGAAGAAAAGCGTTTCTGAGGAAGGAAAATTTGTTGACATGAAATATTAGTTTAAATGCTAGGAAGTTCTTTCTGAAAATATTGGTCTGGAGTGTAGCATTGTATGGGAGTGAAACGTGGACGATAAGGAGTTCAGACAGAAAGATGATAGAAGCTTTCGAAATGTGCTAAAGAAGAATGAAGAAGATAAGATGGGTATATCACGTAACTAATGAGGTGGTGCTCAATAGAATTGGGGAGAAAAGAAGTTCATGGCATATCCTAAGAGAAGGCATAGATTGATGGGACACATTCTGAGACATCAAGGAATCGTCAACTTAGCATTAGAAGGAAGTGTGTGGGGTAAAAAGCGTAGAGGGAGCTGCATCAAACCAGACTGCGGACTGAAGACCACAACAACAAAAACGGGTATTTGCCTTTCGTTTTTCTTAGGAAAAGCGGAAACACTACATTCGCACCTAAACGGAAATCGAACAAGAAGTACGAGGTAGCTTCAAGGCGAAAAATATATTTTTTTAAAGTAATAGTTTACCCACTGACCAAGATAGCCCAAAAAGAATATGAAACGCTACATTGGAAGAAACGGCATATAAAAGTATGTTCACTACTGTAAACTAAATTTTCTTCTTTACTAAAGAATCGCTGTAACTATTATTAGTTTTACATTCTCCCCCAAGAAAATAGTTAAATATAATTGTAAGAAATCATGTAAAAACCAAGGCTAACCAAATGAATAAAAGTTTCTTGTAACCGGAGAAAGAGAAATATATCTAACAGCGAGGAAGAGTAACGACCCAAAAACAGTCAAATATAAAAAAAAAAAAAAAAGTACTGTGAGATATTTAGATCAGTCATTACAAAGTCCAGAAGTATGTGTATTATGTCTGAGATGAAAATAAAATTATAATAATTTAGAATAAAATTGAAAGAGAAATAGGTCAACCAAGAGAACAGGGAGACTGTATTGCCATTAAAATGAATGAAAAATTTACTAACAAAAAGTCAGAGCTGAAAATATTTTTAATAATCACTTTTTAAATGTGGAGAAAATACGAATTAAATGTTCAATAGAAGAGATGATGCTATTAATGGAAGTGGCCATACCTATTAAACCTGATACAACTGAAACTCCACTCACCTCTCTCTTTGAAATTAAGAAAATAATAAGGTTGTGACATTACTGATATAGGGCGAAGCTTTTTGTTTCCTAGTGAACAGCGAGTTTTAGCTTGCTGTGGGAGGAAAAGCCAGGAGCCGCAGCGAGTCAGATGATGGTTAAGACCTAGTGAGTGGGACACTGGTCGTTAGGGAAACCCTAATAGGACTGGAGGAAAGACAGAGTCCTTGTAAAAGCAATAGAGGCCTTTCCCGATAGCAATTGAAGTACAATATGGCCATACACATTATTCTAAAAATCCATATAAAATCAGTGAATGATCAAACGGCAAATATAATTATATGGCTGGATTCAGGAGACTGAGAAGAATCAAACACCGTAATTACAATTTCAATTCCCTTACTGATAAAATGCCGATAAATCTCAGTACTATAATAATAGAATTAAAAGACTTATATTTAGAATTTGCACAAAAACCAGACAGCGGTTGTCAGAGCTGAAGGGCATGAAAGGGATGCAGTGGTTGGAAATGGAGTAAGACAGGGTTGTACCCTTTCTCCAATGTTGTTCAATTTGTACATTGAGCAAGCTATAAAGGAAAGCAAGGAGAAATTTGGTGAAGGAATTAAAGTTCAGGGGGAAGAAATAAAAACATTGAGTTTTGCCGACGACATAGTAATTCTGTCAGATACAGCAAAGGACCTGGAAGAGCAATTGAACGGAATGGACAGTGTGCTGAAAGGTGCATATAAGATGAACATTAACAAGAGAAAAACTAGGGTAATGGAGTGCAGTGTAAGAAAATCAGGTGATGCTGAACGAATTAGATTGGGAAACGAAGCAATAAAGGAAGTAGATGAGTTTTGTTACTTGGGCAGTAAAATAACAAATGATGGTCGCAGTACAGAGGCTATAAAATACACAATGGCAATGGGTAGAAAAGTGTTCTTGAAAAAGAGAAATTTGTTAACATCGAATATTGATTTATGCCTAAGGAAGTCCTTTCTGAAGGCATTTGTATGGAGTGTTGCCTTGTATGGGAGTGAAACATGGACGATAAACAGTGCGGAAAGGAAGAGGATTGAGGCTTTTGAAATGTGGTGCTACAGAAGAATCTCGTAACTAATGAGGATGTACTGAACAGAACTGGAGAGAAAAGAAATTTCTGGTATACCTTTACTATAAGAAGGGATAGATTGGTAGGGCACATTCTTAGACATCTAGGAATTGTGAATTTAGCGTTGGAGGGAAGTGTGTGGGGTAAAAACCGCAGAGGAAGACCAAGAGATGGATACAGTAAGCAGATTCAGACAGATGTAGGTTGCCGTTCTTATGTGGAGACGAAGAGGCTTGCTCAGGATAGGGTATTGTGGAGAGCTGCATCAAACCAGTCTCCGGACTGAAGACCACAACAACAACATATTTAGAATAAATGATACGTAGTGTTTATGAGCAATAGTTTGAGAACCGAATGTGCAGAATTGCACCACGCCACCAATCTTAAAAGACACACTACAATATGTCCACATTCTTTCAGTAAACTCTGTTTTATTGTATTATTCTGTTTTCCGTTGAGGTAGTAATATTCTGGTGTCAGAACATAGATTCCACTAGAGAAACTCAAAACATGAACTTAGCAAAGTGCAATTCACTTACATATGTATTTTATTACGTTTAATATAATTCTGAGTAACGTTCGATTTGTGTTTCATTGACGACTATAAAATAGAGGGGCAAATCTTTTCCTTATTTATCTTGGTGAAGGAAGCTGAGAAAGGCAAATGTCATATAAACTATATCAATAAATTTAAAACAAAAATCACAGTTCCTCACAATAAAAGAAGAAATAAATAAAAAAAATAAATAAATGAAAATAGCGTAGTGGGCAAGGCGTTAGACTGTGACGCTAGAGGTCGGTGGTTCGAAACCCACTACTACCTATTTTTTTCCTAAAAGGGTTTCAGACACTCTTATTAATTAATTTTTTATTATTTAGATTATTATTTTGGACCAAAATGTTTGCAAAAACTTGTAAAAATACATATCTACAGTGGGCCGCAAAACACGTCAGTGCGATTTTTTTTTCTTAACTGAATGCTGATTGGTTGCGAATGGGGTAATACGTATTTGTTTTCACTGTTTTTACTTTTCTTTCTTGTACGCCGAAGTATATCTTATGATGGGCAACGCCCGAAACCGGTAATAAAATTATTAGTTAACCCCATTTGCAATCGATCAGAATTAGGAAAAAAATTTTAATTGTTTATACATTAAAAATATGATTGCTCGCCTCATGAACGATTTTATATCGTCTTTGTAAATAATCTCTTTCAGAAAATTATTAAGTGATTTTCTGCAAATGGACTCTATAAAGTTTTGATAAAACACATTAAATGTAGTTCATGCGTAAATGACATGACACGGTTAATAAATACAGTCTGTAAACAAAAGTCCGTAGCAAAAGCAGAATCTTCAAATGCTTTAGGTTTGTGAATTGATGAGAAATTGAATTGGAAGTAACACAATGATGATCTACTGAAACGTATGAGTTCGGGAACGACTATTACGGCCATTGAAAATTTGGTGACAAACAGTAAATTAGCTTACTATGGCCATTTTCATTCACTGTTTTCATATTACATCTTCAAATGTTCAAATGTTTGTAGCTTATGGGACTTAACTGCGAGGTCATCAGTCCCTAAACTTACAAACGACTTATGAACTACCTAATACTAAGGACGGCACAAATACCCATGCCCGAGGGGGGATTCGAACCCCCGACCGTAGTGGCCGTGCAGACCGGGACTGACGCGCCTCAGTCCCCTCGGCCACCGCGGTCGGCATATTACATCTTATTTTGGGGTAATTCATCAATGGGCAAAGAAGTAGTAGTCATTGCACAAAAGTGTGTAACACTTACTTAAGGATCTAGCTTCACAATATGTATATTCTTTTATCAAAGATATCATTATAAAGCAAACCAGTTCAAAAGTAATAGCAATGTGCAAGCTAAAACACTAGGAGAAAGTATGGTCTATACCAGTGATTTTCAATCTGTGGGTCGCGACCCCCCTGGGGGGATTGTGAAGTCTTGCTCGGGGGGGGGGGGGGGTCGCGATCTCAGGAGGATGCAGTAGCAGCATGTTCGATGGCAAATCTACGTTTTATTTTCAACTAGCCGGCCGCAGTGGTCGAGCGGTCTGCGGCACGCCAGTCACAGTCTGCACGGCCGCTACGGTCGTGGGTTCCAATCCCCCCTTCGGGCATAGATGTTTGTGTCGTCTTTAGTATAAGGTAGTTCATAAGTACTTTTTAAGTTTAGGGACTGATGACCCCGCAGTTAAGTCCCTTAAACTTAACAAACATTTGAACATTTTGAATGTTCAACTAATATGGCAGAAGTGCCACATCGAAGTGACAGGGTTTCATGACAGTCGCCTAATTAAAAAGTCATCCGTATGTGCAGAATTGGCTTTGTTGTGACACGTTTCATTTGGCCCTTAATCAGACATCATAAGTGTCATAGGTATAAAATGTTGAAATGTTTGTAAATCTATCAGACTTAACTGAGTGGTCATCAGTCCGTAGCTTACAAACTACTTAAGGCTCTGTCAAACAGAGAGCGGGCAGCCCGCGCGGACAGTTCGCGCGGGCCCTGTGTTGCATTCTGCCTGACCGCCTCAGTCAAACAGGGAACGGGAGCACGCACTGCCCGTCGCGCGCAGCGTGCAGGTTGTGGTTTTCTACAGAGACAGGGGGAGCAGTGTGGCGTAAAACTAACGAACTGATCGATTTGGTGCGTCCAAAGCGATGTCTCTATGTCATACGTGACCCAGAATGCATAAATGTGTCTAAGAAGACAGAAGTCTGAATAAAACAGGTATTAATTTATTTTTCATAATTATAAACCAATGTATACCTTGTGATGATACTGCCGGCCCTCTCATCTCAATGTTATCGTACGATACCGTCTGCATCGAACCAGGAATCGTGTGATTCAATAGTGACTTATGTTGCGTGTGAAGTTACAAATGAAATAGACAGCGTAGGAATCAGTGTAGGACAGTGTCTCGGTAATACTGTGATTAAAACAAGTGATCGATTTCATTAATTAAGAGATTTGTATAAGACGTTTCCAGACAGTTCTATAAACAATACTTTTGTCATTGTACATTATTTCAATAAATAGACAGACGAGTTGTAAAAACTTTCGTGAAAAACAAAGAAACATGAAAATAAATAGCATTGTATATATGTCAGGCTCATAAACAAGTTGTGTTGACCAGCTGATTGTGTTAGTTAATGTAATAGTCGAAATTTCAATATTATGATTTTTTGTATGTATTAACTGACGTGAGATTTTGGACCTATGTTCAGATTTGCGACTATATTTGATAGTTCAGTATATGTTAGGAACATGTATGATATACTCATTAACAAATTAATTGACATTTAACATCGCACTTTGTTGTCAAACAGCAAGATCGAAGTTTTCAATTCAGAAAGAAATGTGTCATTTAAAATTATTGTATGTATAGTTTTCATTTTATATTATGATTATTTTTGTGTACATGAAATGTTTTACTTGTGTGTTTGGTAACTGTAAATTAGTATATTCAATTGTTATGAACAATGCATAATGTAACGTCATTATTGTCGATGTTATATATTTGCTTCACCGCCTTGCGTGGGGGATTTCGAGTTCTGGATTTCGCAAAGTGCTTTGGAATCTATGTCAGTCTGTGTTGTTGTACGCAAGTTTGAATTTGTAATGTTTTGGTGGAGAAGCAGTTTTGTTTCAAATTAAAGAAGCAGTGAAAAATTGTACATACGAGTATTTATTTCTACCACGACGCCCCAGGAGAATAATGTTGCAGCGAGCAGAACCCCCATACATCGTGATGTTGAAAAGATGAGTATCGGTTGGAAGTGGTAGAATGAAACTGTCAATTACTTAAAATCTATTAAAATGTTTCAACCTACTTGTCTAATGCAAACTATTACATGAAAATGAATTAAGCCAAATATTGAAAATTACAGTACATTTCTGGTTGTGTTGTGCAAAATACAGTTAAAAAACGTAAGGAAAACGATGTGGTTGGACAAACATCAACGCAGATGGTGCAGAATGTAGTTGTTGGCTGCCAACTGTACATACAAGTTGATGCCAATACCTTGTTACTGGTCATTGGCAAAATACGCAAGAAACTGATTTCTGTTTTAGTCTTAGCATATTCGAAAATCCACTAGCATGTAGGTTATCAATCTGCTCCTCCTTTTCAGTAGGCACGTAGCTTGCATTGCTGCGGAGAAAATTATTACACAGCACGCTGATTCCAAATCTTTATTTACAGCATCAGTTTGTAGGTCTACTGGTCCTAAAAAGTCACGCCATTTTCAACAAGAATTTCCACTACATGCCGTCTCTTGCACAGGCATTTATTGTAAATGGCCTTTTGAGGATCTTCCAAGGCTGCAGCTTTAGGAAAGGGACATATTAAATAATTCTGCAATTTAAATCATCACCTATTAACACGCAAGACACACGAGTGCTTGTATCCTGCTATGGCTTTCGAGACAGAATATTTTCTCCTTGTATAAATCTGTGGAGAAATGTAGTGTTTTAAAAAATAGCACTGTCACTGTGTCTGCTATAGCTGCCTACAGCAAAACCACAAAGAATGTCATCATGATCAACAACTCCAAACGAGACAACTGATTTTTTTATAACAATAATAAGCTGAGCCACTCTTTTCTTAGACATTTTATCCGTACATGCTTTCTATGTAGCTGCCAATGCAGTTAGCGAAACATTCGAAAATAATTGAAAACACTGTCTTCACACAATCAAAGACATCAAAGACGATGAAATTCAGCATATTCTTCTCGTTTCATGTTAATTTCATGTACTTATATTCTTCGCATCTTTCAAGTAAGAAAAATGAGAAGTAGAAATTCTTTCTCGTCTGAACTACTGTTCGTGTTTATACGCTCCGCGGCTGACTCTCACACAACAAGCGCCATTCAACAACAGGAACGCCGATCGCTGCCCGCGCTGTGCCTGACTGCTGCGGAACGTGGCGGACAATAGCGCGTTCTGCCCGCGCGGACTGCCCGCTCTCTGTTTGACGGAGCCTTTAAACTGAGGTAAACTAACCTAAGGACAACACAAACATCCAGGTCCGAGGGGGGATTCGAACCTCCGACGGCATACGGCCCCGCGCACCGCAGCCCGGCGCTCCAATCAACACCACCTAGAAGAAGGCCTGACATCTGCCCGTGCCTGCGTCACACCGAGAGGCGGCGGACGCAAGCTACCTGGCCAGCTGCTACGAGGCGGTGGGCGTGCCCCAGCGGGCAGCCGGTCAGCTGGCAGCCGCCGCCTTTCAGTGTGACGTAGACATGGGCAATTGTGAGACCTTGTCTTCTAGGCGGTGTTGCTCCAATGCGCGCTGCTAACCCGCCACAGCCCACAGGTATAAGATGACTAGTTCATTAAGCTACTTAACGGTGTTTGCTCAGCACTGCTACACTTATTATAATGGTTGCAATCTCTTTGTATGACTGTCACATGTTTAAATATTATGTCAAAAAACAATCACTTAATATTAGTATTAATTAATACATAACAATACCTTTTTACTATTGGATCATAGTAGTTTGCAGCTGGTAACGAGTTTTCAATACCGTATTATTGTTAAATGTTCAAATGTTTTTAAATCTATCGGACCAAACTGCGTGGTCATCAGTCCGTAGCTTACAAACTACTTAAACCTAGGTAAACAAACCTAAGGACAACACACACCCATGCCCCAGGGAGGACTCGATCTTCCACGGCGAGCAACCGCACGCTCCGCAGCGAGACGCTTTAGTCCGCTCGGCTACTCCACCGCGGCTATTATTGTTACTCAATTAATAACAATACTGATGCCTCCGTGCAGGCGTGACCCCGTAGTGGCTAGCTTTTTCTAAAAATTTCTTTTTAAATTTTGTGACGTGAGCTTGACAGCTGAGTTGTATATTTTATTATGTGACTTGTTTTATTTGATGAGTTCTGATGCAGACAATCACAGTTATTGCCAGGTTAAATAATTTTTAATTTTGCGACCGAGGGCTGCGTTTTTATCCTTTGAATAACAATACCAATTTTATTACTGCTTCATAGTAATTTGCTGTTGGTTAAGGATTTTCACTATGCTTTGGAAGCAATCTAAAGTTTATGAGAATACTTGAAATATTAAGAAGTGATGCATCTGCTTTGATGGTTTCATATTCGCACATGACACGTCGCCACAAATTACACATTGAAACTGGTTGCTGACATCTTAGATACATCTGAGAAAGGAAAGTAAATACTCCAGCTTTGGAATCACTCACATAGCTTTAAGATGGACCTAGGGGGTCGCCGGATATTTTAACTCGGAAAGGGGGGTCGCGGGTTCAAAAAGGTTGAAAAACACTGATCTACACTATTTAACACAAATAATATTAAATGTCAACCAGCATTTAAAATGAAATTGAGAGAAATTCTGAATGACAACTCAATAGATGAATTTTTACATAGAAATTGGTAATTAAAAATAATAAAATGTAAACAAATGTATGTGTTGTACTAAACTGCTACATTCCATATCTTTAAAATATCTCGTATTCATAATTTACGGATCAAGTATTAATCTAATGTAATATAATCATTCAATGTCACATTTGTTCCATCAAATTGGACTTCAAGGCCACAGTTTACTATGCACATATTATACAGCACCGTCATTAACTCTTGCATATAAGTACTACAGGGTGTCTCAGGAAAGACGCCTGGGAGAGGTCCGCTAGTTGCGCGACGCGTTTGTCGGCTGCTGCCGCTCCGCCTGCCGGTCGCCGCTATGCGTGTTCTGGGACACGCGACAACAGCGCCGAGCCCAGCCTTATTGTCGTCAGGTAGAAACACCGTGCTCTTGTGTTCTGTACTGAGTGAAAGAGTGTTTGGAAGATTTGTTTTGAGTTGGCTGTCGAGTTTCCTTTCAGTATGGTATACACGAAGAATCAACGATTGTTTGTTGTGCTGAACTATCCAAAAACAGAATCGTATGTGGAATGTCGGCTACAATTCATACGGAAATTTCCCGGTGTGCATGTTCCCAATGAATCCACGATACGCAGATTAGTGAAGAAATTTCAAAAGACTGGATCTGTGTTCGACGAACGAAGGCTTAGAGGAGGTAGTGTTCTAACCGAAAATAAATTAGACGGGATAGAGGAGGCCTTGGAAAAAAGCCCGAGAAAATCTCTTCGCCGTTTGGCACTTAAGACGGCCGTGTAAAGAGCATCTGCTCACAGAGCAGTACACAAACTGAATTTGAAACCGTACAAAATAACGATAGTGCATCAACTCATGAACTCAGATACTGTTGCTCGACGTCGTTACTGTAACTGGCTGTTACAATTTGTTCACGATGGGGAAGTTGATCCAGAGATGCTTTATTTTTTTGATGAAGCATTGTTGCATTTGCCAGGCTACGTAAATTCGCAGAACAATCGACGTTTGAGCTGAGAAAATCCACACGAGACATCAACAACCTCTTCATGATGTGAAAACTGGAGTGTGGTGTGCAATTATTGGGAGGCGAATAATTGGGCCAATCTTTTTTTACGAAACAATAAAGTCTGTCAGGTATGTGAACAATATCCTGCATCCATTTTTTCAAGAACGAAAAGCTGTACGGTTATTTCATGCAAGACCACACATTGCCAATGCCTCTATGGCAGCAATACGAAGTGTTTTTGATGATTGGATAGTTGACTGGCCTCCTCTTTCTCCAGATCTAAATCCCTGTGACTTTTATATTTGGGGAATGTTAAAAGACAACGTGTATGCAAGCAATCCCCATATACTCGAAGAGTTGGAAGAGAGGATTCGACTAGTCATTTCCCAGATTTCGGCAGCCGAAATTCGTCGAGTGTTCGCAAATGTGTTCAAGAGATGTCAGACCGCTCATTTTGAACCTGGCAGGCGTCTTTCGTGAGACACCCTGTATTGTTACGAAAAGGCAGAGAATACTTCTAACGTGACTGTAATGTCGAACGTCAGCTGTCAATATTGTATTATTGGCAGCCTTCAGACATGTCCGTGAGTACGAGAACGTGAGATTCAAGCACATCGTGACAACACACGTACCTGCAGTGTGTGCGGGCAGACTCGTGAGCAGCTCACAGACTACTGTATACAGTATACTACTGTATTTCTGACAGGAGTTGTCCTGAAGTCCACATTAGAATTGTGATTTCTTGAAAATATGTCTACCTGTTTATTTGACTCCCTTCAATGCCTTTACTAACTTTTAGTCTATTTTATGGTTTGAATTAGACTCCGGTGTCGGAAAATAAAGCTTTCTGAAGAAAAATTCTGGTTTTAGCAAATGACATTATACTGTGTACGGGTTAGCCACCTAAATCTAGCACCGCAAATGAAGCGGAAACGGAAAATTCCGCTGATGTGCGGTTTTCGAAATGTTGAAAAGTTTGTTAATCTACGTGACCTAACTGCATTGGTTTTAGGTTCGTAAACTTACAAACTTCTTAAAATAACTTACGCTAAGGACAACACACACCCATGCTGTGTGGTTTTCACAGGATGTATTGACAGACAGGGTTTCGTATTGTTACGCAATAAACAGATTTTAACAATATACAGCTTTTTTGGTGCAAACATACACTATTTGAATGGTTCAAAGCTTGATGACACTAACAAACGAAAAGAAGAGCACATAAGAATATCAGTGATGTTTGTTGCATGACTCTACTGCCGTATCGTATTGTGAAAAGTTTCCAATCCAATGCTAGTGTGCCCCCCTGCAACTTGCGAAGTTGCTAGATACGATGTTGTTATCTCTGCTTAAATCGTGCTTGTGTGTTTATTGAGTGCATCCTGACTTGCTAGACATTTGTGATAGTTTTAGCATTAGGTTGTGAGTGGACGATGCGATTTACCGATACAGAAATGCCCTCATGCTCACGGTGTATGAAAAAGTAGGACGAAGGCAGTTCGTATTCGTACGGTTTATAAAGAAAGATATCGCAATAGGCGTCACCCATCTCGGCAGTTATTTATCAACCTCTTCAACCAGTTACGTGAATGTGGTAGTGTAACACCTACACAACATAACGGAAGGAAATAAGTGATTCGCAATGGATTGGCCGCGCGCTCTAAAACGTCTTGCTGCGGAGCGAGCGGATTCTCGCCGCCTGCGATTCGATTCCTCCCTCGAGCATGGATGTGTGTCTTGTCATTAGATTAGTTTAGCTTAGTTTAAGTTGTTTGTTAGCCTGTTGTTGTTGTGGTCTTCAGTCCGGAGACTGGTTTGATGCAGCTCTCCACAATACCCTATCCTGTGCAAGCCTCTTCATCTCCACATAAGAACGGCTACCTACATCTGTCTGAATCTCCATCTCTTGGTCTTCCTCTGCGATTTTTACCCCACACACTTCCCTCCAACGCTAAATTCACAATTCCTTGATGTTTAAGAATGTTCCCTACCAATCTATCCCTTCTTTTAGTCAAGGTATGCCAGAAACTTCTTTTCTCCCCAATTCTGTTCAGTACCTCCTCATTAGTTACGCGATCCATCCACCTAATCTTCAGCATTCTTCTGTAGCACCACATTTGAAAAGCCTCAATCCTCTTCCTGTCCGCACTGTTTATCGTCCATGTTTCACTCCCATACAAGGCAACACTCCACACAAATTCCTTCAGAAAGGTCTTCCTTATGTTTAAATCAATATTCGATGTTAACAAATCTCTCTTTTTCAAAAACACTTTTATTCCCATTGCCATTCTGCATTTTATATCCTCTTTACTGCGACCATCATTTTTTATTTTACTGCCCAAGTAACTAAACTCATCTACCTCCTTTATTGCTTCGTTACCTAATCTAATTCCTTCAGCATCACCTGATTTTCTTAGATTGCACTCCATTGCCCTAGTTTTGCTCTTGTTAATGTTCATCTTATGTGCACCTTTCAGCACACTGTCCATTCCGTTCAGTTGCTCCTCCAGGACCTTTGCTGTATCTGACAGAATTACTATGTCGTCGGCAAAACGCAATGTTTTTAATTCTTCACCCTGAACTTTAATTCCTTCGCCAAATTTCTCCTTGCTTTCCTTTATAGCTTGCTCAATGTACAAATTGAATAACATTGGAGAAAGGCTACAACCCTGTCTTACTCCCTTTCCAACCACTGCATCCCTTTCATGCCCTTCAACTCTGACAACCGCTGTCTGGTTTGTGTACAAGTTGTAAATAACCTTACGCTCCCTATATTTTACTCCTGCTTGCTTCAGAACTTGAAAGAGTTTATTCTAATCAGCATCGTCAAAAGCCTTCTCCAAATCTACAAAAGCTAGAAATGTAGGTTTGTCTTTTCTTAATCTATCTTCTTGGATAAGCCGTAAAGTGAGTATTGCCTTCCGAGTTCCTACATTTCTCCTGAACCCAAACTGATCTTCCCCGAGGTCGGCTTCTACCAGCTTTTCCATCCTTCTGTAAATAATTCGTGTTAATATTTTGCAACCATGACTTATTAAACTGGTGGTTCTGTAGTTTTCACACCTGACTGCACCTGCTTTCTTTGGAATGGGGATTATAACATTTTTCTTAAAGTCTGAGGGTACTTCACCTGTCTCATACATCTTACATACCAGGTGAAACAATTTTGTCATGGCTGGTTCTCCCAGAGACTTCAGTAGCTCTGAGGGAATGACATCTACTCCAGGGGCCTTGTTTCGACTTAAGTCTTTCAGTGCTTTGTCAAATTCATCTCTCAGTATAGTATCTCCTATTTCACCCTCATCTACTTCTTTTCCCCTTTCTACATTATTGCCGCTAAGTTCATTTCCTTCATAGACCCTCTCTATATACTCTTTCCCCCTTTCAGCTTTCCCTTCTTTGCTGAGAACTGGTTTTCCATCAGAGTTATTGGTATTCATAGAGCTGTTTTTCTTATCTCCAAATGTTTCTCTTATTTTCCTATAGGCTGCATCTATTTTTTCCTATTTATACATTCTTCTACAACCTTGCATTTGCCTTCTAGCCACTCCTGCTTAGCCATTTTGCACTTACTCTCAATCTCATTTCTTAGTCGTCTGTACTCCATTTTGCCTGATTCATTTACTGCATTTTTATATTTTCTCCTTTCATCGATTAAATTTAATATCTCTTGTGATATCCAAGGATTTTTTGTAGATCTTGCCTTCCTACCTATTTTGTCCTCTGCTGCATTCACTATTTCATCTCTCATTGCTACCCATTCCTCCTCTACTGTTTTATTTTCCCCCGTTTCTGTCAATTGTTGCCTAAAGCTCCCTCTGAAATTCTTAAGAACTTCAGGTTCCTTCAATTTATCCAGGTCCCCATCTCCTTATTTTCCTACCTTTCTGTAGTTTCTTCAGTTTCAGCCTACAGTTCATAACCAACAAGTTATGGACAGAGTCTATATCTGCCCCTGGTTATGTCTTACAGTTTAAAACCTGGTTCCGAAATCTATGTCTTACCATTATAAAATCTATCTGGTATCTCCCGGTGTCTCCTGGTCTCTGATTCTTAAACCAGGTGTTTGTTATAACTAAATTACGTTCCATGCAAAATTCTATTAGTCTATGGACTGATAACCGCAGTAGTTAGTTCCCATAGATTTACAAACGTTGGAACATTTTTAAACAAGAAACGACAAAAGGGGGGATTAATATTTTGGCTGCTGTTGCAGTTTATCCGCACATTAGCTCCCTCGCAATTGCACGAGGAAGCGGCATGAGCCAGACAAGTTCTCCAGCTTCAGCAGACAAGTTCTCAAAATAATGTTCAAATGTTTGTTAAGCTTATGCGACTTAACTGCGGGGTCATCAATCCCTAGACTTACAAACTACTTATACTAAAGACAACACAAACATCCATGCCCGAGAGATTATTCGAACCCCCGACGGGGATGGTCTCACGCATCAGAGCATGGCGTCTCAATGCGCTCGGCCACTCCGCTGCGGCAACAAGTTGTCCATCGACGTCGGTTCCATCCGTATCACATCTCTATCAAGAGTTTCAGGGAAACGATTATGAAAATCGCGTTTCTTCTGTACATGGGCTTTATGATAGGATACTCCAGAAGCATCATGGATGTCATTGAGTGATGAAACCGCATTTACCAATCATGGACAGGTTAACCGCCGAAACAAGCATTAACGATCTCAGTGCCCATGGTGCGTAAATGTGTGGTGTGGGATAGTCAGCCATCAGCTCATATACGGTTCACTGAACGCACACAAGTATCGCAGCCCCGTAACAGATCATCCTCCACGTCACCTAGAAGACCTTGCTCTATAGACTAGGAGCAACCTGTGGTACCAACGTGATGGGTATCCAGTTCATAGTGCACAGATTACTACAGTATGTCTTCACGAATTGTTTCCAGATCGTTGGATTTGACACAGAGGGCCTATATCTTAGCCTGCCCGTTCCCTTGATTTGAATCCTACAGATTTTCCTGTGGGGGAAACTGAAAGACGTTGTCTACAAAGACGTACCAACTACACCTGATGAAATGCAAAGACGTATTACTGAAGCCTTCTCGGACGTCGCCGAAATACTGACACATGTGAAGCAGAATTTCCATGCCAGTCTGTAAGCTTGTATTGCCGTTGCTGGTGGTCTTTTTGACACAATTTGTAATGGTCAATGTCTCTTTTCTGGTCTGAATCCATATAACTGGCATATGCTTTCAGTATTGTCCAATTGTTTCTGTCGAAACTTTTGAGTTAGGTTCGTGCAACAAACACCACTGACATTGAAGTTTTCCCTAGTTTGCTAATATCAGTACGCATTCTTCTTCTTCTTTCTCTTCAGCCCTAATCCCACACATTCAGGATCGCTTTGTTTATTTGGATTTGGCGTGTTAATATTGACAGGGTGGCCGGATGCCCTTCCTGTCGCTACCCCCTGACCCCCGGGAGGAAATGTGTACCCCAAATGTCTGCGTATAAAGTTATATGTGTGAAAGTGTAAAGTATTATGAAATGTTTGTGAATCCTGTAACTGAGGCGCGAGTTGGGCACCAGCCCGGTATTCACCTAGGGGGATGTGGAAAACCGCCTAAAAACCAAATCCAGGCTGGCCGGCACTCCAATTCCCTTCGTTAATCGGCCGGGTGTATTCGAACCGGGGCCGGTACGCCTCACCGTTTCGAAATGCGGTGCGTTAGACTACACGGCTAACCGAACGGGTCAATGTCAGTATGTATTGTTCCATTAAAAATGTATGTTTTCTCAGTAAATACATTTCCTATTTATTACTAAAATTTGTTTATTGACTAACAATGAAAGCCCCTGACCACCAATCCATCCTGAAAACCGGCATACCAATAGCATTTTTCATTCCCATGATATTTCAAGTGCAAGTTTTCGGTGATTCACTCTCTATATGAGCAATCACATTCAAACTTTTCCTCAATGGTTCTCATGATGACGAAACTACGAATTACTCTACATCAGTCTTCAAACCCGTTTTTTTTCTTCCTGATATTATTCAAATTTTTGAATGTTCAAATGTTTGTAGAGCTTATGGGCCTTAACTACGGGTTCATCAGTCCCTAAACTTACAAATTACTTATGAACTACCTAATACTAAAGACGGCACAAATATCCATGCCCGAGGGGGGATTCGAACCCCCGACCGTAGTGACCGTGCAGAACATGACTAGCACGCCGCAGACCGCTCGGCCACTGCGGCCGGCCAAATTTTTGAATTTGCGCAAGATGTATCCATCATCTACCTTCAAGTTGGAGAAGAGTCATTTTCAGTATTTAAATGGAACTTATGTGTAAATTTTGGTGTTTCCACTTATTTACGAGTTGTATTTTGTATGTGAAGACTGAAAACCATCTAGTCATTTATGATTATTTACGCCTCGATGTGTGTGGAGAAACGCCTGAAAAATTTTGTCCCATGTACCAAACTAACGGTTGATGTTCCTGTATGTAGACTTAACAATCTTACTTCTCAAACTAGTGAGCTATGCTTTGCTGCCCGATGTTACTGTTGTCTCTCTGAATTTTGGGTCTGACAGGAACGAAACTCTCATCTGTTCAACGATGTCAATAGATGAAGCTTGTACTTTACTTTCGGTTATTGTACCACTAAAAGAATTACTTTTTAACGGCAACACATTTAATTAATGTCCGTCGATGTTTCCACCGATATCATCTGCACTTATGTCAAACTTAATAACGTGTTAAACTTCCATTTCACTAGTTCCATACATGAGCCGACGTGATGATGTCCTAGGTTGCGCACCGTTGCCTTCCTATCCGCTGCTACCGTCGGGCTACGTTCAAAAATATCTTGCTTACGTAATACCGACTCTCGATTTTTTATGTCTCAGGAACTGGCAATCACTACTATTTTAAGCACCTTAACTATCTAACACCCTAGAAAATATTTCGTCGCGTGTTTCTCTCGGCGTCGTATAGTAAGTAAGTATTGAAGGAAGGCTGTCGTGGTCTGATATAATGCACTTAGCAGAATTAGGTTATTCTTCTACTTTTAATGTTCTTTCGTCATTAATCGCGACTGATGGAAGACATCTAATTCTCGATGTCATCATCCACAGCTATACTCCACAAGCCACGTTACGGTGTGTGGCAGAGGGTAATTAATATATTATTGTTTCAGTCGCGTTGTTAGCGAAACAACGATTGCTTGAATGTCTTCATGTACTCTTTAATATCCCAAATTTATCCTTGTGGTCGTTAGACGAGTTATACGTACGAGGAAGGTTGACTTCTCGAGAAACGTAGGGCTATTTAACAGGAAGAAACAAAAAAAAAAATCTTCTTTGCTGATGACTTTTATACAGATTTTCTTACGCAGTCTGCCAGCAAACATTTATAGCAGTTCTGCCAGCAAACATTTATTGCAGTCAGTAACAGTGTCTTTAATCTAGCTCATACTGCAAACTGTCGAACTAGGATAACTAAATAATCTATGATAGCCATTGATAACATTTTTATACACAAATAAATAAAAACTTATCATAAAACCAATAATCAATGGCCTATCAGTTCATGACATGCAGATCCTTCTTTTAGGTGTAGATTCTAAGCAGACTATGAAGACTGCTACATCTGAATGCAGGAGAGTAGTCAATCCACAAAAAATGATTATTTTAGAAAACATCTCAAAAATATGAACTGGAAAGAAGTTTACTGTGCTCACGACATGAATGAAAAATATAACAAATTTATTAATAATATCAGTGTCATGTTTTATAACTCTCTAAAAGTAACTCAAACAGAAGTCTCTAATAAAACCATGGATTACACAAAGATAAGGATTTCCTGTAAGACAAAAACGAAAATATATCTAGCAGCCAAGCATAACTCCAATACTGATAATTCAGCTAAAAAAAGGAATACTGCAAGATATTAAGAAAAGTAATTCTGCCGTCTAAACAAATGTACTATGATGAGAAGAAGATAGCAATGTCAGGCAACAAAATAAAACCAATATGGGTTATAGTGAAAGAGGAGACTGATAGAACCAGAAAGTAACAGGAGCAGATAGCATTAACAGTAGAAGACACATTAGTAACTGATAGGACATAGTGTGGCATATGGGATTGTCAGGGTCAGTAAATCTAAAATTAGCATTTACAAAAACTTCAGTTATATGAATATGTCACTCACTTCACCACAAGAAATAACTTCCATAATAAAATCTACAAAACAGTGCATTCTAGTGGTTACGATGAAAACAAAAAAGTCAATTAAGGCATGTTCTTGTGAGTTTAGCACAATTTTAAGTTATTTCTGTAACTAGTCTATTATAACTAGAACATTTCCTGATCGACTAAAATATGCGGATATTAAACCTCTGCCAGGGTGTAGTAGACGAACGGTCTTAGACGCCTTGCTGCGGAGCGCACGGTTGCTCGCCGTCGGTGGTTCGAGTCCTCACTGGGGCATGGGTATGTGTGTTGTCCTTGAGTTTGTTTAACTTAGTTTAAGTAGTTTGTAAGCCTAGAGACTAATAACCCAAGAAGTTAAGTCCCATGGATTTACAAACATTTGATTTTACCGACGGCTAATTGACACAAAAGTATCGCTATTTCGACGTATCGGTGCCAAAATTTTAGTTTTAAAACTCACTTTAATACGAATGATATTATGTGTTATTTAAACAACGACATGTGGGTTTGAATTAATAAAAAAATAAAGTAAACCGGATTTGAACACATTATTTTACAAATAAATAAATCTTACTAAAATTAGTTGTATTACAGTAAAATAATAATAAAGGTTAATGTCACAGTTGTTACCCTATTTGATTTCATATTTCTTGTTCATTTTTTCTGGTTGGTATTTTGTACAAATGAGCTAAAACTTTTAAGAAATTGACGAAACTTTCTTTCTCCACAGTGTTCAGTGGCACATAAACTTTGCAATTATGAAACAAATAAGCTTTTTTGTCGTTCTTCTTCAAATGAAGCAACATGTTTCAGAGCAGTAGCAATAACTCATTGCATACAAGATGGCACAAAGTAGCTGGAGTAGAAATGAGAGGTTTGCTTTCTATATCAGCACTATCAGGGTTCAATGTTGACACTGTTTCCCTCGGTGAGTCGATAGCCATTCATCCATATCAATAGGTAGATATTTAGATTATCCGTCTAAGCAACTGAATTAATAAAATATTTTATTGCCATATGCATTTCGCCTTTATTTGGAAAGCATCATCAGTAATATATGCATGATTATGTTTTACAATTTCATATTTACGTTTCTTAGTATTTTTTAGGTTATAAACAGTTCTGGTGCGTTATTTAAGTATAGTTGCTGATATTTGGATATTGTTACTTACAATATCCACGAAATATTGTAAGTAACAACATCCAAATATCAGTAACTATACGCACCAGAACTGTTTATAACCCAAAAATACTAAGAAACGTAAATATGAAATATTGTAAAACATAATCATGTATATATTACAGGCCGCTGATGATGCCTTCGAAATAAAGGCGAAATGCATATGGCAATACAATATTTTATTAATTCAGTTGCATAGACGGATAATCTAAATGTCTACACTTTAATAATATAATACAGCAACTGTGGGGAAAACAAGACAATAAGGAACTAACAATGTTAACATAGCAAAAAATTTTGGATGATGGGAGTTTTAATGTTATAAAAAAGTCTAGAGTCCAATGGATTATTTGTTTAGTCAACTAGTTTAGGTCCTTATTTTGGACCATCTTCAGGATTGTAGCTGCATTGATATTACGGAGCTGGGCAGGTGCTTCGAAATCTTAAGCGTCACTGTGTATTGATGCTTAAGAAAACACTGTGCAGTGACGCTTAAGAAGACTCTGTTTTATATATAAATTTAAATAAGAGTGCTGTTTGATAATCCCACAAAATGAAACAAAAATGTTTCCAAAAAGATGTGATTTTAATGAGTTTTCAAGTTTGTGTTCTTACCTGAGTGCGAAGTATCTTCCCACAATAACTGCACTTATCACTTTTGCTATCATTTGATTTAAAATGCTTCCACATATCATTTTTAAGAGGCTTTTTCTTCTACTTCACACCAAAAATTCACTAAAATAAAGACAAAATGATCAAAGAACAACACCAACAAAAGAAGTTTCCAGAGTTAATACGGATCTCTGTACAGAAATTACTAAGAATTACATTTTAAGCAATTCTGTCAACTGTACTTTAAAGTGAGAGGAACTGACGAAAATACATTGCTGACAACAATCAAAATTATGCTAAGACTCTATAAAAAATTGTAAGTTGTGCCGTTATGGTGTAAATACTTAAATATTAAAACAAAAATAGAGTTGGGATTTCTTTAGTTTGAGTTAGAAAATAGTAAAAATCGCCACAAAATATCGATATTACCGATATATAGGCTGGGTGAATATTGATTAAAAATATCGCATAACAGAGTCCGACATATTGATATTTCGATACATCGCCACCCTAAGCCCCATCTCTGGTGTTAGCATTCTCTACATCGGAACCTTTCAGAAATCCAAACTGTCCTCGACAATATGTTGTTTGTGGTCATGTGGTTGAGAAGCTTCTTGTACATTAGCTTCTCTAGAATTTCCGAGAATGCTGGCAAAAGTGCAATCGGTCTGTAGTTTGATGGTATCTCTTTATACTCTTTCTTGAATAGAGGTTTAATATAAAATAAAATGTTTATGAATCCATGGGACTTAACTTCTTGGGTTATTAGTCGCTAGGCTTACAAACTACTTACACTAAGTTAATATGGCGGTAATCGATGAGACAGAATAATATTGTTTATCTTTTGATGTCCCGTCCCTAGTATAACACAGACAGTAGCGAAACTCCATGGGGGAAAAAAAAAGCGCAGCTGAAGCACTGCTTTCGCTCAAAGCGGCCAGTACGCCCTAACAGAGAAATGGTATGATACAACCTGAGAAGTTGCCGTTTTTAATGTTGTCACTTTCATATTTCCTAGGCGCAAACACTTTGAACGTGGACATACTTATTTGTAGTTAACGCGTTCGCTTTTTCTAACTATTAGGTAACCGCGAAAAAAGTTGTTAAATAGGTCTATAATTTTTAGGAGACTGAAGTACAAAACTAAGCAGGCTCAACTGAGAAAGTTGAGTAACTGCAATCGGAACGTTCAGAGACTACTTGTATAGTGCAGCAATCTTATGAAGTGGTAGTTAAGCTTTTGCGATTATCAATAAGAGCCGAAGTTTTGAAGTGAATGAATTGTTAAATATCTTCTTCCATTCCTGAAAGTATAACTAGCCGTCGTAAATGAAAGCTTGTTTTTCGTAACATTGTTCACTTATTTCTCACCATCTCTGCAGTTCGGCATGAGATATTTCCGATATTTTTTATAGACGCTACAATTTATAGTACTGCAAAAGCTCCTAACTACGATGGTGTTTCGAATGTGCCGCTTCACTCAAAATACACATTCGTACGCAATTGTTTCGCGGTTTGTTTATACAAATTAGCCGCTTGGCAACGCTGCAGTTGCGGAGTTGTAGATAATTACCTGGGAATTTCATGGCTCTTAGATAGGACTCTGACTAAACGATGCGCTTACCTAGTTCGACGTCTCTGGTGCAATAAAACAAACTTCGAACATTTTGCACGTGTTTTTCTTTCGGCAGCTAACGATTCATCGTACAGTAGATTCCACTGTTTCTCTGCGATATCACTGACTCTTAATTTTGGTTGGGCAAGAATAGGGCATTAGCATTTGAGAATAATTTTGCTATAACTTGAAGCTTTGGAGAAAACGATATTTTCCAAAGTATAGGTCCGCTGCTACTGTTAAAATCCATTATTAAAGAACGAGCGGTTTCGAAAATTAAATTGCATCCTCAATCAGGTTTTATGTCAAATCATTAAAAAGATCTGATACTAAATCGGATGGAACTCATTCTTTCCCATTAAAGTCTATGATTCTTTCTAAAATTTATATAAAAATCTTATAAAAAACCATTTACGCAAAGGTGTCCATAATACAAACTTAGTGGCGAGATTTGAAGCCATCTTCATATGTCATGTGTGACCAGTCGGATGATGATGATCGTGTGGGATTTTTTAGCCATTAGCCCCCAACTAGACTGTGTTCAGCCTGCCTAGTGCAAGTCTTTTGAACTGATGCCACTTCGGCGACTAGCGCGTCAACAACGATGAAATAATGATGAGGACGACACAACACCCAGCCCCCGAGTGGAGAAAAACCTCCGACGGGACCGGGAATCGAACCCGTCACCTGCGTGGCAACCACCATGCTGCCCGCTAGACTACGGAAGCGCCGTTAATGACATAGTGCTCCCCAGACTACAAATCTCGCCACTATGTTTTAACTATGGACACCTTTCCTTTGATTATACATACATTTCAGAAAGAAGCCTCGACTTAAATGAGAGAGTATGATCTCCATCTGATTTCATATCAGATCTTTTTAATGAATTGACGTAATACCTGGGGATGCAATTTTAAATTTCCAAGCCTGGCATAGAAGCAGTTCAAAGGCGGGCGGCGAGGTTTATAACTGGTAGATTCGATAAATGTGAGAGTGTTACTGAAATGCTTCGGGAACTGAAATGGGAATCGCTGGAGGGAAGGCGACGTTCTTTTCGAGAAGCATTGTTGTTGAAATTTAGAGGGCCGGAATTTGAGGCAGACTGCAGAACGATTCTATTGCCTCCAACCTACATATCGCGTAACAACCACAAAATTAGAGAGATTAGGGCTCGTACGATGCATACAAGTATTCGTTTATCCCTCGTTCTGTATGGGAGTGGAATAGGAAAGCAAGTAACTAGTAGTGGTACTGAGAACCCTCCGCCATGCACCTTTGGGTGGATTGCGGAGTATATACGTAGATGTAGATGTAAAGGATTTTAACAGTAGCAGCGTATCTGTTCTTTGAAATATGGAATCTTTAAAAAATGTTCAAATGTTTGTAGAGCTTATGCTATTTAACTACGGGGTCATCAGTCCCTAAACTTACAAACTACTTATGAACTAGCTTATACTAAAGACGGCACAAACATCCATGCCCAAGGGGGGAGGGGGGGGGGGGGATTCGAACCGTCGACGGGGAACGGCCTCGCGCATCGTAGCATAGCGCCTCAATGCGCTCGGCCGATCCGCCGCGGCATGGAATCTTTCGACCGTGATTGCTCTATATATAGTTTTATGTTCAAAGGTCATTTGCCTTGGCAATATACTATAGGAAATATTCTTATGGATAAGAACAGCTACTCTAAAATTGCTTTCCAAACTGTCCTATTTTGCAACCGTCTCCAGGAAATACTGCGCTCCAAGTCAGGGTGAACATCATTTTCTTCTGTGTAAAACCTGAAGGTAATTTTCTTTATAGCATGGTACACACCATTGTAAAATTTTAAATTATACCCTAGTTTCCATGGTATTTGCTGTTATTTCTAGTTCCTTGAAAGTTTATGATTTCAACTCGGAGTGATTTCTCTTTAACAAACCGTCTACTAATGTAGTTTATCTCTTAAGGAGGTGGTGGTCTTTGAGGGCTTACATTTTCAGCTGCCCTTTACGATGGGAATGTAAGCGAGTTGAGGGATATTCATTTCAGTTCTTGACTCTCTGAGTTCCAGTCTTTATTTTCCTGTTAGAGCACCATTAAGTAAGTCTAGGTGTTGCTTTTAATACGATTTCTCGGCGTGAGTCATCTGTGGTCAACCGTTGAGGAACTTCTTCCTTGATCTTTGCATGGCTATGCGACCTTTTCTTCTCCGAAATATTCGCATTCCTGACATATGAAACGTGACTCATTACTTGTAGTTATTTCTTGTATTTTTTCCTTCTTCTGGTATACAAGACGAGATAGTTGAAACACACGTCTCAAAATATATCAAGAACGAGTAGAAAGTACTACAAAATCTAAGGCAACTCTGTTGCAAATTTAAACGCAGCCAAAGCCTAGCATACCTACGGAAACCAAACGAAGCCAGAACTAGCATAAAGAGAGTCTATAATTCTATCGTCGACGTGATAGAAAATAATAAAAATTTAATCAGTAAACGGAAGAAAACCACCTATCCAGAAACTCTGTGGTCATAATGGCAATGAAACGGTGGATGACGCAGAAAAGGCGAAACTACTAAACGTCTTTTTCAAAACTGTACAGAGCGAGGGAGCTCAATGGTTAGAACACTGAATTCGCATTTGGGAAGGGGACAAACAGGTTTGGGTTTTCCGTGATTTTCATACACCGCTTCAGGAAAATGCCGGGAACGCTCCTTTCAAAGGCCACAAAAAAAGTTAACCAGATCCTGTGCTCTGTCTTTAATGACGACGTTGTCGATGGGACGTTAAATCCAAATCTCTGTTCCTTCCTATCAAAAACATTGCACACGGGCAGATTGTCACACGAACGATAAACGACACATAATAAAGAATTCCTTACTTACATTTATTACGAACTTTATATAAACATGCGATTAATTGTAAGAACGTACGCGTTCGTGGTCATTATTAAGGAAAAGAAAGAAGGAAGCTTAGGGGTTTAACGTCCCGTCGACAGCGTGGTCATTACAGACGGACCTTACGCTCGGATTTTAGTGGAAGGATGTGGGAGGAAATCGGCCATGCCCTTTGAAAGAAACCATCCCTGAATTTGCCTGGAGTGATTTAGGCAAATCACGGAAAACCTAAATATGGATGGCCGGAGGTGGTTTTGAACCACCATCCTTCCGAATGCGAGTCCAGTGTCTTACCACTGCCGGCCGCGGTGGCCAAGGAGACTAAGGCGCTTCAGCCACGGTCTGCACGGCCTCTACGGTCGGGGGTTCGAATCCCCCCTCGGGCATGGATATTTGTGCCGTCCTAGTTTGTAAGTAGTTCATAAGTAGTTTGTAAGTTTAGGGACTGATAGCCTCGTAGTTGAGTCCCATAGACTGTACAAACGCCGCCGCCGATCTTACCACTGCGCCACCTCGCTCGGTATCGCGGTCATTATTGTTAAAATTGAAATTCTTGCGGCAGCAAATAGCTCAGACGATTTTCAATGCGATTAATTGTTTTCCATGGAAACTTGTTATTGTAACATATGCATTAAATAAAACAATAATATGAGAGATAGGATGCTAGTATCTTCACAATAGCATTTGTGAAGTCATCTCTACTGAACTACTATATCACCAAGCGCGTATTAACGGTAAAGATAAAGACATTGGGTACTTTCTTTTTTTCCTTCTGTAATCTAACAGTGGCTGTCGAAACCAGCGCTCATTTCGCTGCCGCCGCTTGGAGGATGCGTCACATTAACTCCAACTGTCCCTATTGCCTCACAGTATGACGTCATAAAAAGTGTGTCAGTCGTGCTCCGTAGCTTGGAACTGCCGCAGTCGTTGGGTGTCGTTTACAGGAAAAATAGCAGTATATCACTTTGCGTAGTGTTGTTGAAGGCTCTTGCACTCTGAACATTTCACTATCGAATACTCAGAGTTTATACCTTCAATAACACTGCTGGTTTGTGAATGAAACTTACAGATCACCATATGTCGCCGCGGGACAGCTGTGCGCACTATACGTCTTGCTACGGTCCTCGGGCATGGGTGTCTGAGTTGTTCTTAGTATACGTTAGTTTAAGTGGTCTGCAAGTTTAGGGACCGATGATCATTGCAGTTATGTCCCATAACTTAAGGGAAAAGAAAACCCCGTAATCTTGGAAGGAAGGAAGGAAGCTTAGGACGGAGTTAACATTTGGAGCTTTGAGTAAGGATGGGGAAGGAAATCGGCCGTGTTCTTAGAAAGGAACCATCCCGGCATTTGCCTGAAGCGATTTAAGGAAATCACGGAAAACCTAAATTTGGATGGCCGGGGGTGGATTTGAGCCACCGCCCTCCCGAGTCCAGTGCGTTACCACTGCGCCACCTCGCTCGGTCCGTAATCCTGGTTGTAAGCGGCTGCAGTGCTATTAAGTTGAAATTTGGGACTCAGATTTGAGATCAGACCAGTGTTCACAACCGTACGATAATTCCATGTCTGAGAAAGACGGACGAAAGTATGTTCGTATTGTATCCAGTTGTACAACAATTTCGAACGTAATAAAAAATTTGATGATACATTGTTGTCGTACGCTAATCGATAACAAGGAGGGGGTTTTCTTTATTACTTTCGCAATTAAACTTGTCGTATTAATCTTTTAGTGGTGTGTACATCTACTGGTCAGTGAGAGAAAATATAACAATGTTTTTCGATATCAGTAATTTGATTGTTGATGTTCACACTTTACACATATCGCGTTTTTTCTAATTTCATTGTTGGTAATAGCGTTAAACGTGTTTGAAGAGCGCTTTAATATTTGTTTCTTATCATGTGGTTCTTGGTGCTGTAGTTTCGCGCATTCATTAAAATGCAGCGAAATTGTTTGGCAACAACTTTGAGACAAGAGTGCTTTTGAATTGATAAGTAAGTATATCTCTCAAAATGTCAGTTGTTTGGCTTGTAACTTAACAGTGAAAATATGTGAAAATAGTGGCACTCAACAAAGTGATGTACCACCTAGAAAAAGTCCAAAATTATTAATAAACAGCAGAGTTCACAAGTTCATTGTAATTCTATGGGACCAAACTACGTTGGTCATCAGTCCCTAGTCTCAAAGACTACTTAAACTGAGGTAAACTAACCTAAGGACAACACACACATCCATGCCCGAGGGAGCATTCGAACCTCCGACGCGGGAGACCGCGCGATCCGTAACATGTCTCTCCAGACCGCTCGACTACTCCCGCGCTGCTAATAAACAGCATCTACGAAAATTCAGACATCGAAATGTTCAAATGGTTATAAATCTATGGGACTTAACTACTCTGGGCTTACAAACTACTTAAATTAAATTATGCTAAGGACAAAACTACACCCATGCTCGAGGGAAGACTCTAAACTCTGCTGCGAACTAGTTTGTTCTTTTAGTTCGTCCGCTCCCAGTGACGGCTGAGCGGCGTAGTCTGCGCATGCAAGTGGAGGGAGAAGTTCCACCACCTAGCTGCTTCATGAGCTTGCTGCGTGAGCCAAAAATGTTCAAATGTTTGTAGAACTTATGGGACTTAACTACGTGATCATCAGTCCCTAAGCTTACAAGCTACTTATGAACTAGCTAAGACTAAGGACGGCACAAATATCCATGCCCGAGGGGGGATTCGAACCCCCGACCGTAGTGGCCGTGCAGACCGTGACAGGAGCGCCTCAGTCCCCTCGGCCACCGCGGCCGGCGCTCCGTGAGCCGCTAACGGTCTCACGCAAACCAAAAGAAACAGTTTGTGGATAATTTCTCGCGTTTAAGTTTAGGCTTATCTCTGTATCTTGGCATTATAGAATTTATTAGATATTGCAGAATGTAGAATACTTCAAAACAGAAATTTTGTAGCACTGAACTATGTCATCTAGTAGGCAGACGCTCACCTCGAAATGGCTCTCATCAGCAGAAGGCAAACATGTGCTTTTTAATTCTGCTGCGCGGCCTCTAGCTACTGCCCTTCGGTCTTCGGAAAACAACGAACTAAGAAGAGAGATACGTTTGGCATAACCGGTAACGCATGTTTTAGTTCGCGACCGATCGCGCATGTTTTAGTTCGCGACCGGTAGTTCTTTCGTAGTTCCGCACGCAAATCCTTCATATAATCCGTACCTACAGAGTGGCGCACGGAAAGTGTTACCATTTTGTCAATACAATTCTGCAATGAAGAGCCGTCCATGGAGATTTATTCTAACTCAGTGCATGCTCAATATGTCCACCATTTTGTTTCCTAACTTCCTTTAAACGAACACTGAAATTGGTGATTACCCTACGGCCCATGTCGTCCGTAATGTCACTGCAAGCTTCAAGAAGAAGTTTTCTGAGTTCCATTAAATCACGTGGACGTTTCAGAAAATTTTTTTCCTTTCTTGTACCCCCAAAGAAAAAAGTCACATGGCTTGAGCTCTGGACTATTGGGCGGCCAATTTTGTCCGCCATTGAAGTGACTTGGAAAACTGAGTGAAATGATCCGCATGTCGAAATGCTGCGCAGCTCGGCCGCGAAGTAGGTCGCTCTTTTTTAGTTCGTCCTCTCTTTTTGGCTGTTGTTCTTTCTTTTGTTATGACACTACACAAGACTATCGACCACTCCACCGCGGCAATTCAGAAATCCAAGGTTCGAATATATATATCTGGGTGTAGGGCAGTGCCCCCGCCTAGTCGAGGGCACGGCCGTACCATCCTTTTCTCGAAGCAGTTCACGGCACTTTCGAACCCCCTGCATCTCCGTTGCGAATAACTCTAGAAGCCTGAATTTTCGGTTACCAAGAGTATCTCCTATAACTAGCTATATTTTCAAATTATATTATTCTACACCCTATAGTTTACGAAATATTAGCAGTCGAAAATCGGTAATTCATCATCAGAATAGGGTATTTGACTTTTTTCTGGAAATCGTTTTAAATTGTTAATTATGTCATATTATGGTCCGAACATGCTTTTTTACCTCGTGAATTTCAGTACCTTTTTTTTTAAAAAAAGAAATGAAATTCAGATAATTTGAACGCCCGCTAAAACGCTACATTGTCGTCACGTGATGCCTGTGACGTCATACAACACGCCGCCGCTGCTGCTGCTGCTGCTGCTGCTCTCGTAAGATAAACAAATACCTGTATATTGTTTGGCCCGAGGCCTCGTGTTTGGGCGTTAACGTTTGCATAATGACCTACAAATATTGCTTAGTTCCGCACTGTACCAATACATCTGTCAAGACTCCAGAAGAATTGTTCTTGCAAGTACCAAAAAATGAGAAGATACGCAAAAAAGTGGATGACACTGGCGCGAAGAGATGCAAATGAAATAGCAGCTACTTCATGTGTGTTTTTCTGTGACGATCATTTTGATTTAAGTAAACAATATTATTCCATTGGTATCCTAAACTGTTTAGTATCATTCTCTCTTTCTGCAAAGGTGTGAAGTAGTATTATGTGTAGGATAATGACCTGATGTTTACATTTGCGAAGTAAAACTTCACAATGTTACACGCCTACGATTTATGTGTAATTAAAGCCGTTTCCTAATATATTTGATGAAAAAACAACATGATTTAAAAAAAAAATTAAAGCATGGGGCTTCGTATGTGGACGAGTAAACGTAAATGGATTAGCTTGTAGTATCAAAAGTAGCGACACATTCATATCAAACCAAATCTTGAATATGTAAGGAAAATACTGATTTGCATGGCAGAAAGTTTACACAATCGCAAACATTCACTCACAAAAACAACAAACCAAAAAAGCGCTGTAATTTCGGCGCTATAAATTTATTCCATCGTGTCTCGTTCGCAATGTTTACGTGATAGTGACATGCCTTTGGCTACGCGAAATGTGCGTTGCCAACCTACGAGCGATATGAAAACACCAGCGACGCAACCCACTGTCCCTGTTCTAGAATATAGATGTATTGTATAACTATACACAAGGCATTTTTGCTGTATTTTACAGATTTTGATGTTTCACTTTGCACCAGTATTGAAGTAGTTAAATAAAATTACTCCCTTAACTGCGTGCTTTACTGGGTTAAATTTTACTAACTATCCCGGCGGCTTCCTGTGACTATGTTGGCAACAGATGCTGAATAGCGAGAATCATGAGACGTCGCCATTAGCCAATCGCGTGACAACGCAAATATTTTGTCGTGAAACCTTTGATTTACGAGGGCAGTTACTTTTACTGACCGGACAAGGGAACATACAAGAATCATAGACCAGGAACAGCATTATTTATTTACTTCATGGTCTGTACGATACACTAGTCATTCTAGGTTGCCTGAACATCTGGACAAAGATTTTCTATCTTGTTGTTGATGTTGCCAACATAATCACTCAAGGCCGCTTGGATAGAAGATAAAATTTCACCCTTTATTGCATAATATGGTGACTTCAGATTAAGTCTGCTGACATCAACAAATAGGGTGCTTTTTTCCAATGGCATAAAATATCTCTCGAAATAATTAGCTTTAAAATGTAGGTATGCGTTACTTACAATGCAGTTTTCACGTTTCTTATTTCTGGCACGTAAAAATTTGGATTGTTTTTAAAGAATGAATACACCATAATTGCATCAACTTTAGGGAGGTTTCCGCTGTCAGCCTTCACATAACCATCTTCCATTGTGTCATAAAAACTGTAAACGCGTTTAGATCACGACAAAACTGGACTTAAAGCTGCGAAATGAAGGCAACGCGTACAATAATACAGCTCCGACTTCTAGTTGCCGCGCTGTAGGTGTTCTATGACGTCACCAGTACTTCAGCCAATAACGGGGCGTTTTCGATCACTTGATCTAATCGTAAAATTTGATGATTTTTAAGCTTTAATTACGTAAAAATAACAGATGTTTTGTACGAATTATGAGCAAAAATGCTGTCTGAATGTTATAATCATTCAGAATAACAACAATTCGAACCATATTTTTAACACAGGAAAATACCCTATTCTAAGGTACTTCTAGCGGACACACAAACGTCAAATTTTGTATTAAGATAGTATTTAGCCTGTAATGGAAGGAAAAATTCAAATGTCTGTGAATATTCCGTTCTCGAACTAATTTTCACATGACTGAAGAGTATCCGCTATAATGATACCAAACGGCTTGTCTTGGTAATGGTCTTGTGGTTCGATGGGTTCGATTCCTGGTGCCGTAACTTTTTAACTTCACTTTAACGTAGCCGTCACCTTTCTACTAAGTGAAGTATCGTCAGAAATGACATGTGGCACCTGATTAGAAAATGAAGAATAACTGGTAAGACAGAGCTTAATTTGCTGCAAATGGAATCAGTACCAATGAGCCCTACAATCTAGCTTGATTTCCGCTATAAATGGGAAAACTGTTGCTCGTAATGTCGAAAATTTCGTCACATCGCGTGAGGCAAAAACGTTAGACCGGGAACAAAAACGTTAGATGTTGATTTGAAACCACAACACGTCAGAGATAGGGAGACGCTATTGACTGCGAAATGAGCAGTCTATGTTATCTATAGTCTGTGCCATAGATTAGAAACTCTCTGGAGTGAGTATTGCGTTCTGTCTTCTATAGGAGGTACAGGTTCTGCTCATGTTATCAACAATGATCTGGGTTTGTCACGTGATATCATTATTTAAATACGCGAACATGAAAACTGAAGTACGGTACCAATTTTTTACGATAATTTTATCAGAAGGCCAATGCAACTTTTATGATTCGAAAGATGGTTTCCTGTAGATGCGCAAAATACAATAATCATGAGTGTACATTGTCGTTAAGAGTCGTATAACGAATCACGATTTAAATTTTCCAATTCTGATAAAAAGTGATGGTCAAAAATTGAAGTGCTACCAACTACTGCCCTAGGGATCATCGATATTAGAAAAACATCGCCGGTAACAACAATGTCTACATCAATTCAAAGAAATCGATGTGTGATCAACATCGAAAGGAAACATTGACGTCCGAGAATATCAGTGTTTTGGGCGCCAAAACAAACACTCCTCAGCAAAACTACTGACACACGTCACTAGACTGGCACTACCGAATATAGTATTATTGATCTCCCTGTCACGATGAATAACGTACAATTATTTGTCTACGGATGTAACAGTCGTAAGAAACAGGGATAAACTGGCATAATTTCGCCACAATTGGAGTTTTGACGTAAAGGCTAAATTTTACTTACGGCGGTGGCATAGTGTGCAAATGTTGGCAACGAAATGTTCGTCTTGAGGGGTACATACAAGAACCTGTCAACTAAAGAGCAGGAACAGAACTATTTATTTTCTTCATGGTCATCACGAAAGACATGCCTCTCATTCTAACCTGACTCGTTTTCCCAAGAGTCTCATTCGCGGCCGCTGCAACTTCACCACACTACGCCATCACTACCGTAAGTAAAATTATTTTATGTACTAGACAAAGACATATTATACAAAACAGAACATGCATTTATATTCACATTTCTCGTTTGTTGCTTGGCATCTTATGCCATACTAAATTTTTACAGATCATCGAGTTGAATATTCAGTAGGAAAATATCGATAGTCCGACGTATATGTGTATGCTTGATGATTCTGATGCGAAATACAACACTGACGTGTTGATATTTATATAGTGATCCACCACAGGTTGCAGTACTGCAAATGGTGAAAGGATTGAACAATTACAACTTCCCAAATACTGTTACATCAAACTAAACGAAACGTAACCAAACCAAAGAAACAGTGAAAAGGTAAAAAAAATTATAGAAAAGGGCTACCTACAAAAAGAAATGATATCCCATCAAAAACATAAAATGTACAAAAATCCAAGTCTCGCGACGAATTCCTTCCACCATACAAAGTCGTGAGATCTCAGGGGAAACCAAGTCGTTTACTTTGGTTAGTGAAATGTGTGGAATTTCAAACCTACGTTATTACGTTTGGTTACATAATGGAATATAAATTACTTTTATATGTCGATATGTAATTTGCGCGATCATTATATGTATTCTGACGTCATTATATTATGGTGCGATTTCGAAGTCATTGTATTTATTATGGAAATAAAGATGTATAATTTTGATATAGTCGCTTAAGATGTTGGTAGATAACTACTTCGGTAAAAAATTATGACAAGTTCTTGAATAGGTGGTTCCATAACCAATAACCAAAGTAAGAGACTTGGTTTCCCATCGGATCTCACGACTTTTTATGGTAGAAGGAATTCGTCGAGAGACTCGCATTTTTGTACATTTTGTGTTTTTGATGAGATAAAATGTTCAAATGTTTGTAATTCTATCGGACCAAACTGCGTGGTCATCTGTCCGTAGCTTACAAACTACTTAAACACACGCTCTTACCAAAATAAAACTCTCTCTCTACCTTTACATAACACTGCAATCTTCTCTAAATCATTTTCTGTATCGGGAACACGTCTGTGGAACAATCTTCCTCAAAAGTTAAGAGAAATAAAATCAATTCAAAACTTTAAAAGACAACTAATGGTTCACCTTCTGTCACAATAGCCATCTTTTTCTCCACTTACCAGTCTGTAGCCCACTGTTGTCAATTCCTCCTCCCCCCATAAATGTTTCCCTTTCGTTTCGCCAGCAGAGATCTCCATTCATATGTCTCCACTTCCTCACATCCATTAGCACTGTTATTTTTCAATCTTCTCCTCTTTCACTAACCATTTTCTCTCTCCTGTTTATTTTAAACTTAATTCCAATGTGAATATCTCTTGTTATTATTAGTATTCGTTTGATTTTTGTGATATTATTATCATTATTATTAGTAGTATTATCATATATTGTTATTATTTAATATTATTAATGCAGTGTTTTTTTATAATGAAATCCTTTGTTTATGTTGTTCCTGATCAGATGTAAGAGAGGGCCCTATGGCCCTAATCTGGTCAGGTTAAATAACCAAATAAATAAATAAACCTAGGTAAACTAACATAAGGACAAACACACACACCCATGCCCCAGGGAGGACTCGAACCTCCACAGCGAGCAACCGCGCGCTCCGCAGCGAGACGCTTTAGACCGCTCGGCTACTCCACCGCGGCTTTAAAGAGATGGACTGTCACAATCAACAGTAGGATGTATGACGGTCATTAGCTGATAAGTGCGATAATTTTAATTACATTTGGTCCATTTACTGTAATTTCACATGACACGGTAGATGCGTCGTATCAGGTTCGTAACACTGTATCAGATCGGTATGTAACCCTGACCATGGCCCTGACAGAATGTGTCGCGGTTAAGTGGCTCTGCCAGCCTTGTGGCGTCAGCGTAACAGGGCTGCAGCGTAAAGCAGATGTGTCATGAGAGAGTCGCGGCTCGTAGAGGTCGAAGGCGTTAAAGTCTTCTTTAGATGTACCTGCTGCAGAAAAATTTTTGGTATAATGTCACGGCAGATTACAGAACGGAGAAATGAGAAAAAATTTCCATAAAAGTGTACACAAAAATTTATATCGTTGTGGAATTTTCGAAATGAAGTCAGTGACAAAACAAGGCAAAATCTACGAGGATTACCCGGAAACTACAACGCATGTAGCCGTAGCATGGGGAGTCCTAGGAGACCACTGCCGTGTAGAGGGCAGGGTTGCCAGGTTTTTCAATTGCTCTGTCGCCAATTTTTAAACAAAAAGTAGCAAAATATCGCCGTCTTCTTCTCAATAAAATCCCGGAAAATCGCCGTCTTTTTATCAATAAAATGTCAATATATCGTCATCTTTTCATCAGTAAAAACAGTCAAAATTCGCCTTTTGTAATCAGTTAACCTTCTCGTGCTATGGTAATTATAATGTGTCATGTGACTCGACATTTCGATAATAGTGATCTTGAAATAAGTTCAGTGAGATAGTTGGTTATTATGTAACATGTAACACAATCTCTGGCATGCTCACATTCACAGATACCAGATTGGACATTACGAGGAACCTCGTTCTTCAGGGAAAAATCTGATTCCAACCAGGCACTGAACCCAGACACACCACCAACTGATCAATGAGTCTAGTCAAAATAGTCATATTGTAAATGTAATAGTGAGACTGGAAGATACATTGGATACTAAATTTAAACACAGTTACATTTAACTATCATATTTATTAATTTCAGACCTTATAACAAGTAATTAAATAAAATGTTCAAGAATCATTCTACCAAATTTACACAAGGGGTGTCGTCATTCATAGCTTCGATTACCAAACAGTCACTTTCAGTTTCTTCAATATTGCTGTTTACAGCTGTTGAATAAATTGAGTTTTTGAATCTTTCAGACACTTCTTTGGTACACATAAAATCATTACAACACTTCGAATTCGAGGTGAGATGGACTTTAATTCGCAATAATGCACTAACCATTTCTGCTTTCATTCTGACTTTTGTTTTCGTTGCATTCATAATGCTGAGCACTCTCTCCACTACAGCATTAGAAATAGGTAGTGACATCAGCAGTAATACAAATGCACCTAACTCTTTAAAAATTAGAACGCCTCCAGCATTTTTATGCTGTAAAACTGTTGGCCAAAACTTGTACGAACTTGTCAACACGTCACGTCCGTAAAACTCAGCCCAGTTAACTTGATCAATGGAGTTATATTGATTCTCAGTTATATCCGCATCGTTTGTTATATAAATATCTATGAATGGTAAATCTTTGAAATTTACTTTTGATGCTTGTGACAGGACTGAAATACTGGAGTTTCTTAAAATGACTTAGGTTGGTAGGCAACCTTTTTAGGAGTTGGTAAATTAACAACCTAATATATTGCTTTATTCTGATTTGAAGTTGATGCAACTTACTCTCTTCGATCTTAAGTTTTGACAATAAACGATAACATTCTGAACCTATTCAATGTCTTTATTGTCTAGGTATGCCAGATCGTCATCAACGGAATCAATAATTTCTTGCAGTCCATTTTGCACAAAAACAGGTTTGAAAACCATTCTAGCTAGTAACATGATCAACATTTTCACGTCATCATGGGCATGTCCAATTTCGACATTTGTGTGCTGAGAAATCAGATTGACTTTATTTATCTAAAAAAGAATGGGGTTCAAAACTATTAAATATACTTAGTTGACGTCATCTTGCAACATCTCATTCAGTGTCCTTGTGACAAAACATTTTTCTTTCAGTACCACAGGATGAAAATGCACTTTTAGTTCTTCATAGTGTTCTAATGTTATCTTTATTGCATTAAACCTACATAACCACCTTGTTGAGCTTAGCTGCACAAAACTGTGAAATGTTTTCTCATCATTATTGAGAATCTTAAATAACCTTTCGAATTCTATTCTCCGTAATGGGCTGGAATGAAACCAATTGTAAATTTCCCTGCACATGAAATCTAAGTTTGGAGGAAGTACTTCAGAAGCCTGTGACGCAGCATTGTGAATTGAATGACAAATGCACCGAATTAACTGGATTTTATCAATATCTTTTTTGAACAAGGCAAAAACTGAATTCCGTACCCCACATAAATTGCTACCACCATCCGTTCCCATTCCTACCAGTTTTTTTTACATCCATTGATAACTTTTGCAGATACATTTTAAGTGCTTCATACGAAATCACTGCCGATGCTTTCTCAGCCTCTAGTAACCCAAGAAAGTCTACAGTTTTTGTCCCTTTTATCTTACTGTAATATCTTACACAAATACATAGATATTTTGTGTCGCCTACATCGGTGCTCTCGTCAATAATGAACGAGTAGCTTTCATTATCAATGTCACTCAATAACGCATCAAGTAAACACGGTGCTATAACGTGTTTGATGAGAGCACAGCATTTGGTTCTGTGAATTTTGACGGTGTTCTCTTTAGTCATCTTATTTATTAAGGTTCCTAGATGATCAACGTTTCTTATTGATGAGTGTATTGCTACATGAACAGCTACTAATAACTCTTTCTCCTTCCCGGCATCATTAGCGACTTGTACAAAATTATTTAATCTCTGCTGCTCCTTTTCGGGGTACCGAGTTTTCATTTTTGAGACATGGGATTTCCCGGTTGCGTGCTTCTACAGATCCGTCTTGTGGGCGCGTAAATATTTCCTACAAACTTTGCAGTAGGCTTCTTCGAAGCTATTTTCATCTTTTGGACTGTCAGTGAGCCAGCCTACGATACAACAACGTTTATTATAGTCGACATTAATGGTTAATCATTTCATATATCTATAATAATGTGAGCAAGCAAGCACCTCAGTTATGCAATTAATAAAGTACACAGGGACTACGTACCTTTCGCCCAGTCCTCTGCTTCCCATTCTCGACGATATTTTCTAACGCTCATTGTTCCATTAATTCCAAGGTGCGCTATTCATAAGCCACGCTGCACAAATCCTTCTCTACATGAGCACGTACAACTGTTATACTCAGTAAGAATAGGCAACGAAAGCAAAATTGGTGTTGATTGTTGCCGCACAATGAGAGAATGCAAGGCCAGAGCAGATAATAAGGGAATACCATTGTTTTGCTAATAGTCATGTTTTGTTGCGTCATGAAACAATGCAACATTAACCTTGAGAACGTAGAAGAGAGTGGCAGAGGATTTATCCCACTGCAGCTGTTATTAGGATTTTCTGTCGTTTTGTTCACGTACGGAGCGGGAAATATGAATATTCAAATGCCTCTGTGCATGCTGTAATCTCTCTATACAAAAATTAATCGACCGATTTGGCAGATCTTTTTTAGCTCTGTTTGTAATTCCCAGGACAAGGTTTGTATTAAATAATATTTTTTTTTAATCTACCGTAAAAACGGAAAATTTGAGAAAAACCGAAAGTACGTTTTCAAATGTGTTTCTATTGCATACAAATCTATAGTTTTATTCCAATCTGTAAGAACATTTGCACACTTGACCTTCAAATCAAGAGGAAGGTGACTGTCTACATAAAATTTCGTTCGGTGCACGGCGGCGAGCAGTTTACTTACGGACTTGACAAAATCCATAGTTTTGCTCCTACCAATACGTTGCAATCGGATCTATGAACTCAGTTTGCCCGTACTGCAAGGCATTCAGACACAAAAATAAAGCTGCTGGACTGTGTTGCGAAAGTGGAAAAGTGAAATTAGTGTCATTGGTTCCTCCACCAGAGCCAATGCAATGCAATCAATGCATTTAGGAACAGGGACAGATTCCGTACATTGTCTTACAAATATCCAATAATACAACAACTGCTTCAAAATTACTTCACTTGGGGCAACAAATGTCTACATAATGTTTCATTTGGTACCTTACAACAGGCTTTGACTCTGTTTCGCCAATTGCCATGAAAGCTCATGACCGTATATTTTCTTGGAGAGGGTTCTTATAATCCGCAAGCCACCGTATGGTTCATGGCTAAGGGTACCTTGCAATGAACTTTGTTTCACTGATCACCACGAAAGTTGATATATATATATATATATATATATATATATATATATATATATATATATATATATATATATATATATATATATATATTGAGGGGGGAGTGGAGAAGATGAACTGAGGAGGTTGGAGGGAGTGGAAGAAATGGCCCTTGAGAGGGGGAGGTGGAAATGAAGTAGACAGATGGGCGAGGAAGAGATGGGTGGAGGGAATAAATAAATACCTGGGAAATGCCGTATTTTTAGCTAGTTACTTATTGTAATTCTATTCTCGCGATTTCACTGGGAGCCATACATAGGGGATATCTTTCTAGAGCCATCGCCTAAAGCCTGTTCTTCAACCTTTGTAAGTAGGTCTCCCTGTAGTAGTTTACGTCTCTCTTAAATAGTCTGCCAGTTCAGGTTCTTCCGCACCTCTGTGTCACTGTCCCATACATCAAAGTTACCTGCGGACACTTGTGCTACTTTCTGTAGGCTAATTACATTTCTCCAGCATTCTATCGATGTTTAATATCATTGTCACCATCTCTCAAGAGGGATTGCTTTAAATTCGTTTTATTTGAAGTAAAAGAAAATAGCCAATAATTCGCCTACTAATTCTTTCACTCGCCAAATTAAATCGCCAGTCGCCAGAAAGCTAAAATGGCTACTATGCTGAAAAAAAATAAAAAAAAAAATAAAAAAAAGATAGCCAAGAATGCGAAAAATCGCCACACCTAGCAACTCTGGTAGAGAGAAGCCAGCGGAAGAAACGAGCTTTGCCAACAATCAGTAGCTCGCCGATCAGTGTTGTGGTGGCAGAAATGACCGTTCGCGTTCCGGCTTCTTGTCTGCAGACCACCGTTTTCCTTAGTGTTCCACGAGATCATTAGCTGCAGCTGTGTGGGTAAAGTGGCGCCAGCATATCACTAGGGCCATTTAGAAGCTGTTATTGTAGAATTTATATTACTGTTGGGGTTCAAATGTTTGTAAAGCAAACCTAGGGACTGATGACCAATGTCGTTCAGTCCCTTAGATTTACAAACATCTGAACATTTGTGAAACAATACAATCTGCAAGATATTGTGACACCATGAAGAAACTTTGTGGAACCACATAAAACAAACGTCGCGAGATGCTGACAACGGGTGTCTTCATGACAATGCGCGTTCGCACATGCAAGATAAGAGTCGACGAGTGCGTTTGATTGGGATGCTTTAAGCCACCACTCTCACAACCCCAATCTTGCAACTAATGACTATCATATTTTCAATAAATCACCTTCATGGTAAACACTTTCCCGGCGACGACGACGGGGCGAAAAATCGAAGTGAAGAACTGGCTGAAAAAGGCAGCGGGAGACATAGGAATAAAAATTCTCATACCACGGATGACTAAATGTAGTGACGTAAATGGTGATTATGTGTAAAAACAATGCAGGACCTATACTACAATGCATTTACAGTTTATTAAAATAAATTCATTTTTGTATTTCAATAATTCTTGTAACCTTATAATCAGGATTACCCTCACAACTTGCCACAGGTAGCACAAGTTACGTTAAAGATTGACAGTGGACGAAAATACTATAAATGTCTTTATAACACTTAGCTCTTTATTTATGCCAGAATGAAACTTTCACTCTGCAGCGGAGTGTGAGCTGATATGAAACTTCCTGGAAGATTAAAATTGTGTGCCGGAACCGGGACTCAAACTTGGGACCTTTGCCTGTCGCGGGAAATCGCTCTACCGACTGAGCTATCCCGACACGAATCACGATGCCGTCCCACAACTCTATTCCGCCAGCACCTCGCGTCCCACTTTCCAAACGTCACAGAAGCTCTCCTGAAAACCTTGCAAGCCTAGCACTCCTGGCGGAAATGAAGTTGTGAGGTGGCATCGTGAGTCGTGTCGGGATAGCTCAGTCTGTAGAGCGATTGCCACGAAAGGCAAAGTTCCCAGGTTCGAGTCCCGATTCCGGCACACAATTTTAATCTGCCAGGAAGTTTCGGTTTATTTATGCCTTATGCATATCGACTTTCATCATTTTCGAAGGCTACAAAAGGACACTTTTATCAGTATTCCATCACTTCGAAACTCTTTCATCCATACAAGATAGTGTGCGGTCTCTTTGGTGCAATAATTCAAATTGGTCAGTATTCACAATTTCAGCAGCTGAATAATTGGGAACTATGATGGCAGTGAATTGGCCCGCTCGGTTAGCCGTGCGGTCTAAAGGCCCTTTCACGCTATGTCACGTTACGTAACGTGACAGATAAACAAACAAAAGTTTGTTAAACCTATGGGACTTAACTGCGGGGTCATCAGTCCCTAAACTTACAAACTACTTATAAACTAACTTATACTAAAGACAACAAAGAGATCCGTGCCCGAGGGAGGATTCGAACCCCCGACAGGGATGACCTCGCGCATCGCCTCAATTTCGCTCGGCCACTCCGCCGCGGCACGTTACAGATGTGCAGTTCACACCGCCAACGACGTCTGTCAGATACTGGGGCATCGTTTAGGTTCTGTCAGTCGGTTCAATTGAAGTAGGTAACATGGCAAGTGGTTCGTGGTGCGACAGCGCGTTTACTAAAAATGTACCTTGGTCGGATTACGGCAATAGTAGTTCGAGTAGTGAATGGGAACTCATGCTGTTGTACTCGCTTACAAACCGAACGCACTGTGTGCATCCCGTCAACCAAAGATGGGAATAGTGCGGCGAGTATCATCATCTGATTGAGGATTTGGAGCTACATGATGACAGATTCACAACATACTTTCAGCTATCTAAACCTTAGTATGAAGAGGTCTTGATAAGTAACGATATTAGTAAAAATGACAACAACTACAGGGGATCTATTTCCAGCAGAGAAAGATTGGCGCTATGCCTAAGGTAAGTTTACTAATGCTCTATAAAATTTACTTTTTTGAAATATTATTGTACGTGGTTTATAATTTTGGTAAAATTTACTTCAAACATATAAACAAATATTTATTAGATTCTTCAAGCTTTCTCGGCGAATATGTTATATATACACACTTCGCGGGTTTGCCGCCGGAGAATATTGTGCCTCTCCCACAATATTTCGTCGACACAACTATTCGACAGCTTCAGGTGGTGGTAGCTCTCAGTACTATAAGGCGCATCTGATGGTAATTGCGCGGCGGTGGCGGCGGTATTTTTCATGGAGTGAGCAAAGAATACGCATGCGCGAGAGGCCGTACGATGTAGGTTGTCAGCGGCGCTCATGGTGCCCCCTGCTGGGAGCCGAGGAGGCGTCTTCCGCGCGTGCGCCGTGGGCAATGACTGTGCAGCCGGGCGCTCCTGTGGTGAAAATTGGAACTACGTATCTGCGTCGCGCTGCGATCCTTCGCGTATCCGATTTTCTCGTTTCTCCTGTTTTGTTTTGATTGCAGCCAATGCTGGATTCCAGGCTGCGCTCATCTGAAAACCTGCATCCTTGTTGATAAGATTTCCGCTGTACGGATGTGTATGGTCTCTTTAAAAATACGCACATTGCAAATCCAGTTAAGAAGCTGCTGAAGCGCCATTTCGGAAATGCTAGGATTACCAGCCGCTCTTTTCCTACAGCCTGGCCGTCGATATCACCTGATCGTAAATCAGTCTTACTTCATCTGAAAGATGTGTTCCGATTGCGAACTTGGGTGCACTGAAGGCACGCATTGCTCAACACATACTGAACATGACCCCGGAAACACTTCGATCAGTTGTGGAACAAGCTGTTTCTGGATTTAAAGTTGTTGCTGAAAATGGTGGACAGGATACTGAACATGTTTTGCGCGTCACACTGAAATTAAAAATCCGATTTGATTTTGATTAATGCTTTGTATGCCGATTTTGGCCCCAGGACAATTAAAAACCGACGTGATTGATGCTTTGTATGTGGTTTTTGACGTCAGGACCTAAGGTTCCCATTTGCTCAGGTCATCGATCCCTAAACTTACAGACTACTTAATTTTACTCGAAAACCAACACACACACACACACACACACACACACACACACACACACACCTTTGTCTGAAGGAGGACTCGAACCTCCGACGTTAGCAGCTACGCGGTCCGTGACATGCCGTCTTAGACTGCGCAGCCATCCGCTACAAATACGAGACAGAATGTACTTCTCAAGCACCGCAAATTCTCTATGTCGCATGGAGTTATCTGGAACTGACGGTCAGTTAGTCCACCAGTCGGGGTGGGCAGCAAACAAGGCAAAAGCCAAGTGTACAAAAAACGGATTGTGATGAGTCCTAGGTATGTTGTTAGAGAATTCCTACAGACCAACAAGCTAAAATTATTTGTTCCATCCTACCTACACCGCTCTCGCACACATAGAAGCCGAATGGTGACATTTTCGTGGCTATTGGTTACAGAGAAAATAACCTGGTTAAAAAAAAATTAAGTTCTCCATCTTAATGTCGTGAAAGCAACGAACAGATGAAATGAAACAATGACGCGAAACAACAGTTGCGTCTCACCTGTGGTCCCAAATTATAATCGAATCCAGGCGTCGCGGCGAAGTGGCCGAGCGCATTGAGGCGCTATGACCCGATGCGCGAGGCCGATCCCCGTTGGGGATTCGAATCCTCCCTTGGGCGTGGATGTTTGTGCTGTCTTTAGTATAAGTTAGTTCATAAGCAGTTTGTAAGTTTGGGTACAGATGACGCCACAGTGAAGTCCCATAAGCTTAACAAACATTTGAACATTTCGAATCCAGGCAGTTATCAATACCAGAATTTATTATCAGATGCTTGTAATGATTTCTCTAGGTGTGACTAATTTCTTGTGCGGTGAGACTTCTTATAAATATAAATAGTTTAACTGTGATGTTTCAATGCAGAAATCAAAACGCGGTCCCCAGTATTGGGATTTACTCATTAGAATTGGGCAACAGGATTCTTTTTCGGGTATTGATTCCTGCGATTCAATCTCAACATTTCTACGATTCGTTCATGGTTCTTTATTGTCTAGAATAATACGATACTTACAGAATGCCGAAACGTTCTACATCCTACTCATAGATAGCAATACAAGTCTGTGTCATGGATTTTAGAATCTAACCTTGGAATCTATTCATACGATTCTTCAGATCTGCGACGGCACGATTCTTGCAGAATGCGAAAAAGGTGGCAATAAGGGTAGCGGATATTTTGTTGCGTAAAGAATTAAAATAATAATCAGCCACATCCATTCGTTTCAACTCACAAATTCTTGAGAAAATAGTCTTTGAAGTTTTACAAGCGGATATAAATATATATTAAGCTACCAATTATTTCTGTTGTCGGTGTAGTTCATTTGGTAGCGTTGTAGGTTGTCGAACTAGTGAACGTAGGCCACATAGTTCGAATCTTGCTGTAACCTTACCCTTTTGTTGTTCTATTCGTATACTTCAGCCATTTAAATATAAATGTCATTCAATGTATGGTAATTTAAGCATATTTAATCGTTATAAAATACATATTATGTAAAATCCGTCTCTGAATACTAAATTATATTCGAGATACAAGAAAATCGCGTTTTTATATTAAAATATCTCTTCGGGTAAAAACAGTTTCTTTCAGGAAAGATATACATAAAATAACCGAATTAGTAATAAAGATTTTCGAGATGGCGTTAAAAACATTTAAAATCGCTTTTTTTTATCAAAATGAATCTTTTTGTAAAATTAAGTTTTTACAAAAAATACAACTATGTAGATGAACTCAAAAAGTAAAAATCTCTAAATACAAAATATAATCCAAATCGTTAGAGCCGTTTCTGGGATACGTGAAATGTAAATGTGCAAAAATTGCTCGTAAAAATACAAATAACTGTATAAACGACGCGCGCGCGTGTGTGTGTGTGTGTGTGTGTGTGTGTGTGTGTGTGTGTGTGTTGCACTGCACTGCTCTTGGAGCTAATAAGAGGTACGTAATTTTTCATCATACTTTGATTTCTTGATGTTAATCGTGTGTATTAGCAGCGGTGTATTTCGCAGAGTTTCGTTTCTGTCATATGTAATTAGTGAATAATAATTAACGTTTCACGGTCTTCGTTCTGTGCTTCCTTTTTTCACACTCGTCGTCCTGCTTGACTCCTTTCTGGCTTTCGTAATCATTCGGCACTATTCGCCAGTTGCGTTTCGAATCATGAATCATTGGATCTTGGAATCGTCAAGAGATTCTAATGAACGACGATTCATCCGAAACACGATTCGATTCTCACGATTCTTTATTCGTATTCGTTCAAATGAACGACTCATTCACGATTCTCCACAACTCTACTACTCATCGAATGAGGTAATAACATGGCAGATTGTAGATGACAGTTTTCACAGCTACATTCTCTTGATATCACACTAGGAAACGAGGTATTGAACTTCATCAAAAGGCTTCCTCGAGTCAACACGGAACAAATAACGATACTGATCGGCGTTAGACAAGCTGCAGCACCACGCGAGGGACAGAACGCGCTTCATGTTTGCCAACCGCGGAGCGATCGATACCTGTCCACACCGTCGCCTAGTGAAAAACATACAAGCTTTTGGAATACCGGATCTGTTCTGCGTCAAAATGGAGACTTCCTAGTACACAAAATTAGACATGTTATTCTTAAAGAAATTACCTGACTGAGTAAAAGGTGCAAACTGTTGTGTTTCAGTCAGTGATCTCTAAACAACCTTGATAAATAACTCTGTTCTGTGATGGTAGAACCCCAGCGTTTCTCCACATTCAGATATTTTACACATGATATTGCACTGTCCGCTATTTTTTTTTAATTTGGCTAACGGATTTCCAACAATTTGTACATGACGAAGAACTGCTTGCTTAATTCTTCGTCTGTATTTAATGCCAATGTGCGATGAATAGGCTGGTATGGAAGCGAAATCGAAGCGCATTTTTATTTCGTGTTCTCGTAACATTTCTTAGGTGCTTTATTGTAATTTGGCAAGAAACTAAGTATGAACATCTCTTGGAAAATAAAAGAACACCATCAATTCAACCACCCAGCAGAGGGAAATTTTATTGACACATTCTTGACGACGTATACATCACACGATCACACAGACAGAGCCATACGCACATGAGTACAGTCACCAGAGCGTGCGCAGTCGCGAGTCTAGTATCATTTATTCATGCCCCCCCCCCCCCTTTACAGCAATGCAAGCTGCAATTTTCCTACGAAGACGATCATAGAGGTGCATAATGTAGTCTTGTGGAATGGCCTGCCATGCAATTTTCGTCCGGTGTCACATTTGAGCCGGATTTCGGATCGGTCTTGGATACAGCGCAATTTGACATTTCATCTGGTCCCAAACATACTCAATGGGGAACTGATCTGGAGATCGTGCTGACCAGTTGTCATACACTTTGAAAAACACATTAAATGGCACAGGAAACAAATGAACGTTCAGTGTCCTGTTTGAAAAAAACATATCGCTTGTTGGTACATGAACGGTACCAAGACGGGTTGGTTTCGATGTACCGTGAACTGTTCAATAGTCCTTCGATGGTCACCAAAGAAGGACGGCCAGTGTAGGAATTGGCTCCCCACACCATGATGCCAGGTGTCGGCCCCGTTTGCCTCTGTCGCTTACACTCCAGATTTCTGGGCTCCTCTGCACGACGCCACACACGCCAACAACTATCACTGGCCCCGAGGCAAACGCGACACTTATCACTGAAGACGACACATCCTTCTATAATCGCCCATGGCGCAGCCTGAACGATGTTGGGTCGTAAACGGAAGAGGCCCAACGGCACGCATGATCGTGCATTATTGTGTGCGGACCCATATCCTATACTGGCCGTTCTCCTCTGATGATCGTCGCAGGAACATTGAACAGTGCAACATACAGTGAAACCATCATTCAATCCGTTCTAATTTGGGTCATGCAGCATCAAGGCAATATGCTTTTCTAACAGGATGATGCATTAGGAGTGATTTAAAATTGAACGACCATATAAAATTACTCGTCGGTAAAGCAGATGCCAGACTGAGATTCATTGGAAGAACCCTAAGGAAATGCAGTCCGAAAACATAGGAAGTAGGTTACAGTACACTTGTTCGCCCACTGCTTGAATTCTGCCCTCCCGCGTCGGAGGTTCGAATCCTCCCTCGGGCATGGATGTTTGTGTTGTCTTTAGTATAAGGTAGTTCATAAGTAGTTTGTAAGTTAAGGGACTGATGACCCCGCAGTTAAGTCCCATAAGCTTTACAAACATTTGGACATTTTGAATTATATATACATATATAGTTTGCATATATGTATATATGAGGGTGTGTGTGTGTGCAAACTGTTTGTATTGCTTATGGGACTTAACTACGGGGTCATCAGTCTCTAAACTTACAAACTACCTATGAACTAAGACTAAGGACGACACAAATATCCATGCCCGAGGGGGGATTCGAACCCCCGACCGTAGAGGCCGTGCAGACCGTGACTGGAGCACTTCAGTCCCCTCGGCCACCGCGGCCGGCACATTTTGAATTCTGCCCACCGGTGTGGGATCTGTACCAGGTGGAACTGATAGAGGAGGTAGACAAGATCCAACGGAGAGCAGCGCGCTTCGTTACAGGATCATTTAGTAATCGCGAAAGCGTTACGGAGATGATCAATAAACTCCAGTGGCAGACTCTGCAAGAGAGACGCTCTGTAGCTCGGTACTTGCTTTTGTCGAAGTTTCGAGTACATAGTTTTACCTAGGAGTCTAGCAGTATATTGGTACCTACTACGTATATCTCGCGAAGAGATCATTAGAGCCGGGTCCTGTGGCCGAGTGGTCTGCGGCGCGCCATAGTCTGCACGGCCGCTACGTTCGGGAGTTCGAGTACCCCCTCGGGCATGGATGTACGGTAGTTCATAAGTAGTTTGTAAGTTTAGGGACTGATTACCCCACAGTTAAGTCCCTTAACCTTAAGAAACATTTGAACAATTTTTTTGAGATCATTAGGATAAAATCAGGGAGATTAGAGCCCACACAGAGGCATACCGACGATCATTCTTTCCGCGAACAATACGTAACTGGAATAGGAGGGAAAACCGACTATGGTACTCAAGGTATCCTCCGCTATACACAGTCAGGTACCTTGCTGAGTATGGATGTAGATGTAGAGCCATCACGGCATTTGTGTGGTGTGATTTAGGGAAAACCTAAATCTGGATGGCCGGAGGTAGATTTAAACCACCGTCCTACCGAATGCGAGTCCAGGGTGTTACCACTGCGCCGCCTCGCTCGGTGTATTCTTCAAAAAAGATAGATTGGCTGGCCAGTACTTACCTATGTGCTGTAACGACGATAGTCACAAAAAGAAAGAAAAGATGACGAAAAAACAAGCTTTAGGAACAGGGTTCCTTCATCAGGTAGGGCCGGCCGCGGTGGCCGAGGGGACTGAGGCGCTCCAGTCAAGGTCTGCACGGCCACTACGGTCGGGGGTTCGAATCCCACCCCTCGGGCATGGATATTTGTGCCGTCTTTAGTCTTAGCTAGTTCATAAGTAGTTTGTAAGCTTAGGGACTGCTGACCCCGTAGTTAAGTCCCATAAGTTCTACAAACATTTGAACATTTCAACATCAGGTAGGAGAGAGGGGAAGAAAAAAGGAATGATGGGAACAGAAGGGGAAGGTAATTCACGACCTAGTCATGAGGATGATGCTTGATTTCCGTAATCCTTTAACCATCGCGACCGGATGAAATGCCGTCTTGCACAGTATGCATGACTGGCACGATATCTGGCTAAACTGATGCACCGGGTGGAAACTGCATGGCGGCCATTCCGCAAGACTACATTCGGCACATCTGCTGTCATCTCCATGGGAGAAGTGCCGCTTGCTTGCTGTAAAAAGGGGGTACACCACTACCACCTAGAGCGAAGGCCGCGGCGCTCTCGTGTGACGTCAGGCAGAGTAGGTTGCGCGCGCATATCTGACTGGCTCGCTGCTTCGGCATAGTGGGCCGTGCTCCAGCGGCTACTCAGTCAGCTATGCGCGCGCAACCTACTCTGCCTGACATCACACGAGAGCGCCACGGCCTTCTCTCTAGGTGGTGCTGGGTACTCACGGTACTAGTGTCGACATTGTGCACGTTCTGGTGAGTTTACTTACGTGGATGTGGCTCCGTTTTTGTGTTCTACATCCTCAAGAATGTGTCAGTAAAATTTCCCTCTGCTGGGTCGACGAATTCTAGGTGTTCTTTTTCCATTTTCCAGGACTGTATGGCAGCTGAAGTTCAACATTCAGGTAGTGTAGAAATCAATGGGTCCAACGGTGGGAACTAGTAACTTTAAAACAAAGAACCTATTCAGCTGTTCGCATGTGATTCCCATAAAGATGTATATACGGAGTGGTTGGTGAAATCATGAGCTGTCGACATGGTTTTGGACATCTCTATACCACAGAATGTAGATATCGGAAGGCTTACCTCTTAGCGGATAGGCGGCGATGTCAGACGTAAGTGACACAGTAAAGTGCTGATTCATGCACCGCTGTTTCTGAGCACACCATTAAACGCAGATTTTTGAATATGCTGTTCCACAACAGTAAATCCTCACGTGTCGCTCTGTCGAGTTAAACACATCGTCAGTTATAATTGTAGTGAGCACATGTTCGTCAAGATTGGGCATTGATCGATTCAACTGTCTCTCCTGATCGAAAGGATCACGTTTCTTGCTACACGAAGTCGATGGTGGAGTCAAAATATATCATGACTAGTTGACCCTTGCGAATAATTCCCACTTACCCTGATCAGTGACATATAGGTAAGATAGAAATGGAGCTGCAGGTACATACATATGTATAATATATATATATATATATATATATATATATATATATATATATATATATATATATATATATATATGTATATGTATATGTACAAAATATAATAAACTTTGAATAGTAGTAACAAATATTAGTCTAATTCTAAGACAATTTACATAATTAAATACAATATGATTAATTGTGAAACACAAAAAATCAGATATTGGCTTTATCACGTTTATTTTATATTTTGAAGTCTTGTTTATTTTACAAAACTTATTTGAAAACAATGTTAGTAGTTATAATGTGTCTTTAGCACAAACATAAATATCTCTGAATGGGCGAATTCGTGAAAATGCCACGTATAACTGTGCATGCGAGAAAACAGGTTCTGGTAAATAATAACCCTGCCCTTTGAAACGTCTGACCTTGTGCTTAATTATGGTAATAGCGAATGCTACTTTTATTGGGGATTGTGTTCTTATCATTTGGAAAGGCATGGTTGGATCAGAAGGTATGAAGCTAATGCGGGCTATTAGCACAGTTTTAACGCAGTCTATGAATTTAGCAGTGATGATGTACTCGCTTAAGTGAGTCACCACTCATCTTGCACCATTAACTAATCCCTGATTAGCGTTAAAATTTCTAATTAACATACTCCGCGCGGTTGGTGATGGGAGCAACCGTAAATACATGTCCCATTTACGACTGTTGGCCAGTTATCAAAATCAAATCAAATGTTTGTAAATCTATCGGAACAAACTTCGTGGTCATCAGTCCGTAGCTTACAAACTACTTAAAGCTAGGTAAACTAACTTAAGGACAACACACACACCCATGCCCCAGGGAGGACTCTAACCTCCACGGCGAGCATCTGCGCGCTCTGCAGCGAGACGCTTTAGACCTCTCGGCTACTCCACCGCGGCCCGGCGGTTATCTACTTAGATTCTATGAACAGTACAATTTTTTTTTCAGAATAAAGACTTTTTGTTATAACAATAACTTTAAATTATCTGTGTATTTTTCATCATTAGTGGAGAATGAAACCTTGAAAATGATGCCTCAATCATTAATTTTGGATAAGTAATACACGAGATATGGCGTACCCAAAAAAAAAAAAAAAAAAAAAAAAAAAAACAAAAAAAAAAAAAACAAAAAAAAACAAAAAAAAAAAAAAAAAACAAACGCCGATGAGAAGTAATGTATTATGATGATTTAGGCGAATGGCTGGACGAAACATGCAGTTCGTTAGGGACACGGAATATGGTAAATTGAAGGAATGAAGGAAGATTTTGGTTTAACGTCCCATCGAGCATATGGTAATTCGAGATGGTGATAGAAACAAAATGCTGTGGGGTACATACACCTAGGCTACCAAGAGACCCGTGGTACTACTGAAGGGCACAATTTCGACTGAGGATTACAGTAACATTATTACATACCGCCTGTATCTCTTCCTGCTGGATGTCTACCAGAAAGATAACTGTGCGTGCCACAAGGCTGTGATCGCACAACTTCGGTGTACTGGAGCGTGAAAGCGAACGCATAACAGTCATCTGGTTGTAAAACTGCTGGGCCGATCTATCATGGGCTACAACATTAACACGTTCGCTGCCGTTCACGCTCTGGCGCGTGATCGCATTTTGACAGTACCTTTTCACAGTTTTGAGCGACTGAATGTTTTGGTTTTAGTTTACAGTTTTTTATATGGTTTTTATTTGCCTTTGTATTTTTGTGAAAACAACAAATTAATAATACATAAATCTATCATGACATCATGAGAAGCGTTTGTGGCTCGTAGCGGGTAATGCAAACGCGGAAATCTGGAACCATGTACGTGTGCATATCACTTACATATACTCTTCCTGAGTGCCTACCAGAGTATACAGCTTTATTAGACGATGCCAGTTTACAACAACGCATAATAGGATGCTAGGTCGCAGCACGCGCCACAGCGTGAGCGGCTCCTGACTCAAGTAACGTTTACACGCGCCAGAGGTGAACGGCAGCGAACGTGTTAAATAAGCTACTGTTTAGAAACAACTGTTCTTGAGTTGCGTCACGTTTGAAATTCCAGTAATGTAATCTATTAATTTAACTGTTCTTTCCGTGTCGTCATTCACGTCGTTTATAAAATTAAATATTCTCTATTCCATCGGATCTGCTTCAATTAAGTTTTTCATATTGTCAATAAATTAACACTAAATGTACTGCCAACTCATTCAAATAGATTCTAAACTTTCTTGATATCGCCGCGGTGGAGTAGCCGAGTGGTATGGCCTACAGATCACGCCGAGCGCCGTGGCTCAGCGCGCCCGGTCAGGGGGCTAAACGCGCACTGTAATAAAAAAGCTGAGCCAAACATTCAACGAACAACCGTAAACAAACTGAACCAACGACCGCAAACCATAGAACAACCTGATGGAAAAAAAAGCGGGTCTAAGGCGCCTTGCTGCGCAGCGCACGGTTGCTCGCCGTCGGAGATTCGAGTCTTCCCTGGGACATGGGTGTATGTGTTGTCCTTAGGTTAGTTTACCTTAGTTTAAGTTGTTGATAAGGTATGGACTGATGACCACGCTGTTTGCTCCGATAATTTGATATCGTATCTGGGCTAAGTTTTCATACTCAAACGAGCGAGTAGGTTTCACTAAGGCCTCTTTCTTATTTGCATAAACATCGCCGTTTTGTTTTCTCAAATTTTACAGTTGCATTTAGGACCACATTTTTTATTTACCTTTCCGAAAAATGCATAGGACGCTAGATTAATACACCGTTTTTTCTATTCGACCTTAATGTGCAGTGTTGAAGTAAGGGTTATTCATTTATTTATTCGACGTGTCAGATGCCTTACACTACTATACACATTCAAAACGGGAAACTAAATTAACATTCAAATTTAACAAAACGTTATTTATTATAAATTTAGTTATACATATTACATTACTTATCAACCTAAAGTGCATACATATAGTAATCTCTCAAAATAATTAACAATTAAACGGAAACACTTAAATTACAAGGCCAAGAAATGACAGTGTGTGTGAGTTTATGCAGATCCTCTTGTGAACCGTCCGGAAAACCATGAATTTGACATTCAGTTTTGTGCTGCATCGTCTGCATTTTGCCGCATTGACAGTGAGGATCGTCCATGTAGCTCCACTTGGCCATCAGCTCGTTGCACAGTCCAACACCAGTTCTCATTCTGTTTAATGCCCACCAGGTTCTTCGACGGATGTTGAAGCCAGAAACACGATCAGCCGGGTCTATAATTAGGTGTCCGTTGATAACATTTGCTTGTTGCCATAGGTGTTTCCATTCTGCTACTGTGTTTCGATTGTTCGAGGAGTGGTTCCAGGGGGAATTTCTTAACTTTATTCGTGTCGGCCCATGCAGATCAGAGTGTATTGGAAGTGTAGTGTCAGCATCAAATTTTACATTCCTCTTTGGATTGCATGTTGTCTGCAGAGTGACGGAGGTTCAGTATTTGCCAGCACAGAGAACCCTAGTGTTGGGGTAGGTCTCACTGTTCCAGTTATTGTTCGCAAGGTGTCATTTAGGCAAACAAAAAAAAAAAAAAAAAAAAAAAAAAAAAGGTTGTATACGTGGAAGAAACCAGGAGACACTGGAAGATACCAGATAGATTTTATAATGGTAAGACATAGATTTCGGAATCAGGTTCTACAGTGTAAGACATACCCAGGGCAGATATAGACTCTGACCATAACTTGATGGTTATGAACTGTAGGCTGAAACTAAAGAAACTACAAAAAGGTAGGAAAATAAGGAGATGGGACCTGGATAAATTGGAGGAACTTGAGGTTCTTAAGAATTTCAGAGGGAGCTTTAGGCACCAATTGACAGAAACAGGGGAAAATAAAACAGTTGAGGAGGAATGGGTAAAATTGAGAGATGAAATAGTGAAGGTAGCAGAGGACAAAATAGGTAGGAAGGAAAGACCTACAAAAAATCCTTGGATATCACAGGAGATACTAAATTTAATCGATGAAAGGAGAAAATATAAAAATGCAGTAAATGAAACAGGCAAAATGGAGTACAGACGACTAAGAAATGAGGTTGACAGGAAGTGCAAAATGGCTAAGCAGGAGTGGCTAGAAGGCAAATGCAAGGATGTAGAATAATGTATAAATAGGGTAAAAATAGATACAGCCTACAGGAAAATAAAAGAAACATTTGGAGATAAGAAAAACAGCTCTATGAATATCAAGGACACTGATGGAAAACCAGTTCTCAGCAAAGAAGGGAAAACTGGAAGATGGAAAGAGTATATAGAGGGGCTCTACAAAGGAAATGAACTTCGAGACAATATTGTAGGAAGGGAAGAGGATGTAGATGAAGATAAAATAGGAGATACTGTACTGAGAGAAGAATTTGACAGAGCCCTGAAAGACCTAAGTCGAAACAAGGCCCCTGGAGTAAATGATATTCCCTCAGAGCTACTGAAGTCTCTGGGAGAACCAGCCATGACAAACCTGTTTCACCTGGTGTGTAAGATGTATGAGACAGGCGAAGTACCCTCAGACTTTAAGAAAAATGTTATAATCCCCATCCCTAAGAAAGCAGGTGCAGACAGGTGTGAAAACTACAAAACCATCAGTTTAATAAGTCTTGGCTGCAAAATAGTAACGCGAATTATATACAGAAGGATGGAAAAGCTGGTAGAAGCCGACCTCGGGGAAGATCAGTTTGGGTTCAGGAGAAATATAGGATTTGTAGATTTGTACATTTGGAGAAGGCTTTTGACAATGTTGATTTAAATACACTCTTTCAAGTTCTGAAGCAAGCAGGAGTAAAATATAGGGAACGTAAGGTTATTTACAACTTGTACAAAGACCAGACAGCGGTTGTCAGAGTTGAAGGGCATGAAAGGAATGCAGTGGTTGGAAAGGGAGTAAGACAGGGTTGTAGTCTTTCTCCATTGTTGTTCAATGTGTACATTGAGCAAGCTATAAAGGAAAGTAAGGAGAAAATTGGAGAAGGAATTAAAGTTCAGGGTGAAGAATTAAAAACATTGCGTTTTGCCGACGACATAGTAATTCTGTCAGATACAGCAAAGGATCTGGAAGAGCAATTGAACGGAATGGACAGTGTGCTGAAAGGTGCATATAAGACGAATATTAACAAGAGCAAAACTAGGGTAATGGAGTGCAGTGTAAGAAAATCAGGTGATGCTGAAGGAATTAGATTGGGAAACGAAGCAATAAAGGAGGTAGATGAGTTTTGTTACTTGGGCAGTAAAATAACAAATTATGGTCGCAATACAGAGGATATAAAATGCAGAATGGCAATGGGTAGAAAAGCGTTCTTGAAAAAGAGAAATTTGTTAACATCGAATATTGATTTAAACCTAAAGAAGTCCTTTCTGAAGGCATTTGTATGGAGTGTTGCCTTGTATGGGAGTGAGACATGGACGATAAACAGTGCGGACAGGAAGAGGATTGAGGCTTTTGAAATATGGTGCTACAGAAGATTAGGTGGGTAGATCGCGTAACTAATGAGGAGGTACTGAACAGAATTAGGGAGAAAAGGAATTTCTGGCATACCTTGACTAAAAGAAGGGATAGATTGGTAGGACACATTCTTAGACATCAAGGAATTGTGAATTTAGCGCTGGAGGGAAGTGTGTGGGGAAAAAATCGCAGGGGAAGACCAAGAGATGGATACAGTAAGCAGATTCAGACAGATGTAGGTTGTCGTTCTTATGTGGAAATGAAGAGGCTTGCACAGGATAGGGTATTGTGGAGAGCTGCATCAAACCAGTCTCCGGACTGAAGACCTAACAACAACATACTTTGTTGACGTGCGAACTGTTGGCCCATACAGACGCACAGTGTTCTCCAGCACAGTAGACTATAGACCGTTCAGCGAGAGCTGGGGCGAAACGTAAACAGTGGCACGTGAGCGACTGCGCTCGTTTCCAGCGAAAGCATTCGGTGTTCACGTGATACGAAGGGGTGTACAAAATCCTTGACGCACGCTTTGCAGCTGGTGGCGTCGACTGGCTGCCGAGCTGACGTCATAGCGGACCCTGAGAAACCTGGACAACAATGCAACGAAATAAAGCACGACATGGAAGATTCAAAACCAGTTTCAATAATATTAAAAGTACGATAAACTGAGTTCATTCTGTCAATACAGATTTGTTTTCATAAAGGTTGCTTACCAAACGTTCCATTGATACACAATTTTTAATAACATTCCCACTAATAATAATGGTAAAGGACGGCGAATCAAGGTTCATTCTGTCAAACTTGAATTGTTTTGATTGAGGTTTATACCAAACCGGTCCTCTCTCTCTCTCTCTCTCTCTCCTCAAGAATTTCCACATTTGACTTTCAACTAAAAATACGACACGGAGGACGCATTTGTTCCAAACTTCTGCAGTCACTGTTTTTACTGCTTCTTCTTGCAGTTCTTTAACTTACGGCATTTTGTATGTTTTGTCTTTCGCCGCAACATAGCCACACTTACACCTATGGCGTTTAATTCACAGCGGTGCGGAGGAATTCTAAGAACAGTTTTCCCTGCATTCTTCGCCATTTCATCTGTCGCGTATTCGTTGTGCACTGTTCTGTAATTTTGAAACATACCTAAAAGTTATTTTTTTAATACACCGTCTTCAAAATCGAGGTTTTTAGATTTAAGCCACTCTGATATGTCGTCCTTATTGGAATTCGCACTGGGAACTTTTTCTTTTCTACGATAATAGTGCGGCGCTTTATCAACAACAATAACTGCAAGCCGAGGAAGAATATCTTAAAACCACTTCTCGAAGGTTCTACTACTCTTTCAAGCGTCTTTAAAGATGAACTTGAGAGATCGTGAAATCGCCGCTGTACAACACGCACTAACGAGCTCACACCTGCAATTGAGATAGCCACGCTGACTGTGCGCCCCTGCCTTGTACACCCCTCGATAGCAGCGCTGTGTCACGCGCCTTGCTGTGTTTACAGTACGTCTTTCGTTTCGGTGAATGGAGTATAGAGCCATGGAGGAAGTGCGGAGTGTCGTAGCCGTCATACGCAGCCCACCCATCCCCTCTTGGAAACCTCGTAAGGCAAAAAAAAAATAAAAAAAAAAAATAAAAAAAATCAAAAAAATCGCAATCCATGAGTTTTGGCGACTTTCGAGAGTAATGGCTAATAAGAGCTCCGTACACATTTATGGTAGTTGGGCCCAACATAGTTGAGGCATTGCCCTGTATGCCGTATAATTGTGACTGATTTGCATGTCTTGAAACAAAGAACGTAAAATGATGTTTCCTGCTGTATTCGCACCATCTTGACACATGAGGTAAGGAATGAGTCTGCGAATCGTAGAAGGACATCCCTTCCGACCAACACGTGAACCGGGAACTTGCGCCTGGCACTGGGTAATCGTCACTATCATTGCGCAAGACACAAGAAACCGGTTGAAGGCAGTAAAAACTAGATATGCGTCACAAATTGATGGTAGCGTAGCAACAAGATGTAGGGAAATCCCGGTAGAACGCTGAACCCGTGTCCAAATATGTCACTGCTAACGCCTCTTGTGATAATCCTATACTCCTGGCCATTAAATAGGTACACCACGAAGATGACGTGCTACGGACCCGAAATTTAAGCCACAGGAAGAAGATGCTGAGACATGCAAATGATTAGATTTTCAGAGCATTCACACGAGTGGCGACACCTAGAACGTGCTGACATAAAGTTTCCGATCGATTTCTCATACACAAACAGCAGTTGACCGGCGTTGCCTGGTGAAAGGTTGTTGTGATGCCTCGTGTAAGGAGGAGAAATGCGTACCATGACGTTTCCCATTTTGATAAAGGTCGCAATTTAGACTGTTTATGGTAACGCGACATTGCTGCTCGCGTTGGTCGCGATCCAATGAATGTTAGCAATATATGGATTCTGTGGGTTCAGGAGGGCAATACGGAACGCCGTGCTGGATCCCAACGGCCTCGTATCACTAGCAGCCGAGATGACAGGCTTCTTATCCGCATGGCTGTAACGGATCGTGCTGCCACGTATCGATCCCTGAGTCAGCAGATGGGGACGTTTGGAAGACAACAACCATGTGCACGAACAGTTCGACGACGTTTGCAGCAGCATGGACTATCAGATCGGAGACCATGGCCGCGGTTACCCTTGATGCTGCATCACAGACAGGATGTGATGGTGTAGGCAACGATGAAACTGGGTGCGCGAATAGCAGAATGTTATTTTTTCGGATGAATCCAGGTTCCGTTTACAGCATCATGACGGTCGCATCCGTGTTTGGCGACATCGCGGTGAACACACATTGGAAGCGTGTATTCGTCATCGCCATACTGGCGTATCACCCGGCGTGATGGTATGGGGTCCCATTGGTTACACGTCTCGGTCACCTCTTGTTCGCATCGACGGCACTTTGGACAGTGGCCGTTACATTTCAGATGTGTCACGACCCGTGGCTCTACCCTTCATTCGATCACTGTGAAAGCCTACGTTTCAGCAGAATAATGCACGACCGCATGTTGCAGATCTTGTACGACCTTTCTGGATACAGATAATGTTCGACTGCTGCTCTGGCCAGCACATTCTCCAGATTTCTCACCAATTGAAAACGTCTGGTCAATGGTGGCCGAGCAACTGGCTCGTCACAATACGTCAGTCACTACTTTTGATGAAATGTGGTATCGTGTTGAAGCTACATGGGTATCTGCACCTGTACACGCCATCCAAGTTTTGTTTGACTCAATACCCAGGCGTATGAAGGCTGTTATTACGGCCAGAGGTGGTTGTTCTCGGTACTGTTTTCTCAGGATATATGCACCCAAATTGCGTGAAAATGTAATCACATGTGAGTTCTAGTATAATGTATTTGTCCAATGAATACCCGTTTACCATTTGCATTTCTTCTTGGTGTAGCAATTTTAATGGCCAGTAGTGTACTAAGAAACTAACACAGATTTTGAAAACACAGTTGTCCTGTTGATCACCAGAACCAGATAACGATTTAAAGCCACATTACACGGAGTACTGCGATAAATACTTTATGTACACATCAGTTAGGAGTTCTCGCCTGTAACATCTCTTTCAAGAGTCCTATTATGACAGGAATTGCCATTGATTAATTCGATGCCTACTGGCAGAAAATGTAGTAAATTTCTTTGTATATTGAAAGTGATGTTTAAATGTTTTTGAAGCTTATGAGACTTAACTGCGGGGTCATCAGTCCCTAAACTTCTAAACTACTTATAAACTAATTTATACTAAAGACATCACAAACATCCATGACCGAGGGAGGATTCGAACCCCCGACGGAGAACGGCGACGCACTTCGGAGCATAGGCCCTCAATGCACTCGGTCATTCTGCCGCGGCTATTGAAAGGGAAATTTTGGGATGTTTCATATTTAGCGGTCTGATAATTAGAAGCGGAATCAGAATCATTTTCGTCCTGTAGGCAGTCGTTATCTTTTCATCACCATACCAGCCTCCTATAGGAAAAATGTGCAAAGAATATTCACTCACGGTGATCCACATGGATTTCGCCAAGAGGGTACAAGACCTAAATTTGTCATTTTTATACGTGATTCGGTGAAATTGAAGACCATAAATGAAAATATGTGCATTACAAATGTTCAAATGTTTGTATAGTCTATGGGACTCAACTACGGGGTCATCAGTCCCTAAACTTACAAACTACTTATGAACTAACTAAGACTAAGGACGGCACAAATATCCATGCCCGAGGGGGGATTCGAACCCCCGACCGTAGTGGCCGTGCAGACCGTGACTGGAGCGCCTCAGTCCCCTCGGCCACCGCGGCCGGCTGTACATTACATTCGTTATTCTTCAATTAATACTTTCCACTTAATTTATTTTAGAAGGTCAATTTATTTAATACCTGAAAGCTAAGGGCCACGTATTATTAACACCGTGTAAATGACAAGCAATCAAGCAATGTTCAAATACACCATTAGTAGTGTGCTGCTTGTCAAATGGTCGTTGATTATTTAGGCGTAAAGTTACAGAGCGATATGAATACAATGAGCGTTTAAAGACTTATGGGCACGGCGGATAGTCAAACTTCGATTTGTTAGGAGAATTTTGGGAATATGTGGTTCATCTGTAAAGGATAGCGCTTATAGAACACTAGTGCGACCAATTTTTTAGTATTGTTTCAGTGTTTGGGACCACACATTATGGATTTAAAGGAAGACGTATAACAAATTCAGAGGTGGCCTCGTAGATTTTTTCTGGTAGGGTCAATCAACATGTGAGTGTTACAGAGGATAAGAGAAGTCAAATGGGAATTACTGGAGGAAACGTGACTTTCGTTTCGAGATACAGTAATGAAGGATTGTAATTTAGAGATTCAGTTCTGAGCATGAGGTCCGCCTAATGCAAAACACTGCTTTTGCTTTTCACCCAACCCTGTTTTACCACCTCAGTACCATCATCAGTGGCTTTTTATCTATTTATTTATAGCTGCGATAATCAAAATACATTGTTTTAATACTAATCTGTACATCTCCAATACTCAGAATTTTCAGCTATCAGTCGATTTAAAAAAAAAAAAAAAAAAAATCTTTATTGGCTAATCATGGTTTCGGCCAGTAACTGGCCATTATCAATGCATGTGTTTAACTGTAGATGTTATTAATGTGCAAAAAAACTCACACCACGCACGGTGTGAGTTTTTTCCACATTAATAACATCTACAGTTAAACACATGCATTGATAATGGCCAGTTATTGGTCGAAATCATAATTTGCCAATACAGATTTTTTTCAAAGATCGACTGATAGCTGAAAATTCTGAGTATTGGAAGCATATCACAGTTGTGGAGCGAAAACCACGGATAGTAACCTGATAATCTGTACATGTTTTGCATGTGAGTTCATATGTCAATCAGTATACACAGGAGAAACTTGTAGGAATTTCAAAACCAGATATTCGGAACACCTCAGAGTACTGAAAAGTCACAACTTTCATACCACATTTGCAGACCACCAGCAGCCCACAACACCGCCCATCCAAAATGGACTTAAAATTACAAAAATCAAGCCACAAATTGTTCAAATGTTTGTAAATCTATCAGACCAAACTGCGTGGTCATCAGTCCGTAGCTTACAAACTACTAAGGTAAACTAACCTAAGGACAACACACACACACACACCCATGCCCCAGGCCCCAGGGAGGACTTGAACCTCCGACAGCGAGCGACCGCGCGCTCCGCAGCGAGGCGCCTCAGACCGCTCGGCCACTCCACCGCGGCGTCAAGCCACAGTAAATACCACACACACTCACATTATAAAAAAAAAGGGTCACACATAAAAAGCAAAAGCAGAAGGAAAATTAGTCATGAATGAATATACCACAGTGTGCAAAAAATACATTATTTAACACATTAAAGGTGGTATACAGAAATAACAGTTATACTCACCCACACCCATCCACACACAGGCAGAGAAAGAAAGTAAACCAATTTCAAATTCACCGCCATTCCCATCAGAAAACGTATGAAGGCCGACTAGCAGGTGTGCGTAATAACAAAGCGTAGACACTTCATTTTGCCAAAGTGTGAAATGACCGTGAAACAAAAAAGCCTGCGAAATGTGTCCACAGCAACGCAGAAGAGAAAGTGTGCTGAAAATCGAATTATAAGTAATAATAAATACAGGGCGATGATCAAAATATCGCTGCTCACCAAATTTAGTTTTCACACTAGAACTAGCGTGTTAATATGCGACTGATTATTTGGTTGCAGATGACAACGCTTCCACTGTCTATTTGAAATGGATCATACCTGACCACAAAATGTAACCAATAATACGACATACGATTTTTAGTCATAATTTTCCCACATAGGTTTCTACTAAAACAACAAATTTTGAAGTTCACAACTATAAGTAAATTGATAAAAATCCACTGCTGATGGCACAGAGGTGCTGAACATGTTTGGGTGAAAAATAAAAGTGTTTTGCATTAGGCGGACCTTAAACCCAGATTTTTTTTTACTACAAACACGAAAATAATAGGAGCTACATACCCAAAATAATGGAAATTAGAAATTTACCTTCTGATGCTGACTGCAGGATAAGCTTACTGTCCCCAGTTTGGATTCTACGTAAGGTCGTAAAAGGTAGAAGAAATAAGGGCTGGTACGAAGTCATATTCCGGAGGTAAAGTAGTCCCCCATTCGGATTTCCGGGCAGGGACTACTCAGGAGGATGTCGTCATCAGGAAATGACCTGGAAGAGTAATGGACAGTGAAGAGAGCGTATAAAATGAACATTAACAAGAGCAAAACAAAGATAATGGGATGCAGTCGTATTGTTAGAAAGTCAGATTAGGTAACTAAGCAATAAATATAGTAGATGAGTTATCTTACTTGGGTAGTAAAATAACATATGACGGTCGCAGTACAGAGGATATAAAATTCAGAATTGCAATGGGAAGAAAAGTGTTTCTGAAAAAGAGAAATTTGCTAACATCGAATATTAATTTAAGTGTGAGGAAGTCCTTTCTGAAGGCATTTGTGTGGAGTGTTGCGTTGTAAGGGAGTGAAACTTGGGCGATAAATAGTTCAGACAGGAAGAGGATGGAGGCTTTTGAAATGTGGTGCTACAGAAGAATGCTGAAGATTAGGTGGGTTGAGAGCATAACTAATGAAGAGGTACTGAACAGAATTGGGGAGAAAAGGAATTTTTGAAATACCTTGATTAAAAGAAGGAATCGCTTGGTAGGAGACATTCTTAGACATAGAGTTATCGTAAATTTAGCATTGGAGGGAAGTGAGTGGGGAAAAAATCGTAGAGGGAGACCGAGAGACGCATATAGTAAGCAGATTCAAATGGATGTCAGTTGCCGTTCCTATGACGAGATGAAAAGGCTTGCTCAGGATAGATTAGGGTGGAGAGCTGCATCAAACCAGTCTCCTGACTAAAGACCATAACAACAACGAAGACGTAAAGGCAGTCGATTTTTCCTCGCGAGGTCTAAGGCGTCATGCTACCGACTGGGCAGCCGTTCCCATCGGAGGTTCGAGCCCTCCCTCATGCGTATGCTTTTGTGTGTGTGTATTTGTATGTATGTGTGTGTGTGTGTTTTCTCTTTAGTGTAAGTTAATTTACGTAGTTCGCAAGTCTAGGGACATGTCTATAACGGTTTGCCCCAATAGGTTTTAAAAGGGAAGGAAATGACAACTAGTCGTACGATGTACACTCTGTCACACACCAGGTTTCTTAGACAGTATTTATGTAGATGCTCGCTGTTTACCATCGGCGATTTACCTTTTGGCATTTCGCATCTACTCTTCAGCTTTGCGTCGTGGCTGCACGTTGACGTATCCGCAAAAAGAGACTGGCTTCACACATTCTCGCCTTACGTGCCAGAACGTGCGTCCCAAAACCTACTAAGTAGCTGGGCTCTAATAAGCTGGGGTCTGGAAGCCGCAACCTGTTAACTCTTTCCATGGAATGACCACCAATACAGATTCCACCAAAGAGGTATATAAACAACGTGTAGAAGCTATCTATGCGGCTCCTGCTTTCTGCGTGACAGCAACAAGCAGCAGTAGACGACGTATTACGAGTATTTTCTAACATCATGCAGGCTGAACATTTAAGATGGACAGATACAACAAATGCTGGGAAATCACATGGTTTGCGATAGACATAGAATATAATTTTCTTTTGATTGATAATAAATCATGTCCAGCATATATGTGTAGCGTTCACTTCTACTAGTTGTAGTGACAGAATTGAAGGAATGTCGTACTTTAGCTACGTACCGGCAGTTTTCATTTCTTATAGTCGTTTTATGTATCTGCCTTTTATAAAGACTATTTTCTTACTTTTCAAGGTCATCTGGACAAACAGTCGCCCTTACTGAAGTACATCCTTGTACTGCATTTAGCGCGTTTAAAATGCTCTTTCCTGACAAACGTAAATCCTAACGCAATATGAGAATAAATATTACAGAGACATCTTGATTAAGAACTTCTGAAAGCTACACAAAAATCGTGACGCCAGAATATATATATCTAGGCAGAGTATCAGGAATTTTCGTCAAAAGTACGGAAAATAAAGCTTTCGAATCAAGTTTTGAAGTGTTTATGTACAACTACTATTGTCTGCTTTTTCTATAAATACCATCCAATTACATAAATATATTTCTGTGACATATGTAAAACAGAAGTTCGTAGTGTGGACCTCACTAAAATTCATGCACGTCAAAGGTGTAGTAACTGCAAATAGGTGTTATAGATAAATTCGTCAGTATGTACACCGTAATTACACAAATGCGCGTGTTCCAATTGAAGTTACAAGAATAATTCAGAATTTCGAACATCTCAAAAATCAATGAAAAACGCAATTTATATTTTGGAATTACCGGGTGATCAAAAAGTAAGTATAAATTTGAAAACTTAAGAATCACGGAATAACGTAGATAGAGAGGTAAGAATTGACACACATGCTTGGAATGACATGGGGTTTTATTAGGGAAAGAAAAAAGTTCAAAAAATTTCCGACAGATTGCGCTGGACAGCAAAACGTCAGCGACTGCGCATGAAAATCGTGTATAAAAGGAGCTGTAATGAGAGAGAGAGAAATTTTCTATCCCTCTGCTGGTGTACCCCAAGGCTCTGTCCTTTCTCCCCTCCTATATCTCCTGTATACCTCTGATATGCCTTAGCCTGCTCCTCCTGTACACCTCTTCCAATATGCTGAAGACACCGCTTTCCTTGCCTTAGATCCCACCCTCGCCCGTTCCAACCGCCTGCTCCAAGAACACCTTGACCTCTTCGCCGCTTGGTGCAACCAGTGGCAACTATCTATAAATCCTGCCAAAACCCAGGCGATCATTTTAGGTCGTACTACCCCTTCCCTCCGTCCCCGAGATTTCTATCTCACCCTCCATAACCGTCCCATCCGCCTCACCCCTACCCTAAAGTACCTGGACCTCACTATTGATCGCACCCTCTCCTGGACTTGCCACCTACGCACTATTCAAGAAAAAGCCCGCTCCCGCCTCCACCTCCTTAAACTCCATGTTGGTCGAACGCAGGGCCTCAACCCTTCTACCGTCTCCTCTTTACCTAGAAATCCCTCATCCTATGTGTCGCCCATCCAGCCTGGATCTCCGCTCCCCCGTCCTTCTACAAATCTCTGGAGATACTGGAGCGTCATGCCCTCCGCCTCGCCTTCCGTATCCCCCTTTATCCCCTCTCCCCCACGCGGATCCTGTATGATCGCATTCCTTTTCCCCAACTCGTTCACTTTATTGAACATCTCCGCCTCCGTTACATCTCCCGCAAATCGGACCCGCCTAATACTCTAGTCCATCCCCTCGTCTCTGCACCTGGTCCGTTGCCGCGCCTCCACCACTGTATTCCCCCTGTTCTCCACTTGTCCACACTCCAGATCCTTTCCCGTGGCAACTTCCGTTCCCTCCCCCTCCCAGATGATGCCCTCCGACATGACATCTACCCTTCATACCAGCTGTGATCCTTCCCCTTGTTCCCTCTCCTCCTTCTCTCCCTGAGGGCCCCGACTATCCCTCCCTCCCCGCTCCTTCACCCCTCTTCATTCCACCCAGCTGTCCCTCCGGATCCTCCTCTTACAGCCCTCCCCTTTCCTTCTACCCCGTGGCTTCCTGGGATGGTACATTATCCCCCCCCCTACCTTCCCCGCCGGCCGTGTGGCTCTTCCCCCCTCCCTCTCATCCCCTTTCCCCCCTTACCACATCTTCAATGCTGCGAGTGCTCCGCCATCTGTGGAACCATCATTGTGCTTCCATGTGAGTGCTTCGACAAGTGTGGTGCCTTTTAGTTACATCGTTTTATTTTTACAACAGTAAACGGCCAACCCGCAGCCGACACCATCAGTTTTAACTTGTGTGTTTCTCCGTATGTGTGATTGTGTTTTTCGTTTTAATTCCACAATAGCGGACGGTCAAACCGTAGACGCCGCCCTGCGCTCATTTTAATTGTGTGTGTGCAACTGACCTTTGAGCAGCTGTTTTTATTCTCTACCATCGCCGTATCAAGTCTTTTATGAGGCCACTGTTTCAATCAATTTTATATACTTTGTTAATTAAAAAATGCTCAGTCTCTGTTGCAATATTTTATTCTCCAATAACGCGTTTCGCTCTGTCAGACTGAAAAAAGACAAATGTTTTGTTACAGTCCGTGAACCTGGCGGGCAGCGAATCTAATGTGGCTAAGGTGAGTAAATTTGAAAATTCAGACTTACTTGGGCGGAGTTGGGGCCACAGAACTATCTTTAGCTGTGGAGGAGGTATCTTAACAATTTGTGTTGTCATTGGGCGTCTGCAAAGAGATAAACGTACAAAGTACTAGAATAACTATGGACTAAAGAGGTATGGCATGGAAATTAATGGAACGCTTTTTATATGATAAAACTCACTATAGCAGCAGAGGAGTCGCTGTCGCGGCAGGTCCACGTTTACAACTGGTAGTATTGTTAATAACTGCGAAACATAAATGCGACCGTTAAACAGAGCTGTATGGGCAGAGTTACGCCTGCGAGAATGAGCCGTTTGCCAAGCGACAGCGACTTCTCTGCTGCTATGGTGAGTTTTATCATATAAAAAGCGTTCCATTAATTTCCATACCGTACCCCTTTAGTCCATAGTTATTCTAGTTCAAATAACCCTTACGTACTTTGTACGTTTACTTTTTTGCAGGCGCCCAATGACAACACAGATCGTTAAGTTACCTCCTCCACAGCTATGGATAGTTCTGTGGCCCCAACTCCGCCCAAGTAAGTCTGAATTTTCAAATTTACTCACCTTAGCCACATTAGATTCGCTGCCCGCCAGGTATACGGACTGTAACAAAACATTTATCTTTTTCCAGTCTGACGATGCGCTAACAGCGCGAAACGTGTTATTGGAAAATAAAATATTGCAACAGAGACTGATCATTTTTTTAATTATTCAACACTGTTGCTGCACCAGCCACCACCACCACCATCATGGAATGGAATGAAATGGTTATATACTTTATCTCCATTTGACATCTCCGTTTTATGTGTGTTTTACCTCCAAAATTTTATCTCCTTTGTGTTCCTATGTTCCTACTGTGTCAAATTTTATTTCTGTAAGCTGAAGAGCGCCTGTGAGCGCTGCCAGCCCGCCCCTTTTTAGGGGAATTGAAATTACAATAAAGAAGAAAAAAAAGAGTGAGAGGGAGAATCAGATGCACCAGCAGTCGCAGCATGTTGACGTTACTTGAAAAGGGCCGCGGTGGAGTAGTCGAGCGGTCTAAGACGCCTCGCTGTAGAGCGCGTGGTTGCTCGCCGTCGGAGGTTCGAGTCCTCCCTGGGGCATGGGTGTGTGTGTTAGTTTACCTTAGTTTAAGTAGTTTGTAAACTACGGGCTGATGACCACGTAGCTTGGTCCGATAGATCTACAAACATTTGAACATTTTTACCTGAAAAGGCGCTTTTAGTGAAGCTGTATTATCAGAATGGGGAATGTGCTAGTTCAGTGTTACGTTGCTCTCGCCATAGGTAGTGTATTCAACGGGTAAAGGTCCGTTGACAAATGCAGCTGTGGCGAGAATGATTTCGAAGTTCGAAGCCACGGGTTGTTTAGACGATAGACCCCGTAGTGACCGAACGAGCACAAGGCGTAATGCTGTTGAGACAGTTCAGGAAGAAATGGAGACTAGCGGGTTCGTCTATGCACGGGGAAGTCAGCGCTGGTTGGCACTTAGGCGTACCCTCCGTTGCTATCCTTACAAAACCCATCGGCATCATGAACTGTTACCTGACGATTTAGTGAAGCGGAGGGCATTTGCGATATGGGCGTTTCAAAAGATGGCGGAAGATGACGATTGGTTGAGTAACGTGTTGTGGACCGACGAAGCTCATTTCACGCTCTGAGGGTCTGTCAACACCCACAACTGCTGAATATGGGCTACCGAATATCCTAGAACTGGATTCCAGGACTCTTATGAGGAAGCTACTCAGTAGTATCCTGAACAGAACATTATCTATATCTATAAATGTGAATGTCTGTTCAGTGTACATTTATCACATCTGAATCACAAGACATAAAGAGCTAAAAATTTGTACAGTTACTAATGTCTTTCAGGGGAAGGCTTTAAGCACGGTTTTATCGGCGATCCGATAGCTACTTATATATAATGTCTGTTCGGTGTACGCTTATCACGACTGAACGACAAGACGCAGAGACTTAAATATTTGTATAGTTACTATTTTATACCTGAGGAAGGTTTTAGGCACGGTTTTGTAGCGATCTGATAGATATTTCGTAATTTAAAGAATATAAAGCAAAATGCGGAACAATAATTACTCTTTTAAAATTATATTTACTCTTTGAAATGGTTTTATTGTTGCTTGAGGGTTGATAATGATAAAAGGGTGGAGTATATTGGGATGGAAAGTTATCGGTGTATATAAAATTCTACGTGTGTGTGTTAATATTTCGCTCTGCAGCGAAAACCACAGAACGCAAACGAATGGTCTGTGTGTAATTGTTGTCCGAAGTCTCCCGTTGTACACCATTGCAGTTCCATGTCGATAGCTATAAGGGGGTGGAAGATATGGTGGTTGAAAGCCGTCAAATTATAAAAAAAAATTCGGACTGAAGGCCAGCCATGACGTTTGCGACTCTATAGTAAGGAGGTTACATACAGCGAAACGTGATGCCACAGATCATATCTATGGTCTATGCGTGCTACAATGTCTTCAGTTCTTTCTCTGTAAGGATAAGCATATGATCAAGGAATTATAAGAATAAATAAATAAGGCAGTAAAAGAAGAAATTTCTTTTAATACATCTCTTTAAAAAAACTATTTGACGTTTCGCGCTTTACATCAAGCGATCGATCTGTGATTATTATTACAATCATTATTATTGAATTTCCTGATGGGATTTTTCGAAACGACTGCATTTTTACGTGTGAGTTGATCTACACTACTTACTATTCAGTCTCATAGCACACTACTCAAACATAGCTTATCTTCTAATATATAAAGCAGAGTGTCCGTATGTTTGTATGTGTTGCATACAAATCTACAGTTTTGTTCCAATCTTTATGAAATTTTGTACATGTAAACTTCAATCCACGAGAACGGTCGCCGTAAGTGTAAGAATCACATACTATATATAGTTCACGAGATATGACGTCATAAACAATGAGATGCGCGAAAAACTGCTGGACCGATGTCAACCAAATTTGGTACACACATTCCTTACCGTCAGGTAACAATTTCTGCATGGTTAAGAATCACATACGGCACATGGTTTAAAAGACATTACGTCATAACCAATTGAAACCACAAAAAATGCCGTATAATGCGGCGAGACTTTCGAAATACACTGTATGAGAATGACAGTACTTAGCGACTTGCAACAAACTTTAAAGATAATTTCAAACCTTTATTAAACTTTTTCTCTCTGGCAACCATAGTAAAATGATGAAAGGAAAAAGTTTCTCGCTTACTACTTTTCCGCTATTTATGGAGTAAAACTCTGGCATTCGCAATGACGTTACAATTTATAATTTGAACACTACAAATTGTAGCCGCAGGAAATTTTACAGACAGTACACACACATATAGTTGAATGTACCTTAGAAATTGTATCACAGTACGACATGTAGTTCATGAGATATGAGCACATAAACATTGACGTTCCGCTGTTCATGGACTAAACTACGGCATTCGGTATGACGTTACATTTTGTAATTTCTACACTACAAATTTTAGCCCCAGGAAATTTTTTAGACAGTATACAATCATATATTTGAGGGTACCTTCTAAATTATATCGCAGTAAGACACGTAGTTCATGAGATATGAGCACATAATCCGTAACGTTCATGGAAAACCGTCCCAACAAGCACCAAGTTTTAATCTATTACTTCTTTACTACAAATTGTATTCCCAAGAGATTTTTCAGACATACAGCACTTCTACAAATGCATATATACCCGAAAAATGGCAGGAATAAAATAAATAAATAGCCGGGCAACGCCGGGTTTTCAGCTAGTCTATCATAATCAACCAACAAGCGAGAGGAGCCGCGGGTTTAAGCTAGTAAGTAAAAAAAGTAGAATAACAAGAATGTGCTATTGCTTTTGACTGTAAGTTGTAACGATACTGCTGACCCCCTTATCTCAATGTCATCCTACGATACTGTCTGCTTCGGATCCGGAATCGTGTGGTTCAATAGTAATAAAAGTTGGGTGTGAAGTTAGTTAAAAACGATATAGCCAGCCTAGTAATCAGTGTAGGACAGTGTCTCAGTGATACTGCGATTAAAACAAGACAGTAATTAAGAGATTCATATATTTTCTTTCCAGATAGTTCTATAAACAATAGTTGCGTCATTGTGTGTTATTTCAAGACTTAAACAGACGAATTGTAAAATCTTTTGTAAAAAAACAAAAAGAAATGAAAATTAATAGCATTGTATGTATGTTAGGCTCATAAACAAGTTGTGTAGACCAGCTAATAATATTAATTAATTTAATAGTCGAGATTTGAATTTTATAATTCTCTGTATATATTGACTGACATGAACTTTTGAATCTAGTTTGAAAATTGCCAAGATAATTGATAGCTCAATATATGTTAGGAACATGTATGATGTATTTATTATTTATTTATTTATTTGTTTATTTAGCCTGATCAGATTAGGGCCATCAGGCCCTCTCTTACATCGGACCAGGGTTTTACACATACAGAATTTTTTTACATTTGAGTTACCTATAACATACCAATGATTTTTACAGATAAGCAATTAATAACATAATTTATAAAAGTTAACTACATGCAAAAGGATGTAAAATAAAAGGTATTGACTTAATTCTAATAGGATTAATACTAGTAGTACCACTGAGACACCTTCTGCTGCTGTTGGTGTAACAACATTGATATTAGCAGATACAGGATGTACTTTTGAATCGAGACTGGTTAAGGCAAGGCGAATTCTGACAAAAGGAAGTTAAGAAAGCTGTACCTGGCGAGAGCAATGGCAGTAAGAGAATATCTGGGAGGAGGAATGGATGTGACGTACCTGGACCGTAGGGTATTAAAGACTGGCGTAATTATTGCTTCAGTAGATAATCCATTAACTGTCGTTTGAAGCTGGCAGTGTTATTCAGTTCTCTGATATACTGAGGTAGATTGTTCCAGAGCCTCGTTCCTGCTACTGAAAAGGATTTTGAGAAACCGGCTGAGTGATGGATAGGGACAGAAAGGGTTTTGCTCTGACACGAACGAGTAGTTCTGTTATGCTGATCAGATAAGAGTGTTAAGGTCGAGGAAAGATATGAGGGACAGTGTACGTTGATAAGAGAGTAGAGGAAACAGAGTGTATGAAAATCTCTGCGCTTGTCAGCACGGAGCCAGGATAGTTGCATATAAGATGGTGAAATGTGATCAAAGAGACGGATGTTACATATGTATCGAACGCAGGCATTCATGATTAGTTCCAGACGTCTTGAGCTTTCCCAAGAAAGACCTTGCAAGATAACATCACTGTAATCAATAATTGGAATTACAAGTGTTTGTATAAGTTTCTTTTTGAGATCGAGAGGAAAAAACTTCTTATATCTCTGTAGGGCATGAAGAGATGCTGATGCCTTCCTACACACGGCGGCTGTGTGCTCAGCCCAATTTAGTTTGTCGTCTATTATCACTCCCAGACTTTTTGCCGAGGGCGAAAAATAGATAGGTGTGTCATTTAATATTAATGATGGTTGAGATTCGCGGAATTTGTGGTTAATGAGCCTAGGATGTCCTACCAGAATTGCTTGTGTTTTACTTGGATTGAGCTTTAATCCTATATTCTGTGCCCACTTTGATAGTGCACATAGGTCAGAATTAAAATTTTCGATTGCTGTCTTCAGGTTTTTTGGTTTTGCACTTAAATACAACTGGAGGTCATCGGCATACATGTGGTATTTACAAAAGGACAAGACCGATGATACGTCATTTACGTACAATGAAAAGAGGAGTGGACCTAATACCGAGCCCTGTGGTACGCCTGATAGTACTTTTCTCCACTGTGACTTTTTGGTGCCGGACATGACGCACTGAAGACGCGATGTCAAGTATGAGCGAAACCATTGCACCACGCCTTGAGAGAGATTTAGGCTGCTAAGTTTAGCAAGTAAAATGTCAAAGTCCACAGTGTCGAAAGCTTTGCTAAAGTCTAAGAAGCACATAATAGTCGCCTCTTGTCTATCCATTGCCTGCTTAAGATCGTCTGTCACTTTTATCAAAGCAGATGTTGTGCTGCGATATTTGCGAAAACCTGATTGGTGTTCGTCAAAAAGGTTATTAATAGTCAAGTAGCTGGTTAGCTGATCATTTACTATATATTCTAGAGCTTTGGATAGTGCCGGAAGAATGCAGATAGGTCTGTAATCAGAGGGTGCTGTGGCAATGTTCTTTTTTGGCAGTGGCTTAACTAGTCCACGTTTCCATGCATCAGGAAAAACACTTGTGGCTAAGGACTGATTAAATATATCTGTTATGATGGGCAGCAGTGGATCAATAATCAGCTTTACCATTTGGATAGTGATACCATCATCCCCAGTAGACGCTGATGTAATACGCATAATGGCTTTTTTGACTATACTTCCAGTAACATGCTTAAAACAAAACTTATCATGGTTAGCGTTGTTTATCCTCTTGATATGGTCAATAAGTGTTTGTTTCGTTTGGTGATCTATTGTGGTGGTAGGCGTTGTGAAATACTGATTTAGTTCCTCAATGGGGACAGTGGGTTCGGCTGCAGTTTTTACTTTTCCAATACCAAGACCGCGCAGGTTTTTCCAGAGGACGGCCGGTCTATTTATGTTGTCGGTTAATGAATAGGCGTATCTGAGTTTAGCATTTCTCACACCCTGGCTGACTCTGTTACGTTTCTCCTTGTAAGCGGTGTGGTTTTCAGGTGTAGGGTGCAGTTTGTATGTCCGATGTGCATTGTCCCTGAGATTCATGAGCTGTTTTAGTTCATCAGTTAGCCAGGGTGCAGGTTTCCTTCTCACTTTTTTGGTCTTGATGGGCGAATATTTATCATACAGCTGGTTAAGTTTATTTGTAATTTTGTGCAGTTTCTCGTTTACGTCCGGGAGGGTGTCGGAGGTTGGCTCGAAAACTATTTCTTGTGCATCAGCTGTCAGTTCAGGTAAGTTGACGCGTCTTAAGTCACGGTATGTAGTTAGAAGTGGTTTCTTCCTGGGGCATTCTAGCGAGTATGTCATGAAAATTACATCATGGGCAGACATGCCAGGTGCAGATGTTTGTGATGTTCGAATTACTCTGTCTGGAAACCTTGTTGCAAATATATCTATTAAAGTGTGGCTATCAGCTGTGTGATGGGTGGGTGCAAGCTGAAGTAAGGTCAGATTCGAAGACGTAAGCATACGCTTGAACTTCATACAGGACGGACTGTTCAACAGAAAATTTATGTTAGTGTCTCCCGCTATAATTATGTGCTCATAAGCTGATTCGAGGTCTGAGAGGGCAGTTTCGAAGCAGTCCAACGCACCTACCTTCGGAGGTTTATAGAGGACGCATATGAGACACTTTTCTTTGAGGGGTTTTATCTCTACGAACATGTATTCCACTTGTTCAGTTTCATCATTATTTGATGTGTGCAACACGGTAGGAGATAATTCAGAGCGTATGTAAGCTCCAACGCCGCCTCCGCGTTTGTTCAATCGGTCGTGTCTTAGGAAGACATAGCCGTCTAAATTTACGGAACTGGTGGTAATGCTTGGTTTGAGCCAGGTCTCCGATAGAAGAATTATATGAAGATCCAAGTCTTGAAATATATGGCGGAACTCAACTAAATGAGCTTGTAGAGATTGAACATTTGCGTGTGCAACGTGGAGCTTTGTGCGCTCAGTTGTAGCGCGCGCGATGATACCGCTAGTCGGTAGGGCAACGGCAGTGGGCTGTGGGGTGGCGGCGTCCTTTTCTGCGAACGCAGGACACATTGGAATGTGGCGTGGCTGGGGGCTAGCGGTCCGGGGGGTCGGGGGAGGAGTGCAGGACAGCAGAGAGAGAGAGCCGAAGCAGGTCAGGTGGGTTCAGAGACAGGGGAGGGACAGGGAGGCGCTGCAGCCAAGGTCAGCACGGCCTGTGTCCGCCGAGCGGCAGCGTGGCGCTGAGGGGGGGGGGGGGGGGGGGAATCTCGCCAAGCACAGTAAAAATAATCTGCACGGAACAACACTAAATAAAGATAACAATATCGATAGTAGAGTGAGCAATTGCCAATGATGCGTGAGACCAACGCTATATAAAGGTGAATTTAAACCTAATATGGTACCCGTTAACTAATTAATTGATATTTAACATCGCACTTTGTTGTCAACAGAATGATCGGAAATTTCGTCTTAAAAATACATGTGCCATCTAAAATTATTGTCTGCATAGTTTTCATTTTATATGGCGATTATTTTATGTGTACATGAAATGTTTTACTTGTGTGCTTGGTAATTGTAAATTACTATATTCAATTGTTATGAACAATGCCTAATGTAATGCCATTATTGTAAATGTTATATATTTGCCTCACCGCCTTGCGTGGAGGTGTTCGAGTTTGAGTCGTTTGTCAAGTGCTCTGAAATCCATGTCAGTTTGTGTTTTGAGAATGGAAGTACTACCAGCTAAGTTCTGATGTATTGAATTTGTATTGTTTTGGTGGAGAAGTTTGAGTCAGATTAAAGAAGAAGTGAAAATTATACATATCGACTATTTATTTCTACCACGACGCCTCAGGAGAATAATGTTGCAGCGAGCAGAAACCCCATACATCGAAACGTTGAAAAGATGAGTATTCTGTTTGAAAGGAACTGTAATTACTTAAATACCATAGAAATGTTTCAAAGTACATTTTCCTTCATTCTGATTCTCCTGCAATTTTTTCTTCTTCTTTTGGGGAAAGGGGGGGGGGTGTAATACGATTTGAAAGAATGCTTCTCGTTGTAAGGTGAAGTTTTGTAAAACGCGCCAGTGCGGTTGCTGTCAGACGCTTCGAGCGCGTGATAAAAGGCAGCGGCTGGTCGCTTTCATCCGCTCTCGAGTTACAGGAAAGCCAGCGAGCGAGGCAGACGCGGCGAGGCGGAGAGGACGAGGTCAGGTCGCCGGCTGCCGTCCAGCGCAGGGCGCCAACACAGCAAAAACAGGCCAACACAACTGCTGGAGCCGGCGAAGCTGCTGCTCGCGAGACACTCGCGCGGCACCTCACGTCTCTCCTCATACGAGTAGTTGTACTGCAATCATCGTAATCCAAGTAATAAAACCCATCTACCACCTTCATTAACCCTCGGGCGACAGCGCCAATTATTATAACTTCAACAAATAATACAATCCCTTGAGACAACATTGTAAGTATTAAGACAACATTATAGGTATTAAACATAAGGAGAGGCATTGAATTAAAATTTATGTGGTAGCCAGGATTCGAACCCGGGCCCTCCTACTTACTACGTAGGTGCTTTAGACCATGCAGCTAACACCGCCTTGTAGCCAAAGCAACTACAATGCGGTATTAGCTGAGTGGTCTAAAGCACCTACGTAGTAAGTTAGGAGGTCTTAGGTTCGAATCCCAGCCACCACATGAATTTTAATTAAATGCCTCTCCTTATGTTTAATACCTTTGCTATAATGAGACAATGTTGTCTCAAGGGATTGTAATATTTGTTGATATTTATATCACCTCGGCCTGAGGAACAAGGCGGGATAGTCCCTGTTCGCGTTCTTTGCTGGGGTGCTATTCCAATGTAGGAGAGCCCTGGAAATTTGATACGCGTTTCACAGGGAACATATGAGGCAGAATTAAAGTATATGGTGTGGAGGGAGACATGCTTTAAGGCAGTCCGTGTAGTTTATTTGGCTACAATGCGGTGTTAGCTGAGTGGAGCCGGGCGCCGTGGCTCAGCTCAATGCCCTCTGTAACAAAAAAGCTGAGCCAAGAACATACCGAACAACAACGAACAAACACGATCAGCGTCCGCAACGAATAGAACTAACCATAGAGAGAGAGAGAAAAAACTTGTCTAAAGCACCTACCTAGTACGTAGGAGGTCCCATGTTCGAATCCCGGCACCGCATAAATTATAATTCAATGCCTCTCCTTATGTTTAATATTATAACTTCAACAGCAGCGCGGTGCAGATTTGCTACCGCTGTTTATTCCGCGTTACAAACATAGTTTAATGTACAGTAGAAATATCACATTGGTTAATATCTGAATTAGTATAATAATTACCTTCGGTGTATAAATATAACAAATGTAACATTATTCCGAAAGTGGACAATACTCTTGAATAATAGAACAAGCAGTATTTCGTTACTTCGCTGTGGTTCCTGTCTCTTGAGCAATTAATGTCATCTTTTTTTGTGTTGTGTGGAGTTTTGTACACATAATTACCTCATCAATCATCTTATCGTCTATCATTAATGAGAGAGCTTGCGTCTCTGACCTCATGCCCCTTGCGTTCCCTGTTAAATGGGAAGATTTTTGATATTATTTTTCAGTGTTTTCGTGTGCTGCTTGTATGGCGTTTTACTCCACAGAGTGGTGCCGTCTTCAATATCACATTCATTGTCTGCAATGTTATTCGGGATCGGAACTGGGATTTACATTTGAGTAATAATATTATGTTCATGACCTGATGAAGAAGCTAGACATAAATCACTAAGATCTTCATTACTTGTCGAAAGAAGTCTATTTCCTCATCAGTTTGACCCATACCAGGTCTACGAGACCACGAGATTTAATTATGTAGTAGAATAACACTCATTTTCCCATTGTGTAAGGCTTGAAACGGGTTAAAAATGAGATTGACGGAAACTGCAGCATTGCTAATCAAGAGAAACTAGAGGACAATTTATCGAGAGCTAAACTTCTATTTACGAAATAAATTTAAATTTTTGAGCATTCTAATAGGTAGGGTAAAATTTTATAATAAGTATTTACTAGAAACTGCCACAAATCCATTTGCAAGGAAAACTAGACGTAACACAAAACAATTCTAATCTATTTACATGACAGGCAGCGCGGTGCAAATCTGCTACCAGTAATGCACTCCCTAACAAAACTGTTTTTGGCCGGACACAGCCGTGCACTAGAAACTCAGAACCTTAATTGACATCAATGTCAAGCCTTAATTGAGGACTAGCTAAAGCGGAAATACGGCATCTCCATTATTGCGACAACAGCGAGCATTTAAAGACAAGTGGTAGCATATTTGCACCAGCGCTGCCGCTCGAGGGTTAAAGCACTAGATATAACGAACTGAACAATCCGCCATTTTGAATCCCAATCCGACGGCAGTGTTGTATGCTTTGTTTGGTGTAGCCAAGGGAGTTAAAATTCTAACCTCCTTGGCTGTAGCGAAGTGAATCAGCGAATATTTCGTGATTTTATTGTTTCACTGTGTGAAATGTTTGGTTGTGCTGCTCCAAACTGCTCCAATAATAGCAGACATGGTCGCTATAAGTTTTATCGGTTTCCTTCAAACATAGATCGGCGTAGAAAGTGACTTCTAAATTCCAGGCGACAAGTATGAACGCCGAAGTCGAGCAACTAACTATCTGTGTAACGTTAAGAACTAACCTTATTTTTTATTTGTATTAGAAATGGTTGTGCTCTCAGAGAGGTAGTAATGAAAATATAGGCCTATACATGTAAACAATGGTTTATTTTAATTTTGCTACAGATTGTTAACGTAACACGACATACAGTGTGTTTAAACTACTTTTTTTGTTTTATTTACACCAATTCAGGAGTTATTCTAAGGGCTATTAATTGTATTTTATGTGATGCATGAGTGCAGCTGGCTTTATCCAGCTAGTGGTCGCCGGCGGCGGTGGCCGAGGGAACTGAGGCGCGTCAGTCACGGTCTGCACGGCCACTACGATCGGGGGTTCGAATCCCCCCTCGGGTATGGATATTTGTGCCGTCCTTAGTGTTAGCTAGTTAATAAGTAGTTTGTAAGTTTAGAGACTGATGATCCCGTAGTTAAGTCCCATAAGATATACAAACATTTGAACATTTGAGCTAGTGGTCTTTAAATTATATTATTTCGCACTAGTTCATTGTTTTATTTAAACGTGAGTCTTAACACTGTAATGTGTAGGTCTAAGCCAAGCTGTGAACAGGATGTCTGGAAAAATAATAATAATGAATTGAACTTTGCAAAGAATGGGAACAGGAAAAAAGTCGTACATGAAAGGCATTAAATTCAAAATTTAGCATGCAACTTGTATGGAGTTGAAGAGGCTTGCTCAGGATTGGGTTTTGTGGAGAGCTACATCAAACCAGTCTCCGGACTGAAGACACCAACGCAACAGCATGCAACATTCACTTTATTTCAAAGTGCTTGCTACCAGAGAGACTTTATGTAGTCGTTATCTAACGAAACCAGACGTTCAAAGTTATTAAACAGATTTTTGACGTAAAATCATATCTGAAACATAAGGGAAGTACAGTATCGCAATTTAACATTATTCCGTAACAGTTTCGATGGCAACTCTTAGTTACCGTAAACATATGTGGATGTACCATTTATAAACCAAAAAATACGATAATTGTAACGTACTTTCACTGTATTTGCTAAATATTTAGAACGGCAACATAGGCCCTTTGCCTTAATATGGGATGTAAGTGAATGTATCATATCTCTAAATATCCATCTAATAACTAACTTTAAGCTGCTTACCTCTTACAGTCAAATGTAAGCCAATAAATTTACTACATTGTAATATTTTCTGCTTTATGAGCATATTAAAAAGCATAACTGTTCCGTAGTTTTTAAATGCGCGACTTGAACGTGGGATTCAAATGGCGGATTGTTCTGCTTGTATTATACAGTGCTCTAACCTTTATTGTTCTGTCACCTAATATAATTCCTTCAGCATCACGTGACTTTCTGAGAGACCTTATTTCTTTACCCATGTTTTGCTATTGTTAACGTACATCTTATACACTCCTTTCAAGATACCGTCATTTCCGTTCAGTTGCTCTTCTAGGTCCCTTGCTGTGTCTGCCAGAATTACAATATCGTCACCAAAACAATGTTTTCATTTCTTCACTCTGAACTTTAACTCCTTCTCCAAATTTCTACTTGCTTTCCTTTACAAAGTACAGGTTGAATAACATTGGAGAAAGGCTACAACACTGTTTCACTCCCTTCTCAACCAGTGCTTCCCGTTCAAGCTGACTCGTTTTTGTACAAGTTGTAAATAATCTTCTGTTCCCAATATTTTAGGGGGGATTGAGGCGCTCCAGTCACGGTCCGCACGGCCACTACGGTCGGGGGTTCGAATCCCCCTCGGGCATGGATATTTGTGCCGTCCTTAGTAGTAAGTAGTTCATAAGTAGTTTGTAAGTTTAGGGACTGATGACCCCGTAGTTAAGTCCCATAGACTCTACAAACATTTGAACATTTTTATATTTTAGGCCTTCTGACTTGAGAATTTGAAAGACTGCATTGTAGTCACCATTATCAAAAGCCGGCCGAGGTGGCCGAGGGGACTGCGGCGCGTCAGTAACGGTCTGCACGACCACTACGGTCGAGGGTTCGAAACCCCCCCCCCCCCGGGCATGGATATTTGTGCCGTCCTTAGTGTTAGCTAGTTCATAAGTAGTTTGTAAGTTTAGGGACTGATGACCCCGTAGTTAAGTCCCATAAGCTATACAAACATTTGAAATTTGTCAAAGGCTTTATCCAAATCTACAGAAGTCAGAAATGTTGGTTTCCCCTTCTTTAATAATTAAGGAGGTGAATATTGCCTCACGTGTTCTACATTTCTCCTCAATTCAAACTCATCATCCCCGAGGCCTGCTTCTAGCACCTTTTCCACTTTCCTGTAAATAATTAGTGTTAAATTTTTGCAACTTACTAAACTGATGGTTCTGTAATTTTCACACGCGTTTACACCTGCTTTCTTTAGTGAAGTGCAAATTTGCAACCCCTTGTGTTGTCTCTTGAGAGATGAAGTGCATTATATCCTTTTGTTTTGGTTGAGGTGTTTCTAGCTAACGGAACGTAGCTTGTCATTCTCAAAGCAGAAAAGTCTTCAGACGTTAAAGTGATCCCAGGCGTGCCCCAGAGGAGTGTTATACGACTTTGCTTTTCACAATATATATAAATGACCTCGTACATAAGAAGGTTAGAATCTCTGGAGATATCCTAACACTGTAAAAGTGAAGCAAGCGAACTGGGCACTTCGGCATTTGTTTCTGCCCAAAACATTTGTCGCAGTGCGTGTATATAGTAGTTATAGTTGTACGTCATATCTAAGTAAATACTCCGATGTGACTGTCAATTTAATGGCATTAGGTAACGAGGGCAATATTCACACAGGGTTTAAGTCAGAAACCTATGTTTTTGGCACAAAAGTATGGCCCTTCTGGCTTCAACCAATCCTGTTCTCATCATAGATAACACCACCTCCTTGGTAACATAGGCTTTCCGCAGATGATGCTGTAGTTTATTGAGACGTCTCAATCCTGAAAAATGGTAGCAAAGTGCAGAATAATCTGACGAATGGTGTAGGGAATAACAATTGAGTCTCAATATAAACAAGTGTAACGTGCTGCGTGTCGAACCTGGTGGTGTCGGAATAAAGTGCTTGAATTAAAACCCAGTCTGATCACGAAATTTTTCAGTCTGCATGTTAACCCAGCCTTCGCCTCTCAACTACGTGAGGAGTACCCCGTAAAACTGTAACTCCCCTTTTCCCAGATGGATAACTGGGGTAGGCTAGGGACATCAAAGTCACCGAAGTGGCATCCAATTGAAAGACTTGCATCAGGCCTCTGAACCAGACGAATTTTTTTATTATTATAAAGTGCCTTGTTTACATAGAAAGAAAGATCATTTATTATATAACCATGCAATAGCAGAACATACACTGAAGTAGTTAGTTCCATAAAATATCTGTGAGAAGACATAAGAGGCAATCTGAAATGGAACGAGCATATAAAAATCAGTTGTGGGTAAGGCAGATTCCAGGAGATTCATTGGAAGAATCCTCAGGAAGTGTAATCTTGTCAGCAAAACTCTTGTTCGACCGTCGCTCGAGTATTGCTCAGCAGTGTGGCATTCATACCAGTTGAGGTTAATAGTACACCGAGAATATACTAAGGAGAGCAGCGCGCTTCGTTACGGGCTTGTTCAGTAAGCGTGAAAGCGTGACAGAGATGTTTAAGGAACTCCAGACGCAGACGCTACAAGGGAGGAGTTCTGTATCGTGGTATGCGCTTTTGTCAAACTTCCAAATCCTGAAGTCAGAAGGCCTGAAATGTAGGGAACAAAAGATTATTTACAACTTGTAGAAAAACGAGTCAGCTTGAACGGGAAGCACTGGTTGGGTATGGAGTAAAACAGTGTTGTAGTCTTTCTCCAATGTTATTCAACCTGTACTTTGTGAAGGAAAGCAAGCAGAAATTTGGAGAAGGAATTAAAGTTCAGGTTGAAGAAATAAAAATATTGTGTTTTGCTGATGATATTGTAATTCTGTCAGACACTGTAAGGGACCTAGAAGATCAATTGAACGGAAAGGACAGTCTCTTGAAAGGAGCGTATAAGATCTACGTTAACAAGAGCAAAACAAGGGTAATGGAATACGGTCTCTCAGAGAATCAGGTGATGCTGAAGGAATTATATTAGGTAACGGAACAATAAAGGTTAGAGCACTGTATAATACGAGCAGAACAATCCGCTATTTGAATCCCACGTTCAAGGCGCGGATTTGAAAACTACGGAACACTTATGCTTTTTAATATGCTCATAAGGCCATTAAATAACTTTCCTAACGCAGAAAATATTACAACGTAGTAAATTTATTGGCTTACATTTGACTGTAAGAGGTAAGCAGCTTAAAGTTAGTGATTAAATGGATATTTAGAGACATGATACATTCACTTACATCCCATATTAAAGAAAAGGGCCTATGTTGCCGTTCTAAATATTTCATAAAAAGTGAACCAATGTATTGCTTCATCCTACGTATATTTCGCGAAGCGACCACAAGGGTAAGATCAGGGAGATTAGGTTCACACAGATACATACAGTAGGGTGACCAGATTTCCAAAATCGGAATACGGGACACACATGGGTACCAAATATTGCGAAACTATATGTTGTCTTTACCTGCAACATTTTAAACATGTTCTATCCATTAAAGCTTATACAATATTAATTGGTGGACATAAACGAAACGAATTAATGTACACTATATAATAAAACATAAAATCATTGTTCTCCCACTCCCCCACCACAAAGCTAATTTGTCTTATTTATATACGACAATCTAGGTAACTGAAACATAACAAGTCATGTACAATACTAATTCCAGAGATACTTTATTGTTTTATAGTTGTCACATGCAAACAGGTAAGAAATACGGTTATTATTACATACATAGGTTACTTCTCTCCGAATATATTTTGCAAAAGAATGTATGTCATTCAGGAGTTCGGTATTTCCACATAGCTTTTCATAATACTTATCACATTACCAAATACATAGTTTTCGCGATCCGTAAATTATATAAGCTGGAGAACACTTTTCTGCAGCAGCATTAGTGCCAGGTAGAGCTAGCAAAAACCCAGCAACGAGCAGCAAATGTTTTCACCAGATGTCTTGAGATGGAAGTAAGTTGTAAACGAGAGACGAATTTTTTCCTGCATGTTTCACAATTCTCATTTATTACATTTTCTCTTCACATATATTTCTAACGTGGTTCACTTTCTCAAACAGCTGACCTTCACAACTTTCTCCAAAATAATCTATTCAAACTTCAATGAAACTTTAACACCTTACTGAACTGATTTCGAAAGAAGAGGATATTTGTGCTGCACCCAGTTAAATGGTTTCAGCATATGAAATGGATAAGTCCATTTTGCGATATAATCAACTAACGTCTCGTGAAATGGAGTTGAAATGCGCAAGGACTCAGTATCTTTCAACATGCCATGTTCTAACAATGTAATAATTAATGACTGAAGTTTTATAGTTGGAGAAGCTGCACGTGTCACGTGAAAGCATTACTTAGTACGAAACAAAGAAATTGAAAAATCGTGCAACATTGAGTTTGAGTTAAAGAAAATTTTCTTTATTGTTTGATGATGGTCACATTAGTTCTCCATTACATTACTTAAAAACACGTTATTTCAAAATATATGGGACTGTTAGTAAAAACGGGACAATGTACGTCCCGTATTTACTTTGTCGGGACAACGGGACACTTATGCTAAATAAGGGACGATCCCGCAAAATACGGGACGTCTGGTCACCCTAGTATACAGGCAATCATTTTGGCCCACTTTAGGTTAAGTAGTAACACTAAAAGTGGGCCTTTGCGATCGTCTTTTGACAGCTCGAAATTTAAATGGAAATAACGGCTTAACTATTCATCTGACAGTAAAATTGAATAGCAGAATTTGTATAGGAGAAAATTCTCAACAACTTTGCTCTCTTGTGTTTCTTTCATATCTCGTATCGTTTCAGAGACATTTGCAAAAATAACGGCGATTTTGGGATGTCTGTCTGTCTGTCCACAACGTGTTCCCACTTTTTAAGACGAACCGTTCAACCGATCAGCACCAAATTTTACAGACATATTTGTAGGTCGCCAGAGACCAGAACCTCCTTTTTTCAAATTTTTCGGACAAAAATAGATTATAATACAAAAAAAAACCGTTTGTAATATAATTGTAATTGCAAACGAACCGTTCATATGACACGAAAATTGAATAACCTAATTGGCAGAGGGGAAAATTTTCTACAAATTCCCTCTAATATGTTTTTTCCATATCTTGCATCGTTGCAGAGATATTTGCAAAAATAACGGCGATTTGACGATGTCTGTCTGGCTGTAACGTGTTCCCACTTTTTAGGTCGAACCGTTCAACCGATCGACACCAAATTTTACAGACGTAATTGTTGGCTACCAGAACCTCGCTTTTTTAAATATTTCGGACAAGAAATACGTTAGTAATACCAAAAAAACCGTTTGTAATGTAATTTTAATGGCAAAAAAAAAAAGAGTTTTGACACCCTCCATTGAATTAACGGAAACCAGCCGTTCACAGATGTCACCTGACATTCCTCGTCCAGAACTCTCTCTCTGGTATACGCCATCTTGCGTTGCGTATTTGATGATTTTCTTATTGTAACTTACACGTTGTTATTTCAAAGCAATGGCGCACTTTAGAATTAACAAAAACATGTCGTTCTTCGTACGATAGAAGATAGTCTAGTGTCTACAAATTCCATATTAGCATGAGTTACCAACGGCCATCAATAGTATGAGATAAGAACAGATCTCCTGTTAGCCGTAGCGTAGTGTGCAATGCGTTGGACGGTGACGCTGAAGGTGAGTGGTTGGAAACCCGCCAATACCTTTTTTTTTTTTTCTAAAAGGGTTTCAGACACTCTTATTAATTATTTTATTATTATTTAGATTATTATTTTGGTCCAAAATGTTTGCAAAAACTTATAAAACTACAACTCTAAAGTGGGCCGCAAAACACGTCAGTGCGATTTTTTTCCCGCGAACCTTACTCGAGTGGCATAGAAGGAAGTGAGAATGGCACGCAAAGTACCCTCCACCACACACCGTGACGTGGATCGCGGAGTATGAACGTAGATGTAGCATTAGTTTGCGGAAATTCTGAGAGTCCGGTCGGCACTGAGAAGTTGGGCAGAGGCCAGGAGCCAGTGCGACGTCCCCCGCAGCTAGCGTCATTAGCAGACGCGGCACGAGGGCAGTTCCGGAGCGGCGCGGTAAGCGCAGCACGTAGCCACTAGCCGGCCAAGGCTAACGGGTCCGTCCCTCCAGACAGCGCGTCTGTGGGTCTGACTTCGTGATCTCCAGCGACAGGGCGAGGGGCAGCTGACACACGGCCGCCACGCTGTCTGAGTGGCTGCTCGGGTGCGTCGACCCCCACTGTTGTGACTAGAGCACTGTATAGTACAAGCAGAACAATTCGCCATTTTGAATCCCACATTAAAGGCGCGCATTTAAGGACTATAAAACACTTACGCTTTTCAATATGCTCTTGAGGCCATACTTTCCTAACGCAGAAAATATTAAAGCATAGTAAATTTATTTCCTTACATTTCACTAAGAGGCAAGCTACTTAAAGTTAGTGATTAGATGGGTATTTAGAGAAATGATACATTCACTTAAATTCCAAATTAAGGCAATGTTTCCGTTATAAATATTTCCCACATACAGTTAAAATACGTTACAAGTATCTTACTTTCTGGTTTGTAAATGGTACGTCCACATACGTTTACGGTAACTAAGAGTTGCATTCGAAAACAGTTGCAGAATAATATTAAATTGTGATACTGTACTTTCCGTGTTCCTCCGACTAATGTCTCGTATATTTTACACACACCGTAATTCTGACAAGATTTTGTGTCCAAAATATGTTTAATAACTTTGAACGTCTGATTTCGTTAGATAACGACTAAATAAAGTCTCTCTGGTAGCATGCACCTTTGCAATAAAGTGAATGTTGCATGCTAAGTTGAAGTTAATACCTTTCATATAGGACTACGTCTACTTTTCTGTTTGCATTCTTTGTGAAGTTCAATTTATTATTATTTTTGTTTTGTTTTTTCAGATATCCTGTTCACAGCTTGGCTTAGGCCTACACATTGCCGTGTTGAGAGTCATATTTAAATTAAACACACCGAACTACTGCGAAAAAATATAATTTAAAAACCACTAGCTGGGTAAAGTCAGCTGCACTCATTCATCACTTAAAATACAATTAACAGCCCTTAGAGTAACTCCTTAGTTAGTCTAAATAAAATCAAGGAAAGTAGCTTGCTTTAAAGACACTATATGTCGTGTTATGTTAACAATCTGTATTAAAATAAACCATTGCTTACATGTATAGGCGTATATTTTCATTACTACCTCTGTGTCAGCGTAACTTTTTCTAAAACAAATTAAAAAAAAGTTTTCTTCTTAACGTTATAGTTGCTCGATTTTGGCGTCCATACTTGGCGTCTGTAATTTCCAAGACACCTTTTATGGCGCTCTACGTTTGAAGGAAAGCGATGAAACGTATAGCGACCACGTCTGCTATAATTTGAACACTTGGAGCAGCACAACCAACCATTTCACACTGTGAAACAATAAAATCAGAAAATATTCGCTGATTCACTTCGCTGCACCACACAAAGCATAAAACACTGTCGTCGGATTGGGATTCAAAATGGCGGATTGTTCAGCTCGGTACATCCAGTGCTTTAGTTGTGACGGCGACGAGCACGTGACGTCAGCAGGCAGTTTGAGCTCCTTAAAACACAGGCTGATGCATCCGCCATTTTCATTCCCTTCGAATGCTAAACACAACACGTAGCTTATGCTGACAGTGTTGTTTTGTTCAATTTTAGTGAAATATTTTAGAAGTGTCCGGCATAGAGCCTTAGACCGTGCTACTTTGAGCCTTCATTCCCCTCTTGTTTACATCGATATGTGGATTAGACACAAATATCTCGCGTTTTCTTTACTTATTGCAGTTTTTCTTTGCTGTCCGAATAAAGAAAAAAGCGTAAGTAACATATATTTCTGTGATAAAAAATCGCATACTACGTTTAATTCTGCCAAACTGGTCATCTAGATAAATGTTTTAAGTAGATCCTGGCTTGTATTTGAATAATGACTGTGAATATGCGACGTTTGTATGCCGTCTTGCAATAAGTGTTTGTTGTCTACTGTGACAAAGACACCACATCAGATTTTTGTATTCACATTGCTGAATGTACTTTTATTACGTTATCCAGAGAGGTTCAGAATGTTCAAACACTGAAAAGAAAAAGATTATTAGTGTACAGGATGTAATGTTTACGGTCATAGAGGCACACGGTGCCGATGTTGGCAACAACCGTTGAATGCTATTTGAAAACCTAATAGTATAGAATGTGGAGCAAAATCATTTGTGTTGGCCATGAAATAAATAAATAATTCTGTTCCTTCTCTACAATTGACAGGTTTTTGTATGTAATGGTACCCTTGTCTTGTCAGTAATTTATTAATTCTTGTAAAGCAAACATTTCGTTGCCAATATTAGCACACTATGCCGCCACAGTCGTAAGTAAAATTTACCCAGTAGTCTGTGTATTATGGTATAGTATCTTATAGATAAGCCTCAATATTGGGATTTACTAATAAGAAATTGCATACTACAAGTTATGACGCTATAACTTCGAAATAGCACAAATAACATTCAACGGTAGTTGCCCATATCAGCGCACTGCCACAGCCGTAACTAAACTTTTTGCCCAGGACATTTATGTTTTCCGTTTTAGTGTTTGTAATAACATAATAGAAGTATCTTCAACAATTTGTGCAATGTCAGTACAAAACTTTTTGATGTTGTGTATTTCTCAATATACTATATAAGACATACATATTGTCCTCTAAAAACTATATGTGCTGGGATATTTTGCTGTGCTATGATATTTTGTGGCTGCAAACTCCCTACAGGCAGCTTCTCTGTTAAGAGGTAATTCTTTCAAAAGAGCTAAACAAAAATTTACGTCCGAATATCACGGACGATTTTTACAATTAAATATTTTTTCAATTCATAGTAATAAATAATATTTATTTACAATACATAACTGTACCCTCGGTTCGGGTTCCCAGTTTTTGCGCTGACAGTTAATGATCCATTTTTTTTCTTCTCTCAGAAGCTCTCGGGAAAGTAAACATGCCGGCCGCGGTGGCCGAGGGGACTGAGGCGCTCCAGTCACGGTCTGCACGGCCACTACGACCGGGGGTTCGAATCCCCCCTCGGGCATGGATATTTGTGCCGTCCTTAGTATTAGCTAGTTTGTAAGTAGTTTGTAAGTTTAGGGACTGATGACTCCGTAGTTAAGTCCCATAAGCTCTACAAACATTTGAAAAAACACTAAACATTCTGTAGGCACCCCTGGAATGATTTGAGCAGTTTATGGCAACATAACCACCCATAATGTCGTGCTAAAATGCCGTGATGCAAATCCTATAGAACCACAGCATGTTTAACTACGAGCTATGGGAATAAAAATGGCGGATGCGGCAGCGCGGCTGGGGGTAATTATCATACGCTGCGAGCAGTGCTTAGTAACCGCGCTCGATGAAGGAGGGACATTGCTTGTCACCGTGCTGTGCGCCATGACACTTACGCGCTGCGTTAGAACAAACCTGATGTAAACAGACAGAACAGAAACTGTGTGCTTGGTTAACGGCCACAGTACACGTTCCTGAATATTTCTTCGCCATTAAAGAGAGAGAGAGACTCTCATTTTGTACAAGATTTTGTGTTGCAAGCTGTTGCGAAAAACATCTCAAGATAATAATTCTGATTTTCCAGGTACTTGGACTGGAATATTAGGAAATTGCGAGCGAAATGTCATTAGAATCCTTGGTGAGTGGGCGGTTTACCATGCATCTTACTGTTTATGACCTATGTACACAATATAATAAAACATAACGAACTACGTGTCGTTCTATGATATAATTGCGAATTTACAGTCAGTGGGGTGTGTGTATTCTGTGTGTAAAATGTCTAGTAGTGCAGAAGCAATCAATAATAATGTCATGCCGAATGCCGTAGATTCACCGCAAGGACAGAGGGAAAGTTCATCATTTTACTGGAGTTGTTAGCAAAAAGTTTCAAATTATGTGTAATAATTTTTTATCTATTTATGTACTAGCTGGTAAACCCGGATTTTCCCTATTCGTCTTGTATTAGAAACGAAGTAAAAATTTGTAAAAGACTTCATCTTCATGTATCCATGAAATCAGCTTAAAAAGTACGAAACAGTAAAACAAAGAAATAGGCAGCTCAATACTTATGACATCATATATCCTTGACTATGTGTCCTACAATAATACAGTTTTCCAGATTTGTAGAGAGTAATATTAGGAAACTGTCTGCGATGAATAAATAGTGGATGAATGCAGTCTTGTAAATCACGCGTCGCATGATGGAAAAATTTTTGTGACTCATTGTTTACGACACCATACCTCGTAAACTACGTGATGTAGGCAGTTTTTATCCCCACAGCCATTGTTGTCTGATAATAAGCAATGTACCAAGTTTAGTTGAAATCGGGCCTTTATTTTAGTAGGAGATGTGGAAAAATAGCGCATGATGTGGCAGTTATTCGGAAATTTCATTGTTTATTATGTCTGAGGAAATGTATACTGTAAACCATCAGCTGTTTGTTATTTTTCAAACATCTACCGGTTTCGGTTATAAACCATCTTCACCGAAGAGCATAGGCAGGCTGATTAAACATGTACATTATATGCATACTGGCATGCATGTCACACAATAATTTATTATGTCATATCTCCTGAAATATGTGTCGTACTATGATGTAAATTCGTAGGCACATTCAGCGGTATATGTGCCTGATTTCTGCAAAATATGTCGTTAGCGAGGTGGAGCCGTGGTAACACACTGGACTCGCATTCCGAAGGACGATGGTTCAAATCCACCTCCGGCCATCCAGATTTAGGTTGTCCGTGATTTCCCTAAACCACAAAAGGGATGGTTCCTTTGAAAGAGCACGGCCTATTTCCTTACCCAAACACTCCGAGCGTAAGCTCTGTCTCTAATGACCACGCTGTCGACGGGACGTTAAACTCCAAGCTTCCTTCCTTCCGTAATAAATCGAAACCTCATGCGTGAAGATTCGGTTTTTCATGAACCAAATTGTTCATGACTTCATATCTCATGAACTATATGTCGAAGTGTGATACAGCATCTAAGGAACATTCAGTAGTATGTATGTGTACTGTCTGTGAACTATCTCGCGAATACAATTTGCCGCAGCGGATTAGCATTATGATGGTCGCATCCGTTTTGGCGACATCGCGGTGAACGCACACTGGAAGCGTGTATTTGTCATCGCCATACTGGCTTTATCACCGGCGTGATAGTATAGGGTGCCATTGGTTACACGTCTCAGTCACCCCTTGTTCGCATCGACGGCACTTTGAACAGTGGCCGTTACATTTCAGATGTGTCACGACCCGTGGCTCTACCCTTCATTCGATCCATGCGAAACCCTACATTTCAGCAGGATAATGCACGACCGCATGTTTCAGGTCCTGTACGGCCTTTCTGGATACGGAAAATGTTCGACTGCTGCCTTGGCCAGCACATTCTCCAGATCTCTCACCAATTGAAAACGTCTGGTCAATGGTGGCCGAGCAACTGTCTCGTCAAATACGTCAGTCACTACTCTTATAGTATCGTGTTGAAGCTGCATGGGCATCTGTATATGTACACACCACCCAAGCTCTGTTTGACTCAATGCCCAGATGTATCAAGGCCGTTATTACGGCCAGAGGTGGTTGTTCTGGGTACTGATTTCTCAGGATCTATGCACCCAAATTGCGTGAAAATGTAATCAGTTCTAGTATAATATATTTGTCCAATGAATACCCGTTTATCATCTGCATTTCTTCTTGGTGTAGCAATTTTAATGGTCAGTATTGTAGATTGTAAGACTATGGACTGATGACCAACGCAGTTTGGTCCAGTAGGTTTACAAACATTTGAAAATTTGAAAAATAACTGAAAAAAGTACTGCTTAAGCTGTAGGCTTCAGGTGGCGGGGAACAGAGAAAACGTGGAAATATACAGATATTTATTTATATGCACCGTCTATGCAAATCAAATAAAACAATTTCTTTTGCCACATGCGTTTCATCTTTATTTGCAAGGTATCTTCAGTGGCCTGGAATATATACATCAATGTGTTTTAAAAAGACTTCGTTTTTTATGTTTTTAGCAGTTTAGGTTATAAACAGTTCTGACGTGTTTTCTGAGTAATGATATTTTGATTTAGTTAATAGTTACTGTTTCCGTAGATATTGTTTTACACGTGTTGTTTGTTGCCTAAGGTAGAAAAGCTTCTACGAGAAGTGTAGATTACAAAATCAAAATATTATTAGGCTTAAAAAACGCACCAAAACTGTCTATAACCTAAACTGCTAAAAACGTTAAAAAACGAAATATTGTAAAACATAATCATTTATATATTCCAGGCCACTGAAGGTCCAAAAGTCCAAATGTTTGTAAATCTATCGGACCAAAGTGCGTGGTCATCAGTCCGTAGCTTACAAACTACTTAGACCTAGGTAAACTAACCTAAGAACAACACACACACACATGCCCAAGGAAGGATTTGAACCTCCACGGCGAGCAACCCCGCGCTTCGCAGCGAGACGCCTTAGACCGCTCGGCTACTCCACCGCGGCCCAATGAAGGTGCGCTGCAATAAAGGAGGAAAACATATGGCAAAAGAGTTAGTTTCATTTCAGTTGCATAGACGGTCATAGAAATAAATATCTGTATATTAATATAAGAAGCAACTGAGGGAAAAAGGACAAAAACAAGTAACAATGTTGGCAAACATGGAAACTACTTGTGTTCTGAATCATTTAACACAGCAACATTTCGACTGACCTATATTCTTGCCTTTAAGTTTTTCAGTGCTCCATTACTTTAAACGAAAATGTTCCATCATCCGGCACTGCCATGAATATTCACCCCGTTATAGACTGGAAATATGAAGTGATGATATTTTCTACATAACTAGAATTTTGTTCATGTTGTTTTTTCAATATTTGCATGGATTAAGTGAGTTTGTTCCCGCATACCTATGCTTCATTTTCTAATCATTCTGATGCCACATGTATACATATAACACACGTATATAGTTGCTCAAGACCATTTTCTGACTATACATTCAAATGTAAGTAATTTGTGAGATCATATCATAGGATATGATGTTTCATACTATTTCTGTAATAATTACTACTCTTAATTCTTTATTCATAGATAACAAAGTTTTACTTCTGATGAAGGCTTCTTTAGTGAAGCCGAAACCATGGCGAAGTAAAAATTTTACCAAAACTTTCGCAACCGAAGAGCTATTTTTGAAGTGTTTATTTTATATAGTACCAGAAATGACCGTGTGGAACGCACTCGTCGGAAGCTCCTTCTGGCCTGCAATATTCCACTTCAGTTGAAATTAACATGATAAGGCCTTAGTAATAGTATATATATATATATATATATATATATATATATATATATATATATATATATATATATATATATATATATATATATAATTTTTTTTAGAATGTCGCATTTCGCCGGGTTAGGGCATCTTCAGATATCTGACAGAACGTCTTGACTGCTAACCGGGCGAGACGCGTCACTGTAATAAAAAAATATTTGTAAGCAAGACGTTCTCTTATTCAAGAATTCATCTGAACACGATTGCTGTACCACACTATGTAAAAATGGAATGGGAAATTTTCTACAATCATTTGCCTTGTCGGGCAGAAAAAGAAGTGGTGGGCAAACTATATAAGATTAAATACAAGATAATGAAGGCAGGTTTAAACATAACGTTCATTGCAAGTTCTGTATTAATATTTTCTTCTTTTTCAGATATCGGGAGATGCCCTAACCGGGTGAAACGCGTCATTGTAATAAAAAAATATTTGCAATCAAGACGTTCTGTTATTCAAGAATTCATCTGAACACGATTGCTGTACCACACCACGTAAAAATGGAACGGGAAGATTTCTACGATCATTTGCCTTGTCGGGCAGAAAAAGAAGTGGTGGGCAAACTATATAAGATTAAATACAAGATAATGGAGGCAGGTTTAAACATAACGTTCATTCTAAGTTCTGAATCAATATTTTCTTCTTTTTCAGACATCGGAAGATGCCCTAACCGGGCGAAACGCGTCATAGTAATAAAAATAATATTTGCAGTCAAGACGTTCTATTATTGAAGAATTCATCTGAACACGATTGCAGTACCCCACCACGTAAAAATGGAATGGGAAGATTTATAAATTCACTTGTTGCATTTTTTTTTTTTTTTTTCAATAATGAAAAGGCAACGCTATATCACTCTCATCACTTTGTAAAATGCTTCAAGTGGCACTGTAATTAATATTATTATTATTATTTTAGGGAGCTGCTTGGTAACCAGATACTGTTTTCATTATTTTTTTATTCAAACTACCTCAGTTCCCCTAAATTTCTTCAAAGAATAAGATAAGCAAAACAGTCATTTTATTACAAACACATTAAAACGTAACCCTAGAAGATGTTACTCAGCTCGAAATGTTCAAATGTTTGTAATTCTATCAGACCAAACTGCGTGGTCATCAGTCCGTAGCTTACAAATTACTTAAACCTAGGTAAACTAACCTAAGGACAAACACACACACCCATGCCCCAGGGAGGACTCGAACCTCCACGGCGAGCAACCGCGCGCTCTGCAGCGAGACGCTTTAGACCACTCGGCTACTCCACCGCGGCGACTCAGCTCGAAGTATGGTAGAGAGCTCACTTCAGGAAACGTTGAATGTTCTCTCCTTGTAAGAAACTGCTCTAGTTTTATTCATACGAAATCTGAAAATGTTCTTTGCGATCAGCAACCTCCGCCACCCTTTTCCTCAAACTGAGTACCACATTCTCAGGTGAAGTATATTCTGACTCGGTTTATTCATGCGTATCCAAGAATGTTCTCTGAAAATACGAGAATAAAGTACATTCTCCATTTTATTCATAGGCTCCATAGACATTCGTAACACCAGTTTGTTTACAAAGCGTAAAATGTAAAGCCATTCCTTATTGGCTGTCTGATTGGGTCATCGCACCATTACCAACTTCAACACGCAGTACATTCACGTCATGACATTCACTGCTACTAGTGATCTCTGACTGCTACTCACTGTTGTGAAAGTTGTTACCAACTGACAAATGCAACGACACCAGCGCTCCTAGTGGTGGGCAAGGTGCCGTAAGAGTAATGTTTGTTTATAATTAATTTTCCATGTGTATAAGCAAGTGGTTTCTATAATTTTTGCGTTCTAGGCATTAGTAAAATATCTAGACACGCAAATAATCCCTAAAAAAGAAAAAAAAAAAAAAAAAAAAAAAAAAAAAAAAAAAAAAAAAAAAAAAAGAAAAAAAACCTACAGGATTTCAGCGTTCAATGCTATAAACGATTCATTCATGAATAAATCCTTACGAATATGTGTATATTTGCAGCTTATTCCGCCGAAAGTAAGTAGAATATAAACATAAGAGAAACATACATTCCTGTTTTGTCTGTTCTTCCATGAAAGGCACTTTAACTTATAACTATTCGGTATGGAGAGTGTAATTCGTACATTTTTACACTTGACTCGTCTTTCGTTTAAACGCATATGCTGTTGAGTGGAATTACTTTTGTTTACAAAACGAATGTATTGACGATACTTGCCGTTTGTGGTTCAGATGTAGCAACAATTGTGGACTGGTTTCCGCTTTCTCGAGGAACGGTCTTTTTTCTGCTTTCGATGTTTTATTGCCACATTAGGATTTTCCTTCAGCTACAGCTGTGGTGGCTGATTGGTACATCAAATAATGTAGGTATTGCAATATACATGAGCTTCTTACGTTCATCAGTTACTGTTTTTGCCAGCCGCGGTGGCCGCGGGGACTGAGGCGCTTCAGTCACGGTCTGCACAGCCACTACGGTCGGGGGTTCGAATCCCCCCTCGGGCATGGATATTTGTGCCGTCCTAGTTCGTAAGTAGTTCATAAGTAGTTTGTAAGTTTAGGGACTGATAACCCCGTAGTTAAGTCCCATAAGCTTAACAAACATTTGAACATTTTTAGTTACTGTTTTGACTGACATTATAGAGACGAAACCTTGACGTTTCTGAGTAGAAACCGACGTATTTCTGGCAAAGGCCTGGTCTTCTGTTATTAGCCATTTCTTGTTCTTAATAGAAAATTAAACTTTTCATTGAAAAGTCGTAGATTTCAAGAGAATCTTAAATAAACTGTCCCTGCAATGTACCGTTTCATACCTTACAATGATTCTTATGAAACATAATAAGACAAATGTGCAAGTATTTTGTATTTACTACAGATTTCTATGGTATTAAATACCTTCCCTGCTGTAAAAACTATGTTAAATCAATTTAAACGGTAGTATTCACACTCATCCGATATCGTATTAAAAATGTACCTTGCCAGCCGCTTAGAGCGCTGCTGTCGTGGCATATAACGAAAATCACTGGGAGTGTCGTAACTGTATAATGTTAGACTGTGCTCACTGCTGTGAAAGTTGTTGCCAACTGACAATTGCAACGACACTAGCGCTGCTAGCGGTAAGCAAGCCGCAGAAGGAGTATAGTTTGTTTATAATTATTTTTGTACGTAATGAAAATAGTTACTATAATTTTTGCGTTACAAACATTAGTAAAATATCAAGAGCTATACATAATCAGGAAACTAATGTAAAAATGTAAAAATAAAAAAAACCTATTCATGAACAAATACTTAAGTATGTATATATTTGCAGCTTATTCAGCTGAAAGTAGAACATAAACATAAGAATAAACATAAATTTCTATTATGGTTTGTTAGGTTTTTCTTTTTAACGCGTATCAGTTTGGTATGCAGTCTAATGATTCGAATATTTTTACACTTGTCTTTCTTATACGCGCATATGTTTTTGAGTATAATTACTTTAGCTTAAAAGCGAATGTTTTGAAGATTCTTGCCGTCTGTGGTTCAGCTGTAGCAATAAATGTGGAAGTGGTTTCATCTTTGTTGGGAAACAGTTTAATAGCTTTTACCGTTTTATTGCCACGTCTTGTCGTTCTTATACGCGCATATGTTTTTGAGTATAATTACTTTAGCTTAAAAAGCGAATGTTTTGAAGATTCTTGCCGTCTGTGGTTCAGCTGTAGCAATAAATGTGGAAGTAGTTTCATCTTTGTTGGGAAACAGTTTAATAGCTTTTACCGTTTTATTGCCACGTCTTGTCGTTCTTATACGCGCATATGTTTTTGAGTATAATTACTTTAGCTTAAAAAGCGAATGTTTTGAAGATTCTTGCCGTCTGTGGTTCAGCTGTAGCAATAAATGTGGAAGTGGTTTCATCTTTGTTGGGAAACAGTTTAATAGCTTTTACCGTTTTATTGCCACGTCTGTGACGTTTTATTCAGATACAGTAATGGTGGCTAATTTGGTACGTTAAATACTGTAGTTACTGCATTCTATATTCGTTGTTATACGTTCCAGCCTCGTCGATTTTACTGGAATTGTAGTGAAGAAACCTTAATGTTCACCAGTAGAAAAACGACCTCTTTCTGCCAAAGTGGAGGTTTTCTGTTTTTTCCTAGCCATTTTTATTAATAAAAAAAATGAAATTCTTCAGTAAAAACCTGAAGCTTAAAGGTAATATTGTAAATAAACCGTTCTGTAATGTACCGTTTCGTACCTTGTCAAGGATCTTAGGAAACTTATGAAAGACAAATGTGGAGCTATTTTTAAATTATCGCCTACTTTTATGGCACTGCATAGGTTCTCTGATGTAAAAAGTATCTTAAAATGAATGTAGACGATACTATTCGCACTAGCCGCGGTGGAGTGGCCGAGCGGTCTAAGGCGCCTCGCTGCGTAGTGAATCGTTGCTCGCGGTCGGAGGTTCGACTACTCCCTGAGGCATGGGTGTGTGTGTTTGTCCTTAGGTTAGTTTACCTTAGTTTAAGCAGTCTGTAAGCTACGGACTGATGACCACACGGTTTGATCCGCGGTTTGGTCCGCACTAATCCAATCTTGTATTAAAAAATGTAGCTTGCCGGCCGCGTGGACGCTGCTTTCGCAGTGTATAACAATCATTGGGAGTGTCGTGACTATATACGTATGATCAGTGATCATTGTATGTGATAGAATGTGGTATTATGAAACAATAAACGCATTTTCCAACGGATCTCTATATAGATCAATGGTATTTTTGGTATTTTCCTTCGGCCATAGATACTGGTAGACTGGACACAAAATCGTGTTCCTGGCACCAACATATCTGCGCTAAACCATTGCTTTGCCAACAGTCGCTTGGTAATATACACAGTCTGGTAATATATGTCTGTGGGTAGTGTACATCTGTGGTACATCTTTGCCTAGGATTATACAAAGCTTTTCTTGAAGGCAAGTAAGATTAAATTTCAAAGTGAAACTATAATTACTTTAATATGCTGGGATTTCTTGAAAACCGTGGAGCTGTTTATTATATCAGGTTAATGTTAGCCAACAGTCACGTTTGAACCATGCCATGTGAGTCGCTCTGCGTTTGTCCGGTCTGTTAGTATCTAGGGTCGAATGTATTTTCACATGTACGGTAAAGTTCGTAAGTCACAGAATATATAGCCACTGTAATATAGCTTTTCCTGGAATATTTATTGACGTATTTCGCGGA